>OU744345.1:37033164-38339266 GCA_916610135.2 Macropis europaea
CTTCTCTTCTCTTCTCTTCTCTTCTCTTCTCTTCTCTTCTCTTCTCTTCTCTTCTCTTCTCTTCTCTTCTCTCCTTTCTCTTCTCTTCTCTTCTCTTCTCTTCTCTTCTCTTCTCTTCTCTTCTTCTTCTCTTCTCTTCTCTTCTCTCTCTTCTCTTCTCTTCTCTTCTCTTCTCTTAGTTTTCTCCTCGTTCGTCTCTCGTATTTCGTCGGTGCACGCGGATGCTACTTCTACTCCGTTCCTGCCAGACAGTAAACAACGCCACGCCGTACCCACTCCTCTCATTCATATCTCACACGAGCGTATCCCGAATTATTTGGATGCCGACGTATTTCGCCCCGCGGGACCGCGCAACGAGGGTTGGCCCGCTCTCTGCGCGTTACTTACGAGCCAGGCATTTTTTTCTGGCTAACTATAAAAACAGTTTCGTCGGTGGCGAGATAAATAGGCGAGGGATCGATCTCCAAGGACCTGTGTGTCGATGATCGAGTCATGCATCACGTAATGACTTATTTTTATTTTTGTTTTGTAGTTGTTATTCTGCGGTGTATGTGAACTGAAGTATTATTTGCATAGTAATAGAAATAATAGACGTACGTACTATTTTTTTTAGCTTGTCACACGGTAACACATTGCGTTTACTTTTATTCTTTTACATTCTTTTGGCTGTTCTTTTATTGTTGATTGTTCTAAGTCTGTGTTACCTTGATGACGTAACTGTCAAGGAAAGTTATTTGAAATTTTATGCATGATCGTCAGACAATCATGAAGTGTAAACACATCTCGTGAACCGTATGCAGTATGTTAAATAAACACATGTGAATTATGCAGTTTCATTCTATGGAGATTTTATCAGATTTGTAATTTCTATGGAAATTTTCAGTAAAAATCGAAATGTCGTAGCAGAGGCCTTTGTAACAGAATCTTTATTTAAAAATTAATACAGAAATTGTTTAACTGATGGAAAACCATTACAAATGATGCTGAATGTCTCGATAATTAAAAGTAACTGTAATTGTCAATTGACTGACGCTTGAAATTACCTTTAACAACTGAAGTGCTCATGCGATGACCTAATACAAGCACATGGAACAGTCCGTGTAAATGGCCAAGTGCAATGTAGTAGAACGCTAATATCCAATCAAAGCAGCTTCTAATTGAGTCGTTAGTCTCGTTTCACGTAAATTTTACGATGCTCGAGTAGTTTCAAATTTTTCCGCGCAATGTTTCATTGTTACGCCGCTCAGTCGTAGCCCAGGAGTTTAATTACCGCCAACAAAACATTAATTCGCTGTTCGCCGCCGGAGCAACCGGTGATGCAAGTTACACGAACGTAGTAACTCGTACAATGCAGTCTGATCAAGGGGGTTCTCCTTTCTCCGCCCTATTTTGAGAGTACATTTCGGAAATTTTTTGGTGAAAAAATTAAACATCTTTATAAAACCTTGTAGATTTATTCATATACATTTATACTATAATTATGAATTTTTGTACATTGTTAACATCTAAATTATAGTAATTATTCACCGGAGAAGTAGAGGGTTGAAATAATTCTTTTCGGATGGCTCGCACGATAACCCAAGTTGTAGTCATCTGAAATTAAAAATTTAAAAAGATCTGTGCTGAAATAATGTATAAAAATGTATAAATGCAGTATAAATGTATGTGAATAAATCAGCAAGGTTTCATGAAGATATGTTGCTTACTTTAAAAAAAAAAATGTCTGTAGCGTAGCCTCAAAACAGGCTGAGAAAGGAGAATACATTCTTAAGCCACCACTTTGTTTTTGCGGTGCGCGTGTCGCGGTTACATTCCGGTAGCCAGGTTAGACCGAAGTTGCACGAAGTGCAAACAATCGTGGGAATTGCCCCCGTCGAGGTTACGAACCAATATCGTGCACTTGACTTCGTGAACTTGTTGCTAAGATCAACGTCACGATATCGTCTCGGAAATCTCGGACGCAATCTGAAGCTATGGCCGGGACGGTACTCGTTTATTGCGAATGATTCAACTCTACCACTTCTTGAAATCGCTTCGAAGGGATATCCAAGTGTCCTTTTTGTTATTTCTTCATCAGCTTGGTATGGAAACCTTTTAACACATTATGAGATTGTTTAGTTATGAAGTAAACTGTAATGTGCAAGAAAAAATAATAGTTGAGAAGTAAATGTGATTAAATAAGTAATAAATGCTGCAAATGTAAATATAGTGTAAATATTACGTAGGCTGATAATATATGTAGAGTATTTAAGTTTGGAGTGTGTGGTATCGAACAAGTCAAATTCGGATATTAGTTAGATATTTTGCAGATTTTATTTAAGTAATTATGTGAAAGCATTGTGTTACAATGCAAATTACTCTGAGGAAAATGGAATTTTAAAAGTTTACTTACGTATACATACATTTCTTCACTTTGTTATTACTTACTATCCACTACATAAACGATTCTGATTATTTTTCTGATTTTTGTCCACCATTAAGTTTACCTCGTTCAATATTCGTTTAATGCAAATGGACGTGAAGTTTTCGCAATAAGCGACTCACTGCTGCATTCGCCATTCGAACCGGACTAAGCGAATTTCACACGTATTAAGCCCCTTGCTTTACCATTGTTCCAACAATTTCGTGCGCTAAAGCTCACTATTTATGTCCCACAATGCGCTGAAATGAAGAGCGTCTATCAACACATACAATCCGCTTTGAACAACCCTTCGAAAGTGAAATGTGCTCTAGTACAAAGCTTTAAGAAATTGGTACACAAGTGGAAATCTTATTTGTAATTTATCAGTCATGTTCTGTGTGAGGAGTGTGACTCATTATCATAAAACAAAGTTAATTTCCTGCGCAGTAAATTTTAGTCGTAGCATTTTCGCGCCCGATCTCCGCCAGTCTCGATGAATGAAGCAACGAAGGATCTTCTGTCAGCAAACACTCGCCGTTTAGCGTTCGTTCTGTCGGTCAGCGCCGAATAGAAAACGATTAGAGTCCGTATTGAAACACCTGGCACTTTTCCGCAGCGTCTTCCGAGAGTCCGTTCAACAGGTGCTCGTCCGTCGTGTGTGAGTCGGCTGAAAAGGAAGCCGTGGAGGCGCGAGGTGAAGGCAAAAGAAGTCGAAGGAGCAAAAGAAGATGCTAATTGGAGCAGCTTGTAGCGTCCAGCAGCGCGTGTTAACACGACTTCCAGGTACTCGGCTTCTCGCCTTCTTCTTCCCTCTCGGATGAATACTTTCCAGTAGGTGCTTCCGGCTAGACTCCGGCGGTCCGCTTCAAAGGCGCTTTTTGGAGCTCGAATGCAAGGCCGACCGATGGAACCGTGGAGAGAGACAGACAGTGAAAGAGGAGAGGCTGGAGAAAGATATGACAGGTATACAGGGTGGCACATCAATCCTGGCACAGTCGGAAACCTGACGACTTCTCGTACAAATGTAAATCGGAATTTTGGAATACGTTTTTGCGCGTGAGGCTTCGTTTTTAAAGTAACACGATTTTGAAAATTTGATTGCTACACGTGTTTATTGTAAATTGATACAAGTACTGTTTTTGTTGGCGTATCAATTCCAATTTCGTTGGTTTTGCAATAGTTGCAAAATTTTCGTCATGTAACAAAATATTCTCTTTTATCGGTTATTTTACAATTTCAATTCTGTAAGTATGTACTTGGCTATTTTTTAATTCTGATACGCTTATTTACTTGTTTAATATGTATGTTATTCAGACGGAATCTTACTGAACACATCACATTTACAGGTGTTCTTTAAAGTATTTATAATAAATTCAGATTCACAGATATCCTTAAAAATAACGGAAAGGGTAGTAAATTCTTTAATCTTCTGTTTCACTTATGTTTCGGTCTGTTGCAGCCAAAAATTCGTTTTAATTATTCTTTTTCAAAAGAAGACTGCTAGGTTTACTGTCCCAAGAAATGTTTGCACGTCACTGTATGCGATAGCGGGATCATCAGTGTTAAATACTTTGATGTGTCAATGGTTAGACTAAAAAATTTGTTAGAAACTAATATAAAGTATCGATTGTCACATTTTTTTGCTCCAGAAAACTGGCTGTATCTGTAATATAATATGATCATCACGATTTAAAGTTTATTCTGAAGTTAATACAAATACTTAAACTGCACTTTAGCTTTATTATTGTACGAGAAATCCATCCTTTTCCGGTTGTAGCGGACCACCCTGTATATCGTGATGGGAAAAATATTCGGTGACTGTCAAAGAAGGGAAGGCTTTTCGAGAAACTATGAATGACCCTCTCCTCCCACGCTCTTCATCTCTCCGTCTCGCTTTCTCTTTCGTTTCGCCCTCCAGCCTCTCTCCCCTTTTTCTCTCATACACACCCGTTAGTCGGACGCGCTGGACAAATATTTGCTCGAATTTAGGGCGACCGCTCGTAAATTAGAGAAAGAGCGCGAGAGAGGACTCCGAAATTCTTCAGGGCCGTGCCCCGGTTGGTCCCCCTTCCTCTGCCATGTTCTCTTCTTCTTCTTTGGCTTCTCTGTACCACATGGTCGGAGACTTTGGTCCCGAAGTCTTTGGCCTCGCCACAACAGGAAATCAAAACGGCTCCTCTAAAGTAACCTCCTTAATGGCTTCCCTCGTTCACTGAAAACTCATGCCAGTGACACGAAGATTCTTTGTTGCGAAATTCTTTTTGCCGCCTTCTTGTTACTGACAAGGAGATCTTCAAAGTGTCTGAGCTCGATTTTGATGAAACTAAGTAGCATTGTCAGATTATCACAGATAAGTAGACTGCAGATTTTTATACAATTTAACGTATGTATGTTCATGAAGAATGTACACTTTATAGAGTAAGTGAAATAAAAAATGTACTTTTAAACATTTCAACTGCAGTATCAGTTCTGCCATTATTGCGTCTCATCATCTGTACGGAAATAAAAAATATTGTGGTTTAAAAATGTAAGTTTGCATCAAAATCAGCAGTCTATAGATAAGGAACGCGTATTGTTGTATTGAGTGAGACGCAACATTGAGGGGTGTAAATCATTTCGAGCATTTCATTTTTCTCTTACCGATTATGGCATTTGCAGATACTGAAATATTCATAGTATCGCACGAACTTCGGACAAATCAGCACACGCGATAATACAAAAGAATTAAGTAAGAAAGGTAGGGAATGAACAGTAGCAGTCCTAACGAAGCTTTTTCTTGATTACATGGATGCCAGCACAAATTTTCAGCGCAATTTTCCAACCATCAAGGTTCTACCGTACTTTTTCCAACACCCTCTATTCAACCTCGATTTCCGTTCTCTCCTCTCGCTATTTATACGCCGTGAATCATATGATTCGCTCAGGCTCGTCACCAACGAATTTAGTTCGTCTGAGCCCAGTCGAATGCCTCGATGACGATGAAAAAAAGTCTGGCACCTCGTTCGCGGCCAGCTAGCCCCACAGTTCGCAAGGAAGACTCGTGACCAAATGGAGAGTTCGCTATCCTGAGAGAGAAGCCTTCACAGGGTGGGAAAGACGGAACACAGAGGGAGACGTTGGATGCTGCATCCACGTTCTTCGATCGGCTAGAGACGGAGGGAGACTGCCGGTGGAGGAGAAAGAAGGAAAGAAAGACGATTGCCGTCCGCTGGAGGAGAGAGGGTGCCGTGGAAGGGGTAGAAAGCGGGGGTGGGGGCAATGGCGATGTCCTAGCGAAGGTCACGGCCGGGAATGCGGTTTGCGTCCGTCGGTCCAAAGTGGCGTGCCGCGTTGCAAAGCTTCGTTCTTTCTCCTTCTATCCCGCTGGACCCTACGTTCTCGTCATTCTCTCTTTCCCTCTCTGTCTCTTGTACACGGTCCGGTTTGCTGGCTCTCTCCTCTCTCTTTCCCGCGGCACAGACTGCAGGAATGCACCAAATGCACTGCACTGACCGGTGCCCGTCCCGTTCCACTGCTTCCACTTGTTTACTTCGCTCGTGCTCCTCACCGTTCCTCTTCTACCCTTCCTCTCTTCATCGGCCGCTTCTTCCTCTACCGCTTTCTCGTTCCACCGACAGACAAGTTCGTTACTCGTGTGTATCCTTTATCCGTACGCGGTTCCCATCATCGCCGACGCTCGACCTTCCCTTCCACTTTTCTGTACCACTCCACCCCCGTGCGGACGTTCACCCTCGCGCGGAACGTGTCCTTGCGATACACGCGTGCACCAAGCGGGTTCGTTCGTCCCGCTCCTTCTGCCCCGTCGCGTGTCCGGATTTTTTGGAATTCCGCGCGTGTTGCGGTGGTGAGCTGGTGGGAGAGATTTAATCCTTTCAGGGGTGGCAGCAGCCTGAGAGAGACTCGTAACATACTTTTTGTTTGTGCGATGCTGAAAATGACTAAAGCCACGCAAGATTTAGTGATTTATTATTTACAAAAGTGTTGAGTGTAATGAGTGGGATTCTAGGTAATTTTCGATGTAATAGAGAATTTTTTGGAATTTCTGTGGTGTGTCTGGGTGTCAGGGATATGTATCTCTTGATATGGAGGATAAATCGATATTCTAGGTGACTTGTTTAGATTTCTACGGAGAAAAGTGTTGTGTATCGACTGTTAGTTACGATTTAATGATATTTAAACGTACAATATAAATGTTGTAATATTAGGTACATAATATCTTCTTCATTACGTATATTTGACGGTTGTTTTAAAATTGTTAAAAATCTTACAAACTCCCATTATTTGGTGCAGTATATTGCTACATACTACGTATATAATTTAAATATTAATTTTAATGTTTCGAGATTCGTGCAAATCATTGTGTATTCACGAAAGAGTGTTACTTATCCATTTCGATGAAGGTGCACAGTATGTTTATTTTTCATTTTGGAACCTATGTTGATTAAACATTTCTATTCCTTTTTGCAAGTACTCTTGTGCTGTTCTTGTCTGAACCCTTCTCATTAACACTATGATATAATTTAAAAAGGCATAGCCTTGGTTATTTCATTCAGGTGTCCGGTGAAAATATCCGTACGTTGCCAGACACGCTATAAAATGCTTTCTAGGTCCATATTCCTAAAAATCTCTACTATCACTTTATCAATAACACCAACACAAATTTTACAAGAATTACTAATAAAATTGCTAACAGTTATGCACTCGATATAGGCGCGGGATATCTCGCCCGAAGCGTCCGATGAACGACTTCGAGTTCTAAATATTCATAAATAAAGACGCGAGGTATCTCGCTCAGAGAAAAAATAAACGACATCGAATCGTCAGATGTCTCTTCCAAAGAATCAGGTGGGTAAAAATCAGTTCGCCAGATATCTCATCCAAAGAATCGAACGGGTTAAAACAGGACATTATATTGCGTCTGGCCAGGTATGTCAGTTTCCACTGTGGCATTCAATGTGTTAATCCCGCTCAGAAAGAACGTCAGGGAATTCCACAGACGGCAACGTTCGCGTAACGCTGGAATGTCCTGGACCCGTTCAGGGTGCTCGGTGCAACAATCGCTGGGGTGCAGGGACCTCGGTAGGTTTGACGAACTCTTGCTCGTCCTCCCCTCGACCTAGCCGAAATCCCGGCGCAATTCTCTGGCCCTGACCCACCCAAAGGATGCAGTCACCCCCTGCAGCAGAGATGGGGTGTGCCGGCGGGGAACGAACGGCCTCTGAACCGACCGGTGTGTGGATAGAGGAGGGTGGGACGCGGTCACCAGGGGCTCACTGAACGTGGGGTGTACCTAAGCAGTAATTGTATTCGACCACGTGTCCATGTGTGCGTGTGCGTGTTTGTGCACGTTCGCGCGTGGAATTCGTGCGTGTATCTACAGGGTGTCCGCGCTGGGACGTTACAATCCGTTATTTCGTAACGTATTGGAGATACAAGAAGGTTGCTTATGTGAAAGTTGTATGATACGAGAGGACAAATGTATTGGCCAAGACGGATTTTTCTTAGATTACTATTTTAAGAAATATGAAGTCAAGTTCGCTTGTTTGAATGGAAATGTTTTTTTTATATTATTTGATAGTGTATTTCAAGATGAATTCAGTAACGTATAATACATACATCTTTAATCAACTGGTTTTCGAGATATTACTTTTAGAAATTTACTGATTTTAAGTACCACGTATTAGACATTGCCGCTTGAAACTGATGCGAAGTGTCTGCGTGAGGAACGGCAGGCACAAAGGTTAGGCACCATTGGTACTGCCTTTAATAGAACTTCGATGGTTGCAGAAAAACGAGGCTGAGATAGATTGCATTTACAGAGTTTTATCTGTTTCGGGCGGGTTTTCTTTTGCAAATCAATAAATTTGTACGAGCGATGTCTCGAAAATCAGACGAAAAGAGGTGGTGTATACATGAAAAGTTACTGAATTCGTTTTGAAGCGCACTATCAAATAATCTGAAAAAAATATGGAGCTCCATTTAAAAAAAATAAACGACCTTCATATCTCTTAAAATAATAATCCAAAAAAAAAGTTCGTTTTCGCCAATAAATTTGTTCCTTCGTACCGTACAACTTTCACATAAGCAATCTTTTTGTATCTCCAACACGTTAGGGAATACGGGACTGTAACATCTTACCGCAGACACCCTGTATATGCGCGCGGGCCAGTCTGTTTAGCGGCGAGCCGACGAGGGGTGGAAAGAGAGGCGGGTTAAGGAGGGGTGGTATGGGTGGAGGGGTGCGTTCGTTCTACAAATCAATACCCATTGGCTGCCGCGTGCGTACCAACCGTGCACAACGAGCGAAACGTGTCACCCACCGACCCAAACCCAAAAGGACGATATAGCAGCTGCACGCACGGCAGCCGGCATATGTCGGCCGTTCGCGCCCGCCACATCTTCGTGCATCTCGTCTCGTTTCGTACCCCACTTCCGGTCCTGACAGAGAAACAGTACCTCGAATTAACTTCTTACGTTACAACTGATAAGTTTAGATCGGGAATGGAGATTTTTGTCAATTCGACGTGATAAGAGTGTTCTGATTTTTGCTTCTGGTTTTTTTTTGTACAATAGAACTTCGATTATCCGAACACCGGTCATCTTGTGTCAGTTAGAAATTAAAATTATCGTTAGTAACAACGTATACCTAATTTCATGTCGCTATGTATTTCACATTCTAAAATAAAATTATCATTTTTATGCGAAACATAGTTATCACGTGAGTCATCCTGTGTTGCTAATTATAGTTCGGGTGATCGAGGTCCTACCGTAAGTGTAGATGGAATAATGGGATATGTAGGCTGTTTTTCGTGATTGGATCCATTGGAATGGCTACTTTTGATTCGGTATATTGATTAATATTTGACGATTATGACGGATATATAATTATTCTTGCGACATGTTTTAGTGGATGTTTGTGATATTTCCGGTCATCCCCTAAAAACGAATTGTGTGTGCTGATAGGACGCCGTTCATTTGTCAGGGCACGGGACGACTTCAATAATAAACTTAATCGCACGAATTCGTTTGAAAAATTATAAGTCAAGGGGTTAATCAGCGGCAGGTCGCGCAGATAAGAACACACTATAGGAAGAACTTTGTGGACAACAGAGATAAAAAATGAATTTATTACAGTATTTCTGACAAGGTTAGCAGAACTATAGAACAGCTATGAAAAAGTTTGAGAAACAAACCGCTGTATGTAACTACAGGAAAATAATCAGTGTGTCAACCTTTTACTTAAAAAATGTCGCTTTACGATTTTATTAATCGTCGAGTGTGCTATAGTTACCTGCTCAAATCGCCGACTGCTCTGATGAATAAAGAACATACATCAACACGTACAATTGGTCTTCAACAATCCTTTGATGTACAAAGGTGCTTTTATCAGGTTGGTTCTCACAAATTAGTGCAAGACTTCGTCGCGTTTTTCAAGTACCTATTGCGAAATTCTCATCACGAGTGTGACTCCTTAGGCTCGATTGTTTCAACAGATCTTGAAAGAAAGTATGGTATTCTCTATTTCCCTCTCATTTGTTAGCAAGATTTTTAATAAAATATTGTCCAAGAAATGGTAACAATCAGCCAAATCTATATCTATTTCGTACGATATGTGTCACAGAAATCCATATTGGTCGTCAGAATGTGCAGTCAGTGTAACCACCTCCTTCAGACGACCGATTCGGACGTGTACGGATGGCGAGCTAGTCGCATCCAGTATAACCTTACCCTTACAAGGCAAGGAGTTTAACTCGTCTTCACGAGTTCTGGGTCGTTCGTATGATACGCTATACGCGCATTTGTTTTCATAATTAATTGCACGTTCGTTCTTATTGGGCGAAGAACAATGGGATATCACCGGAGGGCAGATATTTCCGGCGCGGCCAATACCGATGTTTTTTCGACGTCCAAGACTCGACGGTCGTGCCATTGTTCCGACTGCGAGGGCTTGCTGCGCAATTACTCAGCAGCCCGCAGTAACGAATCCAATAACGATCCGACGACCATCTCCGCCGAGCAAATTTCTAATTTCCTCTCGTAGCGCCTTGTCTCGACACCGCGACGACCGACGAAGGCGTGGGTAATATAGCTGAACGTCGACAACGATTTTGGCCAGCGAGACGCGGCAGATCCGCCGTCTCGACGCAAACTTAGGCCAACGTATCTCGGTTCCATGGTCACATGAAACGAAGCTTCAATCACAATGATGAACACATTTCGAATTAAATGTAAATGATCTTGTGATCGTTTTATGCTAATCGACACATAGCGGTGACTCGTTTATTGCGAAAAAGCCTGGGCTTGTCTTGGCAATATATGAGTAAGTACTGTAGATACAGAGTGAATCAGTGAGAAGTGTCGTCTGGAATTACGGTTGACTCGTTACTGTTAAATAATTATTGATCACCGATGACCGTCACTGTTGACCCCTATTAGTCACGTAATTGCTTACTTTTCTAAGATGATAACTAAATGTGGGTTGTAATAAAAAGGTACATAATATTGCATGTAATATTACGTTCAATATTCATACACAATTCAATATCATAATCCAGTGTCATATTTCTTAACACTTTCCGTGCCGCAGTAGAAAATTCCGTGTTTGGCCAGACGCGCGAAAACAGCTTTTTATTAACAGATTTGGTTGAGTATACAAATACTTATCTATTTAAAATGCACTTCTGATTGTATACCAACATTGTAATATAAATGTCAATTAAAATTTGGGAAGAGGTAGCAATTCTCTGATGAAATTATAATTGGTACGCGGACCACCGGTGGCGCACACGACACAGATTGTGTTCATTCTTGTGTATAGGCCTGAAAGGTGCATTTGATATTCCTTTGAATCGCAACTCAGCAGCCGGTCGTTGACCGAATTTGACAAAGTTCAAATTGGTAACCCCGGGTTCTCCTCTTGGATCGTGTAACAGCGTGCTCGCCTCCTATTTTGTGTCTGTCGTTCGTGTGAACGTCGGGTGTCAGTGGTGGGGGGCTTCATTCAGTGCGCCTCTCGTTCTTCGCGGCGCGCATGCGCAGCTCGCCGCGCGTACACACGCTACTCACGCTGTGCTTCCCCCTCCACACTCTAGCGTTCCCTCACACGTACACGTGACGCGGCCGCACACCAGCATACCCTACGTACAGTACCGTTCATAAGCATTCGCACGACCCTGTCATTACTGTGAAAATAAATACTATGTTTTTTGATACGAGGAATATTTATTCATTCGTAGCGTGTAATCTCGAAAGAATGTATATCGTAAATTGCATATAGAATCACACGTTTTAATGACTCGACACAGGGAAAGATACAAAGAAATTTTGTCGCTGTTAAGAACTGTCAAGATTGACATGTTTTGAATGATTATAAAAAGTGTATTTGGTATTCTGACGTGTGATGCTGTCTGATAAATATTAAGGGAAGTTCAATTACCTCTGATTAGACTGTGAATTTTTCTGTACTTTTATTTAGTCTTACATTTCACTGCAAACAAAAAGAAAGAACTGTTATAATAAGTCGATTTTTATGTTCAATATTTATAAACCGAATGTTTTGTTTCATTCTTTTGCGGGAAGAATATGAATACTCGTGCCCACGCTTTGACTACGAGAGAGAAAATTGTGGTACCTATTCAGTTTAATTAAAAATGCTTCTATAAACATTAATACCATATTCTACTATTATTTCAACATACGGATAGCAGTTCAAATTCCACCACAATAATTATTTAATTAGAATTTTGAAGTGAAGCTGCAAATGCTATTCCATTTTCAACTGTTACATTACAAAAGTATTCATTGAAGATTCTATGTTCATTCAGCGAACAAGATCGGAATAGCGTTACGATTTGATGTTCGAGTAATTATGAACGGCAGTGTACACGGACTTTGTACTCGAGCTCTAAGAACGAACCTCACACACGCGCGATCTTTCTACGCCGTGTGCGATCACGCACACCGATTTCGCGATCGCGAACGAACGTTTGAAAGAGAAGGAGCGCTATAGAAGGGATGGGAAGGGATACCATGTGGGACCCAGAAGGAAGGGAGAGCACAGTGCGAACGGCCGAGAGTGACTGAACTGCACAAACGACGACCACACGCCGCCAGCTCGCGCCGCGTTTTCGACATGCCCGCGCACTACCTTTTCTTTCTTCACGGAGGTGGATTTTTTCGACGATCACAGACGAGTAGTCGAGCACAAAGGAATTCGATATGAAGACTATCGATGAGAATGAAAGAAGCTGCAACTTACAACCCGTCGCGGATTTTTGCTCGCGAACATTTGAACTAGTAGCATTTTGACTGCACGCGGGACGCAATACTTTGTCGCGCTTTTCATGGGAACATTTTGTCAATTATAAAAACTTACAATAATCGTGTTCTAACTAAATGTCCTAAATGCTACTTCAGTGGTTTTAAAGGATATTTTGAGGATATATGCACGGTTGAATACCTCCTGGACTTAAAGAATATACAGAGGATGGCCGCGCGTCGTACATGTGTACCGCCCAGGCTCACTGAAATTCAAATTAACATTATTTACGGATTGTTTTCGCTCTTGTAAGTGAAGTAGTTTTTATAGAGTTAAGGCTTCTTTGAATCCACCAAAAAGGGAGTCGAAAATAATTTAAACGGCACAGGGTGGTTAACCGCAATATCAATCACAAGAAAAATGAAAGAATAATATTTTCGTTCAAAAAGATATTGTTGATATTGACAGTTATATTTAGAAATACAGATGCAGTAGACGAAATTAATAAACGTGTCCTCAACACACTAATCAATAAAAATGTCATATCATCTAACACATCTTGGCCCTGTCAAATATACCCTAACAGAAGGGTTAAATCTCCAAAATTGTTCCCTGACACACCGACATTCCTCTTCCTCACACGATCGTTTCCATAACGATGTTCACGTATAATTTCCATCGATTGGAGAAAAAGATCGAAGTCAGTCGACATTGGGATCCTAATTTTAAACAAACCAGCGTAAGGTATATGAGAATAAGTAATAATTTAAGGCGAGACTTTAGATACTACCACCCAACGCACGAAGCAACGCTTTCATTTGTTCCTTAAACGACGCTATCGCTTTCTCCGTTCGGGCATTCTTGTCGACTCTTAGCACTCAATATCGCTAGCAATAATCAACTGGCGATATCCAATAGTCGTAACAGTCGAAACAATTCGGAGTTTCGAGGTACGCAGCAGATCGATAAGCTGTGGCTGGTTGTTTACAACCGCGAGCCGACCGACAAAAGCGCGAACGGCGAGCCTGGAGTTTTCTTTATCGCTTACACGCCGCACACTACACCGCATTAAGCGTCTTCTCTGTCTCGATCGTTCCTCCACCTCCGCCGCGAGCTTCCCTTCCTCCTGCAGCTTTTTATGCTGCCCTCTTTAGCGAGAGAACTCGATTCGAGTCGACTCGTAACACGTGCCGCCTCGACGTTGCCTCGTGATGCATTGCTTCCGAGAAACGATAGCGCTGGCTCCAGCTTCGCGTCTCCAGACCTCTACGGAGGTCTATTCGCGAAACCCGTGAGAGCCGAAATATCAGATGGTCCATCTTCACCTATTACCCAGCGAATAGTCAAGACTACTTATTGAGAGGCTTTCACGGCTCGGTTTGTTACAGTTAAGTTTGTTACGACCGTACCGTATTGGTACCGTCAATGACTCTTGCTCACACGTGTCCGCATCGATCGCCTTCAGTAATGCATCCGTCAGTGGATCTGAAGTCGTCGCAGAGAATGAATTTCGATACGGATGAGTTATGTTTTTTCTCTATGGTTTGCATATATCGTGCGTAAGTTAAATCATATATTTCTGGATATTTCCTCATACTTTCAATTAATTTTTCTTAATCCATGATGGAAATTTTACAAACTCGTCAGTTGGAAATGATGAATGAACCTATATTCCGCGAATGATGCGGTCACACTGAATTTTGGTGCTACGTACTTATATACCCGTGCAGTGTTTATAACTGGAAATGCGTTCAGACGTAACAGTGAGTCACCGTTCAGTGCCGTCCATATCCGTGAAAATATTGTCGTCGATCATGGAGAGTGCACTGACACAGATACGGACGGATCAGCTCTGATACGGTTACGGACAGATGTGAACGGTCACATTAAAATACATTCAATAACACTATTTTAAGTGCACGGGACGGTTATGGTACGGTCGTATGTGAATCGATCTTTAAAGGTCCATTCATATCCACAGACATAAACCGTATCAGACGCGTAGTGTGGCGGATACGACAAATATTACTTTTTTAAAAATTTCGAACCATACACAGGACACGCGGTCAACTAACCCTTGATTTACGATTTTTCAAACAATTCCGTGCAATAAAATTCACTATGGAAGTCCTCGAGTGTCCTGATAAATGAAGAACGTCCATCAGCACATGAATTCACAACAATCGTCGCAAAATCAGAGACGGTGCAGTGCAAAGATTTAGAGAATTGGTACGCAAGGGGGACTCTTGTTTGCAACGTATGGATTGCCATTGAAAGTTAAGGGGTTAATACATTATTACTGCACTGGCGCAGACATTCGACGTCTCAAGGTCACTCCTTTGTCTCAGCGGTTTTGTCAATTGCTCTTTACTCTGCGCCCTAGCGTAATAAATCTGTTATTCTTCATGTTCATTCGAATCTTCACGATATGTTGCATTTTAGTGTGATTGAGTAATTAAATAGTGACCTTTAGTGCTTATTTGCCGTGTCCGCGCTGTAGGTTGGTTGCACAAGTTTAACACTGCTCTATATAGATCTGTTGTAAATAAAGTATCTTCCTTCATTTAATGAAAGGATATGAATATAATACAAAATATAATGTCTTTGTCAATAGTTATTGTATCTTTAATTTTCTTTGTTGCATACTACACTTTCTTCGTTCTCCTATAATTTTCACACGCTTCAAGTAATAATGGAGAAGTTGATCTCTACATGAGACTATGACTTTGAACGGCCTAATTTAAATCTTTCTACAATAGGACGTCTCGCTTAGGTTTAAAAAATCAATTCATTGTCACGTACGAATGCTAGCAATGTTTCCTCCGAAATCACATCATTCATACTTAGATTCCATTAAACGGATCAGTAACTGCAATTAAAAGTAGATAACTTGAATTCCATTGCACATACAAGACATCCACTTTCATCACAAGGATTCTAATAAAAACGGAGTATTTTCACGAAATTGGCTTTGCAATGCCAAAGTATACAGTGACGAGCTGCACTTGTCATAACGTTAAAGGTGTTAGATTTCACTTGCAGAAGTTTTCTAATAATTTGACAGGGTCAGTTTCTCTTGCGACACGCATGTGGAAACAGTAATTTCAATGTATTTTATTGTGAAGTATAGTAGCGTAATTTGAATTAAATTCTACGTGAAAGGGTTAAAACTGATTTATCCCTTGCTGCCCTACATACTGTCCACGGTGTCTTGTAGCTGCCTTTCATGTACCTCATGTATACTCCTCGGAAAAAGGGAGAATAAAAAATTGTCTACCAAGAAAAGAACCGAAAGCATTCGCCAACCGGTGTAATAAGCATATCTGTAAATTTTGTGACACCCTTTTGGATAGACGCTGTAGTAGTCGGGACAGCGGAGCGGCATAGTCGTAAAGTGCGATAGAATGCACTCTGACGTAGCCTGTGTATTGCTTGGCGTGGCGCGTTGCATTCCCCTGCGGTGCATTGACTTTGCCTCCCCTCCACCGCCACGACCGTCGAACCGCCCCCCACCACCAGCCCCAGCCCCTCCGCTATCCGTGAGTCTCTTTTTCCCTCGTTGCCCGCGCTTGATCCACGCCGCCGGTCGCGCCGTTGCACTCCGCCGCCCCCCCGGTGCAACCGCCTCCCGGCACAACAACAACATTCCTCCTCTCCAGAGTCCCTTCATGCCACGGAGACCCTGCGCTACCAGACTCTTTCCTTCGTCTTCTGCTCCCTCGGACGGAGAGACGGAGACGAAACGCGTTCTCTGCACCCCGCCTCCCTGCGAAACTGGTCGCCCGCGAATCGCATGTGCGATCGACCTCATGGCCACCAGACGAGCTGCGCCCGATAGATTCGGTTGGTATGTATCGGAACTGTATACAGGGTGGGTTTGAAATAGCTGGATCTAATTTTGGGACTGCGTTCCGGTGACCCTCAGGGTAAAATTGGGTCATACGATGTTTAGTCCTGGAAGTTGTGAGGTGTTGACTTGGGGTAAGTCAATCTGTTCGAAGTCGATGACGCACCAGGTGTATCGTGGAAAGACGTCAGTCAATATTCAAAAGGCTGTCGGGGACATGATATCATACCAAAGTAGAGTAACAGAAAAGAGTTTGTGAAAATTAAAATTAACATTAGCTTCAAGTTAGAGTAAGAATGAGTAGCCCACTACCAGGACCGTCACATATCTTATTTTCCAATATAAACAGGAAAAAATTCCGGCTACTGGGGATCGTCTTATGACAAGACCTCTGTTTAGAATAGGTCAATTTGGCGTGTAAAAATTGTTAAGACATGAACGAGAGGAGTTATAATTGCTCGTGGAGTGGACGTTGAGAATTATTTTAAACTGTTTTTGATGAACAATTGTAGATTAAATGTAACCCAGATAGTGGTTTACTTTTTTGTTCTCTGTTTCATAAAAGTGGCTCGGAGGGTTGTTTTTATTCATCCTTATGAACATGAGGTTTGATCAATGTTCGTGACAATACAAAGTTAACTTATGCGATCACAGTAGGTTCTGCTGTAAAGTATCAACTCTTTGCCTGCGCAAGGCGTGTATGCACACCCTGGAAATGCAGCTTTTAGCGTGTGAATGACTACTATAATGGCTTTGAGAACAAGTCGTTAGAACATAAAAATATGTAATAAACGAATAAATCTGGAGGATACAAATATATAACAAACGAAGCGTTTACGAAGGCAAAAGGGCAAAGCATAATAAAATAAATCAAACGTTGTTCCTCAGTTGTATCGAGTATCGCAGTTAAAGAACTAAAACAAGGAATATCACAACCGTATTTGAGTCTCCATTCTTTCTAATCATTCTCGAGAAACTTAAGCTACATGCTTCACCTGTTAAGCGCGTTGTTGCTTTTGCCAAAACGCGACTATTATGCACTACGAGATATAAACGATGACGAACACGAAAACTATTTTTGCGACACAGCAGCGAGAAATGTATGCAGTGCGACTCATTGGACTTACTGTTTATTCTGGAGAGTTAAAATTCTCGTAGCGAGATA
This sequence comes from Macropis europaea, assembly GCA_916610135.2. Classification (NCBI taxonomy): domain Eukaryota; kingdom Metazoa; phylum Arthropoda; class Insecta; order Hymenoptera; family Melittidae; genus Macropis; species Macropis europaea. Next base: position 37,050,836 of record OU744345.1, read on the forward strand.
ACTCGTCACACGCGATTCTTGGGAGATCTCGCAGGACGAAATGACTCGTCGCGTGCGCTTGACAGGGTGCCATGCCATATCAGTTAAAAACGATCCACATTTTAGAATTTAATACAAATCCAATATAACTTCAAATTTGACCGCTTCTAATTAGCAACATTATCAATTTTTATAAATTTCTTACTGGTTCTATCAAACGTTATTTAAAATATTTATTAACCCTTTGCACTCGAACGGCTCCGCTGCAGCGACGTTATTTTCATTCGATGTAAGCAGACTGCAAATATATATTTATATTCTTAAATATAATTGTATCCCAATGTACACAAAAAAGCGAGACCACGAAAAAAATGGCCTTTCCTTCTAACAAATTCAAAATTACATCTTTTATTTCGCTAATTTCACAAAATGAGTCTTTTTTTACATACTTGGATGTGCCAAAATGCATGAACATCCGCAGTCTAGTTATAAGAGTCCGAATGAAATGACATTATTTCAACGATACTGTTGAAAGGATACTATTTTAAATACTATAATATTAATTACATAAAAATTATGAATTGGGTGGAAACCTGGTGGTACAGAGTCAACCCTATACAACGCCGTGTGACTTGGCAGCTACTTACCGTATATTTATATGTCCATATTTTTTTAAGTGTTATTTCGTTTCGTTATCACTGTGCAATTATATTCCAGAACTATACAGTCACCAAGGAGTCTGTCCGTTTATTATTCTATTTATGTCCCGCGATACAAGCTTTATGATTATGATTACAAATAAATTCCGGTTATATAAGCTTAAGTATATGTTATTTTCTACTGAAAAAATTTCTCCAGTCAAAAGTTTAATACTATGTGATCGAATAAATGAAGATTGAACTCACGTGTCAGACGTACATGAGTAACATGGCAGTCAAAGTGTTAACAAGCTAAAATGCAGCTATCTATTTCGAACTCACCCTGTATACACGCCGTTCGCTTCGATTTATCGATGGCTTGTCGTCTCAAGGAGAGGTGTTTGAATCTTTTCGCCCCTGCTCACAGACTGCGTTCCCCGGCCGACTCGCGTCCAACATTTCGATCGATTTCCTGCGGTTTCGGGGAATTTCCCATCGCGTTCGATTAATTCGATGTACCACCGACACGCAAACATTCGAACTTCGAATCGAATAGTTTCATCGGTGAGAAAACGGGAATCAATTCAAGATGTTTAACTAAGTACAGGTTTTATTCTTCATGGACTTCTGTTACGTTAGACTAGTTATTTAAGATTGCTCTGCACACTTTTCTAAAATTGTGTCTTCTGACTTACTCAATTTAATTTATAGCCGTCATTCTCGGTTTTCCATTGTTTCTATGAAACAAGGAATATTGATTTTCAGAAACATCGTTTTTTATGATACGATGCAAAGGATAGTTTTTTGTACCTACTTATTTGGAGTTTCCTGCCATAAATGTGTTTTACAGGTTAGCTGGCGGGGGTCCGTGTTCGGTAACTTTCTGTTTATGGCACGTGGATCGCCAGTGCTCTATGTTGTTGACTCCAGTATTTTGTTAAATTAATTGAAAAGTGGGTTTGAGAATATTTATAAGACCGCAAGAATAATTGTTTCTTAAGAAAAAGGTATAATGCACAGAACGTGCTACAGAACATAGCAAACATATTTATTTTATACTGAGGATTCTGAGGCCTTCATTGACCACGCGTATTTCAATATTGTAGGTACACATGTACATATTTATTTATATAATGCTTCGGCAAATTATAATTATTATTTTTAATTTGCATAACTTTGTGTGTTGGTCTTAATACAATACAATCTCATAAATTGTAAGTGTTGAAGAAGTTTCAAAGTATCCCAGTGTTGTCAAAGATGACCGACGTCATCTCAGGATTTACAAATGAAAAATATATAATAAAATAATCGAGTGACCCGAACGAAATGTGTAGCATGGGTCTCATGCGGCCCACGCGGCATGTTAAATCAAAATTAAATTTTACTCATACTCTTTCTTAAAAAACTAGAAGCGAACCCCCCAAGGAAATTCTTGAAGTGTTTATGAAAATTAAATTTGAGAATGTATTGTTTCTTTCTGTTTTTATTGACTTCAGTTAGGAACCGTTTATTTAAAAAATTCCCTGCTCAGCACTTGTTCACAACTTTGACTACCATGTTACTCATATATGGGCGACACTTAAATTCAATCATTACATATTAGCTCGTAGAAAGTGGTAACAAATACATAATAAGGTCTAATGGAGCCTGTACGTTAATCATAAAAGTTACTAGTATTATTAATTAAAAAGTCTAGAATTTAAAGTTATATTAATAATCTATTATATAGAAAATTAGGAAGTTTGCTATCAGTACATTGTGGATGTTTATGCAATTTAGCATAACATATACTCGAGATATGTACACTCAATAACATAGAATACAGTTATGTAAACATTTAATTTCTTCGACTGTATGAACATACAATTTTTGAACTCTGAAAATGTATATTTGCATAAACATTCGTAGTCTAAGTCATTAGCTAATATAGTGGGCGTTCTAATACTATCGTACTCACATCTAGCTGCTTTTCTTTAGCTGCTGCAACAACGTGACCTATCAGCAGCCCAGTATCCACCGGTTCGATTATCGCGAACCGAGAAAGCAAATTTTTCGCAACAGACGAGCCGCTGTCTTGTCTAACGGAATAACGGGGATGACGAATCTGTCAGCCGCCGCAGGACACACGAATTACGCCGGTTTCACGGCATGTTCGTTTTTCTGCGAGCCGTGTCACATCGATTTCTCGTGAACGCGGTCGACGCCGCTAATTGGGTTATTACGTGGAACGTCCGAATCGTCGACGCGTTTTAGAGTGTCCCCCAGGGTGGTGGTGTAGTGTGTTTGTGCGCGCGACGGTCCCGTGTTTACCGTGATTTTAAATTTGTTGATGATGCATTATAAGAGGTTTACGGCAGGATAATGAGCCATAAAACTGCTTTTCGGCCGACGATTCGGCGGGATTTCGCAGAAATTGCCGTAATGCCGGCATGGCGACGATCTTAGGGACAACATAAATTTTGTTTATCCGTGTCGGGCAATATAATAATTAGACGGAGCCAGGTGTCACGGCCGGATGATCCTCGCAGGCAACGGACGATGAATAAAGGAGCAGGGTCTTCCAGGTTTTCAGCCAAAACGGCCCCCTGCACGTATTTTCCAGTAAAATCCCTTTCTGCAGGGAAATCGGCCGGCGCTACCGCCCTTTTGAGTTATTGCACCGTTTATTGACTGTGATTATACGACAGGTTTGTCCTGCTCGTAACGGCACGCACCCTGGGATACCGTTCCCAATTGAAACTTTTCTATTGTTTTCGTCGAGTTTTCGTTTCGTTGATTACAGTTTGTCGTGACATTGTTTTGTGACCGTAGGATTTCGAGCACCTCCACCACCGACGGGACAAACGTGTAATTAATGTTTAACGTTGGAAACACAAGCTCCTAATCTCTTGACAGTTTAATTGTAGGATAAAATTTGTAAGTTTAGGTTATTAACATAACCCTGCTCAGCTGAGAAGGAGAAAATGGAAAAAATCCCACGAATAAATGCAGGGACGTGTAACGATGCGGGTTACCGCGGATCATTTTTCGTGGAAATAGAAGACCTATTAATACTGTACTCGGAAGAGGTAAATTAGGTCAGATTGCTTTGAGGACTCTCTTCGGTAATGATTTCATGGAGTCTGACTTATACGAACGCGTTGTTGAACTTTTTAGATATTTTCAGAGGTTAGTAGGCTTTGTTGTATCGGCTTATCCCATGAGCAATGTCGTTCTCTTATTATTTTTTTATTCCACGTAACACATATTAAACACGAATGTATTATTTAATTTCGTACAATACAGATTTCGTTTTGCATATTGTGGAATGGAGAAGGTATATTTCATTCTGAATTTTGATGATTAGAATATCAATAATACTACATAGTACATTCTAAATAGTAAATTCTAAAGAATTCTGAGTAATAAATTCTAATTAATTCTAAGTTTTTGGTGAATCGTGTTCAATATTACCGAGCGTGAAAAATTCAAACCTGCGTTCTCAGGTTGGTACGTGGCAAGGACAGGTGTCCAGGGGCGAAGGGACTTCGGGAAAACCCAGGAAGAAATTCAGAAGGCGGTCCTTTTGGTGCTCGTCCACCGAAATATTTGTCCTTCGTAATAAACATAACGAAGGAGGTGCGCTACCGAGTTCCCTTTTGAACCCCGGTCGACCATTAACGTCCACGTGATGATCCTCTCGTTCCTGTCCTTTCCTTTTCAATCGTGCACCGCCTTGGCCCGATGAACGGTTCGACGCTCACTGTCAGTGAAAAGCGTGAAACCATAAACCAATTGGACGAATACACGTTAATCCTCTCCGAGCCTAAATCACCTTCCCCTCTTTCCTGCTCGTTCCCTTTTTCACCGTTGCCTGTGTTTCACCCGGACCAGATAATGACGATTGTTTGACGGACTTTCGATTTCTTACGACTGAATGGGAATTCGATTTTTTTGAAAAGCTAAATAGCATCTATTGAACTACAAGGCTGACATGTCTATTATTAGTAAACATGAATTTTGGAATAAAATAGGTTGCAATGCTGTAAGTTTAACATTTTTACGACCGCAATTATTTTACAGACGTTAATTGTGCTTGGCAATTTGTGCAAACATCCTTAAATTAGACAATATTTTATAATACTTTCTTCACGTCCAGTATTATACAGTTCCTGTTTTATTAATATTTGAATATTTATTTGTTATCAGTCACAATTATGCTCATTTATTTATTTTAGATGGATGTTATTCGAATGAATAAAATCACGTGTGCGTGACAGCACCTGCTAGAGTGTTAAGAATTATTTTAATATTAGCGTTTAAGTTTGTTGAGAAAATCGTGAACCAATGCGTGTTGTAAGTCTGCCTGCTATTCATTAGAACAGAATTCTTTCATTCATTTCAATTTCAATTCAATTTTTTTTAGATTCGAAATTCGCGAATCAGCTTACGAGAAATCAACTTTTGTTGTCACAGAATCGAAAATTTACTAGAGCTATGTAAAAAGATTATTGATTTTGAATCGAGATTTGAAATGATTCTGTATTAAAAAATTTAATAAATAATGTACAATAAAATTTGAAATTTTTTGGTTGAGAAAGTTGACTTTGAAAATTAATAAAAAATACTTGCACTTGATTAACAAAGTTTCCCATTAGTAATCAAATAATTTAAATAAAAATTTAAAGAATGTTATATACACCGATGACGACACCAAGATATTGTTGAATAATGATCGATTCTGTGCTTCACATACATAAAATATTAAATGTAATACATATAAAGTAACATACATCTTACATAATAAATATTTCATAATACACATAAAAAATCAGTTGGTTTCAGAAAAGTTCATGAATTTTGAAATTCTGTGTAATATTTTTTTTTTCAAACATATTTCCTGGAAAACTTTCTTGTTTGTATTTTCTGTTTCGTGTAGATCCTCCCGTTGATCGATTGTGTCGCTCATTGCGGAGCAGCCTGTATTTAGAGATGCTTTGTCAAATTTTTCAACAAAGCGGAAGGAAATCTCGCGTCACGGTTAACGCGATAGTTGTAACACATTTGGGGATGTTGACTCACTCGGTCCCGACATATTGCTCTTCTTCCTCCTCGCGTTCTCTTTTCATCGTTACAATGCCGCGGCATTAAGGCAGATTACATGAAACGTGTCCACACGACAGATGCATACACGCAAACGGACAAATTTTCGTCCTTTTTTTGTTTTGTTTCTTTTCCCTGTCATTTTTCTCCGTCTGTCTTCCCGTTCCACGGTGCATCTGACGAAGCACCTGGCAAGGGGCACGACTCGGCTCCCCTAAATTACAAAGCTCTCGGGACACAGATTTTCGCATCCTGTTCGTCGATCTATATTTGGAAAAATTGTCTAAACTGTATCGATTCCTTCCTTATGGACTATTTATTTGTTTGGGCCTCGCCGGTTATGAAACAAACATAGTATACAGGACTATGTCACGCTCTCATCCCATTCACTCTTTCATCTCTTTCGCCTTTTCTCGCCTGACTAACAAGGAAAGCTGCCGAAGTGGTCGTTTCAGATTTTAATGAGCTTTTTCACATTGATAGATCATTATTATGAGTCTCCTTATACATGGTTTTGGGAGTACGGTCAATAGTTTAAAAGGTATTTAATGTTAATGTTCTAATAGGGTTTATCTATTCTGCTGTAAGAGGTGCGTTTAAATGTAAGAGCGTGAAGCAGTCGATAAGGCGCTACATTGCTACGCAGAGTTATTTTGCATTAAATATTTAACGCTTTGGGCAAAAATTAATAACGAAGCAATTCTTATGTACAACTTCTACCAATAATTTATTATTGGTGCCTATTTCGCCAATCAAATAGTTGGAAAAAGAGTATAATACGTTCAAATTTTTAAAAAGCGTGAGAAGAACGTAGACAGGAGCTGTCGATATGGACAATGATATAAGTATTAAAAGAAGGCGAGGATCGCGTCAATGTATAATAATTGTCAGTTGCGATCCTCTATCCGGTCAAAAATATCTCATCAACCACAAAGCCTGGGAAGCTGAAATTTGGCAGGCAACCAGTTCTTACCCCAAAAGAGTGCATGAGTACGTTACCGACCGAAAGTTTTCCCGAGGGGGTGAGCTGCCCCCCAATTTTTCTTGCTTTATTAATACATCATTGTCAGTTGGTGATTATCAATTGTCGATATCTTCCACCCTTGGTTTTTCAATGGGTTATAAGCTAGTAATCAAATAATGATACTATGAAGGATGTACATAGCAGAAGTCTAGTAAATCTCTTGCGACTGTGTCTTTTAGAAAACAGATTTTTTACTTTGTTTATAGTAGAACCTCGATAGTTGCATGAAAACGGTACTGAGAATTCGCGCAAGTATCCAGGTTCGTACAACTGTCGAGATGAACAATCATATGCATGAGATGTTCCAGTACATAGTAATCTCCAATAGGACTGAGACGGCCGCTTCCCCTTTCAACTGTTCGTTTATCTTCATGTGTCTGTATTGTTCCTAATCTGTATTGTTGTCAAAATGCAACGAACGAGACTTGCGTGCAAGTATCGAGGTGTTGTCTATCGAAGTTTTACTCTAAACACATTTGAAATATTCTCGCCTGACTTTTCCTTCACGGGGCTGTCCTAGCCGCGAATTTATCGTTCAGCCCCAATCGATCTAAACGTTTTCTAGAATCAAGAGCTTCCATGGCTTCGGCCTGTTGCCGATCTCCTTTTGCGGCTTCAACCGGAGAACTTTTCCTCAAGAGGTGGAGAAAACTAATCGAAGCCACGTGCCAGACAAAGAGTATAAAAAATGCAGAACTATTTTTCAACTACTCTGACCTCTCCTTCTATCCATCAGAATACTCCAGATTAACCTCCTGGACTCAAACGACGAGCTTGGCTCATCAGAGTGATCCAATACCGAAATCACGAGTTGCACTCGTTATAACGTTTGAGGTGCTAGATTTCACTCGTGGAAATTGTATAATAATTATGAACAGGGTCTGTTTCTGTTGCCATACATAAGTGGAAGCTGTATTTTACTACACTTTATTTAGTAAAATATAGTCCCGTAATGTTTAGCTATGCAACAAATTTGCATTTGCAAACATATCATTTGCCAGTGTGTTTTGAGAAATACCATACCGTTCAAAACCATTAGTATAGCTCTACAATGTCTCTTACTCTTATTTTGAATTTCTTTTTCTTCTTCTCCTGAATTTTAATCTCCTATAGTGCTTTGTAATGAACTACAGCTATATGCAAAAAAAGATGTTTTTCATTTTAGTAAAGTATTCAATTTAAAAATTGAAACATGTTTCCCTTTCAACCAGTATCTAGAATCTAGATCGACGGTCGCAAAAAATTAAGCCGTCTCCATATGCAAAAGTAATCTGAATTAAATTGTACATCAAGGGGTTAATCATCTCACTGCAAGATCAAACGCACAGCACGAGCACATACACATTATAAGCCGATTTTTATGAAACTTCGCTATAACGTAGAACTTGAAAAAATATTTGACACGTATACTTTTTATCTGCAATCATCCGTATTGAAAACATGGCTAAATGTTGGAGTTGCAAACCATATTTGGTCGTTTATCGTGGAAACTATTCGTTGCAGAAAGAATGTTAAAATATACGACTTGTGTATTTTTAATGCTATATCCGTCTATGTAAGCAAATTTCTAAAAAATTCATTTGTTTAAGAAGTACATTCAAAATCATAATTCTTCTGCAAATCTCTTTCGTAGAATATTGATCTATTTCCTATATAAAGTTATATTTATAAATTATGGGCTAATATCAAAACTACGAATGAATTGGGATTGTTAATTTCACCTGTGTAAAAAAATATTATTACATTCGTTGTATACTCATATTTTCTGCTCTACCTTTGTAAAACGGATGGAGTTGTCAATTTGTATGTTTTAATTTACATCACTTTACGAATTAATGTTTTGTTCGAAAATATAAGTCACCAAGCAAGTTGAAATCTTATCTCTGAGGACTGTTTTCACCCTTTCAATACGGACGATTGCTGGTAAAAAAAATATTTGTCAAATATTGCTTTCCAGTTTTACAATATACCAAAGTTTCATAAAAATTGTCGTGTGTCACTTGCGTAACGTCCCTCGTTAGAAGCTTTAAAAAGGAAGCTAGACAAAATGCTATCGCCTTTCATTATCATGACTATGGGTAATTTTCCCGTCTAGCCCTCCTGTCGCTCTCTTTATCTCAGTTCTTCTTTCCGACCGATTCGTTAGCGCGTTTGTCCTGAGTGAAACAATGACGACGACGGACACCCCCCCCCCCCCCCCCCCCCCCCCCCCCCCGAGAGACAGAGAGAGAGAGAGAGAGAGAGAGAGAGAGAGAGAGAGAGAGAGAGAGAGAGAGAGAGAGAGAGAGAGAGAGAGAGAGAGAGAGAGAGAGAGAGAGAGAGAGAGAGAAATAGGGAGCCTAAACAAATCCATGGGGGTAGAAAAGCCGTGTGAAGACGAGCCCGTGGAAAGTCCCGTACGTGGAAGCCGGTATCTCACTGGACGTTTCAAGTGGCGGAACCCTAGCCTCTGCCAACCCTCGTTTCACCTCTCAATAGAATGGACCCCGATGAACGGTCGAAGGGGCGGCTTTTGGGCCCATGGGAATTTATATTATCTCGCAGAATTCGTCTCTCGCCTTCTCCAGGAAAAATTGCTGAACAAATGTCAGTTCATCCCATAAGTAATGTTCCCTATCTTATAAAACGTCTGTTAAATAAACATAAATATATTATCCGATTTTGTTTTGTAAACATTGCACTGTGCCATGGAGTGCAATGTAAGGGATGTGTAATACTTTCTTTCGAATTGATCAATAAAAATTTGAATTATCGTAACAAAAACTCTGTTGACAATTTTGTAAATGAAATGCAATTTTAGTGGAAAAATATGATGACGGTTGACGAAGCCGTACCACCGTGTACTGCTGACGCCCATGGGCGGTATAGTGCCATGGCACTCTGTGTTTTACTGCTGCTCAGCCGCACGCCGCATCCGCGTCAGTTCCAAGTAACCCACAGTCATAGGATTAATTTTGCACTGAATTATAATATGAATAACTTGTGAACCATTATTTTATAAAACGAGAAGCCTTTCAAAATTCTTCGAGTTACTCTGTTTGTTAACCAAGGGGATTAAACGTTCTACTCCGAAGGGGAAACATTCTAAACAAACAGTGCACTCTGTTTTTGGAATCATCAGGTCATCCCATAAGTAATGTCGTTCCCTATCTTATGATACGTATGTTGAATAATACGAATGTATTATCTGACTGTCTTTTGTAAAAATTGTACTCTGCATCTGGTGGAATGTAACGGATCTACTCTGTTTCGAATTTCTCGTTGAAAATTTGGATTGCCATTGCAAAAACCTGTTGCTAACAATTTGGAACATGGAAACGGTGTTACGAAAAATACGCTCACTTGGAATGTCATTGAAGAATTAATGAAAAGGTCGAGATTTTATAATAATACTAATATCGTCTTGATAGCAACATACTTTTATAGATATCATAGACTGATACAAACAAGAATGACAACAAAAATGCACAAAATACTTACATATTTTACGTATTTTCTATTGAGGTGCTAAATACTTTGTAATTTCCAGATATTGTACATACTCAACTTTGAATGAAACTGTTGCAATATTACATACACGATATATTTCTTATTATTAATTTCGATCTATTTGTGTACGAAGAATCACCTCCTTCTCGGTTGTACCACGAATAATGGGACACCCTGTATACGCGTGTGTAGGAAGGTTCGTCGGCTATTTACGGCACCGATCACGTCGCACGTCGTGTCGTTGACTTTGTCCCTCGCATCCAGGTGACGCGAGCTTTCCAGGCTTTTCCTGCGAGCGTTCGATCCCTCGGAAAAGCGTGTAGGAAAACGCGGAGGCGTTGCTCGACCCTGCCACGTCGCTGGATGTGGGTCGTTCGTGTCAAAGACGAGGTCGGGACAAGCCTTTGTCGTTCGGTGCCGGCTTGCTTCTTGAGATAACAGCTGACTTCCGGTGGTTAGAAAGCGCAGTCAACTTGTCCCTAACGCGGGGAACTTTGTCGAACGGCCTACGTCGTCGTACATCGGCAATATCGTCTGCGTTGAATCTTTAATTCGGCGATTTTGACGGAGAATGGGTGATTCTTTAGGTGAAAATGACTTGAAAGTGTAGAGTAAAGTTTTCTTGTATGTAGCTTCGTTTCAAGGAAAATTCATCATAATACAATTTGGTTATGCTGATTATTCATTGTTTATTACTTTTATTTTTATCAATGGTTAGACGCATCGATGATAACAGTGATAGGATAGATTTTTGTACGTTACCATGTTTTTTTCATGCGTTAACCCTTTGATTGCGGGATACTTAAAAACGAGGCGAACGCTGCGTGCGACCGAACCGCAACAGTAGGCAGTGAGTCGTTGCATCGAACGCCCATGGGCGTTGGCAGTGCGCAGTGAGACTATGTTGAGTGCTTATAACAGTCAAAGGGTTAAAAATGACTACAAATTTCGATAAATTTGAGATACTAGCAAATTTCCATTGTTCAATTTCTTGAACTTATGCCGATAAGAATGTGTAGATAGATAACGAAAATTGTATTACCATTACCATTAATGTTGTATTAATAATGACATGCGTTTACAGAAATTTTCTTCAATCATGTACATTTATTCGCTGTCGTTCTACATAAAAATGTCAAAACGAAATAAGCAAGAAATTGCTTTGTTCTAGGCTCCGACCACAAAGGGTTGATTCAAGCAGAAACAGTGACCAATGTTCCGACAAATTCCTTCTAAATTTTCCAAGTCGATTTTTTTTAAAACGGAGCTACCTAGAAAATAATGTGTCACATTTTCAATTTATTTCTATACGAAGAATCACTCTATTTTCAGTTCTACCACGAATTATCACCCTATTTGCGTGTAACTGTCTTATCATATTGGTATCGCAATAAGCACATATTTTTCGCGGAATATTTCACTGTATGCCTTCGTCACGTTTGCATCGTAATCAGACTCGACGAGGATTCGTCAACGAATATCCACTTTGATCGTTCCTCATCCGACGACGTGCTATTATTGTCCGTTTCCCGGCGCCGCCTCGAAACGACCGGCAAATCCACTTTTCTTCGTTCCACGGGATACGAGGCGAGCACACGCGACTCGAATACAATGTATCTGGAGGAGGAGTCTGCACGCGACGTCGAAGACGCGATATATTTTCCACTAGATTTCCCGGTTCCTCCGGCAGTGTTGCTGGAAGAACTCCGTCCTTACTGTAGGGACCAGATCACGTCATATAACAAAGGCTTTAAAAGTAAACAATTTTTAAGTAACATTGTTCTTTTTCTTAACGGTTTGTACATTTCGAGGACAAGAGAAACATAGTGGAGCAGCTGTATATTTGTTGTTTTTTTATTTATTATAACAAGTGATTTTTAAAGAAATAAAATAAAATTAATAAATTGATATTAGTTATTATAACACGTGGAACATTACAATCAACACTTTCCTTACGAAAGGTGACTATATTCTCGTATCCTAAAGGTGACTGTAGTCACCCATGAAAATCTCGCATCAGTTAACAACTCTGCTTGAGCGTATCATAGCTTAATATCCTCAGGCTCTCCGAGATTTGGTTTGTTCAGTTGTTTTCATAACTACGTGCTGTATATGTTCGTTGATAAAGCGATATAATGCAGCTCTCTGCGTATCTCCTTGTTTCGATATTTTCCACACGAAACTGTATTATTGAACAATGTTTAAAATTTCAGTATTCCGACATTTATTTGCTTGTAATTCGTTACATGTATATTAGTTTGAAATAAGTTCAATAAAATAACAATAGATGTAGTCACTGCTCACGACAGCATACTGGCGGCCAACTCCGCCGTAGCAAAATGGTTAAGTCTGAAATTCTAGAATTAATAAAAAACTGTGTCATTATATAAATGAAATGCATTGAAAAGTTATTAAACAAACGATAATCAAAAATAAAATTTCTAGCCGGACTTTATGAGACTGATTGTTTCACAACACAGAATAAACAAAATTACGAACAATCATGAAGTGGTTCGTCTGGCAGCTATAGATTACATATAGCCAAATAACTTCAGTGCAATTATTTTGCATGCCTGAGTTAACACGAGCGCGTGCGTCATGGTAATACAAAATAAAGTGCTGCCCGAGTTAACTCAGGCTTGCACGACTCTGCCAGCGTTAACGCCTTTGGATGTTTTGGAGCACGCACGCTGGTCACGACAGCACAATTGTGAATTATCATTTGTGATTCGCCTAAATTATCATTTCGATTATTTACATTCATAATATTTCATAAGATTAATGATCGATGTTTCGCATTCTAAACAATCGGCCGGTGTCAATTGTGTCGAGCGTCTTCTGACATGCGTCCGCAAAATGTTAAGCGAAGAAACCCTATAACATGATTGTCCCTACATCTAGCATCACGCCCTCTGGCTGCCTCGTAAAGAATTAACTCGTTTTCTCGTCCTTTTCGCGTTCGACCCATCCACCATCGCGAAGTCGCTAATGAAATTTTGGAGCCAGTTCGTGGCCACACGAACCACCACCACCACCGACGTGTGTACACTACGTGATTGCGTAAAGAGTAACGTTATTGTTGATGCGACGTCGGCGTTAATGAGGCTCCGGCTTTAATATCGATAATGAGAACTGGGGCGACCTCAATTGTCGATATCGATGATTTTTATGCGACCCCAGCTACTATCCCATTAATTAGCGGGATATTCGGATCGGACGTTTGGATTTGATCAAAGAGGGTAATTTCAAGGTTTCTCGAATTACAAGATCGATCGAAGCTCTGCGATCGTCACAATTTGCCCGCCACGTGCTTCTCTCGTGAAAATTCTGCTGGAATTTTCGTAGCAGCTTTAACGAGACTGTAGACCTCCGTATACCACGGCAGAAAAATTGTGGCACTGTTCGTATAACACTCTTTTCACGGTTTAGCAAAGTTTCCGTAAATGATGGTATGTAACTGTTTTGTGGCGTATATGATGTCATTATGCTAAGTTTAAAGTGTTTTTAAAAATTTGTTAAATAATTTGAAGCCAACAAAGATTAGGAAAGTAATAAGAATAAATATGTGAAAACGCAATAAGACACTCTTTTAAACAGTAAGAATAATAGAGACAAACAAAGTGACTTTTCAAAGTATGATATATTACAACCAACATTCAAAAGTATTTGTGAATCGCTTAGACAGTGAATAAATGTCAATAAAAGTGTAACAGTTTCTTTTTCTCCAAGTAAAATAATAACGAAACACTTTTAATTTTAATATTTGTTAAAAGTGAAATAAAAAATATATACTGTTACATCTTTAATATTCGTTTTTGAATTTTTTATAATAAACTCTTAGCAACTGTTAGAAATACGTGTTTTCATATGCATACATAATCCACATTTGTACACCCTATGTGACTCGTCTAACACTGAACGAATACGACTCCCTCATGTTGTACGGGAGTCTACCGCATTTCTTTCGATAATCGATCGAAGTAAACTGAAGTCTAAAACGAAGCATGTACAGTTCTCGGTAAATACAATGAACCAGAGCGAGTACTTACATCATGATTCGAAATAATCCTCCAGTAAATCAACTTTCCTCTAAAATTGAAACCAGCCCTGAGGGGGCTGGTGGTCACGAAACCACCGTCTTCCCTATCGATCTTACGAGCCATCCTGAAGCACGAACATGCGCAGGAGCGCGAAGTAACCGTACTTCAATTTTGGGCCAGACCTGACCGCCGGGTCCGTATTTCTCTAAAACAACAACGAGACAACCATACGGAATCTCTGTGGAATCGATCTGGTGATCGAGTAATTTCCATCGAAGTTATTCGAGAGAATCATCGAGCCGCATTATCGTCGCCTCGTGGCCGCTATCGTCGACAACGTCGGCCATGTTTGCGCCGACACAGTAGGCGTTCACGGGCGGTACCATCCCTCTACCCGTTCTCCAACGACTTTGGTGAACGGCCTTCCACCTCCACCGACCGTCTGTTAAACTTCTGGTGGGGTATTGCGAACGATCTTCCGTTGGTGCCAGTTCTACCCCCCCACCAAACCGTCCTCGCTCCTCTGCCCCCTCCATCGTTCGTTAACTTACCATCTTTCGCCTCTCTTGCTCTCACCGCTACGTGTCCCTGTCGCCTGCCTGCTAGCGGCTCTCGCTTTACTTCTCCCACCATGTCGCTTCTCCGGGTCGTGGACCATTGGTGGGGAGTCGTTAACCATGGCGGCATGCCGTGGTGGGGGGAAGTCTTGCGAGAACGCGAAACGGGAGGATCGAACTCTTCGTGTATTTTCTCTCCCTTGCTTTCTTCTTTGCGTTCCTTCGTTTTTGTTCTTTTCTTTCTGAAATGATTTCGTTTTCTTCCGTTATTAGAAATTTCGTTTGGTCGTTCTTTTTCTTAGTATTTTGAAGTACTGTTGGTATGGATCGTGTGATGGTTTTTCTTTTTAATTTTGGAGCAGTGGGTCTTTCGATGCCGCCTCGATGGCCACCGCTGACAACCACTGACGCCCGTTCCCTTTCGGGCTTCCTCGGGAGTCCTGTGATTGGCCTTCGGTCCCGATCGTTAAGATTCGACGAAGTCGAGGAGAAAACTTCTCGCTGGGGAAGTTCGGCGGAATTTTAGCTAAGATATTCAGAAAGATCTCTTTTTTTCAGTTAAGATCGCATGCTGCTGCGATGAAAATAATAGCATAAAGCCTAAGCTATCGTTTATAATCGCATAAACCAAGATATCTAATAAAAAAATACTGTTTATGGCACATATATATGTAGGAAATCAGGCAAGATGGACCCTTAACGTTCAGTACCAAAGAAATGAAATTTTGGTAGCATGATTTTCGGACCAAAAACTAAAAATACAACTTTTTGGATTTAAATTCACGTAGATTAAACTCGTCATTTGCCTCACTAGCAAGTCATTTCAGCTGAGATAAAAAAATTGATTCTTGTTTTTTATCATTCAAAAAGAATCACATATATTGTTTCAAAAAATGAGGAAACGTTTTTAATACTTTCTATATTTATAGTAAACTAATTTCTTGAATCTTTAACCCTCGGTCTACGGACGCTCCAGCAGCGATACGAGGGACGGATACCGGGTCAGTTTGGCACAGCGTAAGATTGTACGGATACTCTAAAAAATTTTATACAGAATTTGCTCTTACTATGTTTTAGATAAGGAAGAAGAGATATTTATTATTTATTATTGAAATTGTCACATATTACCTATACTAGTAGTGTGGTGCATTTTGAGGAGGAATAAAATAATATAAACTTGCAGAGTTAAAAAAAACTTCGTCTTCTTCGTTATTGCACTGAATACCGTCACATATGTAGTCTGAAACAAGAAATATTTTCCCTACGAGTAATTTGTCAAATCATCCATTATGTTAGAGCGATGCGAAACAGATTGATGACAATTATTCGATTGTTCCAGCAAGCAGGTCCAAATGACCTGGCATTTTTTGATAGAGGATTAATCATCACTCGTCAACTAAAAAACTCATTAAAATTTGATTGAACAAATACCTATATCATTTAACCAGCGATCCTCTAACGCCATCGACGAATATATCTCTAAACAACTCCTAGAATCGCAATGGCGTATGCACCAAACTCCTCTTCCTAGTGAAACGCTGTTTGCAGTTGCGCGAATCTAAACACTCGAATCATAAAGGACACTATTACTACTGCCTATGCATCTTCCTGATTAGAAATAATGACAATTTTTGGATCAGATGACTTTGATGTGACACAGTTCGGGTCCCGTGTCTTCGGGGTGGTTCAACTAGGGTTTCGCACGTTCAAGATGGTTCAACTCGGGTTTTATAGCTTCAGAATTATCCAATTTGTATCCCATAAGTTTCAAGTGATCCAGCTCAGATTTTATGAGTTTGGAAAGGTTCAATTCAGAATCCATAAGTTTGGAGCAATCCAACACTGGTTAAATGTATTGTGAAGAGACAGTTGGCGTATACGCCGTTGCTATTATAAACGGCTCATATCTTTCTATAAATAATAATAAAGTCAGTCAGGGAAAACGAGTTGGCGTGGAAGTTCGTCGATCTCCAAGAATTTCGAGGCCTTGCGAACGATTCGACTTCGTTGCTGGTTCGTTCCTCGTTAAAACTTCTTCCCCGACTTCCATTCGCCGGTAATTATCGTCCCGCGGCCAGCTATTTGCATTCGCCTGGAGAGAATGTAATTTTCCTTAGGTAAACCTTCGTCTCTCCCGGCTTTCTTCGTTCTTCGTGCGCTGACACTTTTTTCCTCGCGGACTGGCTCTCGTTGATAACGGCCGCTGGGGGAATTCTCAGAGAATTCGCGACTCGTCGTTGTCGTCTGGACGGATCGACCCAAAAGTCACCAGCTCGCAGGACACACCGTAGTGTTCGATCGCGTATCGCCAGATTGGACGTGAAACCCGAACGGCAAGGAATCGCGAGCAGGATTTTTGTTTATTTGATTATAGATACGCAAACGGGAGCAATCGATTCGATGCGAGCGAATGGAAGGAACGTTGCATTAACCCTTTGAAATCCTAATTTTTGTTTAATTTTCTTTTTAATAACTCCCTATTATTTTAAGTGTTTTATTTGAAATATACTGCAAAAAACAGATGGTCGATAGGAACCAATTTAAACAATTTTTTTTTACTACTTATATTGAAAATAGCATTTTTTGTTACAAAAAAGGGTCATATACATGTAATATTGCTTATCTAGGTAAAAAAATATTGCGAAATATAATACAGATTTAAACTGGCAATTTAAAAATGTCTAATGTGACTTGACATAGGTGTACCTGTGAATAAAATCGATGTCGAGTCACACTCGATAAAGGAATTCAGAGGGTTAATCCTCAAATGTATGATTTTACAAAAATAATAAAATGTTTGCTACTTCATTTGTCAAAATATCATAAGAAAATAATTTAAAAAATCCACCTCACCTTTTTATATTTCTTAAATAAATATTTACTTGCTTTATTCTTTTTCGTGGTACCTCGGTTGTATGTCTCCGATTTATATAGCAACACTGTACATTCAAAGGTTAAAACTATCGATTCGATAGTCAAGTTTAAAACAGTGATTTTTAATGAAAACTGTGCTCGTAGTCAATTTTGTAGTCGAATTTAAAGTTGCGATTTTTAATAAAAACCACTCCTGTATTCGATATCATAGTGGAATTTAAAGCTGTGATTTTTAATAAAAACCTCGCGCGTGATCGACACCATATAGGAATTTACAATATCGATTTTTAATGAAACCTTAAACGAGAAATGTGCTGACGAATGTTAAATTTTGATTTAGTTCATTCATTTTAAGACGATTAACTCTTCGTCCCAATCGTCAACACTATTTAAATGTAATTTAATAGACGTTTTTTAATTAAACTATGTTACCGTTGGGATATTGTAAATGTATGAGCGATATAAGGTACGGATCATATAATCTGTATTTTCTACGGAATTCGCCCATAAATACATAAATTAAATTAATTACAGGGCAACGTAATTTAGTAAGAAATTGGTACACATACGTGAATACAGTTTTGGCCGTGACTTAATTTTAGAGATTAATGTACGGTATCAGTGGAATGACCTTTACACTCTAAAAACTTCAAATTCCATAGTGAATTTGAGAAAAAGTCGACATGGTTAATGAGACAGGGTTTTGATTGGTTCTGCAAAATCACATCTGGAGATATACCTAAGAGAATAAAGTAAATGTTCAAATGTACCAAGCATATAACATTACGTTTTTTAATCGTACAGTTAATGATGTTGATCAGCAATTGTTCTTTTATTCTCCAAAATACAAATATCAAATCGACTCACAGTTGAATTGTATTTGTAATCTGAATAATAATGATAAAAATATGTATATATAACCATTTAATATGTTATAATAAATTTTTGTGTAAGTATTTTTATACGAAAAAATTAAATAAAACATACACTTCCCACAGTGTGAATGTGGGAATTGCTAAATAAATTAATAACATCATGCATATTTGCGAAATTTGCTGAAATGTATTCTCTGACAAAATACGAGAATATTCTCTAAAGGAAATAAGTCGAAACTAATTAATTTTATGTTTATTTTGTGTGCATCTTTTTGTACCTGAAGATTCGAGTTTCGACAACGAAATAAAATCAATATTATCAGGACGAGCTTTCGAGTGAATCCTATCTGTTCGAGAACTGCAGAATCTAGCTCATAATCCTCATTGCCTATTTTTGTATACATAGGCCCGAAATACGTAGTCTAACCTTATCTTATTGTTATTGTTACAGGCAAAAAATCGGGAGGATTCTGGTGAAGATTTTTCGCACTGCTGTCCTCAATGGGACGCAACTTAACGTTAACGAGGTTATGCAGTCTGTTCAACAAATTGTCGAAGACCCCGGTAAGCTGAAAATGCATTTGTGTGGAATCATATAATAAACAACAGAATGTACTGATCAATACCACTAACCCTTTAAAAAGAGTCACGAATAACTTCTTTATTATTTATCTTATTTTTTTGTATTGCATCAACTGCTAAAGGTTATTAGCGACATATAGCACACGTATATCTTTCAATTATTTACGTATAATATATTCATAAAAATAAAAAAATAAAACATACCTACTCATGACTACGTTAGATTTCAGAGCATAATGATTTTTCTTTCAAACAGTCAATTTCTGCATGTGCTTTCGTTTTTTTAGCATTTCTTTCGTAAATATTGCATTCCTTGCGCATTCTCGAAGATGTCGGTGTGTTAATTTCTATTTTGTTTGCTAATATAGAAATTACAAAACATTGAATTTCTGTGTCTATAATTTTGATTCATATGTTAAAGGCGATTTTTAATTATAATATTTAGACATATTATTTCATAACATTTCAAATAAACATTTCTAGTTTCATAAACTCGATGCATCTTCAGTTACATGTATCTTAGAGTTTTGTAAGACGTTTCAGTCGAGTCTACTAATCAGACGTGTTAATAAATAACTAATGAAAATGTTTAATAGTGTACATGGTTAGAGAAATAACACAGATCATAGCACGCGATTAATGAAATGCTGAGCACCTATCACATAATTATACTATATGCGCACTTCATATACCATGCAAACCGCAAAAAATGGGGCCATTGTTCGAATTCTTTTTTTTTATTTACCAAAGTGCGACACGAAAAAGGATTGGAAATAATTCTGAGCCAAATCCTTCATGCACCATTTTCACGCATGCTGTAATCAGTGATACGTATCATTCTTCCGTTGCTTCCTACTTTGCTTTTCTGCTTATGCAAAACACAACTGTGTATGAATTGCACTATTAAAATATTTTTAAACATTGAAACTAAATTTGTGTAAGAACAATTCTCTGTGAAGGTATTTACAATTCCAAATCTTCAAAAACTAACAGAAGGTACTGGCTTCACCAATTCACCAGTAAGATGTTGTAATTTTTATGCACATTCATTGTTCTTCCTCTTTGTAATTGAGTCTGAATCTACATTTCTCATCAGCACAAAACTTCACTATTTTTGTTGGCAACGAGGAAACTTATTATTCGTACGTTGCCATTATGTCTGACTAACACATACCTTTGCATCTCTTCAATCTCATAATAGCTTCATTGGTTTTACAGTATCCTTGAAATGTGTCTATCTACAGCGAAATAATTAAATAATCCCCTTTGTCGACAAGTGAGAGAACTTCTTTCTTCCCGTTTCGTAAAAAATAGAATTTTACGTAATAATTCGTCAAAACCGAGCACCTGAACGCAGACTTGATTGAAGAAAAGTAGGACTTATTGTAAAAGGAACAATTAATCCTTAGACGTACTAAACCGCTCACCGTGTACTGTCGACGCCCATAGGCGTTCGGTGTAATGGCTCACTATGTACTACTGCAGCTCGGCCGCACGCAGCGTTCTTCTCGTTGCCAAGGAGCCCCCTATCAGAGGGTTAATTTTGCACTGAATTATACAGAGCGTTCCAGGTTTTTGTCGACAAACTACGGCGGTCTATTCTTTACTTAAAAATAAGAAAAGGAACGTTATATAAAGTTCTGCAATAAATGTTTTGTTATAAAGTTATAAGCAAATAAATATTGTGTGCTTGAAATATAGGTAGTTACGGATTTTCCTTCGAAGCATACGGAAAGTCGACTGTGTTTATCTTGTCTGCGGACGACATTTTGAAATGAGGAATTAACAGTACTAAGTAATTTCTTTTAATGATATTAACTATCAATGACACGGAATCGCTGCTGTTTGTCGACAAAATCCTGGAACACCCTGTATTTTCAAATAGCTAGTATGTATAAAAAAAAACGGACCGAAATATTATTTCAAATATCTATTTCTTATTTTAATTTCAAATCAAATTTATCTGGATCTCCTTATGGGATTACCTGGCAATTCACAGTTCACTCGTTGTCGATGTGTCTCATAAAAATATTTACTGATATACATTCGATGCATTTCCTTCCGTCGTGCCGTCCGGAAGAGGAGAAATTGGAACACGATGACGCGCGGCACGATACACAAATTTCCCGGAATAGGCGACACCTCCGTATTCCCTTCAGAATGTTTCTTTTTAGGCGGTTCGCCATTTGTTTTTCCGGTCGTGCTTTCCCGAACGGGGAACGAACGCGCCCTAACGAAACCGTCGAGACGGAAGAAGCTTTAAAAATAGGACGACAGGACGGATGGACGCCGCGCGGGTTCCTCTTGAGAGAAGACAGAACGCGTTCCGTATTATGGGCGGGTGGTAAATGATGAGGCCAGTTGGGGTTACAGACGAGGCTGTTGCTCTACGAGGTGACGACAAGATTGTCCCCGCTTCCGGTGCAGCACGTGCCTCGCCGGAAGTCTCTTGCGGTTTCCGTGTACGTCCCGAAGTATTTATACGAGCCAACGTAACACGGTTTACTTTCTGAACCACCCCCCGTTTTCTTTCGAGCGACACGGAGATTCCGAGTGGAACCGACCTTCGACGAAAACTATGAGAACCGACGAGAGGACGAAAGTTTTTGGCGATTTTATTTTTATTTTTTGACACTGACTGCCACGCTGTATTAAGTGCAGGTGGAAAAATTTATAAATTTTTACACAAAATGAATATAACTTCCGAATATTCTCATTTCAAGCATTTATATAAATAACTTCCATCACCTTTTACTGGTTCGATTATACTTTATTAGGCATACTTGTTAGTACTGTAGATAATTATATAAATAATGATTGTATCTAAGTGTTACCCACATATGGTTAATGTGGCAGTCAACGTGTTAAATATCCACGTGTAACCCCTTGGCGTGCAATTTATTCGATTGAGTCATTTTTTTAAACTTATAGGGGCATATGGACAAGAAAAACTCTTGTAATATCAGGAGTAATAGTATTTGAGAGAACCCATAACAGAGCTCTATCCATATGGTAAATTGCCGAACATTATGACTCGTTTTCTCCCAGACCACTGAAGCGATTTCAATCAAATTTCGACTCAATACTTTACTAATAGTGCTAAATTAACTGTTCAAATAGTGATGAATGGTCATTTTTTTTTCTCCAAATGCAGGCAGTATATTCCAAATTCTTGCATTCAGTGTATTTAGTAACTTTTTAGAATTCACCATAAAATATTTCATTAAATCTGCTTTTTCAGATCCTGAAAGAATGAGTCAAAATGGATGAAAAATACAATTTTATAGAATTTATCTTATTTATCGCATTAATTTACACGTTCTGATTCAGTAATACTGTTCATATGTAAATAACTTGAAAGATATGTTCCAAGAATAAGATATAGATGACCCTGCTTATGGAGCAGGAATTCATTGATTATTATTTTGGTGATGACATACAATTTTCGAAATAAAAATTTATGCACTTCTAGTGTTCAGAATTAAACAATATTTTACCACAGTATGCATAAAGATCTATATTATCAGAGCTGGCAGTAAAGAGAAACGATTTTTTTTTACATCTTTTGGGTTGTGGGTTTCTTTAAAACAATGTGTAATTGAATTTCACATTTAGTGTACATGAATTCAACTGTACTTCTGCATACTCTGCAAAATCTTCTCTAGTTTTCACTGTTTCTCTCAATTATGTGACCCACAGTTTTCTCGAGTTTTCATTCAACATGAAAAATACAAATTTCTGTTGCTTGCCACATACTTACCATGCTCAAATATTCTTGGCCCATAGACGCACACTTTTTTTCTAAATCGACCTCAGAAACACTTTTTTAAAACGTTTCTTTGTTGCCACAAAATGACTGCTATATCCGTCATTTGCGGCAATGTGTTAAGTACAGTTCCACTTACTGTCTACCAAAAAATTATTTTCCATGCAAAAAAATTGTTCATTATCGATGTTGCGTTAACGCAACTAGAGGGATATGTGGGATAGTGGTCAGGGCGTTCCATTCAGCAGAAATTCTTGAGAGATCGAGTCGTTCTTCGTGGAAACGGTAAGCAGAAAAAAAGAAAAAACCGATCACGTGAGAGAAGAGGAAGCGTCGTTTTCCGTCAGTACTTTCGCAGAACTGAAAAATCGTGTTCAAAGGTCATCCACAAAGTTCCGTCGATGAGTATCTATGTGAAAACGTCGCCCGCGGTCGCCCAGCCCTTCAAAAAGCAGCGGCACTCCGGCGGCGATCCTTCCGCGAAAAACGTTTCCTTTTTACCTGGCCCGAGGCTTCGAGGAAACGTGGAAAATGACGCGCCACTGCGTTTTCATCCCACTAATGGCTCCTTTCTTTTCTGAAGCCTTCGAAAAATACTTTAAAACCGACCCACACCGCCCCCTTCTCTGTCTCACCCCCGAATGAAACAACACGTCTCCTTTATTTTCGGCTTTTTAATACGCGTTCCACCGGGTGACAAAGGGAATCGAGGGAATTACAAATAAACTCCGTCGATCGTTTTCCAGGAAGGACGATCAGTTTTTGGACCGTTAACAAACCAAGGAGACGAAATTCGTTGCTGTGAATAATTTGAGAAAGTTGGAGGTGCATTCAGAATTCATAGGGTGATTAGGGCTCATAGGGTGGATAGTATTGATCACACTGAATGAAAAATGTTTAGTAAACGTGGGTCGAAAAATAAATAGATACTATTCAGGTTCTGAAGAGAGTTGTTTATAACTTGGACAGAATTGGTTTTTGAGTGTATGTTTATTGGATATTTTTTATTCATTTATTGGAGTATACTATTTATCTTTTCAGACCTGGACACTTTTTAAGAGTATTCCGTATATTTAATGTAATCGGGAGCTCACGTGGATATTGTGTTGGGTGTTTCACCAAAATTGTATCACTCTCGCATCACTCTGCTGCGAACATAACAATTGCAGTGCAACGTGATATAATTTTAGTTTAGTGACTGTAGAACAACATATATTTTTTTTTAATAATACAGATTAGGATAGCTTCATAAAATAATAATTCTATGTATGAGGCAACTAAATATTTTTGTCATCAAATCTATATTACAATAGAAACATATGTACAGAAATTGTCAAATAACAGACAGTAAAAGAAGCAAGTTAATTACAAATAGACTACTTCTCATGGAAAAATTTTTTCATATTTTACACATTTCCCCTAAGTCCACAAATGGCGGGATAGAAGGGATGAAATTGTCGCTTCGTGAAAATTAAAATAAATTCGTAACTTTTGAACGATTAAAGGGAGATTATCAAGATTTACATTGAAATATAGTAAAAATGGGAGCTTTCATACGATGCACGATTTTTATAGTTTACCTTCGTGGTCCATGATTTATAGCCATTTGTAAATCACTTCGTACGCAATGATACATTTGATAATTGATATGCCATCGCATGTTCCTCTAACACAAGAAATAACAAATTTTCAAGAATAAAAGTGTCCTAATTTTTTGGAGCGGTAGTCTACACATTTCGTCCAATTTATCGATTACGATCATTACTATTTATTTCGTGCTCTGTTCAGCAGAGAAGAAAAGTAATACTATAATCATCCTTAACACGTTCTCTACAGAATGAGAAATTCGGCTATTTTCGCAATTTCCACAAATTGTTCCTTTTCAACAGTAATCGGGGTAGAACTTAAAATTTTTATATTATAACACATTTGTTTATTCGATCTGTTCAATAAAATTTTAATCTATCTCTACATATATTGATTTTCCTTTCGTACAAAAATCTTGTCACAAATATTACATATTTTCCCCTTAATACTCTAGAATTAGCCAAGTTTCCTTCACGCCTTTCGCAGACAGTGGAAACGTATCAAAATACCAAATTATGTTGAAGATTTCGTTTTTGGTTTTCAATAGAACATTCAGAGACCGGCAAAGCTACGGTAGAATTTTCTCCAGTGACACGCGATAGGACACGTTTTTCATGTTCCCGATCTGTTTAGAGAAGGCGCATCCTACGAACGTTTCCTGAGGGATGCAACTGTCGGAAAAGCTGCATCCCAGTGCATGATCCGAAGAATGTCACCCTGGACGGCTATTTTTAGGGGCTATACACGGCACATCTTGCCCGTAACACGTGCCGGCAACGGTGTTTTTCCGATAGAAACGAAAGGGAGGAGAAAATCGGGGTCGAAAGATTCAGAACCCAGGGGCACGCGACACGCGCTCTTTTTCGACGCATTCACGTATTTTTGGATACGCCGACCAAGGATGGAGAAAGAGAGAAAGAGAGAGGGTGAGCAGGGGCGCCCCTTTTCGTTCGATGGATAGAACGCCAGTTGCGTCGCTTCGTCAGACGCCTTTCTCCCCGCGTTTCCGACTTTTCCTTGCCATGTGTGGAAGGATATTCGGAAGCTCGAGTGACCCGCCAGGATTTCCTTTCCTGTTGCTTTTTTTTTTTTCGTAAAACACACGCTGCAACTCGAGACAGCCGATGAGGACGAGAAACAGGGAACTGTTTGATTATATCGCCTGTCTGGTTACTCTGAAATTGTTTTTCGTTTTTTTTTTCATTTGAGGAATTTACAGTTTCTGATTGGATAAAATATTAATGGAAATCCGTAGTACAAGAAAAATAAGCTAATATGTTAGAATAACTTTTGTTCATGTAACAGGTCGTTTTTTAGAAAATTGGCTCGTTTCTCTGATATCGCGAAGCGAAACTGTGTTGCTGTTGTTTGTGTTTAAGCGCGCTATCAAATTGTGATATCGAGAAAATTAGACAAATTTTTGAATTGTTTATTTTATTAATAAATATATTACGTAAAATAGTTTATGCTGTTTAGTCATAGCTTTGATCTTATGTTCAAGAATTTAAGAAATCTTGATAATGAGGATCACATTGTTTAATTGGACGAAAGTGTGTATAATTTTTCATATGTCCAATAAATTTTCAATTATCATTCTATGATATTGCGTACAAATATATCTAATTGACGTTGAGCTTTTTTTTTAGCAGAATTTCGAAGGTTTTTTTTCTCAGTAACGAAGATTCGTAAAATAAATGTATATTTTACAATTTCGACTTATTTTTCAACAAAAAATCTCCGCTTACACTGTTGTATAATGTATATAGTTACATTACTGTACATCGGATGCCCATTATAATTATATGTCTTGTAAACCGCAAGTGGTTTAATGACTTAATGTGTTAACAGTGAACAAATTCTTCATTATTCAGTTACTGCCACCGTTATTAATTTTCAATTAAAATGAAAGGAATTCCATTTCATGAACTTCGTTTAAACTACTTAACTATCGGTGAGGACGTCGCATTATCTGTGTAGGCTGATCGATAAGATCTATTCGTCGGCTTCGCGTAACTAGTTTTTTCTTTACGAATCTAGCAGGCTTATCGATCGGTTCCAGGTATCCTTATAAATGAAAAGTATCCTGAGAAGTTCTGAGGGCTGTTAATACCACGATTCATGAAATTTCTTTCGTGGAATGCAACAAATATCTCATATTCGATTCTTCGAACGCTACTGAATTCATCGAACTTTTTAATACGTTAACACGTTTTGTGGCACAGATGCAATACAGGGTGTCCTTAACACGGTACATTATTACATTCACCGTCAAATATTCTACATGTGGTTCAGAATAATTTTACGGCAAAGTTCTGAATGATTCTGGATCTATAATTGCTACACGCATACTTAGATATAATAAATTAACATGAGTGAAAAACTAAGAAAAAGCGAACATCAATCTCGTCGGAGATACTGGTACGTACAAATATACGTTTATCTTAAACTCAGCATTTTCAACAGACATACATTATAAGAAATTTCCCATTTTTCACCCTTTAATAATTATACGCTTACATAAACACAATGTAAATTCAGCTATAAAAAATACGTTCCTGAACAGACTAAACGAGATTTAACATACAAATTCCTCTAAATCTTATATGGATCTGCAGAACATAAAAATTCATTTTTACGCAAACATCGAATCATTCCAACATAACCGTCCCATTTCACATTACTTAGAATTGTATCAGAGATTTTCCACGAAACGCGTTAAACATAATAAGCCACTAGAGCATCAACCGAAGGGAGCCTCGTGAGACAAAGAAGGCCGGATAGAGTACGGGGAATAATAATCGGTGACGCTTAATCCTAAAGAAGCGCAGCGGGATATTTTTGGCGGGATCTTGGCCCGGACAGAAGGCGCAAGGATGGAGTAGGCGGAGAAGAAGATAAGACCCCGTGCGTGATTAATGGACGGTGGCTGCGATGGTGAACAAGGGAAGAGAGAAACAGCCGCTTCTCTCTCCGACTTTTTCGTCTCCGTCGTGGAAGAGGCACGGGTGCGCCGAAAGGGAGGAAACGAAGGAAGAGCGGATCGGTGGAAGTCCCAGGAGAAACGGGAAATGAGTGGTGGGGGAGGGAAAAGCACGTGCTCGGATCGTGGGCCTCACCGAAGGGTTGCGAAAACAACCGAGAAGGGACGAGCATCGTTTCGTCGGCGGCCCTCCCCCACCACTTTCCGTTCTCCTCATTGGGTCCCGCCGGAGTGGGGGTAGCTGCCCCGACTCCCCACTCCTGGCCTGGAAAAGTCCAATAAACTGGGAAGGTGCGTTTCCCGCGGACAAATCGACGACCCTCAGTCGCACCCACGCTCTTCGTTCGTAACGTGCTTCCCTTTTCCGGTGTCTTCGAGTTTGGAAGCCCCCTTTTCCCCGCGTTCCACGCACGCCGCGTCTCTCCGAGCTGGTGTTTTCGGGCAAAGTCGAGTTTCTTTAGAATTCTGAGCAACATACTGGGTGTATCGATGATCGTGGTGCATCCGGATGGGAGATTTCTCGAACAAAAGTAAGTCGAAGATGTAGAATGAAATTTGTTCGTACGTGAATTCGAATGTTCGTTACGTGCACGTGCACAGTAGCCTTTGTGTCTGTGTAGAGTATCGCGTCGTGATGTAGTTTAGAGTGATAATATTTTGTTGAATTATAAATTGTTTGGAATATCGCCCTCGTGGCATGAGAAATTTAATTTACTGAAGTAGACAAGGGTGACGATAATGTAAGTGGTTAAGAATGATTAACATCGTTTCTATTCAACAGACAATATCATACACAGACCTAATATTATAGAAATATAAATATATTATTAAATAAGGATGCGTGTATCTGAGGAAGGGTCAGATTCGATTTTCTCACATACAAAGTCTCGTACGAATACATTTCATTCTTTATTTTCTGCTTATTTTTTGTATGTAGAATCGCCAGGATTTTCTATACATCCTGTGTATAGGAACTATCTCATGGTTTCCATAGATCTTTCGTCGCCACATTCATTCGTGTCATGGCAACGGTTTTCCCGCGCTTTGGGATATTCTCGTAGTGTGTCGTTCGCAGCCACGAGGCTACTTCCCTCTGAGAAGCATTCTCGTCGAAGATGTTCTGCTTTGTTGGTGAAATCGACGATCAGGTTCTGGAACACGAAAATGACACCGAAACCGACCAACTGGCTTCACGGTGCCATTAACACGAAAGTTGTCGACATTGTGGACAATGGTGGTTGATATTTGCAACGAGACACAGAGCGTTGGTATGTGCTATTTGATTTTTTTGTCCGCGTTTAAAAATTTCATTTTTCATAGCTGATATTTGCCATACTAATGGCACACAGTGCGTGAAAGTAATCAGATTTTGTCTTAACATTTTTAACAAAAATTGTGTTTTACGATCTGTTGCAACATGTGTGTTCGGATGTAGTCTAATCTTCAAAAAGTAAAATTGCATCATGAACTTTAAAATATACTCATTATTCCTAGAGAATATTACGTAATAGAGATGCTAGAAAATTTGAAGGTCTAAATAATAATGTATTTGTGATTATAATATTTTTTTTAGCATGTGGTGTATAGTTCTAGCGTCTTGTAAATACATTTACAATATGAAACATGCTAAAATTGAACACTTTCGAGGTTTCTGTAATATCAGTATTTTAAAAAATATTAAAACTTTGATTTATACTTTACAAGAAGAATTTTTATGTTACTGTTATAGTAGAAGTACCTTAAAAATAATATTGAAACTATATCCTGTTTCATGCTTTCATTATGTGTTTAAATAATTCTGGGAGTCACTTTAAACTTACAAAGTTAATCCTACTTACACATCTCAACGAAGTTCTTAGTCCGAAAAGGGGTTCTTTTATTATTATTTATTCCCCCAATTTCACCCCAGGAGGCATTTTCTTTTCCAAACTGAAACTGGAATCAAAATACCCGTATTTGGTACATATATCTGTGTTCTAAATATTTTTTTTAAATTTTCTGAAGGTCGCACGACATGTATCGACTTGTAAATATAAAATTATCTCACGCATCGGTATATTTTATTTTCACGTGTCTCGTCAGTTTGTTACCGCAGTGCGCGCGTAATTGTTCTCGAACAAGCTTCCTTTTTGGAAGTTCTGGGAAAATTGGCGAGCAACGTAATTTTCGTTGCACCTGTCCGTTCGAGGCGGCAGGCCTTTCACTAATGACCGAAAGGAAAATTTACGTTCTTTATGGCCGGTCGAGGCACGGTCGAAGTTGAAAGGTGCGAGTTTTCCTAATCAGCAGGAGCGCCAGCCTGCGACGCCCTTCTTCATTCAGGTATTTCCACGGGAGAGGCTACCCGCCGGTCAAGAATAAAACGGCCAAGGTCAAGAAAACGTCGAAGAATGGCCCCCTGCCTATCCCTCCTGTTTTTCTCGCTTTCGACGCACGAACGGTCGGCTTTTGGCTGGCCTAGCTGCACCGATCGTGAGCTGCAAAGAAACGATCGGATTCCCTTCCTAGAATGTTTTCTTCTTTTAACCGGACAACCGATGGAATCACGGAAACCACCGTGACCCCCGAGGAATTCCACAGGAATATTTGGCGATTAATCTGGGGCAATTCAGCGAATTCCGCAGTAGTTTTAATATGATTTTTATCCAAATCGTTCCTGTCCGACCGTGATGGGTGTGCAACTTAAAATATTTTTATTGTGCTATATTTCTTTCTGCGGTCTGCTGAACGAAGATTTAATCTGTCCTTACGTACCGCAATATTCCTTTCCTATAAAAATCTTAGAATTGCTTCAGTTCTCACTATTACTATTTTGCTAGAAATACGCCCAGAACGAGCTGAAGGAACAAGGTGTTTTCCGTCAAAACGGTGGACTCCAGGTTTCATTGACCAGTCGATAAAAATTATTGCATTTTGGTGGGGGTGAGCTATTTCAACTTAGTTTTTAATGATTAAGAAATAAAGTTGTGTTATTTAGAAAGTATTGCTGTGGCTCCAAAAATATACAAATATGTGGATTATCTGCATTGAGGCTGGGGTAATTTTAGGTGAATGGTATATTGAAGTTGGTGAATGGATTGAGAAAGATTGATCATGTTTCGAATTTGGTCTTATTAATACGATAAAACCTCGTACCCCAATTAATAAGGAAACATTATTTCACGGATAAGAGAAAATTCGGATATTGGAGTGTTCACCTTCTTGGTGCTGATCGTTCTATATTTCAAAGAAAATAATGCAAGTGTCGAAAAGCAAAAAGATGATATACTATAAAGAAACGTTTTTATTTGACAACAACTCTCCATTTATTTATTTAGTTGTATAGAATACTTTTGTTCTTATACACACCTCAAACAATGTCTTAAACAGATCCAGTGGGATTATTCGTAAATGCTTAAATAACGTAATTTAAACATTACATAAAAAAATTACGCAAGGCGTCCCTAACGTATTAGCCACAAATGCATAGGAATTTTTATATAAAAATGCCTTTAAACATTAAAATTTCGGAGTCGTAAATTCGACTACGTTTTCTTGTAAGTTGTTTTGGTTATTGTCTTTCTATTAGCTGGAAAACAGCAGAATAAGAATATTAGTTTACTAACAAGTAAATATTATTTATACAATAGGAACATTTGAATGATGGGTCTTAATGTCGGATAATGAGCCAGCTAAAATAATTTTCATATTGCACCATTTTATTAATAGTACATAGAAATAAATTTTGAAGTGGCCTGTGTAAATGTATAAACTGATGAAAAATAAGGGAATGGACCAGTGATTAAATAGTCACCCGTAACAGAACATAATAATATTCAGAGAAGGAACCATGGAATTTGAATCTATCTCACAAAATAGATAGATAATCATCCCATTGAATAATACATTTGTTACTACTATATCTTGTGTTATCATTTCTGTTCTTCAAAAAAGTTACTTCCATAAGTGGCAACATTTTTTTGTATCACCCTCTATCTCAGACACGTGGTATTCGTCCTTCTCAAAGGGGGTCAGATAAAATCTGGCATTTCTGTTTAAAATCAAAATCGAGAAAAATTGTCCATTCGTACGGTAGAAGTGTTCGACGACACCGGGTATTGGATGTTTACGCAATTCAATATCTGCATATCAAATTTCATTGTTGTATCCGCGACACAGGGATCTGTAACACGTACCAGCGTGCTTTAAACGATCGAAATCGGTCCTTTGATTTCAGATACGCAGGTTCGGTCAGACCTGGTGGAGCAGCTTCCACAAGTGGCGATGATCAGCCAGGAGGCTCCACACCTCTTTGGGGACGTCCTACATGATCACTTGCTGGGCATCATTATAATGTACCTTGAGGATCCTGATAATCAGGTGAATAGTTTGGTACAGTTCGTTACACGGTCGAGCAGAGATAAAGATCTTTGTTGGTCGGCCGTGACCGATCCAGACAAATTTTCGACAGCCCTTCCCGCCGGAACGAAACTAATCGTTTCCCGAAGAAGTACCGTAACACGGCAAGAATTATAGACCCCATTGACGAATTCCTTTTTTCCCGTTGGCCAGGTACGACTGGCGGCCCAGACAGCGGTACTGGCGCTAACGAAGAGGGGACTTCTCGACAACAGCACGATCGAGGTCAAAGTCTGCCCCGTAATTGAATACCTCTCCTGTATGACTGCCGATTTTCTTAACTCGGGCATCTCCGTAAGTTTGCTACTTTTCTTATATTCTTTTTTGCGTGAATCCATAAAGATGATCCACTATTCTTTGGATTTTGTCTTGACGCGTTGACAGAATTTTTGGGAGCGCTTATTCTCCAGAGAAGAGACTGATATTTGTTAACACTTTGACGATCGCAAAAATTTGTAAAGTACAGTGAAACCCCCGTGTCTGAAGTGGACCGAGGTTCGAAAAAATTACATAAAAACTTCCAGCAATACAGTAAACATTCGTAATTTGTACTTCAACAAAAATTGTGAGCAGATTTGAGCAACGTGACCCAATCTCATACTGTCCCATCCGGGACATTCATATATTTTTTATTATTAGTTATTGCTGTTAATGTCTTGTTGTGTGTAATTTATAAATTAAACTTTATTATAGCTATGTACAGCATGAACAGTATACATACAGTATTCTCTGCTATCCGTGGTAGGGCTTGGAACCTAACCGTCATCTTTGACCGTCTTAGCAAGAATCATTAAGTAACAACACTCTCTTTGTATTGAATATTCTACAATTTCCACTTTATTGGTACTCAAATATTTGTTTATCATCAGTGATAGGTTTCTTTATTTGTTTATTTTTCAACTGTTCATATAATTTAATAAAAATCACGCGTACATGCCAGCGGCCGTCAAAGTGTTAAAATGATAAATACTACGTGGGAGTGTAACCGACTGCCTGTGTTCCCCAAACTGTCAGTTGAAATAGAAACAGCGGTTTTCTTGATTACTAATCTACTGTTGGACAACTTAGTCTTGAGACCTGAAATCGGGATTCATTAAAGTGTGACAGATTGTTGTCGTAAATGGCGCATTACACTGATGAATTTATGGCTGGCTTAAGGCAAAAGTACTATCAAGCAACGAGATTAAGTCGAGAATCCATCGTCACTGTAGTAGTCTCTGTATCCTTACCAACATGGAGAAGTCATAACAGTTGTCAACGGTCAAAATCTACAAGGCAAATGAATAGACACGTATCTGATCGTTTATTTGATATTATGATATTCACAATGATATTTAACATTAAACGTTAGGCGAGCTCATAATGTGAGATAATTAGTGGTAGAGTTAATTTTAAGCAGTTATTTTTATTGTGCCTATAATTGTATCTATGAAGGTTGTAGTTCAGTGATGACGACCTCTTTCGACCTAATGTGTTAGAAATAAAAAAATTAACGTTACTTAAATGTCATGTGACATATATGAATTATAAACCGTCTTATGAATTCTTGGTAACCGTCCTCGGTGTAGAAAATTGAAATGTCAATTTTCACAAAGAAAGAAACGGCGTGTCATTATTCATGCGTATCTCATAGGATCGACATCGCTAGACTGCGGATTTTTATGCGATTTAACATATTCAACTATACGTGTAATATTGTTATGTTGGAAAATTATAAACTTTAAAGATCTTAGAAATCTTGAAATCTAGACTATATAGAAAATAGCATCGAAAACGAAAAAGTTGAATTTGACTAATAGCACACAACACTTGAAAGGAAGTAATGACATTTTATTGAAACATTTTGAACGAGAATTATATTTCATAATCAGTAGATCGATATAGCAAGTTAGATAAAAATTGTCCACATTAAATTTGAAAAGTATACAATGATACTAGAAAATTCGAAGATATAAATATTAATAATACATTTACAGTTTTAATATTTTTTTAACGCATTCAGAATTCAATATCAATATTCAGGAAAAAATGGTATAATACAAAAACTGCGAAACATCGTTTGTATTTAAGTCCGCGTGAAATTACCAAGTTGAATGATGCAACTTGAAATCTGAATCAAACAGAAAATACTGTAGAAAACCAAAAATATGATTTTCGGAGCCCCATTATTGCATCTCCACTAAACCATGAAAAATATGAAAGAATAAAAACAATCGCATAACCATCCGCAGTTCCGTCATCAACGTTACAGTCCATCCGATCTGATTCGCAGCTGCGACGGATTCCGCCTGAAAGACATGGGTAGTGAGATGTTCTCACGCTATCGCGTCTCACTATCTTGTCTTTCATCCGGCGTCCGTTCTGCTCCGACGTTCACCAACGAATTAGAGAAATAGAAAACCGACCACCTCCAGCTAGGCGGAAGATAGAAGGTCTGCCGTGCGTGCAGACCATCGACCGACATGTTTAGAAATTGCTCGAAGAAAGCAGAAAGTACCCTTCAGAGAGGTGAAAAAGTTGTTCGAGAAGAGGGAAGATCGCTGCTGGGAGGAAGTCTACGAAAGCGTCCCGAGAAAAACGAAGAGTTCCGGTGGAATTTACGATCGCTGGCCTAGGAGAGAGAGGAGGATCCGCGGCTGGGACATGCTTTTACCATCAAAGTTGGTTTGTCATAGAGATCGACTATCACAGCCAGCTTTGATGAGCAAAATTGTGTCCGTCCTCGGCGCGACCCAACCGTCGGAGAGATTTGAACAAAAAACAGAGGCAGAGAAATAATTTACGAGACACGCTGCACGAAAACTTTTATCCCTGGGAATCGACGCGGCAGAGAAGAAGGGAGAACGGCGGGGTGGAACAAACGTTTTATCGAGCACAGCACCGAAATGAAAATACCTTTTGCGGTCCGATACATCAAATTGGTTGTGAAATGTTTCGAGTCATATCACAGCCATTTAGATGAGCTTGGCCCGCAGAATCGATCGTCGGGAAAACGTATTCGTGTGCAGCTATCGAGTCCACTTAGCGGCCGCTTAATTAATCACCCACGTCTGCGTACGAGCCGTAACATTAGGTTCACGAAGGAGGGGAACAGGAAGGAACATCTTTACGGTATTATGGTCGAGAGCACTGCCTCGAAGCATTTTCTTCGACAAGAAAATCCTTTTGAATCATGTACGAAAAACCTGAAGAAGCACGACGGAAACGTTGGGAGGAGTACAGTGAAAATGGGAACAGGAACGCGATCCAATCGTCAAATTGGTTGTGGCGTGTTGCTTTTCTAGATTTCATATCACAGCCATTTTTGACGATTTGGATTGTCGTTTTTTGCAACGGCGCGGAAGATTGGCTCCCTTAAAAGCACCGGAAAAGAAATTTCTACGATGGAGGGGACGAAAGAGGGGAACGCTTGCATCGCTCACAAAGTGGTTGTGATATGCTGATACGAACGCTCATATCACAGCCAGCTTTGATGAGCGTTGCGCCGTGTCCAACCGACTTCTCAGAAGAACCAGACAGAAGAAACGTGACGACTTTCAAGGATAATTTGTTAGGATTTTGTACGATGCATTGTTGTTCCATTTGATCAAGTTGTGGCTAATCTTTCGGTAGACATTTGATGGTTGATCTTCGAAATAGTGCGTGTGCTCTGTTTGCGACGAGCCATTTCCAAGAAAAACATTTCCGATCGGATGTCCCGATACGGTGATCGAGTCCTCGCACAGTTTCCACTTTCGGGAAGGTCCATGACAGCGGTGGCTGCACTTCTTCATGGTCGACTCCCTCTTACGGTTCATGCGGATCCATGAAGGACATCATCGTGATCTACACACTCAGAACATAAAGCAGGCTAGCACTGAACACTTTCATGGTGTCTGCGTTGTCAATATTAAAAAAAAAATGGTATAAAATGAAAATTGCGAAAGATCGTCCGTATATAAGGCTGTATGAAATTACCAAGTATAAAGATATCGCATGTTCAATACTACAACTAGATAAGTCGGTTTTTAGTGGTGAAAGTAGGTATCTCACACTTTAATTAAGAATAACTAATTAAGAAGTTAAATTTTTATAAAAGCTTTCCTTAGTGATTCATTATGGTCTGCTCGTTTAACTAAATTTATTAAAAAAGTTAACTGTACAATACAGCACTGCTGTAGAAGTAACTAATTAATGCAGTTATCTTAAAACAATAGACTTCGAGTTACCTAGTTATAGTACTAGACCCGCCGTGTGATCTTGAAATCTAGATCATACCGAAAATAATATAGAAGACTTTGACTAGAGTCTTTGATCTTGAGTTCATCTTGGAACTCGTTCGAACACCGTATCTTTTGATGAGCGATTCCACGATTAACTCTCTCACTGAGACAGTGTTTAATCATAAACCTACAATATGGTACCACCATACATTTTTTAACAAAGTAAAATTTACATAAAAAATTGAATAAACATAACGTAACACATAACAAGCGATTACATGATTAAGCGGTTCACTTTTAACACTTTGACGACCGCTATCATTTTGCAAACATTAATTATTTTTGGTCAGTTTTGCAGAAATTTTGAAGTAACTTAGCATTTTACGTTAGTGCCTTTGTATTGAATATTCTACAATTTCCACTGTACTACTACTTAAAATAGCTATATACTTTACATTGGTGATATTCGAATGAATAAAATTACGGATATGTGACAGCGGCCATCAAAGTATTAATTTTATCAAATTTTCTGTACTTAACAATAAAAAAATACATTATTATGAATATGTTGTATCGTTTCGATTCTGCGTAAGTAGTGAAAGAAACGCAGATTATGCGACACTATCTAAAAGCGGAACTTTTACAACGAACATATCTCGGACTGCAAGGGGTTAATACGTTGACTGCCACAGTGAAAACTCCCATACTTGGTCGGACACATTATGAATGTTCGATTTCACCCACAAATCGCCAAGAAAAAGAATATTTGACTATTCAGCTGCATAGCCTTCGTCTTTTATTATTACTACAACATTAATCCCATTCAAAATTGTATAAAAATTAATAATTACTTAATTAAATAAAATTTGATCCACTGGTCAGCAGAGACCGCCACGGCAGTCAATGTGTTTAAAACGAAGTTATTTTGCACACCGTCTGTATGACCTTGAACACCCATTCTGGTTGTTCCTGCTACAGATTCTGGAGAGATTCTTCGTTTCGAATTTCCTTTCATATTTTTGGAAGGTAAAATATAAAAACATAATCAAAACCATTAGTTTTCTATATATTTTCCCTCATTCTCTACGTCTTTTCGCCACCTTTCTGCTAATTTTTCAATGCCTGTTTTGAAAACTTCCCTTTGCTTTGTAGCAAAGAAGCTTTTTGGAACACTTTTGACATTGTTGACGTTGACCATTTTTTTTCACTCAAATAATTTTGCAGACTCCTAGACAGGTGGTAGTCTGATGCGATGTCTGGAGTACACGCTGGATGAATCATTCTTTCCCAACTAAATACTTCTAATTTCAAGTGTCCATCCTGCCACATGTGGTGATGCGTTGTTCTGGCGAAGG
Source organism: Macropis europaea (assembly GCA_916610135.2). Taxonomy (NCBI): domain Eukaryota; kingdom Metazoa; phylum Arthropoda; class Insecta; order Hymenoptera; family Melittidae; genus Macropis; species Macropis europaea. Next base: position 37,088,264 of record OU744345.1, read on the forward strand.
AGAACTCTTGCGTCGACGAATCTTGAAATTAATGAAATTTGGTTAGGAAAGAATGATTCATCCAATATATAGTTCAGACATCATACCAACAAACTACCACCTGTTTAGAAGTTTGCAAAATTATGTAAGTGGGAAATACATGATCAAAATATGAAAGGAAATTCGTACTACTCATGGGATGAGGTAACGTAACACCGTCATTTGGAATAGCATGCTTGATTCACTTTTTGTACGAACGATCAATTTTCACCATGTAACAATGACCTCCTGAATTCGACAAGTATGGAATTATCGAGCGCTGAGAATGTACACGAAAGTCATAAAGAAGCGATCGATCTGCGACTGTCACGAACATGATCATCCAACGACCGAGCGTATTCATCGTCCTAAACTTCATGTTATTCGAATTGTTATTTCCTTCCAGGTTTATTGGCCAGCGAATTCGACTGTTCCTCCCATCAGAGTGGTTGTGATGTGGTGGCTTGGACTCGTATCACAGCCAGCTTTGATGAGCGGAACGGTGCGATTTATGTCTTCGTTAACGGTGATGATCGCGAGCCTGCTGGACAATATATCGAAGAACAAGAACGTTTTTTAAAAAGAGAAACAATATGTAGAAAATACGAGAAAAAAAACAAGTTGAGAGGTATATAATTCAGAAAATTATGTATGCGGCACGTTCAGTGTTTCGACACAATTCTTGTTAAGGAAGAATTCTGTATTTTCAGTTTTAATGATTTTCTACAGGACACTGATTTTTTCGAATTCTTAACAGTTTCGATATGAAGGGTGACTGCAGGTTCTGAGCATTTGATGTGTGCGAAGAGCCACTAAACTCGCCCGGTCAAAATTTATTTCATAAGAAAAACAATCAGATCTTTCAAATTCCTTTGAAAGAAGCTGTATATAGGGTGTTAGAAGACGAAATCTCCTTATGAATGATGCCGAACCGTATATGTGATGCGAACAGACATGAACTGATTACTTAGGTATTATTTTCTAATGGCATGTACATTGTTTGTGTGTTAAATATAGTGTATTAAATTTAATATATTTAAAGAATCGTATACTCTGTACAAAACACGAAAACTCATGAATGAAACCGAGCCATACGTGTGACACAGAGGCACTACTAATTACTTAAATCACTATTTTCAAATAACATACAGCGCTTCAATTTGTACTTCTCAGTAGATTTATAGTTAAATCTTTATACTGCATGCATTTGTAACATTTTGTATATCTGTATTAAATATGTATTAAGTCTGTACAAGGCACTGTTATTGCTGTTTCTTGTAGTGTAACACGAATACGAGGTGTTAAAAAAAGGGTTAAAGATTTTGGAAGCGTATGGGCCCTTTATTTTGACAGTGGCATAAAGTTGTTTCGTCGAAACACACCATAAGTTTTTTTAATGAGAAATTTTATCTCAGAAAAATGAACTATTAAGATTGTGTTTAAAAATTCAATTTTTTTCTCGCTTCTTTCCGACTGTCCCTCAATCTCCTGTAACAAACTGTTTGTAAATTTCTGCTACTGTAAACATACGACTGAAAGAGAAATCCAAATCAGGCATAGTACACTGTAACAAAAATTGAGAATAATGTTAAAAAAATGGGGAGTAAATGTGTGCGTGAAGTTATGGCCTAGTACGGCCTAATCTGGAGCTATCTGCTAAAGGGATAGTGGCAGCATTTGTGTTTCATTGGAAATACAGGGTGATTCACGCAACTGCAACAAGCCATATCTTTATTTTTGGTTCAAATTAGAAAAAAATGATAGAGGAAAAAGATGAATGGTTCAAGGTGGACTACATATTCACGATCATATTTTTTTCGTAAGTCCAATAATGCATGTACATTTTGCAGTTGCACTATTTTTGCAGTTGCTTTTAATGAAGCCATTTTTGCAAAATACCTCGCAAACTAATTATTTTCCGGCCATATTACCCTAATACTTTTTTACATAAAATGACGGGAGGATTTGACGTATGCAATAAAAAGGTTTCCATTTAAAAAAATAGTGCAACTGCAAAATGCACATGCATTATTGCACCTGGTAAAAAGTATGAATATAAATATGTAGTCCACCTTGAACAATTCAGCTCTTACCTGTAACATTTTTTTCTAACTTCAACCAAAAAACAGATATGCCTTCTTACAGTTGCGTGAATCATCCCGCATATTAATTGAAGGATTATGCAGAAATAGCTTGCAAGATTTAGTGATCGATAGTATTATATCGAAGAAAAACAAACTTTGATACTTCTACTATAAATACAAATATAAAGCATTCAATAATTACTACATATAAAAGTTCTAGCGAGCGTCTACTTTTTGCAACGAAAATGGGAAAAATTGCCTGTAATTATTGGTAGGTTAATTAATGAAACGAGCGACGATAAAATTAAGCCTGCTATTAGTTCATTACTTTTTTTAATTACGTATGTTTTTGTCTGTATATTTGCTATCGATGATTTGAGTTTTCAATTCGTGAGAGAGATATTTCATGTGTTATGTCGATTCGCAGCTGATGTGCAAGATGGCACCGCTCATTGGCAAAGAGCTGACTGAAAAGCTTTTTCTGGATAAATACGTTGCACTCTGCGAAGACAACGAATTTTGCGTACGAAAAATTTGCGTGTCCCACCTCGGGGAACTTTGTGCTGCTGTCGGGAGAAGAGCGCTATTTCGAAAATTGGTGAGTTGTTTTTTCTATTTTTTTTTTTGTAACCAACCCGCAAGAAATTCGAATACACCGATCGTTTTTTAACATGATCAATCGTCGACTATTGGCACATAAAACGTTCAAAACGATTCACGGTAGTCACTCGTTTATTGCGAAAAATCCGATTCGTCGGAAAAAACGGAATTATTGATTTTTTCAAATAGCGGTACGGGGCACGTTTTTTTTGTCTTTGATACGGAGTTGGGTAGTAGAAAAATAAAATTTTTTAGATTGCTTTTTAAAGATCATTTTACGATCACCTTGTTTCTTTTCAATGGAATGGTATACTTTTTCATTAATATCTTGTTAAATAAAGAAAAGACAAATTGAACACTGCCCTGTAATATTACCTCGGGGTATGTTTTGAAGCTATGATTATTATTATTCAAATTAATAATAATTAAGCGTATACTAATTGAAACGGCATTTCTCTGATGGTTTAAAATTACTTTTAAATCGACTATAAACAGAATCTGATACCTTAAACTGGAACGCGGATAGTAGTTTTGCGAAACTTCAAAATTTAATATCTTACAAGCCGTTCAAGCTCAAATTGTGCATAAATATATTACACGGCACTGATAGAGGATGTTGCAAATTTGTAGGAAAAAAAATCATGAATACGGTGTCTTGTACATTTTTAACACGCATGCGCGTGTCGAAAATGATTCTTTAATCTTTCTGTTGGTTCCTTTTAGTTACCGATATACGTCGATCTGTGCTGCGATAGAGCGTTCGCCGTCCGGAAAGCATGCGTGGACGTTATGATGCCAGTCACATGCTGCATGACTCTTCAGCATCGTCGATTACTGCTGGCAGAGATTCTGGCCACGCATCTTAACGACGAATCGAAATGGGTGCGAATGTCTGCCTTTCAAATTTTAGGACCATTTATATCTACGTTCGCGAAACAGTTTACCGAAGTAACTTATAATCAACACGGCGAGCTAGTGTTTACCAGGCAACAAGATACTCGTTTCAGGTATAAAAAGCGTTTTTTTTTACCGGTCTACTTTGGCTAACGCCAAGATACGTATTACAGCCTTCCTTTTCCCCTGATCCCTCCCTTTCTCTCACGTTGTCTTTCTTTTTCTTCCGTAAAATCCAAAAGAATTACAGAACTATCTTGTTACAGTATAAGGTACTCGTACGAGGGCATTTTTCCCACGAAATGTGCGATAAGGAGTCACACACTGGACACAGAGGATCATAATTCAGAAAACATCTTCATATCGTCTTTTGAACCAGCAAAATCAATTTCAGAGGATGACGATTTAGAATCCCCGGAAGATCATCTTTCTAGAATCATAGCGTATAAGTGTAAGGTACGATTGCAACAAACTATAGTTTTATTGTACTTTTTTGTACAGGGTGAGTCACGTAACTTGGTCTAAGGCAATATTTCAGTAACCAAAAAAAGTGGCAGAAACACTCTTGATGATTGTACAGGGTAATGATCTCATTAGCAGACATGTAAGAACACAGTAACATAAAGAGGGGTATCTTTTTTTAGACAAATCTAACATTGTTGGACCTTGGATATTTTACTATCAAATGTAGCATGTTTATGATTTTGAGTGAATGTAATCCCAACTGAAATGTCTTTCAACGCTATTAGAAAATGGTGTACACACTGCATGTGTAAATGCAGCAGAATATTATGCAAATTATGTGAAGCAATTTATCAATAAAGAATTTAAAAGAACGTAAAGTGAATGAAACATGGGCGTTCAGTTCTTGAATCAGCCTAATCACTTAATCTGACACCATTCAACTTTTTTAAAACAAACAGTGTCTTTAGATATGAAAATTAGAATTCTCTGAGCTTATACTAAAATTTCATAAGAAATCTTAAGTGTAGTTTACAGACACATAAAGCGGAGGATATGGAAATGTATAAAATTTATTCGAACATTTATCATGTTTTGAAACGCATCTAAATCATTGGTTTTTAAGACCACTAACACCTGAAGGTTATTAAGAAAGTTACACTTTATATTCAGTTTTACCGCTGCTATGAAATTATGCAAAATCATAAGTACTTAATAATAGTAACATAGTATGTAGGGCAAGTGCCCCTAATATCGCCTACCCGTAATATTTTGAAAAAAAAAGCGTTGACAGAAATCGGCAACGGACTGAAGTTGTAGCCAAACATGTATAAAGAGACATTTTATTGACAGCGTTACAAATAATGTCTCTTTTGTTTGAGACTAATTTGATATAAAAATGTCTCTTACCCATTACTTGAAAACGATTTGAAATTTGGTAGGCGTTATTAGGTGCACTTACCCTACTTACTTATTAATACAAAGGCTCAAATTAACGTTGAGAGTACAAGAACCAGCACCATGTAACAAATGGTCTTTCCTTACTCCCTCTTTATTCATATTACTTGACTCACCCTATACATCTAACGCATTAGTCAGAACAATAACGAAAACGCTATCTTACTCCCCCATAGTTAACCCTTTGCGATCCTATGTCTAGTCTGACTCAACGCCCGCATTTTGTCCTAGAAACGCTAAATCGGCCATGTCTCCTACGTTAATTCTCCTCTTCACAAAAATCTATTGCTATAATTATCTTGTTGTATCCTTTAGATTCTGAAACACTGAAACAAACACAGACTGTACGACATATAAAAAGAAACAGAATTTGTGCGATCTATACTAAATATCTCGGACCGCAAGGGGTTCACAAAATCATCTTTCACTTCTCGTTACAAGTATTAATCAGTTCTTCTCTTCGTAACAGATACAAAAGAAACATTGTCGGAACGAGATGCTGAACGAAGCAGCGGACGACACAGAGAAGTACAATCCATTTTTATACTATTACATACCGCCGGACCAGCTACTAGATGACGAGCTGGTCGAGGCTGCGAAGGAGTCGACGGCACTGAGAATGGACTGGAAATTTATACCGACGTTCATCAGCACAGCATCCAGCGAAGCGGCCTCATTAGACGACGTATTGAAAGAGGATAAGTTCCCAGCGAACGAGCAGGAAATGAGCAGCGGGCAAGACATCGTACCTCAGTATCTGATCGATTCCTTTTTATCGATGGCTGAGCCGGAACAATACTCCGACACGGGCGCCGACTTACCCCATCATTGTGCCTTCAGCTTCCCCGCGGTAGTCCTCACGCTGGGCAGAGAAAACTGGCCTTATCTGAAGCGGGCTTATCAGGCGCTGGCGAGTGCGAATCAATGGAAAGTCAGGCGCACGCTGGCGTCCAGTATTCATGAAATCGCCATAATCCTCGGCGAAGAACTCACTGCCTCCGATCTCGTCCCGATCTACAACGGGTTCATCAAGGATCTGGACGAAGTTAGAATAGGCGTGCTCAAGCACCTCGCAACTTTCCTCAAGATACTCAAGCCGGTGGACCGTTATCAGTATCTGACGATGCTGAAAGAGTTCCTCACCACCGACAACGAATTGAACTGGAGGTTCCGGGAAGAGTTGGCCACTCAGTTGTTAGAAGTCGTGAATCTGTTCGGGCCCGTGAAGGTCGAACGTCACATCGTTGGCCTGGCACTTTGTCTTCTAGATGACAGAGTTGCTGCCGTCAGGCACGTGGCGCTTACCTTGGTACGAATTAGCTCCATCTTCGTTTTTGAACATAGGATGAGGCACTTTCACACTTTCACACGAGTGCCGCGTCACCCGTATCTAGGTGACAGATAGATTCAATCATTCTTTGTTTGATCGTGTAAGTTATTAAAAATATACATATTCAACTCTAATAGAAGCAATAAAAAAATGTTGAATGTTACTGATATTATTGATTAAAAAAAGTAGAGTTCATGGTTACGTTCATTTTGTATAAAAATTGAGGAAATTTGCCATTTTCAGCTAGTGGAGCGTGGCACTCAAAGTGTTAAACAGTATTATCTTCTGAGGTTAAGGGGGTGGAATAGAAGTCACTTGGTTTTAAAAACGGCATAAGATCATTTAAATTTTTATGTTGTTGCTTCTAGGGAAGTTTGATAGTGATCTTTCTTCTCAAGGTAGACATACTTTTTAGTACTAATACATATTATGTTGAATCGAAAGTTATATACACTCCTGTATTTATTTGAATAGACAGCGACCAAGAAAACGTTAGTCTAGTAGTAGTAAAGTTTTATATACATGTTTGGTATAGTAATAATGATTACGGTTGGCGGCAGTATTGTGATCAATACATGGAAATGAGTATTTAAGATGTAAATAGGTCAGTTTCTTACAATGTAGTATATGTAGGGTTTGTAAAGTATACACATTTAGACTTGCAAAATAACAGAGAATCTAATCGCAAATGTTGTAATCACATAAAAAAGGTATATTTACGTATAATTTTGAAATCATGCGACTTTGATATGATTAATTTTTGTGCAGTTAATAAGATTGATGTAATCGAAGGTAATAATGTCAAATGCCTCACCCTTTTCTGCAAGCATTCAGACTGTGCCACTATAACTTAGCACCTTAACACGCTCTCTGCCTTGGAGGTCACCGATGACCGGTAGCTCAAATTTAATTTAATTAAATGACTACTAATTCTTACAAAATTTGGAACAACATTAATATTGTAATAATAGTATAAAGTAATAACAACGCGATCAAATAGGTAAATGTCTTTTTCCTTTGAAATGTATACTTAAAATAGGATATTTTAATATGTTTGACTAAGTATGGCAGTCTTTGGCAGTCAACGTGTTAAATCAATTGTTTTAGCTCCAACGTTACAGAATTTTTTCAAAGTATTTTAAGATACCAAGGTTACTTCGTTTTTATCAACGAAAATGTACTTTTTACAAAAAGAAGTTCGGTGAACCAAAGTTGATGATCTTGAGATCACCTTGAAGTTGAAAGTAATTGAAAATATTCAACAGGACACACTTTTCCTGCAGCATTTTCGTATAACGTAAAAATTAAAACAGCTATTTAGGCCGGAAAGTTATACTTACTCATCCTGTATATTGTTTTGCAATGGTTTAATAATGTTCCCTTGAAATTTTCGCAGGTGACACAAATCGTGGCTCATTTGTCCGACAACGACCGCCTCGTGACGACATTGTTCCAAGTCCTCAGGAATTTCCTCGTTGTGTATCCGGAAAAATGGATTCGACGACAAACGTTTGCGTTCGTGTGCGCTCAATTAATAGCCAGCAACGCTATCAGCGGAGACAGATTCTCCCAGGAGTTGTTACCTAATCTATTAAAACTATCCACGGACAAAGTACCGAACGTTAGATTGGCTATAGCGAGAACTCTGTCGAGGAACGTCATCCCCATGGGACGTAAGTATCCGGCAAAGCCCTTTTGGATGATCCCATCAGTTTTAGTTTCGATTCAGTTATTAGTTAAGCTACACGTAAAGAGACCTTTTAGTTTAGTATTAGTTTAATCGTTTCGGTTCATGCAAAAGGTTCTTTAACATTATTCCCCAGTCCATATGTGGTTCGGAACAATTTTGATGCGAAATCCCAAATGATTCTAAATACACGGTTGCTATGTGAAAACCTAAATATAAGGAAAGCCACGGAAAACAGAACACCTAAATATCTCTGTTGATTTGAACGTAGATACAATTATCTGAGGAAAAAGATCGTGAATACTAATATAATGGTAAAAGCACGTATTTCTTCAGGATCATTTTTTGGAGATGTAAATCAATGATTTTTCTATTAGGATAACAAATTTTTGTTAGGTCAGCATTATATAGTAGCACCTGAAAAGACAAATTCAGATATATACAATGATATGTTGAAGGTCAGTTAAATGTCATATTGCAATATATCATTAAATTTGTTTCTTTACATGATCTTTTAACACTATACAGGCCGTTGACGCACTTATGCGTCATTTGTGAAACTATCGTTAACGGCCGTTGGCACACTTATGCGTCATTTATGATTCTAATGTTAACGGCCGTTTAAAACACATTAGCGTCATATAATTTCAGGAAAGCTGATATCGAAAATATATATAGATATAGATTCTGATAATGAGTTTATTATTTTCATAAAAAACAGCGGCCACTCTTGCATAAAAATTCGCGGCATCAGCGGCCTGTATAGTGTTAATAATGCGAAATCCTCTAAACACGACATTGTTCAATCAACAGTGACATTTTCTGGTAACTTGCAGTGCATACTAATTTAATGACATCGACTCTGCATAGATGACCCACGACAAACTTTCTATTCTAACCATTACGGATTTTCATTCTTAAAGCTTCTGCGATAATACAATATTATGCACTACCATCAAGTAACCCCATAGCGACGGCTTCCATACGTCGTATAAACTTATGTAAGATTCCTTTATGTTTATAAATTGTTAAGCTAGGTCCTTTGAAACTGATATGAACAAACAAGCAAGTGTGAAGAACTATGGACGAGAAAAAACTAGTCTATTTTACGAAAAGTGAATCGATGTTCTTAGAAAACGAATCACATACTAACTTTTTAGCTTGATATATCAGAATGATCATTAAACGTCTTCAATTCACAAGACGTTAGATTCAACAAATATGTACCTATTAATTTGTTTTGAAGTTAAAGTAAATGATTTTTACAATTTTAATGTTAACAAAGTTAGTAAAAAAAATACAAATATTTTTACTACATAGTGTACAGTGTGCCACATGTTACCATCCAATTAATGGTAACACTGGTACACTAACAACAAATTAATATTAGTCTTTCAGGGTTAAAACAGTGCAACAAATTTTTCGAAGTACGTGAATCTCCCCCATCTGCGTGAAGAGTATAGTGAGACGCATGTTACGTCGCTGAGGGGTTAAAGTATAAGACACATTCAGTTATTATCTTCCACAGCCTGCTCTTGTATCAGTTATGGTATAAAAAAAAGTATGGTAGTGAATATGCAAGAAATCGTACTCTGAAAGTAGTAACAATCCGTAAGAATTGTTTAAACGCACTTTATTTGTGTTTACTTTGTTTTGACACGGCTCATCGTATTCATTCATTCTAATTACCTAATAAAACTATTCACTTCGTTAAATATTGCACTTTATACGTCGTACTTTTTTTAATAAAAGCGATATTTACATTCTTACAAACATTGTATAGAGTACACATGTCAAACATTTTTGGTGCGTTCTAAGAATCAAAAACCACAAAAAAAAAACATGATTTAAACGAAGTTCAGCGTCAAAATTGTTCCGACCCATGTGTTGCTGATTACCGAACACGTCACTTATCTGTTTTATATCGAAATTTCTGAACACTTACGAAATACGTGTTTTAACCTTGCAGCAGACTGGCTGGGAGCTGAACATGCGGAAGAAGTGGATAGAAGACTCAAGGAGATGCGATCGGATCCGGATCGGGATGTTCGAGTGTTGGCCGGTGGCGACGTGATGTCGCAGACGAAGACGGAGGAGCCGAGGAACATATTATTTTAACATAATACAAGTTCGAATTTTTCCTGCCATATGAAACAAATTTTTATACTTGGACTGCCGGGAGAAGCGGACGCATACGAGTGTTCTTTCATGCGTGAATTGTTTGTGGATATAGAAGAAAGTTAACCATGGAACGGAAGAAGGAAGACAACGTTGCTACGACGAAGAAGCGAACAAGATAACCACATAAACAGTTTCAAGGGACGGTCGTGTATTTACCTATAATGTAAAAATGAGCTCAAGGCTTATTCTGTTCTTTTTCTTCTTTTTAAATGAACATACCATACAGTGCAACCAAGCAGACAAAGTGTAAACTTAACGTTGTCGACGACCAAGGGACCGACGTTCTCCGCGCCCTTTAGACTAAGACAGATTACAAGTATCAATGGTCAAAAGACATTACGCAATTATATAAGAGTGTGTGTGCGTGTCTAAAAGGAGTTAACGTATGCGTGTTAGTATTCGCGTGGTATGTATGCGTTTACCATTGTGATCAATTTGTATATGTAAGTGGTCCCTTGGACAAGCCGGATGTTACTAATTGGAGATGTCGCATCGACGAGATCTCTTGTTCTTTGGTAAAACGGCCATAGCACGCTCTCTTCGGTTCCACGATGCTCGTTGTCGCATTCTGTTTTTTTTTAACCACGATGAACTACATTTTTTTTATCGAATAAAAATGTATCGGGACCGTTTCTCGATCGAACCCTGCTTTTACTTTGTAATTTTGTACACGTCGGTTGGCTCAAGTTTTCGTGCTATGACTCGTGAACGCGACCTTTGTACACATCGTCATTTACACTAAAGAATATCCCGCGATGCGAAAACTGATAACGGACGAAAAACGAGAGAGAAAAAAGTAAAAATAATGGAAAAAAGAAACATATGTTATACTCGATTGTGATATCGGTCGTGGTCGTACGATGTCACTGTGATTTCTGTCTACGCGCGATCACGCGGACAAATTGTGCACCGTTTCATTGTAGATACGTAAAACGTGATATTGTAGGCACCGGATTTCTCGCTGAGCCCACCTCCCCAGTTATAAATTAATAAATCTGAAATGTCGCACGCGAACGTCTAGAAATTTTCGGGTGAGACTTCTAGTGATCATGTTCGAATTGTGCATGGAACAAAGCTAGTTTGTAAGCAACGAAATGAAAAATACAAAGAACTGAATACTGTAAAGCGAACGATGTACGATACAATCTTTTTACGAGTGTAGAAAACGTGCGGCGAACCGTGGGCAAAAAAAAGGAGGAGGTAGAACAGCGACCCACTAAAGGGTATAGCCGAATAAGGGGGTCAAATATGCCCTTAGACCAAATTTGTCCGATGGATCATTCGATAGCTTAACAAAAGAAAACGTTTTACACAAATTTTCAACCCTCTATCGGGGGGGGATTCGGATTATCCGATTTTGCATTATTTTCTTTATTTAGTCACATGCGAAAATTTTGAACAAAATGTACCATACTCTGGATACAGTGGCATATGTTAAGGAATTTTTCCGATTTTTTCATTGCAGATTGTAGTTATAAAGGATTAAAAACGTTTAAAAAATGCACATTTCTTATTGAAGTTTTAAAGGCACCACATTTATATTTTTTATGGTAGACATCTTATAACTGTTATACTAAAAATTTTTCAGATTTTCCGGTAATGTGCGTCGTAGTTAAAAAAAAGTAAAAACCGATTTTTTCCAGGTATTTCGCACGGAAATGTACCTTTCACTTTCAATTTCTATATTTTTTTTTTATTCGGTGGGTATATTAAGCGATATTAAACATTATTATAGCCAGAAAAATAGTGTAGAACTTATTGTTAAAGAACTAAAATTGACTTCATCCATAGAAACTGTGCTGCGTGCGTTACATTCCAAACACTGAGGGTTGAAAATTTGTTTAAAACGTTTTCTTTTGGTAAGCTATCGAATGGTCCATCGCAAGTCAAATTTGGTCTAAGGGCACATCTGACCACCTTATCCAGCTACACCCTTTATCAATTGTACATTTGCAAAAATTTGTAATACCATTAACATGTTGATACTACAAGATATTCGTGAGCAACGCCGATCTTTCGTAATCGCTGATGTTTTGTAACGATTACCGAATGAGCGAATTATCGTGTCTACTCTCGGTACCAAATAAGAAGGAACTCGTTTCGTGCATCCGACTGAGCTCTTTAATTGTCACCAGACCTCTGTTCCCCCACTTTACCACCCGCGTTGTTTTCTGTTTCATATACAAGGTGTCCAAATGAAGCATGCATTCTATTACTTGTATTATGAATTTATTTATTAATTGTATTATAATATAATGCATGGGGTATTAATATTATAAAATATAAAAACAATGTATGAAATATAGAAATGTTGATAAATAAAAAATTATACATAAAAAATTAATAAATAACAAATAACATAAAAAGAATAAATAAATAAAAATAATACCTAAAGAATAAATAAATAAAAAATAATACATAAAGAATAAATAAATAAAAAATAATACATACAAAATTAATAAATAAAAAATTATACATCAAAATTAATAAATAAAGAATAAATAAATAAAAAATAGTACATAAAAAATTGAAGTATTTAGACCAGGCCGAAATCTGATTCCGAACCTGGTCATTCACTTTCATCAGTGACTGCTTCGCTTTCACCTACTTCTTGGAAATCATCTATCACATGATCTATCCTATATAAATCTTCTTCTACCTTCTTTGTGTGGCGTATAAAATTGCTCCACATTTTGGGTGTTACTTTTTCCACCCCCTCTACTAATAATTGTTTCACTTCCGAAATATGAAAGCTTTTATTATTTGTTCTTACATGGCCCTTTACTACGGCCCATGCGAGTTCGATGGGATTTAAATCGCAGTGGTAAGGTGGCAATCTTAAAATGGTTTTATTTCCTTCTTTTGCCATTTCGTCGATTATGTATTTATCATACTGGGGTTTAATCTTGCATACTTCATCCAGCAATTCATATTTCATTGCGGTGATTGGCATTGTAATCCCCTTTCTTTCTAGTCACGCTCTTATTGTTGGTTTTGTCCAGCTCTGACTGGGACAACGCTCCTGTTTTGCAGAGTGGTATGGCGCATTATCCATTACAATAACGACATTGTCTTTTAAAGAAGGCATAATGCGCCGGAACCACTCTGAGAACGTCTCAGCATTCATCTCATCGTGATAGTCAGAGCTTTTTGTTTTGGACTCAACACACAACAATCCATCTGCGACAAACCCATCCTCAGAACCAATGTGGAGCACGATTAATCGCTTCCCCTTCCCCGTTCGAGCCGATGCGCCAGTCGTGAGGCCCCTTTCTGCGGCGTTAGAGGCCGATGAGACGGTGGTGTCCACCCACACTCGCTGCTTCGTGTCCCCCGCATTCACCCATGTTTCGTCCAAAAAATATATCGGCCTTCCCTCCGCTCTGAAGCCTCGAATTTTTCTTAAATATGACTGGCGCCATCAGACTATGTCTTCTCGCTCAATGAGAGCACTATTTCTCTTCCTCTTTATATACTGAAATTTCATTTTTTTCATAACGCGATGGAGGGTGGTAGACGAAAAATTGGGTAAACTTGTATCGTTGTTTACCACCCTCAGCACTTTTTTAATTGTTGGGAGCTCCTTCCGCTCCCAAAATGCATGTATATGCTTTCTAATTTTGTAGATGTCCTCATCTGAAAGCTTCTGCATCATATCGGGCTTTGCCCGCTTTTTCGGCGGTGAGGTGACGCTTCCCGTTCTTTTATACTCCGCTATGGTTCCCACAACGGTGCGCCTGCCAACTCCACATGTTGTCGCAACTAAATTCATTACCTCATTATACTTCATATGAGGGAACATCCTCTTTTTGTCTTTGTAGACATTAATTATTAGTCTCCTCTGTCCAGAGTGGACTACCAACGAAAAAAATATTTCCCATCAAATTGGAGTAATGCATTATTGAAGCCATATACGTTAATATTTCAGTTGCTTACCTTTTCTTTCGCATTTCTTTTCTGTGGAGAAACAGCAACGTTTGACATATTTACAATATAACAGAACAAATCACAATAAATCACAAAACAATACAACTCCGAAACCGCTATCAACACTGCAAAGACGCTAATGGACACACGGTATAACGGCAAGCGACGCCAAACCGACGCTTCGGCGCAGGATAGATGCGCGGCCGAAGGAACGTAAGTAGGCATACAGCCAATAGAGAGCTCTGTTTGCGCCAACGTGCGCAGAACAGGCCTAAACTCGTCGGTCGGAAGGTTCCTTCTTGTTTGGTATCAAGTATAGTTGATTGTTCGTGAAAGCGTGATGATTGGGCTACAGTAAAACTTCCTGTAACCAACGAAGACTCGTTCCTCGGGAATGCGTATGAAAAAAAGTTTTGTTTAAAATATTCTGTATAATATATTGTGTATTTGGTAATTGAGACGAAAAAAATATACATCATGCGATTTGTTACACAACTGCGTTAATGTTTTGTCACTCAATCAAAAATTTTGATACTGAAACTTTAATTGCGTTTTCTTTATTTCTTATCCAAGATGTTCCTTAAAGTTTGTTGAAATATAGCAGTAAACTAGACATTTAGACATTTAGACATACTATATCTAAATCTTGCATGAGTGACTAATTCCGTGCATAATCTTCATTTTGGTGTCTCTCAGTTTTTTTGCATGTTCCTTTAATTTTTGTATTTATAAAGAATTAGACATAAAAGGCGAACTATTAATAGAACTTATAAAAAAGATCTTATCAGGTCTGGAAACATTTGTTAATTATTGACTTTTTCAGTTTAGAAGCCAATAGCTCTATCCATCATTTTTTAGGATGTCTTTATCGGTCAATATGGTGAAAGTCTAAGAAAAATATACCACTTATTCGAACACTTCTTTGTATTGTCAAAAAGAACAAAGATTTGCAAAGTAATCACCCCTATGTATATGTACATTAAGAATTTGTTCTTCCTCTTATTAAATTTGTGTATGCATTGTGTCTCATGATATTTAAGGATAAGCTCAGAGCTAAACCGCCCAAGAACACCCTGTTACAGTGGTACATTCCCCTAAATACTATTTGGTTTTATGCCAGCCAAAAATACATCAGAGAAGAATGTATCATATAGTGATAAATTATCCCCAGTTAATGAATCCCATCTTCAAGTTTCTAGGATATCAGACAGTATGCACTTTGTTCATTATTCTCGTATACCAAATTCCGCTTCAAGTTATGTACACGTATCATTAAAGATTCTGTATACTTCTACAACATTCTGTAGTATCAAAAGAAATGAATCAGTCAATCATTAAATAGTGCAGCGTGGACAGTAGTTCGGTGGCCTTGAGCAACCAATATGTTGCATCTCCATTATAGATGCTCCCTAAAATATGCCGAGGAATTTTCTAGGCGGACAAGCCGGTCGTTGGCAAGTCTTCTCTTCCATCTCGGACTCTGCGGTGCTACAGTCGTGTAAGCAATACCTCCATCTGATCTGCCGACCCTTTCCGCAGGTGACACTGCAGCTGCTCCAGTCCGTCCACCTGCCCCACTTCCGATTCGGTTTCTCATTTTCTTGACGAGCTGTCCTCGGCGAAGCTTTGACGATGGCTCGTTTCTTGTCTGTCAAATGTTCTTGTTTCGCTGTAACGTGCTTCTCCTCGTGAGCACGACGTTTAAAGGAATCCGATTTTCTTTCGAGTATTTTCGCCGTAGGTGCAAATTCGTGTTGCGACGATGGCACACATTTCTGCACGAGCTTCGGCGACTCCTTAAAAACGGCGCAGGCAGTGCTAACGTTTGAACATAAGTCATCGATGGCACGCGTTTGGATTCTCTTCTCTACACCTCTTTCGTTCCTTTTAACATCATCGACATTTAAGTAATTTTGCAGCTCGTTCACCTGGAATACGAGGATTCATATGTACAGGGTGTCCGCCGTAAACGTAGACAGTTCATTATTTCCTAACGTATTGGAGATACAAAAAAATTGTTTATATGAAAATTGTATGGTACAACAGGGCACATTTGTTAACGAAGACGAACTTTTTTTTACATTATTATTTTCCGAGATATGATAGTCAAGTTCGTTTTTTTAAATAGAACTGTGTATTTTTGTTCAGATAATTCGATAGTGCTTTACAAAACGCATTCAATGACCCCTAATGTATACACCCGATTTTTGATGGTTTTCGAGATATTCCGCTTACGCATTACATCATACTTCATTTTGAACAAAATCCCTGACATCGACGTCAAAAAGTGATCGATTTGGAGTGGAATGACCCTACTGTATTCACACAAGTCGATGGAAGTATCATGTGTAAAAGTGATTGACGTACAGCCAAAGGCTGTTATTAACGTAACTTAAGCTAGTGTTGGGACTGATACCGCAACGATATTATCGATACCAGTCTACGAATTTCGATCTGGTATCGAGTAGTATCAAACACGTAGGTATTAAAAAGAATCAATACCATTTCAGATACTTACACGAAAGTATCGATACCTGTTTGATACTTCTACGAAAATATTGGTACCAATTTGATACTTCTTTTCGAGACTGATGATTATACTCGCAGAGTGTAATTTGAGCCACTCCGCATCTTTACAGAATGCTTTGAAAATTCCGACTTCTGAACGACGTCGACGTCGATTCATGGTATCGATACCTGCTTGATCGCCATAGGATTCGTATTAATAGGTATCGTTCCAAGAGGAATCGGTATTGCAAATTGATAGAGAGTATCCGAGATTTTTATACCTATCGATACTTCCTACTGACAAGGACAGGTTTTTAGGTGTCCGCCTCCGATTGCTTTGGTTTTCAGATATGTTTTAGTGGACCAAAAAATAACAAATACGCGTTTTTTTATTTTGGCCCGGTTGCATATTTAGAGGGTGAAACTACCTCTCAAAGCTTATAGGAAGAGGTACACTAGTTATAACATTGTGTTGAATAAAACTTAATATAAATTTAATTTGCGTCAAAACTTGCTGTATGGATGATGTTCTTGTCGTCAGTCACCCTTATCAGGGGGTAAACTACCTCTAATCGTTTAAATATGCATTTAAGAGACTTGTAACGTGTAAAAAGAATTCGTAAAATTCTTAAGAAACCTTAGACATAAATTAGTTTATGGTGGCAGACTAGTGGCTTTATGACCTCCCATCACTAGTGAGAGGTGAACCACCCCTAATTAGTCAGCTACGTCTGGCTTATAATAAGAAATTTAAAAGACGCGTAAACGTTGACCGAACACAAAGAAACTTCAGGTAAATAGTACTTTATAAAGATAGAGCTCTGAATTGTCACCATAATTACATCTACCCTCAATGGAAAATTCGCCCCTTTAAACTGCTGGGAATATTTCTAATAACTATAAGTAATTTATAACAGCATCATTTATATTTTGAATTTTCAAAATATGTATAGGAGCAGTATTATAGAGCTAGTTTATTAACATTGCACCATCTTAAGCGTGAAAACTATATTTGAAAAGTCAATAACTTTTTGCTTTCTCATTTGATGAACTTGTGTACCTCTTCTTATGAACTTTGAGGGGTGGTTTCGCCTCCTAAATATGAAAACGGCCCAAAATAAAACAACACGAATTTGTTATTTTTCGGCCCTCTAAAACATATCCGAAAACCAAAGCAATCGGAGGCGGACACCTAATAAATTCGCCTTGTGAGTAAGTACTTAGGTGTCGAACTGTTTGAGTATTACCAATATGTATCGTGTCAATCTCATCACTATCCTAAGCTCATTTGCAATGAACGAGTCTCTATTGTATTTACAGAAGACGATGGAAGTACAGTCTGTAAGAGCAATTGACGTACTTTTGTAATTAATTTCTTCGCAAGTTCTTTTACTTCTTCAATCGATCGCACCGCCCGGATGCCTTCGGCTACTTCTCCCTCTAAAAAGACCTTTTCATCTCGATCAATACATTCATCCATTTCCGGTCCCGGTTCCCGAATATTCTCGTAGTATCTTAATTCGTCTTCCTCGTCCACAAAGCCGTGCTTCGTTTCCGTGTTCTCGTTTCTTTTCGCACGCAATTTCGTCTCCCCTATGGCCGATATGGAATTTTCAATCTTCTTTCCCATTAAAGACGCATCTATTTTATCACCTGGTCCCGCTTTACTGTCAATCACGTCACTACCAGCCGCGAATTTCACGAATGAGGATTCGACGTTACCGACGTCGATTTTATTCTTGATTTTTGTCGACTTTGCGTCACGTTTCGGGAAACGATCGCGTCCAGAGTCGGCTCTTTTGATCGATTTTCTCAATTTTACGGCAGATCTGCGGCGAAAATTGTCGTCACTATTTTTGTTAGACACTACGTTAGCAATTGCTAATTTCGATTTACCCTCGCCTTTCGGTTCGTCGTTTTTTCTCTCGTGAACCGCTCTCGATCGATCGATCTTCCTTGAGCGAACAACTTTCGAATTATTGCTTCCGGTCTTGCGCTTCTTTCCGGCCTGTTTCTGTTTCTTTTTCGATCTACCTTCGCGATGATCTTTTTTCGCCCTCCTCCTCAGACGCAATAATTTCGCCTTAAAATCAGCGATTGCCAGACTCGATGGAATTTTCGAACTTCGCTTTTCGGGTTTTTTCAACTCTACGACCGATTGCTTCTCACTTTTACTATCGATTCCGATTAAATTTTCATCATTGCCCTTCGAATCGGTCAATTGATTTTGCGACAATGTAGCTTTCCTTTCCAAATCATTTTTATTTCCTACTTTTGCAAAACCGTTTCGTTTTTTTCGAACTAGTTCTACCGCTAACATAGGATCTGCTGGAAGATCTAGAACTTCTGGATCAGCATCTTGTGATCGACGATTTACGAAATAATCGTTTAAAGATAATCCAGACGACACTTTCGACAAAACTTCCCCTTTTGTTTGATCCTCGGATTTTATATTCCCTTCCAACAATGGATGATCATCGCTGATTTTCGATCGATCGTCCTCGTGTATTTTGCGATCGATCGTTCGATCGTCATTGACAGGGAATTCCTGTGATCTAATTTCTCGTTTCGTATCTAAAGAGACGTCGTCATCATACAAATTTTCGTTGATCGAGTCATACGAGTTTTGGGGAAAAGAGTTAGACAAGTCTTTTAGATAATCTCGTTGGTACCTGACCGATGAAAATTCGCCTGACTCCGGTTTGCTTCGCTTTACTCGTACGAGCGTTTTCAGCGAATCGGAATCTTCGATGTCATTCACAGGGATTAATCCATCGTAGTCCAATAAAATTTTGTTCCCCTCTGAATTATCATTTTGAAACGGCGCCTCCGTTAAATGCTTCTTGTCGCCAGAAATCGCACAGAGTGTTCTTCGTTTCCACGGTTCGCCAACGTGGTTTCTTTTTTCTATGATTTCCGGCAGCGTATGGTTAGGAACCGATCTTTCTTCTGTACGATAAACATTGGCGTAATAATAATTCGTCGAATGTAACAGGAAATCGAATATCAGTGCATTCGTAGAATAGATTGAAATATATTCTAATTCGCTTTTAAAAGATATTTGCGATCCTTCCAAGGATTTAATTGTGTACTTCGACTCGTTACCATTATCTGTTACTTCCAATAATCGGATGATACTTATTGAATTGGGTGCGTATGCATCATTCAGGGAAATACTTAAGCCTTGGAGAACGTGCGTGTAGTTCAAGTGAAAATAATTGTGATTTTTCAGTTGTCGACAGTATTGATTATAATAATGGTTGTAATGATGATCAATATCGCTGATGATATCGTAGTTTTTGGTTACAATGACAGAATCAACTAACAGAAGGATCAAGGGAATCCAGACACTTGAGCGTATCGGAATATTCACCATCACACGCGTTGTTTCACGCTGTTTTATGTTGCGTCACCTACAGCTATGCTCCGCATTACTCAGCAACAGGTTATATTTCATAAACGCTTTTTAAATTGATTGCAACTCCAGCTCGTCGGATACTTGAAATTTTTTAGTCCTAACGATTTCAAAGACATCGATTGGAGCTCGATACATCGAAATAGTTTTGATGACACCTTCAGATTTGCCCAATGATCGCAGCAACGGAAGAGACACAATTCAATATATAGGATATCGTTAATCATTTATTTTGGTACAATTTAAGCACTACAGATGTGTACCTTTTTTATTGATTTGTACATGTATGTGTATTGTTAATTTAATTATAAGTGCCATATTAAGTCGAATATAAGACGCTATTATTATTATTATTATTATTACTATTTTCATATGGTAGACCAGAATCTACTATTATTAATATATTACTATTATTTGTTTGAAATCGTTTTGAATAAACAATTAAATTAAAAGAATCGTCATATCAATCATATTATTTTCTTTTTAGAAACATGGAGCAAACATATGAGAACAAAGATTTAAATAGAAAAGCTGTACATTGGACAAGAAATTTAAGTAAACACAAGCCACAGCTTGTCTGCTTTGTTTTTTAAATGCCATGTCTAAAACTTAAATAAGAACCAACTTGAGAAAAAATGATTAATTACTACAACATATTTTGATGCATCGTGAAAACAATAAAAAATTCAAACCTGTTTAAGGCGAACAAAATTTTCACATGAGATGTGAGTTAATGAGAGATGACAGCAAAATTTGTCCTATAGTGGAATCAAATCGTAAAATAATTGTCTGATGATATTAAAGTCTCATGTCAGACACAAAATTTCTGTCTTATCGTGCATCTCCGACTTAATGGAATTAAAGGGAATCAAAATTTGTTTACTTGGACCAGTTACTGGTACAAATAGCTACTGGTACAAGTAAACAAATTTTTACTTACCAATGTTAAAACCTAAGTAACTCGTACAAATAAGTCGTAAGTGGAGTAGCCAGGCTGGCTAACTGGTCCAAGTTAGTCCCCGGCGCAGCCCTCCACAGTTCTTGAGTTTTTTACGAAATAAAAAGAGATACGTCATTCTAACAAAAACCAGCTTGTTCGTCATGAAATTCTGCGTAAGATAAGTTATTGTCATCAATTTCGAATTACTGGACTCCGAGCTAGAAATTCTTAATCGATACATCTCGATTGGCCGGCCATACTGGTCTGATGTAGTCCTCCATAATTCTTGAGTTTTTGGCGAAATGAAAAGAGATACGTCATTCTAACAAAAACCAGCGTGTTCGTCATAAAATTCTGCGTAAGATAGGTTATTGGCATCAAAATGAACCTGTCGGATTTTTTGAAGCTATCTGGTTAATGCATGAAATTTTGTTAAGTTTCGTAGCCATTAGCTCGATATTATTTATGGTATAAATTGTGAATAAATTATACCATAAACACTTTAATTTGTTAGAGAATTTAAATATTGACTAATTTATACTATAAGTAATATCGATTGCCCGAGTCTCACCACGTGGAGGTTGCTACGACCAGAGACCCACACTATTCGCGACCCAACCACCCTCCGTTTTTAAGAAATTCCATTTACTTTTTAACATACCAGCCTGTTAACACAGATTTACAAATCGTCCGATTATGGATTGATTCGTAAATATGTAGTAATATGTGTTTTTTGACTATCTTATCCGAACTAAATTAAACACACATTCCATATGAAAATATTATTTGCAATGTAACAAATTATACGATGTTAATACAGATAGTGACTTATCATTTAGTTTTACTTACTTTCTAAGGATTCTGAAAAAATACACTGCATATAATTAAGAACTACTGTTGTACGCCGGAGACGTTCGCCGTTGGTATGATGACCTTTGACGCGTCACCGACTTCCTCATTGGTTAATTAAATCCGCGGAGAATGGTTGAGATAGTTGTTGGTGGAATGATGTGTGGATGGCGATATATATATATATATATATATATATATATATATTTTAAATAAAACACGGAATGGCTTTGAGTCAACCTCTCAATATCCTTGCTCGAGCTCGACTGCCGCCAAAGCTGTTCCTCGAGCCCTGCGACGGTTTTCCGATGAACACGTGATGTCAGAAACATCCATTAGTATTACCCTCAAACCACAAAATTACAGAATTACTCATTCGCGAATATCACAATAAACACGGTCATGCCGGAATTCAGGCAACATTAAACGCGGTTCGTGAAAAATATTGGCCTATAAACGGGAAATCTTGCGTAAAGGCAGTAGTTCATAGATGCATAACTTGTCATCGAGTTCACCCCTCCTTACCCGAGTACATAATGGGTGATTTACCCAGACACCGTGTCACGTTAAAGCGACCATTTCTTGTAACAGGGGTCGATTATTGCGGGCCTTTTTATATAAAGGAGAAACGGCTTAGGAATACGAAGCAGGTAAAATGTTATATTGCCGTATTTGTCTGCTTCGCAACAAAAGCGGTGCACTTTTTAGCTTCATTACGAAGATTCTTTTCACGCCGCGGAAAATCCTCAGACATCTATTCCGATAATGGTACCAATTTTGTAGGTGCAAACAGAGAGATACAGGAAATCCGTCAATTGATCCTGTCAGACACACACAACGAGGTCATTGAACACCACCTTGCTAATGACAACATTCGATGGCATTTTATACCTCCACGCGCCCCTCATTTCGGAGGCTTGTGGGAAGCCGCAGTAAAATCAGTAAAACAACATGTGGCTCGGATATTAGGAAACACGATCTTAACATACGAGGCCTTTTATACTTGTTTGACCGAAATCGAAGCTATCCTAAACTCCCGACCCCTCACACCTTTGTCCGACGATCCTTCTGATCTCACCGCGTTAACTCCCGGGCACTTCCTTATCGGTGATTCAATAACCAGCATACCAGAGCGTGATTTTACAGCAACCAAAGTAGGTCGTTTGTCCCAATGGCAACAAGTCCAACAGATCCGTCAGCACTTCTGGCGCCGATGGCATAAAGAGTATCTGAACGAGATCACTGTTCGGCGCAAATGGCATCAACCAAAGGGCAGGACCATCACAGAAGGGATGTTAGTAATTATCAAAGAAGATAATCTACCACCCTTGTCTTGGCCTCTCGGACGCATCATCAACATCCATCCAGGAGAAGATGGGATCATCCGAGTAGCAACAATTAAAACAGCACAAGGAACATATAAACGCGCCATTAAGCGACTAGCCCCGTTACCTATAGATAAGGATTAAGGGTTTTTGTAAATTGTAGAAATGTAGCATATGAAGACTGTATAATATGTATATATTAGCTAACAAGATTCACAATTTCTTAACTTAGGCAATTAAGCACACTTCACACACCACTACACTCACACATACACTCACACAAACTTTATTGAACGTGACCGTTCAAGAGGGGGCGGCATGTCGCCGCGCAGACCTTACGGTGCACGACAATTAGGCATATGGCCCGTAAGCCCTTTATTGACGGTCACCATCGTAAACCTCAAGATTCCTCTTCGCGCTCTCACACACCTATTTTCAAGCGTAACATCACACCTAACAGACAACTAAATTATAATCTCGACAAGTGAGTCAATCATTTGTAGGCATTTGTACGGACACCGGTGTGTCGTAGGCCGGCAACAGCCAACGGTTGCCGATTGCGCGACGAGAGACAACAATGTATGTAGCCGTTGAAGCTGTTCGTCGAAGAGGTCGACGACTCTCGATCCCCTGCGAGTCTTTTGTTTCTGACATCACACGTTCATCGAAAAACCGTCGCAGGGCTCGAGGAACAGCTTTGGCGGCAGTCGAACTCGAGCAAGGATATTGAGAGGTTGACTCAAAGCCATTCCGTGTTTTATTTAAAATATATATATATATATATATATATTTAATTAACCAACGAGGAAGTCGGTGACGCGTCAAAGGTCATCATACCAACGGCGAACGTCTCCGGCGTACAACAATTACAGAGCAGAAGAAATACAATATAATTCTTATAGACAATAATAAATTAATATCCTGCCTATCATGATTGGCTGAACCTACCTAACAGTATGTCTAAGAAAATCTTGGAAGAACGTGAATTTCTACTTCTTCAGATTTTTTAATTTAATATTGAAAATCTGATTTCCTACCTAACCACATATATAACAATAAGTGAAATTTGGATAAATATAATTTTGACTTATGTATAATTTTTCTTCTTTCTTGCGTTTCTGATCTGCAAAAATCCCATGATGCTTTCTGAAAGAAACAATTCCTGCATAACTGAAAATATGATACTATCTACCTTTTGAAAATATGATACTCTCTACCTTATAACAAATCTACTTAATTTATCAATTAACCTACCTAACCATGTAGTTAACTAAAAATCATGGGACCATATGCGTTTCCAATTGAAATATGCACTTCAGATTTTTTAAAATTCCGATAATAAATCTGAATTCCTACCTAACAATATATCCAAGAAATATTTGAGTGAGGATAAAATTTAAATATTTTATCATTTTTCTCCTTCCTTTATTAACGATGCTCCGTGTTGATTTCTGAAACAAACAATCTTTGCATTGATTAAAAACCTGACACCCTGGCTAACAGTAGGAGTAAAGACGGGGATGAACATGATTTTTTACATGTTCAAATCTTATCGTTTCGATTTAACTTAAATTCGTACCTATCATATCGGACTAAAGAACGACGACGAACATTTCTCAAATGTTCAGGTGTTTTTATTTTCTTACAAGTTTAAATGCCTGCCTAACAGATACATCTAAGTAATCGTGGGAGGGTGTGATTATGTAAAAAATGTATTATTCTGTCATCAAGTAACCACGATTCCATTCATGTATAATTTTTATGTAAATTCTTCGCGTTCCATCGTAATCGAAAAATTTAATATCGCGAGTTAACTCTGATTTATGCGAACTAGTTTTGAAAATTTATAAAAAATATCTATTACCCTAACGTATCTCGATCTCTCACAAATTTATAAATAAAGCGATTGAAATCTCTCCTGAGAAGCTGTGCAACTTTAATAACGGTCACTATTTTTAATCGTCTCTAATAAAAATGTAATTAATCATTCAAATCAAATAAAAGTCTGAAACATATAAAAATAATTATTACAATTTAAATATCGCGTCAAATAGAAAATTTTTAGCAGTATTTCTGTTAACAAACACTCGGGAAAATACATGAAAATATATAAAAAAAAATATCAGCCCTGAAAGGGAATAATATAAAAAAAATAAATATCAGCCCTGAAAAAAGCAGATTAAAAAAGAATCAATAACTAGAAGGGCATTTAGACCACTCATTAAAATGCAAACTACGTGTGAGTGGAATATTTACTTCGCAATACTAATGTATTCAATAGAAAATCACCCGAGAACAGCCAAGATAGGGCTGCTCAAATAATCAGACGGAACTCTAATTAAAAAAGTAAACGCGGGCTCTTCTATGCTTAAAAAATCGCGCAGTAGTGTCAGACTGCCAAAAAGACAATCATATCAGACTACCAAAAAGACAATCATATCAGACTGCCAAAAAGACAGTCATATCAGACTGCGACAAAATGCAGTCATTTGGATTACAGTATGGTCACGTAGGTCTCAACGAAAAATGGTAATTTCACTGTACGCAATACTAATTCAAACGCGATCATTCTGTATCGCAACACTGGTTTAGAAATTCGCAATTAATTAATTTATAGAAAGTAAAAGAACAACGCGATTGATCATTGATGCGACTCTAATCAAATTCTAATTTATTTACATTAAAAAATTAATCGAAAGAAACACGTATCATCAGTATCACAACACTATAATAATAAATGAAACTTGAAAGATACGAAAGAAACGCGTGCTGTATATTTCGCAACACTAAATCAAACACGATGAATCTTATTCGCAACTCTAATTCAAACGCGATCATCATTTTATCGCACCTCTAAGCAAACGCGATCTATATTTCTCGCAATTCTACAGCTAACGTTACCTAACATTTTCAGTTGTAAAACAAAGCAACGCGATCAGACTTTTCGCAACCATAATTCAAAATGCGACTTGCCCAAGGTACTGGGTGATGGACCAGCAAGTGGCCACAAACAAACTACTACTGCTACTGTTACAACAACTACAGGTGAGCACAGTGACACAGTAGTAACCAAAAAATGACTATGCATCGTTGAGTGCACCAGGTACATTCAAGGATGCGCGGTCATTAGTAGTTTCCCTCTTCATGGCAGTTTGCCGGGACTTTTCGGCTCTTAGCCTCTTCGTTCTTAGCCTCTACTACTCGTTTTTAAGAACTCTGTAAGAGTACTCTATTGTGAAGGATGACACGAACGTTGTCTCTAAATTAGACTAACTTTTATGGGTAATCTTCATCGTGTCGATGAAAACTGCTTTGCAAGAATAATACGAATAGTGGTATCATGAGTTGGAATATTTTAATCGAAGTTATTATGTTTTATCTATGAATATATGTATTAGCAACGAGGAATAAACCAACGAAAAAAATCATAGTAGAAAACTACCAGATCAGTAATGTTTTAAACAATATATGTGTCAGAAACAATATTATGTAACAATATTCCTCTAAGTATTCGTTGCGCTTGAAAATTGGGTATTCGTCTTCATCTGTTTGCTAGTGTTTACCATGTGTGATTGTGTAATCATCGACAAACTACAGAATAGACCTATCATCCAATGTATTTTTGTGTCACACGAATTTAGGGCTCGAAAGCCATCGACAAACTACAGAATAGACCGATCATCCAATGTATTTTTGTGTCACACGGATTTAGGGCTCTAGAGCCCTCTTACCATTTTCGTGTCACACCCAACGTTACCGGTTCAGTCTAAAATAAGATTACAACGCTATGACTGGTAGGAGTTAAAATTAAATATCACGGGGAACATTTAAAGTTTAAAACGATCTGAATATTACGACTAACCTCCAAAAATATGTTGCATAATTCCGTTTACTAATACATTTTCGTAGAAAAACAATCTACTTATTTCCATAAATATTATATAAACAAAACTGAAGTACCCATATTTTTTAAAATGTAAATTATTAAAAATTATGTATTAATCGTCGAAATATGCTTTCTGATTTTCATTCTTTCATAACATATGGTAAGATTGGATTTTTCAAGCCAGTTTTATAAACGTTCTACAATATTTGCTCATAAAATTTTGGGCCTGTTTTTAAATAAACTGCAATATAATATTTCCTCTATTCATATCTCTCTTCTAAATATGGAAACTCAGGTTATCATTATTCACATTGTTTCTGAAATTGTTCAGAACGTACCGACCCTTTATAACAATCCGTTAGTCGGCACTTGAAAGAAATAAAGACGACATTAATATGCAGTATTCAATAATGAAAAATAAACTTTTCAATATTTTCTTGCTCTATCATTATACAAATATCTATGATGTATTTGTAAGATATTTTTCGCAATATGAAACCAAATATAACGTAATTTAGTATGAGGAAGGTACGGCAAAGATTGCGACAGAGAAAGTTAATATAATAACGTACTTCTTAAAAGCCCAACGTATAATACGATAGCGTACGTTTTGTCGAAGTGTGGCCTTTTTCTCACCGATTATTGAAGTCAAGGCCCTTGAGAAGTTCGTTTTTGTTTTTAAACAAATGCCGTTCACGGAAACGTGTTGCACCTGAAGGCAAAAATCGATGCGGCTCGAGATATTTTGCAAGTAAAGTTCGCCTAACGCGGCATGTACTCTTAAAAAACTTAAAAACAAAAAAACTTATTATTTTTTCAGTCCTTGTAAAACCATGTACATATACCAATATTCTCTTGTAGAAGCAGATGGGTAGTCGTTAACAGCATATAAACAATTAAAATTAATGCTTAACATTCTTAATTATACATATAATTCATTTTTCCATTTACATTAGGATATTAACGTATATTTGGAGATTAGTCATTTTGTGTGTCCCGTACCAATGGCATTTAAAAAATACATGAATGTTTTTTGTTGACATATGTTAAAAAAACAATTAAATCATCAAAAAGGTTAGCTCAATGAGTAAAAGTAATGAAAAAAATTAACCGTGCATCAGGGACTTGAAGTCACTCTAAAAGAAAACGTAGCTAGAATTTCGCAGTTTAGCGCTGAACCGCAGCGTAAAAACGATTTGTATCTGAAAGGTACGTAGTCTGCAGCAGACAGAACCGGGAGAGGAAATGTTTATCTTCTTTCGAGAAAAATTTTCCTCTTCCGAAGCTTTCAGGCCCGAGCAGCAGAATCCTTAGACAAAAGGGAAATAACATCTGTGTCGCAGGCCCACGGGGGTCCTGTCCAGTTGCGCTGTCGCGTGTATTGCCGAGCA
The DNA here is from genome assembly GCA_916610135.2 of Macropis europaea. Taxonomy (NCBI): domain Eukaryota; kingdom Metazoa; phylum Arthropoda; class Insecta; order Hymenoptera; family Melittidae; genus Macropis; species Macropis europaea. The sequence continues at coordinate 37,116,718 of OU744345.1, forward strand.
CCCTAGGCGACCCTTTACTCAGAAGCGGTACAGGAGAAAGAGCCTCCTCCCACCACACGCCTAACTCTCTCTTGTTCCTTGCGTGCGAAAACAGGAAACGAGAGTGAATTAGGTGAGTGGTGGGAGGCTCCTTCTCATATACCGCCCGTGAGGAAAGGGTCGCCTAGGATACTCGCCAGTCCACATAATTTTCGCTTTTCGTGAAAAGGTTTTTCTTTTTAACATTCATATTGGACGAAGTATTTTCAATTACTTCCCGTGTTGAGGAAAAAATCCAAAATGGTTCACTCAAGATGAATGTGCTGTACATCGTAAACAAATGGTTTAAACTGTAAAGAATAGCCCGGCAGGCTGCTAATTGTAAGCTTTTCTGCACGGCAGGTTGCATAGGCCGCATCCCTACGAAATATCCCCCCTTGCTCTTTCGGAGCCGGGCTGAAAAGTTGAAGAGTGAGCCATTCTTTAACGGAAATAAAAAACTGTTCGTTTTGCATTGTAGATTCATGAGAATATTATTAATAGATAGATGAAGTTTTCCCAATTAAAATGAGTCCAAACACGATCACATTCGGACTATTTGTTATCAGAGACATTCCGACTATCGAATCTTGTCTTATGCAAAATTTTAATAAAAAATGAACCGAATGAAATCGTGTTTGGATTCATTTTTATTGAAAAAACCTCACCTATTCATGTGTACTATTTTCATCAATGTATTATAAAAAATAGAAAAATTTTATTTTTCGTTATACGATGACTCATTTGCGTCAACGGAAAAACTGTTTGGCAGCGGCCAACTGAAACCTCGCCGGTGCTCTATCTCTCTCCCTCCCAGAGAGGGATGACAACTTGCTCTAGCACGGTTGGCCGAAAATTCTCGGTCCTGAATGCTCTTTGAGGCAAGCATGGATCTCTCTATTGATTTTGGAAAATCTGTGGCATAAAAGCGAATTCATCTTCAATACATGCATTTGAGCATAGCTCTTACGCGGCCGAACATGTGAAAATCGGGAGAACGATAAACAAAGTGAGACAAAGTATCAAACTTTGTTGTCTCTGTCAGAATGATTTTCGCGTAAAGGATCTTGTGCCGTTTCTCGCTTGTGCCAGAGAAGTCAAGAATTGGGACACACGAGCTGCAAGGGCCAGAACGTCGCGTGCCACTTGACGGGGACCCTGCCATAAATTAGGAAGGGGCCAAGCGTGTATGTCCCAGATTCCCTTAGCAAGAGGATTTTTCACGAAGAAAAGCCTCAAAAATGTAGCGAGTGTTGCGAGAGAATAAATACCGATTTCTTGTATTTAAATTTGGCGTGAATTGTATGTTTTATGTTTCACGTTCATTTTACATCTGCTTCCATTCCCTCTTTTTTTCAATTGTGCTGTAAAAAGTAAGATAACTGTTTCCTTATATCTAGGAATAATGAAAACAGTGTCATTGGATCTCTATCTTTTTCATTTTACTATTTATGCACTCAAGAAGTAGTTATACTGTATGTATCTAACTTCTAACCTCTTCGTTATAATTTCTTGTATACTTCGTTATAATATTTTTTTGTTCACGTGCTTAAGTAAAAAAAGGAAAAAGACATAAATTAACTAATTACAAATTCAATAATTCTTAAAAGGTAAATTATTAGATCGATGAATGTCAAAGAGTTCCCCAACTTCTTCAGCTTCATTAAAGTTACCAACGCAATAAGATGTATTTCAGTATTTAGACTATATTTTATTATAATACAGGGTTAAATACTTTTCCTTATTTAGGAGTCGAAAACGAATTTCGTGACGTTTCCGTCTTTGGTGGTTGGAATGTATTTGATTCCCAAAAGCACCACCCCTAAACGCAGAGGGCGCAAGAAAACCTGTGGTTTTTCGAGAAGTCGGTATTTCAGAACATGTGACACGAAGTCCCATAAGATGATAGGTCTATTCTGTAGTTTGTCGATGTATGAATAGACCAATCATGCAATGTATTTTTTCAGCCCGAATTCCTGGGGCCACAGACGAGATATATGAATAGACCAATCATGCAATGTATTTTTTCGGCCCGAATTCCTGGGGCACTAGTGCCCCATTACCATTTCCGTGTCACTCACAACGTTACCAACAGAATGCAGAAACAGATTGTTGCGCTTACTGTGGTAAAAATTATAAATTCTTTGACAGATCACACGAACGACACACTCTTTATAATAATATAACCTGGAAATCACTGACAATCTATTCATACATATGTGTGCTTTTTTTATGCGTGCGATGGCGAAATAAGCTATTATATCGCATGGAGAGTTTTAGACTGCTGATATTTATGCAAAATCATATTTTTATAAAATTCTTCGTTTTTACATTTCGTACATTTCTGAATACTCAACATACTATGCACGTTTTTGTATGTTTGTACGTATCATAAACGCATAAACAATTTCTAAGAAAATGTTTGTAGGTGCGTGCTAGGCTATACTTCTAATATATTTGTACATACTTGCGTTTCTTTTAAATTTTAACCTTTTCAGGGTTTTCCAAATTGACTTTTATTTTACTTTTCATTTTACTTTTACCTTTTATATTTTCTTAAACAGATCATAATAGTTGAATCTCATCGTCAGACGTAACTACTAAACTTTAAAAAGGTTAAAGTTGAGACTGTATGTGTGTATGTATACATACATATCTTTATGTAAATATAATTGCATATGAATACGTATATTTATTTTGAATACATGCAAGGTTAGAATTTTTGCATGGGGTTGTGGGATAATATAAGGATGCTGTTGGGTGTTTGCTCTTTAGTAAACCAATGTTCTTATTTATACAATTAGCGTATGGATTATAACTGTAGAAACATTGAGTATATTCCGGGATTGTTAAGTCCTTCTTTCATGCCTTCACGTGGCCAATCTTGTTAACATTACCCAGTATATTGGTATACTATTTACCGCGCAGTCAAGAGCGTTGTCAGGGTAGCTGGTGTGTGTCTGACTGTGGAGTCGTTACAAACTTTTTTGACGCAGGTTCGATCCCCGCCCAAACATATATATTTTTATTTTTTTATGTTACAAAAAAATAATGTATACTCCTAACCGTAATTAAGAGGATACATGACTAGAGAAATGATTCAACGAAGAGTGCTTCAAAATTATTTTTGTGAATATTTTAGTATAAAGTATGCTTAACATATATTTAAAATGTTTTTATATAAATATTATTTTTATTTTATGTAGTTAGAAATGCAAAAAAACATAATTGATGTATTAAAAAGAAATAATTAATGTACTAAAAAGAAATAAGTCCGGGCGGGAATCGAACCTGTGTCAAAAAGTTCGTCACCACTTTCAATGGCGGACACACATCCGCTGCACTAAACGCACTTTTGAAATTGTATTAAATAGTTTAGAAAACAACGCACGCGGCACAGTTTCAATGGATCGAGTCAATTTTATTTCTTTAACAATAAGTTATATACTGTTTTTCTGAAGATAGCAATGTTTAATATCGCATAATATACCCACAGAATAAAGAAAGTACAGTCGAACCTCGATAACTCGAAACCCTCTGTAAGACTACAATTTTGTTCATTCCCTTCCGCTCCGCTGCGAAAACCTCTATAAGTCGAAATAAAACTTACTTTAACTCGAATTATTTGCCACATGCCCAGATGCATTATTTTACCTCTGTAACTCGAAGTTAGAATAGCCAGACCTCTACAAATCGAAGTTTACCTCTATAAGTCGAATTTCTATCGCCACTGCCTCTGCAACTCGAAGTTTATAGCTATGTGTCACAAGATGTCAGAAACAAATCATTCGATATTGTCTCCTTTCTTTCATCCGTTAGGATTGTCTCAAATAACATAAGATGACACAAGCCGTATCCCTACTTCTTCGCCCTTCGACCACGTGCATATCCATGTATGCTAATCGTTTTTTGTCAGTCGAACGCACAATTGTCATCATCTCCCGTGTCTTTAACTTTTGTGTTTACGTTGAATAAAATGAGTTCTAAGAGGAAGCTTAACACACTAACACTTTCTGAAAAGGTGAATGTAATTGAAGCAGTGAGAAGTGGATCAAAACTGAAAAAGAATATCGCCACGGAATTCGGGACTCCTACGAGCACTCTTTCGACGATTTTGAAAAATGCAGATGAAATTATGCAGAAAAATACAATTTCGTGTGACAATTTGCATCGTAAAAGGAGAAGAACTGCATGATTTCCTGATATCGAGGAATGTTTAATAAAATGGTTTAAACAGGGCAGAGACGCAAATGTTAGCATAGGAAGACTAATTATGCAAGAAAAAGCTGAGTTTTTTGCCAAATCACTGGACCATAGCAACTTTAGGGCTAGTAATGGGTGGCTAGAGAAATTTAAAAAGAGGCATAATATTGTTTTCCGAAAGTTGTGCGGTGAAAGCGCTAGCGTCAAAGATGAAGTTTGTCACGAATGGATAGTAAACTTGCAAGCTTTGTTAAAGGATTACGAACCGCAAAACGTGTTTAATGCAGATGAGACTGCGGTATTCTATAAATGTCTTCCCGACAGAACAATGACATTCAAAAATGTAAAATGTCACGGAGGCAAACATAGCAAGGAAAGAGTAACAATTTTATTAGCGGCCAATATGCCAGGAACAGAGAAACTTAAACCTTTAATTATAGGAAAATCGAAAAAACCGCGATGCTTTGCAGGCTGTAAATCATTGCCTTTAGATTATGCGAGCAATAAAAAAGCATGGATGACCGCCGAATTGTTTGCGGACTGGTTAATTCAGCTGGATATAAAAATGAAAAAAGAAAAGCGAAAAATTAGTTTATTCATAGACAATTGTACGGCACGCAACAATATCCCGTCGCTTCAATCAGTCAAAGTACAATTTTTACCACCGAACACTACTTCGAAATTACAACCTCTAGACCAAGGAATTATAAAAAATTTTAAAACTTTATATAGAAAAGAAGTTGTAAAAAAAATCTTATCAGATATAGAAGAAGGGAAAAGCACCTCCATCACAATTTTACAAGCAATGAGAATAGCAGATAAGTCATGGGGAAATGTAACACACCAGACAATAGTCAACTGTTTTAAAACTTGTGGGTTTTCTTGGCAAATAGAAGAAAATTTTGAAGAACAATCGGGGCCTGTTGCAAGTCGTAATATAGAAGCCGAATGGAATCAAGTTTTGTTACATTACAAGATCGAAAACATAACGTTTGAAGATTTTGTACACTGTGACGACGAAGTTTTTGTTAACGGATCATTAACTGATTCGGAAATTATAGAATTTACCACCCAAGTTGCAATAGACGATGAGGACCTGGATGACGAGGAGCCCGTTGTAATCGAACCACCGGTATCAGCAAATCAGGCCAGAATAGCAGTGAACGTTCTACGAACTTTTATAGAAAGATGCAATAATATCGAGGAAAACGTATTCTCTGCCTTGATCACACTTAAAAATGCTATCGATCAACAATGTATTAATACATTAACACAAAGCAAAATTACAGACTTTTTTAATATGTAACAAGTATAATAACCCAGTATTCGTTTTATGACTACGTTTATTTATTTATATAATAAATAATTCACGTTCAAAAATTGAATTTTTCTTTCTTTAAGCCGTTACAATTGGAAAATTATTAGCCTTCGTACAAAGCTTCTGTATATCGAATTTTCGTTTGTTAAATCTCTTTTACTCAAAAATTTCGATAAGTCGAAACCTCTATAACTCGAAGTTTTTAGCTCTTCCCTTGAGGTTCGAGTTACCGAGGTCCGACTGTATAAAAATTCAAAGAAAAAGGTACTTTTTCGTGCGAAATACCTGGAAAAAATCGGTTTTTAATTTTTTTAACTACGCCGCACCTTACCGAAAAATCTGAAAAAATTTGAGGATCGTAGCTATGATAAGACGTCCTTACCAAAAAAATATAAATGTGCTGTCTTTGAAACTTCAATAAGAAATCAGCATTTTTTGCATTTTTTTAATGTTTTTAATTTTTGACAACTAGAATCTACAACGAAAAAATCGGAAAAAATTCCCTAATATATGCCACCATATCCGGAATATGCTACATTTTTTTCAGAATTTTCGCATGCGACTAAATAGGGAAAATAGTGCAAAACCGGATATTCCGAATTTTCCCTGTTACTACCTCCCGGTCGAGATAGAGGCTTGCAAATTTGTGTAAAATGGTTTCTTTTGGTAAACTGGTCCATCGCAAATCAAATTTAGTTTAAGGGCACATTTGATCCCCTTATCCGGTTATACCCTTTCTGGCTGCACTCAATTTAATACATAATCAATTTTTGTCCGCCGCGAGCCTGCGAGGCGTCGTCGCAGGTTTGCTCGCTCGTCTGTTTCTTTACATGTGTGCGTCTGTATTCAATATTCACACATTCATACTAATGAAACACCCGAGAAAACTCGCGCGACAGAAATCGTCGCTGCATCGAGTCGACAATTGCCTATCAAATGTCCCCACTCTCTACGCCACACGCATTTACACATGAGTACTCCTTGGCTTACTAACACTTCTTTATGAAATACTTTATCAAGTGGCCGTCGTTGATGAGTAGAGGACGCTAAAATCAGTGTCGAATTTCTAAGTCGGTATGGCAGTCACGTTGGGCCACGAAAGTCCATAAGGTGATTGGTCTACTTATATATCTCGTCTGTGTTCTGCAGTTTGTCGATGACGAAAAAGTCCCATGAGGTGATTTAGTCCTATTCCATACCTCGCGTTTGTGGTGGCTCTGAAAGCCCCTTGTTACGTCCCAGCCCACGGCCGACTCTAGTACTAGCCGTGCTGAAGGCAAAATGGCAACAACGCGGGAGTCCGGCTTCGATATACCTAACCCCCCCATCCCACTACCCACCGGCCTTCAGCCTCTCGACTACCCAGTCTCCCTCTACCGGCCTTTCGGTTTCCCGCCTTTCTCTCAAATGTTTATATTAATGTAGTCATGAAGTCCTCTAAATGTGAAAAACGGAGCAATAATCCAGATGGTTTATTTATTTATATTAACTCTACAGATTCTTATTTTTGTGTGTAGCATATTTATTTAATATAATCTATAGCATGTCTGGACATTTTGTTTTACATATATTTTTTTTATAAACTTCATATATTCGTCAATAATGCCATGGCATTGCTGTGTTCCCAATTGCAAGGGAAATTATGATAGTATTTTAAAAGATAATAATTACAATTCTATATTTTTATTCCCCAAAGATGAGGAAAATATTAGATTAAAACATATATTTACAAAATCGGGAAGTTCGTTTTCTTTTACTGAAATCCAAAATAAATTTCGAATTTGTGATGATAATAGTAACGATCTTCATGATCTTTCCATTGATGTAACTTGTTTTTTAGGAATCTTCGATTCCGCATATTTGTCCGATTGTGTTGTTGATGATTCCATTAAAATTTACACATCCTGGTATGGGTCCCATTCTGTTGCTAAAAATTAAATTGCAATATATGTCGATTATTAATTGTGGAGGATAAAGGTAAAACTGTAGGCGATATATATTTTGATCACTTACAAAGAGGGGGCCTTTCTGTTCCCACTGAAGAAGTGATAGCCTCATTTATTCATATGTGTGCAATAATGGAGGCCATAATAAATGATGGTTATTTGGAATCTCAATTTTTGCAATCTGAAAATCATAAACATATTTTATATAAATTAACATATATTAGTATTCAATCAGATATACTTTATTTAGCATTTTCAGATACATGCGTTTGTGGTGAAGCTTATCACAGTATTTTGTTTAAATTATTATCAATTTTTTCAAATATTTTATTAAACGGTTATGTAAAAGCTGTAAATAATAATCAGTTGGAAACGCGTGCAGACATTACTTCTAAAAATCGTAAAACTAAAAACTTTTAATAGGAACTAGATTTTCAATGGTTTTTTTAATTTCACTTTTCTTAAAACATTAATTTTTATGTATATATTTAACTTATTTTTTTCAATATGTTTTAATACATTAATAGAGTTTTATTTATTTGCTTAGTATGTACTATTTCACAAGATTTAAGGTTTTACTAGTAGTATGTCAAGAGTATGTTTCGTTATTAATATTATTCAAGATTATTTATTATTATTATTTCAAAATGTAATACTTTATTTCTTTATGAATACAAAAGTTATGTTTTATTTAAAAATATTAATTTTATTTTATAAAGTGGGATATGGCTATTGGCGAACCACCCATTATAATAAAAAAAGGTAACGCGCCATGGTAAATACCCCTAGGGTGGTGAGAAAATTTTCCACAATTATAATACTGTCCTCTAACACGATTTTATAATTAACTGCATAATTGTTCCTTTCAATAACTAATTATGCTAACCTCTTTAGTCTTTTCCATGAGTTCACTTAACCTATTTGGCTTCGTACCAATAATTTTGTCTATTTCAGGTCTCTATTAACTTATACATACCTTTAACAATTTTTAAATCCTTCAATTTGGTTCAAAGATGGTTTGATCTTGTTTCACAGTTATATTTTCTTGAAATCTCTGTAAATATTTCAAATATAATGCATCACAACACCAAACTCGTCCGAGAGTGCACAAAATATATACCACATTTTTAAGGATTAGTATACTTCTCTTTTACTTCTACTTACTATAATTATGATATTTATATATTACTTATACATAGTTAATAAAAAATACTGTATATTAGTATAATTTTATACAACAAAATGACGTTAATTATAATGCTGAGTACAAAACTCTACTATTGAAAATAGGACTCCCGATCCTCACATAAGCGGTGTTGCCACGTTCTTCTGTACGGCTAGTACTAGAGTCGGCTGTGGTAGCGCTCGTCCCGGACCCAAGACGCTAGGAAACGTCACACCCTCGAATCGTGTAACAAAAAAACGCATTGCGTGATTAATCTATCCTATATCTCGTCTGTGGCTGTATGTTATTTGAAAATTGTGCTTTGATTAGTAGTGTCTGTGCTTTACATGTGCGGTTTGGACTCATTTATGGATTTTCGTGTTTTGTAAAGACTACATGATTCATTAAATGTGTTTAATACAGCGTGATATAATGAATTTTTTAACAGTAGTAGTTGCGGTTTCATTAAATTTTATGGTAAGTGACGCAGGTATCATCACATATTCTCTTACGCCGGATTACTGACGTGTCCCAATATAACAGTTGCTTTATTCACTATATGAACTAAAAATAAAAAAACACTGTTCTTCTTGTATATAATTGCACAATATTAGCCCCAATAATGAATTTTTAGGTAAATATTGTGACTGCAGAATTTTCAGCTGACGATTGCAAAAGCTTGGGCTTTAACAAAGCTAATTTACTCTGTTCTACGTGTGAAGAATTTAATAAACATGGCTTAACGGAGATATGGTAAATAAGACCATATATCTTTATTTCGAATACCGAAAGTTACTTCATGTAGTTTGTATTAATTACAGGGACAGTTGTAAAGAATGTTGTCTAAAAGACGATGATTATGATGCAGCTGGTTTGAAACGTTACCCACGTGCTGTTCTTGCAGTTTGCACATGCAAATTTGGTGCATATCCACAGATCCAAGGTAAAATGAAATATACATAGATATACATTAGCCAGAAAGAAGAGCATTATATGTATAATATCTGGCAATTACTGTTGTTTTCAGCCTTCATAAAAAGCGATCGCCCGAGTAAATATAAAAACTTAGAAATAAAATATGTTAGAGGTTTAGATCCAATAATTAAATTATTTGATGCAGATAATAAAGTCGAAGATATTCTAGATATACATAAATGGGATACAGATTCTGTTGATGAATTTCTAGCAACTCATCTTTCTATGGATTGATATTTGTAGGAATAATTATATATATTTGTAATCTGCCCTGTAATAAATATGCAATGTAAATAATCACATTTTTTACGCAAGTTATACTGACACACTGGTCTTTTTATTCAATATTCATTACCATTATTTCCAAAAAAGCTAATTCTACAATATGTACTGACAAACATCTATCGTATTCTGTAACTTACTATGCATTTCAGAAATATTTATATGAAAAGATACAATACATTTTATTTTACATTTTGTATGTGATTTATTTCATACTTTCTACAATAGTAATACAGACGAATTCAATGGTGGAATGAAAAGATCTTTAAACGATTTTTAAAATACTATGTCAAAACTAATTAATTGATTTGATAAACTATCAATATCTTTTTATGATTCTTAAATAGATAAAAATAAGTAATATAAAGGTATAGTGAAAATTGCATCATATATTATTGAGATAATTACATGGATGGCAGAATCAACATTTCAAAGAACACACATTCTGTTATAAATTAAATTGCTTTATATAGACAATAATATAATCAAGTATGGAGACAAAGTGTATATCATTTTATGGACTTTGAAATTTCAGTATGTTATAAGGCAATTGTCGAATAATGTGCACATATTTTATCAGTATTTTTACAACACATTATTAGTCACATAAAAGGTACATATTCTATAATAAAATTGTATCATATTATTATAAAGAAAATAAAATGATTATAGTGTCATCCTTATCATGCTTTTCATCATGAACTTTAATTGCAAATATTTTATTACAACTAGACATAAACTGAATAAAATATGTATTATCTTAATTTTATTGCAAGATATTTTTGGATTTCTCATTAACACACATGCCTAATAGGAATGAACCTTATAATAGTTTCTTATCATGGTTATTGTTTAAAAAACCATTGGTATACTTCAATCGTTCAAATAATTAATAACTTTTCTCGATATAGAAGAGTTATATGATAATCAGTGACAATACGCGAATAGTTTTTCATTTTTTTTCCTTGATCAAACTCTAGCATTTTGCTTAAGAATCTGTATGCACTACACTTTACTGTACGTAATAATAAGTAGTTAAAAAGTTTCTTTCGAATAAGCTTGGATAAACAGACAATCAGTGTCTTCACTTTTATCATGGAAGGTAAAAGATACTAATACATTCGATTCATAAATGTAAAAAGATAGCCATGTCGAATATTTGGTTACAATGAACTTCTTTTTGTACATTTCGCCAAGAAATCAATTTGTCCGAACATTGATGACTTAGGGGAACCTAATAATCTGATAGAATCTCACAGTAGAAGTCACACTAAAAGCTACAATCGCTACATAGTATACCCAAGCTTATTCTCAGTTTGGAATAGAGATCACTCGTTTATCGTCGTGCTCTTCGTGCTCGAGGACTACCACGACCGCGGGGAAAACCACGCCCACGCGTAGCTGTTTGTTTTATCTGAGGACTCTGCTCTCTTTCGATCTTTTGCACCGATTTCTCCTGTTCAGTGTTTGCTGGTTCCTTCTCGTCTCCGTCGTCAATTAAATTACCTATTTCTACGTCATTGTCATTATCAATATCAGCCCACATTTTATCAACAGGTGTCTTCTTTTCTTGAGTATTATTAGGCGGAGCAGGCTGCGAAGTTTGCTCCGTATTTTCCACGCTTTCGCGATTTTCCTCTTCCTCGGACTCAGCATCAGCCTCAAGCGGATCATATTTTTCATCTCCGTCGGGTTTCTTCTGCGCGTTCGAGTTTTCGTTATTGTTCTCCTGCTGTTCTTTTGATTCGCCGTTGTCTTCATCTTCGGAATGAGCAACCTTGCGACGTTTCCAGTTTCCTTCGTACTCTTTATTATCTTCTGCGGTATTTTCGTTGCTCTGTGAAAAAAAAGGAAACTTGCTTTAAAAAATCTACTTATACTAGTGCCAATAAGAGTTTAATAGAACTTTTATATGTAACGAATTATACCTCAGACTTTTCTTCCTGTTTTTGTTCAGGATTTTCGGTGGTCGAAGTTAAAGCTTTTACTTCCTGTACGAAGTGACGGTAGTGAGTAATACTACGCAAATGAGCGTTCATATCTTCAGCTAAAAGCATAAATCTTCTACATTTTTCACAGTAAAATCCTTGAACTTCTTTCACCATGGATTTCCCTAAAATAATATGAATAAATAAATAATATGCAGATTAAACATTCAATTAGATACAATGCAATTTTTTTTCAACTGTACTTACCGATGGAGATTTGATTCTGTCGACAGTACTTATAAGATGGTATTTTAAATTTCTTTTCAGTCAAATTCTCGGAAAGATCTGTAATATATTCTTGTTCGCCTGCAACCTCTTCCTCCTTCTCGGTTTTATTATCAGGGCCAACGTCCTTTTCTTCATCTTCGGCAGTGCGAATTTCGGCTTCTCCTTTCGCCAGTTTTTCTATTTTAAAAGAAAAGAAAAATGTAAAAACTAAATGTTACAGAAATACATAAATCTGTACGTTGATTGGTTCTTAAATACCTTTCTTTTTATTTTTTCGCTGTTCTTCACATTGTACAGCATTCTTCATGTGGGCAGGTGTTAAACAATGTTCATCGTATTCGATTCGTGACGGGAATTCTTTCAGGCAAGGGAAACACCGTGGATGCAAAAATGTCTTTAATTGTTGATGCTTTTCGCTCTTTCTGTGCGTTGATAAAGTTCCGTAAAAGTTCAAATCGCACATTGTGCAGTATTCTCTTATGTTAAAATCCACGGAAACCTATTAAAGATGAAAATAAGTTTAATGTATCCATTAAGTTAATCTTAAATAATAATTTTTTATTCACTTACCTTCTTTCCACGACGTTTTGAATTCGTTAAACTAAGTTCACGCTGTTCTTCCGCTACTCTCAGTTCATGCCTCATCAAGTCGACTTTCAATTTATATGATTCATCTAACTTTTCCATCATCAATTGATGTGCTCGTCCTCTTAAATGATTTTCAAATGACTGCAGAAAGACAGTAAAGAAAACAGTAATCAAGAATTTATCTGTTACAGGTCAAGTAATGCACAAAAAGTAAGTACGTACATATCCATCCCACATGTGTTTGTTACAAATATGACAGAACATGTGGCTCATTGGAACCTCTGCATAACGACTTTCAGCATGTCTAGCTTCTGACTTCTTTCCAGTCATCTTTGAGTCCTTCTCATTTCCAGATGTATTTCCTTCCTTTCCTGAATCTTCTGCTGCAGGTTTATCACATTTTTCTTCTGCATCTTCTTGAGGCTTCTCTGCTTCCTGAGTCTCATCAACTTGAGCTTCCTCCGTTTCCTTCTTCTCCTCCTTCCAATCACGTTTCTTATCTTCAGACTCCTCATTTTCTTCACTAATATAGAAACAAAAACACGATTTTTGTTATAGTTACAAAATTTAACGAAATACATCATATTTCTTCTTAAAGATGATTTAAACATCATACTTGTTTAATGTGTTTCAACGACGATGTATGTACGTAACATTTTTAACGATACTTAAAAAGAAATCATATTTGGGCATGATGTCATGTCAAAAAGAAGATAACTCATACTTCCAACAACTGCATAGATAAAAATTTAATTAACCTATTGTCATGAAGAAATAGATTGACAAATGTGTATTGAAATTAGACTATACGAGACATAATTTCTGTTTATGAAATATTAGTGTTATGAAGTTGTAATCTAATTTAAATTTGAAATGTGAGTTGAGATTAATCAACATTGGGAAACAAATATATAATGTACTGCTAGATGTATGTGTATAAAATATATATTTTTTAAGTCACAATAAGAGAAAGGGCACAATGCTGTTTCTATAGCAATTATACCGTATGTATGTAAAATACACCATACATACAAAAGATAGGTGACAGAATGAGACTTACTGAAGTTTGAAGAAACTATTCACAATCACCAGGAGCTTACCTTTTCACAACAGGTGCTTCTGCTTTTTCATTATCAGAGGTCTTAACGTCCTGCTGTTCCTTTTTGGCAGTCTGATTTTGTTTAGAGGCAGGAATTGGTTTAGAAGATTTATCGTTGCGATGCTGAGTTTGGTTTCCATTCATACGTTGATTGCCGGACTGGGGTGCACGAGATTGTTGTGCAGATGGACCACGTCGCCCAGCAGGGCCATCACGGGCGCGATTGCCCATCTAATCATGTAGGTCAAATGACCAAACCGTCATGAGAAGTATCTGACATAATTGTGATTCTTCTCGAATCGACTTTGGCTTTAACAACCAGTGGGACTATTGAGGGAGAAAAATGTTCTACTCGATTCGGAAGCAGGACGTATTCAGTGCTCCAGCGAACACTGATAGTCAGTATCTCCACGTTTTTGTGGAAGGGAAAGGGAAAATAGTAAATAGTTGAAGATGCATACAATCATCGCATCGTCTAACTTTGTACAGGTAATGATCATGCTGATCATAAGATATGATATTTACAAAGCACATACTTTTTCCATTCGAACACAGTTTGATAATGCTGAATGAAAAATAATCAACACGAAGAAGAAGTTAAATCAATGAAAGCCGCAGCCGGTAATCAATATTTTTGAATAATATTCTTCCATCAATTTTAGCTGCATACGATGAATATAGACGACTTGGGTGGAATGTAAATGAACCAAGTCAGAGGGGAAACTTATCTGCATGTGTTTGCTGAAATTTTCTGTACAAAACCACAGTTAACTTCCACTACTAAAAATGAGAAATTGCATTCTGAAATCAATACACGTCTTGTTACCGTGTCTCTTAATGAAATAACATTCCGATGGTAATTAATACTCCGACGAAAATCGTGTGTGGCAAAACTAGTCCAACAATAACAACTTATGTGTCTAAGTAACATCACAGGGTAGACATATAATGTCATATCCATTGACTGAAAGCCTCATTAATGAATCGATCAATCAACATAAAGAAGAAAATTTCATACTTTTAGGCCAAGGATTGGTGTTGTAGATGTAAAAAAAAAGAAGTGTGGACTAAAGATTGCCCTTTTACAATTTCCATTCAAAATGATGTCTGCATATCAAATGAAAATTGTTATATATTCATACCTTGTTATATGGCTGTGGTCGTTGATTCTTCATTGGATGCCTCACAGGACGATCATTAAAGCGCCCTGAAGAGAAGTTCTGTTGATTTGGAAAATTTGGTCCAGGCCCAGAGAAATTATTGCCAAGACTCAGAAGTGATGGCACCTGCTTCACAGATGCAATTACATTAATATCATCATATAACAAACACAACTGATTTCAAACTTGCAGAAGAAATTTTTTACCTGGGGCTGTACTTCTTGCTGGCTACGAAGTAAATTCGTAAGAAGATTGCTCGCTATTGCTAACTGTGCTTGAGGTGATGCTAAAGATAAATTATTATTCGGCGTCGGTAAAATTCCTCTACCAGGCATCATTCCTCCTTCCCAAGGATTCATTCCACCGCTTCCACCACCTCCACCACCACCTCCTCCTCCCATCCCACCGCCCATGTTTCCGCCCATGCCACCTCCTCCACCGCCACCCATGTTACCAACACGTCCACCGCCACTGCCGCCTCCGCCTCCGCCACCACCACCACCACCACCATTTCCACCTCGGTTATTGAAGTTTCGATTCCCAAAGGAATCTCGTTTTATTCCTCTATTAAAGGACATGGTATCTGCAAAAATAAATATAACACCATTATACCATAAAATAATACTACTATACTATTACAGTAAAAACATATAATATTGTTAAATAATTTTTTATTAATTAACTATACATTTGAAACACTTTATAATTTTATAATAAGAAGCACACACACTTTTATTCACCAAACGTAATAATTTAAGATACTAATATCATATGATCGTATGGGGTCTTGTTATCGCAAATTTTTCATTTAAAAAAAATGGAGCACAAAAGGGCGTCTATTTCCGATACGCTGGACCAGTTATTTTTCAATCAATTCAAGCCACTAACATTTTTCTTTAAGAAATAAAATATACACGGCTATATATGTTACGTTTTGTATACGTACAATAGACTTAACATTACAGCAAAAAAAGCGAAAGTAATTCCTTCGTTTGATGTTACATACCAAAGGACGCTGTACAATGTGACTAACAGCCAAGTTTCAAAAACGTCTATCACCGTGCAATTTTCTTTCATTCCGTGCTAAACTGATCTTAAACGATAAATTATATCGTCTGTTGTACGATTTCTGTGTTAAATGTTAAATAAAAGTGTGAATATACGTACCGGGAAAGTAGCGAAGTTGACCGCGACAGAAGAAAAGGAGGCAAAACGGAGCGCTCGAGGAAATGGAGTCACCAAGCGTCCGACACGAACACGACAATGAAGGCAATTTCAAAATGGCTGACACCGACCGGAACCTTCGTTTCCGATTGGTCCATTTCACGCTTGTGTCAATTTGATGAATTTTCACAAAAATCTTAATACCTATGGCGTATTCATATGAAAAAAAACAGTATATTACAGAATATTAAAAATAATAATCAAAAGTGTCAAGAAATTTCTTAAACATAATTAATGAAATTATTGATTATATATGAAGACATTGCAATAATCAGTTTCCATGTAACGGTTCATTTTTATGAAATATTTAAGTACGTTTTCTGTTTCTGTTAATCAAATATATTTAGCTTCATATTTAATCGATTATTATTATTTAAATAAACGAAAGAAACTTTTTTCCTGATTGAATATACGACTGCGAAACATATTGTTTTATTGAAAATGCTTTTAATTTTCATGAACAATATATACATATACATGTGGGTAACTGAGCGTCGCAGGTGCAATTCTCAATTGGCATCCGAACCTTGGCAACTTTGTTGTACATAATTTACAATAGTTGAACGCTGACAGTACTTTGAAGTTCGTCGGTAAATCATTAAATCACGTAATTGAGGTATGCATGCATTTAAATAAGATCGAAATACAGTGACATGACAGTTACAAAAATTAAGTATGGTATTCAATAATTTCATTGATGGTAATACAACACCGATAGCCGGTGTGTGTAAAAGAAAGTGGCGAGAAGTATGTTAAATATCCTTTGATGTATGTATTCAATATTTTCAGGAAGTTACTTTTATATTTCATGGTGAAATAAGTAAGGAAGAATCACAATTAGTATTATTAATAATATTTTGCTGAAACACAATGACAAATCCAAGGCCAGTCTCCTGTGGGCTTGACTTCTGTGCAGTTCCGGACTTGAATAATTGTCTTTTGACAGCAAATTCGTCCAAGTAAGTTGTAACAAAGAGAAACAAGGCATGCCATTTCCTGTTTAATTAAAATTTTTATTTTTGACCATATTATTGTGATTTACAGGTATGAATTCGTATGCGTTCCTCTTGTTCATCCATTATTTAAGAGGGAGTTTGTTTCTGGGGCCGCAAAAAAGCGTTCTGCCCCTTTTACTAGACCAGACTTAGTCCTATGCAGTTCTGGTAAGCAAGTTAATAAGTACCCACCTTTTTTGGATAATCACAATTTACTTTACAGATTGGAATAACTTAATTATTGGTAAAATATCACCACACATTAACGTTGATTCAAAGAACCATCTTGTAAGAAAAAATAGTGAAGAGACACTACTCCAAGAGTTAGCTTTGGCAAGCCATTTAGGTCTCGTAGGAATCACTTTTAAGTTGATGAAAGGAATAGAACATAATACGAATCTTGCTAGAATTATCTGTGATAAAATTACAAGCACATGTACTTTACAGGTATAATTATCAACAAAACCTGCTTGTCATATGTCTATAAAATGTAGCTCTTTTAATTTCTTTTTAGGCTTGGGTACAAATACCTATGGAAAACCCGATTAAACAAGCTTATTCTTACAGAGAACAGGAATGTACTTCGGTAGAAAATCCGTGGGAATGGTGGAATGCCTTTAGAATTATTTGTGATTATAACAGAATGTTAGGTATTGCACTAATTGTAAGCCATGATCTTCCTGAACAAGAAGAGGTAATTTGAAAGATTTATATTTTTCTTGTGTACTATTGAACCTATCAAAAAATCAGTTTTCACCAAGTTGCTTTGATTACAAGATTGATAGATGGCTTGGAGAACCAGTTAGATGTTTAATCTTCCCAACAACATTATTTATCACAAATAAAAAAGGATATCCTGTTTTAAGTAAGGCGCATCAATCATTGGTAAAAAAATTTTCTGCATTGGAAGTACAGTTCATACTTACAGGAGCAAATCGATATCAGAATATTACTTACTATCATTATTATCTGGAGTACTTATGGAAGGTAATATTATATTCATCTTCTTAAATTTTCACAAAATAAAAAGTCATTCCTAACAGTTATATGTAATTTCAATAACTTTGTACAGGGATGCCAAATAAATGGACCAGTTGAAAGATTTGCTCGTGGCTATGAAGATTATTTGCAATGTCCTTTGCAACCGCTTATGGACAATCTTGAATCTCAAACATACGAAATATTTGAGAAAGATCCTGTTAAGTACACGCAATACCAAACAGCTATCCACCAAGCGATTCTTGGGATTACATCTAAAACAGAAGATAAAAATAAAAAAATGTAATGTATAATACATAATTTAATATAATCCATGAGAGAATTTATTATAAAAGTATAAAATTTTCTTTTAACATTAGAGTAATAATGGTAGTTGGTGCAGGAAGAGGACCGCTTGTTCATGCATCTTTGAATGCAGCAGAAATGGCAAATAAAAAAATCAAAGTATACGCTGTAGAAAAAAATCCAAATGCAGTATTAACGTAAGAAATCAATTGCTTCAAAGTTCACAATGGTTGTTACTTAAAAACAGAGTTTTTAATTTATTATACATATAGGTTGCAGGCACTTGAACGAGACTTGTGGGAAGACAAAGTAACAGTGGTATCATGTGATATGAGAGAATGGGATGCTCCAGAAAAAGCTGATATTCTAGTGTCTGAATTACTTGGTTCTTTCAGTGACAATGAACTCTCTCCTGAATGTCTGGATGGAGCTCAAAGATTTTTAAAAGGTATATTCTTCTTCTGTTAATAATACTTTGCTGAAAGTAATTTGAGGATGGTATAGAATAGAATAGAATAGAATAGAACTTTATTATTTTCATCGTCACAGCCATGAAAATGGACTTGGTCTACCAAATTTTCCTTATTTAATCCTCACTTTCGCACTCTCCCATCCTTCCATGCTCTCGCAGTCCCCATTTTCATCCTTTGTCTTTTCTTTCTTTCTGTATCACCCTTAACCATTCTGCTATCTCCTTACTGTTCCTGCCGCTAACTATGTCCTCCACCCTTATTTTCCCTCTTTCCAACTCTTTGCAATTTGTTACCATATGATCCAACGTTCCCCATCCATTCTCACATAACTCGCATCTCCTTGTCTCATCCTCCTCCCAATATCTATTCCATTTTTCCGCGTTCCCGCATCTTGCCCTCGCTATCAACCTCGAACTATTTTCCTTCAATTCTTTACTCAAATACTCAGCTAACAGTCCGGTTCTTATATATTTGTACCTTGTATTGTATTTAGCCCTTTCTATTTGGTTATATTGCACTTGAGTCTGTATTTCTTTCCTTTAATTTCCCCACTATCTCATGCCCTTCCCTTCTTAATTATTCAAGCCCCAATTGTTCTTAAATACCCTTCCCTCTCTTTAATTGTTGTCTGTACTCGATCTTTCTCTTTCTCTTTTATGCATGTCTGTAATAATTTTTTTCCTTGCTCTTTCTTTGCTAGAGGGTCGTATATTTATATAATTTGTCACTCATTAACGTGTCAGTACATTAAATGCTTCATATGCTAGATATATTAGACCTACACTCAACATTTTACTATATTAGATACTCATTATTCTCCAGGAATAGATCATCCAAAGTTATTTAGAAACCAGATCTCATTGTTGTGAGCGACATATTTTTGATAACATATTGATACCAGTGGTTTAACCATTTTATTGTTTTAGACGATGGCATAAGTATACCGTCCTCATATACATCATACATTGCTCCAGTGCAGTCTTCAAAACTGTACAATGAAGTAAGGCAGTGTAAAGATAAAGACAAACACCCACTAGCTCATTTCGAAACTTCATATGTAGTTCATCTTCAGAACAAGTACGACATAGCAAAACCACAACCATTGTTTACATTTAAACATCCAAACAAAGGTTAGCAGGTTAATACTATTCATATATCTGTTGCACAATGCGGATTTTGCAAATAATTATCATAATTTTAGAGAGTGTCATTGATAATTCGAGATACGAGGTAAAGACATTCGAAGTAGAACAGAATTGCGTATTACACGGCTTTTCCGGATATTTTGATACTATATTGTACAATGATGTTACGCTGAGCATAGAACCCAGCACACACAGTCCTGGAATGTTCAGTTGGTTTCCTATCTTTTTTCCACTAAAGGTAAGCTAAAGCTGTATAAAAAATATCTATTAATACAGGATGTTTTTATTAAATTTAACTTTATTTATTAATTTTTTCTTTAAATTTTTGTTATTAATCCAGGAACCAGTACAGTTAAAAGCAGAAGACAAAATAGTTGTTCATTTTTGGCGACTATGCAACTCTAAAAATGTCTGGTACGAATGGAGTATCAGCAAACCTATTCCAGTTTCTGTTCACAATCCTAACGGTCGTTCTTATACTATAGGTTTATAATTTAGTACTTCAGTGATTCACTTGTTTTGCAAAATAATGATACGAGAATACGGTTGCAGTAGAAGTATGACAAAAGTACTGTTAAAAGTTCCTTGTGAAAGAGAAATTTGGTTTGTTGCTATTATGCGAGATACATTACATGAAGTCAACCGAAAAATAGTACTTTCTATTTGAAATATTTAATAAATTCTTCATAAATACTTTTCTAAATTAAACTGTACAGATGTATGTAGTATCACATAAAATACATTACACTTTTATAATGTGTCATGGAGACTATTTAGAAGCCAGTGAAACTTAACATCCATACAAATCGATTGAGAAAGATACAATTCGGAGATAATTCATTAAGCGTTCTCAAAATAGAGTTTCACGTTTTTACTTATGCATTATTCACATTGAACTCAGAGGTCAGCGATACTCTACAACTTTGATAACATAAATTATGTTATCTTCCGAGTGTGTTTCTACTGACCTTGTAACCTCACGTGATCGCATTCGACGCTTCAATAACATTGCATATTTTGTAAAACTCCTGGTAACTTTCTGTTCACTCATTAAAAAAACAGAAGATCTCGATTGTACAGAAATTTGAAAAATGAACATTCTTTTTATTTAAATAAATTGTATACGAAACACATGTATGTGGTTCTTGTATGTTTTTTGTAATTTTGCCTGAATTTTTACTAAAGTTTTGCATATAATTCATTCCATTTATATACATACTGTTTACTCTAACTATTTGGGACAGTATATTATATTTATAATATTTATAATGGCATAGCTTGTGATGTGTTATTTATACGAATTTGTTATTGTATGTAGAAAAATTACTAAAATTACGCGTAATATACAGTTCGTAATTACAAGAAATAATAAGATTGCTTGAATTGAAAAATATTGCTACCATTGCCATTTTTTATTGTATAATTAGACAAATATGTAGTGTATTTCTTCCATGTCGGGCCACACGGTGATGAAACGCTCTACGTGATAAGGTCGAGTGATAATGTGTAAGAAACATATGCTGCCGCATAGAAATCTTTTAATCATTCGTTCGAATCGCGCCTTTTCGTTCGTACATAATAGGGTCGCCAACACTGCGGAAAATTTCAGTGCTTTGCCAAGGGTAAAATAGCAGACGGAACGGATACATTGAGGTTAGATTTTTCTGTTGGTTCAGTAAATAAAATTTAGAATGGCAAAATTAGTGTCACAAATTGCGCGACACACCACAAGAACATTTAAATACAGTCCAAAAGATAATTTATTTACACTTCCTGCTTCGAAATCACTGTTAGGAATTTCACGCTCTATCTCCACGACCCGATGCCTAAGAGCCGGTAAGTTAATGAAATATCTATTATAAATGTTTTTAATATTATCAAATTGTATTTGATATTTTTTTCTAATACACTTTTCACGCTGACAATATACATATTTATTTACTCACTTATTATTGTAACAATATCATAAAAAGTGTTATATCACTTTTGGTTTAGAGTATTTAAAAAATTACTTTTCTTTTTGTTTGCAATATTAAGCAATTGACTTTATATCATAAATTGACTTGAAATTTTTGCTTGGCTTACCTTAATGATTATACTCTAAATAAATGCTATGTACTTCCAGAAAGATTGTACACAGAAAAACACGAATGGCTAAGAATTGATGGTAAAATAGGTGTGGTTGGAATATCCAATTATGCACAGGAATCACTAGGCGATATCGTTTATGCTCAGCTTCCAGACATTGAATCTACAGTAGAAAAAGATGGTCAGAATATTTGTGTATATGTTCTTGTTAAAACAAACAATTATGTCTTAATACTTTTCTTGAGATAAAAATTAATATTTACAGGTGAATGTGGAGCGCTAGAGTCGGTAAAGGCTGCTTCTGAATTATATAGTCCTGTTAGCGGAAAGGTAATAGAAAAAAATGAGGCAGTTGAAAAAACACCCAGTCTAGTTAATACATCTTGTTATGAACAAGGATGGTTATTTAAAGTAGAATTAAGTAATCTGGATGAAGTTAAGAATCTCATGGATGAAGAAGCGTACAATTCATATTTAAAAACTGATCCATTGTAAACATGTAATGTTTTTAATATGTATGAAGTTGTTATTTAGTCGTAGCTTAATTCTTATTGTTCAATCTCAGCATCGTCATCAATGTTTCTTAATCTATAATCACTGAAAACCGAACATTAGTACCTTTATTTATTTAATGTTATGAGGTAAGACACGCTCAATCATATATTGATGACCAATGTTTTATGATTTCAACTGAATATGAACAAAGTGCTTTTTGGCAGTTAGCTGCTTAATTTTGGAAGAAAGAAGTGTCTCATATGAAACAAATTTAGAGTATAAAGTTATAATAAAAAAATAAGTATCATGTTTTTATAAGTGCTTTGTTTTTAAACTGTATTGAGGCACAATTTTACATGTAAGATTAATGAATGTGCTTAATGTAGTGCATAAGGTGTAACATGTAAACATTGCGAATCAAGAATATGAAGCTGAGTGCAGTAGTTAGCTGATGTCTTTATTAACCACTGTGCATTTTCTTATCTTGTTATGATATTTGTACAAAGCAAACAAATGTTTTAATATACATGTTATTCGGTACAAGAATGACACCAATGTTGTTACAAATTATAATCAACTTCGTGTTGTACATAAACGCATTTAAATTATAATAATGTGTGTGTGTATATAAAGAAATGATTGAATGTTTTGAAAACTATTTGTAAATTTCTGAAAATTGTCTGCTCAATAATTTACATAGTACCATCCTTTACCCTCCTTTTCGAAATTGATCGTACATATCATGAACATTGCACATATTTTACAATAATACTAAAGACAGGAGTGCAATAAGGGAAATATTATTGTTTAATAGGAGTTCAATTAGTATAATATATAAAAAATAGCACTGTCAATCCTAAAAAGTAACAGTTATTAGTTAATAATAAAGATATATTTACAATTAATCATTTTTTTTTCTACATAATTTACAATTTGCCAACTCCTAATGGCAGTGTTAACAACGCATAATAGTTCTTCTTTTAAAGTTAATTCCAATTACTTATTGGATCAAAAAATCACACCGATATTAAATTAGATCGTTTGCCAATTATAATTGGTAACTGTACATATTTAACACAATGCTTATAACACCAGTATTATCGTATTTCCTAGTTACAATTATCAATAAACATGTTCGTAACAGAATCGAGCGGACGATTAAATAGGATGGACACATACAAAGATCATCGATTTAAAGATATATTTCGAAGAGACAATTTTCGTCTTTAAGATAGTTGTGTTTGCGATTTTCGTAAGTTGTTCCAAAATTATCAGACCGACACGTTCTACAAAAAGTCTTGAGACAAAATGAGAATACAATACATAAGACGTTATGGTTTTAAATTGTTTTTACCCAAACAGCAACACAAGAATTTCATTATAGTTTTAATGTTTCGTTGGTAGTTGCAGAGTTTCGATTCAGATACATTGTACACGGCATATACAAGTATAATCTAATTTGGAATAAACGTAATAGTAACTAAGATAGTAACATGGAAATACAACGGATACAATACTTGAATGGAACTTTTTACATTCTGTCGTTACGCATATTACAGAAGTTGTAGACTTCGAGTCTACATAGGTAACATTCATACATTCCATTTAATTTGCTATCTGGGTGTCTATTCTGAGGTATGTGGTTTACTAAAAATGTAAAAATGTAAGACTTAATACAGTTACGAAGAGGTAGACATTCCCATATGCGAGTTAAATAAAAAGTAATCCGTTTTGGAAGGATTTGAAAAAGATAAAAGCCAATAGAAATACAGACTGATTTACCGGATTGATCGAAAATTTAAAAGAACCAGACGATTTGAAAATTTGGGAACACGTTAAATACCATTTTTCATTTCTATCGAAGATTCCAAAAATTTGACCGTGGACACAAATCTTTACTCACACGATAAGTACATGCATGCTTTCGAAAATATATATAAATATATTTATATATATTCTTTCAATGGTAGTAATACTCGCAGCTACTCCTCCTGGTTTGATTCAACACTCGATTCTTAATCTAATGTGGCATCGAGTTTTCGTTTTACGTACATCAACAAACTGTTTACACCTATATTTAATATCTTATTACGAAGTCGGTGGAAAAGTGAAAGTAGTAAAATAGCATTTTTTCCAGGTACTTCTTTGATAGAGGATATAAACAGTAGGAGTTGCAAAGGGTGGTACTACCAGCCTACCAGTACGAGCAAAGATTTCTGTTCTTGTTGCCACACTTGAGCCTCGAATCTAGCACGTGTAATTACCGATGGCTTAGATACCACAGGCGTCGAAAAGACAACCTTCACAGCACTGAAAAGTTTCTGACTATTGACTAAACAATAATCTATTAGTGAAAAATTACTACGTTCGATCGCTATCTTAACATTCAGTAAATATTTATCTATTTAACAACTGCGATAAGACAATATTTATCTTATATACTTAGTATTAATCGCTAGATAATGTAGGACCACATAAACCTTGCTCCAATGATTCTTTTATTTCTTAAACAGAATCTTTATTATGATACAATATACAATAATAAAATATCGCAATTCGTGGTTATTCTTTTCCGCCACCTATTTGAAAAATAATAAGAGAGAAATACATGAATAAAATTCTAAAATTAGTGAAGACATTAAGTAGCTAATGATTTTTTCTCAGTAAGCAACAGAAATATATTTATTTCATTAAACTATACACAAAATATTATAATTACATATTTAACATGATTTATACTTTACAACATAATTGGAATGTGTTAACTAATATTTACAATATAGTAGCCCTGCTGTGTGCAAGTGTGACAAAATGCAGATTTTTTTATAGGAAGTTCTAAGGATGCCCAGGTGGCCGTGCGACATATATGTATATATGTATGTATAAGTATATCACATGAAATTTTACTGTCGTTCAAGTATGCCCATTGAATCCCTTGCAGAAGCACGATTGACTGGAAAAGTCGGCAATTTCTTTCTTTCGTTACTATTAGGATATCGTTTTGTTCAAATGAGAGCAAGGCTTCAGTGGTGTATGCTTAAAAATAATCGCTCTAGTATTAGAAAAATAGCTTTACTTATTTAGACAAAAGTTGCCTGCCCTTTGACCAATATTTTGTTAACCACCCTTTGTACTGTTTTCAAGGCATCTTGCTTACTGTTTCCCTGCGCTTGTACCCACCAACAGGGGTAGTAATTCTCCACGGATACATCTCTAAAACTTCAACATCAAATATAGAAAATATATGTCATTATGTTTATATATTTAGATACACTTTATAATACATATATTATGTATATATGTAAAGTATGTACGTCTATACTTGATTTGTTTGCATAGGTATTTCTTGAACCAGGGCCCCTTAACTTGGTCCAATACCTAAGCAGCATTAGCTCTTAATAGGTACTTGAGGTCCACTCTGACAGTAAGGGGCTCTATCATGATTTTTTTTAGATATAGCAATAGACTAACTCATGGCAAATTTGCCAAACGAATCTATCGTTTCATTTTCTTTTAGCATGAAGCATTTCCATAAGAAGAGTTTGAGTTGGTGCTCCACCGCTACAGTGCTTCTGATAAAGGTGATCTTCACCCCTGCTCGCTACCACATGGATTTCTGGTAATACTGCTAGCAGCTTGTTAAATTTATCCTGTTCATATAAAATATATTAAATTTTTAGCAAATTTTGTAGTAAGGTTAAGAAAATTCAGTAAATGAGACAGTATATGTGAATCAAACATACCGGTATAGATGGATAACATGTCAATGTGTAGTTCAAAAGCGCTTGTTGAACTTGTTCATGACCTTCCTGTACATGTTTCTTGTTAACTAGTCCACGAACTTCTGCATATTGAAATAAAAATTGATCTGTTAAAGTCTTTTTCATTGCATCACTGAATATTTGCAAACATAAGAATAAAAGTAATGTATAAGAAACAAAGATGTACCATGATTGAGGAGCATCAGGAACTTCATGCATATGTAATCCGAAAGATCAAATTTGAGTTCCTGAAGTTTGGACGATAACTCATTGAAAAGATCTGCCAAGGAAGGAACTCCAAGTAGGCCGAGGCAAAGGAGATCAAACTTTTGGCCATTATGAAGTGTAGTCTCATCAGGTAGATTATTGTGTAACCTTTGATGAAGATGGTCGAGCACCAACATATCCGACCAGGAATGTTGAAGCAACTTCATTTGGTCATCAACCTGTTAAATAATATCATAAATTGTAATCTACTCACACAGTATATCATGTTACTTCCCAACAGTTTTACCACTGCTTAATGAAATTTATTTAAGTTCATCAATCAACTGTTTTATCTCAACTTTTTCAAAGTACTTCCACATTCAAATACAGTACTGTTATCTAAGTAGCAATTAAGATAGACATACTGAAAGAAAAAAATTCCAAATAACTGTCAAAGTATGAAGATCGTGAACTGATAAAAAATGTATCTATCTTTTGGAAAAGATTTCAGCAATAATTGTTGTGAAATATTGCTTAAGAAGGGGCAAAAGCTCTGTGTATGTGCTCCATATTGTTCGAAAAACATAAATCTTTATGACTCAATCGAACAACGGAACCGTGACAAACTTTTTTAAATAGTTACAGAGAAAAAAAAGAAGCATAAAAACTAAATAATCGGTTAAGTAGTTGGTGTATAATTAACATGGGCCTGCTTTAGGGCAACCGCCATAACCCAGAAACGTATCTTGTTATGACCTAGATATGAGGCGATGCTTGAAATCATTCAGTGATTGTGCAATGCTGTTGGTTACCTCACATCCCCGCTCATACCACCAACAGGCCAGCGACGAGTTATTTATCGGTAAGAACTAACTTCTCTTGAAAAGATTCTCAACAACGATTGAAATCGTTAAACTTGTATGTAACTTAATAACTTTCGCCCTCCATTGGTAATGCTACCAATTATCCTAACGTACTAGAATAAATCAGTGCAACTGAACCATGGAATTTTAATTTGCAATCGAAGGAAAAAAAGAATACTTTTCACGCAGATCCATGAATCTATCTATTGAAATATTATCAGTTATGCTACTACGGTAAAAACAAGAAATATTGGCCGTTCAAGGCCACTGAATAATTTCCCCTGTTATCTCATTTGATTGTCTAAATTTAACTTTACCATTATTTCTTTTTTTCGAATCCGTTTAGATAGTTATTACGTTAACAAGCACATGAAAAATCGTAAATATTTTTATTTAACCCGTAATTACAGATGTAGAAGTATTGTCACTTCAGCACAGACGTGCATTCTCGAATACTATTGTGTGCATGTGCCGATTAACACCTTATAAAGACTTCTGCAACTCTGTTTCTAATTTTTGCATTATATAAAAGTATTATAACTATATTTTGATAACGAGTTACTTCAAATTAGAGCTAATTATGTTTATATGTAGGTGGGGTGAAACAAGTAACTCTACACCTCTGAAACGTCCCACAAACCGCACGTCTGTAATTACGGGTTAAAATGATAAATGACTGTACGAAATGCCCAAACATGTTAGAAATAATCGACTTGAATGTATTCTATGGATAATTCTGTTTCGTGTTTCAGAATCAGAAATATTTTTCCATCTGCGGTTTTTGTGACCCACTTTATTGAATGATATCCTCCGTTAATAAAATTACGTTTCAAACTAATTCAAACTAATGTAAATGTTTAATCTAATATTTGATGGGCATTAGTTACTGTTTAGTTCTAACATGGGTGAATCTCGTTGATTATTAATAAATAAATAATTAAGTGTGGTAGTCATGTGTACTACGATTTATAATCAAAGACGTGACCTTGAACGGCCAATACTCGGTGCTTCCACTATAGCAACAACGATAGCACGCGATAAAACAAAATGAACTTTTTGTGGTCCAAATGTGCCTACCAGGCAAAGAAGCATAAGCATGAGCATAGTCATATGGTCCACGTGTACCTTCAAAGGCTATTGAAATTTAGATTAACACGTTCGTTACCATATGTCACATATGTGTGACGCAAAAATTCTCAGGAGAGACCGACGTCATACATATACGATAGCAATGAATGTACTAACTCCTCCAAAATAACCTGTTACACGTACGTAAACATGGGGTGAGTGTACAATTTGGAATAGTGAGTTGGCCCCTTTAATACATTCCACGTGTGCGTAATAAAAAGATACATTATACTTAACAGAACTACGAAAAATATGGCGTAGTCTCTGGTGAAGATTTTTCAACTGAACGATAGTTGCGAACTTGTTAACATCACCTACAGATTGTATGTTACCTTCTCTAATTAAAACACCAACTTTCTCTCCGAAAAATAAACGTATTTACGTGGCTGACGTTTCTTCAGCTGAATCCATGAAAAAGTAGCCGAAGATAACTCGGGCCGCAAATGGTTAATCACAGCACACGCGTTATGCTATACTTGCCAGCACCGACACTCACCTTGAGATCCTTGAAGAACACGGAATTCCTTGCCCAGTCCACCTGCGAGAACAGATTCTGATCGAGCACTTTGCACATTAATTCGAACAAGTCCACTTCACACTGATTGTACGTTTGGTTTTGTAACAGTCCGAATAGGGATGTTTGCCACTCGCGGTCGTCGACCGTTTGCACGAAGTCTCTTATCATTGGACTAGTTTTCAGGGCGGTGGTCGAGGGCGCGGAACCAGCGGTCCCGTGAGATTGCGTGGACTGTTCGCCGAAGTTGAAGGCCTTCGGGCTGGGGGTGGTGGAGTTGGCAGCCCACAGCTTGCTATCCAGGCCAGGGTTGAGGTTGTGCAGGTGATTACCGCCAGAAATGTTTGGCTGAGAGGACGGTGCGATCAGTTGATGCTGACCAGCCCCGCTGCCAGCTTGTGTCGTGACCAGACCAGCGGCCACGGCTGCGGGGGATGGACTCGAATCTGGGGAAGACGTTAGACTCGAGACCTGAGGTATTTGTATCTCCTGTTTAATATGCAGGAAAGGCGTTACGGCGGAGGGATAATTCGACGGATCACCGAGGCTGCCGCGTATCGTTTGCAGAGCCAGCTGCCGTTGTCTCATCATTTGCAGCTTCCGCGCTCGGTCTCTCTTATACATCGGTCCAAATTTGTTCCTACCGCCTCTCATCCGGTCCGCTCGCACGGCTGTAACAAAAGCAGATACACGAACATTAAAACAAATACTATACAGCTGTGATTCGTGTATTGCGAAAGAATGTTTTCCTTCTTGACTGTAACGGCTAATTGGCCGAAGTCTACTGTTTTAGATGGGTTCTGAACTACCGTTTGCTAACGGCACAGGGAGGTGTGAAAAATGGTCAACCATCTTACAATTAGCGTTGATCGTGCACGGCATAGCTTAACTTCAGTAAACCCTATTGTTCGACACTTAAAGCTCTTAACGATTCACCGAAGGGCGCAATAATTTCTCTTTTTGTGTATAACGCAGCATAGACTTGCTATGATTTCTTATAAGGGTACTGCTGTTTTAGGTGACAGGAAGCACAGAAAACGGTCACCCATCTTAGCGCTGACACCGCTCAACACAGCTTAACTTGGGCGGCCGCGTATATTGCAAAAGATTCTACCCCTCTGCTTTTGTCTATAGATCCATATGTGCTATTCTTTATAATTTTTTGAACGACTGCAAATTTTAATCGTATTTCCATCTTATAGCTACCATATGAATTAATGAGATTATTTTTAAATAAAAACAATTTTTAATATTCTTTTAGCATGAGAATACAAAATAAAATAGAATTTCTTTAATGTTCCACGTCAAAATTATTAATTGTAGCATGTATATTCACTATTATTATTATGGCCTTTTAAACGTACCTATCATCCATAGAAAATCACAATTCTGAGGTATCTACTTTAATTAGTAGAATTTATATGATAGACCTGCGCTGTAATGTCAAATGTGGTTTTAACACGTTCCGTGCCGCGTGGGTCGTATGCGCTCCACGCACCAAATTCGATTATTCCAAATAAATGGTAATATTTTTTATATTCCAATTAAAATGAACGCCACAATAATAGTATCAAATGAATGGTATATCATAAGACAATTCAATGTTTGTGTTTTTAACGTTATGTACTCATAGAAACTTATTTTCACGCGTCTGACTAGTTATGGAATTTTCCTCTGTGGCATGGAACGTGTTAAATTCAGTCATTTTATTTTTTAATTCAGTGTATTCCACTAGCGAATATGATTTCTACAAATAATAGAAGAATGTTGTCGCTCATTTATTACACTTTAATCTGTTTCAAGTACAGCAAGGACTCGCTTATTGCGAAAAACTAGTATTATTCCCAGCTTCATCGATAATTAAAAAACAGTATCTTGCGGGTTACTCACATTCAGTCCTTCCGCTCTCCAGAAATCTGTTCAATGACTCATTTATTGCGAATCGATGAACCGAATCTTTCGCAATAAACGAGTCACTACTGTATTACTTGCCACAATATATTATGTCTAATAGACGAAATGATTCGAGTACTTCAAGCAGCGTTCATGCATTTTCACTTTTATCTTCCATCGAAGCACAATTGTTCCCGGTTGAATATCATTTTGTTGCCCCTGTTCCACAGTTGGAACCGTGAGTACGTTAAAATTCAATTCTATACTGAACGTACTGACAGTTCGAAAAACTTGAACATGAGGCGTCGTAGAAGAGGCAACCTTGAAGAAGCAGTATTCGAAGTTCGTCATCGCGGGAGTCATGGCTAATTGCAGCTCTCTACGATGAAAGTCTGTCAGCCTATGGTCGATCCTCTCCTGTCACACAGTTCCATTTCTCGATCAGCAAGGAACCGAGTTCAGTTGTTTTATGTAAACCAGTAGCTACGTGTAGAACATGGATCTCCACCTATGAAAGCTGCAGGTGTTATTTGGCACGTTTAACGCGACGCCATTGAAAGCAAATGCTGTGACTGCCAACGATTATTTATTGCTCGCGATTAAACACGAGGAACAACCTGTTAACATACACCGTGTATCGGTAGCTTTACGAAGAAAAGCGCTTATTGAAAACATTTCTTCGCTTGACTACAAAAAGTGCGTGCAGGATATGCCCTGTAAAAGGAACATCATAATGGCCTCGAGAACTGATTGTTAGTTGAAAATAATATGCGAAGATCCAGAGCATAAAAGTTAATCATAAATGAAGCGTTCGTTAAGGTAATTAACAGATATTGTTTCAGCAATTACTGTACCGCACACAGCGTACGGTTTTCACTTTTCGAACCGGTTAAAATGATTTCAGAATGAAAAGAGATACTGAAACTATCGTATCTAATTGTAGCAGCGATGATTCGCAGAATATTTCAGAATGAAGTATATGATTCAGATGAGGGGCTGGATATTTATGTTGCAAAGTATCACTGCATTTCTGAGTCGAGGTTCACATTGTAAACAAGAGATTCCCAGATGTGTGGTCTCGGTGCCGGAAGTGGCCTAGCAGAGGAACTCGATATGAATCCCCCTCACCAGCAAGGGATAAAAACACGGCAGACGTGTATTAAGGAACCAGTCCCCAAGCAGCGGCTTTTACAAATTTTATTCTACGTCCTAACCTACTGAAAATGCGTCTTTTCTTCCCTGGACCATCTAAACGAGATTCACGAATATTTTTGATACTTCGATTAGACGAATCAAAAGAAAAATACTGAAGTCGTTGGTCCATAAAAGTGGTGTACTGTTCAACAACTTAGTTTTGCGATTTGAAGGCGTGGCATACGGAGACCTTATTACAATGACAATCGATTACTGGCATGTTCTCGTCTCTAAATAGTATTTTTCTGTTTCAAGTCAGTCAAAGATTAATTTTATACATGATATAGCAAAATATTCTGTTCGAATGTCATTTCTTTCAGAGTTACCATGATGATTAGTATTTTGTACGATACTATCATAAATGGTAGAAAGACTTAATCCTTCGATATAAGTTTGTTACTTTTTATGACGAAACAAAATATAACGAGCTCTGAACAGGCGAACTTTTGCGTCTCCTGCGGAAAATCGATAGGTCCAGTTATTAAATACATTATTCGAACGCCTATAGGCGTCCTCCGCACAGACTATTGAGCATTTTTTACTTCTCTTTCCGAAATCGCATGATTTCCATCTCCTAGATCGTTTACTAACACCCTGCATGAGTGCATCGAAAAGTAGTAATACTTTCATCAAAACAGAAAATTATTTACAACTCGGTCAATATTGACTTTCTGATCTATCCTTACTGAACACTTTTCATTCAGTCAGATGACTACTATAAATCCTATAACTCCTGATCACTTCTTTAAACACTCAACACAGAATAAGGATACTACAATGCTGTACCTTCATCAAACCAGATTGTTTACAACTCGAATACTGATTTTTTTACCTACGCTTACTCAACATTTTGTTCAGTATCATCAACCCGGTAAGTCCTGAATACTCTCTTTTCAATATCCTACATACAACGTACTGTACTACAACGTCGAGTCCCGCCTCCGGCTCTCAGGACTAAGTAGTCGTACGGTAGCGACGTTTCCTAGAAGATCGTGTGCTCGACGACGATCTCTTCAGGGTCATGGTGTAATCGAGGGAGGATTTCAAGCGGTTTACAATTTATAGGGCGGACACGCGGTTCGAATGGCGGCGTTGCCTATTTTCGTACGAAGTGTTTGCTATCCGTCGTCGCATGAAACAGCAGCAGTGAGCGAGCGAACGAGCGGGCAAGCGTCCTGCTCGCTCGTTGAAAGTGAAAGGAGGTTGAATCGCTTGCCCGTCCACTTCTGCCTGCGCGCCGCCCCGCCAGAGAGGAGGGCCTCCCCTCCGCCCCCGACACCTCCTCGGATACCCAAAGACCACCCCCCGCCGCCTCCCGACCCTACTTATTCCCTTCCCTCGATCCTACTCCCCCGAACGCCTCGCCCCGCCGATCCACATTGTCGCCTCCGCCACCCTGTGTGCGCCAGCTTACGCCTCCTCTCTTTTTCTCAATCTTTCTCTCGCTCTCTCTCTCTCTCTCTCTCTCTCTCTCTCTCTCTCTCTCTCTCTCTCTCTCTCTCTCTCTCTCTCTCTCTCTCTCTCTCTCTCTCTCTCTCTCTCTCTCTCTCTCTCTCTCTCTCTCTCTCTCTCTCTCCACGATTCTCTTCCATAGCGTCCTCTTTTTTTCTCGCAGAGGGACCACTCGTGAGGTGTTACGCACCGATTTCAATGAAACCACGCAGCTAGGTCGGGTACCGAAATATGTTAGATACTTGTTTTCGGCGGTTTTGTGTAGACAGTAGATGGTTTGAGATATATGTACTTCAAAATAGGTTGAGGTTTATTATTTTCTTTGAGAATGCTACATAGTTCTTTTATGATTAGCTTACTTACTTCAGAATAATTATCGCGTTTTATGAAGCATGCTCACGTACTGTTCGGTTAACAGGTTGTACGAATGAGTTGGTAAAGTCTTCGATGTAGTCCCGAGATTCCCGTCGAGGGTGACATGTTTCTTGAATAGTAATATTCGTTAAAGAATAATGCTTCTTTTTGTGTGTACACCTTGTTAGCGGTACCTGTTTTTTACATTTTTTTCAACTTCCAGTACTATTTTGTTTATGTAGAAAGGGTAATATCTTGTAATTCTACTAGGTTGAATTAGGAAAAAGTGGTTGAGCATATTGAATAGAATTATTCTAAGGAAGGAAAATATTCATCTACACTCTACTTTTACATTCAAAAAATTAATATGGCTCAAGTTTCCCATATAAATATGTTTCTTTGAAAGACTACCGACTAGTAGACACAGGCATAAATGATGTAAGTGTATGGAATAATACTGTTGTTCCTAAAAATTTATTAAACATATCTGGCGTATGAAACTGTATTTTAAGTGTTTTTATGAAAAATGTTGCCATCAAAAGTTTAACATTTATAATGGAGAATCATAGACGCGACTATTTAAGTATTTTTTCTTCATAATATAACCTATACTAATAATATGTTATTTTAAACTTAAAACATATATATTTTATGTATAGATTTAGATAAAGTAATAGAAATTTCATCTGCAATGGGACTGAAATTTTAGTGAAATAGTTACGACGTTCTAGCACTATGGCCATTACGCTACCAATTCGCACGCAAAAACATTTAGTCAGTACTATTTAAGGACAGTTCAATTTTTATATATTTCTAATAATTAATCGTTTTATATACATTTGATATTTATTATTAATTATTTCATAAAGTATTGACTGTCTGCCCAAACAGCCGAAAGCGAGTCTAATATTTGTTGGTCCTCGACTTATCTGCGAAATTTCGTCGAAATCGGACCGTAATACTTTATGCGGTTTCCTTCTCATTTTTCTTGCCCATTTTCCGGTTCTCAAAAAACACTATCACTCGTTTCGGAGAATCCACGCAACACCTTGTATAGCTGTCTACCTCCCATACAAATGACAATACCCTATAATGTGTACGCATTAGTTCTCTTGTTTGCTTCCATCTTTTTTATCGTGAGAACTCAATTATATTTTAGGTCCAGAACAACATGAAAAGTGAACTTATGTTGTTTTTAACCTACACGTAATAAACAGGCATATTATGATAAATAATTTATAAGTCAGTCATAGAAACATAGTATTATGGCTAGATTCACATATTAGTTGTAAATTTTTTCATATTCAATTATTTATTCAAATTCATTTTATATAGACCTAGAAATTGTTCTTTTTTCTGTATCTAGCCTGTGAAGTTCCGTTTTCTCTCAATTTAATTATCAACAGTATTATGCTCGTTCTGACGCTTTAAGTATAGTAACAAGATAAGTGTAAGAAACTTTAGTTTAGATGATAATGTCCATGACCTAGAGAAGTTGTAGCCGCGACCAGTAGGTTTTAAGTAGTATTAAGTTCATATTATTTCTTGCCTTATTCTAAAGTAGTATATTTATTTGTCAGTTTGTACTTATTTTTAACACTATAATACTTTAAACGTACACACGCAAGTGGTGTTTCTGTCTCCTTCTAACTTCTTCTTATTCGTTGAATTATTTAAAATTGAATCATATATCTATTTAAATGATTTGCCAAATATTTGAGTTATTCTTCCTACTTGAAATCCTCAGTGCACCATCTGCTACCTGGAATTCGTAGATGAACGCGATGGATGATCGTGCAAACTCGACAATAGACGTTCCTTAGTTCTCCCGTGAATCTCTGACGTTAATTCCAACAAACATCGTACATCATCCGAGAATTATGCGAACTTGCGTCGCGCTGTCTCCTACGATACCGACGGTCTTCTCTTTTTACGACTGCAGTTCAGACAATAGCGTTGAGCAAGCCAATAACGAAAGTTGCTAAACTTGACTTTCAGGTTGTTACTTTCGGACACTTGTTCTCGAACACTCGCTAGCGCTTTGCTCGACGCACGAGCTATATTCTTTTGTGTTACACTTCGTCTGTTAACCTGTTACCCTCGATTCATGCCTCACGGATATCCCCAAAATTTGTATTTTAAATTGTCTACTTTGTATAAACGGTTGAAAATACTGCTAAGTTTCATCAAATCTTCAGTGTATTTTGTTTATGAACATTCAAGCGTCAGAAGAATTGCATTTGAAATAAAACTAACCCTCGTAGTAAAAGCAGGTACACTTGCGTACCTTAGTTACGTAGATTAGGATACTATGTACGTATATAAAAGGTATTTCCCGACATATTTATACTAGGAAGTTTCTTCAATTCATTTAACCCTTTCAATTCGAAGCCTTTTTCACCGAATACATATAACCTACAAATTCAAGTAGAACTGTCTTCGATAAGAAGGTTCATTTTATCCTAAATTTACTTGTTTCAATACTTGAATGCTTATAAAGTATGTGTACAGAATTTATGAAACAGACGATTATTTTTAGTCATTTAATAGAGAATTTGAAACAAGTATTATGGTGCCTCAAGGGCGCCACTCAAATGCAAAGGGTAACCCCTTGCGTTGGAATTATGTCATATGGTACATGAAGTATTAGTAAAATAGTCACACAAGAAAGTGTATACTGTGGTTAATTATGAAATAATATAGAATGAATCCAACTACAATAAGATACTCCCATCAGAAACCGAACACCTAATTACTTCTTTTATTTTTTTAGGATACGAAACAATATTTCAAGTGTAGTTTAAGTATTTTCTGAGGACGTTCGAAGTTAATTTCCGCTACAAGATACAAAAGAAAAAATCTTTACTTGTTGCTAAAAAATGTAATGTAATTTACTTTATTACATAGTTTAGTTTCATTTTACTCAAATTATATGTGAAACATTTTTGCATATTACGAAAAATAAAGATAATTATGTGTTCGATGTCTTGTGGAACACATTTTATGTATACACAATATTTTCATCTCTTCGAGTGTCAATATAAACAAATCTGAATGTCTCATGCTGCTAAAAATTAAATTGAGTAAAAGGAGACTACCCCTTTGCCTTATAATAACAGGTCACACTCTTGACACATACGCTAGTTCATATGTTACAAATAGGATCTCACTCGACTATTAATTATTAAAAATGTTGTATTACAACTACTTCGACTTTCAGAGGAAAAAAAAACAAATTTTATGCGTCAGCAAATGCTTTTCATTTATCAGAGTATTGCAGCAATTAAATAGTTAACACACTTTGCTAGCCAAATAATTATGAAAATGTTGTACAAGTTAAAAGTAAAAAGTATAATTAAGCGTTGTTTCGTATAGATATTGACCAACGGAAAATAAAAAATAATACAGCACTGAATCAAAGGCTATCCCATTATGTACTTTGTGAGAAGACATAGTACTAAATCAAGGGCTTATAAATTCATTTTACGAAATGACATAGCAATACCTCATTCGTAACGAAAATCGTAACTCCAGTTGCCCAGAAAAAGATCATAAGGCAAGGAGTGAACCTCTTAATTGGGTCATTTCTATCGGAAAACATCTGTTTGCAGTTAAAAATATATAAACATTGCTCAATAAACAAATACCAAATATTCTGTCGACAACTGAACTAAGTCTTTGTCATCATAGGGCCATTTTCAAATGACGAATTAACTCGTCTTTCGATGCTTTGTTTTACTAAAAATGTTATGTCATAATGTATTATTTTTAAAAGATACTTATTCACGATTATCGATGCTTCGAAGTTTTGTCTTCTTTCGGTTTGGTTCTCACGCTGAAATTTTAATTCCAGGGAGTTGGGCGGTCTAAAAAATGGCTCCACGGCGTTAAACTTGACTCTCGGATCACCGATTCAAGGATCTCTCTCTTTTCTCTCTCCTTTTTACCGTCCTACGTGGCCGAGATTGTCACGGTCTTTCTCGTGGCTTTAACGAACGTCGTAGGTGTTCCGTTGTCGGGTATACGTCTTTCCGCCTTTAATTCGACGCCAGGTGCACCCTTGGGCTAGGATACTCTCATACGAATACTCTGAAGATTATACCTCGGACTAACCCACGCTAAAAACTTCCCTACATACGGTAAATGGTTCTACCACAAAGTATGAACTCAACAAGGGACATTACCCAAATGTCAATCGCTGATCTTAATGAAATTTTTGTGGGTAGTAGTTCTCAAACAAATATTTGACCCATATTTTTTTATATCGGCAATCGTCCATATCTAGATGGTGAAAATAGCCCTTGAAGTTGGGGTCGAAAGACATATTTGACGGTATATCTCAGAAACTATTGGTCCTAAAAAAAAGTTTAAATGTACGGTATGCCTATTTTATAATGCTGAATTGAGCTGTATAATTAGTTTTCCGAAAAAGTAATTTGTCTAGAAAGTATGTTAAAAATTAACGTTTTTCAAATTTTTCTGGTAAAATGTTAATCAATTTTCATGAATTTTTGTATACTTATACTATGAACCTTGCCCAAGAATACGGATCAAACAGAATTTTCAATTTCACTCTCGTAATAGATATTATTGCATCTAAAAATTCGGGATGAGAGACATGTTTACTCCAATATCTCGAAAACTATTCGATGTAGACAAACATGTTCTAGATAAAAGTTCTGTATTTTTTTACAATAAATTTAATTACGTAAAAAGAATTCCTAATATATTAATTTGTTTAAATTATTACATTAAAAAATATGAACTTTTTACTCGTATTTTTTTACAAAATGTTAATCTATTTTCGTATAAATGAGTCAACATAAACTGTCGATTCTTATAAAAGATATAGACACTTTGAAATTAACAGATTCAACCTTTCAATGAAAATTTGACTTACTGTACTAAACATATTATGTTTCGGGGCGCGATCTCTTCGTCTATAGCACCGAAATAGTTATAAAGATGTACGATATTTTGTCAATTGTATTATGCACTATATTCTTAATTACTCTTTATGAGTGAAGTACTACTGTGGCAGGTAGAGAAGGACTGCCAGGGAGATCCTCTTGGTCCGCCGTGTAAAAGATGTACAGTCTAATTTTCTTTGAAAGGTTTAATCTATTATTTTCAAAGTATCCATATTTTTGATTAGGGTCCACAGTTTATGTTAACACATTTATACGAAAATGGATCAACATTTTGTAAAAGAAACGAGTAAAAAGTTCATATTTTTTAATGTAATAATTTAAACAAATTAATATATTAGGAATTCTTTTTACGTAATTAAATTTATTGTAAAAAAATACAGAACTTTTATCTAGAACATGTTTGTCTACATCGAATAGTTTTCGAGATATTGGAGTAAACATGTCTTTCATCCCGAATTTTTAGATGCAATTATATCTATTACGAGAGTGAAATTGAAAATTCTGTTTTATCCATATTCTTGGGCAAGGTCCATAATATAAGTATACAAAAATTCATGAAAATTGATTAACATTTTATTAGAAAAATTTGAAAAAACATGTTAATTTTTAACATACTTTCTAAACAAATTACTTTTTCGGAAAACTGATTATATAGCTCAATTCAACGTTAGAAATAGGCATACCGTACATTTAAACTTTTTTTCTAGAACTAATAGTTTCTGAGATATACCGTCAAATATGTTTTTCGACTCCGACTTCCAGGGCTGTTTTCACCCCCTAGATATGGACGATTGCTGATATAAAAAAATATAGGTCAAATATTTTTTTGAGAACTACTACCCACAAAAATTTCATTAAGTTCGGCGATTTACACTTGGGTAATGTCCCTTGTCAGTAGAAAGTACTTCACATTTCGAATTCACATTATTGTCTAAGCAGAAGTTACAGTCAATTATACACTTGGATAATTCTCT
This sequence comes from Macropis europaea, assembly GCA_916610135.2. NCBI lineage: Eukaryota > Metazoa > Arthropoda > Insecta > Hymenoptera > Melittidae > Macropis > Macropis europaea. The sequence goes on from OU744345.1 coordinate 37,156,663, forward strand.
CGGGTTTGCTAAGAGAATTCTCATCTGACATTACTGCAGAATATCGAGGTTGGGAGTTTCAGACGTGCATTGCTCAGAAGGAACAACGAAAAGGTTTTAGCAGAGATGAATACTGAAAATATTTTTCTGGTAACGATTTCACTTTAGGGGAACGTTTTCAGGGTGTATATAACGTTAATTATTATATCATACAAACTGAAATTTTAAATTTTTAGAAAATCATTTTAAATTTCTTATAGGGAGTTGGAGTTAAAAAATGTATGCATTATTGTTAAAAATGCTTTCAGTAAAAAATGTTTAAATCAATAAGGGCTTTAAGAGAACATATAACAATTTTCTCTTTCTTTCATCGAATGAAATTTAGACAAATGTTCATGTAGTAGTTTGAGGTCACATATCATTTCGGAATTTTAATTTATATTATTAGGAAAGGATATTTGCTTAAAATTTGCTTCTAATTCTAATTTATTAATAAAAAGATTACATAATTTTCAAGAGTATCGATGATCGCAAGAATATCGTACATAGAGGGTACCAGTTATTGAGCTCATTGATTTCGATCAAATTATAGAATCCGTCTCGTAAGCATTTTTGAGAAATTACGTCTAAAAAAATTGTTACACTACGATAAACATTAACGAAATTTTAAAATGCAATTTCTCAAAAATACATCAGAAATAAATCTCATAATTTCAAGATAATAACCGATAACGATAATACGGACTACCATCATTCTACAAAAATAATAAAAATCGATAACCTCAAAGTCTTTTTATTAATCAGAATATCAATACATTCGTAACAAACCACTCGGTCAAGTATTCACCCAAAATTTTTGAAGGTTAGTGTAAATTCCTTCTTTCTACTACCATAGTAATAAATAAAATAATTTCAATTATTCTGTTCTTTTACCCTTTTTTGTTTGGTTTTGTTATGTAATTTTATATTGATCACGATACTCTGCCACTTGTACATACAGGAGAGTTCTCGTTCAGCAAATAAATAAATATAGTAATCAATTCAGTCCAAAACCATAGCAAATGCAAATTACTTTCTCTTACAAAGCTATTCGTCGACATTGGATTGTAAAGATACAACATATTTCTATCACATCATCCCATAAGTAATGTCATTCCCTACCACATAAAACATATGTTAAATAAATATAAATATATTATCCGATTTTATTTTGTAAAAATTGTGCTGTTAATGTAGAGAAATCTGAGGAATCTATTTTCTTTAAAATTCATCAATGAAAATCTGGATTACGATTGCAAACACCTGCTGCTGACGATTTTGTAAACAAGATTCAATTTTAGTGGATAAACATCATGATAACAACGTTTGACAATCTCGAAATTTGTTGTACTTACCAACTACCACCTACTTTAGTAGCTCGACAGCTTTTCAGCTGACGAAAAATTCAATAATACATATTGTCATAAAACAGTAGAAATCCGTCGAAGATGGAATGAAATTTCTATTGACCTTAAAAACGTCATTCCTTATTGAATGACCTAATACATTCTGAGAGCACCCGTTCATACACGATCGTCAGGTCGATTCACTTGGAGAGCACGTGTGAACGCACCCGCATTTTACCGCGTTTTCGTCGAACAGCCGAATCGTGAGACATACTTGCGAATTCGACGGTTTCTTTTATTCGCGACGAATCCGCGTGGGTGGGAAACGCTTCGCGTGGGCAGAGGACATTAGCGTATCGATATACGGTACGATTCAATCGGACGATCGTCAAATATACATGCCAAATCGTGACGTGGATGGTATTTACGAGCCGAATTCCGGGGCACCCAGCGGATCGAAAGCAGCGGAAACCGCGACCAGCCTAGGGGAACATTGTTTCTGTATCTCAGCGAAGTAACAACCGGAAGTTCTAGCAGTACGCACGGAATTGCATCATTGTACACCGAGTTTGGTTGTAATTCTGATCCCGTTATGCTCGCGGAATTATCAATAAATTTCGCGAACGAACACAATGGGTGCTTTTGTGACGTAAAACGGCAGTGCACGATTGTACGGTGTTATACAGGGTGTGCCGGGATGAGTAATACAACCGAGTATAAGGTGATTGTATATAAAAAAAGAAACAAAAACGTAGAATCATATTTGTTTGTATGATGCTTCGTTCTGGGGAGAATTAAATTTCAAAGTTCGCTAGGTATTTTGTTGCTCCCGTACGGACGATCGATGAGCGTATTTATTGAGTACGATGTTTGAACATCCATGGGCGTTCTACGCACGAACTGTAGTACCATTACGGGCGTGTACTAGATTGTATTCATATTACATTTCACTTTTTTATTGTACTACTTAATTAATATTGTACCATTGACTGCATTTATGTTGATCCTGTATGATTCTGATAATTAATATTTATATTATTGTGCAAGTTGTTGAAAACCACACTGCTGTTGCATAGAAATTTGTTTGATTTATAAAAAAAAATCATGGAATGACACTAAGTAATATCGAAATTTTAATTGCTTGAAGACTTGTGTGATTTTTTTTAGCACAAAATCATACAATCAATACACCAACTAAATTAATACAATCAATTTCAGTACATGTGTACTCAGCGAATTTTTAAATTTATTGAACTCAAATGAGTCCTTTAAGCGCTCCGAACTGATGTGCTCGTAATGTTACTACGATCGTGCAGAGAACGCGTATGGGCGTTCAAGCAACGTATTTAATAAATACAGTAACCAATGTATCGCACGGGAGGTAGGAAAGTATCCAGTGACGTTTAAAACTTAATTTTCTCGAAAACGGAACCTCATACAAAAAAGTTTTATCCTACGTTTTGGTTTCGCTTTTTCATCTAGAATCGCCTCCTACTCGGTTGTACTATTCGTCCCAATTTATCCTGTATACTATTTGCGTATCTCTCCCTCTCATAAAGCTGCAAGATCTTTAGAACAGTAGAAGCGTGGGGGTCAAAGGGTACCGGTGAAAATTGTCAGATCTCGTTGAAATATCTTGAAGGGGCTATCAGGATTTCAATTCTAATACGATCGATACTGTTTCTCGATTTATGGGATTTCTTACTGCCGTCTGGTCTCGTTGCGCAGGGATTTGGCAAGAGAAGTAGTATAGTGTTACCAAAGCGGCATATAAATGCGTTAAATACATCACGGAACGCTTTTTCCATCGATCGTCAATGGTTAGAGAAACCGCGCGCATGATTCTCGTGGCTTCACCTATTATGCAACCCCGAAGAGCACGCCTACCAGAAAAAGTTTCATTTTTAAGGAATTAATGGCGGGCGAGGGTCATCTTTCCTACTAGAGCGTGCTAAGCGTTTTTGGTGAAACATGGCAGTCAATACAGGAAGTAATTATCCACACAAAACAGTATCGTGACACGCGACTTTAACACTTAACCAATGAAACACATATTCAAATACAGTTTCCCTTACAAACAAAATTGTATTTACTGAAGTAAAATCTGTTCAGCAAATATTTGCCTATAGCAGATCAATTATCTGGAAATACTTTAATGTCGTTAACATAAGTGCAGTTTATATCCTGAGCTTTTTAAGAAGATATGCGTGTTGCATTTATACACCACTCAGAGGGTAAAGAAACGCCCGCCCTTTCGCTTAAGTGTTAAGATGTTAATAACAGCACGTGTTAAGAAATGACTCGAGTACAAAGGTGTTGACCTATATTCAGAGAAGTTAAACAGAGGACAAAGAAACAAAGAAGAAAGGTATGCAAAAGCAAACAAGCTTTTTGTAGGTAGATCTACAAACGATCTATCTTTTGCACGAAACAATTACAAGAAATAAAAATAACAACGGTGGAGTGGAGAGATACTGCTAAAGCACATGTTACTGAAATCCATAGTTCTATCAATACCTGTTTTTTTACCTACTTACAGTAATGACTCGTTTATTGCGAAAAATTCTACTGATTTATTACAAATAATTAGAAAAAAGTCGAAGCAAAAAAAACATTGCTGTCTTTTGAAGACTACAAAATACAATATAAATGACTTTACTTTTATTTCTACATCAATTTAATATTTAAAAAAAATAATGATTTATATATAATTAATTTTCATGTTGGTATTTAACCCTTTGACTTTCTATCAGCGCCTATAGGCGCTTGACAAAATCGCTCGCCGTATACTATCAGCGCCCATAGGCGTTCGCTGTAGTGGCTCGCTACGTACTATTGCAGCTTGGCCGCACGCAACGTTTGCCCCGTTTCCAAGTAGCCCGCAGTCAAAGTATAGACAGAATTTTTTTTAATTTCGTTTATTTTACTGAAGAATATTGTTTGTGGGTAATAGAGAATCGCTCGTTCATTTCAGACTAATTCGCTTTGACACAGTAAGGATTCGCGCATTGCGAAAAACTTATGGTGACCACTTCTTTGATAGTTTAAGACCAGTATCTTACATGTTATTCACATTCAATTCCAATCAGTTAGATGTTCAGAAATTTTCTTTCTTAGAACTTTTCGCAATAAACGAGTCATTACTATATTGCTACTCTGGATCATAAAATAAATTATTTGAGTATTTCCAGCACTATCGAGGACTTCACTTTTATTTTCCATCGAAAGATAATAGTTCCTAGTTGAGAAGTGTTCTATTACCTGTGTATCACAAGTAGAGCCACAAGTACGAAACAATTTCACATCGAACGTACTAACAGTTCAGAAAACACGCACAATATCGTCGTAGAAAAGATTACTCGCAGAATCGATGACTCGTTTATTAGGAATTGACGCAATGAATTTTTCGCAATAAACGAACCACTACTGTGTTACCACCTGCGATGGCTTGTCTGGATGACGTACGAAATTAATTATTCCTGATTGAACAGTGAAATTGCTCGTGTATCGCAGTAAAACCGTGACTATGTTAAAATTCAATTGCACTCCGAATGTACTGACAATCTGACAAATGTACGTATAAACTGCTGCAGAAGAAATAAGCTTCAAGAAACAGTGACTCGTCTATTGCCAAGCGACGTAGCGACTTTTTCGCAATAAACGAGTCACCGGTGTACTAGGAGTATCAGCGAACGCGTGCACGGGAGAGATCCACGTGCAATGGGACGCGTGCAAACCACTGAAAGAATGCAACCCACGTCCGGTTCGCAAGGTCCGCCGCGACGATAAGCAACGCAAGAACGCCGAACTCGAGAGAGCGTGTGTGTGTGTCGAAAAGAAAGGGAAACCCACTTGGCAAATCTGGTCCACGGGTCCAGTGACGTCAGGCCCTCCCCATAGAAATTAATGTTCGTCCACGTGACCACCGTCGCCTACGGTTGGACCAATCGCGCGAGAGAGGTTCCCCCCCGTGACGCAGCCGACGCGACGCGACGAGCCCGACCGTTAGTGAAGTCATCCGCGCATTGCGAAAGAACGCAAAAAAAAGGACGAAATCGTTCGCCAGAAAATCCTTGCTGAATCTCTAGCCGAACAAAGAACATGATCGCTCCAAATGAACCGAACAAAAGACACTTGGTGGTTCGAAATCCACCTGAAACTGTAGGTCCATCGGTTAAATGACCACAAGAAAGGATACTTGAAACTTAGAACTCCAACATCAATAGGCAATTCTTTTTATGAAATAATGATCATTGAAAGTGAAAAGTATATTCTAATCAGATAATCACAATGAAAATTGCACCATGTTTTACAGTCAGAGGGTGTATTATTATATAAATAAAAACAGAGGCAAATATGGCGATTGGGCGAGGTTCACCACACTTCGTTATCGTAAGACCTAACCCTAAATCGGTATTAATAGCTGATAATTGTACCTAATTTCAGCCACGAGATCATCATTTAACAGTCGACCAATCGCACCATCAGCCGAAGATCATTAGGGAGGATAATATTCCTGATCCGGTAACTGCACGCGTTCCCGACCGTTAGGCAGGCCTCTCAAGAATTTGTAGATATTTGCGCGGCAATTGTGACGTAGATCGCGCATACACGAGATGTGTATACGTTCCTTGCGAGGGATACGAATTCGGGAGAGCGAAAATCAGCGAGCGGGAGGAGGAGATAGAAGGAGAGAGCAAGTAAAGAGAGAGAGAAATAAAAGCTTCGGCGAAAAGAAGACGGTGAGGCTCCACTCAACGAGAGATTACACAATCTCCGCCTCAACCTAACCTTTCTCCCCCACCTTCACAGCGCTCGCGCGCGCGCGAACAACGAAAGTAGGAGTCGAGGGAACAGGCAAGGCAGTCGAAGCAGGTAAGCAAACAGGCAGGCAAACAAACAGGCAACGAGCAGGCAGGCAGGCGGGCAGGTATAGCACCTTCTTGCAACATAATACAATAATTATGAAATTCGTGAGTTTCTAAACAGAGGCGCGCGCCACGATTTCCGCTGTCCCAGCAGATTTTCCAGGTCGTCCCTCGATATAGGAAAATTCTCTCGACTCATTGTACAGGGTGTCTACGAAATAGGTCACTAAACGTTAGGATCATATTTTGTTCACCTTAACATACTGCCAACCGAACAATTTACACTGCAGTAGGGTTGAAACATCATGTAACTTTAAGTTCCATCATTTCTGCAATATGGTGATTAATAACATAAAACTTGGAAATTAAATTGACTTATTGAAGTTCAATGTTACGTTTAATGTTTATGATTACTATATTCCTCCCTAGTCAGTTTTTCAGTGATGCAGTGAAAAATGAGATCTCTCTTCGAAGTGTAAGTAATCTGTTAATGATGGAAAAAGGTCATATGAACATTTGTTTGAAAATGCTCCCTTTCAGAGTTTAAAAATTTGTCGAGTGGCATACTATAATTCTGCGAGGCTATCTAAGAACTACAGGTTAATCGTACAACAAATGCCGTTCTTTCTTTTCTTTTGAAGGGAGTGTTGACTCATCTAATTACAAGAAGCAATGTTGTTTTCTACTAACACAAAATGATACCACAGTGGAAGCAAACAATATTGGTATACTCAAATTTATTGTTGCTATCATTTCATGTCTAGACAACTTATCATACTAACATGAAAAGTTATAAATATGATGGCCGTGTTTACTATAATTGACGATCAAAAAAGTGACCCTGAATAGCCAATACTTCGTGCTCTTTACTATAGTACTTGTATCTCGAGTCTAATTGGATGTTAGAAAACTGTCCGTCAGAAAAAGTGTTTATAGCTCGAAGAGGAAGCATTTTTTAACAAATGGTTATATGACCTCTTTTCATCCTTAGGAGAGTGTAGAATGCGCTTAGTAGAATGCGCTCCTAAGGCTTGACCACCTATTTCGGAAACACCCTGTAATGTCCTGTGAACCAGAATGTTCCGACCGATTTCGAGTGTGCGCGACCGGCAGCCGCTCTCACTTTTACGACGGGAGGAACCGTCTGTCCAGGAATCGACAACACTAATCGAATGTACAGAATTTCCCCTCGGCCATTATAACGCGAACCATCCACGTGGCTGGCAGATGCAAAAGACGCCCGACGTCGTAAATGTACATTCTCTCGTTATTGGTTTTAATGCCCTGCCTTCGGTGTATTATTACAGCAGAAAATTTTGCACTGCCACACTTGGGATCTTCAGTACTCGTATAATAGTCGGTGGTACCTTCGATGAGGGCCCTAACTTCAGCAGGAAGTTACCGTTATGCCGTTTGTTTCTGCAAAAGATGGACTCCTTGAGGGAGATGCTAGGGGAGGTAAAATGGAGCAAATATTTTGCTGTGGACGTTGTGGTGAAAAAGCGTTAACGAGATAAATAGTAACCTTCTATAATCGAATTTTTCTGCCTATGAAAAGAAAATTCCACATGACAATTCGCGGACAGACTTCTTAGTGGCAGTGCAATGGTATAGGGTGTCAATGGGATAAAATAAGATTAAAAAAATATAAATATACAGGTACGTTGCTTCAGAGTTATATGATGTTATAGAGTATCAATTATATTCATCTGACTATTTTCTAATCCGTTTTATCTCCCCTGCTGTCTGCTCTAAGGCCGTCCTCTATTTCAGATACACTGTATTTCTTTCATTCCTATTATGAGGATTCGTAGTATTCTCTTTAATGATCAGAATTGTGCGACACTGTCCTTTTTTCGTCTGGACGCCCGAAGAAGACTTTTATCGACACGTAATAACTGCAATGTACGAAAAAAGTGTGCCATATTAAATTGTTTTGAAATAGTACGTGACGGTGCCGGTAAATTCATGATGCAACCGGTAGTAAAAACAGAAATCAAATTTCTCGTGAAACGTTTCCATTGAATTCGAAATGAAAGCGTAGACGATTATTTCCATGTTTCAGCAAACCGTTAAATATAAAGGAAAACACCGTACACCATTAATTCTTATACGAACTGACACAAAATTCTTAAAAAAAAAAAACGTTGATTCAGCTTTTATGAGGTAATATCATTAAGTAATATTTAAGTAGCACGAGTGACAAACGTTTCGAGTGACTAACAGCGAGTGTCATAACGCGTTGGAATTTTCGACACGGAAAGTAGCAGAGATTTTTCGAGTCCAACAATTTCACTGTTATCGCCGGTGAAAATATATTTCGGCCATTCTAATAGAAATTGTCATGAAAACTGAAAGGCTTTCACCTATCGGCTATCTCATAGACGCGAAACGAGCTTCAAACGTCCTACCTCAAATTTCTAGATTCCACTTGCGCAATTCTACCGGTTGCCTTGCCCATAGAACACGTCCCCGCTTCCACATGACAAATCTCTGCTTTTATTCAAACAGAAAACTCGTTGGGGATCGGTTGAAAGAAGTTTCGTCGGGAATAACGCTAATGACAGCAAGAAGAGACTCATAAGAAGATAGTTTCTAAGACCCATATCGAGAGCAGAACTTTTTACTCGGCCACCAGACGCCTAACGGATACCGTAAAAGACCTAGCATCCCTTTAACGCGACCTCCCATTTATTTAGAGGGCACAAGTTTTTTCCATTCTTCAATGATTACTTCAGATCAATGTTGCTCATCCTTTCTTAACAGTCTGATCTTTCTTGTAAAATTCCAGAAAAGTTACAGACGAATATATTTGAAATTTCCTCCAGCCAAATAGCATTTAGTTTAAAACACGAATGAGAGCAGATATTATAATTTCGAGATAATATTGACTCTGATGAAACTGGCCACGATTAAAATATCCCAGACTCATGAAACGATTGTCGTCGCTGCAAATGAAAGACGCCGTTCTTCTTTTCCACGGAAACTCTTAAAAGCGAGTTTAGTAAAAAATAAGAATCAGTTATTATTGAATTATCGTTATTTCACTTTTTTTCTCGAACACTAATACTACTGTTCGTGTGGTATCAGTTTTTGGCCGATTATCTCGTTACATAATTTACGAACGCTTTTCTGGAATTAACATTAAAGCTTCACGCGAAACATTTATTACTTTAAAATTGTAACAAACAACCTCCCACATTTCTTTTACTTGCTATTATTACTCGAACAGAAAATCGTCAATTGTTCATTCATGTGCGAAAAGCTGAATGCTATACGCACGTTCGTCCTTGTTTATTGTATCAGAGGTATAAATATAATATTCAATGATAAGTGTACGACAGGATGCAAATGCTCGCGGAAGCGAGAACTCCGCTCCATGGAAAAATTGCTCAATTAACTAAAATGCTTGACGCTCGAGTAATGTACATATTTCGCTATCGGTTTTTCGGTGAAATCGCTTGAAACGTGAAAGTAAAATAGTTTGTCGCCTGGACAAAAGCCTGCGAGGAGGCAGACTTAACGAACAGCCAAATTATTCGCAGCTGCGAAATCGAAACTCACGTGTCAATATTTGATTACGTCGCGCACACACGGTACATGTTCGAAAGTGAAATTAAAAATCCAATGAAGGTGTACCATTGTCGGTGCCCCGTTTCTGTTAACGAGCACAGCTCGTTTTGCTTCGTTTCCAGACCGTATACGTTTTATCGATCATCAAAAGAATACATTAAACATGAACATCAATTTTTTCTCAAAGTTGTTGAAAGCTATGAGGTGTGTTTCATTTAACTGGACGTTTCCGTTCGTAAATGTCTCGAATTGGAACATCGCGAAAAGCTGAAGAGTTCAAAGCGTATGTCGTTGCGAGTGTTCACGAAATTCAAGCAACGGCTTGACCTCGTTAGCCAGAGTTTTACAATTTTGTGTAATAAATGTAGATGTTGCATTAGACGAGTTCATGGCTTCCAAGGGAGGATGGTTTTCAAATGGCTGTAAAGCAGGTCCGAGGTAACGTTCATTATGTTGAATGAGCCTTGCTCTCGTATTCACAGACCACTGCAAACAGCAGGTCTCTGTTGCAGAACTGTGACATGTGTTATCGCGCGATTACCACAAGTGTATTTAACCGTCGTTTTTTCGTCTTTCACCGTGCTGTTTTTTTAATGTACGCGCGTTGGACTTTTTTCGTGTTCAAAGGAGACCGAGATAAAACCAACAATCACGAAGGAATAAATAATTAACCCTAGTGCGGACTTCTGTATTTTCTTTTAAACTTCCGCTGTTATTGAAGAAATGCAATGAAATTAGTATCAATATGCTTGTTTCTGTCCCCTGGACATTATATTAAAAGTTTATTGTCTGGGATCATACGGCGTGCTGATAACAAACATTGTTACACATAAGGTCTCTAGGTCTTTTTTGACCCGACGTAAACGAGGCACAATCAAATGAATGATCAAACAAATGAGTGATACTATAATCGAAAGAAAAGGTATAAATAGCATAAACTGACCAGAATAGGTTTATTAATGCCAAAAAAGAAAAATGAATTATTGCATGGAGGGATCTCAAAGGGCGGAAATTCATATGCAAACAGTTATTGTTACCAAGTATGTAAAACCTGTTATAAATAAACAATTTGGGCAAAATATGTTGTTTTCCTGTAATTAAAGCTACTGTAATAGATGTGACTAGATGATCCTATGCTTCCTTAATGCTCAAATTGTATTATAAATCTGAAAGTATGAGTTCCATACATTCAGGTCATTTTTTATCCAAAGACCTTAAGTGTATAGTCGAACGGAAGAATGCTCTAGGGTTAAAAAAAACATCCAGAAGCGATGCTAATCATAGTAGTATCAAAAATCCCGAACATCATATATTATTTAATTATGTAATTAATTAAATTTAAATTTTAAATTACTAATTTGAAAACAGCTACGGTTTCTTGTTTCCTTGTTCCTTCGTTGGTTTCGAATTAGTATTGCTGAAAATACTAATATTTTTTAGTATTTTACACAGAATGATTTGAAAAAATGGTACTTATTCTCACAACCAGTTGACGAACCCTTACTTATGCAGGCGACCTTATTTGTGAAACGCATGAGGATGATTTGTTTGTAGCAGAACGCGAAGAAGCGTATCATTTTTATTCTGGAACTAAAAGTGCTAGAGTACTTCAATTAATTAAATCTTCGTAGTGCAGTTGATTAAAAATTACCAGAGTATACTAACTGTTAAAAACAAACGTTAATAGGTCAAATTGTGCATATTACAGAATCTTCTAATGTTTTGGACAATAAGATATAGAGTATTCAGTTTAACCAATTCAAACATCTAACCAAAAAATTATCTGAAATTAAATATAATTGGTTCCACAAATAATAAACTACTTCAGTTATGAATAATTATTATTTAACAATTATACTGTAGTGCGGCAACATTTGAAGTCGACAAAATTTGCAGAACTTTTATCGCGTTTAGTGTACGTTATGCAAGGATTACCGGGTTGACATCGAGAAACACGTGAAATTCTCGCAAGTCAGACAAATCATTTTTAGCAAGTAGAAATTTAAGCTTAAACAGTTTTAACACATCGCGGGGCCCGTTCATTTTGCAAGAAGAAATTAAACGACCCGTTATACCTAATCGGTATGACTTTATATACGTTGTCGGGTGTTTTTACATTTCTGAATAGCGTGCAAGTAAGAAACTGCTTCCTTTCGTAAACACTCTGCAAGCACTCTGGAAACTTTCCGCGTTAAGCAATCCCGTTGCCGCTGTAGGAACGCCGTGGAAAACGGCGTGCAAAGGCGGCAATTGCGACAGAGCCTGTTTCGAGATTCGCTTAATCGCCGGGCCTTGAGGGCCTAGACCCAGTTAGTCGAATTGCATTAGAGACGCCTCGTTCGAAAACGTCCTAACCCTTCAATCACCACGCGCCACTGTAGTGGCGCCGCGTTAAATGATACTTCAGGACGACACGCCACTACAGTGGCTCACGATTTCGCGTGATTTCGATTGAAAGCGAATCAAAATCGCAGCCCGTAAAAAGCGGCACGCTGACACGATGCATTTAGAAAATTGGCCGCGACCGTATCGCGAATTCCTTTATTGCGTATGTAAGAACGGTTTCCCTAATCGGTCGTTCGACCTGGCTACGACCGTGAAGCTGAAAACGAACGGCGAGGAGAACGCGTTCGTGCGGATAACGCGGGCCCAGAAACGAAAACGATTTTGCCTCGCCGAATCGAAAGCGTCGAAACGAAACAACGAGAGTGTTTGTTAGGGGAAGATGGTATTCGGTTGATCGCTTCGCGGCATGTAATAAGGTTAAGTTCGTAGGAGCGTGAGGCGAAAACGGTCGAGCGAGCCCGAAGTGCGGCGAACGGAGCCGAACCGCGGACCGCAGTACACGCGTTTCGCGCGTAAACCGCTTTTGACGTATTACAGGATACGCGTAATAACGTTGAATAAGAGATAACGTAAATGTTGATAACAATGTGGTAATATTAACACGCTGACGACATTATGCGAGCGAGTCCGGGCACCAGTCATGCGCGGTGAAAGTAAATAATTTATTACAATAGAATTGAAGTGCTGCGCGAACAATAATCCACGCTATTATACGTCAACTCAGTCTCGAGACGTGAAGGCAAGACTCATTAAACAGTAACGAATCTTCACTATGGATATTATTAGAATATACTATTCAATATACTATGAAAATTACATACTTGTATAATTTATTGCTCTGTAAAGTGTAATACGTACGTAAATCTGTAAATATTGTGAATAAAATACTGTTTTCATTTCTAATTTCTGATTTTGACTTAACCTAATTGTTTGGAGAAGTTTACTAATTATAATATCGATTTTATCGCATTATACTTTTAGAGAGATAATAGACCAATACAAATAAGACAAAAACAAATTGTGCAGTAATCATGACTATGGTGAATAGGTAAGGTTCAGCGCACATTCTATTATACAACCTAACCTTAAGAGACGATGGATTCCTCTCGTGAATATTTGAGAAACATGGAATAAAAGTATGCTATGCAGGACAGAAAAGACGTCAGTAATTAATTATCATTATAGCAAAGTTTTTCTACGTCACACCTTCGGTTATCAAAACCAAATTGTCGAACACTATATTTCTCTGATGTATTTTTGGTCGGCATAAAATTAAAGAATTTTATTTAACAAGGAGAATATGTCAGTAACTCGTTGTCACTGTTTCTCCATGTCACGCCTTCTCAAGACTAAGTGGTCGGACAATAACAGTGGTAATTATTTGCGTACTGGGGGTATTTCGACACTGTAGAGTCATTATGAACCAGTTGCTACTCGTAAAATATAAAAAGTGCAGACGTTGCATTAAAATTTCTCTTTGTCGTTCGAACCGACACAGATTCAGCGATTTCGGCATGGGACCTGTTACATATGCACGTCTGGAGAAACACACGTCTCACGATAACGTTGCATAATGATACATCGAAGTCCACCCGAACCGCTTACGCGCGCGCTTTCGTTCTTTCACCTTTTGCATAAAAATTGCAATGATACCCGCATACAACGCTTTCACATCCAAAAAATGAGTACCCATATCGTGTCGTCCAAATACGACCTGCTTGCGCAACGGTACGAAATTTTGTTTTGGTATCGGTGTTAAACATTCGCGTCGTTTATTTAACAAAAAAGGCGGCTGATTCTTCGAAAGATATGTCGGAAAACGAGGTGGGGCGCAATGAGTGATGTAACCAAAAAACATAATATGATAACTTTTCGAAGTTGGCAGACTTCATAGTTATACGCTTTTGTTTATGGGGTTAATTTAAAAAATGTAACAAAAAAAGTATGAAACAAAGAAACGAAAATCTTTTGTATGAGGTGTTGTTTTATATGTATTCACAACGAATCTGCATATTTTATTATTTTTTAATATTAACGAAATCTATGGAAAATTGTATATAGCATCTACCATTATTTTAGACGTTGTTCAGAAGAAATTGCCTCCTTTAAATTGTACCCCAATTTGCATAAATTGCGCACGCACGCTATAAAGCACTTAACCCTTCAACGACAGATGATAAATCATTCTTAAAACAAAATTGTAGAGCACTTCAAAAAAATTATTTGAAACTTATTAAATTTTTAATAATATACTACTTTATATTATTAAAAATCAGATAGTAAAAAAGTAACATTGAAAAAAAAGCTAATTGTTTCCCTTTGCTTTCTTTTGTTCATATTAATAGTGTAACTCACTGTGATAATCTAGAAAATAATTGAAAGAATGTCAAACTGTGAACAATTGCACGAAAAAAGGCTTAAACGAAATGATAGTAACAGTACCGAAAAAACTGTTTCTCATACTGCAATTCAATAGATAAACAATACTCTTACTTAATCCACCGACTGTCATGAGCGTTACTGGACACCGGCATATGGAACTCAATTTAACAATATAACTCTCAAATGGTAATTCTAAAATTCTGAGTAATTTTTTGAATTACAGTGACAATAACTGAATAATGAAAAGTTTGATTCTTAACAGTTCACATAGCAGAAGATCGTAATGTGCTGCACTACCCATTTTATCTTTCACTGTAACAGTCAATTTACTAAGCTTCCATTATAAAAATTGCCTGCAAAGTAATCACGACGTCACACTATTTACATCATCAGTCGTCGAAGGGTTACGAAAAAGCGGCAGTAATATTACAATGAATCACAACTCACCCTCAAGCTTCATGCCGACCTCCAGGCACTTCTGGAAACGGCAATAAGGGCACCGTTTCCGTTGCGTTTTGTCGATGTGACAGGACCTTTCCGCGACGCACGTATACACCTTCTTGTTCTGGACGGTGCGCTTGAAGAAACCCTTGCAGGATTCGCAGGTGAGTAACCCGTAGTGATACCCGGAGACCTTGTCCCCGCAGACTGGACAGAGCTCCTCGATGACGATGTCCTTGGTGTCGGGGAAATCGGACGGACACGGTATCGATCCGGTCACGACACCAACCCCGACCTGGCCCAATCCAGGATGACAGAGGGTACCAGTTGGTAATGAGTAGGTGGTAGTTGGTATCGCGACATTGCCGCTTACCGTAGCGGATCCGGCGCCGCCGGTGCTGCCACCTCCGCTGCTGCCGCCACCGCCAGCGGCGGCGTTTCCTGGGGTGGGCCCGTTGCCGCCAGCGGCACCGCCACCCGCGCCTCCAGCGTAACCGCCGCTTCCGGTGTTCTCGAGGGTCGTCGACGTGCCGCAGCCAGCTCCGTTCGACGCGCCACCATTGCCACCGTTGCCTCCATTGCCGCCGCTTCCGGCTCCTGTTGGCGAGAACAGACACGTGTACACCTTCTTGTTGCCGCAAGAGCCGATCTCGAGCGAGGATGCGACTGTTCCGCTGTTGTTACCGTTGCCACCCCCGCCTCCGCCACCTCCTCCACCGCCCCCACCTCCTCCCGTTGGCGAAAACAGACACGTGTACACTTTCTTGCTGCTGCACGGCGAGTTGTTGCGCTTGAAGAAACCCTTGCAGGACTCGCACGTGAGCAGCCCATACTGATAGCCGGACATTTTGTCGCCGCACATCGGACAACGTTCCTCCAGGGCGGTGGAATCGAAAAACGCGGCGTCGAAGCTCGATATACCGGCTTGCGAGTGAGCTTGACTGTGTACCGACAATTGTTGTTGCTGTTGAGGCTGTTGCTGGGACTGAGACTGGTGACACATTGTCGTGGGAGGGCTTTGAGCGCAATTACCGTAAGGCGAGGAACCGTATTGCGGTTGTTGTTGGGGTTGTTGCTGTTGCTGGCCGGCACCGGCCGCGCCTTGGGGACTACCCTGGGGGCTTAGATGGAACGGCGACATATTCAGGGATATCAGGCCCGAATGCTGCTCCATCTCCAATAACATATCACCCTTGCGCAAGCACTGCACGGAGGAACGTGCTTGTGGCGTATCGGATCATATATGATGAGATGGCTGAGAATTCTCGTAGACCTCACCGCGGTGTTAAACAGCGGTGGTTACACGTTCGCTTTAGAATTTTCAGGTGTGTATGTTGCGCTAGGTCGTGGTGCTCCGTGTGTTAAGGTACCACCACCGGATAATAAGACGACGACAACGACGACGAAGACGAAAAGCATTAAGCGAGGAAAGAAAACACACTCTCTGTTCTCTTGGCACGTACAATATTAAACACCAGTCACGCTTCTCTATGGTACACGTTCGTAAAGAAAACCACCGCACACCACCGACGAAAGTGAACTTATTCCGAACCGGGTGAGTACGTCCGAATCATCGTAACACGGTGTACATATGTCCGCGTAAAAAAGTACGGTTGTCACTGCAGTACACGCTCTCTGATTGTGTCTACGAACGCACGCGGAACAACAAACCATCCACCACGTCTCTCGTTACTATCTTTCTTTCTTCGGGCGCACTGATAATCCAGCCAACTCGTATCGTGACACGAGACAACGATGAGCACACGCGAGATCAAAACTGGCTGCCGCTGGTGTCCACGCCACGAGGATCGTTTCGACCGGAGAAAACAATCGGATCGTTGTTTCCCGTAACACGCGAATCGCCGGTAGCGTCACGAGGTAGTCACACATGCGCGAACGCGAGACAGAGTTTAACCAAAGCGTAGGGTAGGTAAGTGGGTCGAGAGTAGTCACACACCGTAATCCAAGTAAAATACACCGCTGAAAAATAGGGTGTGTATAGTCCGTCGAGGGTCACAAAGAGTGAGTGAGAAAGAGAGAGAGAGAGAGAGAGAAAATAAGAGAATCCTTCAGTCCCCCAGACCATACGACTTGACAGCTCAGCTATCTGCGTACGACTAGTTGTCTTCTCGCCTCGTTGCTTTCCCGAAGGGCCCGCCCCCTCCCCTCTGCCGCCCTACCGTCGACACATGGAGGTAGGTAGAGTCGGGAGACCGTCTCGTGAGACACGGCACACGTCACGTATATCACAGCAGCAACTCGACGCGGCGGCGGAGAACACGGTTGCAACGTCTTCCTCCCTTTGGTTACCGTAAATTGTTGATAAAACACACGTTCGATAGGGGACACACCACGCGGACGCACTGTTTCTCATACGATCGAAACGAACACGGCTCGCCCGGTATAACAGAGAGAGAGAGATACGCGCTTCACCGTGACACCGCCGGGAGTAAAATAAAATTGGCAGAACCGGGAGAACGGCGAGAGGCGCGCACCGCGCTCTGACTCCCTTGGCGTTTCGGTGGATACAGAGAGGAGAGGAGAGTGAGTGAGTGAGTGTGAGAGAGAGAGAGAAGGAGCGCGCGTGTCCCTTTACCGACGGGCACAGGTCGAGAGCGAGCGAGCGAGAGAGAGAAGCACGACGGCGTATAACCAACACAGAACACGGCATAAGTGAAAGTGATTCAGCAGCGCATGCCACCGCGCGCGGCCAGGTGCCCGACACGGAGTAGTGGAGGTGCCTCGGAGAACTCCGCGCTGGGTGGGGGGGCGACACGCGGTTCGGGAGGAGAGGGTTCGGCCCGAGAGAGGGACGCGGGAAGGGGGGAGGTCGGGAGGTAATGCCGCGGTCGAAGGGATCGAGGGAGGAGAAGAGAAGGAGGTTGCACGCCGCGCGATGGCGGGGATGACCTACTTACGGAACCAGGTCTATGTCGGCCGGAGAAGTATTGTCCTCGCCGGTCTGCCGCCGTTTTGTCGACCGTATTTGTCGTCGGTGCTGGCGGCGATATACCCCGACCGACGCACGTGTACGCTACAGCCCGCACGGGATCCGAATCGATACGTCTCGACCGACTTTGTCAACGAGTCCATCATTCTCCTACGGAATCCCGACAAAAAGTTCGTGAAAGATTAAATTATATTTATATTCCAATAATAAACCCGCGATCGATATACTCGAATGATTCATGAGTAATCTGCTTTAAATAGACATTTTTTTTTATCGTGCAATGAAATATTATCGCTGGAGTATCGTGAGGCTGATTTCTGAACGGATTCAAACGATTATGTGTAATGTGTTTTTTTTATCGTCTCGCGTGAGGAAGATCGGACGGCGAACAACTCTTGCTTTCAAAGAGCTCACAGGGGAGTCAAACACAGAGAGTCGCGGTAAGCGGGCGCAGGGCACATACAGGCCGTGGCTGGGTCAACAGTAACGCCGTTGGCACTCCCCGACTGTGCCAGTGCTTTTCTGTGTGTACGTCGCAGTAGATGTACGACGCGAAGCGGTGGGGAGACCCACTGACCCAGTTCGCTGAGAACATGACGCAGCCGCGACTCACTCCCTCTCATTATGTCTTTCTCTCTCTCTTACTCTTTCGCTCCCGCCCTCCCTCTTTCCCTCTCACACCCTCTACCTCGCGCATCCCACCCTCCCAACTACCTCCGTCTCTCTCTCAGACCCTGTCCTTACCTCTCTACATGTTCCGTCACCCTAAACGTGTGCTTATCTTTTTCTTTCTTTCTTCTTTCTCTTCCTCCCTTCTTCACCACGCAATACACTCTCACTCCGTCCGTTCGTCCGTCCGTCTCTGTTCTCTCCGTCTTATCCTTGCTACCTCTTTCTCTGCTCATGCCTCGTACGTATCATCTTTGCTCTGTCGAGCGAACGCACCGGGATATTTCTTTCTCTAACACGCCACTACCTCTCTCTGCTCCCTTCCCTACGCCTTGCTTATTCACTTCGAACGTAATTGTCGCGCTCTTTTCCGTCCAAGTAACCGTGCGCGCCTGCCGTAATAGCGAATATGCGTTTAGGTGTGTGCGGGTGCAACTCACGTACACGCACGCATGCACGCGCGTACCGTGTCATCGATGAATGCACGCGGCAACTATTGCAAGCGTTTCGTCGTCATCGTCGTTGTTGTCGTTGTATCCAGAGCACCAGGTTTAGGGGTTAGGTGCATCGCGTACGAAACGCTATAATTCACGATGTTTTCCTGGATATTTCAGTTTTGTTTGAGAACCTGGAATTGTTGTATGATGTTCGAATCGTAATCGAAGTCTTCCATCACAGTTTCCATGCAACTGTACCGAGCTCTGTGTAATTAATTTCACTCGAAGCATTCAAGGATTTCTCAGATTTTCGATTCGAACATAATATTATCGATCTTACGTAATAGCTTAAAAATAAACCGAATCCACACTCGTACGATTAATTATATGGAACAGTAAAAGCAAGTAAGGAGCGTATAGTCGAATGTACAAAGAAATAAAAGCGATAGATAAGCGAAAGGTGGCAATGGTTAACGAAGCTCAGCGGGAAAGCATGGCTGTTAATTTTGTAAGTTTGCTTCTGAAAGGCGGTTTCATTCAATAAAGGCGGCCGATTGAATTAGATCGGATGTAACACCTACTGCATTTTCCATTAAACTCTTTTCCACTTTCAATTGAGCCGTCGTTTACGCAACAAGTGAGCCGAACCTGCTAATAATGACCCCCTCAAAACCAAACACCCGATATCGGTATAAATTAACGTGTAAAAAAAAACGATCGCACTTCCTGTTTTCCCATTGTACCACACCGTGTGTTCCGGGTGCACACGTTTTTGTTCCTTCGGGTGCAAATCGGAAACGAGCGTACCTGCGCGCGATGCTTGTAGGCACGACTGCGCAACACATGCGATTTTATTTCCACCAGCGCATTGAGAACGAATAAAGAGGTCGAGCCTGTGTTCCATTGCATGTCAGGTTAAATCACAATCGCCGTGACGGCGGTGGAACCGAACGAGTAAAAAAAAGAGAGAGGAGAAATAAAGACGATCGAACGAAAGGGAAAAGGGCCAGGCTCGGAACGGCGGTCGAAAGGGCGGAAGAACCGACGAAAGAAAGTGAAAGCTGTGACCCAGAAACTCTGGAAATGTAAATGCCGCGCGCACCGATACGTTCGGGAATTATAAATCATTATACAAAAGGGTTCTATGGTTTCGACACACTTCGTAACTCGATGATTTCGTTAGATCCCGATCGAACCGTAGACTCTGCTATAATTCGAAAGAGATAAATTACGAAAAAAAAAAAACATTCGATGAGCGTCGATTTGGATTGAAAACGTCATGGAACGTGGTACGCGTGTTACAAAGGGAGCTATATCCAAGCTGCTATGTACCGTCGACAATGCAGAAACTTGTTCGATACCGATGGACGAGCGAACGTGATAACGACAACGCTACGACAAAGCTGTAAAAGTGCGAGTCCTTTACCCGTATAGGCTGAAATTATGCGACCATTATCGGCATTACGCTATTTCTGGGTCAATTAGCATCGCGTTGATCCTTTAAACGGCGAGTAGGCGAGTATGTACGTCGAACACACGCGGAATCGCGGCGTTGTCGACTATCGGAAGTAATTTATCTACTCCCAAAGACTAGGTTTGACACTTTCCTGCAATTCTGTTTACGTAGCTTTGTGATTTTTCCTTGCTTTCGTAGTGTGCTCGCGAAAATAACGCAGCTATGTACCACCATAGGGGAAGAAGAGTTGAAAATACAAAATTGTACTGCACGAATGACTAAAATGATTGTTTCACAATACAGGGAATCCCTTGACAAGGAAATGATTTTGTATGGAAAAAACAAGTCGAAAATAAAATTTGTGTTTCAACCTTCGATTTTGAAAATGTGTCGAAAACATTTGCATTTAATCAAATTTCTGTGTGTAATCAAACTTTTCCTTTGACAAGTATATTTAACCTATTATTTATTAAAAGAATGTAATGACTCATTATTAATGAGTCTCTAAAATTTACGGACAAGTAATGTTCTGTCAATCTAATATAATGTTTTTAGTATGTAGACAAAAATTCTAAATCGCTTTATACCAGTTCCCTTACCGCTTTCTACCAAATGGTGTATAATAGTTCATCGATCTTGCTCCTAAAATTTATGTGGAATATGGGTGACATAATCTGTAAAGGTTGCAACTTGCGAAATAAAAAATCTATTATTTGTACTGCTTTTTTTTTCAAATCGAATTTATAGTTTTTCAAAATTCGTGAATTCTATTTAGGCTGACATGAATAATATCAATACTGAAATTCGGAAACTGTCAACTAAGATCACTGACTTGGAGAATCAAATTTATATAGCTGGTATTTCATTATCATCTGAGAAACAAGAGGAAAATATTAATTAGATACACGGAAGAAAAACTAGAAAAAATCAATTGATCTTCTTTAATATGCAGGAATCTGATCAGGCTACTGATTGGTAAAACCTGGATTGGTTTCTCCGGTCTAGTGAAAATTTGGTAAGATCGCAGCAAGATGCAACATAATCACCATCAGGAATTCAGGGGTGAACTCATGGGTCTTGTAGTTTCAGGTATAACTGATACAACTATACATTACATAAATAATTCATCGAAAATTGTGGACTTAAATCCTGCATTAAGGGAAAAAAATGAAGTTGCATTCCTTGCTTTAATCCTTTGACTGCGAGCTACTTGAGAACGAGGCGAAGGCTACGTGCGGCCGAGCTGCTGTAATACATAGTGGTCATTACACCAAACGCCTATAGGCGTCGGCAGCACGCGGTGAGCGGCTTTGTCGACTAAGTAAATTGCATTGTGTCGTGTCTACTTGTTCTATTTTACAAACTTGGTTGTGTGCAGACATTTAAGATACATATCTAGGTGTTGACAACCATATTATATGTCGTTGCAATAGAAGTGCTGATACAAATAGATTTAATAGTGTTCATGGAACTTTAATAGCGGTTCATAATTCCTGTTACAGTTGATCAATGAATATTTCTGTTAATTGTATAGAACAAATCTTCGTTGTGGATTTAAATCGCTGGCCGTTGGCACTGTTTATATCCCTCCTACTACAGCAATTGTTTTTATGTGACACACAACCGTCGAGGAGGTATATTCAAAATATACTTGCACAGACATAATTGTCTCTGGTGACTACAATTTTTCTCATGTTTTCTGGCATAATAACAATAGTCTCTTAGATTACCGTATTTTCGAATATTGTTGCATGGCAAAGTGAGTAGATATTTAAAAAGAATACTTTAATTTAGTAAGTTTATCATAATTTAATCATGTTCTTAACTCTTTCAGTTTCACTCTATACGTACTTTGTACATTTCAGAATTGTTGGATATTTTAATAAATGTTAATTTGTTATTATTAAAACAAATTTATCTCAATCTCTCATATATTGTTCGTGCTATCCTATGACACTTATTCATCTGAAAGGTAGCTTATCTACACATTTGAAAACAAAATTATATAAAGTAATGTATAATTTTCGTAAGGATTTTCCGAACAACCTAATATATCCAACGTGTCTGTAAATGCCGGCGACAGAATTGATTGTATTCATTTAATGAATGTTAATTCTAGCCCGGATAGTAATAGCATTACTCTGCTGTCCTTCAAATCTTGTAAATTCAAAATGGCGAGAATACTTTGGCTGACTTTTAATAAATTCTTAAATAAAGATACAAAAGTATTTGTAATATATCAAATGACATGCAATTTAATTTCATTGGGATGTGTGACCCCCCACTTGACAGTCGCCGGGTTAAGCAAGACTCCTGCCTATGGGTTCCATGGTGATTTTCAATCCTTATTATCCAGCTACGTCACTGGTAAGCACACATATCTTCAAATATAAAGACGCCTGTTCCAAATGTTATTTTTCAACATCTGACGTATCTTAAGGATCGCAATTTGGGTCCGTTACTTATTAATCTATTTATAAATGACATTTGAATCTTCTGATATGCTGATGACTTCAAGGTTTATTTAAAAATTAATAGTATGTTACAGGTGACTGAACATCAAGACGATCTTTCTGTGCTTGGTCCCTGGTGTATAAAATATAATTTATGTTGCAATTTTAAAAAATGTTGAGTTATACATTTTTTTTCGTGAGACAGATACACTTTCGTTTAATTATAAGATTAATGATACACACTTTTCGACTGTAAATAGTACACGTGATCCAAGCGTTATATTCTGCGAAGATCTTTTAATTTACACATACATAATATAATTAACATAGCTTATAGAACTCTCGGTCTTATTACTCGTATGTGCAAGCATTTTAAACATCTTAACTTTATGAATATTTTATATTGCGCGTAGTCAGAGCACGTTTGGAATACAGTTCAACGATCTGGTCTTGTTCAGATTTCAACCCTTTGCGCTCGAATGCCGCCATAACGGTGGTGTATATTGGGTCGAGTCATAAATAACTTCCGATACTTCTTAAAAAAGCAAATGGTTCACTTAGACTATTAATTTGTATTCTAATTAGAAGGTAATCATCCCTGAGATTCAGATATGCTGCAGAAGTAGCAAAAAATTATCTTTAAATAAATTAACTAATAAATTTAACAAGGCAAATCGGAATAAAATTTGTCTTTAAAGTCAAATGCCGTTACCATAGTGGCATACTGTATTACGCATAACGAGCATTTCATATTGGTCACTGCTTCCAAAAATGTCACACTTTATAGCATTACAAAATTAAAGAATTACTGTCATTATATTCTGTGAATAATATCAAATATGATATGTTTGTTTTAAAATGATCTGTTGTTTGTTAATATAAACAGGGTGTGCCATTTTAATTTCTTTATGCGAATATTTTTGAAACTATTACAGATATCGCAAAAATGTTTCAGACAAAAGTTGAATGATTTCGACAGGTATATATTATAGAGTCAACAGTTTTTTTTGTAGATGGAGTAGTAAAGATATGCAGGTCACCTTCGTTCTTTTTTAAATGGAACCATATAATTTTTTAATGCATTATTTGATGCAGCTCTTCACTCTTTATAAAAAATATATTGCTGTATCTAAAGACACGAGTAGTATTTTACAGTTAAAATTAAATTTACAAAATTGGCTAATGGTTTTCTGGCACAAACACTCCAATATTTTTAATAGTACGATTTTCAATGAAAATGTATAATATACGTCTCGAGCATTCCACCATAAGCACAGTTAAATCTTCAGTGAATAAAAATGATAACATATTCGTTTCTTTTTAACGTTTCTTTATTTAATGTACATTATACACGATAAAAAACGACATTATTTATAGTATAACTGATAAATAAGTTCGTTTCAACCGATCCAAGAATGTATTCACGATAAAAACGAAAGTAGTTTTTCCTTAGCACATTGAAGAGTACCAGCCTGAAGATGGAATGTTAATAAGTATATTAAGGTCAACCTATCTGACGTCGAAAAAAAAATGGAAGCACGTATATCGTCTTTTAACCGTGTGATTACTATCTCGGTATTAGCTATGCAGGTATGGTATCTATAACTCGTAATATTCGTCGCAAAGAATATGAGCCTGGTGATTTCTCTCCCGTGTACTCTCTCTCGCTCTTTCTTTTCGCCCTCTCCCTCTCTCTCTGTCACACTCTTGCTCTGAGCAACGTGTCTCGGTGTGTGAAGTGTGCCAAGGACCGCCCCACTCCGCAATCCCATTTTCGAAACTAAAAGTAAAATCTAACTCATTGTGCTGTTACAGAGAGTCCGTTACCGTAACATATATTTTTGTCGTGCCGCCGAAAACTATCGAATTCACTTCGTGGCAAGGTGGACGCAATAACAAGGACGGATCTTCGAAAACTTCGATACCAGAGGATCTTCCTGCAATTTCGTTATCACTCTGCCCGATGAAAATTCTTCAGTTAAAACTTTGACTGCCATGTCACCTATATGTAGGTGACGCTTAGATTCAATCAGTATTTATTGGACCCTGTGCAGTATTAATAAATATACCGAACAGTATCAGTAAGACAGCATTAAATACTATTGATTGAAAAGGGTATAATTTCAGGTTACACTCATTTTGTACAAAAATTTCGAGCGTTTGTCATGTTCAACTGGTACAGAGTGGCAGTCAGAGCGTTAAAAATAAGAGAACGCTTTTACCGTGGCGCGTAAAAACTTCAGATGATTCTGCCTTTTGCTCCCCTAAACGTGGGCGGCAATATTTTTATATACGCCTCTACGGTCGAACCTACTTTTTCGTCTGTTTTACCGGAGCTCCACGGAGATCCTCTTTATTCTCCAATCGATTTTGGACACGTTCCTTTAGCTGGTGGTAAAGATATTTCGAAACGGCGTTTTTCTCGCGGCCTGCGCCCGGAAAACGCGAAAAACAAGCGTAGAAAAACGGGTGGGAGGCGAGGGAGAGAGATTGTTTCATCCACGAAACGCGAACCAGCGTTTTGCAGGCCAGTTCGCACGTCCTTGACACACTTACCCACATGGGATATCGCGAGACCATGTGTAACTGTGTGTGCATTAACGTGCATGCGCGTGTACCTCTACACGTACACACGGTCGTGTGCAAATGCATGCCTGCTCGTGCATACATGTTGTGTGTGTATGTGTTACGACGCATTACACGAATACACGGACACAGGGGAAAAGAGACAGAGAGAGATAGAGAGCTATAAAGAAGATGCGTAGTTGCGCGTGCGCGCACTTGAGCGTGCAGATGCATCGTTCTATGGCAATGGACGCGTAGACCAGTTTTCTGTGTGGAAATGCAAGGATGTAACCCTCGCGTGTGCACATGCATTCGTGTGTGGCCACGTATACAGCCCAGACGGTCCTCTCAGTGTTCGTCGTCACCCATTTTTGTTACCCTGCAACTGGGACACACGACGAAATTCGAAATGGACCTTATGCCGTGAACGATCATTTACGAATCCGAATGAAAACGCGAGGAAATGTTAGGACTGGATGGAAAATTACACGGCTAAGGCTAAGGACAATGTTGTCTGGTTATGGTTCAATAAACGAGCCCCTTATTTTGTAGCTTTGCACTAGGAGAATTTTTTAACCCTTTGAAATCCTAATTTTTTTTTCTTTTCTTTTCAGTAACTCCCTATTATATTAAGTGTTTTATGTAGCGTCAACAGAGGGCGAAGGGTTAAGGGTTTGCCTTTTTGATGTATTTAAAAATATTACTCCCTAGTGCGAGGAAGTTCATTTTATATTTAATAAAGCGAATTCGGCCTCTTGCAAAATTAATATTTTATTAAAACTGCAGACTTATACCGATTTAAATAACGCATACTTTATAAATTCATAAGTAGATCATATAATATAAACATAAATAATTCATGTAACATATTTAATATTAAAGATTATTTATCATCAGAAATAGTTTGATTCAAATTTTTCAAAAATTAGGTCATCCGATACGTAATGTCGTTTTTAAACCTACTTTGAAATAAATTAACTTCTAATTGTTAAGATTTTGTCCATTAATTTTAGCGGTCTTCTACAACTTAAGGCCCGTTACGCACTGTCGGCCAGTCGCCGGCGACTTGGTCGTCGGGAGACCCACAACCAGGCAACCAAACTCGGCGACCAAACTTGGCGACCAAACTCGACGACTCGATACTTATAAATATATAAATATATATATATATTTTTTTTCTTTTTCTTTATTTTCTTTTTTTTACAGATATCTGTGACTGTGGACTTTCTAAGTTCACTGGGTGAGGTCTCATAGGAAAATTCTCCGTTTGATTATTGTTCCACGAAGTATGCGAACGTAAATCCGAAAAATTATCCGGCTGTTTCAATTACTTGCAATAATTGAATTTTGACCATTGTGTTCCTGTCTTCAAGAATCTTTTTGAAACCCGATAAAAGCGACATTAACACTAGGTTTGAGAACATTTCTTACATAGCTATCTCTACGGACACGCGTCAAATTGACGCGTAAACGAAACCGCACATTTTCTTGAAAAACAACTTATTTTACTTAAGAACAATATATTATACACTATTAACTTATAAACAAAACTATGTGATATTATATATTTATATAAAATTTATAATATTTAACATTATACAACATTACATTTATTCCGCACATTTGTGAAATTCGAAATGCGTCAAAATGACGCGCCCCGTAAACCTAGTGATAAAAACATTATATCTTCGTAATTGTATTTAATTTGATTTTTCCACCGCTTTTGAAGAATTTGACCTTTAATATTTGACCTGTTACATTTTTATTTTATTTTTTCGTTTTTTTCCCATTTGTTGTCTGAACGTGTGCATTTGATTCAGCATACTTCGTCTGTTATAGCGACCAGCCAGTCGCCCGTGCGTCGCTCATGTTGTTTCGGTCGCCGGCGACTCGTTGGTTTCCGCGACCACGTGCGTACGAGCTCATATCTTGCCATAAACCTAGTGGTCGCCGGCGACCTGGTTGCCTGTGACTGGTCGACAGTGCGTAACAGGTCTAAACGATCCCATCTTCAAAGAATTTGTATTATCCTCAACGAAAAAATTCACTTTATACTTATTTCAAGCGACCAGTACCATTAAATCTTATGTCAACTATCAAAGAAAATATGATCCCTCCCCTGATTTCTGAGAACGTATAAACATCTGAATTTATTATGAATTGTTTAAAGCACAGTTGGAGCCTAAAGTGTACAGAAACTTTTACACGCCACTGTATGCATAAGATTATGTAATACCGAACAGCGTAGCATAAACAACGATACAAATATTTTTCATTAACGAAAATTCAACATTTCACATCTCTCTCACACTTCCTTCATCAAATGAACAACATTAAACAATGAAACAAAAAAAGAGAAACAGTTTATTTCCCCTATCTTTGATGACTATATTGGGTCTGATCTCAGGCCGGAGAGCAGGGGATACGATTGCACCTTTCTAGAAAGCAAGAAAATTACGGGGACCATTCGTTCGGCTACCTGGCAGGATCTTTTCCAACGTCAGACACACTTTACACCCCTTGGAGAGTTGTAGAGGCGTTACTTTCCCACCGAGGGGGCCTGACCATAAATTAAGAGCGGATGTAAATATTTGGAAATACTGTCGAGAATTATTGCGTGCAATTCGCAACGGGAGTTCCCAGTGACCCAGTGCCCCGATGACAATCGGCCGCTCGCAAGGGGTGTTTGCATTTTCTCTTTTACTGACAGAATCACTGGAACCGTCACGTCTTTTCCGGGCCTGTAAAAGTTTTCCCTGAAAGTCCGCCGGAGAAAGGTGGCCAACAGTAAAACCGAAATTTCTGTTCCGTGACGCCTGACGCCCCCGAAAATTGAACCGAACTCAACCGTGAAGACCGGCATCGGAGAAAAACGGCTACTGTAGAAAAAAGGGGCTTCCGTTGGTCGATGTTGACCATTTGTATCTTCTTCGACGATCCAACCACCGGAATTTCGAGGTCAGAACAGCGTCTTGATGGGGATGAGATTTTATTAATCGGAACATCGGATGCTGAAGTACAGTGACTCACGAAATTCATCGAAAGTTTTTATCAGGATTTTTCTTCCTTAACCGTTTGAACCCCTTTGTCGAGTGAGACTCAACATCGATTTTATTCACAGATACTCCTATGTCGAGTCACACTCGACATACTTAAATTGCCAGTTTAAATATGTATTATATTTTGCAATATTTTTTTTTATGTTAATAAGCAATATTACATGTATATGACCCTTTTTTGTAACAAAAAGAAGTCCTTGAAGTGTTCAGGTATATGATTGTTTATACCTAATTGGTTCCTATCAACCAACTGCCTTTTGAAGTACATTTCAAATAAAACACTTAAAACAATAGGGAGTTATTGAAAAGAAAATTAAAAAACAAATAGAAGTTCATGGGTTAATTCTAGAGCAACTGACTAACAGAACATTTTGTAAACTATTTGAAACGTTATTTGTTGCAGATACTGTAACCTTAGTCCAAGTAAAATATCCTGAAAATATTTTAAATAAAAGAATATTGAAATAACGTGTCTCTTTATCAATTTCGTAAGTCACTGTACATAAAATACACTGCTTGATCCCTTGACGTATTAGGTGTGTATTGGAAAAAGAATTTAAGTCTTGTTAATAGATTAAGTGTGTGGTGAGATGTCAAGGGAGTAATTTGAAAGTTGCTTCCACCTAATCAAATGAAAGATGCTGATCTGCACAGCTAATAATTGGAAAGGATGAAAGAAAAATTGGAATCTAAGCGTCCAGCACTGATTCATCGCAAAGGCGTCATCTTTCATTAGAAAATTACTGGATATTGGATGGGAAGTGTTACCTCACCCCCCCGTATTCCCCAGACCTTTCACCTACGTACTACCACCTTTTTTCGATCTCTACGGAATACCTTCGCTGGAAGAACCTTCGATGAAGTCGAAGATGTCGAAACTGCATTACAAGAGTTTCTCGAATCGAAAACGAAAGAGTTCTGCTAGAAAGATGGCGAGAGGTCGTAGAGCATAATTGAAATTATGTGAGACAATAGAAATGTTATTTATTTCATAAATACGTTTACCTTTTCTACTAAAGAAATGAATAGAACTTTTGCACACACGTAATATAATTTAATGCAGAGAATTTTTGCATATGGATACGACTTAATTTTTTTACGCCTGTCGGTGTAGATAGTGGTTGAAAAGTAAACAATATCTTTCAGTTTCTACATTAAAAATTTTAATAAAATGAAAAGTCTGTGTTTTCACGTAACTCTAGTTTATTACAAACAAGGATTGAAGACAGTTATGATATCGGTTTCGGTTCTTGAAACTGTTATGAGAACCGAAATAATGTTATAACTGTTATGGATATAACGGTTCTGGCCTATATCGGTTTCGGTTTCGGTTCTTCAGAACCGATATTATATCGGTTCCATATCGGTTACATAACTGTTATTTTTCGGTTCTTAATCGGTTCCAAAACGGTTCTGGAATCGATACTCATATCGACTTTGCAGTTACTGAAAACCTTAGATATTACTGTTGCAGATTATGTACAAGCTTGTAACTTTACAATTTTGCAATTTTAGAATTTTACAAAGTTTACATTTTACAATATTCTGTTTATTTTTTTCTAATTTAAAGTCATCTATTTTTTATTTCGTTTAACCAAAAATTAAAGAAAAACTTATCTTACTATAATAGATAAGTAATATATTTAACGTGGGAATATAATACATAATATAAATACGTCCGCACCGGACAAAACTTAGGGAACGATTTTATTTGGTTTAGAAGTCTCGAACTGAAAACCGTTATAATAAATATCTAAGGTTTTCAGTAACTCCAAAATCGATATCAGTATCAATTTCAGAACCGTTTTGGAACCGAAAAATAACAGTTATGGAACCGATATAATATCAGTTCTGAAGAACCAAAACCGAAACCGATATGAGCCACAACAGTTATAACATTGTTTCGGTTCTCATAATTGTTTCAGTCAGAACCGATATATAACAGTTTGAAAGTTATTTTCGGAACCGTTTCAACCCCTGATTACAAAGAATAACAGGGGTTAAAATATCAGGACATTCCATAAGTAAGTCGCTTTTTCAGTATGACTTCAAACTTAAATAATTCAACAATTGCACTCGTTTTTAATTATCGATACATTGAACATTAATTTTGATGTCCTTGTTCCATTACTTTAACAGTTCTTGAACTTGAATTTTAACAAATTTTTATAGTTTTTAAAGACTTCATTTTAAGTCTATTTCAACCGATCAGCATCATTGAAACTACACCTAAATAGATAGTAGTTGATAGGTACAATAAGTCTTCAGTTACTCAAACGCCAACATGACAATTTTTCACCAAAAACAGCGTCTAATTTACAAAAGTATTGGATAGTCCAAATTTTTATTGCAAAAATTTAAAACTATTTATATCTGAAATTTCACCATGTGCACGGTCAAATCTTTATTAGATAAATTCGAATAATATATTCATACTTATTTAAAGTATGTTGTATAAAGTAGAGAACGACATTACTTATGGGGCAGCCTGATAATTGATGGGTCACTCCAATGACTTACTGTTCATTAAGATGTTAAATACTTTACCAGGGAGCATCATTTACATTAGGAATTATTTTATACTCAAGGTGACCTTCATGTCTCGATAAAAAGGAAGATAATGAAAAACTGATTACTGCAATTGACGCCCCCCTTGATATCATTCAACTTTTGTTTAAGTAATTCTTTCATACAAGGAACAATAATTTAAGGTGGTCAAATTAAGTGACTCAATCTATGCACAATAAGCATAGAATGTTGCAATTAAACTATGGATGTTTATGCAAATATATATATATATATTTTTAGTCTTAATTATAAATTTTGTTGTAATAAATATAAACAGGTGGGACTTCAATAAAAATTTGTGTCCTACAAAGACTTCAATACTACATACTTTGTTTCGTTGATTTTTCAAAATGAATATGTCACGTTTGACATATTGAGATACATTACTTTTTTTTATTAGTGATATTTGATAGACCGTTGAAAATTATTGTGAGCCTCTAATTATTTTCAGCAGTGTAATTCATGCGATTGACTTCTCTCGATGCACAGGCATGTGCATTCTCTTTAGATAAAAAGTCCGTGCGTGCAAACGTTTCTTCTCCGCCATGGTGTAACTTTTTATCGACTCGCATGCGATAAACAAATATGTGGCTAGCAGTTACTTTTAAAATGGTCTTGAAGTTATCGCGAAAACGGTTTGCGGATGACGACAATAGATTAGAATTATTATAGCTATCATTCTCGTTTGTTATTATTATTATTATGGCAAGTACTGTTCGCTAATTGTTTGATAAAATTACGACAACATTCCCACTCGTGTGAATTATCTTCTTAGACGGTTGTCCGCTTCTTTGAGTAGACAGGTTGAAAAAATGGCACGCACGATAACTACCGTTGAACGATGTCTGCTTTCCCGGTGAATAATTATTACAGTTTATATGATAGCAATTTACAAAAATTCATGCATGTAGTATAAACGTATTCGAATAAATCTGTAAACTTCCATAAATATATGTTGCTTAGTTCTTCCAAAAAACTTCCTAAAGTATATCGTAAAAATTAACCCCTTGCCTTACGATTTTATTAATCGCCAAGTGCGATTGCTAATTACTAGACTGCGGATTGCCATGCAAATATACATTTTCAGACTTCAATAGTTTAATTTTCAAGTAGCTGATGACACATAACAATGTTACACCTGCATTTTGCAGTTTAAATGTTTAAAGGAACATTTTTTGTTTCACTTATTCTATAAAATGTGCATTCTTCAAGGGTTTGTACATGTTAAATTGCATAAAGATCCGCAGTATACTAATTACAGTTAACTATTTAAGTATTCAAGTGCCTTAATACATAAAGAACATATACCAAAACGTATAATTTGCCTTTGACTGCCAAATAAGCTTTCTGTATTTTAATTTTAAGGGGGATTTCTAGTTTAGAACGCTGTTTTTAAGCGCATGTTTAGGATTTTCTTCTGGGAAAATGGAATAAATATTTTAAAATGCTGTTGTTTGGTTTTCATTATTTATGGTTCGGGCTTTAATTTAATATTTTGTTGATGTAAAAAATGTGGAATTTTTTCAAGACAGATGTCGTTAAAGTCGGCTTAAATTATTCGACAGACCCAAACGGTGTCCGTCCTGCCGGCGGTCCTAGTGGTTTGAAATTGGAAAATCAAACGTTATTTGCATTAACACATTTGTGGCTATAGCCGGAACTAGAATTATTTATTTATCGTTAAGAGAAACGGAATGGGGACGGTTTAAGCAAAAGTGTTCAATTTTTACCATAATTTTTTACTGTTTCGTAGCCTTAAAAAATATAAGAAATTAACTTAGCAACATAATTCTAATTCCGGCTATAGAGGAATGTCTACTGAATATGCCAGTAAAATTACAATAAAATCGACCATATAGTTTGTCTATGATTACGGACACCAGTTTCGAAAACTGCGTTTCGAGAAAAATGCGTTTTCCACCGGCTTAATCCTGTTAATACTGAAGATTTTCGCAACAAAATTTGAGAGCATTTTTTAGGGACGACAAGGATTAAAATTAGGTAAAAAAAATCAATTTTTTTCACCGTCCAAACTATAAATCCCCCTTAATAAATCAGTACAAGTCTACGTAGTGTTTTCTTAATCACATGGAGCATAATCTACGTCACGAGTGTGACTCGTTGTCAGTCAAGAGGATAACACATATAAAGGTAGATTTATATTATCCGCATAGATACTGAACGTATCTGTTCAGTATCGATCAGACAAATACTCTTTAATGGATTTGAGCATAGGTGTTTATACGTATCGTATCGTCCGGTCATCCGACATTCTCGCGAAGAATGTTTTGTCTGTGACGGAACGTGTCTGCTAATCGTGTTCTGCTTTCTGATAACATCTTCAATTTTTACTAAAAGTACATTGAAGCCACGTTGCGACATTCTAAAATACTGTGAAAACTTTTCATCATCGTCTGTTAGTTTTTTATAAAGCGTCCAATATTCTCTTTCTACTTTTCTTTTTCTCAAGCATTTGTGCACCTTGTTCTTTCAATTTTGTATGCATCCAGCAATACAGGTACAAGCTAATCTTGCATAGTTAAGTGAAAACATCTTTACGTGCTACTGTGTCGTTGTATGGGTCCCTTTCTGTTGACTGACTCCGTGGATACTACCGTCCGACAAACTTATAATATAAATAGTGGTGTCTTTGTCAGAATGGAGTTGATACGCAAACGTTCTGTGTTGGATACGGATAGGCTCCCTAGAGTAGACCGGAGTCAAATGTCACGTTTACGCCTAGTTACATGAAATTGTCGCTAAGATAAATAAAAATGCATTTTAATAAGTGCTACTAATAATAGTAAGAAAAATATACAAATGTAACAACTAATTTGGGACGGTGGTAGTATCAAAATCATGAATCAAAAATGGAAACGAGAGAAATGCAGGGGGCCTGTGTCGTCGTACTCTGTGGTAAACGTTCGGAAAGACTGCTTGTTAAGCATTTCTTTAATTTCATTTAGAATGCAAAAAAATGTATCAAGATTCATTCTAAAATACTTTCGAAATTTATTCGGTTGTTTCAACAGATCTTGAAAGAAAGTATGGTATTCTCCATTCTCCTCTCTGGAAACAAATATTTCCTTTTCCCTTTCCAATCTCTCATTTGTTAGTAAGATCCTTAATAAAGGGTTCGCCAAGAAATAGTAACAGTCAGCCAAATCTATGTCCATTTCGTATGATATGTGTCATAGAAATGCGAATTGGTCGTCAGAATACGCAACCAGTGTAACCACCCCCTCCGGACGACGAATTCAGACATACGGATGACGAGCTAGTCTCATCCAGTATAACCATAGCCTAATACAAATCTACCTAATTCGTTTAACCGCTGATTTGACGCTATCGTTCGCGAATTAACAATCCATTTGTCTCTTCTCTTTCTGACTACGCCGGGATAGCCGCGCAAATGGCTGGACTGTCACTCGCGCACGGCTCCTTATGAAATGTGAAAGTTCGCGTTCACGCGATAAAGGTATTCATTGCCGTTTATTATTCTCGGTTACAAGCAGAATCATGTTTATGTATTTAGTCCACGCGAGTTTCGTGTGAGTTACATATACGCGATTTATGTATCTGTCCGCCGCATCGGGCATTGATTGTGCACCTTGAGGTGCAACCCAGCCTGTTCTTTTTTTATCAGCGATCACGATTAAGAAAACCGTCAAGGACACCGGAGGCGACCTTGACCGAAAAATCGTGCGGTGCGATTAAAAATTCGCGATCGCGTCGGAGCGGGCACGCCGCGCCGTCGCGGGGGAGTGCGGCGAAAGTAAGCCATCATCTCGATGGAAACCGATGTCTGGACGAGTTTAGAGCTGCCCTAGAGCTCCGCCGGCGATCCTCACGCAGGAACAACACCGTGAACAGGATAACGCTGAAGGTTGAAAAGCGAATCGGGTACGCGAGACCGGGTCTTCAAAAGAGAAGGCCAATAATAATGATCGGAGACTGTAATGACCGGTAATTTCTCGGGGAAATAATTCTGTTCAAGCCAGACCGTGCGAGGTTACTTGGACAGCGTGTGCATGTTTCAAGATCAAGAATTTCTGTAGCATCTGAGGATTTCTTCCATTACCTATTGATTGCCATGAGTTTTTTTTTCGTAGATTCGCTTACAGTGTGGTAAGATGGGGTACTTAACGTGGCGTCTGCCAGGTGGGGTGTCACATACCCCATTGAAATTGCACACCGTTTGCTATATTATACGTATCTTTGCATTTAATTTTTAACCAAATACATTTTCCACGTATTATATATGTATTTTCCTACACAACTAAATATTACTTATGTTCAAAGAATACGCGAAATTTTGAATATGCTATTATGTTATTATTTGAACAATTAAAAAGATGTAGTGTCTTACACTCCACTTGACGCTTTTCGGTATAAATTATCACCAGATAGATGTCGGGTTAAATGAGGATGGGTGTAGGATAATAATTTTGATCTATCAGGTTCATTGTATACTTACGATGGGAGATCACGACCTGGACCAGCGCTTTTTGCTGGGATCCGGTTTAAAATGCAGTAGCTGATTGGTATGAATTTATTCAAGAATATTAAGTATCTCTCGTCGGGCATTATTGTAGAACATGGTTTTAAATGTAAATATCTTTCTAATCTTCGAAAATTTGACCCTTTTCTCAAGAACCGTAATAGGTGCGCTTATATTCTTGGTGACTGTCAATTTAAAGGATTGTGGTTCGAATCCTTGACAGTTTCTCGTTCTCCATGCTTATGTACTTAAAAACACCTCTCGCAGTAAAGCAGATAGTACCTATCGTAACTTTAACATTAACCCTTTACGGTCGTATTTGCCTCAGGCATGCGTACCCTACTGGTCGGAATTATTTTTCATTGAACGTAGATTAATTATAAAAACTCGTATAGAATAAACAAATACGATTATATCTTTAACTCTTTATATTGTTGCGACACTATAGAAAGCTGCCTTTAAAATTCAGCTGAAATTATTATTCGATATTGCAACCGTTAAAATAACGACGAATATTGATTAAACAGCCTCCTTTCGACATCTGTCAAGAGCGGAGGCATTTATGTACATTAAATCAGGGCCTTATACCGAAACGTATTATATCGGTATTATACCGGTACTTTTCGGTTGTACCTTCATAACCCTTATAAAAACCGAAATACCGGTATGACGTCATATCGCTATATGAAAATACCGGTACATTTACCTATATTTACCGGTATTTTTTTTGGTTTCCTTATTTTATTAAAATTTTCAAAATATTTTTAGGCAGGGATTTAAAACCGGTATACCGAAACCGATAGTACGTGATACGGAAATCGTGGTAATACCGAAACCAGAGTACAGTAAAGTCTTCATAAGCGCTCGAAAAATTCCCTGTATAAGCGCTCATGGTTCATCCCCACTACGCTCGTTGTATTTTGCCGACAGCGACGAACGTAGAAAAGGACAGTAAGTGAAAAAGAAAGAGGACCTGAGAATCGAGGCTGCCGGTAAGCTCAAGGGCCTGCGTGTCGGTGAGACAATGCTAATGTATGTAATGACAAAACCTTTTTATTTTTCATTATTTTGTTATGAAAATTTGCTCAACATATTGGTGAGGTTGTTCTGATTAAAATGCGACCAAACACAATACAATTCGGTCATATTTACTTATTTAATGTGTTCGCTCATGTCCTTTCATTATCGGTTCTTTCATTTCCGTTGATTTTCATTAAAAAGTGAATATGACCGAATTGTATCGTGTTTGGTCTCATTTTAATCAGAGAAATCTCACCAATCGTTGAAAAGATTTTCATAACAAATTAATTAAAAATAAAAATGTTTTGTTATTACATTAGTATTGTCTCGTCGATATGCAGGTCCTTGATCTTACCGGCTGCCTCGATTTTCAGACCCTTTCTCTTTTTCTATGTTCGTC
The DNA here is from genome assembly GCA_916610135.2 of Macropis europaea. NCBI lineage: Eukaryota > Metazoa > Arthropoda > Insecta > Hymenoptera > Melittidae > Macropis > Macropis europaea. The sequence goes on from OU744345.1 coordinate 37,193,715, forward strand.
GCTGTCGACAAAATATAAAGAGGTGCGAAAACATTGTCCGTATTCGATAACTGTAGCTAGCTGGTCCCGGCTAGCGAGCACTAAACGAGACTTTACTGTAATGTGTTATGATGTTACAATCGTCGGAACGTCGTCGATTTCATGTGTAAAGTGTTGCGGCATCAATCGGTACCGCCTCTATTTCGACGATCGAAAATCGAAACATTGTACTCTTTCGTGCGGACACGTTACGGCTTTGCGATAAAGTAGCTGTGGAATATAAACAAATTATATTATATCTAAATTGCTGTCTAAATTGCAGGGCTGTGGAGTCGGAGTCGGAATTTTGACTGCCGACCCGCAGCCCTGCTAAATTGTTTTGCTTAACATAATTAAAAATATCTTAAAAATATCGTATTAAAAATAGTGTAAAAATATCACAGGTAGAAATAATGGAATGCGAAACCGAAAAAATTACTGGTAAATGTATACTAATATACCAGTATTTTTATATAACAGTTTCAATTCTATAAGGGTTATTAAGGTATTACAGGAAAATCTTAACCTACCAGGTCACCAAAAGAAAACCCGAAAAAATACCAGTATTTATTTCGGTTTTCGGTAATATATCGATTTCGGTATAGCTTTGTTGGTTTTAAGTCTCTGCATTAAATCCTTCAGAATTCTGATATCCAATGTATAAAGTTTTAAATAAGTTGTGATTTTCGTGTTGTGTTCGGTTTAAATTGGACTGTTGATCAAACATGTCCTGCGGCCTAAAATTAGTGTCAAGTAGGAATCGAACATATGCCCACAAATATGTATTCAAAAACAATCCAAAAAAACTTAAAAAGCCTTGTGAAATATCTGTTGTATCTCGGTAGTGTGTTCACTCAGAATAACACACGTTCAGAACGGTATCGTGATGTGGTGGCTGTGAGTAGACATACGACCGGAACAGCATAAATGCTATGATGGCTGAGAGCAGACATACGACCGCGGAGGGTTAAATATGCTTTAAACTATTGACCATCTACGCATAAAACTATGCATACAAAGATTCGTAATAACATGATATACAGTAGAGCCTCCCGTATCCGAACCCCCATTATCCGAATATTCTAATATCCGAATGTTCTGTTATCCAAACAACCGTTTCGTGAAAATTTGTGTGATTTAGCAGCCAGAAAAATATGGGATCCTTAACACTAGGTTTACAGACATTTCTTACATACCTATCTCTACGGACACGCGTAAACGAAACCGCACATTTCCTTTGAAAAATAACTTATTTGATTTAAAAACAATATATTATACACTATTAACTTATAAATGAAACTACGTGATATTATATATTTATATAAAATGTATAATATTTAACGTTACACAACATTACATTTATTCCGTACATTTGTGAAATTCGAAGTGCGTCAAAATGACGCGTCCCGTAAACCTAATGTTAAATAGTGAAACACACTATCAATTTTGTTGATTTCTATTTGAATAAATGAAGTTTAATATAAAAAAAAGTGAGTGTTCTATTATCCGAAAATTCTGTTACCCGGCCACATTTGTCTCCCTGTTAGTTCGGATACGGGAGGCTCTACTGTATCAACATACAAAAGCTCATTAAAATCTGAGACAACCAGTTCGGCAGCTTTCCTTGTAAGACTTATAGACGGCAGTGTATATACGCGTGCGCGTGCAAACGCATCCGCACGTGCCAATTCCGTCCACTCAGGCTAGATGCAGCTTGGCGTGTGTCCGTTGTACCCAGCACGTATTTATATCGCGTGTAAGACGGTGCATTAGGTGTAATAGTAATCTCGCGAGTCGGTTCAAGAGCCAGCCTGCCGGTGGGACGATGAATGGGCGAAAGTTCTTTCCTCCTTTTTCCACGTACACAGAGCTACTCTGAGGTGTCTGACTCTCTTTCACATTCCTCTCCCGTGGCTCTTTGTCTCTCCATTACGAGGCAGGCTCTGGCTCGTCACGCGCGAAAAGTGGCTCATCCGCTTTTACTTTCCACGACAGCTTTCGTTGGCAATGGTACTAGTTACGGCTGTTACGTTAAGCGGTTACGAGAGAGAGACGTAAACGTTTTCTCGTCGGTTCACTCGAAGTAAGCCAACTCTACCTCACTCTCTCACTCTCTCTCTTTCCCCCTCACGATCCACTGTCGTCGTCTTTCTCTCGATGTTCCCACTTCTGATACGGAGATCTACGCTCTCACTTTCGTTCGTCAGCTCTCTCGCCTACGTAACGAGGCTCGTCGGTTTTCTCTGTCGCTCTCGAACTTGATCCTTCTCTCGCCTCTCTCTCTGACAAACTATTCAGTTTTATTTCGTCAAAGACCGCGAATAGTTTTCTCGTTTCTTTCGTTACGTAGTCGTGACGAAGTAGTTTGGACGAGTGGGGACTTGAAAGGAACTCTGTACACGGTCACGAAAATCGTTTGGATTTATTTGATTTCCACAGGATGATTACGTTCTCTTTGTGATTTCGGACATAATTAAATGGTACATTGTATTTTTTATAACTGTGTAGAGAAGAAAAGTATTAAGTATTCTTTTGTGATTGAAAGAAATAGAATTTAGAACATATTGTGTCTTTCGATTGAGCGAACTAGGGAATACGTTAAATGTTATTCTATTTTTATCATCAGTGTGTTCTAGATTGCAGATCTGGGTAATTTTGAAATTTCATTTTTAATTGTCATTTTTAATATAGTTAGTTGAAAATAATTTGTTTAAACAGGACAATTAAGATTATATAAAATACAGATTGTTTTTAAATAACCAGCAATTTTAAGTAATTACGGGTTAAATTAATTTTCATTTTAAATATTAAAGAGATAGTTGCTAAAATAATTTCAATCAATACTATGAATTTGCTTGATTTTTACATTCAGTGGAGTTATAAACGGTTTTTCAAACGATTAGTCATAAAAATTGAAAATGTTCAAGTCTATTATGTATATTAAAAATATTTATTTATTTATTTATTTATTTGTAAATTGTACGGGTATAAATCCAATGTGTACACATAAGTAAGAACTATAACAGAAATAGAAGAAATGAAGATAGTCACACAATGTAGTATTAAACAAAAAGGCAATTGTAAAAAATTATAATAAAACATTATCTAAGCACTGCGCAGTGCTAAGTGTAAAGATTTTTTAAAGCTAGGAATAGAGCCACTGAAAAAATCAACCTTATCCGTAACTGTGTTGGCAGATTTTAATATATGAATAATTGGATCACTAGAACCATATTTAGTTTTTATGGTAGCATAATGAAATACATGACTTCTTCTAAAATTCCTTGTGGGAGCATAAAAGTGAATAAGTTCTAATAATTGAGGACAGGAGATTTGAGCATGTATAATTTTGAATAAAAAAGATAGATCATTGACAATCCTGCGATCATACAAAGAAGTCATATTAAGTATCTTTAGTAATGGATTATAATCATGATCATTGCGCAACATGGGTCTGTTTAATCTAAAAGCAATATGCCTGATGAATTTATGCTGCACTCTCTCAAATATAATACTTATAAAATTAATCGTGTTACTTGAAATAATAATTTAAATAAATTTATATATGAAACATTTTATGTAGGTTTACGCTAAGAAATGGATATATTATAAATGCCTAGGACTGCCAAATAGTATATCATTAGCAGAACTGAAATACATTCAAAATTTATGCTCTTTCAAATTTGTCTTCGATGAACATTACGAATAAATTATTTACGAACTGACAGGACCTGTTAGTTTCATAATCACAATGTCTCGAAATTTTTAAAATATTCAAACTCTTAAATTACTTTATAATTCGTTAGTTTCAGCACATTTTCTAAAGTACGAAGTAAATTTCTGTGATTACATTAACTGTTTTCGCGTGTTTAAATGTTAATATCGTTAATAAACCGAAGTTGAAAAAGGAAGTAAAATAAATTAAGTTGAACTGAATAAAATACATTAAATTACTAATTATTGTTCAGGTTGTTAATAGGTTCAATTGTTAACCATAGATAAAACTTTTCAAAACTGAACGTTCGCGTACTTCGGCTATGACGCAAACGTCGGATACGTGGACAGACGTACGAGCAAGAAATATTATAATTCGTAGACAAGATAAAGGTAAATTTATCGGCGTTGCGGTGAATACATGGCGATAATGTTAATTGTAGAGGGGCTTTGGAAAAAAATGACGAACACCGTGAATTGAATTATTTTATGGAGCGTCGCGTTAATGACAGTCGGCACTTCAAGTCGATACAAATAAATACACTCTTCTCACTTATCCAACACGTTATCTTCGATAGATATCGATACGATTACGAATATATGGCAATGCGAATTTGTACAGTGGCTTACAAACATATTCGAACGTTTAATGCTTAAAAAAAGAAGTTATATTGTACGTATTATTAATGTTCAACAGTCCAAGCAATGTCTATAAAGCATTTCTTGGGAACATTAACTGCATAGAAGCCAGAAAGATATTTAAAGCAGGGACTTATACCGAAATGTAAAATACCGGTATTATACCGGTATTAATATAGGAACCAAAATACTGAAATACCGGTATGACGTCATAGCGCTACATGAAAATACCGGTATATTTACCTATATTTACTGGTCATTTTTTCGGTTTTCTTATTTTAGTACAATTTTCAAAATATTTTTAGGCGGGGATTTAAAATCGTTATACCGAAACCGATGTAAGTACATAATACCGAAACCAGAGTAATTAGCAGCATTTTGTGAGTGAAAAAGAATACGATGTTACAATCGTCAAAATGTCGTCGATCTCATGTGTAAAGTATTGCGGCATCAATCGGTACCGCCTCTATTTCGACGATCGAAAATCGAAACATTGTATTCTTTCTTGCGGCCACGCCACGGCTTTGCGATAAAGTAGTGTGGAATATAAAGAAATTATATTATATCTAAATTGCTGTCTAAATTGTTTTGCTTAATATAATTAAAAATATCTTAAAAATATCGTATTAAAAATACTGTAAAAATATCTTAAGAGTTAGAAATAATGGAATGCGAAACCGAAAAAATTACCGGTAAATGTATACTAATATACCAGTATTTTTATATAATAGTTTCAATTCTATAAGGGTTATTAAGGTATTACGGGAAAATCTTAACGCACCATGTCACCAAAAGAAAATCCGAAAAAATACCGGTATTTATTTCAGGTTTCTGTAATATATCGGTTTCGGTATTGCTTTGTTGGCGTAATAGCGGCATCAAAATCATACCGGTTCTAAGTCCCTGATTTAAAGCTTTAAACAATAATAATAATGTATTTACAATTTTAATAATTCATCAATATGTGGTGTGTGCTTATTTCATTTTGTAAGCACACTGAAGTGCAGATATAAAATACTTTTGTAAATTTTATAATTTAAACGATTCTCAAAATAAATTAAATATTTTTTGAACTCGCCAAAGGTGACCCTAAAACTTATACAAGCCTCCTAGTCGACAAGTGAATCCAGTCTTTTTTTATTATCAGCTCCTATTAATTAATAAACAATTTAATGATACTAATCAGTAGACTGCGGATTTTCATGCAAATATACATTTTTAGACTTCAATATTCTTGATTTCCATATGGCTGGTGAAACGCAACAACGGCAGAACTGCATTTTGAGGTTGATATGTCTAAAAGTGCATTTTTTCTTTAGCTTATTCTATAAAATGTGCATTCTTCACGAACTTGGATACGTTAAATTGGATAATGATCCGCAGTTTGCTAATCAGGTACAACAGACTTAAAATTGACTGTTTTAAAACCATAAAAACTTATTGAAAATCGACTTGATGAACTGTTAGAATAGTGGAAAACAAGGATACCAAAGTTAATGTTTAGTGCATGGACAATTAAAAATCAGCGCAACTGTTGAATAATTTACGATTAAAGTTACATTTAAAGACGACGTTACTTACTGCATGACCAATATTATACTCAAGTTCGAACATCTTCGGCTTTGTTAGAGCTACAGTGAAATTAGCAACAGTGAAAACAAAAACCGTCGCATGTGACGGCCGAATTTTTAATGAACGACCGAATCTTATCGCTGGAATCTCGCTGCAAACCGTGGGATTCATTTTTCTATTCGGGTCAAGTTGAAGAGTTCGAACTGTCGAGGAAGGACGGTGGCCAGCGCGAGGTCACGCGTGTTCGTTGTTGCACGTTATATTTAGCACGTTGGGGAAACATTTTTACCCTGTCTTATTATTACCGACGTTGTCGCCGAGCTATCGATTGAAGGATATGTAACGACGAATCGAACGAACTCGTCATGACGGCCGTTCTGTTTCTTCCTCGATCGATCGGGAGAAACGGTGTGCTTCCCTTAAAGGGATGTTCTCCATCCTTGGAACCTATGGCGGGTATATCTTGGGAACTTTTTTTTGTTGAAAAAAACTAAAACAACTTACCTTTACGAAACTGTACACATGTATTCATATATGTTTGTGCTATATTCATGAATTTTTGTACATTGTTGTCATCTAAACTGTAGTCATTATTCATGAAGTGGATAGGTTGAAAAAATTAGCTCGCAGGATAACTGCCGCTGAAGTTATACTTAATTAGTATGGTCGTGACTAGCGCTTGAATTAAGGAAAACTAAATACACTATTTACGATTCTGAAAATAGTTTGAAGGTCAAGATATTAGTAGAAAATCATTTCAGTTCATTCTTTCGATTGAACTCATTTTGTTAAAAATCACTTTTTTTCGTTTTTCATGGTTCAGGCACTAGCCACAGTCATACTAATTCAGAATTATTCTCAGTTTTCGATTTCAGATGACTTCAGCAGCGGTTATCGTGCGAGCCAACCAAGGAGAATATTTTCCACCCGTCCAGTTATCCGGTGAATAATTGCTCTAGTTTAGAATAAAACAGCGTACAAAAATTCAGGAATGTGCCGCAAATGCATGCGAGTAATTCTGTAAAGTTTCAGAGAGATGTGTCGTATAGTTTTTCTGACAAAAATGCCCAAAATATAGTATCAAAAGAGGCCGAGGAAAGAGAATAGCTCCTTAAGGTGCGCGAAACGACAGAAAGGGAGAGGAAGAGCAAGAACACGACGCCTTGAATCTTTCCCCGGCATAATTGTACGTTTAATAAGCGCTTTATCAAAGGCGATAATACGGGCGATAACGGTATGTAGGTCAGTTTGATACGAGTGACCTGATTCCTGGCTGGCACCGCGTTACCAACGCTCGTAGATCCGCATGCGTGCCACCGGCGTAGTACAATTTTATATGCGTACTTATAGAGCATAATTCTAACCTCGTAACCCACGTGCACGACCACCTATACAGGGTGAGTCACTAGAAGTTGCGAGGTGCCTACCAGACCTTAAGGTTGCCGAATTCGTTCAAATGTTGCACAGCGACAGTATACGGTTTCAGGATGTTTTTTTGTAATAAAACGCACTTACCGCAGTTATGCGCAGATGTCATCGGAAATTTTGAAAAAAGAGTGGCTTTCTGCCAAAAGAACCGCGGTGCCCGTTTGGCCGATATTGTCTTTCACATATAATTGTAATTGATCTAAGTTTACGTTGAAATCAAGAAACCCGAAATTTTTTAAATTAGCCCTTTGATTGCGGCCTACTTGGAAACGTGGCAAACGTTGCGTGCGGCCGAGCTGTGGAAGTACAGAGTGAGCCATTGCGCCGTACGCCTATGGGCGTCGGCAGTACACGGTGAGCGGTATTGTCAAGTGCCAATACCAGTCAAAGGGTTAAAGTGTGTTTTATTACAGAAAAATATTTTCTGGAAAAAAAGCCTTTCTTGGAAAACCCTTTACTTTGTGTACAGAGCATTGCGTTCAGATTTTAGGATCCACCTCGCAATCATTTTGGAGATATTTCGTTTCAAAAATTTAACAGCTTTTGTGGCCGTGTGGGTCGTTTGCGCCACACGCGTCAAACTCGACTATTCTAAATAAATGCTAATAATCTTTGTATTTCAATCGAATCATAAGATAATTTAACATCTGTATTTATAAAAACTTATTTTTATGTGCCAGACTATCCCTCTGCGGACGACAGACGCATATATACGTTCAAAAAGATCGTTCACCGTGTGCTACGGACCACCGCACTGGCCTAGGCACACGCGTTTACTGTACGCTTTCAACCTATATATTTAGACGAATTATCATCTTTGCTTATTTCATTAAAATATATATGTCTCGTTACATATTTTGCAATTTTAAAGGACTAAACCAACTGAGTAATCGACATCAAATATATAATTATAATTAATTATTAAATTAAACACGTGTTCTACCACGGAAAATTTCAGCACATGGTGCACGATTTTTCCCGAAGCTTTCCGGCCTCAAAGGGCTATGTATGGAATTTTTCACTGTGCCAGAGGACGTGTTGATGACTACGACAAGTGCATGATTGTTATTTGTTTCGTGCAATTGTAGTCGAATTTGTAAAGCGTCTGGCTTGTACGCGGATAGCTCTGGTTCAATTTGTATTTTTTAAAAGTGTTTCTTCAATTTTCCAATAACATGAAATTGTAAAGTCGTTTTCATGTAATGAAATGTTATTTTATGGTAAATTATGCATTTATATGTTGTTCGTATTTGCAAAACTCCTTGAAGTAACAAAACATTTTACATGATCGTTTTACATTGAAGTAGTAGTTGCAACACAGTACATGGTGGACGGTTTCCCAATTTAACTATGGCAGCGAACGTGTTAATTAAATAACTAGAGCACGTATGTTCATGCAATTTAAAATGTCCAAATTGGTGACTGGTGGACACTTAATAATTTTGCGAAGTAATAATGACATATTTTAAACATTTCAAGGTGCAAATGCAGTCTTGTTGAAATTTCTTTTATTTAACTGAATTAACATAGGAAATTTGGAAGTTAAAAAATGTATACTTAATAACTATTGATTCTTACAAAATTTAATACAGAAGATTTGTATTCAAAACAGTGAACTGTAGCATGTCTGACTAGATATGGCTGTTTTCATTGCAACACTAAACGCGTTAACACTTTACTGTCATGTCAGCCGCGTATAGGTGACATTCATTGTCGTATACAATAATTTATTTGATTATTCAAAACTTATTTGGTCACGTATAGTATTAATAAATGTATTCCAGGCTAAAAAAGGTATAACGTCAGGTTATATTCATTTTGTGTACGAATTTAAAAAGTTTATCATTTTCAGCTAATACAGCGTGGCAGTTAGCGTTAAATGAGCGTTTCGGTTTTGATAATACTGACAAATTTTTCAGAAGAAGTGTGTCTTGTCTAATGGAACATCTTACGACTGAAGTGAATTTTCTGAAAGTCTCATAGTTTATAACCCTTCGAGTCTTGAGACTTTTGGAGAAACATGCGCACCCTGTGCTGTGATTTTTCGTGGTAAAACACAGTTTAGAATAAATATTCTATTATTTTACATTGTTTAAAGCAATAGAAATCCTATCATACGTTTTTCTCTGTAATTGACCTTGTATTAAGTCGAATGACCTTGCATCATAGAACATTGTTTTCGTCTCATCACACTCTATTATAATACCAGCATGCCCTGGACACGGATTCGCTTGTGATTTTTCGGCGTATATAATTCAAAAATTACTTTTTTTTTTCTTATATTTTGTAACCGCGCGAATTCTCTTTCGTGCGCGCGGACATCCAGGTTTGCCACCTAGCGGCTGTGTGTGAATTATATCCCTGTGGACGGCTCGCTGGCACGTCGACAAAAAATAGTTCCATGTTTTTTATCTCGATATATTATTTATTTATAAAAAAAATATGTACTATTACATTGAAAAAAATACTGATGACCTTAAAATGACCTTGACATGCATTCATACAAAAAAAAATTACACAGTATAGTAAGTTCCTTGTGGGGCCTGTTTCAAATGCCTCACTTTGATTTTTCTAAATGAAACAATATTTTTTGGAACATTGTCTTGCAGTCGATGCAAAGAAACATTCATTGACCTATAAGTCCATGACCCTGAAGAGATCTTAAACCTGAATATTCACGCTTAAATTTTATGATTTCACGAGATCCTTGATCTAGTTGTACGTGGGTAGATTCATAACTGCATTACTTCCAATGTCGTTCTGTATCTCAATGATAATAGGATTCTTGTCTGATTTGTAAAGATATGAAATATACGATGGAATTTCAAACGTTCAGGGTGCCTTACTGAACGAGATATATTTTTCACGAAAAATTTTTTTCTAATGTATGTTGCATATACAGGGTGAGCAATTAAACATAATTTGATGACACACATAGCATGAGACAAACTGTAGAAATTTATTTTGTATTTTTTTCATTTGATTAATATGGTCTTTAAAATAACGATTTCAAATATTACCATAAAAATTATTATTAAAATTCTTACTGAAATAGTTAGTTGTCGTGTTCAGTTATAATGACTCACCCTGTATGTTCACACCCGTCTAATCGGATACACGGGTAAGTTCTGAGAGAAACAGCTCGACAAGAAGCTGTTGGAGGCGATTGCGTGTAAACACAAGCATGCTTACTTTTAACTGAGCATTATGTCTGTTGCTCGTTTTATCGATGTATTGATATATCGTGAATCGACACGGTCTTGAACAGTAATTTTCATTTTTTGAATGTTACTTTCAGTTTTAAAACGGTGTCACTCTTTATGCACATTTAAACGATTTATGCAAGATGACAAACGGAGACAGATGTATTGTGAAACTTCTCGTAGGATATGATAATAAATTTTTTGAAAAATACCGAAATTACTACATTTTTATATAAAAGAAATATAACCTCAAATCATACACTTTTTAATCAACAATATTAGTAAGTTCCATAATTTTGTTATTGGTTTTATTTCCACCTTATTAGATATATTTAACAATACTATAAGTGATAAAATAAATAATGATTGAATGTAAGTGTCACTCACACATGGGTGACAATGTCAGTCAAAGTGTTAATGTCAATTTATAGTTATTATACCAAAAATTGAAGAAAAATAAAAAAATTCTTGCGTAATAATAATGTGCATATGTAATTTCTATTTAAAGTAAAAAATAACTATACGTACATACATACATGTGTTAATATGGCACAGAGGAAATTCAGAAATAAATGCACTTCAAAGAAATTTAAATATTATCACACGTCCTACATATTGAACACCTTGTTAGAATTTTATATACATCGATGCATCATGCGTGTATTTTCTCACGCTATCCTCATTTTTCTTCATTTCTCGCGTTAAAACGCCGTAAATTACTACCGCAATTACTTCACGTCACACACGATCGGGTCATTATCCACGGTATTATGATAATCAATCGTTACAGTGGCAGTTCAAGAATTTAAAAACATATAAAAGTGTACACAGGATATTGCTGAATTTATGGGTATAAATTACGGTACAGTAGAACCTACCGCAAGAAAACAAAAGTCCTAATGAGGGTTAAATTCAGGTTTTTTTATCAATCTAGCGTTTTTTGTTCTGAATTGTTTACCGATTAACACTCGAACCTAACGATAAATAGACAGTACAAACCAGTGGCTTAAAAGCGAAACCTAAAATTACAAAATCCAAAAAGCCAAGCGAAGCTCATCATAATGGCCATTAGGACCAAACTGTTCAATTATTTATGTGATTTTGTTGTTTATTGCAGAGCATATTGTAAAATTCCTGATGAACATACGTATATCGAAAAATGAACACTTTCGGAGATATTTAATTCTTTGTAATCTATAAGGCAATCTTTATATAATTATGTATGCGACACGCAACGTAATTCATTTTTCATAATAAATAGCTAAAACAATGGCCAGTTGTTTGAATTTTTTATAGATTTGAATATTTGTTGCATTTATTGTATTTCTTGAAAGTATCTTCATTTTATACGAAGAATGTTCGAGGAATTCCATTCAACTTAATGTAAGAAAACATAAACTACCTCTACTGACATCTGAAAAATTAATAAAATTAAGTAAAGTATTTTTTTACGCTTATTTATTCATAGAACATAATAATCAATATTTTTGAAATAGTTCACTGCTGGACATGTATTTACTAATTGTAAGACTGTTTTTTGTTTATAATGAATCCTACCAGTCTGTACAGTTTGTACTTATAATTCAACAACACTCAGTATACACACTTATGTTGTTTGCCCGTGCACGTTGCATATCCTGAGCGATAAGAGCACAATCGTAAGTGGAAATAGATATTGCTTTTTTTTTCTCAGTCAAAGAAAACTGGACTAGCTTCTTAACACTAGGTTTACGGAACTCGTCATTTTGGCGCACTTCGAATTTCACAAATGTGCGGAATAAATGTAATGTTGTATTACGTTAAATATTATAAATTTTATATAAATATATAATATCACATAGTTTCATTTATAAGTTAATAGTGTATAATATATTGTTTTTAAATCAAATAAGCTGTTTTTTAAAGAAAATGTGCGGTTCCGTTTACGCGTCAATTTGCCGCGTGTCCGTAAAGATAGGTATATAAGAAATATCCGTAAACTTAGTGTTAATTACCAGTTTCGAATACCGCCAACATTTATTTATGATGGAGAAAGCTATTTAGATATAATATAGACCGATTAAGTGCACACAATTTTCCTACTTAAAAATAAAATTTCTGTGTGCGTTAAACGTTTCCTTCTGGACAAAAGTAGAGAACAAAAAGTGGTAAATATTCCGTACGATTTGTAAAAAGAAAATAAATAACATAATCGGTACATTGTGCGTCATGCCGTTGTAATCGTTACACAACTGTTCTTATCTTCGAATTTGTCCGAAGTTTTTTCTACCACGGCACGCGTGCGATACTTTCAGCATGTAACGAGACTCAAAGTGCGGCTGGCTCGCCAACCAGTATTAATTCGCTTGACCCATTTACCCGATGCACTTGGACCATCTTGCACTACCGGTATCGATGTGTGTTAAAAGTGTGCTCACGGGTACAGTGACGCGTGCGCGAATACTCGGCGAAACAGATATAGCGTGGTCGTAAAACTAGGCGAGACGTCAAACGAACGTGTGTTTTTGAGTGCCGTGACAAAAAGTAAGAATGGAGGAGCTAAGTACCTTAGACCCGATTAAGGAGTTGGGACTTTGAAAATTTTACTAACTATCGAATTTTTCCGTATTCAAATATTCGACAAATATAATTCGAATGCTTGTTGAATACTTGGGTAACTTTGAATATATGATTATATTTGAATATTTGTGTTCATTCGAATACTTGGGTATGGTCAAATATTCAAATACCTCAACAATTAAAATATTCAACAAATATAATTCGAATACTTGGGCATATTACAATATTTGGGAATATTTGAATGCTAGATTCAAATAATTGGGTACAATCAATACTGTTCGAATATTTTTCAATATATTCGAATATTTGGGTACGGTCGAATACTTGGGTATATTCAAATACTCGAATACCTAACGATTCAAATATTCGACAAACATAATTCGAATACACGGTTAAATTCGAATGCTTGACTATATTCAAATATTTCAGTATATTCGAATACCTAGATATTCTCTGAGTACAAATACGACGACCTATCCTTATTTAGCATTCTTTATTCAATGTTACAAAGGACATTCAATGTAATCCTCTTTCCATTGCCACAACCTAACCTAGTCGAATTCAGTCCAACCTTATTCAAATAAAAAGTCGCCGTTTACGCTGAAAGTACTAATTTGCCGAACTATCTCGATCAAGCATTTTGTATTCAGTTCAACGGTTCCTATTAACTTGCAAATTACTGGATCGTCTTTTGAGACTACTATATTTCTTTCAGCGACTATACATTTCCGTTGCGATTTGATCAGCCAACGCATCCCTCGAACTGTCGCACACAAATACCACTCCGAATGCTACGAGCAACGGAACATTTGGCAAACACAACAGATCAATAAATTTATCCTATGCTACATTCAAGTTCAAAGATGTTGTGTAGAAAGAAAAATCGAAGAACCTGCACTGCCAACTATATATAAATATTACGTAATTCAAATCCGTGTATTTCTTAGAACGTCACAAAAAAAGGCGGTAGTCTGGAATGTTTTTGGTTGTTAGAGACTCAAGGAGGAAGGACTCCATTGAGTCCCAACACCGATCGTGAATCATTCGCAAAAACGTCCCCGCGAACATTGTGAGCCGTTGTGACACCGGCGAGGAGAACAAAAAAAATGATGCGAGAGAACGTTCAAGAGGAATTTGATAACCGGTCGGCCTATAATACAGGCGCCGCAAACAGGCACATCAAGGTCACTCCTCATGTACTCATTCATACGAAAATACAGCAAATGTAAAATCCCAATTTTGAAGTTTTTATCGGTTTGAAACTTGAAATATAAGTTAAAAAGTAATGGAAATCGTACGAACGAATAAAATTGTGACAGAGAAGTGACCTTGAAATGCCCAGTCTCTGTGTCATAGGTGACAAGTTTGAAACTGACCAATTCGATTCTTATAATACTTTCTAGAGTGTTTATGAACCTGATTTTTAGAATCTTGTGGTGAAAATGGAATACGAGGAGCGTCATAATCTTCGTCTCCCTAAAATTTAAAATGATTAAGAAAGAAAACCATTTCGAGTTGATATACTTAGTTATTCGATTCCAAGGATATATGAGAAAAACCTCGTAAATAACAATATATTTTGAGAATCGCGTTCTGTGCTATTCATAACTTTGTACATTTCAAGTACCGTGTTGTTCAAGGGACGCATGTGTGTCTTACAAATTTCTTCAGCTAATATTTTCAACGCTACCAAAATCATCAACCTCTGTCCAACTGACCAAGCTAACTAACCAAAAAAGCCTAGGACACAATACGGCGTTAGGGTGGCTCTTATTTACTCTTGATGAACATTTTTTCAAAGTTTTTTTCGCGGCACCCCCCAGAATAGTTTCAATTAATGAAAAAATAATCTGTGAAAAATTTTAGCTCAATCGCATAACGAGAAAACGTGCCCCAGGACCCTTAAACATTAAAATAATTAAATGCTCATAAAATCGTTTTTTTTCGATTATCTTCTAAATTATTGATTAT
Source organism: Macropis europaea (assembly GCA_916610135.2). NCBI lineage: Eukaryota > Metazoa > Arthropoda > Insecta > Hymenoptera > Melittidae > Macropis > Macropis europaea. The sequence continues at coordinate 37,208,819 of OU744345.1, forward strand.
ATCAAAAAACGTGTCAGACAAGAGTTGTCGATCAGAACAGGGCGCATCTTTCATGTTTTATTACTTGTTTTCGTACGACGAACGGTTTTCGAAAAAAATGAAAAAAATGCCTGAGAAAAATTCTAAAAATTTTATTTAAATTTTGAAAATTGAAGTGCGTTTCATTTATTTCTTTATTAATACAGGCAAAATAAACACATAATGTTTAAACTATCATTACAATAATCTACAGAAATTTTCGAACCTTTTCGAGTTTTTTAATTTCTAAAAAAGTCTTTTGGGTCGAAAATAAAAAATACCCACTTTTAACCTTTATTCATAAAAAAATAATTAAAACGCACTTCAGTTTTCAAAATTTAAAAAAAATTTGTAGAATTTTTCTCAGGCATTTTTTTCATTTTTTCGAAAACCGTTCGTCGTACGAAAACAAGTAATACAACATGGAAGATGCGTCCTGTCCAGATCTACAACTTTTGTGTAAAACATTTTTTGATATAATCAATGATTTAGAAGATAATCGAAAAAAAAACGATTTTATGAGCATTTAATTATTTTAATATATAAGGGCCCGGGGGCACGTTTTCCCGTTATCCGATCGAGCTCAAATTTTTCACAGATTATTTTTTTTATTAATTGGAACTATTCTGGAGGGTGCAGCAAAGAAAATTCAAAAGTCGAAAATAAGAGCCACCCTAATACGCCATACAACGCGGCGACAAGCATTCCAACCGCAGAAAACCATCAGCTCTGAAGTAATCCGCGCTTTAAGGGTCAATCAATAAATTCTATAAATTCAAAGATTCCTCGCATTTCTCGTCACCCCTCGTATTCATTTCAGGGGAAATATTACTAGACATTGAAAAATGAGAACATTGAAAAAAAAAATGTTCTATCCATTTTCTGGGAACGTTTTGACCGTACCATACAGGAACGCGTGCAGCGAAAAGCCCGTGTAACCGCATCGAGCAACGTTGAACAACGACGGCAAGAGTGGAGACAGATAGAGAGACAGAAGAGGGAAAGGAAGGGAGAGACAGAGAGAGAGAGAGAGAGAGAGAGAGAGAGAGCTCTCGCAGTGGCGCGCTTGTGCTCCCGCAACAACGTCGCTCTCTCGGTTCTCTCATTGACCTAGTTACCCAGTACACTTGACCGCACTCCGCGTCCCTCCCTCGACCCCACACCACATCCCTTCTTCCACACCGCCGCCCTTCCCCTACTCTGTTACCCTTCAGAGTGCCGCGCCGCCTCTGCTCGCGGAGTTACCGAGCTTCTCCTCCCTCCCCTCCGCTCCCGATCCGACCCGTACCCCGAGTCGCCGTCACCGTCACTGACGCCGTCACCACCGCGTCGTCGTCGTCGTCGTTGTCGTTGCCGTCGTCGTGCACGGCTCACCCTTGCCCCCCACCCACGCCACCCTACTCGAGAATAGCTCACTTCGTTGCTATTCGCGTGCTCTTTCTGAATTACATCGTTACCTCCTTTCTCGCCTTTCTTCCATGCTCCTTTACCCTCTGTTCCATTTCGTTGAACGAAACTTCCGACGTTTCGGAGCTAAGATATTTTCTTTGTGCTTAGTTTGTAGGGTTATGATAATAAGATTGTGTTAGGAATTTCGACTGGTACACATGGAAAGAAATATTTATGAAAGATGTAAGATGTTTATTCTGAAAAATGTAAATTGAATATTAAACATGTAACAGTACAATATAACTTTTTTGTACCACAATATCCTTATATATGTTAATATTGTTCTTTTTTTTATTTATTTAAAATGTTTGACTTTAGACACAGCTTAATTGACAGTATGTACATCATGGAACAATTACAATACACAGCTACCCTGTAAAAATGTAAACTTACGAACCCTGTAATACGAGCCCTTTTTGCCGTGTTATACGGACATTGCCACAATTTTTCCGCCGTGTTATACGGGAGGTTACTGTACATACGATGCTCCACTGTCAAAGCCTTATCAATTTAAAAATTGCAATTAATAGAAGAGTGGCAAACATTGCACGCTATGACAAAACATAAAAAGTATTTGGTGATATTGAGAGGGGTAAGTGACCTTGACGTGCCTGATGTCTGTGGCCCTAGAATATTCACCCAATCAATAGTTACAGTGAAGAGATGAAATATTTAAATGGTGATTTTTCCGAACATAGGAGTATACAGGATGTCCACTACAATTGAACGGAGCTCTATTATTAAAATGCGGTAGAGACAGTGAAGAATGTGCTGACGCAAAATTCGAATAGTTTTAGATCTTGAAAATTAAAACAAAGACGAATATTGCCTGACTACTCAAACTTCGTACCTAAAAGCGTGACACAGATTTGACTACTGCGACAAGGAATTCTTGATACGTTCTGGTTGCACAATGGTGTATCATCTGCATTGAAAATTTGTCATGGCTTAATTAATCATGCCGTCAGATTCCAAGCTTGAGTTGTCGGATAATAGCATGACAGTGTAACAACGCCAAATCGTGTCGACCACTTTGTTCGCGGGTCTTCTCGCGTCCAAGATATTGTTACAGACCGGAGGAGTTATTATCGGTGTCGTGTCTGGCATTTTTCGAACATCCTTAGGTCCCTCGTTAGAGTCGTCGTGGTCTACTTCAGTATGACGTCGTCCCATAAGCAATGTCATCTTTAAACATGACTTCATCAAACATAAAGAAATTAATAACTGCAGTTACTTTTAATTATCAAGATAACGAAAGTTAATTTTAGTGTCCGTGTTCAACTACTTCAACAGTTCTTTTATTCCATCTTTAACAAATTCCTGTCGTTTTAAGACGATTTGTGTCAGGTCGACTTCAACCAATCATCATAATTGAATATTTTGTTAACTGAAAAGCTGTCAAGCTTCCAAAAATGCATCTCATCGATGAAATTGTTAGCAACTGGTAATTAGTAATCCAAATTTTCATCGAAAAATTCTAAACAAAGTCACCCCTCACAACCCATAACATGCACCGTACAATGTTTTGATACATAACAAAATGAAATAATATATTTAATACATGATTTATACGATAAGGAACATTATTTATAGGACGACCTGATACTTTACTGTATACACGAATGCTTCTGAAAAAGTGGTACAGACTCTGTGAACGTATCGTAGACCTAATCCGAAAGAGATTTCTGTATGTAGAAAACTGTACAGCGGTATATATGTTACCAACGTTGAGGATGAAACGCATGTAAATAACTGGTTTGCATCTCCAAGAGTTTGAGAAATGACGAAGTGTGTATGTATAAAATGAACACACTATGCGTGCATATTCCTGAAGAGGATGAACTCGAAACACAGACACCCTGACAGCGCTACGTCCTGTCGTGCACAGCTCACCCTTATTTCCTCACTCGAGAATAGCTCACTTCGTCGCCGTTCGCATACTTTCTCTGAATTACATCGTTAGCCCTTTTCTCCTTTCTCCGCTGCTGCTTTCCCTATGTTCTATTTCGTCGGCCCCCTTTCGGCGTCGTTACTTCGTCGCCCCCCCTTCGGCGTCGTTACTTCGTCGCCCCGCGTCGCGACGTTTTATGCCGCACAGAAGTCCCAGCCGAGCAATTTCCTATCCGCGTAAAGGAGAGCCGAACCGATGGATTACAAGAATATCTGGGGTGCTGGAGTCTTTATTTCTACTTTTTTTTAGGGGAGCGGTGATGGTAATTCAAGCGGGAAATAAAATGGAAGTCGTCGAGTAGAAAGTTTCGGCAACGAAACGTCGATTACAGGTATCCGCAGAAAATTACTTGGGATCATTGTAAATATAGGGTCTTCCATGGATGTATGCCAAAATAGTGTGAAATAAAAATAATAGTGCATGAACGTAGATTGTACAGTTCCGTACATAGGTCACCGGATATTTACAATTAGTAAAATTAGGTGGTGCCCGATTTTGCAGTATCAAATGACTTTCATTATGAAATAAAGTTAGCACTAATTGTTTATAATGTAGAGAATGTGTAATTCAAATCATATGTTAAAGATCGTAGCAAAAATTAGTAATTAATCTTACATTTTCTTCTTATCAATGTATCTATGTATGATATGACCGTTCGCACTAATAGCGATAATCTTTTGATTAAATGTTTTAATATTTCGGAACTAATTTCTTTCCAACCTTCTTATAACTTTTTCCATAAATCTTTCTTTGACTTCTGGCGAAATTTTCAAAGCAAACGAAAAATGTGTATGTGCAGACTATCGTCTAACCGAGTTGAAGATGTATTAGAAATATACTTACGCGTACAGTCTCGTTTCTTAAATATTTATTCAAATTATACGAGCATATTATTAATATCATGTTCAGGTATTATATTAATGTAAAATAGATGAATATAACAATATAAAATAATAAAATCTAGCTAAAAAATTGTATCCACTTGTAATAATCATTTTGCTTAAAATGAGCAAGTGTCTGGTGATTTACGGACGGGGGTGTATATAGTTTCTAAGTTACAGAAAATTTGAGCTTTTTGAACCCTGTGAGTTAAAAGAAAATGTTATCCTATATGCTACAATTTTTTACGATAGAGTATCGTATGTTAAAATTAATACTTCATTATTGTAATGCGTATGACGTTAGTTGTTAAGATAGTTAGTGCAGTGACATTGCAAAATGTTTAACGAACGACATACATTGTAATAAGGCACGTTGACATAATAATTTATCCAAGTATATGGGTTTATAGTGTACAATAAATAGGTACGTTTGGACCAGTACAATGATCCGTAGCACATGATGCATGATTTTTCAGAATCTACAGGGTGTTACAGATCTCAACCAACAAACTTGTTTATGGTTTATACTACTTTCCCCTTTCATATCTCGAAAACGAAGACGATCCATGGTGTATATAACATTTTTTGCTCAAAATGACCTCCCAAACATGTTGGCAAAGTTTGTCGGTTGACATCTGGAACATCCTGTACACATGGGCTCGTCGGGACGACAGCGTTTGAGGAAATATTTCAGGTGAACCCGTAGCCTTCTACATCTTCCTTTACTAGGTCTCTTCCATTTTTCGTAAAATAAAAAAAAGTAGAAAATGCATTTGACTTTATTCGAACGTCATACGATGTTAAATTTTACAATATCGACTGCCACGCTGGGCTATACGAACCAGCGAATCCAATATTGTCTAATTAAACAATGAACATTTTGTGTAAGATTCTGATTGATGTCAAAGTCAAAATAATCGTATAAACTGATAAGCGTTCATGATCGTATAGTTGAATTTTTTTTTCTTAAGAACCAGTATTTAAAAATGTGACGTGTCTGACTAGTCACAGCATTTTTCACTGCGGCAGTGAATGTGTTAATTACGAAGTGAACACTGAACATTTTCTTCAACCTATCCAGTTCTAACACATTCGAGAAAAGCGTACGTTATGTGCTGAAATTGAATGTAGTAGAATACGCTTAGATAATTTACGATAATTTGAAGAAAAACAAAGTCGAATTTTAACATTTAAAGCCATTTTTTATTAAAATGGTAGGTTGAACCAGGTTCTGTCAAAAAAAAACTTCTGCTGGTCACGATCTCTTGTCGTGAGTGAAAAGGTTTCAATTAATATACACTCACAAATATTTTCTCAGGAAGTTATTTTTATACTTAATGTACCAGACGATTTACTCAAGAAACTGCAATGAATGAAACTCCTGGATATTGTCTGCTTGAAATAATGATGATTTATTACAGAAGTAGTTCAAAATGTTCTCCACCGTTTTATAGGAAGGTAACACATTGAATACAGCAGTAGAAACTGCAATACCTAGTCAGACACCCTGTAAGATACGGATCGACATTACTTATAAGATGATCTAACGTATTAGACATAACATATTGCATGGAAATTGGTCTGTAATTAGACACAATTGATTTTTGCGTATTGGCCTCAATAAACAAATTTTTCATTTTGTTGGCAATGTATCTTCATTTAATGATTTATTAAAGATCAAATAAAGTATTCTCGCCATTACGAATTTGCAGTCTGTAACACAAGAGCGTGTACGCGACATTGCAGCGATAATTAATTCTTTTTGCAAAAAGCTTTATATCACAGAATAACCATAATAACGAAATTTCATAGGGTGGACAAGCTCCGTTATGTAGCGACAACTACTTAGAGTATGTTTGTAATGATCATGTGATAAATCGAAAAAAAAGTGTATATACGCATTGTATAGAAGCAGAATAATAGCTGTACAATTACAAAATAAATATGTTAGTAAAAATATTCATGAAATAATATCTGTAATTATGTTTTCCTTTCAATTATTATGTACGAGTATAATTTAAGTAGCTAGAATATTCAATAAAATAAAAGGCTAACATAAACATTTGTTTGCGGATATATACAAAAAAATTTGACTATTGGGTCAAGTTTGACCGTGGCACTGCCGTGTCTGCGAATATCACGCCATCCGCTATCCGAGGGTTAACATTCGTTGAATCGATACAATTGAATCGGTGAGTCAAAGGAGAGTACAAGTCCAAAAACCACATTTTGAGATATTTGAACAAACAGCTTTAGTTTTCGTGTATCGTCAACGCCATTGATTTTATGGTGCCATTCCAATGTAAACAGGATTATGCTAACCCAGATGAACGTTCACGTATGCCTAACTACGGTCAAACTTTTCTCATAAATTTTCAATAATTAAAATAGAACCACTGGACTTGTACTGTTTTTCAACTCAAGCCACTTTTCGGTCAGAAAATTTAAAACATAACACAATAGTAACAAGAACCTTTATGAACTGGCGGTCTTCGGGTCTTTTTGGACCCATTGCGTCTTCATTTCTTTAAAAAACTTTTGCAATGATGACATTGTAATACATGCGACTGACTATTTCTAGGTTACCTTAATCCTCTCATTATATTATAAAGTTGAAAATATGAGATCCCTACATTCGGGGCATTTTTTATCAAAAAACCTTAAGTATATAGTCGAACGGAAAAACGTACTAGCTAGGGTTAAACATAACTAAGGTAGAAATCAATTGATGTGAAGTGATTATTAAAGTAAATTCAGTGTGATATTAAAAAAATTAGTTACCGCCTTGTTGGTCAGTAGTAGTTTTCCAAGAACAAATTTCTTGATAGAATGAATTTGCATTTGTTAAAACAGTACAGATCCATGACAGATCCTGTTTTTACACTCGTTAAACTGAAGAGACTACCTGAAACATGGGTACAGGGTACTTTTTTTGCATTGGTCTTGGTCCCAACGTGTAGTTCTATGCATTTTACATTTAGTTTTGAGATTGTTTAAAAATGGCTAATTTTGAACTTGTACTGTTCTTCAACTCACCGATTCAATTTATTGATACGTTATGCAGTGTGTCCGGCGTATCTAAGAACGGTGAAATATCACGAAAAATAAGGAAGATACGAAAAAATGTTTCAGACAAGTTGTAGGATATCAACGGGCACAATTTATGCGGATATTTATGTAACATTACGATGACCTTGAAAAGCCCTGCAAAGGTAACGTTTTAATTTTTAAATTGGAACCTATATTTTTTTATTAAATATTCTTGTAGCTGTCACTGAAACGTTTTCGAAACACTATTTAATTGTAAGGGTGTCCCATCTAAATCGATCCCTGCGAATATCTTCGTAACTATTTATGATATCGGAAAATGTTTTGAACATAATTTAAACGGTTTTGAGGGGAATATAATTTAATGTCAGTAATTCTTTTGTAGGAAGAAACGTAGATGACATATGAAGGCCAAATTTATTTTTCTTAACGGAACCATATATTTTTTAATAAATTAATCGATGCAGCTCATCAATTTTGCATCAGTCATTCTCGAGATATTAAGTTTCAAAGCTGACATGTCGCGGGTATACGCATCACGCGAGTATACGGCGGGGAGGTTGCATATGATCCCAAGCCAGAGTCCAATTGTTTGCAGACACCCTGTACAGTCGTACGGGCGAGTCGAATGGCCCGTGGAGAAAAGCATGGAATCCACGACGTGTCGGAGAGCAGCGAATTAATTCCAGACTATACCCGGTGCGTGATCAATCTCTCTCGAACGGGACAGACGAAAATAGAAGCTTCGTTCTCCCGGTAAGAGTTCTTTCGAAAGAAAGAAAACCGTGGTAGACAGGCATTGTTGTTCCGCCTCGAACCGGTTTCGTTCTCGTTGAAGAGCCGATCGCGTATTACGCGCTGGGAAATATTTTAAAGCTCGAACCGGCAACTGTATGGTTACTAGACTGGAATTCCGCTTGTGCAGGGAACGCAGTCGGGTCTTACCATCCAATTAATGCACGTCGAATGGCAAGAAGTGCATTTACGCACTTGCACTCCCATGGAAATGCGTGACTCCGTTGCTGCCGAGAAATTATAATATCAAGCGCACCAGAACGAGGCTACTTTCGAGCAACGTTCGAACGAGTGTAATTTAAAGGGTAATCCTACTGTACAATCGTGAAAGAATCGAATATTTTTTCATGATCTTAAAAAATAGTTTGAAGTCTTGAAATCAATGTGCAAATGGTCCCAAGTGGATATTCAAAAGATTCTGCGAGATACAGCGCTTAGAGTGGACTTGTGTAGTGTAAGCTTATAATACTAAGATTTTTAAACAAAATTTTGTAATTGTTCTTTATATTCCTAGATGTTTTTTAAACTCTGGGCCAGTGATGACTTTTAATCCCAGCATGTTTACAATGAAAAAAAAAGTAATGATATTACACAAGTAACGTGTCACAAATACGTAGATTTTAAACGATCTTTACTATCAAGAAAAATGGATATAATAAAACATGTTTCTGCCCAAAAATTAAATGTTTGTGGCTATTAATCTGTAATAGGATCGTCTCGTTATTCTAGGATAATAAATAATCCTAAAATTGATATGTTAATATTACATAAAAATATAATCAAAATAATATTGAAATTTAAGTTTCTTTCACTCAGAGACCATTTAATTGTAACGAGCTTAAATAGTTTTGTGATCCACTGTACATATGATCGTTTAACGATCGATATGCAGTCGATAGCGAGGCTTCGATCGCACAAGGAGGATCTATCGATGAGTCATTTGTTCGATCGTTTTGTTTCCTGGAGCGCAGTCGGAAGGCGACGACAACATAGACACTAGTTTCCTCAAATCGAACAAAATATCGATACTCCGATATCGAGCAGATGATCCCGCGATACTCTGAGATTCTTGCAACGATATTTTCGTTTGTTATTCAAGATTATCGATCCATCACGCGACTTCGAAGCCATTCGAGGCACACGACTTCGACGATCGTGAACCGAATATAAACTTTTATCGCTCCGTATTACATAATTGTGGTATTTAATGTGATACATCTGACAAGGAAAAAGCAGATAAAGAAAGAAGTAAGATATATTGAAAGCACTGTGGAATAACAGAAATTGTTTGTAAGAATTTGAAAGGTAGCTGGAATTCCATTCACAATTATGGATACGTGATCGAATTGTATACTATTTAATTAACATTTTAAATGATTTTCCATTATTTTACTTATAGGAATACACTTTAAATATTTTTTTATTCAACTTGAATTTTAAATAATAATTTGAAATGATTAGGAGTCATTCGACTGCTTGTTAATGTAAAATAATTCTTTTATTCTATTTTTATTTGAAAATTAATACGAAATAATTTAATCGAGGAAGAAAAATATAAGAAATCTATATAAACATAATACTGCCTATACAATATTGAACCCTCTCTGATAATGAAGGCGATTTTGATTTTTTTTGACAATCTCGATGAAGTTATAACGGTTGAAAAGTACTTACATAATTAACTGAAGCGCATGAAAAACTGCGTCAATTGCCATCTGCAGGAATTAATTGAAAGAATCGATTCCACAGTACGATAATGCTCGACCACACATTTTACACCTGACTCTTCAGAAGCTTGATCACTTGGGCATACAACTGTGCGAATGTTTCACATTTTATAAAACATTTAGACAATTTTCTCAGGAAAAAAATGTTTTAAGATCAGAGACCTGCCGGAAATGTTCTGAACTCTTTGGTTTCCAGGAACGCACATATGTGTCATTCAAAAATTATCAGTGAACTATTTTTAAAATTTATTTATTGCAAGATCTCGATACATAAAATAAATAATTATTATGCGTACCAAAACAAAGCAAAGAATTATACAAGTGGTACAAATAACTGGATTGAACCCATACGCATGTCTAAGTTGCAATCTTATTTCAATATACAGGCATGCACATGTTTTACATAAAATATGTAATTAGACTTGTCTTTTTTCGGATCTCGGAAAAGAATTCGACATATTTGAGAACCCAAATTTATTTAAAACTGTAACAACCAAACTTACGGTTTTTCTTTCGATCAGAAATTTTGATTTCAAACTGAGTTAACCCTCTATAACGCCATGTGACTTGGAAGTTACATACTTACATATCTATATTTGTTACTCTATAAGTCTTACTCCGTTCATTTATCACTGTCTACAGTTATATTCTACGACTATACTGCCACCAAGTAATGTATTCGTTTATTATTATGTTTATATCCCGTGATACGAACTTTATCATTTATCTTTATCATTTACCTGATGTATCATTCTCGTCATACGTACAAAAAATTCGGATTACAGAGGGTTAACGTCAATCTGAGTGGCAAATAAGCCGCCCAGAAGCCAAACTGATCAACTCCACTTTTAGTCAGTTCCTCAATTCCATTACCGGTGCACATGAATGTTTCTAAGATCATCAATTTTCTCTACGTTTCATTTTATGGAGTTGATCAATTAGACTTCTGGGCTGCTCAAATAAAAGTCCAAGATTCGCTATGAAACAAATCAGTAAGTAACAGCTATTTGAAAAGAAAAATGACGTTTCATTTGAACCAACCGTTTGCGCCGTGCAGTATTTATTATTTGTTATTCAAATACGCGTATCCGTGAGTGTTCGAAAACGGCCATCTCTGGATGTATCTTTTTCAGCGGATACTCATCGTTCTACGTCAGCGCCTCTCCGCAGCAAGTTCTCGATCCTATCAGATTCGATTGATCGATCACCGATCGGGAGAGCAGGTAGCAGACCGGCAGTGAGCAGTAAGCAGTATGCCGCGAGTAGTTAGTTGCTCGACGTTGCACCGGTGCAGCCTTGAGCCTATTCCACGCACGAAAGACCCCGCCGCACGCCTGGCTGCACGCTGCACTTCACGTTCAGACCCCAGACTAAGCTAACTCGAAAAAACCGCGCCAACCGAGTCTATCACCGACAATATCGAACTGAAGAAAAATTTATTTTCGCTTCGTCCACCCTCCCTGCGACACATTAATTTTGTAATGTTCTGATCACCCAAGATGTAGTCTCTGCAATCATCTGATGTACACGAGACCGAGGGTTTTTTAAGAATTCGTGTCAGCCGAGTGTATCATCGACAATATGGAACCGAAGAGAAACTTACTTTTGGTCCATCCAACCTCCACGCGGACCAATCAATTTTCTAATATTTTATTAAGGGGGTATTTTCCCTTCTTGCTCTGGTTTGTGGGTATATTTTCGGATCTTTAAAAAAAAAAATTAAACAGCATATATTTATAAAACCTTGCAGATTTGTTTATATATATTTATACTATATTTATCAATTTTTATACATTATTACCATCTAAACTATGGTAATTATTCACCGGGGAAATAAACAAGTGTAAGCCACTTATTTCAACCTGTCTATTTCCCCGATGAATAATTACTATAGTTCAGATGATAACAATGTATAAAAATTCATGAGTGTAGTAAAAATGTGTGTGAATAAATCTGCAGTTTCATAAAGATATGCTGTTTACTAGATGCAAAAAAAATTCTTAAAACATACTCTCAAAACAGGCTCAGAAAGGAGAATACCCCCTTAATCCCTACTGATGTACCCACGATCGAGGATTTTCGAAAAACCTGCGCCAACCGAGTCTATTACCTACAGTATCAAATCCAAGAAAAATTTGTTTTCTACATGATACAATTTTTTAACATTTCGTTAGTCCAATTTCCATCGCAATTACTTTAATACATTTCTGTAGTATAGAATCCATAATTTTTACACAACAATTCATAGGTACTGCGTGTGGTGCTTCTTCGGTAACTTCCTATAATCTCTTCAAACTGAACAATTGAATCGGTGAGTTGAAGAACAGTACAAGTCCAAAATTAGCCATTTTCAAACAATCTCAAACCTAAATGTAAAATGTATAGAAGTATGTATTAGGACCAAAAACAGTGCAAAAAAGTACCCTATACTCGTTTTTCAGTAGTCCCTTCAGTTTAATGAGTGAAAAAACATTATTTGTCATCGATTTGTACTGTTTCAACAATCTGTTTCACTTTTCATGAAATAATTTCTACTTCAATTATGTTTAAAACAAGTTCATAAATATTTTTTTTTACTACTGTGTTATTTTTTAAGTTTCCTGTCTAAAATGTGGGTTGAGTTGAAGAACAATACAAGTCGCATAGTATTATTTTAATTGTTGAAACTTAATAAACAAAGTTTAACCATGGTTAGGCATGTATGATCGTTTATCTGTGTTAGCATAATCGTGTTTAACCCTTAAGTGGATTATTGGAGCAATAGCGGCCCTATTCATACTAATAATTGTTTAACATGTGTTGATACAATTATTTGAAGGTTTCTGTAATCCTCTATTATCTCATTATGCTTCTAATGCTGTAAGAAAAATTGATTTATATTTATCTATTCGGTAAAAATTAAACAATTATTAGTTTGAAGCTGCGCAGGACCGCTATGGCCCCAATAATCCACTTAAGGGTTAAACTGGAACAGCACTACAAAATCAATGGTGTTGACGATACACTAAAACTGACACTATTTTTTCAATTATCTCAAAATGTGGTTTTTGGAATTGTACTGTTCTCCGACTCACCGATACAATACAACTTACTGTGCTTCGTATGTTCAATAATTCAAGAAACAACGAAACGCATACACTGAGACCGGGCAGACTGCATAGCTTTCGAAAGAAGTGGCGCGAGGGATGTACGCGAAGTGCATCTTTCATCTTGGTTCTTTGAACGGCGGCGAGAAAATCGGAACAAACACGGTCGATCGTTTTCGGCAACGAAACGGTAGAACGGGGGCGTGTAGGCATCATTATTGGTGGATGGTCGATAAAGTTAGAGCGAGAGATGGGCAGTGTAAACTTGCTCCCGATTTAGAGCCGAGCCCTTTTTACATGAAGCCAAGTAGGCCATGCGCGAAGGATGATGACGGCGTGGAAAAATATAACATTTTACGAACATGCAAGCGTCGTTGGATATCGCTGTTGCATCGGTCTTGCGTACCACGACTTGGCGAATCAATACTAGAAAATCATAGTCTAGTTCTAAAAGGAGATTACAATCGCGATCGGGCGAACGAGAACGTGAACCGAAAATAACTGCTGGGAATCTATCTTGGACAGAATTTGAACAGCTTCTCGGAAGCTCGCCGTCGAATGCAATAACCTCTGAAACGTTGCACAAGGCCCTAGAACTAAATGATAACATTTAGAGTAGCGTACACAGTGATTGAACGGTAAACCGGGTGTCCTGGTAATCCTGGAGGCTTATCCATCTTTTCCTTAGCGTGAAAGGTATTCCTCTTTTTGTAAATCGTTTACTGAATTGGCCCTTACGAAAAAAACACCTGTTTCATCTGTTGCTCAATAAATCAGAAAACAACAATCTTTGCTTTTTATATAAACTGTCTGGCCTTCAAGAGGCTTCTCGCTGTTGCACTTTATTTTGACTGGCCGTGGCCTATGTTTTACATTTCAATCGTTTGTATTCCGCATTATGTCTCATTTATTTAAGATAGGCGATCATAGTTAATCTTGGTCAGGAAAAGAAAGTATCTACTTTTGGGCAACATCAAAAACCAGACATCTAACTGTAACGTAATAGGTGTCTTGGGATAATAGGTGGCCGTACCCTATGAAAATTCGCATTAATTTTCATGAATTTTTTAAAAAATAAGAATACATTCATGCAGTGTAATATAAAGACAAGCTTTAAAAAATAAGAAAAAATTAAAAAGATAAGTCACTTTCTTAACTTATTCTGTGGCGGAACCCTTATACGATTTTCCCATACCTATATTTTGCGGACCTGCCAACCAAATTTTAATAAAACATTAAATGAAACAAAAATTGTTTTAGGGAGAGAATTTATTCGTATAAAAAACGCATAATAAATGAAACATCCAAATAAGAAACAATTCTGTTTTTAATTGTTATAAATTTGTAATTTATAAATTGGTTAATATAAGGTATTAACTATAAAATAAGCTGATTTTTATATTATATTAAGTGAGTAGGTATATTTATCCTTAAACAGATGGGATTTTAATTATTTTTAGCAAATTACCGATTTAATGTGATACTATAAATAAAAATTACATGGGGTAATGTTTGGTAATATGTATGAACGAAAAGTGAACTTAGGAACATTTTATTATTAGTTTACACATTTTTATTTCGTTAAGTAAAAATTTGGCCACAACGAAGTTGGTGTATTGAATAATTTATAATTGAATAATAATACCTTGCTGAAAATTATTATACTTTCTTTAATTATACATATATTAAGAATATTTGAGCTTTTTTTCTAAGAAACGAAACACCATATGAACAAATTTCGTTCTATATTTTCGGCTGGTTTTTCCAAAGGGAATCGCATTTTTCTCGAATTGTTAGGCCACCTTATACAATGATTGAACATTTCACGTTTACGCTTGGGTATCTTATGCTCAATATGCTATTTACGCCTGTTTTCAAGGCAAGCTTCATGCCAATATACAGGGAGTAATGTTTGAGACCCATTTGAACAATTCAGCATTTAAAAATAATAAAAAGTTTCAGATAAATACATGTCCAATTTTATAAGTACGTTCATTTATTGTTTTACATGCGTATTATTCAAATGAATTAATTCGCGTATATGGGACAGTGATCATCAAAGTGTTAGTACGTTTGCCACAGTGAAAACTGCCATACTTGGTTAGACACAATGCAATATCGAATTTTAAATGTAAATCATAAAGGTAAAGAGATATTTTATTATTATTATTAGAAACATAATTTTATTCAAAGTGTTATCAGAATTAGTAGTTGTTTAACATGTTCTGTGCTACAGTGAAAAATTCAATAACTAGTCAGACATGTGCGACTAATTTTTCATTTATACATACAGTTAAATATACAATAATTTATCTATTTTATGTGACATTTCTTATTTAATACTATCATTATAACGTCAATATTTCTCAAATTTTCAAACCGGTTAGTAGATATTTGACGAAATTAAAATTGATGCATGTAACGCCGATGGCTCGCATGGTATGCAATGTGTAAATTATCACGCTGATTGTTAAGAAATACAAATACTGAACTATACGTTCGTGTACTTATCATTTTCGACTAATACTCTGACATTAATATCAGCCGACACTTTACGAGAATTAATAATTATGAGATCATCCCATAAGTAACCTTGTTTTTAAATGCGACTTCAAGCGTAAATAATTCAACAATTGCACTGATTTTTAATTATTGAACACATTGAACATTGATTTTGGTATCCTTTTTCCATTACTTTGACAGTTCTTCAACTTAATTTTCAACAATTACTATAGTTTTAAAAGAATTCATTTTATGTCCATTGCAACCGATTAGTATCATTGAATCGCTTGTCACCTAAAAAACTGTCGAGCCAGCTGAATAGATAGTAGCTGATACGTACAAGTTTTCAGTGTGATAAGGTTACTCAAACGCCAACATGATACTTTTTCACTAAAAATTGCGTCTGATTTACAAAGTTGACGAGTACAGTTCTTCGCTATGATACTCTAAATTTTTAATGAAAAATTCGAAACAATATACATCTGTGAGTTTGCACTAGGTGCACCTACTCCTTCCACTAGGTGCATTCCACTAGGTGCATTCCACTAGGTGTTCCACTATTCAACATTGTTTAAAATATGTTCTGTAAAATAGGGAATGACATTACCTACATGATAATCTAATATTTAATTCAATAACATTTGATGTGCCGACATATATGACCCTGCGTGGCAATCGACGTGTTAACAATTTCTCTACCACATCACCCAAATACGGGTTACACATAAATTCAGTTGTCATTTATCTAAACACGAATACTGCTAGTAAAATATTTAATAATGTCGAACTGAGCCAGTAAGAACTATAAATACTTACCAACATTATTAATTAACACGTTGAATGCCGTGGGGGGTCATCCATGACCGGCACCACAAACTTAATTTAATTAAATAATTATTGGCTGTTCCAAAATTCTGAGCAAACTTCATACTAAAACAATAATGTAGGAGCAGAAGAACACCAATGAGTACTCAAGTCTCTTCTTCTTTACGATTTATATAAAAAATAGTAAATTATATCGTGTCTGATTAGATATAGCTTTTTGCACCGTAGCCCTAAATGTGTTAAAAAGAGTATAATTTCGTAGTACGAAGGTCATTGTATAAGTAAAGAGAGACATGGCTGTAATTAAAAAAATATCTAAATGAGGAGTACAATACTTTCAAAACCATAAGTTTTATTAAAACCCTATCATCAATTTAACACTAGAAGGGTCGGCTGGGTCAAAACCCATTCGCAACTTTCTAAAAGTATATTTTTGATACTGATAAGTATAATCGTCTTAAACTTTCTGACCTTGTTTCTCTGCATGTTTACTTGCATTTGTATCGATATGAGACAAATTTCTCAGTTGTATGAAAATTTAGATAAATATCTCCCTGGACCAAGTGCAGACAACATTCAAGCAAAACGGAAATGGTGCGAAGTCAACGACAGATGTGATAGTAAATCTGTTATAAGGTGTGAAAACTGTAAGGGAATAGTATACGGAAAATGTTCTCAGCAGAAGTAATCTGCTTTGTGGTTTTCAAAAAAATATTTAATTCAAATAAGCTTTTCCACCTTACTACAAGCTTACATTTATTACGGTAGTATTTTATATTTCTTTATCGCATAGTAATTATTGTTTTTGTTTTACAGTTGTAAACGTTTAGGATGTATCTCGATAGGAAAAGATAATACTAGAAGATATACAAAATTTTTAAGGAGTAGTAACTAACAAAGTCATACGTCTGGGTCAAATGACCCGGATGGTCCTCCTAGTGTTAACGCTTTGAACTCCCTTGTCGAGTGTGACTCGACATCGATTTTATTCACAGGTTCTCCTATGTCGAGTCAGACTCAACATTTTTAAATTGCCAGTTTAAATATGTATTATATTTCGTAATATTTTTTTTACCTACATAAGCAATATTACATGTATAACCCTTTTTTGTAAAAAAAAATCCTTGAAGTGTTCAGGTATATGATTGTTTGTACCTAATTGGTTTCTATCAACCAACTGTCTTTTGAACTACATTTCAAATAAAACACTCAAAATAATAGTTACTGAAAAAAAAATTAAAAATAAAAATTAGGAGTTCAAAGGGATAAAATAGCTGTTAGTCTCTTTACTTATTGAACGACCCTCGTACTCTCCTATTCTATCGAAGTCTAAAAAGTCCTGTCATCTTCAACTTACAAGCACTCGACGTTTTAACTCACATTTCTGATGCTTCGGTGTTCAATCACTGCGCACGATACCCGATTCTACGGTAATTGCATCGGTTTCACTTCCAGTTTCCTGGTCAGCCTTCTTTTTTCATCTCGAACGAGTGCATCAGAACGTTGCGTGGATCGAAGATTTCTAAATCCTTGACAATTTCCCGATAACGAAGCCAACCAGGATGTGTTACGACGCAGTTCCGCGGGCGTGAAACGCGAGCGGGCAAAAAGGTTGGCCGCCGGTGGTCGTCGATTAATGATTGAACGCATGAACAGCATGACTGAATGCGTGAAAAGCGCATAAAATGGCGAGGCGACGATATTTCGCAAATATTAATCGCGGCCATAACTTTATCGCGTTCCTATCGTGAGAATCGCGCGCGGTGTTCCTCGGGGCGCGTACCTGTGGCTTGCGATGTAAAAGCGGAATCTAGGCCGATATAAATAGGCTGACACACCACGGAATAACAGGTAGCCTTAAACGCCACATTACTGCCACGGATATACAGCTACCCACAAAATTCATGGTACATTTACGTAAAAATGACGAATTTACCGAAAATTAATATAAAAATGAATATTGCGTGACAGCTCCAGCTGGGGATCTGAAGGCGTGACAAGACTTCACGACAGTTATTCTACGAAATTCATCGTTCATTTATGGGAAAATTATGATCATCTTGAAAATAAAAATAGAGATAAATATTGCCCGACAACTCAAGTTTGCAAGTGGAAATTGTGACGAAGACTTGAGTATAGCTACTCACAAAATTCAAGGTTCATTTATGTAAGAACTACAATCATCTTGAATATGAAAATAACGTTGAATATTCCTGTCTCTTTCGCAATTATTTCGTATTGAAATATATTTGCACTGCAGCCGATACAAAGGTAGCACAAAGAACGCTTCTGATTGTACACGCATCGGTCACATTGTATGTATTCAAACTATGGATAATTAAATGTATCAACATTAACGATTTTTAGAGTAGTTTGATGGCTAAAGTATTAATAAAAAATCGATGTTCATTTTTCAGATTAATGCCATTTCATCAAAAATCGGTTTTCTTCATTTACCGTAGTTCTGACGTTAGCCACACTCATACTAATGAAGTTTTTTTCAGTTTTCCGTTTCAGATGATTCAGCGGCGTTATTAAGCGAGTCATCCAAGGAAAATTTCTTCAACCTGTCTACATCCCCGGTGAATAATTACTACAGTTTATATGATAACACTGTACAAAAATTCGACAATGTAGTAAAAGCATACACAAATAAACCTACAAATTTTCATAAAGATGTGTTGTTTACTTTTTTAAAAAAAAATCCCCAAGATATACCCTCAGAACAGGCAGAGAAGGGGGAACGCCCCCTTAAACCGAAGCCCGTGACTCGGCGTACGGGCGACTCTGCTCATGAAAACGCGTCTGTCGATTTGACTTTTAAAATGGTAAAATTACGGTATGAACTTCGCTCTTTTGTTTTTTCCCTTTCGTCTTCCTGTTCTGTACGCACGCACAATGAGCAGACGTACCGAGAGTTTGTCGGAGCAACGCGTTTCACTCCGTTGCACCCATCCACGGTAGCGTACACGTTGCAAAGAGAAGAAAAGCACACGTACACACACAGACACACACTCACACACAACGACCGACATAAAACTAGTGATGGGCGTGATACCAGTCTTTCTCATAAGTTTTAAACAATTCGATTCCCAAGTAATTGTTTAGAAGGTTTGATACGTATCAGAAGCTTAAGTGCTGGGTATTGATATTTGATACGAGTAGTGTCAAAATGGGTATTGAGTGGTATTTGTATCACGCCAACAATAAATGTATCGATACTACTTGAATCAGAATCGAGCATATGTGCAATAATGAATACTGTGGGTATCGACAAGTATTGATTCCCAAATGATACCTATACAAATCTTGATGCTTTAAATTTGACTATTAGTTCGAATTTGATATGAGCATAGAATTGTCGCGAGAGGAGATACTCGAACAATTCGACAAGGATAAAGAATGGATAGCCAAAAGTAAGCGAAATAGACGTAGTGAAGGATTTATTTTTTACCTATTTAAAAACAATATTTTATTTACTACATTGTCTTTTAATCGATATCTTTTTTTGTTAATTATTTCGTCAGTTTTTGAGAATACTCTTTCGGAAGGAACAGATGTTGCCATTACACATAGATGCTCTTTTGCAAGTTTTGATAGTATTGGATATTTTAATGCATTAGCTTTCCAATACGTCAGTGGATTTTCATGTCTGGGTAAATATGGTTCTTTCACGTAGCTATTTAATTCTGCAGATATACAACTTTTACATACGATTGTATTTTTTTGAAATACTTGTGTATCAAATATTGACCAAAATGAAGAGACTTCCTCCGTTACTGTTTCTTGTGATACAATTCGATGTGCTGTAGATTCCGTAGTCGATGTTTCCAAAGGAGTCGCTATATTAATTAATTCGTTATATGTTTGTGTAGCAAATGTTTCATTATGAAAAGATAATTTTCGAAATCGTGGATCTAGTAATGCTGGAATTGAGTATTTTTTATTTGTTTCATAATTATGAAGGTATTTATTTAATTGCAGTCTTAACTCCGTACAAAGTGTTCCTGTAATGCCTCCATTATCTTGGAAAGAATGGATGAAAATATATAATTGTTTTTTAATTAATACAATTTTAGAAATACTAACATATTTTTCAGAACTTAGTTCTTCCGTTATAAAAAAGAATGGCTGCAATATTTGTATAACGTTTGGCAAGACATCCCATTCTCTATCCGTTAGCTTTTCAAAATTAATTTCTAATGATAATAGAGCTATTACAATTGATGATTTTAATTTAAGTAATCTCTCAAACATTTCATATGTTGCATGCCATCGTGTCGGTACTTCTGACTTTAATTTGTACTGAAGTAGACCTAACATAACTTGTACTTCATTCAGTTTATTTGTTACTAGGCAACTTGATTTAAAAAACGAAACTATTCGACGACACTTTTCTCGTAGAATTTGAATTTCAACAATATTATCCAAACAATGTTTAATAATTAGGTTTAATGTGTGTGCAAAACAAGATACGTGATCACTGGAAACGCGAAGTTGTTTCGTAGCAGCTCTCATATTTGCAGCATTATCAGTTACCACTGCAATTATTTTATTCTGCATATCCCACGTAATAAATGTTTCATCTAAATGATTTGCAATTGTAGAAGCTGTATGGCTTCCTGTGAATTTCTTTGTTTCAATAACATTTGTCTTCAATTCGAAGTTGTGATTTATAAAATGTCAGGTAACTGTGAGAAAACTGTCACTATTGATACTGGTCCATGTATCTGTTGTAATACAAATTTTATCAACATTTTGAAGTTGTTCTCGCACTCGCATTTTTTCTTCGATATATCTTTCATCCAACATCGTTTTTAAGGTTTTTCTAGTAGGTAACTTATATTTGGGATCGAGAAAGTTTAATAAACTTTTAAATCCTGTATCTTCGACGATCGAAACTGGCCGAAGATCTACAGTTATTAAATTTAAAATTAGTTTATCAATCTTTTTCTTTCTAACATTATTCTCTGAAAATAATTTGCTATTGCTTTTTTAAATACACCATGAATCTTCGCGTGTTTAATCATATTTGTTGTACATTTGCTAAATTTTAATCGTTTCGCACACACATTGCACTCCACTTCATAATCTTCATCGTTATGTTTGAAGTAATTCCAAACCCATGATCTTTTATGGGACATTTTCTTTCCACACTTTGCTTGTAAATTATATGTGAATATTAGCCGAATTCCCGCAGAATACTACGGCACCACAACTGATGGTTGCTGGAAGAATGAGTATATCTACAAATATTCGAGACGACAGATAAATGACGAGATTCCTAAGCAAACCTGCTTTGACACATCATTTCAGGTGTAGAAATGTAAGTGAAAGCGAAAAAAAGAGCGCAAGAATGAAAACGTTGTGCTGGCAGTTCGAAACTGACAGAGTGTAAACACTGTTATATATATTAGGTTGGTGCGTATGAAATGTCGGTTTTTCTTCACATGTGAACGTTTGTCTCCCTGTTTTCGTTATGCTTTTGTTTTTGCCATAACCTCGTTTATAGTCGTGTTGTCCATTGCCAGAGTCACATTTCAACAAAAGATTTTCTCAAAAGTGTTCCCTTTTGTTATTTGTTTTAAATTTTATACCGATATGAATTCAACCGATATTCGTGTAATTTTTTTATATGAGTATAAACTTGGTAATAATGCTGCAAAAGCTGCACGCAATATAAACCAGGCGTTTGGGGAGAATACTGTTAACGATCGAAAAGTGCAGCATTGGTTTGAAAATTTTTGGTCTGGTGATTTTTCCCTACAAAATGAACCGCGTGGAAGACCCAAAACGTCTGTGAAAAATGATGCTCTGAAAGCATTGGTGGAAACGAATCCAACTGTATCTACAAGGGAACTTGCTATTAGAATGAAAGTTGACCATACAACAATATTGCGACACCTTTCTGAAATTGGCAAGGTGAAAAAAATGGATAAGTGGGTACCGCACGAACTAACCGAGCGAAATAAGCTGAATCGGTTGAACGTGTGTCCATCATTACTAGCCCGATTTCATCGAGTGCCATTTTTAGATCGGATTATTACTTGTGATGAAAAATGGGTTCTTTACGACAATAGGAAAAGGTGTGCTCGGTAGCTTGATAGGGATGAGGCTTGTGCTCATACTCCAAAGCCATCACTTCATCCACGGAAAATTTTAATAACAGTTTGGTGGAATGTGACTGGAGTAATTCACTACTCATTCCTTCGAACTGGGGAGACAATTACAGCCAAAAAGTACTGCCAGTACATTGATGAAATGCATGAAAAATTGAAAATTATACGCCCATCACTTGTTAATCGGCATGGCCCAATACTTCTCCACGACAACGCTCGGCCGCATACGTCGTACAAGACAATTGCGAAATTAAATGAATTAAAATATGAAATTTTGCAGCACCCAGCTTATTCACCGGATTTTTCGCCAAACGACTTTCATTTTTTTAAACATTTAGAACAGTTTTTACGGGTTAAACAGTATGAAAATGAAGACAGCCTGAAAAATTCCATATTAGAGTTTATTGATTCTATAGATCAGAATTTCTTTAAGACAGGCATCTATGCATTAAAATCTCGTTGGGGAAAGTGTATTGAAGCAAATGGAGCATATTTTAATTAAATAAACAGCTTTTGAAAAAAGATACGCAGTTTTATATATTCACTTAAAAATCCGACATTTCATACGCACCAATCTAATAGAATTGTGAACGTATCGATACCAATTCCATCCAAGACGTACTTATAAAGGATCGACACTTTTGAGTAGGTATCATTTAGGTATCGATACCTTTTGATACTTACGTATTCATACAGGGTGTCCCATCTTATCTGTTACAAGCTCATATTTCCTAACTTATTTAAGATATCAGAAATGTTTTATATGGAATTTGCATGGTATGAGGGGGTACATCTTTTGGCGAAGACAAATTCTTATTTACATTATTATTTTAAAAGATATGAAGGTTAAGTTCGTTTTTTTTAAATGGAACTACATATTTTTATACACCGGATTTTTAGTGGTTTCGAGATATGGCGCTTAGAAATTTACTGATTTTCGGCGGAAGAAATTCGGCCGAAAAGGAAATACCAGTAGTATGTGCTTGTGATACCATGATACTTTAAAACTAGGTATCGATATCACTTGAATCGTATCATAACCCATTACTACATAAAACCCCCACTGTCCTAATTCTGGCGTACTCAAAGACCTTCCCTTTCTGAAGAGGAATGAAAAGAAAGGAAGTGAAAATTACGGTACGCCCGGTACGTAATTAGTACTTGATCTCGGGTATCGTACGTTCGTCTGGGTCCTCTAACATTTGTACAATTGCGCGAGGTCATTTGGAACGTACCCGAGTGGAGGCTTCCACGAAAGTGCGTAAGAAAGGGGTCGAAACGTTAATTACACCGACGCGGAGACTTTCAAGCTCTAGCCGCTAATGATGGACCTAAAAGAGGGACAATTTGCTTTTGAAGAAAGGTAACAGGGGAATTTGTATGTTGCAATGGACAGCTTCCGTGAGTACAGCAGGGACTCGATTATTGTCAAAGATTCAGCCCCACCAATTCTGTGTGTTTGTAGATCCATTCATGGTGTCCCAGGCTTTTTAGGCAGATCTGTAATAGTTTGTTTTACAGGTAGAAATGAAAGAAGAATTTTGTACAAACGTATGTGGATAAGTGTGTAGTTGATTATAAAAGTGGCCTAAATGATATATTTTTTGTTTCGAGATATTTTCAGACTTTTTCAGTTTAGTTTACGACTATTCTGCACAATACTTCCATATTATTGTAATGTAACATCGATTAACACAAACTAAGTGATAAATTCAATTGTTTTAAATTTTTTACTTACAAGTTATTTGTTGTTAGACCACTTTGGTAATCACCGGCACAAATGCTTTGCTGAAAAGTTGTAACAGAAAGGTGAAATATAAATTTGTATGATACAATGTAAGGATAGTGCGATAATATTTATCTAATATATTTATAAAATCGTTATAGACGATCAACGTATTGTAGCTTCCATGTGTGTATCCGAGCAAAATTTGATCCGTCCATTTGCAATACACGGAACATCCGATCGGTTCGGTCACACTAAACGAAAAATCTGATCCGTCCATTCGCTATAAATAGAAATTCTGATCGGTTCATTCGCAGCACACAGAAAATCTGATCCTTTGATTCGTTATAAACGAAAAAATCTGATCCGTCTATTCGCAATACACGGAAAATCTGACCGGTTCATTCACAGTAAACGAAAAAACTGGACCGTCCATTCGCTATAAATGAAAATCTGATTTGTTCATTCGCAATAAACGAAAAATCTAACCCGTCCATTCGCTATAAGCGAAAAATCTGATGGGTCCATACACAGTAAACGAAAAATCTGGTTGGTCCATTCGCTATAAACAGAAAATCTGATCCGTTCATTCGCAATAAACGAAAAATCTGATCCGTCCATTCGCAATAATCGAGTCACTGCACGGTATTTGTCGACGCACCGATACTGCACACACAGCGTGGCTGAGACAACGTGTTTTGCTTCGGTGCACTTAGCTACCTTTGTGTCCGTTTTTCTCTTCCTCTGTCCCCCGTACCTCGGAGGACAAAAAGGCGGACAGCATAAAACCCCTAGCAGCGGTATAGCCGCTATCGTATATATCGGCTCTGTCCCAATTCCGGTGAGTATTGTGTCACTCGATTTTACTTTGCCACACGAGTGGACTGCCGCCGCTACTGTTGCTGTCACTTTTGCGTATTTTATGCGGGACATTAATGCACAAGAGCGATGATGTGCGAACGACAGATATGCATTATGGACGTGTATACAGTGGCGAGCGAAAACCTAGGAAAATATCAAGTCTTTGATTCAGTTAAATACTTTGATAGATTATATTGAAATTAATTTATGATATGTATTTTGTACGATTACTGCTTATTGTAAGACTGAGAATATTTATGCAGATATTCGTAAATCTTAAGGTAGATAAAAATAGTGAAATCTCGGGAACAACTTTGTTTTTCTTGCAAAGTTTGAAAATCGTACTCGTTCATACAAAGATGCGTCACTATAAACTACTTTGTACTATAGGTGGTGGGTTAGGATATCGCGAATAGTTTTGTCTAGTATACATGTATAAGATTCATTAAGTGTACGATATTACGTCTAGAGTATCTTGGACCCTAAAACATGTGAGCTCTTCATTTTGAGGATAGCATAAATCACATTTCTGCTATGTTGAGATATTTAAAATAATGTGTTTTAATTATATTTGCTTTCTCAAGTCTTTATAATTATTTTATAGATAATGTTAGCAAAGTGACTTCAGCCATTTTCAATAATAACACTTAATTCTAAGTAAAGACTTATACCGGTTTAACACGTTGAAGGTCGTGGCGGTCACCGGTGGCCGACACTTCATATTTAATTTAGTTAAATAATTATTGATTGGCGAAATATTCTGAGCAAACTTCATACTAAAACAATAACGTAAGAACAAAAGAACACGACTGAGTACTCACATCCTTTTTTTCGTTACGATTTATATAAACAAATAGTAAATTATATCGTGTCTGATTAGGTATGGCCATTTTCATTGTGGCATTCAACATGTTAAACAACGTATAACTTCATACACTCATAAATAGCTCATATAATATAATTCACGGGACATATTTAATATTCACGGTTATTCATCAGAAATAGAAGTTATTAAATTCATCGGACATTTTAGTTCGTGTCAAATGTTCTAAAACCATTGCTTTCTCTGTTTTTAACGTTACCAACTTAACTGTACAGTTCATGTACAAAATAAAATTTTAGCGTAGTTGTTTTGTGCCACTTTCAAAATAAATATAATAACAATTCTAGTTAACATCTAAACTTTTATTGACCCAATAACAAATATTTTGAGATATATTGACAATAAATTGTTCCTACATAAAAAAATCATGTCTAACTGTAACCAAAACAGCTTCAACCCATTTTTTCTGAAAAAACGACTTATGCCACTTTCAAAATAAATATGTTGCAGAAGAGTTAATATCTAAACTTCAAGCAAACTGTATTGACTATAAGTTGTGTAGATAAGAATCCAGCATCTAACAAGATGTGTTTGGTGACATTTGAAAAAGTGACTTACAGCACTTACAAACTAACGGGCTCATACGATAAACGGTGTCAAGCTGGTCCGTTCCAGCGTCTATGATGCACACAACCTGACGATTACGCTACCATTGTTTTCATGTCTAGATCAATTAAACTCTGTAAAAACAGGTTGCGATACTGAACATTTATATAGGGAATCTGTTCTTCTTTCGTCCACGTAGGCGACCTCGCGTTCACCGCGAAGAAAAGCCAATAGCACAGGCTAATCTCCGGCTGGCTCACCTATCTCAACTGACCCATAACTGATGTAATTCCTGCACGTAACGCGTTACATTGCTGTGTAACTACGCGCTACTTGTCTCGCGCGTCCTTAGTATCGCGCCGTAATTAATGTGCTAACGCTAACGAGGACTGCGATGGAGAACACTAAACACAATCTTCCAACGCTGTTCGTGGAAAATTTTCATCACTATAAATTTCAACGATCTGACAAGGTGGAGAGATCGATGTCAGACGGGGCTGCGGATTTGCATGAGGACACTCAAGAAATAAGGGCTGCGGTGGAAATAACTTTAATCTAACAGTTCGATTCGATGCTCACCCTCACACACTTGCAGCGACACGTAGAACATAACGAACAATCGGAATGTGCGATATTTTTTAATCGTCTTGATATCAGAAAAATTCACAAAATTACTCTGACAGAAAAGAAGAAAGACTAATAAAATACATACGAATACATGAGTTATTTTTCAACTTTCCGTTGCTCAGAATCTGGACAATTTTTCTTCTTCAAAATAAGATTAAAAAGTTTACTGTCCAAAAATTTTTGTACGCTACTATACATGTACTATATCACAATGCACATCCTCAAAATGACTGATCAGAAGTAACACGAAGAAGGACATTTTTTTGGACACCCTATCATACAGACAGTGAAACTAGGCATATTTTAGGTACATATTTTTTTAAAAGACAGGACGTCTTCAGATGTCTAATAAAGTTAGCTGCAATGCTGGTGAAATGTTGGAACGTAACTCCACAAGAAACCGACTTGCACCCGCAAATCTCTAGTAACTGTCATCACAAAATTCAATTCGACAAAAAAGTGATTGACGCATTTATTGTAATTATAAACAGTAGCCGTTTAGTGTCCTGCGTTTGGGAAGAAGAAAACGGTAGTGGGTTAAGTTAGGTTAGTGTAAACGCACCTGTCCGGCGAACGGGAGGTTCCGGATTCAATTCTCGGTCTAGTTGACCAGAACTGTTTCTATCTTACAGTTCTGCGGTATGGGAGCTCGAAATCCACCTAAAACTGTAGGTCCTCCGGCTAAATGACTATGGCGGCCGATGCTGGGTTACATAAAGAAGAACTTCAGATATAGAATTAATCCTTGTGCTTCTACTGTAAATCTACTGATTACTCTTTCTGTTTTGTGAATTTTTAATTTGTGTGGTTGAGAACGGCCATGTTTGTCAGACTGGCTGAACTGTAGGTGGCAGCCGTTTAATGTCCTGCGTTTAGGGAGAGGAAATTGGTAATGGGTTAGGTTCAAGCAGAAGGTTCCTGGGTTCATTTCTTGATCAAGTCTACCCGAACTGTTTCTAATTTACAATTCAGAAGTATGGTGGCACGAAACCCATCTGAAACTCTAGGTTTTTTGCTAAATAACCTTACCAGTCGATGCTGAGTCCCATACAAAGAACACTGTACTGCTTCGCGTGTTTCAGCAAGAAAATTAATTCAGTTTACAAGGTTCGTCCAATTTTCAATGTTTACGTGTTACTGTTGACACGTAGAAGTTCAGAACCTACCTAAAATTATAGGTTCCCGACTAAATAAACATAACAGTCGATGCTGGGTTACATGTAAGAGAAGAAGAAGAACACTGTACATGATTTCATGAGTTTCAGCAGAAAAATCGAGGGTCTAGTACTATAACTATGTGACGGAAAATATATTGTTTTGAGATAACCATGTTAATTGGTTTATTTCTCAGCAGCAATATATTCTACAACTCATTTGTGTAATAAATCTTCTTAGAGAGACCATAATGGATTTCTAAGGACAATTTTTATAAAAATGTAACTTATTAATTAAATTGTGAGATGCGTAGTTGTACCACAGAAATTAGAGTTATCTAATTATATTCGGTTGGTGAGAAAGTAATTTCGTTTTTCGCACATGTAAAATTGATGGCGGGTTTTCACTAAACCCTTTACCTGAATTTTGGAGTAAAGCAATTGTAGAAGGTGAAGGGGATCATTATCTTTATCATAATTGATGAAATAAATGGATAGTATATACAAATTATTGCTTTCTGTTTAATGTCAAAAAACGAAAAAACTTTCCAACCAACCCAATAGTGCTGAACCCACGAAATTAATTCGGGTCCAAAGTTTGCCCAATCTTCAGTGCTTCTGTGTTGCTGCTGCTACATAGTGATTCAGAACCCACATAAAACCTTAGGTTCCACATTAACAAGGAAAGCTACCAAAGTGGTCGTCTCGGATTTCAAAGAGCTTTTGAATGTTGATAGATTATGTTATTAATAACTTCTCCCTATATGGTTTTGAACGAAGACGCTCAATAGTTTAAAAGATATTTAATATAAAAAGAAACTCTGTACAGCAACCTATCGCCTATTCACCTAATTCATGCTCTTCTATTTGCTTAAAAGCAGCTGTTACAGTAGTGCAGATAAACCTTAACCGTCATTTACGTATTAACGTATTAACCGTCATTACGTATGACGAAAATGAGACATCAGGTAAATGATAAAGATAAATAGTAAAATTTGTATCGCGGTATATAAACGTAAATAAATATAACAATAAACGAACAGACTCCTTGGTGACAATATAGTCGTAGAATATAATTGTACACAGCAATAAATAAAGAAAATAAAAGTTAAAAAATATAGATACAAAGGTGCGTAACTTCCAAGTCAGATGGCGTTATAGAGGGTTAACGGAGCTTTAACATTAAATATCTTTTAAACTATTAAGTGTCTATACCCAAAACCATATACAGGAAGATTTAAAAGAACATGATCTATCAACACGCAAGAGCTCATTAAAATCTGAGACGACCACTTCGGTAGCTTTCCTTGTAAATGACCATAACAGTTGATGCTGGGTTTCATAGAATGAAGAAAAAAACAACCACGACTGTCTCTCCCCTTGGTGACGTGTATCTCTGCGGTGTATCTAGAGTTTCTCGCGAGCGTAGGTCGTTCCGTGTGTAAGCTCCATAAAGGCGTCACGCTCCGTAAGCAGAGCCCTCCTTGATCCAAATTCCAACCCGGGGTTGGAGGTTGAGCGATTCAATCTGACTTTAATGTTCACACTGGACAAAGCTGCTGTCGGTACGCGTTGAACTGTGAACCGCTTTCACCGCTGTATTTTTTTCTCCGTTCCCGAACCGATTAACAAAGAGAATTTTTCACGGGCTGGGGCCGTGTCGCAAGCGCCGCTCACGAATCATTCCGTGAAATATTTCACGTACTTCGCGCCACGTGTGTACGAAGAAAGCGGCCCGCTCGAACGGAATCGATTTAGAAAGAGACTTCAAGGAAAATTAGATTTTCTGTCAATCACTGCCAGCACTGAAAGAATCCTCGATTACAGGTGGCTGCGATTATGGTACGATCGGGCACGGAATGATTTTTCCTGATAACTCGGATCGAAGATATAGAATGAAGTTTCTCTGGATGAGCTTTCGTTTTCGAAGAAATCGATTTTGGAGATTCGTTAAATAGACGTGGACTTGATTGAGAATCGTTTTAGTGTTTTTTTCACGACCTGAAGAAGTAGATTTTTATGTGCGAAGGACCAGTATAATGGCTTCGAGAATTGCTTGTCAGTTCCAGAGTTGAGTTAGGATACAGAAATAAATAATAGCCGAACAAATGGAAGGATAAAAACCAATAATAGATGCAACGTTTTTGTAGCCAAAATAATAAAGTATAATAATAAAAATTGAATAAAAGAAATCAATGGTTATTGCTCGGCTATTATTATCCCGCACCCATCGCATAGTTCTCATTGGACGTGTGTTGCAGTCAAAGTGTAAAACCACAACAACTGTTTAAATACTTCATTAATTTATAAATTTCTTTAAGAGAGGAATTGTTGGGATATTCCTTGTAGCAATTCCACAGAATAAACTAGTGCTCGACGAACGATGGAGTCGTAAACTCTCGCCAATGCCTCCCGAGTATTTAATATTCGAAAGCGTTCAATGAATTTTTTCTTTCAGTTTATCAACGTTTCTAATATGTCCAAGGTCGCGTAGAAATACCTATCCACGGATTAACACAGGATTAGTGTACAAAAATTTCATCCTACATTTTCGATTCACTTCAGCAGATAGAATTACTCCATGCCCAGCTGTTTCATCATTACAGCCACACCCTGTACATAGACAGACAATCAAATATCATACAGGGAAAACTTGGATAATTCCGCAGTGCTCAGAGGAAAACATGTCGTACCCATGCAAAGATTTTTATAGGTAAGGAATATCAAGGTATGTAGAGGTAGACCAATCCTTTGTTTAGCAGATCAAATGAAGAAATGTATTGCAATACAAATATTTTAAGTTATACGCCCATTACAGTTGAAATGGAACAACCAGGATAAAAATCATACGAGCACTGCTGCAGAATTAATCGAATTTCTCCTACAAGCACAGTAAAGTCTCTATTATCCGAGGTAATGTGGACCAAGCCTACTTCGGATAATCAAAAACTCGGATAATAAGGAAGGGTCGTTCAGAGTTCGTAGGTCATGCAATCAAACCGTTATTTTGGTGTCGTAACAGTGTACATGTATTTAGGTTGATTACTCGACCAAAAGTTTAATTAACTGTTTTAACAATCCTTATTATGTTAACGTTTTGCCAAACATCAGTGGTGGTTTTCTGTTTGCAAGTAGTATGGTCATCCTATATAAAGTTCAAAGCACCTCAGCTAATCGAGACTGTACTGTATCGCAATCGTAAATTATAATCGCTACCCAATTAATGTACATTATTCAATCCTCTTAATCGCAAAATGAATGCATCTCATTAACCATTAATAAAGAAACAAATAAACAGATATATTTAAATATGTTTCAACGGCTCCATAGGTTGTAAGTTTCATGAGAACATTAGTTCATAAATAGTTCTAACGAGAACAGTTCCCGAAGTGGTCGTCTCAGATTTTAATGAGCTCTCGCTGGTTAATAGATCGTGTTATTACAAATCTTTAGGGCGTAGACGGACAATAAGTAAAAGATATTTCCGATAAGGTTTATCTGCTCCACAGTAACAGTTGCATTCAAATAGAACAGTACGGAGAAGTCGGCAGCTCGCTAGGTTGCTACGCAGAATTCCTTTTTGCATTGAGTATCTGTTAAACTACTGTCTGTCTGCATCCAAAACCATGTGTAGAGAGGTTCGTAATGATATGATCTATCGACATGCAAGAGCTCATTAAAATTTGAGACGACCACTTCGGTAGCTCTAGTTGCGAGTGGTGGTCTACGGTTTCAGTGATCGCAATTTAGTGCGATTCGTGGAAGCAGCGGGTGGAGGCGGGCCAAAAGTGGAAAGGGATTTCGTACATAGCGATTTCGGTGCGAAGTTCAGTCACGAAAGAGGCGCAGAAGCCGGGAAGGCAGGCACGGTCAGGTAAAACTCGGCTCTCTCGTTTCGTTTCGGCTCTCTCGTTTCGTTTCGGCTCGTCACGGACCGGTGCCCTGCTAGCTGTGCCCTTGACACAGTTCTCCCCCTTCGCGAGAGGAGCTGCGCTCTTGCTGTTACAAACTGGCGTCCGTGTGGACCGAGGGCGCCTCTGTCTGTGCTATCATGTACACCAACGCTCAAAAGTATTGAGACACTTGTTGTTGCTTCTTCTTGGTCCTCTTCTTCTTCTTTTCATGTAACCCAGCGGCATCGACAGCTGCGGTCATTTGGCCGGGAGACCCTACAGTTTTAGGTGGATTCCGAACCATGAATGAAATCTTGTTTTAGAGTTGTAGGGAAGTTTATGTTCCAGCGATTCTTTTGAATATTGTAGAGGCGTGTGGATTAGGCATCTCAGGGTCATATACTTTTAATCTTGGTAAACGTTCTTTAGTATGTGCCCTGGCAAACGATGTTGATTGTTTGGGCTCTTTGTTGTGTGACTGATGTTAGTTAGTTTTGCTGACTTGCGATATTTTACCTTCATCCGTCTTTCATGGTCCCAACTTAATTTGTCTCTGGGTGTCAAATTGGTACAATGGTAAAAAATCAGTATGCTGGAAAGATAAATAGTTATATTTGCAAATTCTTCCATTGAAAAGAAGAAAATAAAATCTTTGTGCATTCAGTAATAAGATTGTTTACATCGTTCGCAAATAGTAAAACGATGTGCAAGGCATACTGCTTTTTTACATTTATCACATTTTCGTCAGGAAAATGTGCCAAACTAACACAAGGTACGAGTGAGAGTTAATGGTTTACATTTCAATGTTTCGAAAAATATTATTTTAGTACGATATATTTATTATTCATAATTATTTTTCTAGAAATGTTAACGAATCACTGTTTTCTCATACTAGTAAAGTGATTCAAACTATTTTCAAAATTATCATTTTATTAAAATCGGAGACCTATACCGATTTAAATAACGCAAATTTCATCAATTCATATGACATTTAATATTTAAGGCTATTCATTTTCATCAGAAATAAGTATTTTTAAATCTTCGGATATTTCAGTTGATTTCAAATTTTTTATATAATTGCATTCCCTACTTTTAACGTTGCCAACTTGGCTGCTTATTTCATAGATCTGATACGTTTTGATGTACCAAAATTCCACCACGCAACATAATCTACCTAACATAAAATTTTAACAAAGTCGACTTATGTCACTTTCAAATTCAATATATTAGCAATTCTAGTTAATGTCTAAACTACTGTTGATCCAGTGCCAAGTATTTTGGAAGGTGTCAACAATAAATTGTTCTTAGATGAAAAGACCACCTCTATTTGTAACCGAAACAGCTTGAACTCATTTTTCCGAAAAGGTGAATCATATCAATTAAAATATAGAGCTCATTTTTCATTTCTATCCAAATTTTCAAAATGACAATACTATTATAATATTACTTAAAAAAGAATCTCTGAATTGGAAGCCACGAGCACTAGTTGGAAACATTAAAATCAAAATACCTACTAAACCAGCAACTTTTCGGCAGAAACACCTTTATACTTGTCCACAGAAAAGAAATAACAGCATCGATTGGCCGATTTAAAAAATCAATAATTCTATCAAAAAGAATATTCACCCGTTAGAAGCCACGAGTAATATGTTACAAACTAAAATCAAAATATTTCCTAAACTAACAGCTTCTCGACACAAGCACCTTGGCACTTTTTACAGAGAATGAAGAGCTGTATCGATGAATGAATTAAAAAATACATATTCTCGTTAAAAAAAACAAAGATGAACGTCGTATTTCCGCTACGCTTTCACCCACAGAGAAACTATTGACACTTCATTATGTTCCCCTCCAAATCATTCAACCTTCATCTGAAATGTTGTTCGATATCACCAATAGTTTCGATAATATTTGCGAACATCGATCCACACAGGACACCCTATACAGAGTACTTTTAAATCTCCACAACGTTTAAAGGATTAATTTTAGGATCTATATCGATTAGACACGTTTATCATCAGTAGTTTCGACGATATTCCCATGGAAAGATCAAAATGGGACACCATGTACACGCGGCTATATTTCCAGACGCAGCTTCGTCTGGCGACTCGCTTGATTATTCGATGTACCCAATGCTCACGCAAGTTCACCTTCGTGCACTCTTGGTTGCCATGCGTTGCACGCCACGGACCAATCGAAACGTGCGCGAGATTATAGGGCCTGGTAAGAGAATATCGGCGGGTCCGCCGCGCCAGCATTTCGAAACAGCCGTAACTAAATGTTTATCCGTCTGCCTCTTTCTTTGCGGCTGCCGGGCCCCGTTTCCATGCGTACAGAATCGAGACATCGTTTCGAAGAAATTTTACCTGAGAACACCGCTCGAACGTCTTCTCCATTCTAAAATACACATTATATAATCCTTTGTTTCGAAATTTAACCCTAGTGCGTTCTTGCGTTTGATCATACACTCAAGGTTTTTGGATTAAAGATGCCCCGAATGTATGATACTCATATTTTCAACTTTATAATATACATAATGTGAGGACTAAGAGAACCTAGAAATAGCCAGTCGCATGTATCATAATGTCATAATTGCGAAAGTTTTTTAAATAAATGAAAACGCGATGGTTCAGAAAAGATCCGAAAACCGCACTAGGGTTAAGATACCGTACTATAAGGAAATTCAATCATTTTTTTGAGAGTATGGTACATTCACGACTTACGGTGCTTTTTCTAGCTTTCATCCTTTTTATGGATAGTATATGCTGTATTTTTCAATTAGATTGGACCTTCTATCAGGTCGTATCACAAGTAATGTCGTTTTTAAATATGACCATCAAACGTAAACAAATTAATTAACTCCCTGTTCATCTACTTCCACAGTTCTTTGATCCCATTTTGAACAAATTTCCATTGTTTTAACCCTTTCACTGCAGGACTCTGACGTAAAACTATACACCATGTGCGGCGAATTTATGGCAGCAAACAATGGTGCATACAGAAGACTTTTCACGCACTAAAACGTAAAAATTAATTTGTTTAAGAATAAAGGCTCTACAAGAAATTTTATAACGAATACGAGTGCCTGTAATCGTCGATAGCGTACGATGAGCAGTTTTGTTGAACGCCTATAAACGCCTACAGCAATGACAGGGTAAAGACAATTCATTTCAGGTTGATTTCATTTGAGTACAGACTTTATTTCACGCATTAACCCCTTGCGCTACAATGACGAGCTAGACTCGTCATGAGGTTTTAATGGCCAATTGCGCAGTGACGAACTATACTCGTCATGCAATTAAAAATGGTGCTTTATTGCAAAATTTTTCATAATTAAATCGAAGCGCAAGGGGTTAACTCGCAGATAGGCTCGCAACATTTACTTCAGCAATCTGTCACTTTATTGTTCCTACCTAGAAGAAAGACACGATATTTCATGTGTCACATTCGTGACACACACCCACTTCGCCATATTTTAGAGACCAAGACAGAACACAGATAATGTCTGAAGAATAGTAAACGAGAATCAGTCTACCACTCACAGTAGCAGCTCTTGGTATTTTTCAGAACATACTTAGCTTTTTCTCACTCGTAGATAATAATAAATATTTGTGTCTAAAGACATCGGCAGTAGAATAGTTGTAACTCCTATCCACTTGAGTCATGTTGAATCTCACTCAAGGACTTTGTTTTTTCCAAACATTAGATCATTTCAAATGTCTCTGTATCGACCACTCGAATTTATGCCAAAAGAAAGGGATTCAGGTCCCTTCAACCCTTTCGATACTAACATCGATTGTACTCGTCCTCCGTGAAAATTCCTACGGGTATTATAGCCGATTATAGACGTTCTGCGCGAACCTATGGACGATAGGTTCCACTATAGTCGCTCAAAGAAGAAAAATCTCATAATCAACGCTTGTTAGGCCTTATAGCTTTTCAAATTCAATTTTTATGTAAATTACACTTTGTTCTTTGCACTGGAAAAATATATGTCATCAGTACATTATGGCTTTCCAGCAAACGCTGTCTGTAACTACGACCACGCATAAAATTTCCAAACTTTTGTACGCGACAGACCTCGCGACCGTCCATAGTGGCCGTTTGCTTCATTTTATATTTTAGAATAAAGCTTAAGATTTATTACACTTTGGAGTATCTTCCACACGATATCGTGAGTCCCAGGTTTCCAGGAGAATTTCTTAACACCTTTTAGGGTTATACAGGATGTCTCAATTTTTAGTGAAAAAATTTAACAGGTCATAGAGGAGGTCACGCTGAACAAGGTTTCCTCTGGTGCACTTTATTATTCAGCAACAGTTTTGAGTTCTGCACAAAAACCAACTTTCTCGCAGTTACTTAGAGTTATTTGTTCATTAACTTACAGTTTGCCGTTTTGTTTATCCTGCTGGATAGCGCTACACAGTAGTAACGCTATAAAGGAAATGTTCTGAACCTCATAGAGCAAGGTCATCAGAAAAAAGAAGTTGCAACTTTTTATCCTGGATACAATAAAAAAATAATTGTCAAAAAATATTAGTCTGTTGCAGACATATTCGAACAAATATACCTGCCAAAAAAGTGGTTTCTTGCGCATAACTCAAAAATATATTTGAGATAAAAAAATGCGCCAAAATAAACCTTGTTCAGCTCGACGTCTTCTTCTATCGCCTGTTAAATTTTTTCACTAACAATTGGGACACCCTGTATACCTTCAGACAAAAAATTAGAGCAATGCTTTTAAATCCCTATTATTGGGATTTCCCTACGATATATCTTCGCCGTATGGAAATCGATTGCAAAATTGTTAAATAAAGAGAGAGAAGACGGAGTTGGGTGCCCACATAAGGGTTGTGTGAACTAACCCAAAAATAGGGACAATCAGGCCAAGATTCAACCTCTTCTAAAATTCGCGGGAAAGATAATTCCAAAATTCGTAGTCGCGGCTCGCGACACGTAAAAACGGCAGCGGTGCTCGACACGGTTCGTGCGTGAACACCTGCACAGAGACGGATGCGTCTGCAAATATGCAACGACGGCCATGTGCAGTCGCAAGGGAGCGCACGCACGATCTACAATTAACCTCTCCTTTAACGGAGACTTTCTCCTTAATTCGACTCGGGCTAAGAGTTCGTCGAAACTTCCATGTGGATCCGCGGTTACACGATGAAGGCCTATGCAAATAACAGCTGGCTCTATGCAGGCGGCGATTCAGGTAGTGCCGGAGTGACATGTGTGTAGAACAACAAGTCGCGAAATTATTCAGGACAGGTATAGTAACGTGTAATGACTACGTCGTGAGCAGTATTTCCCATCAGTAGATAAGTACATTCAAGGTCAGCCGCAGTGCAGCAAACCGTTTCAACGTTACACGCTTTCTCCGTGCTCGGTTCTTTATCGACTGTTTAAGTCAATAATTGGTCAACACATGGCGTATCATTTAACGGGCAGAGGTAGCGGAGGTGGGGAGACGCCATTTATTAGATTTGGGCGTACGCTTGCTGGAAGAATTACAGACGACGCGTTTGGAAAAGGAAGACTGCAGGGCTACGTACAGTGTGTTGCTGAATTGTACGGTGTGTCCAGTTTAAAGGATCATTCCACCGAAAAATTTTGAAAGAATCGAAAATTTTGCTCTTATTTTTAACCCTTTGAACTCCTTTGTCGAGTGTGACTCGACATCGATTTTGTTCACGTGTACTCCTATGTCGAGTCACACTTGACATTTTTAAATTGCCACGTTAAATATGTATTATATTTTGCAATATTTTTTTTACCTAGATGAGCAATATTACATATAAACGACCCTTTTTTGTAACA
This sequence comes from Macropis europaea, assembly GCA_916610135.2. Taxonomy (NCBI): domain Eukaryota; kingdom Metazoa; phylum Arthropoda; class Insecta; order Hymenoptera; family Melittidae; genus Macropis; species Macropis europaea. The sequence goes on from OU744345.1 coordinate 37,246,730, forward strand.
AAAAAGGTCCTTGAAGTGTTCAGGTACATGATTGTTTGTATCTAATTGGTTTCTATCAACCAACTGTCTTTTGAAGTACATTTCAAATAGAACACTTAAAATAACAGGGAGTTATTGAAAAGACAATTAAAAAAAAATTAGGAGTTCAAAGGGTTAGAAATAAAACGATGTACATGATACCTCAGGCTACAATTCATGGATTGTATTAAAATTTAAAACACATGTTCGAGAAAATTTTCTCTTGAAGGTCGATTTGGTCGACATCTTTAGTTTAGAAAATATGTAAAAATATAATAGCAATTTTAGAGTGTAAAACTGATAAAACCTTCAAAAATTTTGTTATCCACATTTAAAAAAAAATAAACCTCCGTCTAAAGGAAGGGTGTATAAAAGAGTTTATACCAAAACTTCGTTTTTCTGTTTGGGAAAAATTGAAATGGCGAAATCGTATACACCATCCACCTGTACACAGAAAGACATGTTTTATAAGAATCGCTGTATCTCGTTCAAATATTTATATTTTCTAATGCAATTTTAAATACAGAAAGCGTAAGATACGTTCCAATAAACTGTGAAATATTAAAAGAATCGTATGTTTACTTTTTCCGCATTTTAAGTTCAAACGACGACCACCCTTCAGTCTGATACACTAGGTCGTTAAGTGTACACACTTCGTTATTTCTGAAACTGTTGAGGGCACGAAATTTCTTCGACTTAAAATTCACTCAACTCTACTATCACGGAGTCAAAAAATTGCCCGAACTATGACGAAAGAGCATTCAAAATTCAAATATAAATAACTTGAATGCAAAATGATGCCAAGAATTTTAATGAACGTTTTCATACAAAAACCATCGTGGGTCGCAAATTTAGTTCCCAACCCAATATAAAAATAATGAGATAAGAAGGTCAGGATCACTTTTTAAGTGGAATCATCCTTACAATACAAAGTACAATATTTACAATACAAAGTACAATATTTACAATACTGTACGAATTGCAGTAAACGATGAAATAGAATTATTCTTTATTATATCAGTCTATTAAATCCTAGATATAGGCATCAAATACCCCGGGCATCTGTACATAATATCGTGTTCGCGCTTGGCAGAAATGTCACTGTTCTTACTTCTGTCAACATTTTCTAAAATTGAGAAAAATATGTATTTATTAGGTGGACCTCGAATGTGATTTTTTTGGCTACTGTGGCGTCCTCTATAACTTCGTTCAAATTTCTTAGGTAATATTATTCCCCATAAAAATTCAAGTAATTTTTGTCTGTACCACATTCTTCTATGTTTGTTAGTTTTTGAATTATTCGGCTCAAAATGTTCTCATCCCCCAACTATGAAGGGAAGTTTCACCCTCTAAGCCTGAATATCCGCCGATAAAAAAAATTCATGTCAAATATTTTCGAATGTTTTACCTATTTGCGAGGTTTCATAAAAATTGGCGTGTGTCAATTAGATGATGTTCCGTCTTAACACTTTAACGGCCGCAAATATTATGCACACTTTAATTATACGAAATACATGTTGGGACCAAAAGCAATGCAAAAAAGTACCCTATACTCGTGTTGCAGTAGTCCCTTCAGTTTAATGAGTGTAAAAACAGTATCTGTCATGGATTTGTACTGTTTAAACAATCTGTTTGACAATCACTTTTCATGGAATAATTTCTACTTCAATTATGTTTAAAGCAAGTTAATAAATGTCTTTTTTTGTACTGTTATTTTTTAAATTTCCTGACTAAACAGTGACTTGAGCTGAAAAACAGTACAAGTCCAATGGTTTTATTTTAATTACTGAAAATTAATGAACAAAGTTTAACCATAATTAGACACATATGAACGTTCATCTGCGTTAGTATAACCGTGTTTAAATTGGAACAGCACTATAAAATGAATGACGTTGATGATACGCGAAAAGTGACACTATTTTTTCAAATATCTCAGAATGTGGTTTTTGGACTTATACTGCACTTCAACTCACCGATTCAATTATCTTTGGATATTTGAGCAAAAATCCTTAAGTAACGAAACATTTTACAAATAGTTTCTTCACATTGAACATTATACAGTTTCTACTTTATTAGTATTTGAATATGTATTTACCATTAGCCACAGTTATGCTCGTTTATTTAGTTGCCATGGATGTTAAGATTCAAACGAATAAAATCACATGTGCGTGACAGCGACCATCAAAGTGTTAAGGGATGACCTGATGCATGCAGCGGTTGCTGCATCAGGTGCGTCCGTCGTGACAAAAGTGAAAGAAGCTTTACGAAAGGAAGAGCTACGAAGTAGCTCGGTACGATATGAACGATCGAATCGTCGATTAGAATTTTCACACCACGCCGGGTCGTATCAGCGAGAAAAGACTGCGCTGTCGTTTCGAGGTGTTGTGTCGTCGTGCTTCGACAACGCGCCAGAACGGAGCACGATCTGCTCAATGGCTCGACGATAAGCCGTCGATTATCGTGGACTATTTACGCGAGGCGAATCGATTTATTTATATCACGCGATGCTAATCAAATCTCAGCATTAATCTACATTCAGTGCGATTCGCTTTCGAACAACAGGGGAAAACGTGATATACGAGAAACCCCTCCAACCGACTGAACTTCTCAGATTTGTAAAGCAATGAAAAATCAGAGATACGTGTGTTTACATCAGCTGAGACTGAAACTTGAGGGATGAAAAGCAACCCTAAAGTTCGACCGCTTCCAGGCTGTCTTGGAAAACAGTGGAGATATGAAAAACTTTTTAGATAAACGTTCCATGTTTTTTTAGATAATATAACAGAATGTGTTGATCGGTAAATAAAATTGTAATAATATGATGTATTGATTTATGGAAAGTTGTAGTAACATGGCGTATTAGTTGATCAAAAATTGCAATAAAAAAATCGTGAAACCGTGCTTGCAACTTTTACTTTGAAGGGATGGACAACTACTGTTAGGCTAAAACAGTTTTCTTCATTTTCTCGTTAAAATTTGTTACCGACTAATATATCATATTATTTTATTATAAAAATTTCAATTTAAATAGAAAATGGTAATTACTTTTTTCTTATAATGAGTATATTCATCGTATAACACAAAAAATTGCCATTTCTTCATGACGTCTCACTCGTCATACACAGCTAACACGTTAATATTTATCGTATGTGGCTTAACCCTTTCACTGCAGGCAACTCGGAAACGAGGCGACCACTGCGTGCGGCTGAGCTGCAGTAGTACGTAGTGAGCATTGCACCTAACTCCTATGGGCGTCTTCAGTACACAGTGAGCGACATTGTTGAGCGCCTATGGGTGCCGATCACAGTTGGTGTTAGAAGCATATAAAAAAAGTTATGTAAAAATAAAAGAATGAAAAAGTCTGCTGTTTGGTGGGGGGAAATGGGTTTCGAAATTTCGTAATGACCGTGTTAAAGTGCGGAGCGGAACGCGGCTGAGCACAACATTCGACCGAACAAGCCTTGTAGTATGACTCATTTGCAAAAATTTATTATTTCACAAACAAATAAAAAGGTGTACAAATTTATTGTCTACTAAAATATTCTGTCAAATTAAAATTGCTTTTTTTTTGTATAATATGTCTCAATACCTCAAGCGACAGCAAAATCAAATTTTACTGGATACCGGCAAATATAGGGATTCTGGGAAATGAGTACGCAGATAAATTAGCAAAAAGAGCAGCATATACAGCATCAATAAACTCTCCTCAAATCCCCTTCACAGATTTAAAGGAATTAGCAAAGTCAGAAGCAATCAAAAACACCTATGATAACATCGAAAAAGAAGGCTTAATCAAAGGCGTCAACTATTTTAAACACTTCCACAATCGAAAAGCAAAATCGTGGGACGTTAACAGAAATCTTCAACGTGAAATTATAACAACGACCAACAGATGCAGATCAGGACAGTATAATTTTTCCTTCTCGCTTGCTCGAATAGGTTTAACCCTCGCCTGGCGGTGGTCGGGTCATTTTTGACCCGCCGCACGCGACAGATGACTCTTTGGAATCGGTTTTTATCGCTGTAATACTTTCAGTCACGCTGCAACTTTGTTTCGAAGCATGCACTATCCTTGCTACGGCAAATGAGACGCATTATTTCTTATGTTACAGCGATAAAATAAAAGTATCTGCCGGGCAAGGGTTAATAAAGGATCCACAGTGACAATGCGGCCACGAATTGCAAGATATTGACCATATACTATGGCAATGTCCTATATTTGAAGGTCAGAGATCAAAGTTTATAAAAAAACTACAAAAAGTAAATCTTTATCACCCGCTGTCATGTAACGTATTACTCTCCAAACCTACTTTGGCGACATGTAACCTTATATATTAATTTCTGAAAAACTGTAACCTAACAATGTAAGAAAATAAGGTATCTGCGAGTCGTCGTGGGTTATGTGTATTTTGTATTGTATATTGAACGTTGTATTGCAAAATAATCTTCTTATGGAGATTCAAATTGCCTCAATAAAAAAAATGTCTCAATATTAAACCATGGCAAACGTATCATTATGAGCGGTGAAACACGCCTTTATGTCACAGAAACAGCGTTTGCTGAGCGTATATGTCCGCTCGCGGTACTCTGATGGTTAATAATTATGGCAGAAGCTTTATGAGAACTTTAGACATATAAATATATTATTAAACGTACGGACTGCACAAAGGTATGAACACGTGGCGCCTCGAGCGACCTACTTCCAGCTACGCTCGTTTCCGACTTTTATAACTTTGAAACCGAAGCAGTGGCGCGAAACAGACCGACGACAATGAGCGCAGCTCGCGAAACGTTTCGCGTGTGCGTTTCGAGTTCCCGTCGATGCTCGTTGCGAAACGATCAGAAACGATTATCGCGAGCAGATCGGCCGCGGTGGCTCGCAAACTGTGGCGGTAATCAAAATTTCTGCAGCATTACGAATACTTTCGGCGGGCAAACATTAATCTTTTCCATGGCAGCGAGGGCTCGCTCGCTGCATCGGACGGTTTAACCGTGTCACGATTTAAAGGTCAGCCTCTTTCCACGCAGCGAGCCGATCGAAGATCTTGTCTGCGTTTTCGAATATAATGACAGACTGCGAAAAACACTTTTTCGCCTCTGTAAACACGGAGCTGCCTTGCGGTAACAATGCATCGTTAATACCAAACGCGAACACGTGGACGAGAAACGAATCAGAACGCGATTTTAACCCGTAATTACAGACGTGGAAGTATTGGCACCTAAGCACAGACGTGCAATCTTGAATACTGCTGTATTAACACTTTGACCGCCATATCACCATAGCTGATACTTAAATTGAGTTATTATTTATTTCATCATTTCTAGTATTCATAAGTTTCTTTACTAATATTTAATAGTACCAATAAAAAAATTATGAATATTCCTTATATTCTTGATAAAAGATTTTAACTTGAGATTATGTTTTCTTTGATAGAAATTTAGAAAAAAGGTCATTTTCAACCAATACAATGTGGCAGTCAATGTATTAATGTGCCAATTAACACCGTATAAAGACTTCTTTGATTCTGTTTCTAATTTTCTCCATGATATAAACGTATTATAATTGCATTCATATAGTGAGTTACTTTAAATTAGAGCTAATTATGTTTATATATAAGCAGAGTAAAACAAGTAGCTCTACACCTCTGAAACCTCTCACACACAGCACGTCTATGATTACGGGTTAACCCTCGCGTAAATGTTTAGGCTAAACTGAGACGAAACGACAATACGATGTTTGATAACAAATTATTACATTCACGTATCTTATTGAAATCTATTTACATGAGATTTTTTGCTTATTTAATAATAAAAATATAGGTTGTCATTTCAAAAAACGTCTTTCACCTTAAAATCTCAATAAAAACGACCTGGTCTCTACATTTAAAACCAATATAGTAGAACTTTGATTATCCGGAAATTAGTCACCTCATGTCAGTTACAAGCTGGAAATATCATTAAGGGGTCTCCTTAGTGTGACGGACGAAAAACGAAGCGATCTTTAGGAATTTTTTTGAACAAAAGTAATTAACGTATGAATGTAATAGTTTGCCGCTGTATCAGACAATGTTTGAAGAATACGTAATAATTATTTAGTACAGAAATGATGATTCTGTCCAAAGCCATGGGGATTCTGCCACTGCACCTAAAAAAAATTTGTCTCCATGGCTGCCATAAAATCTGCCCTCAGAATTGTCAGAAAGAAAAAAAAGAAGAGGATTCTTAATCTGTATGAGTGTGGATATAGCCGGTACTAGAATAAATGAAAAATAACGAAAAATTAAAAAATGGCAACGTCTGAAAGGAAAAGTTTCGATTTTTGCACAAAAAATGGCTTGTTTTGTAAGTCGTAAAATTAAAATTTTGCAAATATTGACTTAGTTCTAGTACCGGCGAGATGAGACATCTACTGAAAATGCCTGCTAAGTTTCACGTAAATCGGATGATTGGATTTTGAGATAGCGTGGCAGCCATTTGAAGAAATATTGTTATCAGAAAACCGCGTTCAAAGTTTCACGTACCCTTTAAAATTATATGAAAGGCTACGTTCCAAAACTTGTAGCATTGTAAATTTTTGTAATACGTCTATAATACTTTGAGAGTATGTTTTTAAGATGTAAAACTATAAGAAAATCTCAACAAAAAAAAATTCAATTTTTTGTAAACCGTCACGCTAGGGAAACCCCTTAATGACACTGTGTATATACTTAATTCTGCACTACTCTGTATTTTGTATTCTAAAATAAATTTCTCATTTTTACGCGAAATTTGATTGCAGTCCGCGTCATACTGTTACGAATTATAATTGAGATAATCGAGGTTCTGCTGTAGTTTGCTAAGCATTTTCGTTCTATCGTTGAAAGTGACCAGAAAGAATGAAATGAGATACAGATACTGTGTTTTGCATTCTGTCAGTCGACGAGTTAACAATTATCTGATCGATTGTAAATATTGACCTATCTCAAGCAAACAGTATTGCGGTTGTTAGTTAGGAATAAGTGTACTTCTCGGTGAGGGCAAGAGTACTTCTTACGGTGATGAACGGGAACAAGGGGATGGTAGGAAATGAAAATAAACTATTGCAACAGTTTGCTCCACGGGACTACGCGAACGATAAGTGGTACGGTAGAAGGTTGTGGGTGGATGACAGATCAATAGTGGTGACATAGTTACCGAGTAAACCTGGCCCAGTTTTAACACGACCTCATTCCATCGCTCCTTCCTTCCTTCCGCGCTTTCTTCCCTTAACACGCGACCTCCGTGCATCTGACTCCATATTACTTAAGAGGTCATCTTATTGTAAAATTTTGAAAAGTGTTCTTGTATTCTTTTAAAAAGTAATTTGATGTCTTCAAATTAATGTGCAAAAGGTTCCATGTGGATATTTAAAACGTTCTTCGAGATATAGCGTTTCGAGCGGACTTACGTACCTAAGCGTAGGCAGACGTTGCTGAGCTTCAAATACGTATTTTTCGTATTTTCGAATTGCATTGAAATTTAAAACACATGCTCAGTAAAAAAGTACTTTTCTATTAATGAATGATTTTGTTGATAACATTTTTGGTTTAGAAAATATATCAAAATATAATAGAAATTTTGGTGTGAACAAAAACTATGAAAACTTCAACAAATTTTGTTATCGTCAATTTTAAGGAAATAAAATAAACCCCCGGCAAAAGAGAGGGAATATAAAAGAGTTTATAATGAAAACATGTTTTTCTGTTTTACGAAAACCAAAATGGTAACTTCGTCTACACCACTCATGCGTGCACAGAAAGGCACGTTATACGAAAGTTGCTGTATCTTGTTCAAATATCGATATTATTTAATACAATTTTAAATAGTATCAATTGCAAAATATCAAAAGAATCGCATTTTTAATTTTTCTGCAATTTAAGCCCAAAAACATCTGCCTTTCATAATTATAACCAATTTTTTCAAAAACGAAGTCTTGAACGAAACAAATTTAGTCTGCACTTTCGATTTCTTGTTGTCCAAGAATAGAGTATTATTTTGATCACAGAAACGTGTAAATCGAGTGATTTGCCGATTGAAGACACAAGACATGGATTTTTTCAGTTTAACACTGATGTGTACGAGAAGGACCCTTCAAGTCCAGCGCCGAACACGATCTGGGCTTGCACGAGTACCTCAAGCACAAAATGTTAAATTGACCTCGTTACTTAAAATATGTCGAAGAAAGTGGAAGCAAATATCACAAGAAATGTTTTTATTAGTGTAAGAATCGGAGGGTTGTTCTTGTGCAGTGGTGAGATGTGTGGCGTGCGTGCCAATATGTATGCGTATGTGATTTTTTGTGTCAAGCGTGGCGTGAGCGAAAGATTTTCGGATGCGAGAGCAGTCGCATAATGAGAGAACGAGCGTGTGTGTCGAAAGCAGTTTCCTTTTTTCTTCTTTTGAATTTTCTTATTATCAGTAAAATCCACCTTTAACACGTTGATTGCCACAGTGAAAACAGCCACCATTGGTCAGACACAACACGTACATTATACATATGTATAAATTTTTCTGTTCTATATAAATCGTAAAAGAAAAAAATTGTTAAATATTCAGTATTATACATGCGTACCAACATTAGTGTTACAACGTGAAATTTGCTCAGAATATAGTAAAAATCAATAGCTATTTAATTAAATAGAGTTAGAGATGCCGGTCACTAGTGACTACGATGGCAGTCAATGAAATTTAATTAACGAGTTAAATTGCCTTCCTTGAATGGTCTTGCCAACCACATTTGATCCCGTTATACACAAATCTCTATATTAGAAAGTGGACATGTTCATACATATTTTATTTGCATTGTTACCGGAATATCAAAATGTACGCAGAATTTTAGAATTGCGTAAAATTGAAGTCATTCAGTGAAATTGAATTTGATGTTCCGGTCAACGGTGACCCCTATGGCAGTCAGCGCGTTGAAGCAGGAGGAAACAGTTGATTTCATGCGGCACGTGACTTTTTGGAGCTGACGGTTGTACGCAACGGTCCCTTATTGGTCAACGGGCCTTCTTCGTTTCCTCCTTGCGTAACGGGCTTAGGAACCGATTTCACTATTTCGGATTAGGAACGAAGTTAGGACAGTTTCTTTGGTAATACCTGCCAGGGGACTACGAAATGCTCTCCCTCTCTCTCTACCCCGACTACTTAACTATATTCTGTAACTCTTACCTAGTTTCTTAATTGTACGACTCTCAAGCTTTTTTGGTCGCCATCCACGCCGGGTTCCGAGGAACTCTTCTGCAACTTTTCGTTCTCTTAAAAACGTGGTTAACGCGGTAACTACTGGGTGTACAGGGTGGTCCGTTCACAAGGTGACTCTTTATGGAAAATCAGTCTAAAGCGCAGATTAAAGGTTTTGGTTGGTCTGTTACACAATTTAAACACGAAGTGTTACTAGAAAGAGTGTAACACTAAGGTTTCAGGGTTATACATTAGCTATGCATATGGCATTTTGTAATAGAAACGATATACTTAATACTTTCTGTATGTTCAATCTAGACAGACGCAAAGCTATAGAGAATAGGACACTTGTCTGCATTCAGTAGACTGCGGATGTTTATGCAAATATACATGTTTAAAGTTCAATATTTGCTACGTTATTGCATTTATAGAAATGAAACTTTGACAAAACTGTATTTTGTTCTGTAATGTCTAGATAAGAAGGTATCTGTTTGCAACCAAAACGGCTTTAATCCTCTGTAAGCAGAATTTTTTTGCATATGATGAAAATGATACAACAGGTAAATGATAAAGGTAAATAATAAAGTTTTTATTATTTAACAAAGAATAAATGAACAGACTCCTTGGTGGCAGTATAATCGTAGAATATAATTGCACACAGTGATAAATAAACGAAATAAAATTTAAAAAATATAGAAATATAGGTCAGCAATTTTCAAGTCACATGGCGTTATATGGAGGGTTGACTCATTGTTCCCCAGAAAAGCTGACTTATACCACTTTCAAAATAAAGCGCTCATATGAAGAAAAAGAAGAAGAAAATTCTCAGTATTAACCGAATAACTTTGGGGTTCTGCTAGGAATTCAAACATAGAAATACAACAAAGATTTCAGTCAAAAACACTAAGAATTATCGCAAACGCACCACAGTGTGTCACAAATGAGATACTGCATCACAATTTCGGAATACAAATATTCAAAGAGGAAATCGCGAGATTTAGCACAAAATACTTGAGCAGACTAGAAACTCATCCAAATCTCCACGTCACTGATCTTCTGAACAATAACCTACAACTACGAAGACTCGAGAGATACCACGTACTAGATCTTCGTCGTCGCATTATAAAGTAGCCAAAAGCACCCAAGGGCTGAACATATCGTTCTAGAAAATATACAGCAACACACAGCGTATTGCTCTCGTCAAGAGTCTGTACTGACAACACATTTGCTTATAATCTCTTGTATATAAAGGATTGATTGCAAATAAATTTGGTTGATAAAAAAAAACTTATCGAATACATCCCACGCGATGCCACCGATAACGAATCACTCTGTATTTTCCTTCTCGGTCATTGAGAATTTCGTTCGCAGACTAAAGATATCGAGTCAGAGGAGATTCCCGTTTTAAAAACAGAAATAAAGGGAGCCAGTGGTCGTAGGTGTGACTTTTTTGTGACGTGCGTGAATCGTGGCAACCGCGTCCTGCGGACCGTTCTCCATGACATAAGTGTTCCAGTTTACATATTGCGTCCTCAAGAACAAGGCTCTGGCTGCGCGGCGTTTGAGGTAGGTCGGTAATGTTAGTTCGAAGCAAAGCGAACTGCATATCGCGGGAGCTGCATTTACCTTCGATCCGACTGCTCGATAAGACAGCGAGCGTTCTCGTTGACCAACTTTAATGAGGAAAGATAGCGAAAGTGCTTTCTACTCGGGTACGTTCAAGAAATTCAAAGTGTCAACTCTGTTGCCGCGTAAGAGACACCGACTCTCGTCCGATCGTCGAAGTTAAGATACTGTGGGCACGGTCAGCGCTAAGCTGGGTGGCCGTTTTCAGTTTGAAGACCTTGAAGAGCCTAATTTCAGTGTACCTACTACAATCAAAAGTAAATCCTGCGTCAGAGGTGTTGCCACGTTGAAAACACTGGATCTCATCCGACAGTTGAAATTAAGTAATTCGGGGCACGGTTAGCGTTAAGATGGCTGACCGTCTTCGGTTTGAAGAGCTTCAAGGGCCTAATTTCAGTTTACCCACAATAATCAAATTGTACAATAAACGAATCCTGCGACAATGACGTTGTTTCGTTGGAAACAGTAGCTCTCGTACAATCGGCGTAGTTATGTTACTCTGGCCATCGTCAGCACTAAAATGGGTGACTGTCTTCAGTACGTCTGTGTTGCTATTGACACATGGAGGTTTGAAACCCACCTAAATGGCCATAGCAGTCAATGTTGGATTACATAAAAGAAGAAGAAGAAGAAGAACCGTAGGTGCTGGTCAAAATGGCCATAGTAGTTAATTAAGTCACAAAGCCGTCCAGAAGCAAAGACAATGACAGCAATGGGCAATTCTGGACCTCGCAAGCAACATTTTACTTTTACGTAGCACATTTCTATAGCTACGTTCCAAGCAATCCGCAAAGCATAGTTATTTATCCGTGATCTGTGAGGAAAATTATTAGTCTGTACTTGTTCACCTACTTTAGGTATTTGTATTTCATCGTCATTAACGTCAATTGATGAAGAATTTGCAAAATGTTCATTGAGAAAGTGCAGCTATACGGTCTTGATAGACTGGTGTTAAAGAAAACATGAAAACGGTGCAATTGTTTCTATTTGAGAGCAACAAAATGGAAGCAGTTCTTAAACGTCTACAAGGATATGTATATGCATCATACACCTAAATATTTTTATTAATATTATATAAATGCAAGAATTTTGAAGAAACAAGTTGTACTGTTTAAGTGAACAAATATTATGGCATCAAAAATTGTTGTAAAATGCAAGAAAAATAAGAAAAACTGCTTACATAAGATCTGAAATCAAAACTTGACTAAATCTAATTTTCCATTCTTAAGTTGGATAACGCGTTGAGAGAAAGAATAAACAATATTCAATCAATATTAACAATCATTTCATCTCAATGGAGGTGGACATACCTTACTACAGTAAACACTCTAGTAAACACACTTGTAAGCTCTTAGTGCAATGAACGATGGCCGCGACTCAATACGCCTTCAGAGTGCTGCACTTAATGATTATGAATGGAACATTCAATTTCTTTAGTTAGATTGTTGCTCCCATATAGAAACAATTTTATTTGCGCCCTATTTTGACACTTTGAGTGACATGTCATCCACATATGAATGACACTTAGATTCAATTAATATTTATTTTATCATGTATAGCATTAATAAATATACCTAGTAAGGTCTTAATACAACCAACAGAAAAATTATGAAATTCGTTAATAACATTGTCCAAAGAGAGTATAATTTGTGGTTATATCCGTTTTCTATAACAATTTAGAAGCTTTGCTACATTTAGCTAATACAGCGCGGTAGTCAAAGTGTTAATAACGTCTTCATAAGATCAGGGATAAATAATTCTGTCTCTTGGTAGAAAAGGGGCCAATTTGCAATTTCTTTTTGTTTCTTTTACGCCTTTTTATATTACGTTCTATACACCTGTTTGTAAATAAATTATTTAAACAGATAAAGACTAGCATTGATTCGCGTGACAGTTCCGCACCTACAGCCTCTTAAGAATGTATCTATCATACTTGCTGGTAATAGTGGAAAGACAGTGGCCTCATTTTCTATGACAACATTCATAAGTTTCATGTGAATGGTGCATAGAACTCAAATGGACATTGTCCCTTTTTCTACAAAGGTATAGAATTATACATTCTCTATTCTTTGAATCCTATAGATCCAAGTTACATAAATATAAAATGCTGCCTGCGAAAACTGACCATTTTCGACCACTGTCTTTTGGATATCCCGGCTATGAAACGAGCAGACGACTCGGCATGCTCGCGTTTTCGATCCTCTCGACTCGAAGACCTAAGATCGATTATCTCGCGAAGCGGTTTATGTCTCGTTGAAACAGCGAGACGTTAAGTGGACGTTATTTTTAGATCAGACGCTTGAGTCAAACGTTCGGGTAATTGAGTGGCAGCGGTGATTTCTGTGCCGCGATTTGCATAGCTTCGCTCGGTTCGCGTGTTTTGCGAAAGAAATTCACGCCGCCGCCGCTGCCGCCTGCCGGAGTGGCCTGATTCTTTTTCTCCGACGAAAAGTATGCGAATCGGCTTGCGTCAGAGATACGTATCCCACGCGATTATGACGTTTACGCACTGCTACCTGATCGATAGCGTTCTCATGGGTGGCTAAAAGCTGACACACTTCTGTGACTTTTCTACCCCTTGCTTCTCAGCAGGCTAAGTTCTAGAGCAAAGTCAAAGGATTCGTCTCTGATGACTCATGGAGTGCAGGTTGCTGCAGACGTGTCACTCAAAATTAGGGTGGCTCTTATTTACTCTCGATGAAAATTTTTTTAGAATTTTTTTCGCGGCACTCCACAGAATAGTTCCATTTAATAAAAAAATAATCTGTGAAAAATTAGAGCTCGATAGGATAACGGAAAAACGTGTCCCGGGCCATTAAACATTAAAATAATTAAATGCTCATAAAATCGTTTTTTTTTTCGATTATCTTCTAAATTATTGATTATGTCAGAAACCGTGTCAGAAAAAAGTTGTAGGCCTAGATAGAATGCATCTTTTATGTTCTATTACTTCTTTTCGTACGACGAACGGTTTTCAAAAAAGATGAAAAAAAGCTTGAAAAATATTAAAAACTTTTTTCAATTTTGAAAATTGAAGTACGTTTTGATTATTTTTTTATGACTAGAGGCAAAATAAACACATAATGTATAAACTTTCATTATAATAACTTACAGAAATTTTCCGACCTTTTCAAGAATGTTTTTTAATTTTTAAAAAATAGTCTTTTAGGGTCGAAAATAAAAAATGTACATTTTTTAGCCTCTATTCATAAATAAACAATCAAAACGCACTTCAATTTTCAAGATTGACAACAATTTTTTTAATTTTTTTTAGGCTTCTTTTTACATTTCTTTCGAAAACCATTCGTCGTACGAAAAGAAGTAATACAACATAAAGGATGCATTCTATCTAGGTCTACAACTTTTGTTTGACACTTTTTTTTGATATAATCAATAATTTAGAAGATAATCGAAAAAAAAAACAATTTCATGAGCATTTAATTAATTATTTTAATGTTTAAGGGGCGGGGGACACGTTTTCCCGTTATTCGATCAAGCTGAAATTTTTCAGATTTTTTTTTTATTTATTGGAACTATTCTGGGGGGTGCCGCGAAGAAAATTCAAAAGTCGAGAATCAGAGCTACCCTAATATACATACTGAACCACTGCACCGAACGCCTCTGGGCGTCAATAGTACACGAACAGTGACTTTGTCATGCGACTATAGGCGCCGATAGCTATCAAAGAGTTGATATCAGAATGGGGCAAGAATTCCTCGGATCTTCTCTTCTGCGACGCTTGTCTATCTTTTGTAGACGTAAACGGACTACTATTAACCCTTTGTGGACTTGCACTTTTTCAAATCTACTTACCGGTGGATCGGAGATATTTTCAATATAAAACGAAATTATACATTGAAGACTTAAATATTAGGGATGAAGAAGAATATGTATTGTATTATGGAAATTTTTATAGTTTTTCAAAGTGTGATATTTTTCGAAGCAATAAAAACTTGTTTCTCGTCCGCCTCCTGCAAATTTTCTGTCTAAGCATACTATGCTATCTTTTTTGGTTCCTTTTCAGACATGTAGTTTTCCATCTAGGTTTTGTGATCCATTCACGATCCATTCCCGTGGGTCGTTTTACTATTTGAAAACCGTCTCCCAATTGATCTATCAAATGTTTTACAAATTGTAGATTTGTAATGGCCTCCTCACTTTTTTCTTTTTTTTGCAGCTTTATAGAGAGTATAGGAATTTGTTACACATACTAAAAACAACAAAAAAAAAAACAACGGTGATTAAAATGCTGAAATTATTTGTTCGTCGCCGTAGCAGCGACATTCGACCCGAGGAGTAATATCCTGATGCCGTCATTCGTCCGCAAAGGGTAAATTTTCTAACTTACTGTCCTTTTTGGAGCTCTTTTATAATTAGTGGAAAATGGAGAAACACGCAATACACGATACACAGGGGTTGCTAAAAACTGACACATTTCTCTGTGCTTTCTACCCCTTGCTTTTCGGCAGGATAAGTTATTCGGCAAAATCCAAGGAGTCGTCTCTTAACACTTTGATGGCTGCTGTCACGCATACGTGATTTAATTTGTTTGAATAATATATCTGTAATGCAGATAAATGAACATATCTATCACTGACAAACCAAAATAATCGAATGTTTATAAAATTAAAATTGTAAACTAATCGATATAAAACAAATAACGTAGAATGTATTGTTACTCTACTCAAACGTGGCAAAAATGAGCGAGGAAACAATTTATCGTAAAATATTTGCGACCGTCAAAGTGTTAAGAAATATAGCCCGGCGTGCACGTTGCTACACAGACGTGTTACTGCAGACGTTGTTACGGAGAGAAGTAAAATGAAATTAATACTGTCATGCGTCGCTTAACGACGAAGATACGTTCTAAGAAATCCGTCGTTATGGGATTTCATCGTGCGAACGTCATAGAGTGTGCTTACAGGAACCTAAATGGTATAGTGTACAACATACGTAGGCTTTATAGGGTAGCCTATTGCTCCTAGGCTACAAACCTGTACAGCATGTTACTGTACTGAATACTGTAGGCAATTATAACATAATGATAAGTATTCGTGTATCTAAATATATCTAAGCACAGAAAAGGTACAGTAAAAATATATTATGTTTTGCTTGACAGTACTCTTGAGTATACACAACTTAATTTAATCACTTGTAACAAGAGAATACAAATGGAGAGGTTTTTAGGGTCAGAACAAAATCTTTCGTGGAAGGAAAGGGACTATTACTAATATTCTAGCTAACGTCCTCCTTTTTTAGTTCTTTTACAATTACTGTGTAATGGGGACACGCGGAACTATGTTTCTTCGGTGACGAATCCTTCAACTTTCCACAATGACTTGTCCTGATGAAAAACAAGGAGAAAGACACAAAAGTTTTTAGCAATCTATAAGGGCGCATACCCTTCCACTATCCTCTAGTTATAAAAAGGCTGCAAAAAGGGAGCGTAAGGCTCTAAGACTGTGGGCCAGAAAATTAGCACTAGTCTGCTTACGTCTACGAATCACTGACCAACGTCACGTAAAAGGAGATCCGAAGAACTTTTGTCCCATCCTGATTAAAATAAGGTGATTATGCTTGAGACTTCTCAGCTCAGCCTACTTCGCTTCATAAGAGCATACAGTAAAATAAATCAATCGAAAACTTTACCATCCCGAAATTAACAGTATATTCAATTCGTAAACGTATTCACCCATTTCATTTCTCGATAAGGAAAAATTGATTAACCTCTTCGGCTGCAGTGACTCGTATGTAAACGTTTAGCATTTGTTTAAAATACAAAAATTATTGAAAAATTTGTTTTCACAGAATTTTCAGAAGTTTATTCCTTTCTTTATGGTTTGTTTAATAGCTACGAATTCATATGAATAAATGTATGTAATTATTTACCTCTGCTGAAATTGGTGTAATGTATGTTCTTGAGGACTATAGCTAATAAAATGGGACAGCATGTGGCTTATAAATACTAATCTTAGGTATGGCTCTTGTTAAGAATATTTAATTTAAATATACTGGAGAAACGTAGGGTAAGAGATGATCTAATGTATGTATTTAAAATAATAAATAGCACAAAGATGTCCAGCCGTGCTAAGGTTAATTACCTATACTGTGAATTCTAGATAGATCAGTAACTGTGTCTCATTATTTCTCACCAATTATGGGTGTTGACAACCATTGTATCGTATATTATCTTCTAGTAATCAATAATCTATGTTGACTTTCTTCAAGATCAGGATCTACGTTTACAACTAAAATATACAGGGTATACGAAAGTTAAACGAGCGAACTTTGTCAACAAATTACGTGACTAGAAGTAAAAACAAATGTTACATGAATATAAGTCCAAAATTGCTCTCTTACAGAGTTACAAGAAAAGGAAGATGTTTAAGTCTTTTTGAAGACTGGGTTAAGTTTATATAAAGTACTTAACTGAACAGCCCGATAAACACAGTAAAATACAATATTAGGAGAAAACAGTGCCGGATTATTAAAGGGTACAAAATTTCCGAGACCTAACTTTTAAAAATTACAAAAAAAAAGTTTTCGACAAAATTGCGACATTTCAAGTTTAAAATCATTTTTACCCCATTTTTTTCTTTCTCTTCAGGGCCTTCAAAAAATACAACTTGTCAAAAATCTCAAAATGTTACAGATTATCTCTCTAGTAACAAATATATTCTTTAAAACAAAAAAAGTCACAATCGAATCAATAAAAACTTTTGGAGACACTTATCCCGCTAATTTGAAAAACACCGTTTCAAGAAACACGCGTTTAAAGTTCCACGTGGCCAGTTTTACCCATGCATCTTCCGCTACTCAGATGCCTATAACTTCGAAAATTTTTTGAAATTCAAAAAATCTTAAAAGAGTGAAAATTCGAAAAATAAAGCAAAATTAGATTTTTTGGCATTTTTAACCGGAACCTCCTTTTAACACATTGACGCCGGGAAACGAAATATCTCATTTTATACTAAAATTGCCTCGCTGGCGGGAACAGAGATATCTCGTTTAGTACTTCATTTGACATTTTGGTGCATGTTATACCAAATATCATACATTAAAAAAGTTCTAATTCATGTATTTTGACTTTATTCGCAATATCAATTAACACTTTGAGTGACACGCTCCATTAGTTAAAAATGGCAAATTACCTAAATTTGTATACAAAATGAATGTAATCATGAATTCTACCTTTTTTAATCAATAAAATCAGTAACATTCATCACTTTTTTATTGCTTCTATTGGAGCTGATTAGGTATATCTTTAATATTTTACATGATCAAACAAAGACTGATTGAATCTATCTATCACCCAGATATGGGTGACGCGGCACTCAGAGTGTTAAAAATATAAATGTTCATAAAGAAAAACTAATTGTTTTATTGTAAATCCTAAGATATCATCAAAGTGTTAAAATGGCCCGACAGTGAGTATATTTTAATTGAAAAAATACCCGACGTCAATGTGTTAAGCCTATTTCTTTGAAGTAATTGGTTGAACAGCACGGAATCGGTGGTTGAGTATTGCTGATTTGCAAGTTTTCCCATGGTAAAACGCGGTGCACGCGTGCCCATGCTGACGGAGTCCCGGAGGCGAAAGTGAGATCGCCTGGTTCGTCCGAGAGAGACGGAAAAAGAAACGGGACCGAGAGAGAAAAGGCAGCCCGGGCACTCAGCTTTCGTTTTCACCCAGCCTACTTGTTAATCCGGTGAGTCAATAGTTGTATAACACTGGAACTACGTTGCGTAACTCAGCGTTGGTTTCCCTCGCGACCTACTTGCCCACTAAACTAGACACACATTCTTATCCACCGGTAATCCGTCTCTCCCTGACCGTTTCTAGCCTTCTCTACGTTGCTATGCTTGTGAGGAGTGATGGAACTGAGAGACCTGCTTTAATACCATCGACATTTTTATGTTATATCGAGACTGCCTGTGACAATTTCAGATGTATGCACGAACGATTTCAGGTTTTCTCTGGTGAATCATTTTAATACTAACCTTCTGACCCTTGGAAATTTCAATGGTAGAGAGGTTAAATTGAATATTTCGTTACAGTGAACTAGATGACGTGAATTATTCGGTTGTTTCACTGTTTTGAAATATGTATGTTTTAATAAGACACGCTTAATTGATCATTTGTACGAATATATAGGTTTACAGTGTGTAATAAACGGCTGTGCCTGGGTCAGTAAAGTGGTACGTAGGGACTGATTTTTCAGAACGAATATGTGGATACATCGTTCTAAACTATATAACGAGTATCGAGTCTTACGAATTTGATATATGGGTGACAAGTAGATTTAATCATTATTTATTTGAGCACAACTGGCGTTGATAAATATTTCTGATAAGATCTCACAGAACCAGTAAAATTACTGATATTATGAATTCCAGTATAATTTTGTATCAAGATCTAAAATTTCTTAAGATCTTGAAGACCTGAAAGTTTTACTTAACAAACTGGAACTGGAATAAATGTTTGTTTGTAATGTAATTAAGAACTTTGTTTATTAAATTATTAAACATTGTTTTCTCCGTGTGCAACACCCGTTAAAAAATTTATTTTTTGCTACAGTATGATAATTAAATCGACTTTTTTTTGTCGATAAAAATCTCAGCTTTATAAAAAACTCCTTCAGTGATTACGGATGTGGCCACACTGCATGTGTAATGAATTACTAAACCATTTAAAATAATTAGAGGATTATGTAACTGATATATACCTAACTTAAATTTCAAATTTTTTGAAAGCTGTAGGCTGATTAAGACGCTCCATTCAAATATTATAGGTAATATTATATTTACAATATTTCTTTCATCTTTTATATTTGGTAGATTATCCAAAATCGTCCAAGAACCTATATTTTATTTGGACAGTATGTTTTAGAGGGAATAAGAAAATTATTCATGTTTTTCCACTCAAACTTTAATGTGTTTGTTCTCACTCTAAAATTAAAAAATCTAGCATCTTTTAATCTCTATTTGAATATTTGGTACGATATTTCTCTCTAAATTAATTTCTCCAACTTTAGCATTAAATGAAACCCAGAAATCATCATTATCATTATTTCTATTGTTCGAGCATTCATTTCACACACTAGATGTTGCGTACATACAAAATCTTTTTAATATTTTTATATGATTTTTATCATTTACTTCACTTGGAATTTCAATAATACCATACATAGATAACAACAAAAGAATGAAATAGAAATTATTTCTTTGATATCTCAGGAAAAATCAGTAATTATATTGTACCAATACTACGAAAAATATCGACAAATCCACCTTACTATTGTTTTAATCACAAATGTGCCACATATCTTATATTATTTTCTTTTTCCGTTCATTTTTCTCTCGTACTTCAACTTACATTTTTCCTGTGTCATACTAAAAGATATGTACCCATTAAATAAATAAATAAATGAGAAGTTATTGCGGTGCCCGTTTGATAGCTTAATATGATGCCTGGGAATTGATACGTATCGATATTAATGAGTATATCATTGGATTTGGCCTATCACCACTTCGTAAGTACAGAGTGCACCAGGGAATTGGGAAATTTTCAAAACGCAATTATTAAATGAATTTTTATTATAATATAAATTTGTTTATATATTTTTGTTAGATATAATATGCCATTTTATTGTTTAAAAATAACACTTGACAGGTGAGTACCACTTCGATCCATGCATTCATGTAATATTAATCGACCATTTTCCATTACTCGCCTTTATATATCTAGTCGAATCCTCGCGACTTTTTCTTTGATTTTTATCACTTTGAGTGCTGCGTCACCCATATCTGGGTGACAGACAGATTCAGTCATTATTTATTTGATCATGTAAAATATTAAAAATATACCTAATCAGCTCTAATAGAAGCAGTAAAAAAATGATGAACGTTACTGATATTATTGATTAAAAATGGTAGAATTCATGGTTACATTCATTTTGTATAAACATTGAGGAAGTCTGCCAATTTCAGGTAATGGAGCGTGGCATTAAAAGTGTTAATTTAAGTTCAAAGATGGTGTGTAGACGATTAGTATACACTTTTCTTCTGAGATATCCCCAAAGAAAATAGTCGCATGCTGATAAATCGGGCAATCTTGCCGGCCAAACATCCCCATTTGTTGAAATGACGATTTGAAAAGAGCACTCTTAAAATATTCG
This sequence comes from Macropis europaea, assembly GCA_916610135.2. Classification (NCBI taxonomy): domain Eukaryota; kingdom Metazoa; phylum Arthropoda; class Insecta; order Hymenoptera; family Melittidae; genus Macropis; species Macropis europaea. Next base: position 37,267,753 of record OU744345.1, read on the forward strand.
ATTAAGATTAGATGAATGCGTGGATCGAAATGGTGCTCATCTGTCAAGTGTTATTTTTAAAACATAAAATGGCATATTATGTCTAACAAAAATATATTAACAAATTTATGTTAACATAAAAATTCATTTCATAATTGCGTTTTAAAAATTTCCCACTTCTCTGGTGCAGCCTGTATTTCCTCCGGTGTTCAGTATCGACTCGTCGGACTCGATCGATCGTTTCACGAAGGGACGCAACCTGTCCGTTGTTATGAAACAGTAGACCCTTATATTCGAACGGGCCGATGAAATTTCGGCTGATGCCACAGAAAATAGCCTGCGTTCTCGAATTAATTAATTTTGTATCGAGTATCATCCGCCGTCTATGATCTCTCGCAAGTACGGTGAAAGTGAATTTTGTTGACTTCCTGTGCAATAAGAAATTGGAAACGGAGCTTCTTAAGTTTTTCACGATTTTTAGTTCCTTCTACACGAATGATTTGAACAGAAAATAAGTCTTGTAAACTATTCATGAAACAGATCCAGTGTCTCGCAATATACATTAAGTAGAAGAGATATTTGGTTGTTTATTTAATGGGGTTTTAGTACAACGAGATAGGAAATAACAAAAGTTAGTTCATAAGAAACTTGTACAGGTACGTATTCTATTGATAATATTGTATTATTATTGTATTTCCATGAGACGTGAGGCCGGATTATTGTAACACAACGGAAGACTATGTAAATATAATATGAAAATCAATATAAAATAACGAATATACAGTTCAGAATCTTGTAAACAAATCATATATTTTCCAAAATTCTACAATTTTTTAAAACTAATTGCTCAAAACTGCGCAACAGACATCTTCAGATGACAACATAAACTCTGTCATTCTGAGAAATACAGTGCGTATAATAAGGATTCCAAATATTTACACAATATGAAATACTACACAAAATTGAAGGTATAGCAGAACTAAAGAGCTAAACTACTTTAACGGTATGAATATTTACAAAATAGCGATACATTTGTAATGTTTAACGCAAGTACGAAAAAAAAATACTTTACTGCAAAAAAGAACATGATAACAGTCGATCGGTGCGAGATACGATAATACCACGATGGTAATCTGAATTTCATTCAAACCATGACCCAGGGTAAGAGTGAAAAATTATCAACGGCTTCCATTCGCGGCGGCCAGACGCTATATTCGTGAGGTGTTGCGTATGCTTCAAGGCCCAATCGATCGGAGACTGGCGAAAAAATTCGGCTTCAAGGCGGGAAGGCACACCACGGAGAGGATTTCACGACACTCTGGATCTTCGACATCGTTTTCGATGGTGGCGACCTTGGGCCCGATTGCTTCGATCCGTTTCGGAGATATCGCACGCTTCTGACCGCCGCCGATTGCCACAGACGCCGCAAAAAGGTACATCAATACGTGAGTAATTATCCTGCGATCGGCTCGGCTCGATCGCGAGATTTTCGTGTCACGTCCGAGTCAACCGAGCGAAGAAATATCGAATCGATCGAAAGTGGTACGATAACTAAAACTCACGGGGAGTCGAGCGTGAATCATCATTGGAAATAACGTCTGACACGGGGGTCACCGGTGATCAGCACTTGAAATTCAATTTAATTAAATAACTATTTATTATTAGACAACTTTGAGCAATTTTCACGTTGTAACGTTAACGTAGGAACATAAAAATACGACTGAATACCGAAATACTTTTTTCCTTTAGGATTTACATTAAAAATAGTATATTATATAGCGTCTGACCAGGTGTGGTTATTTTCACTGTGGCATTCAACGTGTTAATGCCTTGCCTGCCATGCTACGTTAGCCGAACGTTATATAGAAAATGAATATAATCTCAAACTGTACTTTTAATCAATATTATTAGTGAGTTTTATCATTTTTCCAATTGTTCTATTAAACTTAGCTAGATGCATTTGTTAATATTATGCATGATTAAATAAATAATAATTGAATCTAAGTGTCACCCATTTATGGATGATGTGGCACACAAAAGTGTTAAGTGCGACTTCATGTGTAAATAATTCAACAGGCACACTGATTTTTAATTATCGATATATTTCTTCTTTTAAGTTCTTTGTTCCAAAGTTTCCAAATTTTTGTGACTTTCTGAAATCCTGAGATTTCAAATTTTTTTTTTAATTTTGTCAATCTGCTAGATGTCCTCGATTGTTTTTACACTTCAATCTTCAACGCATAGACTGCCATATACGAATCGTATTATTATTATTTACTTGTCTGCAAAGGATATATGTAAATGTCAATGTTCTGCGACCCTGTCATAAAGTTTTCTAGTGGGAACTAATATTAACCCATTACCTGCCAACTTCTTTTTTCGAAAATTTTTGAGTAATTCTATAGATTTTAGTTGCCTTCCAAGAGATTTAATAATCTTAAGAACGCGAGATCCCCAAATGGGACTCATGGCATTGAATGGGTTAAGACAGTTTTGGTTAGGTCATCTTACATCATACATTTTTTCTTACACATACTTATCGATACTAATAATATCGAAAGATTCAGGCAACAATAAGTTTTATTCACATCTAATTGCTGCTTCTAATAAAGTTATTGGCTTCATTAGCGTGTTGTTTAAATTCAAAGATTTTCGAACCTTAGAACCTTCAGTAGGTAGACCTCAGTGATCTGATTTCTTCGAACCTTAAGAAAGAATCTCCTAGAAAAGGTGCAGCACAAATTTCTAAGAATATTTGCCAACAAGTGAGGTATATCCATCGCCTACACTAATCACAATTATACTATAATCATATGCTTTAATATCCAAACCTTACGAGTAAAAATAACTGCAGACATGGTCTTCCTATTAAAAATTATGACAAACTTTGTTGCATGACAAATAACTTTTGTCTGGCCATACTAATCAGTTTTAATATGCATCTCCACTCGACCAATCACCTTTATTTTACACGTACAGTAGAACCTAGATTAACCAAACAGCGATCACCCGAAATTGATCATCCCATTTTAGTTACAAGCAAAAATTATCATTAGTGATGGATTTTAATGCGTGAGATATAATCAGATACTACAGTACACCTTTTTTATATAATGATATTCGCAGAGAGAAATTTTCTATACATACTTTAGATACGCGGAAGTTAGCAGAACTCTTAAACAAAAGACGCAATAAGAACAAATTGGCTCCAGAAGGAAACGCTTCATAATAGAACTTAAAAATAAACGTGCATTGTTACAAATAAGCTTGATATCTAACAAGCAGTGACACAAGTGTACTTAATTTTATACCAACGTGTATTTTATATTCTCAAATAAAATTATCATTTTTACACGAATGATAGTCAAAGTGTGAGTAATCTTGTTACTAATTTCAGTTCGGATAATCGAGGTTCTACTGTACTCTTATTTCTCTACATTTAGACTCACTAGTTAGATAACAAGAATTTGCAATCCATCCAACAACTTCCAGGAACTCAACTTTTTATCTCCACTCCCTGTACAAAATACAAAACCAGTGTCCTCAAAGCACCATTGCAATACTCTGATCCGCAGGTATACTCTCATCCATAACTCATGGGACACTTACTAATTTCAGCTTTACGATTAAATTAAAATGATTAAACACCCACTATATTGAATCAAATGGTTATTTACACTGAATATATAATTTCTAAATGTTAAAACATATATATATATATAGTTTAAAATTTGCTCACTAATGTATGCTCCCCGTTTCGAGATGATAAGATAAATATGTCTACAGATCGCAAAATCGAAACAAATGTCGCCCAAATTTAACGCATTGAAAAACTGGTCTTGAACCATACTATAATTATTTCAGTTTTTGTTTTATATTAATTATAACAGAATACTAATCATATCATTAAAGATATATGTGTAAACATATATATGTTTTTCAAAGAACCGTTCATATCGAAATAAGTAACCAAGTCTACTATATCGTAATCCAGGTTTATTCAGAAATGGCAAGGTGTCCCATGACTTATGGACGGGGGTGTATATCCTGTCGTGTGTTATTTCATCGTTACGTAACCAATCGTTCCTTTCTATGATCTATGTCCCTACAAATTCACTGCATTTGCACCGTATCACTGTAATTCATCGAACGGTTCGCGCCGTTAAATCAAACAAATAATAGAAACGTTAAAACGATGGCGAAATCGATGCCCGCTAGAGGTACGCGTGCGCAATCTATCTTAGGCTTGCATTTAAATATAGACCTGGTGTTCCATAGTCAATCGCCGTTTCCAGATTTCAAAAATCGCGAAGTCACGAAATCGATGGCAGAACGGGGTCATCGTGGACACGCAATCAAATCGACTGGATAAGCGATAAACGCACTGTTAGAATTCGACGAGAGCCAAATAGACGGACTTCGTGAAATGTTCGATCGATCCCGTTTCACTGGTCCGGTTGGTCCACGTGATTTTCGACATTAACCCGATTCGCGTGACAGACAACTGCTCCGTGTCTTTCTTGCTCTTTAACCCCTTCTTTTACAATAACGAGTCACACTCGTGCCACAGAATATGATTGATACGTGACAACAAGACCCACTTGTATATCAATTTTTCAAACTTTTGAAGATTTGAGGACTTGGATTTGAAGACCACGTCACATTTCACTTGCAGGGGATTGTTAACAGCGTATACTACACTACCAACCGGAATTATTTGATTCATACTAAATTTGCCTTCAATTCAAGAGTAAATGTATACAACGAGATTTATTTAAAATAATCTTAAAAAATTTTACTTGACAAACAATGTTAAATATATTAGATTCCTGTAATTTAATATTTAAGATAAGAAGAACAAACCGTTTGAAACAATAAATACATTTTAAAGTAACTACAGGGTGATGAAAAATGGTCTAAGATTTTGAGGGCTTATAGTATTCCCCGAGACGAGTAGAAAATGCCTAATCTACATAGGTCCCAAAATCAAACATTTCAATAACAAATTCAAAAGTTTGTGTAAAATCCAAAAGCTCGCATTGTACTATATGCATTTTTTAGTCGTTGTCTTAAGTCCACCATACTATTTTATTTTATCTTATTTTTTTTAAGACTCACCGGCGATATCGAATGCTCGTAAATACAAAAGTTGTTTTTACATCGAAAGTATTGATTCTAAGACCTATGCTAATCAGACATTTCCCACTCCTCTCGGTGAGTACTACAAGCCCCCAAAGATTGAAACCCCTTTTTGATCATCGTGTATAATGATGATTTTTCTTGATGGACCGAAGCATTCGAATACTAACAAACGTTATTCTACATGTTGGTAGACGCTCTATACTTGTCAGGACATTTTGACATGAATAGCGGACTCTACCGCGCGAAGTCGTTAGAAAAATCGCAAGTCAAAGGGTTAAGACATCTTTTTTCCCCATGGAAACCCGAGACGGAAAGTTGTTTACTGTAAATGCATCGTGTGTGCAACGAGAATAACAAAAGAGGCGAAGAGGAGGAAGAGAAAAAAAGGAAAGGACTCGCGTGAGTCTGCCGCGGCTGACTTATTAACGTCGGTATTGAGATTAAGTTTATTCAGCAACGAGTATGCCATGACACACTAACCAAGTGGTCGAGACCCACTTAAGCTACCGGGTGACCTCCATCGAAATGGAATGGATGGGGTGATAGTGCGTGGTGTATTTTAAGCGTGCTATACGCAACGCTCACGGAAAGCGTCCCGATGCGAGGCCGTCCGCGAATGTCCTTCGATTTTCAAACGGGAAGACCATTAATTGCTTGCACCGTGCCACGACTCAGATTCGCATTGGACCTTCGAGGAAACGAGCAACTGCACGCTAACGTCGTGCGGATTTCGCAAACACGACACACTGCGGGCAATGTGGGCTCTTTAAGCCTCCACGTACGATACAAAACAATAATCGTTAGACTGCGGATGTTCATGTGATTTAACACTAGAAGGACCGCCCGGGTCATTTTGACCCAACTGTATGACTTTGTTTCTAAATCGGCCTTAGAAACACTTTTTTCTTTAAATGTTCCTTACTTGTTACAAGAAATAAGATGAAAAGACAATGCTTATAAGGGTTGATTAATACGATTTCTATTAGTTTTTAAACAAAAATTATAACGGTAACATGTACAGGAATTTCACCTGGTAAGTTTCTTTTTTTTTTAGCAAAAATATACATGACTGCAATAGCCGTCATTTGCCAGCATATCAACAAAAATCTGACGGCAATAGCCGTCATTTGCGGCAATGGGTTAAAAATTGTTTATGTCTACTATTATAATCTTCCCTTATCTACATACATCCTGAACGTTCAAAACTCTAAAACAAAAATAATAATTATCATGCGATAAATAAATATATAATTACTACCGTAATAAATGAAAGCTTGTAGTAAGGTGGAAAAGCTTATTTGAATTAAATATTTTTTTGTAAACAACAATAGAAGATTGTCTTCTGCTGAGAACATTTTCCACATACTGTTCCTTTACACATTTCACACCTTATAACAGATTTATTATCACGTCTATCGTTGACTTCGCACAATTTCCGTTTTGCTTGAATGTTGTCTGCACTTGGTCCAGGGAGATGTTTTCTAAATTTTCATATAACTGAAAAATTTGTCTCATATCGATACAAATGCAAGTAAACATATAGAGAAGCAAAGTCAGAAAGTTACAAGATGATAATACTTATCTGTATCAACAATATACTTTTAGAAAGTTGCGAATGGGTTTTGACCCAGCCGGTCCTTCTAGTGTTATTGTATTCAAATTGGCGAATAATGGAAATTTAACCCTCTGTAACCGGAATTTTTTCCCGTATGACAAAAATGATACATCAGGTAAATAATAAAGTTTGTATCGCGGAATATAAACGTAATAATTAGGTTGCGGATGTTTATGCGATTTTACATTTTTAGAGTTCAATATTTTTTCTATTAATGTATTTGTGAAACAAAACATCAGCCAAGCTGTATTATGCCCTTTAAATGTTCAAAAAATTAGCTCTTTATTTTCCTCGCGTTATGAAGTGTGCATTGCCTAGTGTTTCGATATGTTAAATGGCATAAACATCCGCAGTCTAGTAATAATAAACGAACGGACTCCTTGATGGCAGTATAGTCGTAGAATATAATTCTACACAGTGATAAATGAACGAAATAAGACTTAAAAATACAGAAGTTACATGGCGTTATAGAGGGTTAATAACTTAACAAAATAAAACTTGCATACTTTAAACATTTCAAGCAGCAAATGCGGTCTTGTTGGAGTTTTATTTATTTAACTGAATTAACATAGGAAATATGTTTGTCTGTAATGTGTATTTGCATAAACCTCTGCAGTCTAATAATCATTAATATTCAAGAAAGTAAAATTTTGATAAGACATTCTTCGACTGTTTATTATTGTCACGTGAAATAACAGAAAGTAAAAATTCTTGAAATTCACTAAAAACTGTAGGTTATCCTGCTAAATGACCATAGCAATCGATGCCGACTTATATAGAAAAGAAGGAGGATATGATTTTATTTAAATTTAGATCAATGTATCCTAAAATTAAATAACTCGAAATGACAATAGAAATTTTTTCTTCCTGATCATCTACACCTATACAAGAAGGTCCAGTTTTTATAAAATATAATAGGAGCGAAGTTTCGGCCGTTCAAGGTTATATGTTCAATTGTAAATTAAATTAGAGACATTCGCCACCATTTATGATATTTAATGTGATAAATCGTTAAAATAGTCTCGAGAAGTGAAGTGATAGTAGAATTAAATTGACGTAATCAAATGATCTGGCTGGGAAACTGTTCAGTGGCCTTGAACGGTCAATATTACTCGCTTCTACTACAGGCATAATACCCAGCAGTCGATAGAATACAAATGTAATTCCATTTAGTGAAGATATTTTATATCCATCATTTCACTATGACAAGAAATTGTTATAATTCTCCTTGATTTCGAGGAAAGCAGATACAGCAGCAGTGCAAAATTTGTTTCCGAAGTATGTAATAGTTTATTGTGAATTGTGCTGGGTTATGATGGAATAATATAGATGTATATCTAATCTTACCTCATATGATGGTTTTGAGAAGAAACAAGCACCGTAGTTAAAACAAAACAAATTATTGTTAATAACATGTATTTACCTGAAATTTCTATAGTCCCCTGTAGAACATTTTATTAATAGCAAAGTACAAAAGTACTCGAGTGAATCCGAATCAAATGGACACTGTTCGAGAAAAATTGGAATTACAATATAATTTTCAATATACTTTTGTTATAATAATAATCTATAAGTTTTAGGGCAGTACTTGGCGATTTTGAAGAATATCTAACAATGTAAAGTGTTTATAATTTTTGTTTAAATACCAACACTATGAAAATATTCAGTGTTAACATGTAATTGTTCTTACAAGACACTAATTTTACACCCAGTACTGATAAACTATTAAAGCTATACGTACTACCATTATTTAGATCTTCGCACATTTTGTTGGCGTCTGCGCAGTTAATATTTCCCCAAAAAATACTTATTAAACACTGTTTGCATTGTTGCAAATCCCTTAAACTTAATATGGTTAATTCAGATACTTACATGTTTCTGAAGTAATAAGAATATTTTTTAACGAAAAATACAACTTCATTTCTTACACGTTTAATTTGAAATCGTTCAAATGTCTTTGTAATTCATATACTTATATTTGTAATAAAAATGTGATCCAAAAATTCCATCAGAAGTGTGATGTTCTACCTATTGATGCAAGGAGATGAGGTTAAACATCAAATGGAATTGTTAAATTAATATTATTTTTACTACAATCATTATTTGTTTATTATCTCCTACATTTTTCGCCATTTTAGCGTACAAAATAAAATATTACCCCGTCTTTGTAAATGACAAAGCGACTTTCACGACCAATTGCATGCAATTTCGGGATTGCCAAATGTGCATTGATAATAGCGGAGCGAAAAATCTCCAAGCACTTCCAATTAGAAAAGACAAGACTGTCGCGATTTTATGAGCACAGATTACAACTCGCGCAGCATTCGGTTTCACTTTCGACGGCCACGGGTTCGTTTTAACCGAAAATTGGCCGGCTCTCTTCCGTGTATCTCTGAAACGAGAAAGTCCCGACGGTTTCGCTATTTGAAAGCTTCAGGGATATTACGATAAATTTTTGCTTTGCGTAACCGCATGGAAGTCACGTATTGTCAAACACACAGGACCGAGAGTCTTAAAATGTTGAACGCCGGCGAAGCTACGTGAGAAAGGAAGCTCGTTAAAAATGAATTAGAATGTGTTCGTACGAACATTATAGAAATTTCACTTCTGCTTCGGATATTAGAAATAAATACTTAAATTTCAATTCGATTTCAATTTCAGTCCACTTCAAATTGTCTGTTGAATTAATAGAAGTAAAAACACCGTTTGGTATGCCAGCGAAATTCATCGTTCCGTAACATGATTATTCAACGTATTTATACAAGGTATCCTAGGATGATGTTCGGTATATATTAGAGAAAAATGTTTTCGAAATGGCTGCCATGCATTTCTGTACACGTTCTAACATTACACCATCTATTTTTGTGTATTCCACGAGAGGTGGACTAGAAAACCAAGATTTGTTTCATGATTATCACGCTCCCCTCATTTAAACCCTTCAGATTTCTTCATCCGAGGAAATTTATTTGAAAAACAGTATGATGCACTACTTACAAAGAAATCTACCAAAGTGATCGTCTCAGACTTTAATAAGCTGCTGCATGTTAATAGATCATGTTATTACGAATCTCCCTATAAGAGGTTTTGGGCACAGACGATCAATACTTCAAAAGTTGTTGTGGAACAGAAGGAATATGCTGTAAGAAAAATCAGAAAATGAGACATTTGGGGCGTACGCCATTGCTATTCTACACGCCTCAATAATCACTTCATGACTTTTAGCGACTCTCCGCACTAGGCGAGTGATCTTCGCTTCGATTGGAAAATATCACGGTTGTCTCACACAGTACAACATTTGTGTTAAGAAACGTTTCGTGGACTGAGTTAGATAAAAATTGTACGAAAAGTTGTCGGAGTTGTTCGACGTTGTTTGAGATTTATTGAATATAAAACTCGAGCAGAGTTTCGTCGTGGATCTAGATTTTTTTAACTGGCCAGTATTTGCAACTTTCTTACATCCTTTATACAATTTTTGGTGACTATGAAGCAACATTAAGTGTAAATTACAGCTTAGTTACAATTTTCATTGAAGAAGAGGGCAGCGCTCGGGAATCACCCATCCCAGATGTGCGCCAGCGACGCAGGTCAAGGGAGGTAGGCGTTAGATGCGCCGATTATAAGGTTATAATACGTCAATTGCTATTAACCCTTTGACTATGGGCTACTTGGAAAGCAGGCGAACGATGCGTGCGGCCGAACTGCAGTAATACACAGTGAGCCATTGCGTCAAACGCCGATGGGCGTCGACAGTACACAGTGAGCGGCTTTTTCAAGCGCCTGTAATCACACTGTTAAGGACAGTGAGCCTTTTTACTTTGATTACTCTTCGATATGCAATGGGTTCAGAAACACTCCATCGAACCAGCAAATTGATCACCAGTTACCCTAACAAACGAACCAAACCTAAGTATAGCAGGCACCAAGAAAATTATATTTTATTTTTAAGCTGTATAGCAGTTGCATAACATATCTTTGCATTACATAAGCTGCTTCAATTACGGCTAAATATTTTTTGTGATTGCAAATGTTTGAAGTTCGCTGAATATTCAGGTCTCTAAGCATGTCGGTGCCAACAGGCGTCGATAGCAGGCAAAGAGTTAATCCCAGAGCGTTCTTCCGTTCGATTATGCACCAAAGGTGTTTAGGTCAAAAATTACCCGAATGTATGCAACTCATATTTTAAGCTTTATAATACAATGGGGGGATTAAAGAAGCATAGGATTATCCACTTTCAGGTATTATAATATCTTTAATTATAGAAAAACAACATATTTTTGTCAAAATTGCTTATTTATAGCAAGTTGTACATGCCATTCGGATCCCACCATACAATAATTATTCATTTTTTTTTGGCATTGATAAAACTATTCTGATCATTTTATGCTATTTGTAACTTTTCTTCCAGTTATACTATCACCCACTTGTTTGTAAGAATCGACCATGATGTGTTATTGGATTGTGCCCCGTTTACGTCAAAAAAGACCCAAAGACCTTACGTGTAACCATTTTTGTTATCGACACCCCATACGAACCCAAACAATAAACTTTTAATACAATGCCAAGGGAAGAGAAACACGCATATTGATAGTAATTTCATTGCATTTCTTCGATAACAACAAAAATTTAAAAATAAATAAGAGAGAAGTGGATCGAAAAAGACCCGTAGACAGCACTAGGGTTAAAAACAGCAAGTCCGTATCCTAAACTCAGTGCGATTGACTTTATTTTTCCATGCCTTCGAGCAGGACACCGGGTAGTCACCCTTCGTGCCGAAAAGCTCAAAGAAAATATCGGCAAGCAGAGTCCGATGCGCAACCAGAAAAATTGGACGGAGAGGAAAAAAATCGTCTCGAATCCTTAGACACCGTGTCGCAGAGGCACATTAGCTAACCGAATACGTGTACGTTTCTTACGCAAACTAGCGAAAGTAGGCGGGTGCGAGAACCGCTCGGCAACGGAGAGATCAGCCAGCCAGCCAGCCAGCCAGTCGGCCAGCCACACACGTAGCTCAAAGCAAAGATACGTGAGAGCGCGTGTGTACGTTTCGAGCTGGTCGGGTTGGGAAAAAGGTTACGAAAGCCTGCCGAAAGCGCCTCCTTCGCGCCCGAAAGCGAGAGTGGAGAAGCATGGCCTGAGTCACGAAACGGAGACATATCTGGGGCCCGTACATTCCCAACAGGCTTTAATTAACACGTGCTTCGGTACGTGAGTTATTTATACCGGTCCCGATCGAACCCAGTCATAATTGGTATACGTTCGATCTGAGGAATTTTTTCGTTCGATCGTTGGAACCGACCGTTTCGCACGTCGCGTTCGAACATAATTTCTTGTATAATTGAGGTTTCACATCTGAATCATGAGAATTTTGAGAATGATCTTTGTAGAATTATACGGAGGGATTTCCCTGTTAGACCATCATGGTTTGTGAATCAGCTCTGTGAATAAGAATGAATAGAACATTTTGTATAGAAGGTGTATCCAAAATCGTTGTGCAACCGAAAGAGGAGTGATTCTTTACTGAAAAATGAGCTGAAAATGAAGAATAAAATTTTTTGCAAATGTATATTAGTAATCAAAATTAAATGTAAACGTACGAAAACATTTTACATACTATGGGTCCACCTCGTGCATTTCGTATTGAGAGATCTATAACTTAAAAACTATGATATGTACGACCTATGTTCATACAACATTTTTTTCTTTATTATATTATGTACATTAAACCCTTGAAGTATGAGCAACCATGTATAAAACACACTGCATTGAATGTAGTAAACGTAGAGGACGTTTATTGTTAAAAGCCTGATAATCAAAATTTCAGAATCTCCGTCGTCGTTTTCGATTTCCCAGCGACACGAGTACTATGTTGCAAGACACGCGTCTGGCAGGAAACATACCAACAAAATTAACCGAGAAAGAGCAGGTCTTAATTCGACCTCCTTAAATACGGGATACTCAGAAGAAAGACCCCTTTTTTTACCGTGACTTTTTCTCGGTCCGCCGAAATGGAAGAGAAGTTCGTTCGGCAATGAAATCTACCGGGGGTAAGAAACTTCAACGGGACGACGTAGCAGCGGAGTTTAGATCGTGGACCATGACCAAGTGATAGTGACTTCAAGAATCAGCTGGCGCACCGCTCAATGAGGTTACGCCGCATTTAAATTCGTTCCATTTTATGATGGTTGTGCGGAAACTGTTCACGACCAAGTTAGGGAGTCTCTTCGCGTAGCCGAGCGATTCGCTTGCATAAATCATTAGAAAGCTGTTCGAACGTCGAACGCAAATTCTCTCGGTAACGTGTTGCACTTATTTTGTAATATGTGCCGCTCGTTCGTTCGTTTCTTTGGCAAATTCACGGAGAAGAAAATTACGCAACGCAAGCAACCGAGCCTGAGAAATTTACAGGTGACAAAAAGCCGGCTACGTTTTTACACGCTCCGAACGGCTACCCCAGATCGTTCTGAAGAAACGACATTCGTTCTGCCTGCTGTTCCTTCATAATACGCTGCGTATCTCGTTTACAAGCAACTCACATCCTCAACCTTTTCTCCTGTACCTCTGTACGCATCGACATATATTTCTTTCGCTGCCATTGTAGATCTGTGGACAGCACGAGAACCACCCAAAGGTATCAAATATTTTCTCTAAAATTAGTAGACACGGTCATAAAGTGTAATAGGATTTGCAATGAATCGCACTTTTCGCGGAACCGTGCTGTTTAAAGACCAGAAATTTAAATGGCGCCGTGATTCGGATCGTTCAAGGTCGCAGCGACGAATCGCCAAAAACAGCGGTGTGTTACAGCGTGCACACTGTCCGCCCTTCGGCACCCCTCTGTCGCCCGCGTTGCGTTCGGCCACCATTCCCCACGGTACCCTTCTACTCACCGGCATGCAACGCATAACGATTGCACCGATATAACAGTCGAAGATAAAAAAACCTTCGCGTCCTGAACGAATCCGCGGACGACGCCTGCGCTGCTCGCGGGAGAGGTGCGAGAAGGCGTTCTCCGTCCACGTACGCGATCGAGGGAGTCGGACGCAGCCAGGGCGGGCGGGAGGGAGGGATAGTGGGAGAGGGTGAGGCTACGGTGGGAGGCAAGGATTCGTGTCATTGTCAGTGGGTAATCAGGTCAGTGGGCCACTGGGACGACCACTTTCAATTTCAGTCCTTCTAGCTGTGCAACTCGCGCGGTGCGCCGCGTTACTCGTTATCTCGCGCGCTCTCGGTCTCTCTGTCTCCCTCTTACTCGCCGCGACCTCGATGCGTCCGTCTCTCTCGATCCGCTATGCTCTATCCACGTCGCGGCGCACGCACACACGGTGCCACCCGGTTTACAGTTGGCCCGACGAAAGAAGCGAGCTGCAAGACCGTTCGTTCTGTGGATGAGAGGAACTCTCTCCCCGCTCGGTGATGGAAACTGTGCGGAGGTGTTCGAATGAGGAGACGAGCAGAGCTTAGCTCGATAAGTAATTATGTGGATGTATACATACAGGTTGCTTAAAACGGAAGCTAAATTTTATATAGTCATTTGTTTGCTGTTCAACGGTTTTGTCTAACACGTTTGCCAGCACGATCCAAGGGGAAAAACGTTCGCCATAGACCACGCTATATTTTTAATAGTTCTGTTCTATTCGGTGTGATTATGTAAATAGAAAATGGGGTTAGTATTAATGGTATCGATTTAGTGTTTCAATTATGTCACCTATATTGAACACTGAACTCATATTTATGTACGTATAACAGGTTATTTTGAAGGAATTAGTAACTGTTGCTGTCACTCATATGTGACGCCAGTCTCTCATGAAGACTCTCTGTCACAAGTTCGTGGCACGTGGTAGCGAACGTGTTACACACTTGTGAAATCGAAAGGAACAATTCTTTAAATGCATAGAATTCTTTTATAAAGTATTTTCACGTATTAGTTACTGTGAAGTTTCCTCACCTACTAGTTCCTCTTAATACACCGTATGGAACTTCCTTTATGGAAATGTTCCGATAACATTTATTTTTAATATTCGAAATCGCTATAGGCATTCAATGAAGCTTTCATTAATCATCTGCTGTGACTGTTCCATTTTCTGTTCTCTTTTAATTCGTAATACTTTATTTAGGCTTTTAAAGCCCGACGTAATTAATGTGGCTTCATAAACATCATATAAGAATTATATTTCATATAAAAACACTTGATATTCTTGTCACAATATTTTAATAATGTATTCATTCTCACATGTTTACATAACATTTTCTTCTTGTTCCTAGCCGTAGAATATACTGGCTCAGTTTGACCAAAAATTCTGGATCATCCTATACAAATAATATCTTAAAACTCAAATTACTCAGAAAACAACAATGTAACAATAACGGCACCAATATTAATAAAAATGGTTAACTGTACAGAATCATAAAAATAAAGCAAAATGGTGGAGCTGCAGTTCTCAACAGAACCGCCACCAACCAAGTCGAGTTTTTCTTCGTCTCGACTATAGAATTACAGAATACTGTACAGACGTCTAAACCGACATATACTTCATAATACTCCCTTAATGTTTCTCTCATACAATTTGTATGTCAATAATAAAATCCCCAAGTGAACAACAGCGCAAAAATAAAAATAACAATGTTCAAAATAGAAATCACGATACTAAACATTACTAACGAAAATCATAAAATATTTCGTATTACACTAAAGCCCTCGATGTGTACAAGACCGTAACGATAAACCAAACAGAGTGGAAACTCTAGTTCCTAAAAGTTACACCCTCACTGATCGTCGCTTCTTTCCTCGTCCCGACTATATGTCGCGAGATTCGCACGCGGATCCCGTCGGGGGCGTCGCGGCTTCACCAGCGAAATGGTGGGGGGAAAGGCGCGAAATCACAAACGTGTTCGAACGAGAGAGGGGTATAGGGAGGGGCTGCTGACACGCGCCAATCACGTCACGGTTGTTCGGGTTGCAAACGTAGCGAGCGGTACGTTTAACGGAAAGGGGCGAGAGAGTGATAGGGAGAGTGACAGGATGGACGCATGCGGGACAGAGGGAGAGGGGAGGGGATGATGCACGCGCGATCACGCTCGCTCGCTCGTTCGTTCGCTCGCTCGTTCGTTCGCTCTCTCGTTCGCACGAACGCCAGGAAAGATAGCAGAAAGTAGGACGCGTATTAAAAACCACAGACCGTGTCCCGCGGCGTCACTTCTCGTGCCTCGCCGCGGCGCGCCGGTATTACCCAATCGAATTCATCATAACTAGCACGAGAAACGTACGAGCGAGCGAAAAGACCGACACGAACGGTCGGACGATCGTCGAATTGACTCGGGAACGATACTGTACGACAACTTCGTCCTGAGACCTGTGCACGGGACTCAAAAATGTTGATGTAAACAATGCTCATTAAAAGAGACGAAGCGTGACCCTGTAATGTGTACTTTTATATGTCGTATAAATTAGGATGTTTTATATGTAGTTTTTTGTTATTTATCAAATTGATATGTATTTCTTGTCTGGCATATTTTAAAAGTAGGGGTACCCAGTGTACAATACCACCTGACATAAATTGTAGGTACGTATTGTTCTTGCCATACAGTGACGTGCTGACAATAAAAGAATGTTCGTTTTCTTATTTCTACTCATATAATATACTGGTGCAGCTTGGTGGTTAAAACATGGAACACTCTGTAGATAACGTGTAATGAATTTTTGGCTAGCGTGAAGCAAAAGAATAACATCTATCAACGACAATGTGCCATTATTCCTTTGACACTAAAGTAGTCTCCCTATGAGATCAAGATGTCGGGCAGTACATTCCTTTGAGGAATTTTTGGTTAGCGTGAAACAAATAAAAATACATTGTTATTGCTTTGTCCCAGCAGTAATGTGCCTTTACGCCACGCCTTCGCGTCTCAAGACGATCTTGTCGAGCTGTAAGAGGAGAATTATGCGGCATTATGGAAGAGAGAGGCAATTTCGGTGATAAACGCGATCAGCGCCATGGCGCGGTGATCGATAGAAACACCGACACCTAACTGCATGCGATCTATGATAAAGACTTTCGATTTCGATGGCTCAACTTCGAAATCCCTGTTACCACGTATACCGATGAAGTACAATGGATATGCATCTGTCGGTCGAACGGAAGGAAAGGAACCTTCACTGCGATTATTAAGCTTACGGATGGTATTTTTCATAGAGAAGTTCCAGGGAAATATTACTCGAGTGCTAAATTTAGCGGCTGATCAAAACGAGACCAACGCCGTATCGCGGCGATCGTGGGAATTATAAAAGATACGAGCGCACCTTTTCCGCTCGAATCGATGATCCTTAACCCGTTAACCGGGAAGACGAGTTAATTCGTCATTCCAAAATAACGTCAAGTAACATAAGTTTCGACCCCACTCGAGAATATATCTTGTTAAATACACTGACATGTAAATCAAAGAAAATTTACCCCGTTGAGTGCTATGGACGTATATATACGTCCAACGAGAGTCATCAGCAAAGACTGTGAATACGTATATGCCTTTGCTTTATTTCCTCTCCTTATACCCTTGACACAAATCATCAGTCTCTGCGCTGAATACGTCAATTTATGTTATCATAATCACCTTGGCAAAGAGAATAAATAAGATATCATATGGTTAAAAAAATGTGTTTAAATTGAACAAATGGCACAGTACATTATAAAGTACTACGTCCACATAAAAATTCATCTCTGAAGTACTCTGAACTCGAAGGGTTGACTGATCACTTGTAAAATGTCCGTGCGATGGTCAAGACGAATTAACTCGTCTGTCCACACTTTTACCTACGAACGGGAGACGTTTTCAGCCAAGGAACGATCCAGTTAACAGGTTAATTGTATTTGGAAATTAAGCTGACGTTAAAACGTCGCGGTGAATTAATTTTCCTGAGGAAGTAGGTCGCGCCCTTGACGGGTTGTTCGTGAAAGCTTAAAGAATACCCGCTGACTCAATTCGGTTGATCGATCATCCTTTAACGATCGTATCTATAAATGCATGAAATGCATTGCTAATGGAACAAATAGATTCCGCATTAAGCAGAAAATTACAATGTCCCTAGGATCGATCGAGAACGTCGTCTCGTGTTAGCCGATCATAAATTCGAACGTAATAATCGAAAGCGATAAACAAATTCGCAGAGCTCTGTTTATGCTTCTAAACCGATCATGCCTGCTCAGCCCAGTGCGCATGAGTGAACAAATTGAACGTTTCCGCAATGCTAAACATTTTAACACCCTTCTCGGCCCGAATGTAGCGCGCATGCGTTACATAGAACGGATAGCAATTCTTATACGCGATCCTTTGGGCAAGCTTTTAGATGCTGATACCATTGAGAGGGCGCCACAAGTTAGGAGAAGCAATTTGGCGATGCGAGATACATATATGGTCTACTTTTCAAAGCCGACGTGGTGGTCACGATTCGAACGCATTTAAATGCCTTTCATTTACATTTGCAAATGCAACGCAATTATGCAACCGCGATGCATGGCATTACATGTGTTCTGGACAAATCAGTAACAACGAAATAATTTATTGTGAAACCTAGACAATCTAGATATTTCTCATTTTTCTTCGCCGGACAAAATTTTGCATACAATTCCAAATTATATTCATTAACAAGTTCATTTTTTCTGAGACGATCGTTGAGTAAAGAAACAATAAATTCATAAAAACTGATAATATAAGAATCCATCATAAATATGAGAACAATGAACAAGTGCAATAATTTCCAAATAAGTAAATTGTTTATTGAGAGATGGTTTTATCACTCATTCCTTACAACAGCTAAGTGGGCAGTGAACAGTGTTAAGACACCCCATAAATATTGTGCCTTCAATACATACTTTTAACTCTTTAGTTTAATTTTGTTTACTGAAATACAGTTATCTAAGATATGACGACTAATGATCACATAATGTCTCTAAAATATTTCTGAATTATTTTTCGATAATTTAAAAACTATGAATTCACCTTGAATAAACATAATTTTTGTTCCACTGTAAGAAATTCGACTTTCAATGGGTTAAATGTAATTCTTCTAATAAACTATGTAGTTTTATTTTAGACAGTGTAACGTACAGAAATAGTTATTCAAGAAAAATGTCAGAACTCTGAATTTTTTTTCAAAGATGATTCTACCAGTGTCGCAGGCATTACGACATATAGGGGGCACAAAAGCGTTGTGAACGTGAGGGGATGAACGTTCGTAGCCATAAATTGGTCGACGTATTTACACCGGTGCCGCAGCCTGCTGGGAACGTTGAATAATAATTATTATTGTTGGCTCGGCTTGGCGTTATTGAGTTATTCCAATGCGAGTTTATCAAAGTGGGTCAAGCGATTCAATAGCGACCGCCGTAGAGGAGAAACGACCCATCGTCTTAACGTGGCGTGGGAGTGTACGTGCAGCAGTAAAGCCACGTACACAATACACATACATACACCGAAATGCTACTGATTTGGTATATATGAAAAAAATGTGGGACGTTCGAGCCAATTTGTCACGAAATCAGCATTATTATCGTAAAGAAGAATTATGACAAGTGCACTTCGCTCCTTTGCATTCATAGAAGAAATAATGAGAAGAGCAAACCCAATGTCACCTTTAAGCATGTTCCTATTCTACATGCAGCGCACGATTTACTTTTTTTCAAGCACCACATACGGAATTGGAATTTTGTGATAAATTGTCGAATATATTATATGTTATATGTATATATTATACATAGAGTTTTCGCAGAGTCTGTGTAATTAATGTTTTGCAACACCGTTCGCATTGGTGTATGTTCTTCAAACTTAACGTGGACACTTACGTCCTTCTGAAGTAATGAGAATATTTTGAAATTCTTGATTCAATATTGGGTTTTATACATTAAACATTTGGTTTGAGAGCGTTTAAATACTTTTGTGAGCCACTGTAACTCTGTACTAAGTTGTGCAATGTGAAAGTTTATTGAAATTACAAATTATTTTTCAAAATGTTTCTTGAAGACCGACAGGCTGCAGTCGTGTGTGCCCAAAATTGTCTTTGTCAAGTTTCGAATGATAAAGAATTTAACATGATGTCAATGCTGATTTATCAATTACACATTTGTGTAACGTGCGAATCAATAAATGGACACGTTTTCTTCTATTTATTCTCATTCGGAGATCACAGAATTTTCAAACAATTTCGTACGCAGATACTCTATATGCATACTTACTGTTATCTAGAAAAATAACTTTATTAAACATATTTTCATGTTGAAGCAAAATTTACACTTCCAAAGGACAGGGTTGAATACCGAACACCTATATTATGCAGACCTTACACGAACAAGATAATACCTTTCCAAACATCAAGATCTGTTCCACAAAGAAGTAAAAGGAATGGAAACATAATGGACGAGAAGAACAAAAGGACTTCTCAAATAAAATCGTTATCTAATTGGACGGAATCGTAAAGGAAACAAATGTTGATTCGGAGCTTTGTACGAGCATGAGTTTCGTCTTAAACTGTTTCAACAGCTCCATCGCTCTGTACACCGTTCTTGTACAACAAAGCACAATGAGTCATTCTCTCCTTGTTCAGTATCATATACTTATTATCCGAGCTAATTATCATAAATCTGACTGTAATTATAATGTAGAATAGCATGTACGCGCGTTGCTCGTCACCTTTTCGCATAGCGCGGCGAACGGCACTCTGCAGCGCCGTTTCGTCACAGGATTTTCGCAGGTAGTTGAAGAATAATTATCCGCTTGCCATTAGCGTTCGCAACAGGTAGAACGCGTCAGGTCATAAATTCCCGAAGGAAAACGGGGGACTCGTCGCTCCCGGTGAGAGTTGGGACAACAATGTCAACGGTTGCACAATGGTGACAACGAGAACGGGAAAAGATTCGTGTGCAAGCTGCTACCCTAGCCTGAGGCAGGCAATAAACAAACAGTACGATTGAAGTGAGACGTCAAACGGCAAAACGGAGCTTGTCGTGCCGCCTAGGAAAAGTGAAAAGGCTCGAACTCGCGTAGAATGGCGACGAGCAAGGGGAAAAGGGTCGCGTGTCCATTATTGGTACAACTACTTCCGAAGTCACCGGGTAGCACGGAGACAAGGGAAAACGTCACGTGTTTCGTAGATAGAAAATTTTTGAAATTTTTCGTACTTACGAAACGATGACGCCTTTGAATACTTATGAGGCGCTTAAAAAATATGGAAAACAGGTTGAACGATCAGAGACGGAACCTTGAACGTTCATGAATACTGAACGATTTCCTTTTTTAAACTATTATATTTACCTTTCGTTCGCCGATGATCTTGTCTTTTCAGACGGAAGAAATCTCTGCGTTAGAGCACGGATGTTTATGCAATTTAACGTATACAAGCATGCGAAGTATCCAGAGTTTGACAAATGTAATCTATACTAAAACATAATAATATTAAAAATTGAAAATGTACATTCACATAAACAGCCACAGTGTACTCATCGCGAATATCAAAGTATGATACGATTTTACAGAAATCACTCATAAATGGATATCAGCATTCAAACTATTAACCGCTGATGATTTCATAATTTATTACTTCTGTTCAGGCATGGAGAAAGTGTTGAAGCCTTCAAGGTTCATTTGCTAGGGAACCGTCCGTCACAGCTCATCCTGATGACAAAGTCATGTTCCTTGACTCATTGGTATATTATTTGACAGAATCAAAGACTACTGGGATTTCGTAACCCCGAATAAATTAAAGACGCAACGTTTCATATATTTCCTTTGGTAGAGGGGGAAGAGGTCTCTTTCTCGTTTGCCTGCCCCCGTGATCCCCATGAAATTCTCTCATGGGTTGCACCTGTATTTTCGTGTCCCTTCATGGGCTCGTTTTGTGCCCCTGGCCGAGCGGATAATCGTGATTTACTGTACCGAAACTGCGTGCCCGGTCAGGTCTGCGCGCAACAAGTGCATTTTCGCAGCAGGTAGATGTTGACATGCCCCATTGTCGAAGAGGGGTGTATACGATCCCGAAGAGACGACCTGACCCCATCCACTTGACGAAGGATTGCGACGAATTCGTGTCTGGCACGCGCCGCCACGCTTACGAAAACGTGAAAAGCTGTCCTCCCTTTTACAGAATCTCCCGGCTCGACGGCGACAGAGTAAAAGTGACAGTCAACTTTTACGGGGCTAATATTTTACTTTTACTGCTGGGAAAATTGCACTCGTCGGTAAATGCCACTCGGAAATATTTTTCCGGAGCGTGCCGTTCCGAGTGAAATATACGCATTATAAAATGAGTCCCCTCGGTGACGAATGATCGTGACTCCAACATTTTTTTAAATTAGTTTATTATACAGGGTGTCCCAGTAACCGTTGTGCAAGCCAGAAAAAGTTGTTTCCTCATATAAAGATAAATCGAAATTGAGGAGTTGTTTGCAATATCGGCGTATCTGCCAAAATCGTGTTTCAAGATATTCAAAGTTGAAACTTTCTTTCGTTTATAGAATCGCGATATTAATGAAAAGCCTAGAAAATCGATACTGCATAAACTTCATTTTTAATATAGAATAAAGTGACACCGAAAAGATGATTACTTCACTTTCAGTCAAAAATGACAAAGCTTTAAAAAAATGGTTGTGGGCGCCCTTTTTCCGAATATCGGGTTTCCCCATTACATTACACATTGAAAGTAATTACATATGTGCAATATTTCATTAAACGCATATTTAAGTAGATATAAAGCAATAAAAACATATATAAGAGTTTTTTTAAATATTTATTGAATAGATAACAAATATGAGAAAAAGATTACATTTGTCGCTTAAATTGATGCCAAATTATAGCAATAACGGAAGAAATATTTATAAACTCATTTTTAGAGTATTGAAATTTAACTTTCTTTATTTTTTTGTAATTATACAGCATTATGTTTATCCAGAAACGATAATAAGCTTTTAATGTCCTGAATCTTGGCACTTTTTAACGTAACTGCAGGAGCAAGTTCCAATGAGAATTCTGCAGACAACATTTCTCCTATTTTTATTTTATACGAAAAATATTCAGTGAATTCGCTGTATATCTTCGAAGTGTATAAAAACGATTAGGTTTATACATTATCGTTTTATACGATTAAAAATACATGTTTATTTAAAAGTATTATGATGAAAATTGATAAAAATTCTCTGTTGGCATTTCGCAAAAAGTTAAAATTTCTTAAAATATGTCTTTTTTCCGTTTAACATTTTTTGTATCTGAATGAATTATTGCAGTACAACATTGGTAATTTAAAGGCATGTATATTAAGGTCTGTAGATTATAAAAATGGGACAATTGGAAAAAGGGAATATCTCGAGAATAATGTTCCTGAAGAGGAAGCTTCGTTTTTGAGATCGACTTCGAATATTGGCGAGTACTACCCTAATGTAAATAAAATGATTGTAATTATTTTCAGTATAAATTACCGTTTTAATGTGATTTCAAGAATAAATAACGTGGTATGATGTTTGGCGTAACGTGTGGATGGATGGAGAGGTTAACAACATTTATCACTTCAATCTTCGTATTTTATTAAGTAAAAAATTTGTCCAGACAAGATAGATATATTCTATAATTTATAACTGAACAATAGAAGTACCTTATCGAAACTTAATATATTATATCGAATTATATCGGAGCATGACATCGCCTACAAACACCATTTTATTTTTAATTATGTGTATGCATACCTGAAGAATATTGCGGCTTGGTTTTCTAAAAAAATGAAGCCTCGTATGGACGAATTTTATTGTGTACTTTCGACTTATTTTTCCATGAGGAGTCTTCTCCTTTTCAATTGTTCCACGATTACTGGGACATCTTGCATAGACGGCGTATCAAAAGTTCAACTGTAAAAAGATGGTCCCTCGTGCAAACGTAAATCGAAATTGTAGAATGAAATTTTGATTCGTACGAGACTCTGTTTTCGAGGAGATTCTATTTTAATAATCGTAAAGTGCTCATGTATTTGTTTGATAATGCATAACCGTGTACAAGAATTTGCTAAAGTTAATTATTTTACTCCATTCCGAATTATAACGCCATCGTTGTCGCCTAAAAATTGTTGCTTAACAAACTAAAGCAACATTAACTACATAATAATGTGTTCCAAACCTTTACTTTGAGCCACTACACCTAACATCAAACATTATTACACTTATGTTTTATTTATTCTTTTATATTAAAAAAATAGCTTATGCTAAAAATTATTCATACGAGACTTTGTTTAGGAAAATCAAATGTAAATATTCGTCGGCTACACATTCATTTAACTAACAATAAATTATTGTTTAGAATGCTATATGGTATAATCTAAATCTGATAAGGTTAATTATTTTATTGCATTACAAAATACTGTAAACAGCGCTATCGATTTTCATAAAAATTGTTATTTAATAAAATAAAGGAATATGAACTATACAATAATGTATCCCTAACCTCTACTTCGAGGGACTGCATCTAACTCCAAACATTAGTGCACTTGATTTTTATTTATATGTTTACGTTATACTAAAAATATTCAACATCATTTCCAATTCAGAAACAATATCATGCAGGAAGCAAATATAACAAAAACACAAACTTATTACCGCTTAAATGCACACACATCCCACGAATATTCAAATTCGTTTTTCCCGAAAAGAAAGCCTTTTGAGAATAAATTTCATTCTATATTTTCGACTTATTTTTGCACGAGAAGTTACAATCTTTTCAGTTATGCCTCGATTTTCGATACATCCTTTATACATGGTGTTAAAAAGAACGATAATTAAAGGGCTTATAGTACTCACCGAGAGGAGTAAAAAATGTCTAATCTAGACAGGTCCTAAAAGCAATCCTTTCGGTGTAAAATCAACTTTTATTATTTATTAGTGTTCGACATCATAATCGAGGCTCTTCGCAACACACTGAATTTATACACTTCGTAGACGCAAATGTAGTACAAATCTTCATAATTGTAGATTTTCGATATGTCTTCCTTCCATTGCTACACAAACCTCACATCTGCGGATCATAGATCGACGTACATTTTCAAATATCTTCCGTGCCACGTACTGTACGACACGCATTTTCTATTCGTTGTCATAAGTCCAGCACATTATTTATCGGTGATGAGTAGACCAAAGTCTTTAAATGTTCTCATACAAAAAAAAAAAGGTAAAACTGACGTTTAGGGGAGGCAGCCCCGATGACCTTGACCTTAATATATGTTATCAAGGTCATCCTCCTGAGTAACTTTCAGAAGGTTTTAGCGGTCGCTCGTTTTTTATGAAAAAGTTTGCAAAATGTAGCAGTTATTTTGAGTACTGAAAGGCATAAGCAACTAATATGTATGTGGAAATAGTACATGTATGAACAAAGAAAAGTCATTTGAAGCAGGAAATCATTAATGGACAGAGGATTATGACATAAGAAATAGTTGACGAGTATGCGAAATTAGAATTTTATTCAGTATTTAAACGATCTAATGGATACATAGAACTCATTATTTCGAAGAAAGCCTCAATGCGTCTTGGTATTTTTGCTAACACGGCGTCGAAACCATGAAAAATCACGGAACGGGAGCCCATCCCGCTGCACCCCCTCCCCAAAAAGATTCAGCCCAACCTAACTCATTTTTTAATTAAATTCAGGATAGGATAGTTTCATTTATCCTAAGGACAGATTAGGGAGCCCATCCCCCTGCGCTTCCATCCCTCACCCTGCACCCCCACTCCGAAATAATTTAATCGAACCTAACCTAACCTAACCTAATATGTTTTTGGTATAAATCAAACTCTTCTATCCCTTTTTTTTACGTCGAGGAAACCTTCAAAAGGCACACTGGAACCCCCCCCGGGTAGTGTCATGGGTAGTGTGGGATTCTTATCCACTAAAACCTTCACCGTCACCAATCCTCTGGCGTGATAAGGAGGGCTCCGGAAACTCCATAAGGACACTACGTAACCCAAACTATCCTATCCTGAATTTAATTCAAGAATGAGTTAGGTTGGGTTGGATTTTTTTTTGCGTGGGAGTGTAGGGCCATGCGTTGAAGTTTTGAGCGCGTTTTTCATTCAGTAATGCCCAAGTGTTGCGACATGTATCAACTTTGTTGCAAAATGGATCTCCTTTCAAGTTCTATATTTAATAATTAATAACATTGTAAACAATAACGAGCGACGGCTAAAACCTCTTGAGCGTTACTGAAGGTGTCCTTGATAACATATGTCAAGGTCAAGGTCGTCGGGGCTGTCTCCCCTAAAGGTCAGTTTTACCAAAAAAGAAAAACAGGATTCAAGACAGATGATAGAGGAGGCCACTATACCGGACCTCCTCGTTCTACCCACCTCTTTCCGAAGGTTTGATTTAGATATTAAGTCACGTTAATAATAATCTGTTAACTAAACTACAATTAGAATAATAAAAGTGGTTTTTACACCGAAAGGTTTGCTTTTAGGATCTATGTTGATTAGACATTTTTTACCCACTTCGGTGAATACTATAAGCCCTTTAAGTATCGGACCCTTTTTTTAACACCCAGTGTACACTAGAATCTCAACTGTCCAAATTGAAGGACGCGCTGATCGGATAATTAAATTTTCTAGAAAATCAAATTACTACAATTGTACATGATAAAGAACGTTTAGTATACCACTCTATAATGTTATTCCACTGAAACATGGAGTAAATCAAATTTCTACAGGAGATTCAGACTGTAATTCAGTGGGTTAGTAGCGCCCAACTCAGCCAAACCTAACTCAATCCAATCATTTGTGAAGCCGTTGACAGCAAATCACTTGATTTTAATAATATAAATAGTAAAAATAAAACATCAGTCTGTAACTGGAACTAGCTTTAACCTGTTTCTGTCTACATACTTTCCGAAATATTCGATAAAATAGCTATTTCGACCTCAACTTCGAGGGCTATTTTCACTCCTTCAACATGGATGTTTACCGATAAACTAACCACGTATCGAATATTTTTTTGAGTTCTATAGTTATGTCATACCAAAATTGCATAAGAATCCGCCTGTGTCGATTGGGTGATGTCCCTTGCAGGTACTGTACCAAATTCAACGACCGTTCCCTGAGAAGAAAAAAAGAACGACGCCGCACAATGGTCCGAAACCGTAAAAATGTGAACTAACAAATTCATAGCGCTGTTATTTATAAGTTTTTTATGATGAAAATAAGGTTTTAGAGATTTTTTGAACCGTAAAATCTGATGAATATCAGAGATCACATACCAACTGTTACTGAAGACCACATAAAGCAATGAGGGTGTTAGGATCCGGGAAATCAACTTCTGAATAGTCGCATAGACTTTAAAACAATTAAACACTTGTGTTTCATTTTAAATACTTTTTATTTGCAACTAAATCTTGAGTATCATGCCTTTAATATCTCTCAATTGCACCTACAATTTTAACTAAGTTATTGTTATTATAAACACTAACTCAAGTTCTCCATTCCATATGGCGTTAACAGATTTTGACGTGTTGCCTGCAAACATATTGTTATCAATTCCGGATCTGCAAAAAATTGTTATGCAGGCATCTTAAGTGGGTTCCAATAAACACTCTCCTGCAAAATTCATCGTAACTAGGCGCAACTAGCATTTTGTAAACGTAACTAAAGTGGAAAAACAGAATAAAATAGAGATTCACGAGAGGGTATTTTTCAAGGGGTTAAAATATGTTTATCCCCTCAATGTTGCATGTATGTACTTATAGCTGAAAAGACAGACTGTAACACTACATAGTTAGATTTTAGTCAATTCCTATCCATAGAAAAATATAGCGAAGCAAAGTACGCCAATTTCAGGAAAAATGTAATCATTCTGAAATGTGCAGATTTTACCCATTTTCAAAGCACTCGCAAACAATTGTAGGTGACTTATGGCAAGTTTTATGCATGCCACATCATAGTCCAGACATCTAAGAATCTACTTCCAAAGAAGTCGAAAAATTGAATTTAGTTCACGTTTTTACGGTTCCTGACCACCGTGCGCCGGTGCTCTCGCGCGCAATCGACGAATGTCGTTCTCGTTAGGTAATCCCGCGAGCCGGGGACTGTTTGCCCAATTCTAGAAATCTCTCCGGGTTAATGGAAGTTCAGAGTCCGCGAGTCGCTTCTGTTTGCGGAGAGAAATTTTTTGGCCTTCATTCTCCCTCTCTCTCTCTCTCCCTGTATGTCTCGTTTCGCGAACGGTTCTCCGCCGGATGAAAGTAAAAGTGTCGAGCGCGAAATCCGAGCGTAGAACGAGGACGACCCGCGACGCGTCTTTGCGACCTTTAAATTCGTACGAACGCATTTGTAGAGTCGCGGGATGCTTTCACCGCGTTCAAATCCTCCACCAAGGAGCAGGTAATCGATTGAACGTCTTTATGAAACCGACAGACCCATTTTTAATCGGCGATCAACTTGTCGCCGTGGAACTCGCTTCGCCACCGGGTCAGCGCTGATGATTGGACGCTCCGCAAACTTCAGTTTCCCCTGTACCGAACGTGTCAACGTTGCGTCCAAATATAGTAGTCTCGATGGTCGCAGCAAACCGGACAATTCATAATATTTTGTGAACGAGTGAAGCAATAAAGAGAAATTTGATGAAATAAATTAGAAACAGAAAGAAAAGATGGCTCGAGGGACTCGAACTTCGGTTCTTCCAATTAGCAATCCTCGTTACCAGCACTGCACCCGTTACTGTTCTTATCCTTAGGTTACTAAACCGTCGTAAAAATGACGACGTCGAAATGACGATTCCCAGAAATCTTTCCTCTCAGTCTACCTTCCCATTTGTTCATCCCAGTAGCATGCAAGCTGTAATCGTGGTTATATTGTTTTAACTGCGTAGTTCTAACACAGGCGTCGTGAAAACTGTGACGGTTTAGTGTTAGTGTAATTTCTGAGTAACGGTAAGTGGAAAATGTGTTGTTATATTTTTCATGTTTTGCGCCTTGTAAAGGCATGAAGAATTATTTTATGTTTGTTGTTTTTCTACTCAGATCTACTTTGATGGAGACAGATCTCTAGCTTCATATAAATCGAAGAACAATAAGATTGTCTACCTATTACCTACAAGTCACGAACAACCTTCTACCATCCAGCTTAGTGGAAAATCAGAAATCAGAGTTCAATCAAATCTATAATTCGACAAAGGGAGCAGTTGATACCGTCGACCAAACGTATTCTGATATGTCGCAAAGTAGAAAGACTCGAGAATGGCCTCGTTGTGTGTTTTTCAACATGCTATACCTTTTGATTATTAATGTCCATGTCACGTACCTTTGTAATAAAAAAAACTAATTACCATTAAACATTTTTTGCAAGATTTTTTAAATAACAAACATTCCACGATCTTTTTATACAGAACATTTTACCATTTTCATTTTATACATACTCGGGTACGTACTTTTGGCCCGGGATAGGTATGCTCATTTATCTGTTTGATGTGAGTGGTATACAAATGAATGAAGTCACATGTACGTGACAGGCGCTGTCAAAGTGTTAACCCCTTGCGCTACAATGACGAGCTAGACTCGTCATGAGGTTTTAATGGCCAACTGCGCAGTGACGAACTATACTCGTCATGCAATTAACATTGGTGCTTTATTGCAAAATTTTTCATAATGAAATCGAAGCGCAAGGGGTTAATATGAACGCACGACGATCTCCCTCATGCCAGACAAAAACAACAACCGAAAAGTTACGTTCACTATCAAATCACCGCAACCCAGTTGGAACGATACTTCCGGTTGATAATTTCGTGCCACTTCCGATGTTATCTAGTGCACCGCTAATTTTGCTGTATCACCGTATCAGGTTACAGCTGATTGTGCATTCCTTAAAATCGGAAGAGGAGATCGAAATTCAATTTGATAGTTACTTTTTTTTCTATTCACATTAAGTTCCGTAGGACTTCATTGGACGTCATTCTATCCATACATGAAGATCTGGAAATGGAAGAAAAGGGTTCGAGACATCAAGGATCCGACTGCGACCGAAACAGCCAACGTTCATTATTTAATGCATACTTGCGATTCTCAGAATGCTCTTCATGCGATTGCAAGGAACCTCCAAGGTCCTCATAATGAGGAAATAAAACAGTATGAAAAATCCTGATTTCTATACGAAAATTACTGGGACTCTTATGGAGAGTAGTTAACATACGCGGGAACATGAACACTTCAGCTATTTCTTTTGTTCATCCCAGGTGCTCTAAAACCCGAAATTTTCGCAAGAATTCTTAAGCGACTAAGCATTTTACACCATTGCCTTTATATAGAATTTTCTACAATTTCCACTTTATCAGTACTTAAAATATTTATTATATTATTCGAGTCATATTTTTGCTCTACATAGATGTTAATTGAACAAACAAAATCACGTATACGTGACAGTGTTAACCCTTTGAACTCCCAATTTTTTTTTAATTTCCATTTCAATACCTCCCTATTATTTTAAGTGTTTTATTTGAATTGTACTTCAAAAGACAGTGGGTTGATAGGCACAAATTTAAACAAATTTTTTTACTAATTATGTTGAAAATAGCATTGCAACTTCGCTAAGATCTGATATTTGTGGTAAAAAAAATATTGCGAAATATAATACATGTTTAAGCTGGCAATTTAAAAATGTCGAGTGTGACTCGACATAGGAATACCTGTGAATAAAATCGATGTCGAATTACACTCGACAGAAGAGTTCAAAGTGTTAAGGAAAAAAAAACGTGCAACATGATCGGTAAATCGTGAGCCCGTGAAAATGCGGTGCACAAACTGCCCTTGACGCGGAGAACCACTATCTCGTAACGAGCCCGCGTAATCGCGCAATGCCACAATGCAGTTAATTATCTGAATTAATGTTGGCGAGAGCCATGAATATTCATACTTGACATCTGTATCGCGAAAGAGCAGGAACTCTGAGTCGTTTGAGCGCACGCTGCCTCCTGTTTGACCCACCTTCCCCGAATCGATAGCCGGCGTACGTCGCGATTAAGGAAATTAAAGGGAGCTTGGTCTCGCGAACCAGTTGCACAAAAGAGCCCAATATGCAACCGACGATCGAACGTCGTACGAAACCATTTCGCGTTCAACGAGCGAGCAACTCGTTTCACAGAGAGTAATTAGATATTCTTGCCAGCCGCAAGCACTTTGACACGGATTCGAGGAAACGGGACAGGGAAGAAACGAAGTTACCGGGTCGACAAGACGATGAGCGCTTTTACGGACAAGGGCCTACGAAAACCAGCTCGTTCTGTTCGGCCGAGTGAACACAGAAGGAAGGTGAAAAATTGTGAAATCTTTCGGGCCGCTTCGACTCAGCGATAAACTGATGTCAAATCTAATTATGATTCAAGCCTGGCCCATATCTCGCACGGATTAAACCTGAAATCTCATTGTTGCTGATTCACCTCATGTGTTAGATAAACTATTATAGTACCCTTTTTGCTGCTATCTTAACCCAAGTCTTGAACACTCACATTATTATCTTATTGCCTTACATGCAATCTGTAGCAAAATCAGCAGGTTCCACAAAAGCAATTTAAAAGGTATTATTGGTGAAGTTTAAGAAAGAATTGGAGCGTAAGAGTTAAGAGACTTGGTCATCTTCTTGACTTTAACTGGAACTTCCAGCACAATGTGTCTACAGCCTGGTGTGCTTCAATTACACGATTTTTTATTTTGCATTTCTACTTTTCAAAAAGTCCTGTCCAAGACCTTGTTATCTATCACCTCGATTATTGTGATGTCGTCTATGGTCCTTGTCTCTCATCTCAACTCATCTCATCATATGTGTACAGCGCATTCAAAACTTCCTCCTCTTTCTGTAGCGTTTCTAAATCAAGTCTGGATGGCTAACTATGAAGCTATAACATATCCTCCTCTATTGTTGAATATTCAAAACTCCTACCTGATCTTCTTCTCGCTTCTACAAATGCCACACGGTGAGTCATGCAACCAGGACAAACCACACTTTTGCATTGCATATAGAGGAAAATGGAGGAGGAAAAAGTTGAAAAGTTTAAAGTTCTATTTTCTATAATGACCAGTCTTTTTCCATGAGAGTAACGATACATCTGTCAAATGTACAAACCTTTCTTTAAATAAAATCTCATATTTTTCTTTAGATATATCAATTCTCTTCTTCATTCTGATCTTTTTCATAAAAATACTAGGACAAAGTCTTCGAAGACTAAATATTTTACAATACATTTTGAAATTTTTCATTAATACAATAATCAGAAATAGTCTAAAAATTCTGTATTGATCGTCACGATAGTTTGACATGATCCCGATTGAAAAATCGTGGGACGAACTCAATTAGAAAGTTAGAACGAAGTGTCTAATGTCAGAAAAAGGTCTTAGGCTAGAGTCACAAAAAATGATTTCCCAACGCGGTGTACACGCCAACGTAATGAATATTTAATGTTTTTATACATTTAGAGGTACTAATTTTACAATATTATATACTCTTATTTATTTATACTATCGGGGGGCGTCCAGCAATAAAACGTTTATTAAAATACATTCATCATATAAATGATTTTAAAAGTTTATTTATCCACACTAATAAAATGTCCGTATGAACAACAGTGAACATCTTTTTACATTAATTACATTTGTATTGTACCTAAACAACTATGTAGATTGTATAATAAAAAACGTGAATAAGAAGCGGTTGAAAAGATCAAAAGGGAGGATACGGTGCCTAGATAAAAAGGTAATTTCTTTTAAAACTTCGTCGGGTATTGTTTTAAAAATCTCGTCTCGCGATCTCTGACAATGCACCGGGAAAAAATCGAAGAGGGTGAGGCGAAGAAGCAAAGAGGCGCGTCGTCGTGGACGTAAATAAAGGCAAACCGTGTCCCGTTTCATCGAACCGCTATTTTGCCCGCGAAGGGTCGGTACACAGCTCATAAAGAAACACTCGAAGGTTGTCTGTTCTAAATCTGAGGCGACGGAGCTCGTTTGCATTTTAACTTCGGAATTCGCGCCGCCGAAACGCCTGTTGCACGTATTGCACGTCTGACCAACGTCCGAATAATTGCATACCCTGTGCACCCTTGATTCCTTGCCACCTTGTGCTAAATTTCAACGTGTGCCAGAAAATGCGTCTCAGAAATTCCGCGGTTCTACCGCCTCGCGTTTCTTATCCTTTATTTCTCATTTAATGAGACCATAATTTTCAAAATATTTGTAACACGTCTTCTACCGTTAGGGTCGTCAATAAACAGATCTACAATTTAATTTAATTAATGAACTGGTAATATGTATAAAACATTAAGCAGCATTAATACTGTAATTATAACATAAAGTAGCAAACTGCACGGTCAAAGGAATTAGAAACTTTTAATTTCCAAAAAATAATTTTGGATAGAATATCGAATATCAGTGATGAACAAAATATTGGTTATGTAATATTATAAAATTTTCATTCAACATTTACAGTGTACAGTATTGGGGACGTTCATGTTATTTAATAGAATAATTCATAAATTATTCAAAGCGGTGTGGTTAAGTATTTTTATTTTCTTCCCAATGTATAGTGGCTGACTAGGTATGGCAGTTTCTACTGCACCATTCAACATGTTCTGTAAGATGCCGACACGTATCTAGATACGAGTACCTGCCTGCTTCAATTTTTTAATCGAAGCCATACATTTCTATCTAGGCTCACATTTTATGAACAGAAGAATTTATCTACTTAAAATATTAAGGTCGTTTAAGATTGAATTTCAGTGAATAAGTACATTCTTCTTAAACTTCCTCAATATTAAAACTCAAATGTCGTTCTCTGAATGATCATTCTACCATGCCGAAGGTTTCACGAGGAGTCTGTGTAATACGTTACTCTTGTGTAATTCTACATTTTATTATACAATTACAAATTACAGCATCATATAGCTGTCGTCGATCCGGAAATCCCACATGCCACAATTGTACTGCTTCCCTGTAATTGTGTATACTCTTTTTCAATAGTAAATTAATCATGTCTACAATTTTGCTGGGGGTGCAATCTGACTTTCTGATTAATTTCGCTAATATCGACACTGACGCTTGATCGGTACTATTATAGATAACGAACGCTATAATAATTGCAACCTATCGCTCTAGGAATGCATGCTCATTGTTTGTAAACACCAATGTCACATGCTCGTCATGTGTTTACGAATCATATCGACGAATAAGTCCTTCAAATTTCAACGTTTAGAGAGTTTAAGGAATATTTCAGTCATTTATTAAAATTTCACCTTGGATGGCTTTAATATTTTGGGTCGCTGAATTTATCTGTCCACAACATATAAATCTAGTCAAAAAGAATGTATGAATTCATGTTGAAATATAGAGGTGACGGTAAAATCTCCAATTCGACTCCATCTGGAAGAATATTTTGTTGACTACAAAATGTCCTCCTCCAAACAGTCGAATATTCATCTGAAACATTTTTTGGTACAGACAACCGTTAGATTCAAAGATAGTCGTATGTAAATATTACAATCGGACACCCTGTAGATTTCAGCAACAAGTTTTGAAAATGGACAGTTTATGGTTCAGTACACATTGAAAGTCACCGGTTCATAAGGTTTCACAGAAGAAATAGTATATCCAGATAAAATCATCGCAGTTAGTTCAAAGTTTATGTACATACATATGCCTGAATATTTATATCTCCATAACTATTGAGCATTAAACCTACATTCTTCACATAATATTAGTTTATTATTCCTCTAAGTATATGAAATATAACTCAGTTTGATTCATTATAAATATATCTCACAACGCATGTAGAGATTCAACAAAATGTGGAGATAAGAAAACAATAAGGACAATTACCAAGTTCTCCATCATCTTTATCGATTTGTTTATTCATTATTAGTTCCATAAGGAATGTTCTCTCCAGATTACCTACCCTTTGTGAACTTCACGCAATAGTTCTTTTCCCTTACAATCATCTACACAATTTTATTCAGCCTACGTTTTAAACTTTTAACCTATATGAATCATCTAACGCGGGCTATGTAATTAACAAAGCCATCCGCTAAAAGAGTAACGATGAATGAGATCCGTATCTTAACGCTTTATCGACATCAAGTCATAATGAAACCACGTCGTTAATCTTTTCGCTGCGAGTGGTTTTTAGTGCTGCACGGTGTCCGTATATGAAGGAAGTACCAACGAGTTATCACAGACATCTCGAGGTAATGAAATCACCTAAAAGCATAATGCTCACGCGTTGCGGCAATGAGGAAGAACGAGACCTCGTGTACCTGTAACTTCGGAAGTGGACCGTGTCGAAGGAGCGAGGGAGAGAGAGGGATGACGCGGGCCGTGCGCGCGACAGAAACAACGAGCAACGTGTCCGGGGAGCGAGAGAGAGAAAGCGAGAGTGAGAGATCAGGCGGCGTGCAGCGTTGGCGGGACAAGGAAAGCAACAAAGGATGAAAGGCTACGCACGCAGGCAGACGGAGCGAGATAGACCCGGGGGGGGGGGGGGGGGGGGGGGGGGGGGGTTGAGAGCGAAAGCGAGAAAGACAGAGAGAGGGCAGAGAGTGAGAGTAAAGTAGACAGGGCGAAGCGGAAGAAAGAAGGAGTTTGGCAAGCGGTATACAGAGTGCGAGAGGCAACAAAGAACTGAAAGAGCATAGAAACGAATGGTTGAGGTTACCTGAGGCATCGTTCACTGGTAGATCGGTGACCAAGTTAACTCGGCCTCGTGAGTGCTCATGCTGCTGCTGCTGCTGGGCTTGTTGCTGTACCTGCTGATGAAGGCTCTGCTGTTGAGGTGTCGTCAAAGGCAGATTAGTCGCCGCCGCTGCAGTGTTTTCTGTTAGGATCGTTGGTACCGAGGAGGAGGAGGATGACGACGATTCCGTAAGGGTCGTGGTGTTCTCGAGGGCCGTGTGGCCCCCACCTTCCCCTGTCCCCGTAGCCATTCGACCCTCGTGCATTCCAGCAGACAGACAGACGGGGATCCCTCCTCTCCTGCACGTCGTACCCGGAGCGCACGCACTTTTCTCTCGAAACACCTACACTCTCTTAACGCGCCCTCCGCACCTCCCTCGAGCTCTCTCTCTCTATCTATCTCTCTCTTTCTCACACCCCCGTCTATCTATCTGTCTCGTTCCCCCACTCTCCGTCTCCGTCAGACGACAGAAGCGCGCGCTCGGTTTTGTTCGTTCTCTCTCGCTCGCTCTTTATATGTCCTTCTCGTTTCCTCTCACGGTGCGCGCGCTCTCGCTATCCTCCTCTCTGTTTTACTACTTCGCTCCCCGCGCGCCGGCCAGCGCCGTCTGAGCGTACCGAAACTACACCGTCTCTTTCAACCGAACATCGGTATATCACAGAACAGCGACATCACTCACAGCCGCGGAAAAATCAGTCCCGCGCGGATTATTAACCTCTCCTGTCCGCCGGCACGAAAAAAAATCGAACGTTAGAGAAATGTAGGTCTGTAGGCCACTTCACTTACACTTTGCATCGGGACGGGCACTCCCTTAGTCAAGCGAGCGTCCGGCGCACCGTTGCGCTCTGACAGCACGAGCACCAGGGACGTAACCTGTGCGGACCCGAACCCACGGTACTGATATCACGCTCCGAAATCACGGTTCTCGATGATCGCTTTTCGAACGATGCCATCGCCATGCATCTGTTAAGGAGTTTTCGCTGCCTTTAGTCGATGAATTTGATTCGGTGTATCGAATCGGTGGGTATGTCAGCAAATAATATACATCTATATTACTAAAGCACGATATTACACTTGTATTTCCCCTTCATTTCTATGATTTATTAATTCGTCGACGGTAGTTTTGCTGATCTCTATATGACTGAAGTTATAACTAAAATATTATTTTAATATGGATGGTGACAATTTCATGCCAGTAAGTAATTCTTTTGTTGTTCCAAAATATAAAATGTTAAGTATTTAACTTTGCAATAATATAAATATATCCGATATACATGAAGTAGTAATGATAAAATAGCTGCACCTTATTCCGCGATTCCTAAGTACGGTAGTGAGTAACGAAAGGGAAAATACGAGATATACTGATCTCACGAATACCTCTTATCTAGGAAGAGGAACTTCTAAGGAGGATAATTTCTTAATTCGATGCTCTGAATTTAACGTCATGCGTAGTAAAGGGGGAAAGCAGTTCGAAAAAAGGAACGTACCGAACGCGAGGTTTTACGTGGGTACCAGGATTTACTAGACACGGCACTGCGTTCCAATAAAGTATCGCGAAGAGACGCAATTTCCGAAGGATTTCCCTGTCCTCCCGTGTTCGTCGGCATTTAGAATCTGCAAATTGAAAGTCTGTCAAATGCGTTCTCCGCGTTACGAATGCTGTCAGTTTACCACTGTCTGAAATACGACGATACTGTCTAAGTAGGTCAGGTGTCACAATATCTGGCCGTCCTATTATGGGGCGCTTTTACACCGAATGTTGCATAACTCGTCACGCACGACTTCACCAAATATAACCGTGTAAAAACTATGGCCTGACGGACATAATGCGATGTAATCCCTTTTCATTGTACAATACACTTGACTAACGCTTTCGGACAACGTTTGCAGCGCTATCTGATACGGAAAAGCGCGAAATACGAAACGGGGTATCACGGTGTCAAGTACATAATCACGCTTTCGTTTCATTCGGCTGGAGAGAAGCAGTGTGAAATGAATACACCAAGTTAACAAGTTGTAAAATTTCGACATTAATAATAAAGTATTCCAAAAATATATGTATAACATGTATAAAATACTTTGTTTTTTTTAAAAGAAACGTTATTAAGATTTTTGTGTTATGTTATTGCATTGTGTATTTTTATGTTATAACTAGACTGCGGATATTTATGCAAATATTGATTTTAAGAATTACATATTATTTATTTTAATGTAGTTACCGAAATGAAAATATGATAAAACCGTATTTTCCGCTTCAAATGTTACAAATTTATTTTTCATTTTACTCACTGTATAGAATATGCACCTTTCATGTATTTAAACATGTTAAATTACATAAAGATTCGCAGTATAGTTATTACGATGGATTATAACTAGACTTTAAAAAATATATAGAACGATAAGTTATATAATAGGTATTTCAGTACGTATAACTGATATAACATGAAATATATAATTGCTTATAAATTCCTTTGCTTAGCCTGTTTGATCAAATTTCGCGAGATAATCAGTCTTTGAATTTGCGCGGTGCCTTCGTAGATTTGATATATCTTTGCATCTCGCATCAATTTTTCCACCGGATATTCAGTATTGAAGCCAGCACCTCCGAAGATCTGTAAAATATTTTAAATACAAAGCAATTAATACCTTCCGCTGTGGAAAAATGTTTTTTTAAAACATTGATTGCATACTTGTACAGCGTCTGTAGCACATTTATTAGCTACATCACCACCAATACATTTTGCAATGCTAGCAAGATGCGTAGTATTTGGAAGATCGCGATCGGAAGCCCAGGCTGCTTTCATCCATGCAGTCCTCGCTGTATCAACGCCCATTTCCATGTCAGCAAGCATAAATCCTACAGCTTGATGTTCTGCTATTGGTTTGTTGAACGTTTTACGTTCTACAGAGTATTTTAAAGCTTCATCCAGCGCTCTCTGTGCCAAACCAACGGAACCAGCTGCTACCTATGAGAAATAAAGAATGCGACATTTGAATTCACCAATTTCGTTTTCCTTTTATAAAAATTGTATACTATACCATTGGTCTAGTCTTATCAAAAGCTTTCATAGCAATTATAAAACCTTCGCCTTCTTTTCCTAAAACATTTTCTTCTGGTACACGGACATCTTCAAACGTTATCATTCGAGTGTCCGATGCCCGTTGACCCATGTTTATTTCCTTTGGATGTAAACAAAATTATTTCATAATAAGAAAAAAAGTATTCTTAAACTTTAGACTACAATATGTTAATAACGAAACGAAGTCTACCTTACGGCCAGGTGTTAAACCTTCACTATCGCGGTCAACAATAAATGCTGTAAAAGCTTTATTAGCTGATGCTTTTGGATCAGGATTTGTTCTTGTTAACACAAAGTACCTATAAAACAAGACATCGATTATTTGTTGCATCACATATGCAATTAGTATTATAATTTGACAATAAGTATCTTATACCAATTAGCAACACCGCCATTTGTTATCCACATTTTTGTTCCATTGAGAATCCATTCTTTTCCTTTCTTTTCAGCTTTTGTTTTAATTGCTGCTACATCTGACCCAGCACCCGGTTCAGTAACACAATATGCCTACAATTTTTATATTATACTACTTGTATTGCTACTAATATTTATACTATTTATATGTATTATTGAATTATCTCACTGCTACAAGTGGCTCCTCAAGGAGTCTTCCAAGATATTTCTTTTGTTGTTCTTTTGTTCCAGCTATAATTACTGGAGTTTGCTATATACAATATATATATATATATATATCAGTAAAAATGTAAAGTATGTGTATTTTACATAGATAGAAATTCAAATATTTTACACTGCTATTTTACTTACACCCAGTCCTGATCCCTCTAAAGCAGTTGATATTCCTGTACAACCATAAGCAAATTCTTCTGCAACTAGGCAACCATCAAAAGTACCAACTTCCATTCCGCCTGTAATAGTAGTAACTTATTAGTCTATAATTTATATAAGGTTTTGTGTACAAGTGTTATTTTGTTAATTTTTAATATTTCTTTTTATGAACTGATAATTGTACCACAATGTTGAGGGATGTGTTTATTCAAAAGGCCTAAACTCCATGCTTTTTTGATAATATCCCAAGGGTATTCCCCACTTTTGTCATGTTTAACAGCTACTGGAATAATTTCTTCTTTCGTAAATTTCCTTGCCAAATCTTGCATTTCTTTCTGAGTATCTGTTAATTCTAAAATAATAAACAAACATGTACTAAAATACTATTAAGAAAACATATGAAATAACTATAATCATAATAATGTCAATATAAACTGTTCAATTTAGGATTAGAATACAATACTTATATAACTAGACTGTTTGTATTACATTCATTACACTAACCAAAACTATATCCTGATGCACGTTCAGGAGTTGTTGAAAATGTTCGCAATAATTTTTTGCATGTCATCCTATTCAATGCCTGTTAACATATATATATAGTGCACCATTAAATTACTAAAATTGATAAATAAGTCTCTGATGTATAAATATAATACATAGTAATACATAATCATTTTCTGTATGGTTGAAAATTATATTTCGATACCATACTCGTTTTGCATATTATTTTGCACAATAAGCTATATTTTAGGTCATACACTTACCGATCGCGAAAACATCTTTGCAGTTTCTTGTTTTTTACTATAATGGAAATTATATGCTCTGCAAAGCGAAATATTCAATAATATTGTACAATAAAATTGTTCAACGAAGTAAATGACTCAGGAACTTTATTTGTGCCACTTGTATTATCAGTTGACCTGGCAAAACAAGAATCCAAAGTACTTTTCTCCTAAAGTGTCCACCAGCAAATGCTTGTGTTCTTTAAATACAGAAGCTCAAAGTACAAATTCTTGATTATTATATACATCCTGTTACAAAATATAAAACCATGTTCGTACGTGGCCTACAAATTCACTAATCACAACTACAAACAGTATTTCGTATATACTTAGATAAATAAGTTGGGTGGAAATCCATGAGCATCTCAATACAGATAACCCTCTTGTCTGTATAACCGCTGTTTAAAACTTGTCAACCCCACTCCTACCTCCCGAGAGCCGATACGAGAAGCGGCATTCCCTTCTATAATGCGAGGTTCGGTGGCACGAACCACAGCGCCATTGACAAGGTGCCACTGCCAGGCGCACATGACAGTTCTGCCAGTCATCACAGAATAGATTATGGACATCGACAAACTACAGAATAGACCTATCATCTTATGGGACTTCGCTTATGGGAGTTAGTTTATATTTTTTTTCCTTTTTCTACCGTATGCATGTATAGTGAAACATAATTTATAACGAAAGAGGTCAAATGTTAAATACATATGTAATTACTTCTTGAATGTATAAATAGTAAGGTCAAAACAATAGAGACACGATGGCACTTTTTTCATTATTCCAAGATACAGTGAATCCTCCCACATTGACCCTGTTGGTACTACGCTCACACTGACCCTTTTGCTATTCCTACGCCTATGGCACAGTCAGTCAAGCGTGTGATTCGTGTAATGCGATGCACGTCGGTGGTTCTTTTGATGACAGTTTACGGCTTGGCAGTTCATAATACAATAACATAACTTTTTTAACTTTACTTTTTTTATCTGAAAATTTGTTTAACATATTGGTGAAATTTTTCCGATTAAAATAACATCAAACACGATATATTTTGGACCACATTTACTTATTTCATACTTATTGTATAACGCATTTTACTCCATTATCGCCTTGATTACATTACAAAAATGGGTTGTTAGTCACGTTTGAAATTATAATAGTATAATATTTCTAAACACTATAAATTACAGAAGTATAAAGTAGTAAAATATTCTACATTAAATTATATTTACCATAAGATGATACGTATATAAATATGTAATAGACTTCACATACAAAA
Source organism: Macropis europaea (assembly GCA_916610135.2). NCBI lineage: Eukaryota > Metazoa > Arthropoda > Insecta > Hymenoptera > Melittidae > Macropis > Macropis europaea. The sequence goes on from OU744345.1 coordinate 37,309,113, forward strand.
AGTTTGGAATCATTTAACGTAGCTCAAAAATTTTTCGAGTTTAAAACCTACCCAGCCATAACTTTGCTCATATGTATTTATAATATATTGAAATTCTGTATTTTATCGAAAAGAGTACGAAATCTTCAGTGATCGTTTTATGACTTTTTAAAAAGTCATTTTGTCAAAAATAATAGAAAAGTTGTGAAAAATGTAAAAAAAATGCTGAGTTGAAAAATGTAATTGTAGTCTTGTAGTCTTAAACAGACTAGCTGTACCTCCAAATCCGTCAAACGTAGACTGTTCCCCCACGTCCAGAAAATGTAGACTGCTTCTCTCACACTGACCGTAAAATGTAGGCATGATTCTCATAGTGACCATCAAACGTAGGCTGTTCCGTCACATTATCCAGGCACAGCTTACATTCGACGGACAATGTGTAGAGATATTTCATGTATTTTGCTAGCAATCCGTTTTTGTAATTCATTCGAAGCGATAATGAAATGAGTTACTCGATAAGTATTAATAAGTAAATGTGATCCAAATTATATCATGTTTGGTCTCATTTTGATCAGAACAATCTCATCAATATGTTATAAACTTCTTCATACAGAAAAAGTTGAAAATAAAAAAGTTTAAGTGTCGCCTTTATTATAATATTTGGTACGCGGGTTTTTAAATGTCTCGGTTGCCACGACTCTCATTCCATCCTTCTCTTTTATTCGCTGTCCTTTTCTTTGTTCGGTGAACTTCAAAGGCGAGCTGCGCAGCTGGAAATGTAGTCTCGGTGTTCTCCTACTGTCCCAATTCGATTCCGAGCAGAGGGACAGTAGGGGAGACATTACTGTATTTGTTATCAGGCACATTACGACTATCGAATTTTACCTTATGCAAAATTTTAATAACAAATGAACCGAATGGCATCGTGTTTGGACCCATTTTCATTGGAAAAACCTCACCTATTCATTTGTAGTATTTTCATTAATGTATTATAAGAAATAGAAAAATTTTGTTTTTTGTTATACGATGACTCATTTGTGTCGACGAAAAAACTCTTTGGCGGCGACCGACTGAAACCTCGCTGATGCTCTGTCTCTTTCCCTCCCAGATTATCGCTTCTCGAGCTATGCTCGTAAAGGTGATGAAAACTGGTCCTAGAACGGATCTCTGAATTTGCTCAGTCCCGAATGCGAGTTCAGACAGCCGTGGAACTCTGTACAATTTGTTTACGATATACAGCACACATTCATCTTGAGTAAAGCATTTTCGATATTTTTTCTCAACAGCACGGGCAAGAATCGAAAATAGTTTGTCCAATATGAATGTTAAACAGGAAAACCTTTTCTCGCAATGTGAAATTTATGTAGACTGGCGAGCACCCTGGGCGACCCTCTGCTCAGGAGCGGTATAGGAGAAGAAGCCTCCCACCACTCACCTAATTCACTCTTGTTTCCTGTTCTCGCACGCAAGGAACAAGAGCGAGTTAGGCGAGTGGTAGGAGGCTGCTTTTCCTGTACCGCTTCTAAGCAGAGGGGCGCCCAGGGTGCTCGCTAATGTACGCAACAGCGCAACTAAACAGGACTCCCGTGGGCCTGCGATGCAAATGTTACATTCCTTTTGTTTAAGGACTCTGCTGCTCGGGCCTGAAATCTTCGGGAGAGGAAAGTTTTTCTCGAAAGAAGAACAAAATTTCCGCTCCCGGTTCTGTCCGCTACACAGTCCGTACCTTTCAGATGCAAATCGGTTTGATGCAGCGCTTCAGCGCTGAACTGCGAAATTCTAGCTACGTGTTTTTGAGGGTGACATCAAGTCTCTGATGAACGTTTAATTTTTTTCATTAGTTTTTCTCCTTAAGCTAACTTTTTTTATGTTTTAATTATTTTTTCAACGTATGTCAACAAAAGACATTCATGTATTTTTTTAATGACATTCGTACGGTACACAAAATGTTTAGTCTCCAAATATACGTTAATATTCTAATATAAATTGAAAAATGAATTATGTACATATTTAAGAATGATAAGCGTTCATTTTAATTGTTAACATCTTGTTAACGACTACCCATCTGCTTTTACACGGGAATATTGGCACACATGGTTTTGCAAGTGCTGAAAAATTGATAAAGGTTCGTTAAAAAGTGCAGGCCACGTTTGGCGAACTCTACTTGCAAAATATCTCGAGCCGCATCGATTTTTGCCTTCAGGTGCAACTCCTTTCTGTGAACGGCATTTGTTTAAAAAAAGAAACCAACTTCTCGAGGGCCTTAACTCCAACAATCGATGAAAAAAAGGCCAAACTGCGACAGAACATATGCAATCGTATTATACGTCGGGCTTTAAAAAAATATGTTATTATATTAACTTTCTTTGTGGCAATCTTTGCCGTACCATCCTCATACTAAATTACGTTGTATTTGGTTTCATATTATGAGAAAAATCTTACAAATACATTATACATGTTTGCATAATGATAGAACAAAAAAATATTGAAAAGTTTATTTTTCATTAGCGAATACTGCATATTAATATCTTATTTATTCCTTTCAAGTGCCGACTAACGGATTGTTATAAAGGGTCGTCTGTGCTATGGAATAGAGTAATCACCTTATGGGACTTCGTGTCACACAATCTGAAATATCGACATGGCCCAAAGCTAGTGGTTTTTCAGCGCACTCTATGATTTACAACGGTGACTTTAGGAGTAACATCGGGCAAAAAGACAAACGTTGGTTAGGTAGTAAATGCGGGAAACGAGCATCGCATGTGGCACACATAGCAATTTTTAAGCGCAACGAATACTTACAAGAATATCTTACATATTATTGTTTCTAACACATATATTGTTTAAAACATTACTCATCTGGTACAGTTTTATATTATGATTTTTTTTGTTGGTTTATTCCTCACTGGTAATATATTTTAATCTCATAAAAATCGAATAAGACTTATTGTAGACTGAAGTTATATGTATGTTATGAATTTTACCGATACCAAATGTGTCCTTTTTCTTTGATGTCACAGAATTCGTTTCTTCGAGTTATTTACATTTTTTTTTACGATTTTGCGAATAGTGTGAATATTTCATGCATATTCCGCTAACTGACCACCACCTTCAGATTCAGTCCAGAAAACAATTAACGAGAAAATTATTAATAGCTTTTTCGTGTTCGAATCAAATAATTTTGATATGTTATAATTGCATAAAAATCCACAGTCTAATAATTATGTACATGAATTGTATGTGGTATATTTGTTCATTGCAAGATTTTGATACATATACAAAATAATTATTATGTGTAAGAAAACGAAGTATATACAAGATTTCACAAGTAATACTGTAAGAAAATGCAGCGGTTAGAGTGTCTGGAAAACGTCGTCTGTTATAGCCATTGGGGGTGCCCACTTGTAGGGCCCCTTCCAACGGATGCGTTGCATGCCAAGGAAAGATTTTTGGTCCACGACGCAGGCATCCCCGTTATGAAAATCTTGTGCGACATACAGTCGGGGACAAAAATAAGTGGACAGGTAGTGGAAATAGGTATCAATGAAGTTTAATGGAACTAGTACTAGTGTTATATACTTTATACTAAGTTTTATTTATTATATATCCTTGTCATGCATAGATTATTTAGTAAAGAATTGAAATTAATGTTTACATTTTTGTATAAACAAGCCATATTTAACGAAATAGTAAGCCATTTGTCGAGGGACAAAAATAAGTGGACACTTGGTTACAATGTTATTGTGAGGCAAGAAATGTATACAAGCATCAGGCACAGGTCACGCTTACACGCAGTAGTCCCAAATAAAGTTTTTAGTACCAATTCAAACTTTGTAAAAGTAAGATCGTTTGTGAAATAATTGCAGAATGTCAAAATTAGAGGAAATTTCATATCAAATTCGCCGTTTAATTGTTTCGGATTATCGTAATAAATTAAGTTACCGTGTGATAGCTACAATATATCTAAAAGTGCGGTAGAAAAAATTCATAAAAACTATCTACTACATAATACTGTGGAAAATTTAAGAGGTCGTGAACGCAAACGTTGTACCACCGTGCAAGAAGACCGTTGAATTGTTCGCAAATATCGACAGGATCCAACGATCGCATCGAGAAATATTTCAGAAACTTTAGAATTAAACATTTCAACAAAAACAATAAAACGAAGATTGCACGAAGCTGGATTAAAATGTTGCAAGGCAAGACGTAAGCCACATATTAATAAAACAAATATGATAAAACGTTTAGCTTTTGCTAAAAAATATTTGAATATGCCACTATCATTCTGGAAAAATATAATATGGAGTGATGAAAGCAAATTTGATTTGCGGCAATTAAAAAGAAGCACCAAGTCTGGAGAAAAAGAAATGAAACGTATAAGAAAGCGTTTATTACGCCAACGGTTAAATTTGGCGGCGAATCATTGATGGTGTGGGGGTGCGTTTCATGGAATGGAATTGATACTTTAATACAAATTGACGGAATCATGAATGCAGATAAGTATATTGATATACTAAATGAACATTTAGAAGAGGCAGTATTAAAAATGGGTCTCGCTGAAGGATTTATCTTCCAACAGGACAATGACCCTAAACACACTGCCAAGAAAAGTAAGAAATTTTTTAAGGATTCAAGTATTAAATTACGTGAATGGCCGGCACAGAGCCCCGACTTAAATCCTATAGAGAACTTATGGAGTTTATTGGACGCAAAAGTTGCATTGGATAAGCGAAATAACAAGATCGATTGTTTCAAAATTGTACAGTCAGCATTCGAAAATATTAGTAAAGATTACATTGAAAATCTAATAAATAGTATTCCACGACGTTTGGAAGCAGTAATTCAAGCAAAAGGCGGAAATACCAAGTATTAATGTTATTATGTATTTTATTTATTACGTCTTTTATTATATGTCCACTTATTTTTGTCTCTCGACAAATAGCTTACTATTTCGTTAAATATGGCTTGTTTATACAAAAATGTAAATATTAATTTCAATTGTTTACTAAATAATCTATGTATGACAAGGATGTATAATAAATAAAACTTAAGTATATAACACTAGACTAGTTCCATAAAACTTTATTGATACCTATTTCCACTACCTGTCCACTTATTTTTGTCCCCGACTGTATATCGTTGACCAATAGTATACATATAAATGTACTATACTGTACTACATATAAGGATATCCGCGCTTATCCGTTACAAGTTGATATTTCCTAACACATTGACGATACAAAAAATGTTTTATATGAAAGTTGCATGGTACGAGGAGGCAAATTTTTGGACGAAGACAAATTGTTTTCATATTATTATTTTAAGAGATATGGCGGTCTGGTTCGTCTTTTTAAACGATATTATACATATTTTTTTATATCATTTGATAGTGTGCGCAAGCCAAATTCATTAGCTTTTAATGTAGAAACCCGATTTCAATTTGTTTTCGAGATATTGTGCTTACAAATTTACTGATTTTCAGCAAAAGAAATAGGAGGGACCGATGGTGGTTTAATTTGGGTGTATAAGTGATACGTGCTAAATAGACATTGCCCCTTGAAACAAAGGATCTGCGTCAGTACCGGCAGGCGCGAAGGCTGGATTTGTACTATCTGTCGTTCCCGGCAGACACTTTGTATCTGTTTCAAAGGACAATGCTATTTAGCACGTGTCACTTACGCAAAACAGACCGCCATCGGTGCTTCCTATTTCTTTTGCTGAAAATCAGTAAGCGCAATATCTTGAAAACCAGTTGAAATCGGGTGTATACATTAAGAGTTAATGAATTCATCTTGAAACGCATTATCGAACGATCTGAGAGAAAATGTATAGTTCTATTTAAAACAACAAACTTGTCCTTCATATATTTTAAAGTAATAATGTAAAATAAATTCATGTTCGCCAAAAAATTTTCCTCCTCGTACTATGCAACTTACACAAAAAACATTTATTGTATCCTGAATATGAGAGGAAATATCGGCTTGTAAGAGATAAGTGCGGGTACTCTATATCGTCACCATACATTACTGGTAAATACAAAAATTAAATTTGACTTTAGATGATTTGAACCGAAGTCCAACAGTCTTGAGCCATTTCTATACGGAGTCCGAAAATCCTTCCTTGGCATGCGCTGAAAAGGGGCCCACGAGCAGGCACCTCCATGGCGATGACAGGCGACGATTTCTAGACGCCCTGACCGTTGCATTTTCTTACAGCACTATTTGTAAAATCTTGTGATTCGTTTTGTTAGATTAGACTTTTGTAAGAAATTTTGAAACTTTATAACCTCCGAATAAAATGAGTATTACTCGATTTTGATGAATTTTTGATGTTGGGAATGAAAAGTAACCCAATAAAAAAAAACATCAATATTTATAACTGTAACAAATCAGGAACGTTGTAAACGATATATGTACATATATTTTAAAACATATATATTATGATGCTTGCCGAATTCGTTTCAATATTAGCAAAAAGATGGACGTATAAAAATTATAGGTTTGTGGATAAAAAACTGGAAATGATTTTGAAAACTTTGAAAAAGAACGACATGAAAGAAATGGGATACGTATATAATCGGTCCAGTAACAATAGAATAATTTAAAGTGGACAAGACGGGCGGTTCATCCTGTATGCATTAATTTTTAATTAATTATAAAATAAAATAAAGTTTATTAAACATATATTTATATATACGTAACAAGCTTTCGCACATAGAAATTTCTATCATCTTTGTACGGGAATTAAAGGAATTCGAAAATTCAATGAAGAAACATTGATCAAAATAAAAAATGTCTACGATTTCTGATTTTAATTCCTACCACTAATAGCGCTGTCGTGTAAAGACAGTCCCAATGGACAAAGTAGGATGTGACAGGAAAATGGCAAGAGGGTCCTAGCACCCTAAATCTGTGTGACACAAAAGTGCATTGGATGAAGAGTCTATTCCATACCTCGTCTGTGGTGCAGTCACCGACACGTTTTAATTTCTGACTTCTGATTTAACAACATTTCTTCGACTTTTACGCTTATAATGATGCTAATGCAAACATGATACTAATGCGAATATAATATTACAAACAATATTCATAAACTCCAAATAAACATTGCTACAGAATGCCTTTTTTAGCATGCGTTTGTTTCTTTATTGTAAGAAAATACAACGTTCAGGTTATCTGGAAAACGACGCCTGTCATCGCCATTGGGGGTTCCGTGCGTTGGCCCCGATGGATACGTCGCAGGCCAAGGGTTTGGGCAGCGACGGACCCGAAGACTCTGGCATTGTACCCGCCACAAATTAAAAGACTTACATGTAGCTTTGATGCATGTAACGGTTGGAAAGCGTTTTCTCTAACGAGGAGAGTCAGTCTTGAACTACCCTTGTACAGAGACTGAACGCTCTTCAGTGCGCCATCCAAATCCTGTATCATTCAGATTATTATATTTGTGAAATACGTCTATTTCTTTATTTTTTAAATTTAAACTTACACTCATTTGTAAGATTATATCTCGCGAACGTCGATGTGAATGATCACGCGACAAATCTCGCGAATGATCTCGAAGAGGATCCTGTGAATCGTGACGCACTCCATCCTTTGATCCACCGCATGAACGACATCTCAAATGATCCCGCGAATGATAACGCACTCGATCATTCGATTCGTCACTTGACTGATTTCGCGAACTTCCTCGCGAACGGACCACCGACGGTTCTCGATTGCGCGAACATCGACGTGAACAATCATACGAACTCTTTCGTGATTTTATTTTTGGTCAGCCCATTGCATCAATTCTTCAAATACAATAAAAGTAATCACAATTCAAACACTTCGGCACGCGTGGCTAATATATCCCACTTCTGATTTGTAAGATTAAATTTACAAAATAAAGAAATAGACGTATTTCACAAATATAATAATCTGAGTGATACAGGATTTGGATGGCGCACTGAAGAGCGTTCCGTCTCTGTACAAGGGTAGTCCAAGACTGACTCTCCTCGTTCGAGAAAACGTTTTCTAACCGTTACATGCAGCAGAGCTACATGAGAGTCTTTTAAATTATGACGCGTACGACGCCAGAGTCTTCGGGTCCGTCGCTGCCCAAAACCCTTGGCCTGCGACGTATCTATCGAGGGTCTACGCACGGCACCCCTAATGGCGATGACAGGCGACGTTTCCCACATGACCTGGACGTTGCATTTTCTTACACATTATTTTGCAAGACATAATTTCCTTATGCAACATGTTCGATGGTAGATTTCGTATGTCCATCCCAATGGATTTTAAAAAGGCCATTCGCAACAGATGCTTCGAGAAGTTTTCGTTCCGCCCGCGCCACTCGGTAGAGCCGTATGTTTTGATATATATATACATATATAAAAACGATTTAGATAAGGAAGGATCGATGTCTCGCACGATGACTGAAACTGTCGTAAGTACCAATTGTGATCGAGATGTAGACTGGATTACATGATGAGCCGTACTTTGACAGAATTTTCTAAAGCACAAATTATTGCACTCCTTCAAGAAGGATGGGATTACCTACGGATTGCCAATTCCGTAGACTGTAGCAAAAATACGGTAAGGAGATATATTAAAAGATTTATTTTAAACAGCATAGACGGTATAAAAAACCGGCGCCAAGGGAACAGTGGGACAAAACATATGACTTCCGCGGACGAAGAGTGTCAATAAAACCTCTTACTGCTAGACGTAGACTATGAGACGTCGGTTATTGTTCCCGCCGACTCGCGCATAAAATTGACATGTTGGAAAGACATCGCGAGAACCGCGTCACATTTGTCTTGCAACACTTACAAGGGGAACCCGCGGAGTGTTACGCTCGGATTTTGATGAAATTTTGCAGGTAGGTCGGGAACGAAAAAATTTTAGACACATATTTTGCCGTAGGTGTAGACACTCAATAGTTTATGAGATATTTATTGTTAAATATTTCATAAACTATTGAGTGTCTACACCTACGGCAAAATATATGTCTAAAATTTTTTCGTTCCCGATCTACCTGCAAAATTTCATCAAAATCCGAGCGTAACACTCCGCGGGTTCCCCTTGCTAGTTGATACGCAGACTCAATGGGATTGCACGATTTCCATAGATAAAAAAGTGTTTTCGACTGTGACAAATCCATGCACCACGCATGGCGCCGGTTGATGAAATACGCAATGATCCGAAGTATGTGGTCCCACGTAGAGATAGTAACCGCGTTACTTACGCATTGTGGGGGTGGACAGCAGCACATGGTCCTGAAGAACCTATTTCATTGATCACTACATTTTTTATTTTTTTTCCGTTTTCCAAATTTTATATACCGATATCTATGTGGCCGTCCTTAACTTGTTTTTATTTATTGCGAAGCATGATAAAGAATGTTAATATATATTTTTTTACCGTGTTCATTTTGGACTACATATATGTACCACAGAATCCAGTCAACATCTCTACTAATAAATGGCCTTTTTCAAGGCCACCAAAGCTGCATCATCGGAACATGACTCTTTTTCAAATAAATCAACATATTAAATATAATTTAATATCCCTGGTTTTTCTTATTTACTGCCTCATAGAATCATTTTACTGTTACTTGCATATACATATATATGTGTATAAAATAAAAATAATATGTATATTTGAAACTTAGAAAAACTATTTTTATTATTGCGATAAAGAAACAAACGCGTGCTAAAAGAGGCATTTTGTAGTAATATTTACTTGGGGTTCATGAATATTATTCATAATATTATATTCGCATTAACATTATTATAAGTGTAAAAGTCGAAGAAATTTTGTTAGATCAGAAGTCAGAAATTCAAATGTATCGATGACTGACAGAACGGCCATGTGCGCCTGGCGCTGTGGTGCGCGCCACCGAACTTGGCATCATAGAAGGGAATGGCGGTTTTCGTAGTAGCTCTCGGGGGCAGGAGTGGGGTTGACAAGTGTTCTGAACGGCGGTGTATATACGCGCTAAAAATAAACCTTCCGCTTAAAAATAGCAAATTTTATTGAAATATAAAATGATTGTAATTGATTTACAGAATACTCATATACTTATTAAAATAATTATCATCTTATCAGTTTTTTGCAAAAAGTTTAGAATAAATTTGTGATATACGTTTATAAGAATCGCAATTGGATATTTTATAACAGATTCAAAATTCAATTTTATTGTTAATACTGAGAAAGATTTGTACAAAATTACCGCCAAAGATATAATCATGTTATTAATCAATACGTTTAGGCGCGAAAATGTTGATAATTTCTGAAGAATTTAAATATTTGCAGAAAATTAAAGAAAATAATTAAGTTAGCAAATTTAAATCATGCAATGTTCTTATACACGTTTAATGAAATCCTCAGCGAATAAAAATATCTCGTGCAGTGAAAATCAATTGGCCGAGTTATAATGGGAAGGTAAATAAGCATGTACGCCGATTCGGAATCGAGTTTTTGATTATACAATTGTCACTTTTTTATGTGAATGATGCAAAATAAAATCGGTTTATCGCATGTGTGCAGTTGGTTGTTTATTATGTTCAAAAATTTGAAACCGTCAGTAGAATAACAATTATAGTTCTCAATCGCCTGTCATAATTTCTTCAGCATGAAGATAGAGATTCACCCATTGACAGATAATCCTACAGCAGCTTGGAGTGAACTGTTACAACAACAGAAAGTTATTAAAATAAATGCAAAGATACCGACGACCGAGGCATCGAATGATAAGGTAAAATACAACCTACGTTTCACTCTTTACAGCAACGAGAAACCTTTTTAGACTTAACCTATAAGTGTCAGTATGAGAAGTTGCGTAGTAACGTTAGATCAAGGTATATCAAAAGATTGTTATAATGTTTTATTGAACTGTAGCTTCGTGTCGTTTGTATGAGTGACACTCACTCATTAACACCATTCATAAAGTTTGACATTCCTATGGGAGATGTCTTTATCCATGCTGGAGATTTCACAAAATGCGGTAGTTTACAAGAAGTTATAGAGTTTAATAATTGGATCGGTGAGCAAGTCAAAAAAAATATATTTATGTTGTTTGTTATGTTTATATCAGTATACTGTAAAAATTATTTTTTTTCAGGCAATTTACCACATAAGAATAAGATTGTTATAGCTGGTAATCATGAGCTTAGTTTCGATACCACATTTACTCATCCCTTCTCTGTGCACAATAGTGGGGATCGACAGAAACACACAGGGACCAGTATTCTCGATAACATACCCACATTGGGAATGTCTAAAGACACGCTCGCGGAAGCCATACAAACCACTAATGTAAAAGATTACTTGACAAACTGCACTTACTTAGAAGATTCTGAAATTACAATACATGGAATAAAAATATATGGTACCCCATGGCAAGTATCTATACATAGTTATATATAAAACTATATCAAATAAGTTTGAGATAGCATAGCATATATGTATAAGGTGTTTCCTTTATCTTGCAAAAGTGGAATATCTCGTGGGGAACTGAACCTATCAAAAAAATGTTTGTACAAAAGTTGTTTGGTATGAAGAGGAACACTATATGATGCAAATTATTTTTTTGCAGGTCGAGTGGTGGGGAAAAAATTTCAAAGCCAAATTGATTTTTTAAATGGAACCATGTATTTTTTGGTTCATAGTACGATGGCATTTGTTGAGACGAATTCAACAACCTGCATATAAGGTCATTTATAATTGTAAAATGTTATAAATTCGTCAGTTCCTAAGGAGTCAAGTGAGCCGGAATCGCTGGTTGACGGATATTAGGCTATACGCCACGCTCTGTAAACAACGATCGAACTTCTTATTTCCCGTTATGCTTCTTAAGTTACCAAATACAGAACTCCCCGGCTGTCTAAAATACCATTCGGGACCGAAAATTTTCACCTAGCCGTGCTAGGACAAGTTTCAGTCGGCCGCTGCCAAATAGTTTTTTTGTTGATGCAAATGAGTCACCGTATAACGAAAAATAAAGTTCCTCTGCTTTTTATAACACGTACATTGACGAAAATATTACAAATGAATAGGTGAGGTTTAACCAATGAAAATGAGTATAAAGACCATCTCATTCGGTTGATTTGTTATTAAAATTTCGCATAAGACAAGATTCGATAGTTCGGAATGTATCGGATAACAAACAGTCCGAATGAGATCGTGTTTGAACTCACTTTAATTGGGAAAACTTCATGTATCTGTTAATAATACTCTTATGAATGTTCAATGAAAAACAAAGAATTTTTTATTTCCGGTAAAGGATGGCTCACTCTTCCTAGAATGTATCATGCTTCTCAAACGTCGCCGTCATCCGCGCGACTTCTCGGCCTGGCTTCGGTGGAGCAAGGAGGATATGTGGTAGGCATACGGCCCGTTTAGCCAGCCGTGTCGAAAAGCATTTCAGACAGTCGGGGAACTCTGTATTTGGTAACTTAAGAAGCATAACGGGAAATAAGAACTGCGATCTTTATTTACAGAGCGTGGCATCTAGCCTAATATCTGTCAACCAGCGATTCCGGTTCCCTTGACTTCTCAGAAACTGACGAATTTATAACATTTTACAGTTATAAATGACCTTATATGCAGTTCGTCGAATTCGTCTCACCTAATGCCATCGTACTATGAAAAAAAAAAATATGGTTCCGTTTAAAAAATGAATTGGGCTTTAAAATTTTTTCCCCACCACAATTTTCACCATATAGTGTTCCCCTTCGTATCAAACAACTTTTGTACAAATATTTTTTTGATAGTTTCAGTCCCCCACGAGATATTCCACTTTTGCAAGATAAAGGAAACACCCTGTATATACAATGTGCCATGAATGTATATTTATAGAAAATTATAATAGGTATATAAGATATTTTTCTGAGATAACTTTCTTTCGTACTTTAGGCAACCAGAGTTTTGTAAGTGGGCATTTAACGTACCTCGTGGAGAAGCATGTCTTTCAAAGTGGGAGATGATACCCCCGGATACAGATATCCTTATAACTCACACACCCCCTGTAGGACATGGAGATTTGTGCTGTAGTGGTGTACGAGCTGGTTGTGTAGAGTTGCTATCTACAGTACAAAACCGAGTTAAACCAAAATATCATGTTTTTGGACATATACATGAAGGTAAGCATGTCAGTATAATATAGGCGTTTCTTGAAGATTAGATATACATACTAACTTCAATGTTACAGGATACGGCATCTCATCCGATGGAAAGATAATATACATAAATGCATCAACATGTGATCTAAATTATTTGCCAAGTAATCCACCAGTAGTCTTTGATATAACATTACCATCTGGTCATTATAAATCATAAAAAGAGTGAGAAACATAGCAATAAATTTTATAATTGAATTCCCTGTGTGCATAACGTTGACAGGTAGGACTGTTTAAGTTAGTCATCTACATATTTCTATGAACTTTTCTACAAAGTGTGTAGTTTTAGCTAGACAGTGTGTCTTATTTAAAACAATTCGAAGACTCCAGGGCGAACGTTATACATAGTGGTTTTAAGATGACACTAATTATGCTGAAGTATTGAAATAAGGGTTGAAATTAAAATCGTGATACAGAATTTTTGTTATAAATGCAAAAATGTTATGTTCGTTATTTTTATTAATACAATATGGTATGTAAATAGGATATTTTCATTACTTAAATAAAATTCCAGTTTGTGTTAGATTAAGAAGGTATCTGAAAATTGTGTTCAAATGAACAATAATCAAACTTTTGTGAAAAATGAATAATTTTGTATGCTGCATATTTTTAAATATTAAAGTTATACAGTCTTTAATTATATTAAATTGTTGCACATAATACTATAAATTAATGTATAGGTTATGCTAGTCTTTTGGGCTGTATCAAAAATTTGTGTCTATGTTAATTCACATATAATATTTTGTTTTGCAGTTACGAGTTATTTAATTTTATACGTTTAAGAGATCTATTTACAATTAACCATTTTGCACTTTCTTCAGCGATATAAAACATGATATACGATAAATAAACAGTATTTATTGACCACACAATTCTTCTATACTATGTAATAAAATTTGAGTATTATAGTGCAACATATAGACCATAGGTCAATATATTGTAGTTAAAAATGGAAATTGAACTAGTCCGTTTACTTTAGTTAATGAAATTGTACTTAAGAACATTTGTTTCAATTACATTTCATACGAACTAAGATTTCTAATCATTTAAAGTATTTCTAAACACTTAAACTTTGCATAATAATAGATTACAATTATGGCATTTGATTCAAACTTATATTTATATTAATAATAAAATAATAATCGTGTATATACTTTTTTTCATTACCTTAATAAAGATTAAAATTGCATTTTCTTAAAGATATTTGTTACAATACCCAATTCATTAACAAGTGGCACTTTTTATCGAATTAAGAAAAGTTTGCATATAAGTAATGTTGCATTCGTATTGACTTATATTTTTATATTATATTGGTCCAAAGCTAACTGAGTAGATGATCTTATAAAGTCATTCATTTGTTAAACGAGATTGTAATTGTTTTCGGCAATAGAAATATGTTCATATAAATAGCGATTTTTTTCTTTTCTTAAAAGTTGTTGTAGTAAAAGATAGTCGACAAAAATACAAATGTCCATTGACATTATTTTCTTATTGTGTATGATGTGGCAGAGATGTATTCAAATACAATAACACATCATATTAGAATTGTAAAAAGCTAGTTATTCTGATGCTTATATTACCATGTGTAAAACTCTTGTAGATATTGCAGACTTTTGCATTTGTTTGTAGAAATTAGATATGCCTCTAATGGCGTGGTTGCATTGCATGAACGTCTATTTGCATTCATTGCAATCTTTTATCCTGAGTTGCATACATAACTACCAGGACAATTGTAATGTCATTTAATGTCGTTACAACCGACTCTTGCCTTTAACGTTCGGAATACAATTTAAGTTAAACAATATAGTAACCATATTTTAAACGGAATAATGTATTCTGCACATTAAGTAGGAGCCTAGCAAAAGTTTAAACAATTTTACTCAGAAAATGCTTAGTTGCTTCTATTAATTACCAACTTATTTCTTTTTTCAAAATGGACAATACAGTATGCTTTTTCTATCTAATGTCTCACTTTCTACACACATATATGAAAGAAAAGAGCATGTACAGTTTCCAATTTAAAAACGGGACATGAATATTTATCTCACGTTTGCTCTGTGGGTAAATTAGTTTACACTAAACTAAGTATAACAGTAAACAGGTGTAAAAAGATTACATTCCTTCTACACAGTTTGAGTACATTATCAGGAAGATTTGTATCTAATACGGTACATTTGAGAACAGGTACGATACAGATTCACCATTGTGAGTCCTTCTTACAGCTTCAGCAAACATCATCGATACATCAATACACTGAAACACATAAAAAATTATTTATAACTTATTAGAAATATTTTATTAGTAACCATATATATTTTTATTATTATTAACATCATCCATTTACCTGTATTTTTGGACAATCCTTCATATGACCATCCTGCGGAATGGTGTTTGTTACTACGACAGCTTCAAAACAAGCATTGTTAATTCTGCTAATGGCTGGGCCACTGAAAATACCATGCGTTAAAATTGCATACACTTTTGTAGCTCCAGCTTCTAAAAGTTTTTCTGCTGCATGACAAATAGTGCCACAAGTATCTGCCATGTCGTCTACTAAAATGGCAACCCTATCTTTTACATCTCCAACTAGCACCATACTGGCAACTTCATTCGCCTTTTTCCTCTCCTTGTGTATAAGTGCAAATTCGACGTTTAATCGGTCGGCAATAGATGTTACCCTATTTATACGAAAATTCTTTATTATATTTATTTTTAATCAATATCGATTTGATGCATTACCTCTTAGCACCACCAGCATCTGGAGAAACAATAATGCTGTTTCGCCATTCAACAATATTTTCCTTAATCCATTTTAGAACAGCAGGTTCAGCAAATAAATTGTCAACTGGAATGTCGAAAAATCCTTGAATTTGACTAGCATGCAAGTCCATAGTAATTATGTGATCAGCTCCTGCTACAGACAGCATATTTGCTACCAATTTTGCAGATATAGGTGCACGGCTCTGGAAAAAGAATAGTCGGAAACATTATACCTATGAATTTATGTGAGTCTCTCAAGTCCATTTGCAACTGGAAATATCCTGTAATTTGAAAAAAAATTTCTATTAAAATATTCATAGCACTTCCACTTTGTAGAAGATCAATAAATAAAAGAGGATATAGTCAAATCTATTTTCTATAAAAAATGCTTATTAAAGAAGAAAAATTAAATAATTGCTTCTTTAAGAGGGGACAAAATATGAATACAATGGCTAAGTATTAAAATTTTCTGTAAAAAAAATCTTGTACATGTGTACATATAAACAAAAGAAAAAACATCCGATATGTTGCAAATGCACCCCAGTTAGACTCAACAAAAAGTATAAGTAAAGCAAAAATCAAACTTATATTAATATAAAATAGAACACAGTGCATCCTAACTTTTTATTTTGTGTGAGAACATTTAAGAGCATGAAAATAGTAGAAAAACATGTCTTGTAAGTTTGAAATTACAATCAAGTTACATACCAAACATACTAATATACTATCAACGTTAAACTAATTAACAAAATGGAACTTTTTATATAAAAATAAATGCATTGTGCTCAGAAAGTAATTATAGTTAAGTTATCTTAATAATCTTATCTATGATAAGCATAAACTTCACAAAAGCTGACTAATGTTAACATTTAACAAAAATGATTGTTTACAAATCATTGGCATGATATACTATTATTAAGACAATACAATCACAGTTCTCTTTCTTGCCAAAGCACAATTCCGTTAATAAGATAGGCATTCTTTGATTAGTACAATTGGACAATACCATTTTTAGCAATATAATAATTAGTACCAATTTAACATATAAGTGTGTACCCCGTTATGTGTGTATAAATTAAGAATGTATGTAGAGTGCTATTATATTAATATTTTGCCCTCTCATTCAGATATCAATATGCTTTGACGAAGTAATTCATTCATTCATTCATTCATGGGGGCACCATTGTGCTATACAGCAACAATTATAAGTTTTGTTAGTCCTACAAAGAAAAGTCTGTAAAAAAAACTAAAAATGATATTACAAATCGAATTGTTCATCGAGTTATAGTTACAAACGTTTCACTCGACAATCTTGTTGCTCTTATACTCACTGTAGAGAGGTCGGGCACAAAATCCTGAAAATACCCAACTATTCAGAAACTTAGAAACATGTAATTGTAAATCTTTGAAGTATAATTAGTTTTAATAGTATGTCTCACCCTTTAATGTATAGTTTATTTAACGGATATGTAATATGTAAATTTTAATATTAAAATTTGACTGTTACATGCTCTATCTAATCTGTATCAATTTAGCATGTTTTCAATGTATTTAATTCTCTATATTATTATACCATGCAGTTATTAACACAAGTTCATCATAATAGTAATTTGCTTGAAATGTTAAGAAGATTCATGAAATGAAACATGTTTAATATGCACCAAAGGCCCCCCTCGATGAATTCTGATACCAGTTTTGCAATATTCATGTGGGTTATCTAGCTTTTGATAACCTCAGATTATTACTAAATGATGTATT
This sequence comes from Macropis europaea, assembly GCA_916610135.2. Lineage (NCBI taxonomy): Eukaryota > Metazoa > Arthropoda > Insecta > Hymenoptera > Melittidae > Macropis > Macropis europaea. The sequence goes on from OU744345.1 coordinate 37,326,775, forward strand.
TTGAATGTATGATCATTGCAATGCTTCAACTAGTAGTGTGTTTGTTGTTTATTACTTGGCTCATTTCTTTCCTTTATCGCTATTAAAAAGTCAGTGTTGTAACATAAAGAAAAACAATAACATTGGAAGATTTCAAGAAATCTTATTCCGTAACTGATTTTATTTTGAAACACTGTATTAATTGAACTTAATGTTTCTAGAAGTTCAATTCATGCAAATATTATGTGATTTAATACTTATTACTCAATACTGTATGAATCTCTTTCTTCAGACAAGATTGAACAATGTTTTACTTTTTCATACAGTTTGACATAATTTGTATGGTGAATACTTATATTATTCCCTGTTGTCTGATGAATACCCATGATTTTCTATTTGCATGCTGTATTGCTCTATTATTATTTATAAAGATTTAAAGAGTAAATGTTCTTCTTTTATGGTATGTGTGTAATTCCCATGCTTTGCCTTTGATTATAAAAAACACTGCATGTATATTTACATGCATTAAATTTTGAGTACAATACTTAAGAAATATGCAATGTACTTTTAACACTGCATGTTATTTCCATATAGTTCAATCCACAATGTGACAATTACATGGACCTACATTAGTTATGATTTCATGAACAAGTATGTATCGGACAATATGTAATGAAGATCCTGCAATAAGAGTGTATTACTTGATATCGCCCAATGAAGGAAGCTAAGAAATTACAAGCACATTTTATATGATGACAAAAAATTATGTTTTGCGTTCCAAAAATGATATTCCATTGGTCTCTTGCAAAGCTATATATAATAAATAGAGCAAAAAAAAAAGACCGTCACAAGTTACCCTGAATTTCCACTCGTTTGACTTCATGACTATTTGTTTCTTAGAATTTGAGTTGTCACCTCCATCACCGCCCTGTGAAGATATCACATAAAAAATATTTAACTTTCTCCACAATGAAGTGTATTCTCCTTATTTTGAGGGCCACATTTTAATTACATATGCCTATAAAACTTGTAAACATTTTAAGGTAACTTATTCATAATATGGACACAATGTGATTGTTACATTAAAAATGCTTTCTTTAAAGAAGTAATCACATTATTAAACTTCCAACTGTAAAAGATATGAATGTATTATAAAAATATTATCACGTTACACTGTTTTATAAAAACTATAACTATACTACTTCTTAACTATAAGAGTATTCACTTTATTTGCATATGCAAAGCAGTTTAAGCATCATGTTAATTAATGCCATACTTCAACAAGATAATAGTTATGTGTCTATATAATCACTAAAGCATAATTTTCTGTAAGTTGTTTTGTTATATAAGTCCTTTTATATTCACACAGTTTCTTAAAATGTATTCACAGTGTAAAGCATTCATAACAATAACAGTCTCAGGAGAATAAAGAAAAAAGTAAAACATACCTTTGGAAGTAACAAAGATTAAAAATATGTACTCACAATGATACAAATACAATATAAAATGTGTGAATATATGTTCAGATTTTGTAGGTATATGTGTAAACATTTCATAGTTGTTATGATTAAACAATAATTGTTAAAACATACAAATGAAGTTATAACAATGAGGTATTATTACTCATGACCTAAACATGACACATTTATAAAATGAAACTGGTTAATGAAAGATTAAAATTTAGGTGAACAGAAAATTTAAAACGATAAAAATTCCCTTACACAAAATTCTGATAAATACTTTTCATATCATGGTGAAAGTACATACGTGTATATAATACAAGACACCGTTATAATATACACGAAACTGTAAGACATTTCAATTAATATATACAATTTCAGTTTTACTAATTTCTTAAATTATTCTGGTAAGTGTTTAATAATACATCATACTAAATGAAAAGTAAAAATTATATTATCTTATCAATGCAACCTACCTTATCCTTCTTGTCTTGTCTCGCATACGGGAAACAAGGAATTACCGCAGTCACACGAGACGCAGAAGCAATTTTACAAGCGTTGATCATAATTAACAATTCCATTAGGTTGTCATTTACTTCTCCGCTTCCACTTTGTACAATGTACACATCTTCTCCTCGAACTGACTCTCCTATTTCCACACTAATAAAATTATAAAGAAAAAATTAATAATTCAGTTATCATCATAGAATTACACAAACGAGCAATATCAATTTAATTTCAATTAAATTTCAAAGATCACTAAAGTTCCAGCTATCATAAATAAATGTGTACATATATTTTCATAGTACCTTCAGACTGATATAAATTTTAAAACGCATTATACGGTACATATACTTCTAATTGATCATCTTTCTTTCATCATGTGTTTTTCAGAGTACTTGAGTATACTTCCCAATTAAATATTACGTCACAGAATGTGTTTAAACAACACGGCGATAAAGCGTTTCAACGCTTCCGTAAAATGCTACTATCTAGTACGAGAGCTCGTCGGGATGGATTAATGTCAGAATTCATTAGAACGTGTATTAATAAATTGTACCAGTTGACCTTCAACTCAAACGTCGCGGCTTAGTAGCACGCACGGGGATACCGGCCTTGCGCGACGGGGTTGTTTGGAAGTTCCCGCAGGGTTGGCGAATTAATCGCATAGCGTGAGAAATAAGGAGAAAACGCCGCCAACGGCTCGCCCGTTGCAGAGATGTGCAATAGAAAAATGGAATTTAAAGGAAGCTACCGTTGACACGTGGTCGGGACGTTGGTTCGACTCAATGACAATAAACGTGGTTACGGCAGGGAACACGACCATTACCATGTTTCGAGGTTGCTGAATTTCTTCGTGACAACCTTCCCGATGTCTATGCCGAGCCTGTCGACGATTCGCTGAGCCAGATCTGGATGCGACGTGCCACTGAAGACTTTGATGTTTGGCATTCTGCTCTGCAATAGTCGGCCGCGAGTATTTTCCAAGTTTGCGCGTAACAAACTCTTGGCACGCACTGGCTGAGACACAGGCATCACTAAAACAGAAATCACAGAGAGATCCGCCAATCAGAGAGCGTACCGCGGGCCGGACGTGACGTTGCTGCTACGCTCCGCCTACCGAACGCCCGACAGTACCGCGTAAACGCATTTCTTATCGCGTGTTATTTCTTTTTTCCCTTTCAAGTAACGTGCTAATAGACGGAAATCGACGAGGCTATTTCCACGTGAATTCAAATTTATCTTGTATTTGCAACCTTCACATTGTAAGATCATCGTGAACTGTAATTTTGTGGAGAGTATTAATCACCGAACTTATAACGGAATAACATTTCAAATTCTGCGCACCGTGCAGCGAGATATGAATCGACTTTATCCACTACTCGCTTAGGATTTATTTCATCGATGTATTGTGTGATATTAGAAATAGATTATTTGAACCGTTTGTTTGACAAGGGAAGGGAATCTTTCCTTTTTTGTTTTGTACAATATGGACTTCTGTAGTTATGTTTTGTAAAAAAAAATTCACAAACGGATGTAAATTTGATACCCGAAGTGAGTTTAAAGTATGTACGTGCTGCACCGAAACTATGCGCTTCGGAGTTAGTATACGAAGTATACATTAGACTTTTTTAGAATCGTTTACCACTTTTAAATGTTCTGTATACGATATGCTTGATCATTAACTGTGCATCGTTGCATGTGCAAAAACAATCGATTACGTAGAAAAACAGAGCGCATTTCATTGTCCTTCTTAACAGCGCGTCTGTATTTCTCTGAGTGTGTTTGATGATAGTAAAACTTTTATAATTATACATCCATTCCCATCCTGATTTTGTTAGAAATGATTAAAAAACATTACAAACTACTTACAGAAAAAATTTCAACGCGGAACAAGGTTTACTTTTCGATTTTTTTATATTTATAGGAAAGAAACATCGTTTATATAAATGCTGAATTTTGTTTCAAATGGAAAGATTTTTTTAAAAACATTCATAAGCTTTACGAGCAGCAGAGCGTTTCTTCCAGCTTATAATTCATAAAAAGAAAACAAACTAACCCTAAACTTTCATCCATAATTAAACAGATCGAAACAAATTTGAGAAACGCTCATTTCGTCCTACTCGCCAAACCCAGCGCGTTTAAACAGTGCAGTAGTAAAAGTGAACAGCGCGATCAGAATAATTTTATAAAAATCTTGCAAGGAGAGCACACGACCTAAGGAACAACAAAAGTAATCATTAAACTGCGAATGTTTCTGCAAATATACATTCTTGGAGTTCACCAATTTTTATATTAATGTAGTTGAAGAAATTTAATTTTGACATAACTATAGTTCGTGCTTCATACACTTAAAAAATATATTTTTGAGTTCTCTTATGTTATTGAATGTACATATTTCAAGTATATGAATATGTTAAATTGCATAAACATCTACAGTCTAGTAATAATTTTGTCATAGCAATGAGGTGCATGCTATAACTTTGCAAAATTATTACTTTTATGGTCTTCTATAATTGTTTAAAGTTCAGACCAAATCGGTGTTCCGAAGGTCGTGCGCTTCCCTTGTTAAGTTTTACAAAGTTCATTTTCTGCTTTTTTTTATTACAGTAATAATTTTTCAATGGCATAGCGTGCACTCGTTCTCTATGATTTTTCAAAATTATTACTTTTGGGGTGCTTTATAATTGTTAAAAGTTCAGACAAAAACGCACACCTCGTTAAGTTTAACAAAATCAACACGTTTCACTCCAGTCACGTAAAAACTCGTCTGATCCATGTTATCACTTAACCGTCGGTCACATGAAAGTACGTCTTTTGTATAGTTTTATGAGATATTGTTACAAATCGAAATACAAGAATTTTTGCCAGAGGTTAAGCATAAGTTTCGTAGGTGGCAGATGCGGCGCAAAATGTGTTATCTTTTTGTTTTTCTTTTTATTAAAGTAATAATCTGGGCACCCCCTATAATCGTGCAAAGGTTAGACGAAATCGGTGTTCCGAAGATCGTGCGTTCCCCTAGTTAAGGGGTCTTCCTAGTGTAACGGTTCCAAAAAATCGAATTTTTTTTAGATTTTCTTACAGTTTTACATATTAAAAACATAATCCCAACGTATTATAGACTATTACGAAAATTGACAATGCTACAGGCCTTGAAACGGAGCTTCTGATATAATTTTAAAGGGTACGTGAAACTTTGAACGCGTTTTTCTCATAGCAACATTTTTTTCAAATGGCTGCCACGATTTACTTGAAACTTCGTCAGTAGATGTCTCTATTCTCGCCGGTACGAGAACTAACAATAAGTCAATATTTGTGAAATTCAAATTTTGCGTCTCAAAAAAGAAGCCATCTTTTGTGCAAAAATCGAAACTTTTTCTTTCAAACGGTGCCATTTTTTTTATTTTTTCGTTATTTTTCATATATTCTATTACCGGCTATAACCACACTCGTACAGATTAAGAATCTTTTTTTTTTTCATTCAGATAATTCTTAGGGCAGATTTTATGGCAGCCATGAAGACAAATTTTTTTTAGGCGCACTGGCAAAACTACTATAGCTTTGCATAGAATCATTATATATACACTAAATAATTACGACGTATTCTTCAAACGTTGTCTGATACAGCCAAAATGTTTTAAATTCAAATGTTTATTACTTTTCTTTAAAAAATTCACGAAGATCGCTTCATTTTTCGACCGTCACACTAGGGAGACTCCTTAAGGCCTAGATCAACGATGAGATATTTTATGAGACTTTCCTCTTATGAGAAAAAAAATCTCAGCGACAACTAAATATAAATACAATTCTGACTTAATAAAATTCTTACAATTAGTCGCTGTAACACAGTTGTTAGTCTAAATTATGACACAAGAGATTCAGTTTGCTTTTTATGATGCCTTCTTATTCAAAAGTAGAAAAAATCAACATGGTATTGATTTACGTTAAAAGTGGTCAGTATGTGAAGCAAGCACTACGTTTGTACAAAGACGGATTTCCTAATCGCGTTTGTCCATCTCGTTTTGCTTATACGCAACTGATAAAGATATTTCTTAAGACCGGTAGCGTAGACAACATACATTCAACTCGAACATCTGTTGTAGCAGATATTTTCATCTTAACACTAACGGCCGCTGTCGCGCATACGTGACTTACTCATTTGAGTAACAATCACTTGAAACAAGTAAATGAGCATATTTATCAGCAATAATAAATAAAAGCTCAGGAACTGATACAGTTGAAACTGTGAAACATTCAGTATAAATTAGAATAGTATAGAATATTCTCATGGTTGAAAATTCCTATAAAAGTAGCCAATGATAATTAGTTTTCGCGAGGTATTTGCGGCCGTCAAAGTGTTAAGCAACAGTAGTCAGGATATTTTCCAAAGTGTAGTATTTGTTTATAACTCAAACTACCGTCTACACCACTGTGTGGGTGTAAATGTAAACAAATATTATTCCGTTAATAAATCCGCAAATATTCTGTTTCGGAAGCATTCACAACGAATTTTCATTTTGCACCCTTTTTTATATCCATGACCTTGAGTGACTTTCAGTGACTATGGCCATTGAAACCGTCTTAAGGAGGGCTATAATCGTAGGTATTTAAAAATACATAGTTCCATTTAAATCTCCTAAGCACCTCCACTTGGAAAAAAGTTTTGTCCACCACATAATGGCCCCCCAAGAACCAAACAACTTTTCTTTCAAACATTTTTTCCTATCTCCGAAACTCTAGGAATTATTCAGGTGGCTTGTCTTAGGTGACTCACCTTGTATACATATCTATACATTTATATGTAAAATCTGATGAGAGAAAAATCTCAGGATATATCTCATCGTAAATCTCCATCTTTCATCTCTTCGTTACATTTCTTACTTGTTCTAATTTCGCGCCTGATGGGCGAGCGACGTGAACGTAGACGAAATTCAAAGGAGCGAACGCGAGGGCTGGTGACATTCAAGTTTTCTCATCAATGTGGCGCCGGCGGTGATTGAATGATAAATTGGATGTGTCCGTGAGCGGAGATTTCGCCACTGAGCACGGGTTGTTAGAACGATCGTTTTTCCGAGTAGAAAGAGAGAGCGGGCCTGAGCGCGATCACCTGCGTGGTTCGCGCACGTTGACGCTCTCACGGGACTTCGTTAATCCATTTGAACCGACGATGACAGTGTGCTGACCGTCCCACCGATTCGGTAGCTATGGCGAACATCGCGGCGCAGAGGATCAAACGCGAATTCAAAGAGGTTATAAAGAGCGAGGAGGTGAGTGCCCAACGACCAACCCGGTCAAGTTCAAAGAAATACTATGTATCTACCCCCTAACGAAAGTATCACGATCTTCCGACGTTACCTTTCGATTGAACGATTATCGTTGCACGAAGAAATTTCGCCGTGACAAAAATGTGCCGCGATTTGTTGCCCGATAAAATCTCCGCGAACAAAGCGTAATCACCTGTTGTATAGCATTGTCGACTGTCATTCGTCTCTTAAACGCTCGACGAATTTTGTTCGGTTTTCTCTGAGAAGAGAAGAAATTGTGAACGAGTTCCTACGTTACTTTACATGGATGTTTCAGTGATTTAGTCGCTGGAATTTGTACGTGATACAATATATTCTTTCATTTCTGTTTGAGTTGATTGTTATTAATGTTTTGTTTTGTTGGATGTTTGAGTGAAAGTAGTACATACCATGTTTCTTTGATTCTTCAGAACAGTGGCACGCTCGTTTGGTTTTACGCCGTTGTAGAAGATCCATGCTGTATGCACATTAACATCTGTTTTGTTAAAGAGATTTCAAATGTCTGTACAGAGGCGAATTGCGCCAGAATGTCACAATCTTTATATCATGACAATATTGTGAATTATCACTATACAATGTTACATCACATTATTATCGTATGCTGATGTCAATAGGTCAGTGGTTATGCTCTGTGCGTTTGGCAGAAACATTACAATTGAGTCATAGTACTATGCGTAACACTTCTGACAAATAAAGATTTTATTCACTTTATAAAAGATGAAAGCAAATCTGTAACTTATATAGTATTTGATAACTTTCTACTTAGTATTCAATAAGGATGTTAATGGAACAACTCCATGGTTATAATTGAAAATTTTTGATTTCTTGTATTTTTATCATTCACTTGTTTATTGATTATTTTGATCATAGCTATATTCATTCATGTAAGTACATATATGGGTGTCAACAAATCTTTAATTGCTGTATACACTGTTTTAGTTAAAAAATTTTCATTCATATTACTAATGTTTTTAAAATTTGTTTTAGGTTGCAAAATGTGCGATCAAAGTTGAATTGGTAAACGATAGTTTTACTGAATTAAAAGGTGAAATTGCTGGTCCACCAGATACACCATATGAGGGAGGTAATTTTGTGCTCGAAATTAAAGTTCCCGAGACATACCCCTTCAATCCTCCTAAAGTAAGCACTTTGTAAGTCAATATGAGTAATGTATGTTAATGATAAAGTATAGAAGTTTTGTATTATTTAAAATTAAGATGAACTAATATAACCTAAAGCATGACAGAGCATTTTCTAAGTTATCTTCCTTTGAGTGTATATACAGATATATAAATTTATTATTATTAAGAATTTAATTCTTATTTATGTTCTTTAAATTGTTACAGTATTGAAATTCATACAAAATATGATGTTTGGTTATTCATTTATCATCAAAGAATATTCTATATTTGTTTTTTAACCAGAGATAATTCTGGTTAATTGACTTTTAATTTATATGAATTTTTCATATTTTAAATATTATAGTGCATAAAATATATCATTTTTCTTATAGGTACGATTTATAACAAAAATATGGCATCCTAATATATCCTCTGTAACAGGTGCAATTTGTTTGGATATTTTGAAGGATCAATGGTATGTTTCTGTGTGATATAAATTACATTTTATACAGGGTGTCTGCGCCAAAGTGATACAGGCCCGTAATTTCTCAAGTATTAAAGATACAAAAAAATTGTTTATATGAAAATTGCATGGTACAAGGGGGCAAATTTTTTAACGAAGACGAACTCTTTTTTACATTATTAATTTAGGAGATATGATGGTCAAGTTCGTTTTTTTAAATGGAACTGTGTATTTTTGTTCAGGTCATTCGTTAGCGCTTTTCAAGACGAATTCACTGACCTTTAATGTATACATCCGATTTTTAGTGGTTTCCAACATATTGCGCTTACAAATTTACCGATTTTCAACGGAAGAAACCCGGCCGAACAGGAAATACCGGTGGTAGTTTTGTCCGCGCCTGAAGTGCCACGTGTTAGACATAGCCTCTTGAAACAGATACAAAGGGTCTGCACCAGGAACGGCAGGCCCAAACCTGGACAATTGTTTTCCGGCCACAGATATAGCATTTACAGTGTCGAGAAGGGTATCGTTGATACTTTACAATGGAAAACTATTGTCCAGAGTTTGGGTCTGCCGTTCCTGGTGCAGACTCTTCGTATCTGTTTCAAAAGGCAATGTCTAACACGTGGAACTTAAAGCGCGAACAAGACCACTACTGGTATTTCCTATTCGTCCGGTTTTCTTCCGTTGAAAATCGGTAAATTTGTAGGCGCAATATCTCGAAAATCACTAAAAATCGGGTGTATACATTAAAGGTCAATGAATTCGTCTTGAAAAGCACTATCGAATGATCTGAACAAAAGTACATAGTTCCATTTAAAAAAACGAACTTGACCATCATATCTCTTAAACTAATAATGTAAAGAAGAGTTCGTCTTCGTTAAAAAATTTGCCCCCTTGTACCATGCAATTTTCATATAAAGAATTTTTTTGTATCTTTAATACTTGAGAAATTATGGGCCTGTATCACTTTGGTGCAGACACCCTGTATAGGTTTACTATTTTGTGATGTATTAAATATTATGAGTATTGGTTTTTAGGGCTGCAGCTATGACCTTACGAACAGTATTGTTATCATTACAAGCTTTACTATCGGCAGCAGAACCCGATGATCCACAAGATGCAGTAGTAGCTAAACAATATAAAGAAGATCCGGAAATGTTCCGTCAAACTGCCAAACATTGGACATTTGTATATGCGGGTGGTGAGTAAATCAAATTTTTATGTTAGAAACACAAATTAATGATTATTTCTGTATAATGATTGAAATAATTTTAGGACCAGCAAAGATGCCTGATTTAGATGATAAAATAAGACGATTAACTGATATGGGAATTGAAGAACACAATGCAAGAGTTGCTTTGTCTTCATATAATTGGGATTTGGAACGTGCCACTGAGCAGCTCTTCAGTTAGTGATAACTGTATAGTTAATCTGTCATATACAAGCACTGCTCATTTTGTCATTGCAAAACTCCTGTAACACCACACCCAAGTATTGATACCATAGTAGTTTCATAATCAAATTCAGCACCTGTAACGACAATATTTCAGTGGCAAAAAACATTCACAGGAAGTTCATTTAATATCCTTAAATAATAGTCATTAATTTAACTTGTAAAATAGGCATGAAGAGACAGTAACTAATAAAATCTGTTAAGTCCAATTTGATAGCCATATTTTAAAGAAAAATTTTATAAAAAGAATATGATTTTTCATCTTACGTTTATAAAAAGTTTACTGATGTTATTTCAACAAACAACTCTTCAATTGTTACAAGGATCGAGTACTACATTTATAAATTTCTTTTAAATAGAAAAAAGTAGTTTCGTGTGTTGAACACTTATTAAATTGTTTGGTTATGTTAAACATAATTTAACATTTTTTTGTTTGTCTATTTCTTTATGTTGTGTAATTACATTTAATTAATTGGTTCTTCGATTTTTTTCAAATTTTAATGAATACATGATTTTTTCATAGTACAGTATTTAATAAACTCTTCTTTTATTTTTATAGATCAGTGTCTTGTAATTATGCACTGTTACATCAATACAAGAACAATGATCATTTCCTACTTCTGTTATTAATTCCTTGTAGATTTCTTTAAGCCACAGAGAGGTTTATCTTAATTAGATCTGATTGTACATTATCAAAATAGACAAAAAATTGTTAGCGTTAAATGGTACTTGTAAAAAGAATCATACACATAAATGCTGTACTGTTAATATTTAAATTTTGTACATTTTTGGTGATGGATTGTATTCCAACGATATATGATTTCCTATGTCATGTATACATGTAATATGTAATTTCCTATATTTGAAGCTGGAGATGTACATTCCACATTCAGGACACAAATTGCATTTACACACCATTAGTGGTAATATGAAAAATCAAATCAGGTCTTCGAGTAATAATAATAATCTGAATACCTATAATAAAACGCACTAGGAAAAACATAGTGTTCCAGTAATTACACTGGCACTTACAGCTTAAGAAGTCAGAAAGAAATCTTATATTATATCAAAGTATTTAAAAAAATTTGAAAAATAATACTGTTTGAGAAAAATTGCTGATTTATAAATAATTTAAGAAGTAACTAAATATATATATGTATATATATACACATACATATATATACATATATATATATATATATATATATATATAAAATTAATAGTAAAATAGCAGCACATGTAGAATAAGTTTAAGTCTTGTTTAAAAATATTACTTGTATAGCATTATACATATTATAGACATTACATAGATTTTTTTAAATATAATTATGCGATATCATATCTTTGGCAGCGCTGAAGTAGGAATTTTTCAATTTTTTTTATTACATCTTTTAGTAATTTATGCGGAGGCTGTGTTAAAGGTGTATTAATAAATTATAAATGCTGTTTGGTATTTCTGATTTGAAAAATTAGGTACATACAAATGGGTTAGTTAATGAAAATAATTGGATGCCACATCTTTAAAAATCCTAAATGTAATTTAATATCTTAAAACTATTAATAAATAACTTTTTTCAGTATATGTATGGAAAATGCTTAAATAAAAGTCCCCTTTTCCTACAATACATGAATTCATATAAATCATACGTTTATCTGTAAAAAAATATCGCTTGATCTTAACTTTTATACTCATGAATACATATTTATATGTTTTATTTTGAAATATTGTTCAAAACAATCATTAAAATTGTTTTAAACTACTACAAAAATATAATGTTCATATCACGTAACAAGTGTTTGTCGCATATATAAGTACTAATAAAGATACATATAATATTTATTTCCATACTGGTAACTATTTTTACTAACTAAAGTCTATTTTCACTAATTCTTAACTTAAACTGTACATACAAAGAGCTTTTATACTGTTAGTAATAAAAGGTCTTGTACTTGACTATAGTAAACCTTCATCGTGTATTACATATCTTTTATCACATGATTTCATACAAATTGTATTGTTCAGACTTGAAGTAAGAAAATGCAACATTGGCAGTTATATCATGTATCCGTTAAAATGCAAGTGGATTAAATAGTACAAAATAATTTACTATACTTTCAGTCCTTAAATCGCCTTATTAATCCTGCAATTTCTAATCAAAATAGTAGTTACCAGTGATTATAAATCCTGATTTTTTTTGCAGAAAGTGTCGCCAAAAATAAGTTACTATTAACGTTGACTGCACACATATCCACAACGGCATCAAATACAGGGAGGCTATTTACTTGCTTGCCAGTAGATATACTCCACAATGATATACTGCTGGTGGATTCTTGATGTGCAGCGACTAACGTATCATTCTCAGTGTTTATGTGACATGGCCGAGATAATAGTTGTTGAGAATTACCAGCATGAAATGTATGTACAACATTACAAATGGTTGATTCATCATTGCCTTTTTCTATAGTACATACTATGTGCCTAGCATTAGGTTGTCTAGCATTTGGGCGGGAAGATATTAAAGCATGATTATTTTTCTCATCGTAACATACAGATACAAATGGACCTTCAAGGAATATTTGTTTGGACATATATTTTGATTCTTTCTGTTCATACGCATAACACGTGTTCAAACGACATGCTATGAATCCACCTCTACTAATGCCACTGCCCGGATTAGAAGGTACTGTTGCTAAAGAAACAACAGGTGATCTATCACCCGGACTGTCCAAAGTTTCAACAGCACCAGAGGTTTGTCTAATATCGAACTGTGTTATAGATCCATTCTGTGCACCCGCGAAAAATATATTTGGATTGTCGCCTGACCAGCAGCAACTCCACAATGGAAATTCCGTTTGATAAGTGTGCAGGATAATGTTATTCTGAATATCCATTAATTTTGCACATTTATCAAAACCTACACTAAGCAACAATGACTGCTGGTTTGTGTTAAATGTAATATCTCTGATAGCTTGAGAATGTAAAAAAATGAATTGACGTGGTTGAAATTTATCTGAATCAATTTTTTTAATACCATAACCTGTGAATAATGTATTTGTTGATTTCTGTGACACAACTAAGAATCCATACCATGGATTGTAATCCAGTACACGGCAACCACCATCTTTACATATATCTATTGATCTATCTAAGTAAAACCTTTTAGCAACATGCTTGGGCACATTCTGATAGGAGTGAATACTAATTTCTGACTGTTGACTTTCAAGTTCAGATATACGAGTTTTCATGCTGGCAACTTGTTGCTCAAATAACTTTTGTCTGAGAGTATATTTAGACAGTTCCATTTCTATACGATTTTTCTCAGCTGTAACATCGTTTAACTGTTCTTTCAATTGGTTTAATTCAGCAGTATCTATTGATGTTAACTTTTTGGCATATAACATTCTAATATCTTTCACAGCAGCTTTTCTATTACATTGAGGACATCGACGGTTTGCACTGGTGCAAGAATTTTGTAACCACCTTAAGATACAACTATGTCCAAACAAATGCCCACAACGTAAACAACACAAACGATGTTCTCCCGAACTAGTCCACAAGTCCATACATATCGGGCAAGACTGATCAGAATCAACCTCTGACTCATCTAACGTTTCTTTTGCCTTTTTAGCTTTTGATTCATCATCATCTTCTAAAATATTGAATACGTAAAACATAACATACTACATAATTTCCACTATATAATGTAAATAAAGAAAACTTACTTGCATTTTCTATTTCAGCTATAATTTCTACATCATTATCGGCACCATCATTGTTGTCTGTTTCCTCAGAATGATCTTCTGCCTCTTCCATTTCTGCTGTTTCCTCTCCTAATACACAATTAAAATTAAAATAATTTCTGTATAAAAGTATATGCCAAGTATTCTTCTTTTATATTATAATTTATGACATAAAAAAGGATTTTACTACATGCACAGTAATTATACTACAGAAAGTTATATTTGTAGTTTAATAATTTTTATATTTATTTAAAAATTCTATTCGATCTTAGGTAAAATGTGATGCGTTGTTGCTGCTGTCAATTCCACAAGCTAAGTTACTATGACCACTTACTATAATCCATAACCTCCACTTTACTAAATGTGTAATAATGTCACATATAAATTGTATTGAATATAAATGTTACACTGTAACTAACTGGGCTTATTCTTTCGAAAAAGTATATTTACGAACTTCAAGTATATTTACGACTTTATTAAGAACGATAAATAAAGTCGTTCGCGTTCAACGGAATTTTCGTTTGACCTTTTCCGAAAGACTGTCTTATATTATCGTAAGCCGTGTAAAAGTTTCTGTTTATTCTGGACACGATAAACATACTACTCACGGTATTATGCGCTTTCCGTAGCAATTTATTCTCATGAATTTTCGTATCTTAACCTGAACATGTTTGTTTGCAAACTTCTATAGCTGATTTATGCGGCAGTCGTGCGAAGATGTTTTAAAGCCCGCACAATCGTGCAACCTAACAAAGTTACGTCCCTCGACTCCACTTTAAAATACTTATATGTATGATTACAATTCTTACAATTACAAAAAATCGAAATCATATCAGAAAAAAGATGTGGACATATGCGTTTGTGCAAATAATAACTTTTTGATATACGCGGGTATCTAGGTATTATTAGCTGATATGGACAATTGCATACATGTGTATGGATACTATCGATATACAGGGTATATAATGTAAAATTATCTTCTTTAGCTGTGATAGTTTAAGAGATGTTTTATATGCAATTTAAAAGATTTTAAATCGAAAATAGAATGGAAGAAAAATTTTCTTATAAATGCATGTTTTCTGTTTTCTTTCGAGGTCATCCAGGTTTCTTACATGAATGTGCATATTTTTTACTACTGTATGTTGCGGTTGACATGAATATGCATTTAGATATGCGTAATAGCAAGACTTTACAATTTTAAATCAAATGTGAAAGTTTCTTTCATCGAGATCCCAGATGTCAGCGAAACTAGAAGTTAATTCGAGAATGTAAATATATATTCCTGGATTTCTTCTTGTGGAGAACATTAAAGCAAAGGGTTTATGAAGAACAACCTACCACGGCAGGAAATATAACGGAACGAATAATTAGAGCTTGTGCTGACATTAAACCCGAAACCATCGCAAAAGCTACGCGGTCTGTTATTGTTCGTCTCAGAGAATATGTCATCGTTAAGGGACATCACATTGAACATTTACTGAAACAGTAAACATGTTTATTTACATTCTGGAATTGACTTCTAGTGTCGCTGAACCTTGGGATCTCGATGAACGAAAGTTTCAGATTTGATTTAAAATTTCAGAAGATACTTAGGGATCCTGTTTTACGTTGTACACCCTGTATTTTAGCA
The DNA here is from genome assembly GCA_916610135.2 of Macropis europaea. Classification (NCBI taxonomy): domain Eukaryota; kingdom Metazoa; phylum Arthropoda; class Insecta; order Hymenoptera; family Melittidae; genus Macropis; species Macropis europaea. Next base: position 37,342,429 of record OU744345.1, read on the forward strand.
CGTAGCTACGTAAGACAACAAACAAAAGACGCATGCTTCATGCCCTTATTTCAAGAAATTCAAGCTTCACCCGAGTAAGTGTCAAATTCGTTAAACAAATTTTCTCTTATTTCTGACCAGCTCCGATACCTGTATTAATACGTTAACAAATTGTACATTGCAGTTTTTTGAACTACATAAACTATACAAAAAAGCTATTTCGAAAAAAAACTGAGAAATCGTTCGAAGCAATTCGATAGCAAAACCGATTCTTCACTGGATGAACGAGAAGAAAGGGAACATCGTTTTTTTAAGTCACGTCGATATTGGAAAAACGTTCTTTAGTGAAGCAACGGTGTTGTTTCGAAGGTAAAACAATGAAGGTAAAATGTTAATTAATTTTGTATTCCTTATGCAACAGCTGATTTGCACAGGATCGATGAAACCTGTTTCTAACGCGTGTAGTATTTTTATAACCGGATGTGGGAGTACTCCTACTATTTCCGTTTTTATGCGTGGAGACCTTGCGACCCTATAAATAAGGGTGTAGCCTTTTTCCGTTGCTAATAAATTCTATATATAAAAAACTTTAAACGACCTACAACGAGTTATTAAAAGCGAAAATAAAAAATGTTATATTCACTACCAACAAAATGTTTGGAAGCTGTCGCACATTTTAAAGGTTTTGCGTATTAATTTTATTGGAAAGGAATAATGTGTAGATAATGGTAGTAATGTATAAAAGGCATATTGATTCTTCAAATTAATAACTTACGTTTTATATTATTTTAACCCTTCGAACTCCTAATTTTTTTTTAATTTTTTAATAACTCCCTATTATTTTAAGTGTTTTATTTGAAACGTACTTTAAAAGACAGCTGGTTGATACGAACTAATGAGGTACAAACAATCATGTACCTGAACACTTAAAGGACTCTTTTGTTACAAAAAAGGGTCATATACATGTAATATTGCTTATTTAGGTAAACAAAAATATTGCGAAATATACTTCATGTTTAAACTGGCAATTTAAAAATGTCGAGTGTGATTCGACATAGGAGTACCTGTGAATAAAATCAATGTCGAATCACACTCGACAAAGGAGTTCAAAGGGTTAATAACAATAATTTTTCAAATGAATTACTGTTCGACAGATGTTTGGTACTCTTTCTGGAAGTTTTTGAAAATGATCTGTCCATATTGAACTTCAAGTTGCTAATAACTACTTCAATAGTTATTTTGATTGAATATGAAAATTTATATGTCTGTTGGGCCAATGATCTAATAGATCGACGCCCATAACCGAAAATAGTTAATTAATTTTTCTGTCCATAAGATCCATGCCCAATCTTTGTCAAATTATTTTCATTTCTGTATTACGATGATCATTAACTTTTTTGCTGGTAAACATTCTCTTTTTTTCTTTTTCAAAATTTCTCGAAATTTTGTTGTAACATAAACCATTAGATTATGCTGCTGACACCCAACACATGAAAAAACAATGAATGTAAAGAATGTAACACATATGTGTAGGTGACCAAGTTTTTACGTACAATAACTCACGAAATCGTTGAAATGAGTATGTCATGTCAACTTCTTTTTTATTTAATACTTTTTAGGACACTATTTTTTTGAAAAAATCTGTTTATTATTTATTAAAAAAAAAATTATGATAATATTTGACCAATTTTGTGAGTCGTTATATGTAAAAATATGGCAGTACATTAACCCTAAGAGCTACGAAAGATTCGAAAAAAAAGGTGCACCACGTCCTGAAATTTCCCACGGTAGAGCACGCGGTAAACTGAATATATTATTACAATAATACATATAATGTAAATTATTAAGTTGTTTCAGCGTTGCAAAACTACCAAATATGTAACCAAACGTATTTCGAAACAAAGAAAATCTCTCCAATAATTTTTTCGTAACATTAAAAAGAATTAACATATTTATATACTTTGTTCTTCAGTGTTTAGCGTGTACGTGAACGGTGTCTTTATATTTAATCCGGTCCATTTTACTCGACCATTCTGTAAAATAAAATTGATAATGATTCGATCTTTTTAGAAGCGGCGACCGTGTACGTGGAATCCAACCCGTTCTCCAAGAGGTTCACCAAGATCTTTTCGTGTTCACGAGTTCGACAGTTTGCCCCTTAAAACAAAGAGCTTTCAAGATCTGAAGTATCGTCGTTTGCAACGGAGTAGTCCAAAATTACAGAAAAACGGCGCAGAATACAATGAGTCCTCTTTGAAGAGGGATGCGTTCGGCTCATTAGAATCGTTGTTCGATCTAAAGAAGCCTTTGAATTTACCAGAAGTAGACTCGTTGACGATCGAATGTCACCAAGAGGGAAATGTTTTTCCGTTTGAGTCTAGAAACCTCAAGAATACGAAAAATCCTGTAGAATTGTTACTTCCGCAACAGCGAGCTGACTTAGAGCCGCACATACTGGAACGGGTGCGATTTTATTATTAGGTAATCAAGAAAGTTCGTGCCGTTTTCATCAGTAGAGATAAATGATACACAAAGTGGATTTAATAATATTTCATTCAGAAAAGTAGTCACGGTCGGCTTCTATTACTTTTTTCCAACGATCTAATAACTTCTCTATTCTGTTTTTATAAGTTGTCGTTTTTGGTGTCAAAAAAGTGCTTCATCTCCCTTAAAAAGGGAAAAAATTTCAAAAACCACTTTTGACCACAACGTTCGATCACTGCATCATCTCTGAATGCGGGGGATATTTTTCGAGCGGCTTCTGAAGCCCTGGTGCGCAATTTGAATTCATAAAGTAAACAAGCCCGTATAATTGACTTTGAGACTGTGTTACTTAGTTCAGTTTTTCAAAACTTAAAATGCTTAAATATCTTAAGTTACATACACCGGTAAATTCTCATTTTACATAACCGCTCTTTTAATTGATAAAGTGGGCAAAGGTACAGTTTGAAAATGATAACACCGATAAATGGCACGAACTTTCTTGGTTACCTGATAATGCATTTCTTCAATATGAAAATGACGATATATTATGCATTAATTAATTAATGTTTTTAGTATCATATTTGATCATAGAAAAATCGTTAAAACTTCAAGCGATGACTAAAATTATTTGGTTGATGGGAAATTAATGCCATTTTTTCAAGGCAAAAAAAATTTCTGAAATTTTCACTTTGTTTAATTAATAATATAGTTTCCATCATTATCAAAGACCCTTTCATCAAACTTGAAGGCTTTGCCGCTCTTTTCGAAAAGAAAACAAACTATAGTGGCCCACGAAAGTATTCAAATGCTTTAAACTAAACACTTAACGTTTTAATGAAATTGCAATAGGACTTATGTTCCCACCAACTCAATAATTCAAATTACTCGACAGACTTATGAAGTTACTGATCATAAAAACAAATCGGAGGAGGCCAAGGAAGAGGCAAACTCTGAAACGTCCGAATTACAAGAATCCGGGAGTTCCAGTCCAATTCAGACAGGATCATCAACGTAAATCATGTTTAATTGTGTTTATTATTGACTTATATTTTCAATTAAAAATTTATTAAACCTCATAGCATGTCTGATTACGAGGAGGGTACGTTAGAGGATGTGGTCGAAGAAAATGCGGAATTGAATGAGATTGAAGAAGAAAAGGAGGAAGATGTTCGGGAAGAGGAAATTGAAGATGTAGAACCTGGAAAGATCGAAAAAGAAGATGGAGAACAGGAGGAAGGTCAGCCTCCACCGTATCCACTTCCTCCTGGCGTTGGTGAAGGTACAACCACTGCAATTTTAATTTCTTCTACATCCTTCTCGATTACAGAAAATTATTTAGGAAGACTTTCTAATTCAGCAACATTTAAAAAAATTTGACTAACACATTTTCTTCAGGTATTCCAATTAAACCAGGTGGTCGAGAAGAATCCATGTTGAGCACGTCCCCTTTTACCGAAGACACTTTAGCAGAGGCGAAGAAAGCCGACGAACGCTGCACCGTACTCGCCAACGATATCGAACAATTAGAGCAAGAAATATCAAAACTTACAACGGTGATGCCCCTAAAATGAAGTCACTGAAAGAGTTTTATTCAGGCTACATATAGACTTTCTCGAAACCAACTGCTGTCAAGTTTTGCACACTTGTCAATTTTGGTGTCGACCATCATTTTCCAGTATTAATTTTCCTCTTGCGCTAACGGTGGAAGAGAGATGCCAAAATGCCGATTTTGCGAAACACATCGGAGGCTATAACTGTTTAGTTAATTAGTTTAGACAAATTAATGCTAAAAACGATGCTCGATACTTAAATTTAAAAGTGCAAAGTATGAAAGCAATTGGTTTTGGGAGAGTCTGTATGTAACTCGATATTTGGAACACTTAGGATGCTTTTTATGTTTATGTCGTTGATTTGCTTTCACAGAAAAAAGATCTAACAGAGGAGGATACGCTTGCGATTCAATCGAAGCAGGAAGAAATTATGTCGAAGCTCGCCGAATTCGAGCAAATAACACGAAAGCTGCGAGGATTATTGGGCTTGTCTGATCTGTCGAGCTTCACTTTCGCAAAAATGTTCGATATGCTACCGTACTCTCCATCGAGACCTGGCGAGGTACGAGTCTCTGAAATGTATAATGCGAAGGAAATTTTGTAAGCGCATCAGATACTGAATGAGTGCATTAAATCGTAGGCTATTACAGAAGAAGAGGAAATTGAGATTCAACAAAAATTAATAGATGAAAAAGACCGCTTACTGACAGCATTAGACAAAAGAGATATGCCAATAGAAACATCGATGGATCTGAAACCCGAAGATCGTTTCGATTTGCCTCAAGTGGATTATCCGGAAGACAAGTATGTTGTAGCATTGTTTTTCTCATTTAATGAACGCAAATAACGTTCTCCTTTTAATTAGACTTCCGAGAGTAATCGTATGTGGGTACACGGAAGATGAAATTCCAAAAATCGTTGTAGCCGATAGTAAGAAAAGAGGAAAGGAAAGGTGTCTCCAAAGTCTGACAGGAAAGTTAACGGAATCGTTAAGTATGCAAGAAAAATTGGTGCATGAGAACGCACAACTCGAGGGTGGCAAGTAAGTTTTAGACACCCCATAACGTCAAAGTATATTCATTGTTTCTTGCACGAAAGAAAATAAGAGAAAATCGAGCAAAATATGCGAGGATCGATCAGAGTCCTTAACAACGATGGCATTGAGTTTGCCATTGACGGAGACATTTAAGCGCATGCAATAGCACTTAACTTATTCGATACATAGGTATAAATTAGAGGAAGCGTTATTGGAAAAGGATTCAGCGGTTGAGAGTCTTCAGAGGAAGGTATGCGGGCTACAAGCTGAAATGAGAATAGTCGTGAAGGAAAACACGGAATTGAATCGTCAATTAGCTTGCTTGAATCAACGAATCACTAGTCCTTGTTGTTACACCTGTCCAGGTGGCATTTTGTCTGCAGCATCAAGCCCGTCTCCTTTACGTTCCACTTCGTACACCACTACGTTGCATCAGGACGACGACTATTGTCGTTGTAGATGTTGCCTTCAACCACAATTTGCTGATACTTTATCACCGATCACCAATACCATATGTGGTATGCGTATTAATTAACTTTATTACTATTCTTACTAATTCTAGTTAGATATCAAAAATTAATCTTTGTTAATGTTTTGTAGTGACACAGAATAGTCGTACTTTTTTACCCAGTGGAGGTGAGCTATATACATTCATAGACAAAGAATTATGTTTATTAAAGTCTAATAAATAATGTTTCATAAACACATGTTAATACTTCAAAGGCTGAACCTACACACTACAATAATTAAAACATGTTACATGAATGTTGAATTTATTCGAATCAGGAGCTGGATATTTTGAGAATTTTCTTTAATCCCTGAAGGCTGCCGTGGTTGAAATTTTACTTCAAACGAATTTAATATAAAAATAATTTTCATGTAAGCAATTCCATGTTAAGTAAACATAGGTTATACTTTGACATGTACAACAGAAAAACATTATTTATATAAATTTAGAAGTTTATTCCACACGCGTTATTTTTTAAAATAATGTTCGAAAACTTCATGAGTAAAACAGCATTTCTAACATGTTGATATCTGTATTATTTTCCGACATATAATTTTAAACAAAATTTGATTTTCATCCGGCATTGAATAACAATAAATTTTAATTACATTTGTCTATATCACTGACTTTGAGTATAAAACAAGAATATGTTGTACTGCAATTTCAAGATTAATCTTCCGCATATTTAATACAACTTAGAAATTGTAGGTGAGACGGGGGAAATACGGGTCAGTTAATAAAAACTCAAGATATTTAATCAGTTACTTGAAATATTTATTAGAACCTTTGGCAATTCATTAAAGAAGTTATAAACAAGTAAATAAGAGTGGCCGTCTTCACGTGCCATCAACTCAAAATCAACTATAATGTTTTTGTATAAAAATAGTTTTGGCCCACATTGCCGGCAGGTTGGGGCAATGAGGGCTACCTATAGGGGCAATGAGAATTTTTTAAATTTATTGAATACTGCGTGTCTGCCCAATTTTGGTGAATGAAAATTCCTCCTTCACCAAATCTCTTGAATTTCCGTTGTAGGGTAGTGTTTGGAATATCAGCTTGATCCGCTATTTTATGTATGGATCGTCCTTCACGATCCAGAACAGCCGCATTTTTCAGCCCTTCAGCAATCCAGTTACCCTGGTTAATAGTCTTTTTTCAAGTTCTTGGCATTTTTAGCAAAAAAGAAAGGCTATCGCTATACAAACTCGTTTAATCATTTAGTATTTAATGTTAAACCAGTAAAAATTGGATATCAATAAATTAATCTAGCAGTGAGATAATATTGCCACTAGACTCTCATTACTCCTACGTTCGTTATTTTATTTTGTTAAAAATAGTAGGAAAACATGTGAGATAAACACAAAATTGGAGCTATCATAAGAAACTTCAACTACGGATCATTAAAATTACGTGTAAACAAAATATAATAAACAAAGGTTTTGTACTTGAAATTTCGATGCAAATTTTCGAAAAAACAACAGATTAGACGTCCTCGTCAAACAACGTTCTTTGTCACTGACACGAACGCGACTACCGTGACAAATAAATGTTCATTATCATTGGTGCGGGGTGAGGTGCCTTTGGGCAGAAATACGTCTCCAGTCGATTTACAATATTGCCAAAAATATGCTAGCTCTTATTACCCATTGGCTCGTATTCGTATGTTCATATAACATTTTTTATTCATTCTAAAGTACAGGTTCAGCTCCTGATGTATCGATATATATTTATGTAACAGCCTGTATAAATTATAATAGATTCTCCAAGGCTTGCGGGTGGAGCGTCCAAAACAGGAGCTTGTATCGTAAGCGGTGCTTCCTCGCAAATCGATGAAATGTATTGTCGAAGTCCTGCCCCTGTTAAGACACCGTGTCCAGGCCCCCCTCCACCAAAGGGGGCCTGCCCTGCTGAACTGGAGAACAAGCTCGCCGTTTATGGAAGCAGTACCAAACAGATGGTACGTTCTTCAAGTATTATTGAACTTAAGCGAGATGGTAGGCAAGATAAAATAAAATAAAAATATCTTATAAATATAGTGTCGAAAGCACCTATTTGATGAGATAAATGTTGTTAAAAAATCTGTCAGAAATATCGATGTCTGTTAGTAACATACTAACAAGGGAAGGTGCCCAATTGTCCGACTTCAATTTTAACGAGTTTTTCTGAGATGATGGTATACAGGTTCATAATGATATATGTGAAATATTAGGTGTAGACACTCGATAATTTTAAAGATATAAACAATTAAAGGTACGTACTTTCAAAATGTACTATGAATATAAATCGAATTTACCACATTGCATTGGCAAAGTGAAATGGTTACGTGGCTTGGTAAATCGCGGAGGTCCTGGAATCGAGTCCCGTTCACCGAAATACTTTTTTTACAATTTTATTATGGCAACAGCGTACATGGCGAAAAGAGAATGCTGTGAAAGAATACTATATTAAAATTCTTAATATTTAAAAGAAAATTCAGTACTATATTAAAATTCTTAATATTTAAAAGAAAATTCAGTACTATATTAATAGTATTTCTTTAAAACCATTACTTCAAATATCAAATGAGATGCATTTATTGTTACTGTTGATTATTTACTTTTTTCTTTATGCATTACTGTTGATTATTCTCTTTTTACTGTATGCATGGCAATTATCATCCAACATCATATACGCTGTTGCCGCAATAAAATTGAAAAAAAAAAAATATTTCGGTGAACGGGACTCGTGCCAGGACCTCCGAATTTATTAGCCGAACAACCATTTCACTTTGCCAATGCAACTTCAGAAAAATTCGATTTAAATTCATAGTGTATCTTCAAAGTACGTACCTTTAATTGTTTTCATCATTAAAATTATCGAGTGTCTACACCTAATATTTCACATGTATCATTATGAATCTGTATGCCGTCATCTCACAAAAACTCATTAAAATTGAAGTCAAACAATTAGGGTCCTTCCCTTGTAAGTTTTTAACCCTTTAAGTGATGTGAAAGCATGTATGCGACCGCAAAAAGTCATTAGTATGGACTATGAACGCATATATGCGTCTTATAAATTTATAATTCCCATTCCATAATCGAGATTTCATTTCTTTTGCTTTGTGTTTGTTTTTGAATTCATTCAAGTTTAGCTATCGTTGCTATCTAATATTTAGCATTGACGACCTTGACACTTCCATTAACAATAACTATTTTATTCAAGGTGCCTCCTTGACACTATATTAATCTGAACATTTTTTACTCTGACACCCCTATCGCCTCTCAGAAGAGGTCCCTCTATCTCAGAGATACTTTGAATATTTGCAATGATTTCAGGAGCAACAATTAGGAAACATCGAATGCGAAGTACGTAACATGCAGATAGAACTCGCCAACGTACAACGAGAACGTCTGCAACTGGAACAACAACGTAAGCTGCTGAAATGCACTGGCCCTTGTGCACCCTGCGGTTGTTGTCCTCCTCCGCCTATGAATCTTCAAGCTTCGAGTTCACCGCCTTTTGTACCACCCGTTCTACAGCCACCTTCCGTGTCTCTTCCCAAGGTATCCGTACAATATCTCGATCAGCTTGAGCCTGTGAGCCCACACGACGAGCTTCTTCATTGGTATATCAATCATTATAAAAATTGTTACGCTCCGAAAGATCTCCGGGATCGATGACAATTGTAGAATTTCTACAAACCTGTCGCTCAAGTTTAAGAAATGTCACCAAAAATTTTGTATGAAATAAACATATTGTTATAAAAGTTTCAGACTATTCTCTTAATGTTTTATCAAATGTGACATTATTCTGTGCGTAATTTATCATTGAAAGCCAACAAAATATGATTATTTCATATAAGATTTTCTGCCACATTAAACGTAATGGCTGTTTCAAAATTATGTACAGCATAGTGTAGACATTTCATTTATAGACTAGTAGTTTATAAGCAGTAACCGATTTCTTAAGCATTATATTTTTATCTTTAATCTTTTGATCATTTCAACGAGTGTAATGGATGTTTAATTGTAAAATAATGTATCTTCAATCGTATACAGATGCCGCCAGCTTCTGCTTCAACCTGTACAGGTCCTTGCGTAAACGCACCGATGGTAAGATTGAATTTCACACGACAAATCAACATGTATTAAACTGTATATTTAATAAAAGGGCTCTAGCACGTGTCCTCAGCAACAGTTGCGCGATCTTCGCGAGCAATATGCTCGTCTTCAAGACGATTATAAGACCAAATTGTGCGAGGTGTCGTGTTTAAGGACTGATGCAGAAAAAATGAAGCAACAAACCCGCGAGGCTATAGAGGAAAAAGAAAAATTGGATATTAAATTGGTAGACGCTCTAGAACGTCTGAAGGCGGCAGAAGCTGAAAAAGAGAAATACGAAGGTCCTTGCTTTTCATATAGTTGAATTAAAATCTGAGTACAGAAGGATGTAAATGTTTCAACATTACGATTCGTTTAACAAGGTTTCAAAGAACAAATGGTCGAACAGGAGCAACAATCGATCGTAATTAAGCAACGATTCCGAGAATCGCAAGATGAACTTGAAGAATTGCGATCATTGATTCAAGATCAAGCCGCTCAGCTCGAAGACTATCGTAATAAATATTTACAGGTTCCCGTTGTTGACACAATTTTTCAAAGTATTAATGTAGCCGTAGATTTATATAACGATTGAAAAATAGGCGCAGCAACAAGTGGAAGAACAACGCCGTCAGCTTGATTTAATGGAGATGGATAATGCTCGAATGAACGAAAATGTTACCCTAGAAATAGGTCGAGTTAAAGTATGTAGATAGTTCTATACAGAATGTTAAAAAAGGTTCAAAACTTATGGGGTAGATAGTACTCACTAAACTGAGTAAAAAAGGTTTAATGGAGTTAAATTAAACAATCACCTTTTCAGTGTTGCAAAAGATTTTTGCTTTTAGGAATGTCATTGATTTTCTTGCTTCTATTTATCATATGAGGCCTGGAAACGAAGGATTATCTTACTGTGTTTTTACTTTCATGATTACAAAAGGTATTCTGTGTCTTTCTTCAATTTTTACATTAGCTTCAGAACAGAGGATTAACTCTTCAATTTACTCCAATTGGGAATATTAGACATTTGTCTCTGCAATCATTGATTGCAGATATGTTCAGTGACTAAACTGTTGGACGAGTATTCTTTTTACTCTTCTCTTGTGTTCATGTCATATAATCCCAGTGACAAAAAATACACATGTACGTGGAAATAAAGGTACTACGTAATACGCTCACAAGTCACATTGTAAGTTAGTAAATACATGTCCTCAACATAATTATGAATATAAAAGTTTTATCATTTTAACACTTTTATGGCTGCTGTTATATACACGTAATTTCATTCACATGTATAATATCCACATACAACAAACAAGCAACCATATCTATGACTTATAAAAAATAAATGCCCAGAACTTATAAAATGGGAATTGTAAAATATTCTATACAAAAAGAATAATGAAGTATGTTTATTATTTAAAAAGTCTTGCAAAAGTGGTCAACAGCAAGTAGTTTCCTCAAAATATTTTTCTGGCTATCAAAATGTTAAAGACAGTGATTGTAATAATGCCAGCTTGTCATTCAAATTAGGAAATTGTACAGAAAAGTATGAAAACTAGAAAATTCTGTTTTACATACTGTTCACAAAGTTTTAGCCACACCTTTCTGAAGCCAGCTCAATTTGAGAACAAATCTTGTCTAACTCTGATATGTTCACCAACATTTTTACTCAGTTTAATGAGTGCTATCTGTCCTATAAATCCCGAATCCTTATTCACAAACTCTGCATATACATGTTACTATCTTTCGGATAGAATCAATTCCAAGAGAAGCTCACAGAACTTGCACCACTGCCAGATATTTTGAAACAGACGCAGGTGAAACTGCAAGAAGCACAACAAATGCGTATGGTCGCTGAACGGAATTGCGAGGATCTGTCACGAGAACTTATCGGCTGCAAAGATAAAGTTCAAACTTTGCAAAATCAACTGGATGTTCTGCGCAGCGAGTATCAAGCGCTTCAGGTTACTGTCTTCTTGTGATCATATTAAAAAGGCCAACGTTTAAGAGATGATCTGTGCTCGTACTGAATAATTTGCAGGATGAACGAGGTCACGGTTCTGGACGTTTTGATGAATTGGAAAGGAAGAACGCTGAATTGCGACACGAGAATGAACGTATGAAGAATACGCTTGCTAGGTTTGAAGAACACGAAGCACAGTTACAAAAACGCATCGATGAAAAAATGCATGAAATTACTCAATTAACGTCAATGCTTGAACAAGTGAGTTGTGAACATTTTAGTTCTTCCATGGCACTGGATACATTCGAAATTATTTTATGAAGGTCCGGGAAGATTCAGCAAGACAGGTGGCAAGAACGAAGGAGCGATGCGAGACTGTAAGGAGATCAATGCAAGGGCAGATCGCAGAAATGGAAAGACAATTAGCTCAATGTAGAGCAGCTGCGAGAGCCGCTCAGAAAGATAGAGATGAGGTAACTCTATTATTCAGTTAAGCTCTACTTACTCAAATTAATATTTCGTTTTATCCTGTATAGATCCGACAAAAAATGCAAGGTCAAATAAGCAACCTAAACCAGGCATTCGAACAGGCTCAAGGTCGTATAAGATCACTACAAGGCCACGTAAACTATTTGAAGACATCCTATACCAACATCTTCAAGGGTCAAGGAGAAGTTCCACCTGGTGTTTTACCTGGCGAGCCTGTTGGGCCAGGATTCGATACCTGTGACTGCAACTATTAATACGAAATTAATCAGTATTTCATTCATGCCGAATTGAAAATTTAACGAGCAAAAAATCAGCTTACTGCAGAGTCATGTCAATTACATTTAAAGTATTGTTCAATTTGCAACGTAACGAAATATCTCTACTTTTCTCGAGCGAATCAACATTTCCTACTTTCCATTCCATTACAGATGAATGGATGTCGGTAACAAGTTGGTTAATGTTACTATGTACGATACAAAAATCTTGCGAAATTTGTTTCCTGAGTACATTTGTTCTATTGTGAAAATTTAATCGTTATAATACAAATGATGTCTGGTACAACGTAACAGTTTTCTTTCCAACATGTACACATTTTATTTAATAAACCGTTCACGTAATCTTTATATGTAATGAGGTGGAAGAGGTAAATAAGAAAATTTGATGATAGGTGCGTAAATCTTGACTTAAAAAAATTAAGATAGTGATCTGTACAAGGAAAAAGCACTTATTTAAAGTTGTATAGGTTCCATTTAGTTCATGTCCACAGAGTGAAGCATGTTGAGCATGTCGAGAATTGCATCTGAGCGCGATCGTACTCTTTCCATCTCCATTCGGAACTCTTCGAGTTGCGATTTGATCTGTCGTGCACATGCATGAAAGCATCTGCAAGTACATAAGCAAAAACATGTGTCGTAAGTCACACATTTCATAAATATATTCGAAAGTGACAGATCTTACCTATCATTGCATTGTGTAGAATTAGAAGGTTCTGGTGAGGGACACGGGGAGACTTTAATTTGTGGTGGTGATTTATAAGGAGACTCTTTATGCTGTAGACCACTTTTGCTTACACGACTAACGTTAGAGTTACGACAATCTCTACACCCTTTTAAGAGATCCATGAGAATTCCTCGAACTCTTTTGCCACTTAGTCTTCGTTGTCTCGTCTGCACAAAAAATAAATAAACGTTACTGTAATATAAAAATGCAAATAAACTCATTAAATAGGATTACATTGCTCTTACTTCAAGTGTTTCGTTAGACCGTTTGTGCGGAATTAAGGAGTCTTCTTCGCCATCGTTCAAAAGACTATGACTACATGTATGTCTTTCGGAATTATCATGATTACTTATATTGTCCATAGACGATTTACACGTACAGGAGACATCTCTAACAGTATTATAACATCTTGAATGTGAGCTACGATCCTCCATATTTTGAACATGTCGACATGTATTATATTTGCAAATTACTTCGTTTGCCTCGGCAGTGGTATTCATAATATTTTCGTGTAAATGATTATTTAAATCTGGTGCGAATGTATTTTTGTACGAATTCCTTCGAAGTCCTTTAAAGTGAAACTTATTTTTACTATGATTAAGAGTATCATCAGATTTCTGTTTTTCGTGACGCGAATTGCAGTTATATTCCTTATCTGTGAATTCTGTATGGTGTATACAACAGGAATGTAATTTTTCTTGTGTACTGGAACTACTTTTACTCGTCGACCATTCTTTGTGGCATTTCGACGAACCACAATTGTCACAAAAAGGAGTAGAAGTATTTGGACTAAAGTGATTAGCCTGTCTTCTATCACCTACATCATCTAACAAGAAAGGTGATTTCATTGTATTCACTGACAAAGAGTGGGAGCATTGAGAAACATTAGATCTATTGAATCTGAATGGGGTTTTCTGTTTTTTGTTAGTTGAACACACGATTGGACTGCCATTGAATCTTGTTTGTGGTGTCTTTTGCCAGCAATGACACGTTTTCTTTTCAACGGGTTTCATAGATACTTCCATATCATCTTCATTATCAGTTAAAGATTCCTGACTAATTTCTTTACCCCAGACACTAATTGTACCGTTTATTTCAGACATTCGTACTTCAAGATTACCTAATAAATATGGACCACATTCCTGAATACGACCCTTTTCGTTATCTAGTAGCCTGTCTTTTATTGGTTCTTCTGTTTGAATTAAGAAACTTCTGTTTTTGGTATTTTCATCATCCCTATATATGAAGCACTTTACACTATCATCATGAGCCTCGGTTCCTTCTACTTTATTTTCTATTGATGAGGAATTGTTACCGTTTGTATTGACAGATGCATTCTGTTGCTGCTCTGTAATTGAATTTGCATGTTCCTCTGAATGTTTAAATTCTACCTCAGTTGTATCATTATGACCTTTGTTTCCCAATTCTATGGATGTGTGAGGTATTTTGAATGGCTGAACAAAAGTAGAAGTACCTAGCATATCCGTCGCTTTTCGTTTTTTTGAACTTGAAGCTTGAATTGGAGAATTACAGTCCATACTTAACTGTTGATCCATTAAATTGTCATTTGTTCGTGCCATAGAACTTCTTACTAGAGGACTTTCAACTTTTGATTTACCTTGTGTGATATTAGAAAGTGTTTGCAAAATTCGAGATGAAGTAAGAAATGTTCGTGACAATGGATGTGCTGTTTTTTTGGGGGTGCCATCAGTGAGTACTATGCTGTCATCAGAATTAAGAATTTGTGACAGATCTGGTGGTTTCAGGGATATAGCTAGATTAGATTCACTGTCTGCCCACTGATCACTAGAACTTATTGTAGATGCAACACTGCTAGTGGATATTTGCTTCGTTTTTGCTGTAGTTACAGTAGCTCTTCGATTAGGTGTAGGTTCTATAGTAGTTTCAGCTTGAACCGATACAGCTTTCGTTTCACAAGTTATACTTTCACTTTCATACTTTGCTAAAGATTCCTTTAGAGCATCCAGTTCTGCTTTTATTTTCAATTTTTCTGCCACTACTTTTTGATAAGCATCTCGTAAAGTATGAAACTGGGCATCTTTTTGATTGAGTTGAGCTTTCAATTGAATTACTTCACCATTTTCTGTATTAACTTTATCTGCTGTGTTTACTTTTGCAAAATTTGTATTTTCTGATTCATCCTGTGTTATACAGATACTCTTAACATTTTCAATTTTTATTGGACAACCAGCATTGCTGATATCCATTTCTTGCACATTAATTATCTCTGCCTCAGTGTATATCTCAGATTTATTAGTAGTTTCCTGTGTTCTATGTACTTGCTCGGACAGCTCTTCCCTTTGTTTATTGTTAGGAGTACCATGCATGTATTCTTCATAAGTTAATGTACGCAGATTGAAAAGTGTAGGAGTTTGTTGATGACCATTAACTAAAGACGACTGATCCACGTTACTGAATCTCATGTTTCTATCAAACGTATTTTGGTATTCAATATGATGCGCATTAACATCTACTGAACCATTTCGTTTTGCTAGCCTGTCATCACAATTCTGTGTATGTTTTTCATTCTGTATATCACTATATACATTTATTTCTGAGTCTCTTCGAACATGTTTCAATTCAGTTACAGTGATATCAGTTTTATTGTTTTCACCATTTTCTACTATTTCATTATTTTCTTCTTGTTGCAAGTCTTTAATAGCCTTTTCTACATAGTCCTTTATGGTTTTTTTAGGTACTGTTGGTTTTGAATGATCAGTGTCATTTGCTATACAAATAAGAAACAAAAATTATATACTTATGTATTATTCATTTATGGTCTTAGAACTTGGTTATTCAGATTCATGGAAGATTACTCTATTGATTTCTAATTTGTTCATAGACAATGCTATAAATAATATATTTTTAATCTATGAATGAAATACCTACAATAGTTAACGGACATATCTGGCAAATCTGAGTAACCAAGTTTTAATAAAATACAGATATTCCTTACATTCATTTTCCTCGTGGTTCTTGTTTGTTATATATTCCTGCTCTTTAATACGCCTTTCCACTGATCGTCTATTTTGCTCTTTTATGTTTTTAATATATTGTTTCACTTTGCTTTGTACATGTTGATACTTCGGTGTTACTGTTTGTTTCTTATTCGTAACGGGATACATTACAGTATTTTCTTGTAAGTGAATAAACCTGTCTAAGTAATTCTGCCTAAGAATACTTAAACTATTCCCTTTCTTGTTATTATATGGATTATGAATATTGTTTTTAGAAGCGCTTAAATCTTGCAAAGAGAAACTCCTTTCCTTATGATAATGTTTCAATCTGTTGGTTAAAACAAAGTCATCAGATGCTCTATCAAAACATTCTTGTTCATATTCCGCATCCATATCCTTGTCATCATCGTTTTGCATCCTCAAAGGATTTATTTCGTCGTCATCCTCCTCATCTTCTTCCTCCTCATCCTCTAACATTACATTACCATGTTCATTTTCAAGGTGCATGTCATCCAAATCTATGTGTTACAATAACAATCCAAATGTAAAACATCGTGTCAACACTGAACAAAATTTCTCAAACAGAACATCTGTTACTTACCTTCACTGTCTTCATACTCATCTTCTTCCTCGTCATTGTACGGATGATTGCTCTCCTCTCCTGAGGATAACACATAAACACTACCTGCTCCTTGATCATCACTGGGATAAGGACTCCTACTGTGGTCCTCCTCCATGGATATCCTTTCCTGTTGTTTCGTATTATTGACATCCGAATCTCCGCGCCTCGACGGACTCGACACGCTGATGTACGACGGCATTTCTTCGTCCTCCAACATAGGCTGTTCCGATTCATTGTTCAACATGCTTGTTTCACTTTTCGATTGTTCATCACTGTGGTTTTCTGCATTCATCTCTGCCTCGGTCTCTTCTGAGGTGTGCTCGTTATCCTCCGACATCGTGAAAGTTACTACTGAACACGTAAAACACTATCACGATACGATTCTACGGACAAAGGATTTTTAAATTGCACCAGTAATCATTGGATGCGTATTGTTCAGTTTTCTGGGCATTCAACGCATGCGATCACACTTTTCCGACGACCGCCATTACAGTCGCCGCTGATGGTACGTTCTTATTAAATACCACATTTATTGCACATTTCTTCAAATCTAACCGAATTTTTTTTATTACTTCCAATTAAACAACTTTATTTTTCTATCAACTGTATGCTAAACATGAATAAAACTGTTTCTACGTCGCAATTAAATGCATAATTACTGAGAAACTAATGACCTGCGAATAAACAGGGATGTACTTAGCGTACACGTAAGGGGCACTTTACAGTCTTTCTTACTTTTAATTACAATATTGTTTTATCTTTTTCATTTCGTTTCATGCGTAATAACAATAGTACGATCACTGTAAATTTGAAGTTTTTATTAAATACTGTGTTTTTTGCGTATTTCATCAAATATGTCAGATTCTTGAAATTAATTTTAATTAAATAATTTAATTTCTGTCCGAACGATTGTTAGACATGCATAAAACAATCTTTATGTTTCAATTAAATAAAAAAAATTGTGAAACTAATGATATATGAATAGACAGGGATGTACTTAGAGTGCTCGTAAAGGGCGCTTTATTTACGTATTTTCTGTTTCATTTGGTTTCATACACAATAACAATAGTACGATCACATTTCACCGTATATTTGACACTTTTGTTAAGTACTACGTATGTTGTACATTTCATCAATTGTTCATCGATTGTTAGACACGGATAAAACAATGTTTACATTTCAATTCAGTAATTATTGTGAAACTAAGGACTTATGAATAGAGAGGGATTTACTTTGTATGTACATAAGGAGCGTTCGTTCTACATTTTGGTCTATATTTTGAATTATAACACGTATTCTTTTTTTTTATATATCACTTCATGAATAATAATCATGACGATATCGTTTCATATTAAACTGGCCTATTGCATTTTGTTACACGGGACGTATGACACGTCAATTTTTACACGTGTCTTGTGCGCATGTTCGTACGAAATAGAATAAATATTTTCACGTAGAAAAAAATAGAAAACATTATTATGGTTAGCATGGAATAGTGTTTGCAGAATCTACTGTCGCGCGTATTTTGCCACGTGTGATTCGTACACCACTGACCGGCTGAACAGAAGGAACGTGGAATCGACCTATGCAGGATGTTTCGGAAATCGTGGTTCAACCGAAGAGTAGGTGATTCCTGAGATGAAAATACGTCGCAAATATAAAATAAAAATTTTTCACATCAGACTTTGTTTTCGAGAAAATTGACTTTGAATATTCGGCGGGTATGCGTGCACTATGTCGTGGTTGAACGGATCTCGACACAAACCATATCTCGTTCACAAATGGCATTAATATCATATGTAATACTGATCCCTCACCAATCTTTGTGTCTAGCTGAATGCTAACTGCCTTCGCCAATGAAAAAGTGAAATGTAATGTGAATAGAATCTAGTCTACTGCCGTAATATTGCTGCGGTCCGTGCGGGGAACGCCCATTGGCGTCCAAACATCGTATACGATAAATGAGTTTGTCAATTACCCGCAAGGGATGTACGGAAGTATTCCGTAAACTTTTAAACATAATTTTCTCGAAAACAAAGTCTTCTATGAAGAAATTTTATTCTATATTTTCGACTTATTTTACTTCAGGAATTACCTCTTTTGCGGTTATACCACGGTTTCCGAAACATCCTATATACGTATTAGATCGTTCGACAAGTGATGTACGTTTAGCATCTACAATGTAGATCTACATGGTCTCAAAACTTCCAGCTACAACCAATAGATGGCAAATGCATCTACAATTGAATGTAGTTGGAGAATACCTGTGGCGCTGTTGCCATTATCATCTGGTCTCGTGTGCGCGGTTTAAAGTTAAATGGATAACCCTGTATTTGTAAGTAGATTTTAAATAACGAAACTTACCTGAAGAATCTGTTGTTAATGAATAATATAATCACCTTCCTTATCATATATTATTAAATAAAATAAAATTATGAAATATGCATATAGTACAAACCAGTCAGAATATGTTAAATATGAATAAGATAAAGAACGACATTACTTATCAAATGATCTAATACAATGTCACTCACGTTGCTTCTATGCGCGGTGAATTATAGTTTTCTGTGATTAGATGCTGATAGCCGATAATATCGTAAAGTAACACGTTTGAGTAGCATTTAAGCAAAAGAATGTCTCCCGGAAACGACGGAATCCCCGTGACCATTGAATTCGGGTAAACGAAAACTTGTACATAACCTTACTTTTTACCATGGCCGGTCAGGAGATTCAATAAATCACCCGCTAAATTACAGAGGTGGGGCGGAATTACTGTTCGACAAGAAGAAAAAACACCAAGTGAACTTACCCGGAAGAGAATGTAAGATTGACAAACTCTCCTTTTCCCTTTTCAGATCTGTTAATTCGTCAATGTTTGCAGGGACGGTACAAATGCTACTCCTCTGGATAAAAGATAACCTCTTGAAGGAGCGACCGGAACTTTTTTTACAAGGAGACACTGTGTGAGTTGCCAGTTAATTCGGTGATCTTACATCGGATCTAGGAACATTTCGAACGATAAACGAGAATTCTTGCACGAGAATATTCCCTGTTTAGCACGCGATCGAGTTTACAGAGTACGCACGTACCACCCTAAACATAATACGGTATGTTGTGCTAATTCGCACTTGAAAATTCGACCGACACGAAAATTCAAGATGGCGTCTGATAAGTGTCACCATGATACTTTAGATGGCAGCACGCTGCACTTTAGTGGAGATATCAGTCGATCACCGTAGTACATGAAACAGATTCTTTTAATATGTTGATTGCCGTGGAGGTCATCGGCATCTCACATTTAATTTGATTAATTAACTATGGGTCTTTATATCATTCTAAGGAAATTTAATATTATACGAATAGTACATGTATACGATTAGATACTTTAATACTAATTTCTTCTGTAATTGATGTTAAAAATAGCAAATTATAGTATTGACACACGTCGATTTTTATGAAATTTCGACATAATGTAGAATTCGAGAAAGTATCTGACACGTATTTTTTTTTACTGGCAAACATCCACGTTGAAGAGGTGAAAACAGCCCCGTTTGCGGTTGTAAAAGCTATTTTATCAATTATTTCGGAATTTATCAGATGTAGACAAAAAATTCAAAATGCAAATTTTGTCTCTTTATATGGCAAATTTCCCGGTGCCAGCAACTTTCGAAAAATTTATTCGTTTAAAGAATGTATTAAAAATTAGTTTATTTTTGTAAATTTTTTGATAAAATGTTGAACTATTTTCATCAAAATTTGTATACACAAATTGCAAATCCAAACAAAAAATTCGAATAAATTAGTATTTTTAATTTCCTCGTCACTGTAGGTATTATTATGTTAGGCATTATACTCAATTTCTTATTTACTGACTCATTTATACGATTGGTTTCGACGTAAATCTGTATGATGGTCTGGTAATTAAATTACATTAGACATTGTTAAGAGTCGCCGTTATCCGTGTATATTTTTCAAAACATTCTGTTCTTATAAAGTTATATTTTATTTTGTTTCGAAACAAAAGTCTGTCTTCTTACTACACTTTATTTTATATGCGTAGGCGTCCCGGTATTTTGGTGCTTGTGAATGACACGGACTGGGAATTGTTGGTGAGTATAGCATCATTGGTGTCGTAAATTATACTTTGGACGACGAAAGAATCGCCTTTGGAGACCTATCATTTATGCTGTTAAAGAGAACTCTTCCTCCATACGAAGTATAATAGAGAAGTAGAAAAATATAGCTCGCTGACATTATAAAAAAATACCTGGAAATAACAAAACGTAAAAGTTACATCGTTTATAATTAAACACAAGCATTATACATAGTTCCACGGATGTCTGAACTGCTTTTGGACATGGTTGTCTGAATCGGCCGTACCCCAACCACATATCTCTGCTTGCTTCTCCGGAGCCGGGCCGAGAAGTCGGGCGACTCGTGGCGGTGTTCGAGAAATATGATACATTGCTCGAAAAGTGAGTCATCCGTTAACGGAAATAAAAAATTTTTTGTTTTTCATTGTCCATTTATGAGAATATTATTAATAGATAGATGAAGTTTTCCCAATTAAAATGAGTCCAAACACGATTTCATTTAGACTATTTGTTATCAGAGACATTACGACTATCGAATTTTACCTTATGCAATATTTTAATAACAAATGAACCGAATGACATCGTGTTTGGACTCATTTTCATTGGAAAAATTTCACCTATTCATTTGTAGTATTTTCATTAATGTATTATAAAAAATAGAAAAATGTTGTTTTTCGTTATACGATGACTCATTTGCGTTGACGAAAAAACTGTTTGACGGCGGCCGACTGAAACCTTGCCGATGCTCTTTCCCTCTTCCTCCCAGATTATCCCTTCTCGAGTTATGCTCGTAAATCTTGTGCTCGAGAAGGTGATAAAAACTGGTCCTTGAACGGATCTCTGAATTTGCTCAGCCCCGAATGCGAGTTCAGACATCCGTGGAACTCTGTACTACATGGATTCTTAACATATGTATCTTAGAGAACTCAATCCAAATTCAAACGGGTACAAATATTGCACTAGAAATATAAGATATGGCATACAGATTTTTAAAAAGATATATATTTAATAATACTTTGGTAATGCTTGTCTCATGCAATTCTGCGATAAACCCAAATGAAATTGTACGTGCAATATTATCCACATCGAATCGCTTTATAGCATGCATCGATGCTCAAGATCACCATTTTGAATACTTCCAAAATAGGTAATATATTTGGAAATACCGAAGTATTCGACCTGTTCGATGAACTAAATTATTTTTTATTGTAATTGACTTTTAACGACCTTCGTATACACCGTATATTCTCGTGTAACTGCTCTAAAATCAAGTGATTTTTATTAATTTTTTTTTTTTAAGAAAAACTATCGATGGTATGGGTATAAACTATTGTGGGATGTTTAGGCACATTATTAAGATACGAAAAATAATTTTTTTACTTCAATGTCTTTCATTATTTATTGCACAGGGTACAATTTTGCCAACCTTTTCGGCGGTGCAGCCATTGTTGGCGTGCAGTGTAGCACCTGTCAGAGTGATCTGAAAGCAAGAAATGAAGAACTTTTTTAAACTTATTGTTAGATATTTTACGCTGGGATTATACCTGTTTCCAAAAAAAATATTGAAAATTGGACAAATTATCGATAGATAATTTGAGTTTATGTCCTTAAAAAAAATATTATAAATAAGAAATAAATTTAATTTTGTAGGTGTAGTCCCTGGAGAAATATATAACGAATTGAGTATACCTCGTCCGAAATTGATCAGTCGATTAGTTTTTGAGTTATCGTGCACGCCAATTTAAAAAACGTGGTTTCGAGAAAATTGTGTTTAAAATTTTTAATGAAGTTTCAAGATACTTAGAGTTAAAAAATCGATCTGAAATGTTAGTCTGCTATGCCGGGACTATAAAATAAGCCTTCCTCCTCTTCGAAAAGGTCCTGCTGTGTGATTTTTTCCATGTTTCGGATCGTACGAGCTTCTTTGGTTCTCTCTAAGCTACGACGTTCCACTCTCACCGTCAGTAGCCGTTTCTTATTATGGGAATAGATACATATACACTTCCGCCCATAAGTCATGGGACACTTACTAATTTCAGCTTTATGTTTAAATTAACATTATTAAACACTTACTATATTGAATCAAATGATAATTTACAGATTATTTGCACTGAATAAAATTTCGAAATGTTAAAATATATTGAAAATTACATATATCAAGTTTAAAATTTGCTCACTAATGTATGCTTCCAGTTTCGAGATGATAACTCGAAATAGCCTTGGCAGTCTTTCGGTCATTTTTTGGGTACTTTTTCTTGGATTTCTGTCCAGAATCGCTGCAAATGTGTCTACAAATCACAAAATTGAAATAAAAGTCGCCCAAATTTAACGCATTGAAAAACTGGTCTTGAACCGTACTATAATTATTTCAGGTTTTTTTTTACATTAATTATAACAGAATACTAACCATGTTATTAAAAATATGCCGTGTAAACATAAATGTTTTTAAAAGAACCGTTCATATCGAAATAAATAACCCAGTCTACGATATAATATTAATCCAGGTTTATTCAGAAATGGCAAGGTGTGCCATAACTTATGGACGGGGGTGTACATGGAGGCAGTTCCTGAGAATCCCTATGCCGATTTTGCCTTCGGTTCAAGTGTAGTCAGTCGCTTCGTACGATGTCGTTTAACGTCTGACAAAAATCAGCCTGATCGTAGCGTTCACTAAAGATGTGTAACCAGTTCACACGTGCGCGAGAAATGTTCAACGAGCACGCGATTCGTTCGTTCATCGTTTCGTCGCTCGAACGCAATAAAGCGTTCGAAGCAATCGAGCAGATACATCTGCGCGTGACATTTGACAAACGTCCGGCGAAAATAACGCGTCCCAAGTTTTTTGTGGGTATCATAATCGACCGTCAGCGTAGTTTTCACGGTAGCCGCCGCCACCGCCGGGAGGAGAAAAATAAGGGAACGGCCGCGGTAAAAGGGCGCAAATGACTCGAAGGTTCGCCACACCCACGGGAAAATTATCATTTTAAATTTGTAAATGTACAAAACGCGAACGCTATTAGGACGTGCTTCCTGAAATACCCTCGAGTAGAAAGAAGCTGGGGTTGCGGGGGAGAAGCAGAGAGCAGGCGCGGGAAAGATGATGGCCCCAGCCATTATTATGATAATACCAACGTTTCTGGGTGCTTCTCTCGTATGCTTCGACCTCTGCGTCTCCTTGTCCTTTCTACTTCCTCTTTTTCTTTCTTTCTTCCTTTCGCGACCTTGCATCGTCCTTTTCTTGCGGTATTTCCGTCTGGTTCGAGTCCTTCCCTCTTGCTTCCACGTTCTCGGCTCGTAAATTAAAAGGGCGAAAAACGTTCCGACCATGGGGTTGCACATTTTCGTATCCCATCTCCTTTTCCCGTGGGTCTTTCGCGATTTGACAAATTCATCGTGTTGCTCGTACCAACACTTAATATCTTGAGGTCTGAGAATCGATATCTGTGCCTCTGCTCAGCCACAATTTGTCGTCTGGCGACACAGATTTGTGTTTTGACGTTGGAACATCAAGGGGGTTTTCTTCTTTCACGGATGGAGCAAATCGGGATCTTCAGGATGGTTTTCCTTTTACAAATAATAAGCAATCTTTGCAGAATTTTACATACCCCTTTGTTGATGTTATAACAAGCTTTTGCAATTGTTAAAGTAATATTGACAATGCATGTTCTTTTTTAATTGAGCTCCTGTACATAGCGCGTTCGCAGTTACATGCCTTTATTGTGCACCGTACTTCTTTTGTAATTATTTGAAATGTAATAAATTGATAAATTCTTATTCGACCGTATAAAATTATTAAATGTTAAGAGACAAACTTGATTTTAGAAAAAGGATTCACGTATTTTGCAAAAATGTTTTAATATATGAAGGCCTGAAGAATATTAGTGACCGTATTTTGTAATATTCTTCTACTCAGTATTTCAAGAGAAGTATATTTTTTAATGAACTTATAATTCAATGTTTGTTGATTGATTACTTCAGAAGGCATTCAGTGCACCGTTCTAAGAAATAGGGATTTGAGGAAAACGTATTTAAATTCAGATAGCAGAAGTTATGGAGCCATATACAATCCAATTTGAAGATTATAATTTGGTTATTTTTATGAATTTCAAAATACATATACTTTTACTTTATAAATACATATACAATATTTATGAGATATGAGACCGATATTGGGATATCGATTCCGAACTGTACACGTCTTGTGATCTAATATGCTATTATACAGAAATCAAAAACTGTTTTTTCAAGGTTATTTATTTTGTCGATCGTGCAGCATATTTGAAAAAAAATAACTTCAAGTGGTTCTCGACTTCTCTGCCATACCAATGCTTCCTCATTCGTCTGCATATATCGTAACAAAATTTGTTGTGTAAATTATTTTTGTAATGCATGAATTAAATGTTATTCAGGGTGATTCACTAGAAACTGCCTTGAAAAATAAATTCTGATTAATTAAAAAAAAAATATTAATTTTTTAAGCAGCTCATATTTTTCAAGGCTTTAAGGAGATGTTAAAGTTTGAAATTACACTATGCGCTGTCAGTTGCAGGATAGATAGCGCTCGTCAAACCGAACGAAAAATATTCACAAACGTGGTTGAAAAGTCAATATTCTCCAAGTTATAAATAATTTTCTGAATACATAATTTTTTAAAAATAAGAATTATAGCTTGGTTAATATTGATTTATCGATCCATATTTATTAGATATTTTTTATTAAATTTCTGAAGTACTATCCTGCAATTCATGGCGCATAATGAAATTGAAAAATTTCAAGTTACTCTGAACATTTCAAGAATATTGCCTCAAAAAAAAATTAATTTTTCGCATATTATTAAGTCTTCTAACCACATATCATATAATTCAGCAATTTCTTCTAGTGACTTACCCTGTATACTCATTTAGATTACTTGATCATGTTTTACAAGAATGTAATCTTTTCTATAAAGATTAGTGCGTTCGTAGCCATCATCAAAGTTAAAAATTGGAAATTGGATGGAAGACAAAGGATGCAAAAAAAGCAGATCGGTTTTACGTACATGAATTATCTGTTTTATCTGATTGACACTTAACCTACAGGGTGTAAACTTTTCCCACACAAGTGCGCCACTTGTTAATGAATGTAAAAATGGTCTCCTAAAATAAATCTCTGTCGTTAGTTAGTAATTTTCAAATACTAATTGCAATTTGTAATCTCATATTGTTGAGCATCTGTATTTTTATTTCTGTTGACGTTCGCCTAACGGACGTCAATAGTAGCCATAACGTTTTATAGCCAGCCTAAAACCTAAATGTTATTAGCAAGCAACTTTCCACACATCTGGTGAGCATGTTGCCAATATTCGAAACATGACTTCCAACAATAGCCTGGACAGTTGTATAAGGAACAAAAGACACCCTCTTGCAGCTCAAGAAAGTTCGCTCAAGAGGTGTCGCAGGTACAGCGTCACGGGTACAGCGTCGCGATGCCCCTTTCTTTGCATCACCATGTACCCTCTCCTCGAATATTGGTACATCTCACTAGCTAATCACAAACAAATAAATGTTTGATCAAACTCCACCTACCATGAGTAAACATGTACGTATATACAGGATGTCCCAGTATTCATGGTACATACTACCGGGAAAGAGGTGATTCTCCGTGAAAAAGTAATTTGAAAATATAGAATAAAATTTTTTCATATGAGGCTTTGTTTTCAAGAAAATCGACTTTGAATATTCGGCGGGTATGCATGTACTTAAGGGGTCTCTCTGGTGTGACGGTCGAAAAACGAAGCGATCTTTCGGAATTTTTTTAAAGAAAAGTAATAAACATATGAATGTAAGAGCTTGCTGCTGCATCAGACAATGTTTGAAGAATATGATATAATTATTTAGTGCGGAAATAATGATTCTGTCCAAAGCTTTAGGGATTCTGCCACTGCACCTAAAAAAAATTTGTCTTCATGGCTGCCATAAAATCTGCCTTCAGAATTGTCAGAATGAAAAAAAAAGAAAAGGATTCTTAATCTGTATGAGTGTGGCTATAGCCGGTAATAATTAAAAAATGGCAACGTGTGAAAGGAAAAGTTTCGATTTCTGCACAAAAAATGGCTCATTTTTTAAGTCGCAAAATTTGAAGTTTGCAAATATTGACTTGGTTCTAGTATCGGCGAAATCGAGACATCTACTGAAGATGCCTACCAAGTTTCACGTAAATCGGATGATTGGATTTTGAGATATCGTGGCAGCCATTTGAGAAAATGTCGTCCTCAGAAAAAACGCGTCCAAAGTTACACGTACTCTTTAAAATGATATGAAATACTCCGTTTTAAAGCCTGTAGCATTGTCAATTTTTGTAATACGTCTATAATACTTTGGGAATATGCTTTTAAGATGTAAAACTATAAGAAAAGCTCAACAAAAAAAAATTCGATTTTTTTAAATCGTCACACTAGGGAGACCCCTTAACCCTTTGAGATCTGAAAATTTTGGGACGAAGGGTACACTGTGATGCTGAAACTCTCCGCATGGAACATATGTTAAACTAAATATTTCGTTATAATAATGCGTATGATGTCGATTACTCAATTGTTTTAGCGTTCTAAAATTGCGAAATATGTAACAAAACAGATGCATTTTAATAAACTTAGCTGAGGCGATCATTTACACGCAGCCGTAGGTTTATAGTGTACAACAAACAACAGTGCCTGGATCAGTACGGTGACCCGTAGCATACGGTGAACGATTTTTTGGAACGCATACATGCGTTCATCGTCCTCAAATGATTAACTATGTCATGGTGGAACGGATCTCGATACAGACCGTATCTCAATTACAAATAGTATTAATATCATACGTAATACTGATCCCTTATTAGTATTTTTGTCTAGCCGAATGCTATCTGTCTCCGAAAATAAAAAAGTTAAATTGTAATATAAATACAATCTAGTACAGTCCCGTAATATTACTGCGGACTGCGCGGAGAACGCCTATGGGCGTTTAAACATCGTACTCAAGAAATAAGCTTGTCAATCCCCCGCACGGGACGTAATGAAACTCAGTAAACTTTTAAACTTAATTTTCTAGAAAACAAAGCTTCATAGGAAAAAATTTTATTCTACATTTTCGACTTATTTTTTCATGTAGAATCATGCCCATCTCGGTTGTACCATGAATACTGGGACACCCTGTATATCGAGACAGATCGTAACACTCGCGTTGTAATTCACACATTACATTCACACTTGCGTTGTAACTCACGTATTACATTCACACTGGCGTCGTAACTCACGCATTACATTCACACTTGCGTCGTAACTCATGCATTACATTCACACTTGCGTTCACATATTCACACATCAGTCAATAGCGTATCAAGTCCAAATAAACTAACAATCAACCAGTTCAATGTCAGTCATATTTCAAAGTGGCTCCAGCTCATTAATTTGACTTGGAGATAGTACACGCTTAGAACGTGTACTACAAACTAGAGTTCTCTATTTCACGTATATCTAAATACACGTGTACACGTGTAATTAATGTATCCGTGTTTTAGTCTGTGTCGTTTTTAATACACGGGTACACGGGTACACGTGTATCAAAATATACGGGTACACGTGTATTGACATTTACACATTTTATTTTGTATGATTATTAGTGCATAACAAAATACTCGAATATTGAAGTACATTTACGCAAGTAATTTGCGAAACAAATATATGATTTTCTAGGTTGCAGGTAACAATAAATAACAACATAATTTCGGTTGACAAAATTTAATCAAGGAATCGTCTGTTTCAATGTAAAAAGACTAATGTATTGACATTTTCAGGCAACAGACGGTTCCATTTTGTCGTAAAATTATTTCTGGCACTTGAGAACTATCGTTCTGACATAACCCACGTTGCAGAAATCATTAAATATTTTCATATATTTGTTTCGCAAATGACTTGCGTAAATGTACTTCAATATTCGGGTATTTTGCTGTACGCTAATAATCACACGAAATAAAATATGAATATGTCAATACACGTGTACCCGTGTATTAAAAACTACACGGATTAAAACACGGGTATATTTATCACACGTATACCTTTAATACACGTTCAAAATCATGGTCTCTACTACAAACGTACCAGAGTGCTCAGTGAAGTTTCATTTTTCACGTACCAAAGGGCGTTCAACAATTTATTTTATTCTATGCATGTACTGCTCTAATTACAGCAGCGGAATCACCCGTTCCGTTGATCAAATATCAATTTGTACGCGTTCCTTATTATTACGCACTTGTAAGTCAAATGTAAAAAAATTGTTTGAAAATTTCAGGGCGAGGGTAATTACAAATTGTGTCCAGGTGACACGATACTCTTCATATCTACGTTGCACGGAGGATAGTCAAAAGAATGGAGAGCAATGGCGACAACCAACGAAGAGGAATCGGCTTCAGCATGATGTTTCTCGATTTCTTGGGGAGAAAGTAAATAAAAATGTTCTACTCTTCTTTGTATCGAGACATGTGGTGTGTACACGTGTACAATGTCAGAGAATAAAATGTTCATTCCCACGACGTACGTCTGGAACGTTCCACGTAACGACTATAATATTACGGCTGACACTTTGGCTGTTCTCCAAGGATCCTCGTATTATTGCTCCCCTCTTCTTTACTTTCTCGTCTTTTCCTTCTACATAGCCAATGGGCCGTATCCTGTCCCTTGTTTCTCCCGGTCGGCGGAGGCGAAACTTATCTGTGTTTGTACATAACTCTTACGATTTTCACGCTCGTACACAGCTTTGCATGCATTACTTCGCAATTAACGTCCCGAGGGAGAAGACGGTGTAAGTTTGAGAAGCTCGCGGTCGCCGGGTGTAATTCAATTCGTCTTAAAAGGGGACACAGATTTAGGGGGTTTTCGGTGTTTTTGCCACGGGAAACTTCGGCTCCTCGTTATTCGATAAAAGGAAAATTAACTTCCCGTTAGTTGCGCCGGGAAATTAGTTTCAATGCGGCTCGAATTGTACGCGTCACGATTACTTCCATCGAAATTTAGTTGTTGGCTACAGGGGAGTCTATTAAAGTAACGATCGCGCACTCCAGGTTCACGGAGGAATCTTTTCAGGAAAAAATGAGAAAACTTCCTCGAACTCTGTATAATTAATTACCGTAGTAGTTCTTTACGGTACACGATAAAGACCGTATCGAAGGTTTTTCAACTTCCGTAAAGTTAATCAACTTTGCTCCGGGATGTCTACGATTCCACTTTTCCCCCATCGATCGGCCGTGAGCTTTCAGCATCCGTCGTCCCTTTAACACTTCGACTGTCACGCTGTATTTGCTGGAAACGACAAACTTTTTAAATTTTAGCTCGAAATAAATGTACAGTAAAACGTTGATTATCCGAAGGACCGGTTATTGGAACACAGAGTGAGTCACGTATCTAAACTATGTAAGAATGTTTACATTTTTGAACACGTATCTTGTTCGCTTCAAGTGACTGAGTTTAGTGTCTTGTTCGTGTTCAGTGCATATGCGTTTCATTTGAAACACATCATAATGAATTGAAAAATCTGTCACCCGATATACCTGGTTTGAAAACTGTAATTACGGCGATATTCAGGAATAGTTGAAAATAGACCAGAATAATCCACGATATAAAGTTATGAATGATGATGATATTGTTTTATCCACCCTTGCTGAAAAAAATTATGACAAAGATAAAGATATGGCGGGATCATGTACTATTCCACTACATCGTGGAGCTGAAAATCCATTGGATGTTGCATCATGATAGGCAAAAGAGCAAATGGAAATAGATGCAGTAGAAATATTTATTTTAGAAGCAATTCGTCATTCGGCTATATGTAGAATCGATTACAGTGGAACTCCGTTTATATGAACTCCATTTACATGAACTAAATTTTAGCAGTGCCTGGTTAACTGAACTCTAGCTGAGCTCTTATTATATGAACTGCCGCTTCTGCGTGAATCCACTTATATGAACTGAAAAACCTCGCATTAATGAAATCTTTAACTGTGCAGTATAATTAAATTTCTGATTTTATTCAGACAAATTTTCTTTCTCAATTTTATATATATAACGTATATTTTCCTATTTTTCCATTTCTTTAATTTTTCGTTTATTTAGACAAATAATTTTTGTCCTTAATTTCATAACGTATATTTTTCCACATTGTTTCAAAATGTACATTTTGTTTTATAATACAAATTATTTTGTAATCAAGTATTCAATTACTTTGATGTTAATAAAATTTTGTGTTGTTTGAATTTATTTACCCAAAACTATACCTTTCGTAGAATTAAGAAAAATAAAGAATTACTTTAATAAGTATTGCGTAATTATTATGCTCGCAAATTAATTTTTCTAGTCTTAAGGCTTTTAACATTACTATAAGTTCAGAGGAGAATATTTCGCGAAATCCTCTTATATGAACGTGAACTCCTATTAAATGAACGAAAAATTATAGTCAGTGGTGGGAGACAGGTAGACTCCTATTATATGAACCACCTGATTATGTGAACCAACTTATCACCGCACAGGTTCATATAAATGGAGTTATACTGTAATTTACTTTCTGAATTTCGTTCATCATATACTTTTTCGCGCAATATACACTCCCGCTCAAAAGTTTGCAGCACCCTTTGCTTTTTGGATGAAACAAATTTTTTGGTACTTGTGCGAATGTTTTATTAGAATTATGCACTTATATATTAAAATAACATTACATTAATATGTTTTACAATTGGAATTGGAAACATACCACCTTGTATTCTTTAGAAAGAATCGCTACTGTAAAAAATGTGTTTTCCCGTAAGAAGAGAATAATATTATATTCTGCGATTTGATTTTGTAATTGAATTTTCGCGGCTAACTATTCAGTTGTTTTGGCTTCCATAATACCTTATAAACAAGTGGCAGTAGGTTTTCGTCACTAAGTAACAGTTTATATCAACCATATTTTTATTTCGCTATAAAAGTTCACTGAGGAAGGTAAGAAGGAATCAAAATATTGGAAATGGTTAAAACCAAACGATTAAGTGTTGAATGTCGTTGCGCAATAATAACTTTATATGAAGAAGGGTATTTACAAGTGAATATATCAAAAGAACTTGGTGTATCACGGAAAGGAGTACAAGTGACTATGCATCGTTGGTTAGAAACTGGTAGTTCAAACGGTAGAAAAAGTTCAGGTAGACCAAAAGTGACCAACAGGCAGGAAGATCAGTACATTAAAGTGTGAAGTAAACATAACAGATTTCTAACGGCCCGCAGATTTGATCTTCCATTAATGAAAATCGTGAACATCCAATTATCGTTGCAACAGTAAAGAGACGCTTGGTTCAAGCTGGCCTTCAGGGTCGAATTGCGAAGAAGAAACCACTTCTACGGAAAGGAAACAGATCACAACCCTTAGAATTGGCTAAACGACATGAAGAATGGTCATCAAATGATTGGAATAAGGTTCTGTGGACCGATAAGTCCAAATTTCAAGTTTTTGGAAGTAAACACTGGGCTTATGTTCGACGAACTGCAGAAGAAAAAATGCTTCCAAAATTGCATAGTATCAACAATAAAGCAGAGTGACAAACCCATAATGGTATGGGGATGTTTTAGTGCAAAAGGGGTGGGAGTACCCTAAAAAAAGAACAATGCAAACGTACATATTTTATACGAACATGCAATACCGTCCGGCATGCGACTGATAGACCAAGGATTCATTATGCAACAAGGTAATGATCCCAAACATGCGTCTAAACTTTGCAAGACATACATAACAATGAAGGAAGAGGAAGGAGTTCCTAAAAATATGCAATGACCCCCGCAGTCCCCGGATTTGAATCCGATTGAGCTCTTGTGGGATGAATTGGACAGAAAAATCAGAGAAAAATATCCAATATCTGAAATCGATCTCTGGAAATATTTACAAGAGACATAGAATAATATTAAACCAGAAACAATCGAAAAATTAATTTTCAGAATGCCGAAATTATGACAAGCAGTCATCAAGAAAAGAGGAGGATTCTTCTGCGAAAAGACGCTTTTGTAAATGTGCATAGCTTTTCTGAAAAATAAGAGCATCATATGTAATTATACCTTTCACTTTTAAATATAATTAACTTCTGTTTCAATACCATAACAGAACAATATTATGAATACAATATTTGTTTACGTAAGAGAGTCATTATTTCTTTTGAAGTCCTAACATGCTCTAAACTTTTGAGCAAGAGTGTTCATCCATATTTGAAAACTATTGTATTTCAGTCGTTTTATGACATATTCGCAATTTTGGTTCTTCCAGTCCGATTACGCGAAAAACCGCTTATCGGAACGGGTTTGTTTCCCGATTAGTTCGGATGATCGACGTTTTACTGTAACTTCAAATTCTACCGTTTTTAACCCTCGGCCACCAGACGCAGGGTCACAAATGACCCAGAGCGTAGATATGTTTACAGTATCATATTACACTTTTGAATCCTCGTCGAAAAATATATTCTACTTCAGTTTCATATCAGTGGTTGCATAGTCAACGCGGATTCTTCGTCTATCATAGTTTTTACAATTTCATAGAGAAAAATACAAGTTTATGATGATAGTAATTGTAGAATCTTGTAAACGTACTAGACGTAACATTTATGTCAGAAACCATAACAAGTACAGCTCAAACTGCAGAGAATGTTTGCAGCGTATCTGTAATATTTGGCCCAAAATTGGAAACTATATTTTATGCATTCAATGTGCAGATTCAGAGTAAATATCGTTTGTTTGAACTTCGTGTATGTTTCTTACCTTGTATCATTATATGCAGGCTCATATTTTCTAAAACCAAATGATTTTCAAAAATCATTTTAGCATCGATTTTTTGGGAAAAAATTGAGAAATGTAATCATTTACGTCACATCAATGAAAACTACAACTTGAGATTTTCTTCCGAAATAAGTATAACAGTAATGTTATTCTGGGTCACAATTGACCCGGCGTCCGCGGTGCACATGAGTGTTTCACAGTTCGCTGTCCGAGGGTTAACACGTTGACCGCCACGCAGACGATCATTTTGAAAATGTATATCAATCATGTAACTATTATTTTTTTTCAACAAGCTCATAGTAACATTGATACTTTCAGGTAGAGAAGTTTGTTTCGCATAGGTATAATTAATTACCGTAGTAGTTCTTCATGGGACACGATAAAGATCGTATCGAAGGTTTTTCAACTTCCGTAAAGTTAATCAAGTTTGCTCCGGGATGTCTCTACGATTCCTCGTTTTCCCAATCGATCGACCGTAAGCTTTCAGTATCCTTCGTCCCTTTAACGACAAACTTTCTAAGTTTTTGTACAAAATAAATATAACCTTAAATTCTACTCTTTTTTAACACGTTCTTCGTTGTCTTGATTGTCGAGAAAAACTGTATATCAATCATATCATACTTTATTATTATTTTCGAATAAGTTCACAGTAAAAGTGACACCTTCCGAAGAAAACGTTTGTTACACATAGGCAATTGCAGTGTTTATAAAAAAAAGTCGTTTTATAGCGTTAATCAATTACATTCAATTCAACGAGTTAATGAATAATGTTTATTTGTTTATTTGCTTATATATGGGAGAAGCCTTTTAGTACAATAGCTTAACATTAAAATAAACTTAAACGCAAGCATCACACATGTATACTTAAGACTAAGTTGTGCTGTGTTACTCAATAAGAGCCGAAATAAGCGTGCGTTTAAATGACGATAACAGCGTCGAGGAAAGATTAACAGAGTCTGGTAAACTATAATGTTAGTAACTTTACTAAAAGATCCTGGTTCTGATCCGACACTTGCATCAGGTTACCCCATAATGTCCTTTTTAAATATGACTTCATCAAACGTAAACAAATTGATAAGTGCAGTTCTTTTTACTTATCAAGGTACTGAATATTAATTTTCGTGTTCTTGTACAACTACAACAGTTCTTTAATTCCACCTTTAACAAAGTATTGTTTCAAGACAATTCATTTTAGGTTGATTTCAACCGATTAGTATCATTGAATTCTTTATCAGCTATTAACCCTTTGCGGACGACAGACGCATATATGCGTTCAAAAAGATCATTCACCGTGTGCTACGGGTCACCGCACTGGCCTAAGCATATGCGTTTATTGTACGCTTTCAACCTATCTATTTACACGAATTATCATCTTTGCTTATTTCATTAAAATATGTATGTTTCGTTAGATATTTTGAAATTTTGAAGAACTAATATATAATTATAATTAATTATTAAATTAAACACGTGTTCTACCACGGAAAAATTTCAGCACATGGAGCACGATTTTTCCCGAAACTTTCCGTCCTCAAAGGGTTAATAATAAAAAGCTGCCGAGTAATCTAAAGAGATAGCAGTTGGTAAGTACAACTAATTTCGAGTGCGACAAACGCCATCATGGTACTTTTTCCAGAAAAATTGCATCTTGTTTACAAAATTGTTAGCAACACGCTTTTGCTATGGTAATCCAAATTTTGATTGAAAAGTTTTAAACAAAGTAGATTCGTCACATTCCATCACATGTACAGTAGAATTTCTACAATACCAAATTGGATAATACAGGGTGAGGCACGTAAACCGTGACAATTGCTTTTTTCTTTACCTGTGAGCATGAATGACCTTGAGTGACTATGATCATTGAATTTGTCTTTGTGTGAATTATACTTACGTATATTAACACGTTGACTGTCGCGTGGGTTACCGGTGACCGACGCAGCACATTTTATTTAATTAAATAATTATTAACTTTAATACGATTTTGAATAGAATTAATATTGTAATAAAAATAGAAGACATAGGGTGTGCATTTCAATAGTTATCTAATTATTTCCTTCGTCATTTCTGTTTGAAATGGGATATTCTACTGTGTCTGATCAGGTATGGGAGTTTCCACTGTGGCAGTCAACGTGTTAAGGGGGGATACTCGTATAACTCGTTAAAAGTAAGGCGATCTTTGTGAATTTTTATTTAAGAAACGATTGAATACACCTTTTTGAAACTTTTAGGACATTTTATTGAACATCTAAAGAGGTAGAAAAAATGTTGTAGTAGTATAAAATAAATCGATTATTATATTCTGTGGAGGTATTTTTCCTCAGCCTCTGCGTTGACATAGTCAATCGGCGTGCAATCTAGCGCCCGTTGAACTTGCCTAAAACAGATAATCCAGATAATTTTGTGTTCTTTATAAGACTGCGCTATGGATGAACCTAATTATGCATGAAAAAATTCACTATTGTGGAAATGGCGTGACTTTGAAAAAAAAATTGAGATTTTGACGAAAAATGTTCATTTTAATAATGCAATAAAACTAATTCCAATTAACAATATCATTAAATATATTAGTTCATCCAGAGGGGAATGTATTAAACTACATGTTCGCGAAGTTACAAGCCAATTAATTGAATATTTTTTTAGTTATGCTGCACGCCAGTTTGAAAAAAGTCGTTTTGAGAAAAACGTGTTTAAAGTTGTGGGTATTGAGAAGTAAGAATTTTTAGAAACTTATAGCTGTTTATCGCTAATCTGCTATTCTAGGCCCATAGAGTAAACCTTCTGCTTCCTCAAAAAATTCTTGTTGTTTCAGTTGTTGCCGTCTACGAGATATTCGGCCTCCTTAGTGCAACCTAGGCTGCGGCGCTCCTGTCTTTTCAGCTGCTCCGCGTCATACGTGTCGGCGAAAAATTTGCACTGCTGCCCAATATTAAATTCTAGGGTTTTTATAATTTTCAATACGGCATAATAGCCTTCATTGAATACTTCAGCAGCTAGAAAAGCGGGGATCTCGACAATCTTTATGCCGGAATTCAAATGCTTCGGAATTAAACGCCACACTGTAGAATTAAAACATTCATTCGCATTTTGCGTGTGCCCGCCTACGCATCTGTGCAAAAGATCTTCTCTCGACAGATCTTCATAACTTGGAAATATATGCTTCTGCACATCTGGATGAAGTGCAGGCGGATAGTTGAAAATTTTGTCTGTACTTGCGGCCTCAGCTTTACGCCAGTTGCACCAACTCTCGCCTCCGGCTGGACAATTCTGATCCATGGGCTTCTCATTTCTAGAACACAAATGGTAATGGGACGCCTTATGCTTTATCGCTGTGCTGATTTCCAGCGAATGATCTCTTCCGTAAACGAGACTGACAATAACTGTTCCCTTTACTTCTTCTCGGATACATCTCGATATTGCAATACTTCCGCATTGGTCAAAATTCGGAGTACGACTGACAATGAACACCCAAATCTACGCCTTCGTAAAGAAAAGAAGAATGTACAGTTCCTTTTAACACGTTAGCTGCAACAGTAGAAACAGCCATTCCAAATCGGACAGGACATACATTGCTGTTTTGTTTGTAAATCATGAAAAAAGAAAATGTTTAAGTACTCAATCGTATACATGCCTTTCTATGTTAATATTGCAATGTGAAATTCACTGAGAATATTACCAAAACCAATCATTACTTAATTATTTGATACGAGTTAACTCGTATTGAGCAGTTAACGCATTAAACAAAAGGTGATGATCTTGAAATGTCTTTGAAATCATCACGTACAAAAAATTAAATTACGCACGAAAGTGTGAGCTGTAAAATACTTCAATTTTCTCTAAAAAATTTTTCATATCACCAATATTTTTGATAATATTCCATTTTCACGCTTTACGTGCCTCACCCTGTATCATTATATTTATTCATTATATGTTTTATAAGAAAGGGAATGACATTATTTATAGGATGATCTGATACTTGCAGTTACTTTCTCTCGAAATCGATAACATATTCGCCGTTACACGAATCATCGCTGGCTACCGGTGAAAATATGAAATCCTTGGGGGAGACGTTCGCGCGGCGTCCTGCACGTTACACCGTCCATTTTTTTCCGACGACGTAATCGCGGGGTTAAATTAATCACCTTTACGAGCCTGGCCGCTTTAAAAAAGTCCTCTTAAAAGTGCGTAGTCATCTCGTTCCAACACTTAAGCGTTACATTCTTATTTGCAACGTTATATCGCCGGGAGGCGGTAACGAGGAACAGGATTTTGTGGGTTTATTCAGAGAGTTAATTGCAATGTAGCCGCGTAGAGGCATTGAAAAGTACAAAAAAAAAGAAACGGAACGCTGCCATTCCTGTGTAGTGGTAAGAAATTAAGTGGATTAGTACCCTAATGGCGAGGCAGCGGTAAACTGAAATAAATATGGTGCTCACGCGGGAAAGAGGGTGAATGCAATTATGCGACTAAGCACTTAGTAATTTTCAACGAAAGAAAGGAAACAGACAAAATATAGAAGAAATGAACGGGGAGTTGAAAGTCCTTCAGTACTTACTGGTTTGATGCACATGAAATAGCCGGTTGCAAGTAGTGCAACGTTTCCTTAGTTTATGGTAGGTATGGAACATGAATTATTTAAACTATACGTTGGCATGAAAGGGTAAGCATTCTGCAGTCCTTAAGATGAACTCAGAAAGTTTACAAGCGACTAAAATGTTCTGGTGGTGGATTTTTGGAAATATGGATCCATAGCAGATTAGGACAATTATGTTTTATGAGCACAAGGGTGGACTTAGTGCAGCTGAAATGTTGAATGACCTTGATAGACCAACATATTATAGGCCAATGAATTCGTCACGGAATGGGTTACACGTCTACCTAAATGGAAACATACAGGGTGTTTCACCATCCCTGTCAAAAATTTTAAGGGGTGATTCTACAAGCCAAAATAAGATGAAAATCAAGAATAAAAAAATCGTGTCCGAGGCTTCATTTTTGAGTTATCGATGTGTAAAAAACGGGCTAAAAACGCCTGTCCAGCGGCAGCACTCCATACACGCGCAGTGTCTGTCATCGCGCGCCAAGTTCCCCGTACAGAGTGCTCGTTTACCGATGTAACAGAAACTATGACATACCATACGATGCGATAAGACACTACATTCTTGCGACAATTTATGAAGAACCACACACCTTGCGTTGACGGAATTAAACCCGCCTACTTGAAAAAATCCACAAGGGCTGTTACGTATGAAGAATATTTTTTCCGTTCGCTTTCCTTAAATTTCTCAAGCTCGCGTCCGAGGAAGGAAAACGCCCTAAAAACCCCTTCATGTTTATCTCGCGAGTAACGAAGGGGAGCATGAGCAGCATTCCCACGGATAGCAACCAGAAGCCAAAGCTGATTCATCTAGGATCTACGAAGATCTCCTTATATGGAAATCTTAATGGATCCCCACCCATTTTTCTGTGTATATAAACCCTCAAATTTTAACCCTCTCGGGCAGAACTGAAAAGTCGTTCGTAACGTCACGTCGCATTACGTTCGTTAAAGAGTTGGTTGCATCTAGTGAGATCGGGCTCAAGTTCCTTTTCGAATCAACAGTTAACCTTATAGAATCCGCAATTTCGGTAGAAAATCTATTTGGCATTTTCCTTAAACCGCTCTTCTGTCCCCGCATTGCCAGTGCGTCAACACCAAGCATCCATCGCATAGGTAATAGAAACATTAAACTATTCGCGATACACACACATATACACTTGTAACCAAAACTGACATTTGAATATACATTTAGTGTTCATTTATATATAATCTCTTTCAAAACCCATCAATCATATTAGCAATCCTTATAATAGTAGTTGAACGTTCCCACACGATATAACTTTACCGCTCGAGTTATATCGACTTTTAATTTAGAGTTACGAGGCTAAACTAACATTTCCTGCGACTCCCTGATTTCGCATCAGGTTCGTTCGCACAACACATTTATCCAAAAGAGTTTTCTCTAACCTAGTGGCTCCCCAGTTTCGCATTGGGTTCGTCCACGAAATCTAACCTATCCTGCGGCTCCCTGGTTTCGCACCAGGTTCGTCCGTATCCTACAGCTCCCCGATTACGCATCAGGTTCGTCTGTAAACTCATCCAACCTCCTACAGCTCCCTGATTTCGCATCGGGTTCGTCCGCGTACCACACTAACAAACTGATAAATCATATTCGTTGCAAAATATACCTCGCCGGCCTCACGCGTTGCTCACAGCCCTAGCTCGTAACAGGGCATATCAAAACCCGCCTCACGGGATTCTCAAGCAGAGTAGGTGAATGCAATTTCTAAGTGACGATTTTGTCCAAAAAAATCACCCACACGCGCTTAGACACGCACCGCGATTATTGTATTCGCAAGTGTTCATGTGTACACGCACTACGATTGTCCATTTCAACACACACACGCATCGCGATTATTTCATTCGCAAGTGTCCATGAGTATTACACGCACTATGATTGTCCCGTCCGCGAATGTCCACAAAAAAATGTTCAAAGCATGCACACAATTTTGCACCTGAAAACACACACGCCAGGCGATTGTCCCGTTCGCGAGTGTCCACTTAATCACACACATACGCACTGCGATTACTTTACCCACGGATGCGAGATTACTTTACTCACGCACAGAAAAATTCTACAAACGAGAAAAATCTAAAAAGCTAAAACTAAGCTGAACACTGAAAGTAAAATTAAATTGAAAAAGAGACTGTTTTCTACGCGAGAAATATTTCCTACAGATTTCAGCTATTTTCTCCTTCGCAATAGCCACCAAATTGAGGAGACCTTGAACAAATTTCATTCGAGAGACTAAAACTGTGTCGATGCTTTGTTATTAATCGGTGTGTCCTTATTTATCCCTTGCATGCTCGAGATCCGGGCAGCGGTAACTCGATTCCGAGAGTCGAAACTGTTCATACTTTGTAGATACCGCGACGAGTGTCGTTGAACTGATCGCTTTCATTTCTTTCCAACGATGCAGTATTCTTCCAAACTTCGAGGTAGAAAGAAGTGTTCGTGTCTGATACTGTGCGGTTTATTCCATAAAAAGTATAAAATTAGAATGTCTGAAGAATTAAAGAATTCTTAGCATCGATGCTGAAAGTTTCTTCCGTTGTGATCAGCGACAATGTGTTATGCGTGTGATCAGTGATTTGAACGCAGTACCTGCAGCTGATCTCGTGTCATCGTTCGTCGTCAATGGCCTCAGATGCGTAAATTTCATTTATCCACAGACTTTAGTGTGTGTAATTCATACAGCCAGTTGCAAGTCAAATAATCGCGGTGTGTGTGTGAGTGAAGTGCGCAGTTGCACGCATCGGAAGGATCACTTTTTACAGAGATGATAGAACGATAGATACAGGAGACGTTGGTTAAATTTCACGCGAGACTGAAAAATGTTACACAAATGTGTTAGTGTAGAACATGCGTGCGTTTCTGCAGAGTTGGGCATTATTCGAATTATTTCGAATAAATGTTTATCTCAAATAATTATCTCAGTAATTTATTCGAATACCGAGTGCAAATGTATTCGAATAATCTATTCGAATAACGACTGATAAATTATTCGAACAATGATACGAATATTTGTTGATTGTTTTAAATCAAAAGAAAAAATCAATCAATTTTTATCCGAATAAATTCTACTACAAATAAGTTTCTATTCAAATAAATTCTTCTACGAATAAATTCTTATTCGGATAAATTCTTATTCGAATAAATTCTAATTCGTTAGTGACGAATAAAATTTTATTTGTTACTCTTATTCATTACCTGTTACCTCAATAAAATTTTGCCCAACACTGCATTCCTGCCGGCACGTGCAAATATCGACGCTTTTCTGTTTAAATGCCAGTGCCTTTACATTGTTTCATCTCTCGGTCGTTGACCTCGGCCTCTCGAACAGCTGTAATCGGCAGGAAATATTTCTCGCGTACAAAGCAGTCTCTTTTTCAGTTTAATTTTACTTTCAGTGTTAGGCTTAGTTTTAGCTTTTTAGATTTTTTTCGTTTGTAGTATTTTTCTGTGCGTGAGTAAAGTAATCTCGCATTCGTGGGTAAAGTAATCGCAGTGCGTATGTGTGTGATTAAGTGGATACTCGCGAACGGGACAATCGCCTGGCGTGTGTACTTTCAGGTGCAAAATTGTGTGCATGCTTTGAACATTTTTTTGTGGACGTTCGCGGACGGGACAATCATAGTTCGCGTAATTCTCATGGACACTTGCGAATGAAATAATCGCGATGCGTGTGTGTGATGAAATGGACAATCGTGGTCCGTGTACATATGAACACTTGCGAATACAATAATCGCGATGCGTGTCTA
Source organism: Macropis europaea (assembly GCA_916610135.2). Lineage (NCBI taxonomy): Eukaryota > Metazoa > Arthropoda > Insecta > Hymenoptera > Melittidae > Macropis > Macropis europaea. Next base: position 37,384,371 of record OU744345.1, read on the forward strand.
AGCGCGTGTGGGTGACTTTTTTGGACAAAATCGTCAATTAGAAATTGCATTCAGCCTCTCTGCTTGAAAATCTCGTGAGGCGGGTTTTGGTATGCCCTTGTGGATTTTTTCAAGTAGGCAGGTTTAATTCCGTCAACGAAAGGTGTGTGGTTCTTCATAAATTGTCGCAAGAATGTACTGTCTTATCGCATCGTATGGTATGTCATAGTTTCTGTTACATCGGTAAGCGAGCACTCTGTACGAGGAACTTGGCGCGCGATGGCAGACACTGCGCGTGTATGGAGTGCTGCTGCTGGACAGGCGTTTTTAGCCCGTTTTTACACATCGATAACTCTAAAATGAAGCCTCGGACGCGATTTTTTTATTCTTGATTTTCGTCTTATTTTGGCTTGTAGAATCACCGCTTAAAATTTTTGACAGAGGTGGTGAAACATCCTGTATAGTTCAATTTAAAAAACAAATGACACCTTGAAATCTCGGAGGCACGTCCATCTAGGTAAGAATGGGACCTTCATAAGATGTCCCCCTCGAAACACAGTAAGATCTACTTGAAACATTTTCTGGATTAATCCTTTGAATTCCTAATTTTTTTGTTAATTCTCTTTTCAATAACTCTATTATTTTACGTGGTTTATTTGAAATGTACTTCAAAAGACAGTTGGCTGATAGGAACCAATCAGGTACAAACAATCATGTACCTGAAGACGTCAAGAAATGTTTTTGTTACAAAAAAGAGTCATATACATGTAATATTGCTTTTATAGGTAAAACAAAATATTGCGAAATATAATACGTACCTAAACTGGCAATTTAAAAATGTCGAGTGTGACGCGACATAGGAGTACCTGTGAATAAAATCGATTTCGAGTCACACTCGACAAAGAAATTTAAAGGGTTAACGAATAGTTCGGGAGATGATTGCGTGTAAAGGTTCAAATGGGACCCCTGTATTCCAAGAATGAAATTTATGGTGACGTGTTTCGACGAACGAATGAGTCGCCATGCTTATCCTAACAATATGCGCCAACCGAACAGGGAGTTGAAAGTCGTCGAGTATCTGGATCTCATTAGACACCGATGTCGGAATACTTTCGGCCAATAATTCGTTTTATACTCCCGATTCTCTTTCCGAATGCAATTGAATGCCATAGCCAGGCGAAATAAATTCGTGATAGCGAAGGGAAATGAGGGGTGGAAGAGGAAGAAGGTTGGGCTGGGGTGTACAAAGGAACGAGGGCGAGCCGTTAAAAGTTGAAGACGCGTTTGCGCGGAACTGTTTCATTGTAATAGCCAAAGTTCTCGGTCGCTTCGTTCGCCCTAGCCTTTATTATTTTATATTTCGTGGCAACCGAGACGCGGCAGCGCACCGGTTGGAGATAACAGAAATTATACCTACGTTTCAAAGTGAAACAACCGTTAGCGGCGACGCGAAAGTTTCGCTCGCGACGATACCGTTGGCCGATTTCATCTTCTGCGAAAATCCAACTCCCCCGACACGACACTGGGCGGTTTCCTAATTTCTTCGACTGGATAGAGAGACACAGGCGCGTATACACGACGACGCCCCGGTATCGAGAAATTTGGAAAATTTTACGGCGGCTCCCGCCGCCCACCCGCAGGAAATTAAACCACTAATGAGAAGAGTCACAAATGGATCGACATTAAGCCTTCGTTTCGTCTTTAATTGCTCCTTCGTCTCGTTACCGTTCTTTTTAAAGTTAGAACTCATTAAGGTAATGCTACCCTCGTTGCCAAATTGTTATCCCCGGCTGATTTTATTGTCGCTGAAACCCTTATTTACACGGCAGTGGTATTATAAAATTCGATATTTAACGGTGAATGGCTGTGTCTAAAGACCTGACGAACAAGTAGTCGTGAATTCGTGTTCGTTGTTTTTTTCTGAATATTGAACTCGGTTCAGTCACCCGAATTGGGAGCAAACGCGAGCCGTTAAATATTTCGGAGTTTCGGGAGCAGTGAGACACGCCATCACGATTCGTCGAGATTTTTTGTTATAACTTGTATGAACACTTTGCCATTTTAGATTGGCAATTTCGGTGAACGTATTTTCAAAACGTTGCATCGCTGTATTTCATGTACACTCCCGTTCATAAGTCATGGGACACTTACTAATTTCAGCTTTACATTTATACTAAAAATATTAAACACTTGCTATATTAAATCAAACGATTATTTACTGATTATTTATACTAAATACAATTTTTAAATGTTAAAATGTACTGAAAATTATATATTTATAAAGTTTTAAATTTTGTCATCAATATATGATTGCGCCGTTTCACGATGATAGCTCGAACTAACTTTAGCTGCCTTACGATGATTTTTTTTTAGTGTCTTTTCCCGGCTTTCTGTCCAGAATCGCTGCAAACGTATTCACAGATCAGAAAGTTGAAACAAAAGTCGCCTAAATTTGATGCATAATATTATGCATATATTATAGTACCAGCTATAATTGTTTCATGTTTCTTATCTTAATTATAACAAAATACTAACCATATCATTTAAAATATATTGTGTAAACTTGAATGTAAAAGAACTGTTCATATCGAAATAAGTAACCAACCCTGTATCGTAATCCACATTTATGAAATAATGGTAAGGTGTCTCATGATTTATGGACGGGCGTGTATGTGCAGACTGTAAAAAAGTACTGTTGATGGATTTCAGGGGTGAATCGGTACGCCATAATAAAGTAGAATAAAGTAAATGCGTTCGAATTATTGTTTCATTGTAAATATGTTTAATATATCATTTTCCATATAACTGACTAATGAAACGAAGCATACCTATAGTGCACATGACATTCTTTGTACAGGATGGCCTGCTGAACACGTGGGCGAAGTTTATTGAATATCTCACCAGACACTTTTCATACTCGTCTTTCGCAGCCAAAGGGTTTAAAAAGTTGGTTTCTCGATACGATCGATAAACGTAGCGAACTCGATGGGAAGAATCCAGCTTCTGTAGTTGCGAATCTTGCGTAATATGACGTGGAATGGTTTATACAGAGTTACGAGCGCATCGCTTGCGACGTCCAGTGAACACGCACGAGTGCGTTCGACGCACATGTAACAGTCCGGCCGCGAGATACACGCATGTACGATCGTATATAATATACTGGATCTGCATCCTCTGTAATGTAATCATGGGTGACACAATTAATCACTGGACCATCCAACCCCTCCGAACCATTAGCGATCGGGACACTCTGGTTCACGGGGGGTTGCGTCTCGCATCTCCACGCCTGAAAATGCATTGTACTCGTGCACGACGCATAGGAACGCAAATAACACGGGCGAATATGCAGCGAAGAAAGCAAAGGAAATGAAAGACGGATCAATCGTATTTCGTATATAGTCCGTGCTCACAAAGACTGTGCAATTGACTTTCCACGAGCAACGAGCACATGATTAATTGATGCCACTGTTGGTTTATTATATGATGAAGTGCCTCCTCGATCGATTCCCGAATGGCAGCTTGGCTTCGACATTGCGTAATCAGACGTTGATGATAGCGAATTGTGTTATTCAATTAATATTTTTAAATAGTTTTCTGTTATTTTAATTTCTAAGATATTGTTTAACACGTTGTCTGCTACGCGAGTGTTATATATTTTGCCCTGGGGGCCACAATAGAGTTTTCATAATTCTAAGTACATAATGATAAAATATTAAGTAATATGGTTAAATAAGATCATATCTTTATCAATAGTGCGTTTATCTAGCTGGTTATAATGGCCACAATGTTCTTTAGTTATTCACGTTGTTGAACACTTTTTAGTCGACGATATTCATCTTATTTTAACTATTCTAAAAAATGTAGTAATCCCGGTCACGGATGACCACCAGGGCCCCATTGAGAAGGCAAGCGCCGGTCACGGGTGACCACCGTGACAGTCAACGTGTTAAGTAACATTTTTATTAAATTTACATTTTTCAAATTATTGGAACACCAATTCAACAGTGATCGAACAATCGAATGTTAGTGCTATCAATAACATTGACAAACTACAGAATAGACCTATCATTCAATGTATTTTTGTGTCATACGTTCGGAGGACACGCGAACCCTCTTACCATTTTCGTGTCACATCCTACTGCATCGATTGTGACTGGCTTTACATCACAGCGCTATTGGTGGTAGGAATCAAAATCAATAACACTGATAGATATTTGTTATTTCAAGTAGTGATTTTTCATTTTGTCTTCGAATAAATGTTTGAATGCCTTTAATTTCAGTAAGAAGGGATGATAGCTAACAGCCACACGCCGATTTTGATGAAATTCTAGCGTGATATAAAGCTTGAAAGAGTATTTGACTCGTATTTTTTTGCACGTTGGAATTTGAAATATTTGATTGTACCTTTCGGTTCTCTCTATCAGGGCTGCGGAGTCGGCTGTCAAAATTCCCAACCCCGACCCTGACTCCTGCAATTATAAAAAATTGTCAACCTAACAAGTATATGTATGTTTATAACTAAATTACTAATATTTAATATACAATTTGATACAAACTCCGATTTTAGTATTTATTTAGTTTTATTACAACTTTCAATTGTTTTGAGCACATTTTCTATTTTTATAAAATTTACTAACATGGCGTCGGAGTCGGCATATTTTTTTCCGACTCCCAACTCCGACTCCAGTAATCAGAAATTCTTCCCGACTCCGACTCCGACTCCACAGCCCTGCTCTCTATAGCTAGTTTCATTCTTCTATAGACTGTATTTATTGCTCTTTGAAGTGTTTCTGGTGTATATTTTATTAGAGATTTATTTATGTACGACACTTTGAGTAAAAGTTGTATAATTCAATACATCAGTTGCATAATTTTATACTTTAAAAATTGCAAAATATTCCTTTTCACTTTTCCAACGTATCCTATAGGTGATTCTGAGTAAAAGTGTGATAGTAAACATGTGTCCTTAGGTGAACCATCTTCGAATTATATGCATTTAAAAAATGTTATAAAGCTATACTTCAGTTTACGAATATTAAGTAAATTTAAGATTTAAAATAATGTACATGTGTATGGTTAAATACGTAATAACATGCAGCATATTTTTCAAGGAAAATCAATGGTCAAGGCCTGACCAGTATAAAATGTATGCGTTTTAAACGGTGCAGCTATGTCACGTGACTTATTTTTAAAGAAAGTATGAATCTTTGAGGATTGCCAACGAGGATGCCATTCTTAAAAATTCTGTTAAGAGGATTATGAGTGAGAACGTTGCATTGGCACCAAAATCGTGTGAGAGCGAATTTTGTATGTACTTTTAAAAATTATGCAGAACTACTGATCTAGTTTTTTGTCAGTTTAGTGTATACTTTGCACATTGGCAATTCGCAACTGAATTTGTTTTCTACAGATACCTTCATATACTTGAATACATTTTCCCATCCGAAAGACAGATTTCTTTTATCGTTTTATTTTAATACAATTTTTTTATGTGATTTTAAGCCATATGTGGGTTTGTGAAAAATGTGGCATGTATCTGGTGTGTGTGCGTCGGAAGCTCTTATAAGAGCTTGAAAACGCAGCGAGCGAGAGCGTCAGTGCTTTTGGAATAGCGTTCAGAATAGCGTCCAGAGAAGCGTCGAACCAGCGTCGTTGCGTACAGAATTGAATTTCCCGACATAAACGATCTTCCTTTTATATCATTCCCACACATACATGATAAATATTAATAGACATTTATTGATTTTGAACAGTTTTAAGCAGGAGGGTAGATCTACCCGTTCACGTAGGACGAGTTAGTTAGGCAATCCGGCAATGAAGCTAGAGGGGGTAGATCAGTGATGGCCACCGGAGCTGCGGCTTTCCCCCATTCTAGGTCTATTCCCCTCATATAGGCTACGATCTGGGACGACGATTGATCAAGGGGGGACGAGGAGCGAACTGGAGGGAACTGAAACGAGGGGAATGAACCTCGAGCGGGGGAAGGCCACAGCTCCGGTGGTCGCCACTGGGGTAGATGTACCTGTTTTGCAAAGAACGTGTTAAGGTATGGTCTTTGTGACAGTAATACATATGTCGCTCAGAACTGCAGGTTCCCCGGCTAAAGACCACAGAAGTTGATGTTAGGTTACATAGAAAGAAGAAGAAGAAGTAATATCATCAACCCACGTTTCGAGACAGGATTGTGCGGTACAATCGGCTACTCAAATGCGGAGAAGTTTCCAGTTTTCTACATTGATCTACACCGCTATCCAAAATCATGAGTTTGCAAAGTCTGCTCTACCGCGTGGTGTACTTACATTCTTTTTTAAACCTCTAGTTTTTAAAATAAACTGAAAAACATCCGCGAAAATTGGCGCGTTCGAAATGAAGTTTCGGTTTGAACATTATTCAAACATGTTTAAATCTTTATACTGTACTAATAATTTATATCAGTTTATATTAGAGAGTTCACAGAATTATTTCGCTTAAAACGCAACTGTTAAAGCAAAAAACATGTTTGAAGTTGAAAATTCGCATTTTAATTTAGATTGATTTTTTAAAAAATTGAGGGTGCTGGAAAAAAACGATATGCAGATTCGTATTAAACTCACAAAAATCTATAAGATACGAATATTGAATGTTAGTCTATCCAGGCTTAGACCACCTCAAGGTGACGCACAGTGTGACGTTTCGGCAATCTAGTGGGACAAAATTGATTTTCGATAATGTTCCAGATTTGTAAAATTATAATATAATGCCTTCAAGCGCGACACCATAAAAAACAAATAAAAACTGTTAGATGTCAACATTTGTCCACATTCTGTTTATACTTCTTACATAGTGTATGATTCTAGCTTCAAATAGAAGTATGAACACTGTACACCACTGTATAATGTGTTAAAAGTCTAGTTATAATTCCAAAGTAGCGATCAAGTTATGGCATCGATACAAAGTTACGATGGTATTAATGAAAGTAAGAAAATTATTTGGCAAAATCCTGCAACATCTTATTTTCACGTGCTAATAAGTGTACGAAGTTTCATAAACATCGGAGAGGGACACTTTGCTATGTTATTTTGTAAGTGTATTAGTCCGAATATTTATTTATATTTTTTTTTCATTGCATAATATTATTTAAATGTAAAGTATATACCCAATTATGTATTTCCTTAGTAGAAAAACACATAAAATCAACAAAAACTAGAATTCTTTTGGTGCAATTATTTCGTCTCGCTAGATAGATCGCCGAAACGTCACACTGTGTGACGCACGAAGCCAGTTCCTCAGGCAAAGAGGCAGCGCTCCTTAAGGATCTCCGCATAATGGACGCAACATTTCATCCTGCCTTAAGGCGATCTACGCAGCTAAAGGGTTAAGGGTTAATAATCATCTTCGAACAAACGTCTATTCGATAATTACGAACTTCGCTTAGTAGAAAGCAGCTGTAAATAGCATTCGTGCCGTGCATGGTAAGACGTCAGCTCGTGTCGGCGCGGAGGATTTTCAGAGGCCCCCAGCCACTTTAAAATTGTAAGCTCGTTGCCAGCCAAACGACGGTATCCAATAGCACGAACGGTCATATTTCCCTCCCGATCATTTCCAGCACAATCGAAGCAGGAAACGTTGGCGAACGTGGAACAGATCGACGCGAAAGATCGAATGAGATTCGTTCGTGAAAACGAACAATCTACCACGGATAACACCTGCCGTTTGCATTTGGCTCCGATGCCAAAATCGTCTCAAGAGGAACGACGCTTCATCGGCCTACATCGTTTTTTCACTTGGCCAGCCGCCCCTAGCCTGGCCACCCCTTATCACTCAACCCGCCTCTGCATTTCTTTTCTCCTTGGCTCCTTTTCTTTTCTCTCCTCTTTCTCGTGCCGATGTCCCCGAGATGCGGGCCATCAGCATAAAACGCGCAGTTTTATGAGCCGTAACGAGTAGACGGTTTCGCGTTACATCTTCCTCAAATGATCCCTCTTGTTGCCTGCCGCTCTAGAACCGTCCTCACGTTGTGCTCACCGACTCCATCGAGACTTTCGGCGATGGCGTTGTTACCATTGCCTTCCTTGTCCCGTGATTTTCATTGTGCGAAACTTGAACGTTGTCGAGACGCGTTTTTATTGCTGCGTGTTATCGTTTTGCTTGCATTATCAGCTTGATTGTAATCGTTGATGTTATTAGGTTGTTCCGTAATAAATTTGGGATTTTCATGTTGAACAATGACTTTCACTGGGTTTAACCCATAACTACTACTATCTAAAATTTGTGACTGAAGGGGTCTTTCTAGTGTGACGGTTAAACAAAATCGAAGTTTTTTGTTAGATGTTCGTTTTTAGATTTTAGTTTTACATCTTAAAAACATAATCCCAAAGTATTATAGGCGTATTACAAAAATTTACAATGCTACAGATTTTGAACGTTAAAACGAGGATTCGAATTACAAAAAAGTGAAGAACTTTTTGATATATTTGGTCATGAAAAATATGCCTTTTTCGGCTTTTCAGTTATGTCTGGGACACTCTGTATAGCAATGGTCTGCAATTCTTTTTTGACTCTCTTGCTACGTTTAAACGATTTATTATTTTACTTTTCACATAATTTTCTATTTTTCCTACATATCGCACATGTATTGCAAAAGTGGCACAATTAAAAAAATGTGATTTTTGAGTTTCGATCATGAAGCAGTTGGGTAAACACACCTCTATTCATCATAAAAGTTTTACTAACAAAAATAATAATAAACATTTTTTATTTTCCTGTGTGAATTAGAAGAACATCAACATCGCCACAACTCAAAAAGGGGGGATTTTCAAGGGCTTAGAATCGAAAATTACGGAAATAACATATGTTCATTGTTTCCTAGAATCTGCTCTGTTTGCCAATATTATTTGTTTAGTAAATAATTTTTTTGTAAGCTCAAAAACGGTATTTCGCTTTTCCTGAAGAACACACTTTTTTGAGTTGTGTCACTTTTGAAATGCGTGTGTGATTGTACTTTCACTCAGTCGTTTAAAAATTCTTTATTATTTTGTTCTTAACTTCTTTCATTTGTCTTCCTTCAAATTGTTATCGTTTCTTTATGCGTTCATTCTGGTGCATCCTTACATAATTTCAGTAAACTTCGTCCTTTATTGTTATTATTCACCTTTCTGTGTTATTACTAGAGGTTCTTATTATAATCTATGTTTTATCATTTGTACGGAAAAATCTGGTGCAATGGCTACAGCAACGCTTTCGGTTAAATGTGTTCATAAAAATGTCTTGTCATTATATCATCGTTTTACTACAGCGAGTTAATCCTTGCAGGGAAATATAAAAAAATTATGCATGCAATAATGAGTCAGTATGACTCGCGTGTCCATGCAGTAAGTCGTACTTTCCCGGGGTTACGAGTACAATATCGCGGGAAATTATTTGACCGGTGGGTTTACGGGAGACATTTTCTCGTAAAAAGAGGGATCTTGACACATCGCACGTAAACTCAGCTTAATTTGACCTATAAAGGAAAACGTTTACCTCGGACCCAGCGACTGACCTTCCTCCTTTTTCCCGGTCCGCCACATTTTGTGGCTTGTTACGGACGAATAAAAAAAATGCATTGTTTCATAAAACTCCATAAAATCCGCCCCCCCCCCCCCCCATCTGATAAATCTCATGAATAGAAGATTCACTTTGCATTCCGCAAGAAAGTCTCTGTTCGCGAGTTCATTGTTATCATTAATCGGCGCAAAGAAGACCATTACAACCTAGCTGCGTCACTTGTTCATATAGGAGTTGTTGATGATTCAAAACGTGAATGTAAAAATGTAAGTCGAAGTATCAATCATACTGTTTGGCAGTGTCGTTTTATAATTCATAGCCATCAAAGTTAATTAGCCAACTGCAAAATTGAATTACCATTGCGTGTAGACATGTTGATCGCTCTACCAAATATTACGTCTTGCTCATGTGTTTACACTTTCTTAGAAATCTGTAACGTAAGGATTTAATTCGAGATTGCAAATGCTTAAATAAAAAAGAAAAAGGAAGAAATCTCTTGAAAGTCATTCTCCCGTAGAACTTAGCACTCATTACTCATCCTATTAAGACCATTTATGTTTACCAAGCCTCGTTCCGGACGCAGAAGATCTCGACGCGATAACGATTCACCTGTACGCGCAACCATGAAGAATCGCTGGCGTCCATTGGCGTGGAAGGGAAAGTAGAATAGCCACGGAGAAGAAGGGAGGCTGAAACGAAGGGAACAGAAGAAAAAGAAAATTTCTTCCCCCAATATCTTTCGATCTCCCGTCGAATGCACAACCCTGGCAAATTGGAAGGAATATACTGTTCCCTTCTCGAGAATGAGAGGGAAGGTGGAGTGAAGAGGGATCGCCAGGGATGGTCAGAGGGGAGTACGGATTGCACAATGCACGAGATTTCGTCCAGTCCATCGGGAGTCCCATCGCGTCCCCATAGGCAGCTATTAGGGCGTGGGGAGGGATTCCCACAGGATGACTGGATAGCTGGATGGTTTGGAAAGCTGAGAAGGGATGAGAAAGGTGGATAATTTGTCCGGCGTCCTCCTCTCCTGCGCCGCTGACCCGAATCTCAACTAGGTGTCCGTGTCTATTTTAGTTATCCACTCTGCGGAACACAAAGCTTCGACAATGTACACGCTTACGACACTCGGTGTCCTGTGTTCACGGTGTCTAGCTTAAGACCGCGGATAGCGGTCGAGTAGAGAACGTGTCTAACCTACAATGCCGGGCGAAGTTTCTGGACTGCTGGTGTTTTAACCGTACTTTGTTAGGTCACTCCATAAGCAATGTCGTTTTTAAAGCTAACCTCAAGCATAGATTTGTGGCTTGCAATTACTTTTAATTATGGCTGTATTCAGTACTTTTTGTCCATTGTTCAAGTAATTCTTTGAACCTTTGTTCAAGAAGTGTCCGGTTTCCAAGAGCCTAAAATTCATTTTAAATTGACTTTAAATAATCAGTATCGTAGGATGTTATTGTTAACTACAAAATTGTTGAACTATCTCAATAAATAAATAATTTGATGGCTTTATATTATACAAATGTTATTACGATCCTTTTTTACTAAGCTTCATGGTGTTGGCAGAATTGTTGGCTGTATCTAGATCTTTACTATTATAGTTTGATTCTTATTCAAAATTCGTAATGTTTGTCTCGTATAGTCTGCTTTAAGTACAGTCAAATCTTTATTGAATAAAATATAATAATACATGCGTGTTTATTTGTTTAACGTACTTTATTTACCATGAAAACGACATTACTTATGAAATAACCTGATGCGTTTCATTTAGACGAATTTTAAAGAATTTAGCAAACGACACTACGCCTACCATTTAATATAATTAATTTTTTAGACTTTATTGTATTCACAGCGTATAACTGTTGTATAATATTTATCTCGATTTTCATATTATGTCTGTATTACCAAATGGTATTTATCTGCCCACTTAAGTAATATGTAATAATGAAATACTAAAGCTGAATTTTAGAAAACGTAAGATTAAAAAACGACAAGGTAAGAGTGTGATAATTAAACATTCTTTTTATTCGTATAAATTTTTGTAAGCTTAAATTGATGATAACTGTGTGCGAAAATTTTGAAACAGTATTTTAGTATCAGAAAAAACTAGTATAAAAAAAATAAAAATTATAATAAATGTAACCCGTTGACTGCCACGGGGTTCGCAAATTTAATTAATTTTAATAGCTATTCTTACAAAATTCTGAACAAAATTAACGCAGGAACAATAATACAGAAGCAGAAGCATATGCCTAACTACTCAAATATTCGTTCAACTTGGATTTATATTAAATATAGGGAATTATATCGTGTCTGAGTACGCGTGGCTGTTTTCATTGTGGCATTCAACCTCTGAACTTAAAAAAAATTAATGATATTTTACTAAATTAAAATTTTGTTACCATACTTTCTACAGTAATACACAACAATTTTAAATAATGAATCGTTCCATTGTTTTTATAAGTAAGTAATCCTGAAAATTATTTCTATTAATATCATGAATTTGCTTTACTTTAACATCCAATGAAGTTATAAATGTTTTTCCAAGAAATCAATCGTAGTTGTTTAGTAGATGTAGCGTTCAAATAAGGGAAATTCATAGAATACAATTACAATTGATCGAATTCTATATGTATAATACTTTGTTCCATTTGAAGCAATAAAAATAACTTTGAACTATTAAAAAGTAATATATAATAAAACTTCAGTTATTCGATGTGCTTTATTGAACAGAATATATTTTATGAGACACTTTATTCTAATATCAAAATTAAAGCAGTTGTTTAAGGAACTAAGTTGTACTGACTCGCCCCCCGTGAGAAGAACGCTTATTGATCGTATTTCCGTTTCTTGATTGCATCATTCTGTAAGGCCATATTATTCAAAACAAATTTTAGCTTTCCCTTTTCAAAGCAGACTATAAAAATTGAGTGTCCAGAAACTTTTGCGTGCCCACTGTATGTAATAAATATTTTTAATAAGAAATTTTAATAAAACTGATTTTTATTTCAGTCTTCGAATCATGTTAATAACAGTAAATTGCAAAAAATTGTATCAAAAACAATTTTTGTTAGATTCTGAAGTGGGCAAACACGTGACTGATATTTTAGATTAAAACTACCGTTTAAAAATATTAGGATGTTTATTACTTTTAAGAAAATTGTATTTTCATGCATAAGAATAATTCAAAAACGTGCAAAAAAAGTTACAAACTATCCACAACAATCTTCTAATCTAAACTCCATTCAATAATTGTAGTGTGAACTAAACAGACAAACAAGAGAAAGTATCTAAACTCAGGAGCACACTTGTGTACATTCTCTTAAATTGTGTAACCATATTACGTCAGAAACAATGAAAAAATTAACTACTGGATTGTTAAAATTTGCATAGGCTGTAATTAAGCAGCATTCTACTTTAAATAGAACTGTTTTCATAAAGCGTCTAATATAATATTCTCTGTATAGTTTCCTTATTGCATGAATTATTATGAAATTTTAAAAGTAGTTACCACTGGCTATTTTTACAAGATTCCTCAAGTAACATATTCTTTTTATACCGAATGTTTTACAATTTTCATTATGAAAAATGTATCAGTATTTATTTTGCATCAGTGATAAGTTTGCTCATTTACTTCTTACAGCCACGCCGTCCGATGAATGAAGTCACATATACACCGCCGTACATAAATCATGGGACACTTACTGCTTTCAACTTTACATTTAAATTAGATCTATTAAACACCCGTAATATTAAATGAAACGATTAATTACTGATTATTTACACTGAATACAATTTTTAAATGTTAAAATATATTGAAAATTATACAGGATGAGTCATGCAATTGAAACGGTCTGTAACTCAAATTTACTTCAAGATAAAAAAAAGTTGTAGAGGAAAAAATTGAATGGTATAAGAATGTCTGTTTCTCTATGAACGCAGTTTTCTAAAAGTGCAACGACGCGCCTAAAAAATGCAAATGTATTGTTTTTTTAAACGGAAATGCATATTTTTTACGTGCATCGATTCTTTGAAACATTCTGCATAAGAAAGTATTAGCGTACAACGTTAAAATAATCAATAGTATTTCCAGAAATATTTCAAGCTTTTTAGTTTAATTAATAAAATACTAACCATATCACTAAAAATATATAGTGTAAATATAAATGTCTTTAAAAGAACTGTTCATATCGAAATAAGTAACCAAATCTGTATCGTAATCCAGATTTATTAAAAAATGGTAAGCTGTCCTATGACTTGCGGACGGGGGTGTACATGGCAGCAGCCATCAAACGGTCACTATTTTAACAATTGAATAAACATTTTTTATGTACACGTAAAATTTAGTTAGCATCCGAAGACTATTGCGGTATAGTGTGTGCAGTAGGAGAAGCAGTCGTTTCGAATAAACTGATGGGCTGTTTTAAAGCATTGTGCTGGTAAGGGCATTCTGCAAGGGTTTATAGAGAAGAGAATTAGGAGAAGAGGAATGGGAGTGAAAAACCAAGTTACGGGCATAGCTATCAAGCTGACTTCTTACTTTAGTAATACCTTTCTAGTGGCTGGTTTCATATAACTGCGTCTCCCGCGATGTTTCTGTACCGCCGTTGCTGTACTCGTACTAGAGGGGTGGTAAATGGCGCCAAAGAGAGAAAGAGAGAGAATCCAGCAATTTGTATGTACAGTAAGCCTCTGTAATTGCCAGACCACCTATCTACCCCCGTGAACGCGTACCGACCCCTCGATGCCTCTGCTCTCTTGCGATTTACATATTATAATTTATAGGTCAAAGATATCGAGTCAGGAGGGATGCTGTCGGCGTTACTTTACCCTCCGGAGAGACTCGGCCGTGACAACGCGATTTTCGATGATAATTCCATGTTGATAATGAGCCGTTCGAAAAAAAATTAAGATCGCGTGCCTACGGTCCGTAAATAAGAAGTCCGCCGTGCAATCTTTCAGCGCGATCGAACTATGTTAAATATTCATATTTTAGAAGTTATCGTGTCAGAGTTTCTCGCTCCGCGTCGAAGTTCTCTCCGTTTAAAACGAATCGCATGCCGTGAAAAATGAAACCGCCGGTGAAATATTACGTCGGATCGGGAAGTTGTTCGCGATATCGGTAATGAAACTGAACGGTTCGCGTTTAATTGGACCGGGCTTGTACGAATAACGTTCTATCTCGAGAAACACGTTGCGCTCGATGATAAAATCTAAGTGTTTAAGAAACGACGGAGCGAATGAAGATGTACGAGCTGAGGGTATTAGGATACGCGGAGGGTGAAGGGTAGCTTTCACCGAGGGGTAACTAAAACGTACTTAGCTGCGAGGTTAAAAGGTGGAGAGTCATCGCGTGATCGTGGAACGTTATCCTAAAGCACATAACCCAGCCACCGGAGAAACAATCCGAGGGAAGGAAGGGTCGGTTTTCTCCGGGGTGATAGAGGTACTGGCGAAGGATCAAGGCACCCTCAGTGTTACGGGGATCTGCGATGATTCTCCATTTAGATATAGTTACATTTAATTTTCGAATGTCTTACAGACACGCGATAGCAAATGAATTGATCATCGCTTTAAGTACATCTGATAAGAACGACGTGAAACCTTATCTCGAATCTTTTTCTTATTCTTTGCTTTTGATCTCAGGGTTGTATAGAGCCAGTCTATAAATTGCTACGTATTCTTCAGTTGTGTATTTCTGACTCATTTGTAAGTTTCTCTTGTTGGGAATATTCAGCTGCGACTATTACCGTCTAGTTATTTTTTGTATTTATTCATTTTGTAATAATTTTAGTCAAATTCTGACGAATTTAGAACTTCTATGAAGTAGAGGATAGTTATGAGTAAGCAATACGTTTTGTAATTATAGCAAAAATACCAACTGGGTTCCTCAAGATCATTTCCATTTCTGCGGTGAAACTTGTCGTTTTCCTTACTTTCAGAATGCTATTATGAGTATGTCACTGAAGGGGAAAAACAAACAAGGCATATTACGATGTAGTAAAAATTGAAAATCGAGTTAAAAAGAGGAAGTCGTTTTGTAGGCGGAGTTATGATCGTGAACGGCCTAATTTGGATATCGCTGCTATAGCAGTAATGGAAGCTAATGAATGAAACATTGTTTATAATGGAAAATTTATTCGTGGAAGAAGTTTGCAAAAATAATTTGCAAGATTTAGTGATCGATAATGTTATACTCGAGGAAGAAAAATTCAATCGTAGTATTGGAGTATTTCTAGTGAAAGTCTGAGTTTATTAATCTGGAACAAAATCAGTGCTTTTAAAGGGATAAGAAGAAAAACAATATTTTTGAAATTAAATTATTAATACGTAAGCAATAGTTTTTAATCCAGTAGGATAATATAGTAACTATTATCCTGGAAGAAATGCTTAACGTGCGAGATAAAGTACTTGCAACGAAATCCAGTGATGAGAATTTATGATAAATTTCTTAAATATTAAATTACAGATACAAACGCAATAGAAGAAAATAATTTGGACAACTCTCAAAACAACTTAGCAACTTGATCTAGACATCTGGGAGGAACAACATTTAAAATGCAACGACCCAATTAATACAGAATACAACCGCAAAATCATAATTTATGTAATCTAATAGGTAGATCTCTCGTAGATAATTTATCGTAATTATATGGAAATAAATATTTAAAATTAGAGCAAACAGTAGTGAAGAACTTTTTGCAGCAGTTATAGATCAATGGCACAGCTACGTTCAAATTTTTTGTAATTTTTTTTTATATTTCGCTGCATTTCATAAATGAAATTGTGGATAAAATGGTCCGCGGTTGAACATGTTTCGAATACGTTCAATCCCAACGCAAATCAGGTATTATTCATCGATTGAAAACGCAAAGAGATACCTAGAATTATCCATAAAATATCTCTTTAATAAATTCATCGGACGATATAATTCAATTAACCATGCATAACGTTTGGCGAAATTACGACAAATAGCGGAACAAAGAAACGAGCTGGTGTACGGGTACAATTCTGCGGAAACAGAAGCATGAAATTTCACAGAACAACCCAGAATAGAAACTTATTATTCGTTTGAATTGAGTCTGCACGGAATTCATATGCCGCACCACGAAAGTGCCGAGAAATATTAAGGAGCTCCGTGTATAAGCAGTCCAATTCTGGGTATATGCACGTACGTGTGAAAGAATATGTGCTGAGAAAAGGTTTTATTCAGCACGGGGAAATCGATCATCCGGCATATGGACGTAATACTATTCAGAAAGTTGTGATGGACTCTTTTGTGAGATCTTGAGTGTCTGATGAATCGTAAATACGGGGATTCCCGTTATGAAATGCCAGTAACTAAACTGTGAATTCTATTAGGGTTCTGATAAAAAAATGCTTAATAAATATGTAACGTCAGAAAGCAAGTTATGCAGAATTTCAAGTCTTTAAAGTGGTATACCTCAAACGTTCGTATCTGCAACAGGGACGCCAGAAATTGAAGAAAACTGAGGAGGTACCTTAGCCAGGCACATATCCGAAATCGTCACTTGTCCGACAATTCTGTTTCTTGTCCCTGGAAGGGCAGTACCAGTGTACCTACCTGACGCAGAATTTCACGAACTTTAAGGTGTAACACCTGCAATTTTCTTGTCTCCGACATGGACGTCAGTAGTTGCAGATTTCTGAAGAGGTCCGCGTTCCTGTCTCGTTCCCTGGCGTACGATTTATAATATAGGTGATATTGAATGTACATTTTCTGTGTGATATAAAGTAAAAAATAACGGACTGTCTGTTTAAATCCTCTAGTGGTTTCATAAGTATTTTTCAGATTTATTTCCGTCGTATTAAATGTCCTAATACTTATGGATGGAAGTATGTGTAAAAATTTCATTTGACGCTAGAACAATCAAAATAATATTTTTAATTGATGTTCGGAGTAGTGTTCGTCACTGTCGAATGATTTCGTTTCATTACGGTGGAATGTAACTTGAAAAATTTCGAATTAAGCCGAGATATTGGAGATATTAGAAAATTCGAAAAGTTATCTCATAAACAAGAGTGTGGTAGGAGAGTCTGCTCGGGAACAGCCAGGACGCCGTTCTGGATATTTCAGGCATGGGTGTAACATTGAATATGCATTAGCGTCAGTACGTCGGTGGTTGCAACGGTGAAAGAGAGATGAACGGAGTCTACGGTGACTTACATTGTGACCGGAATAAGCAAACTATCCTATAAGGTCCCTCCCTTCGACAGGGGCTTCTATACCCGTTGTCGATGCGACAGCACGACGAAGATCTTCGATTGAATTATCGTAATCACGCGTTTCCTTGGCTGGTCCCTTTCTTCCTTCGAATCTCATTTTCGCGACTGGGGAGACTTTCTTCGTGAGGTGACTACTTGAGGATTACTCGAAATCAGGCTCTTCGGGTAACGGTCTGACCGGACGAAGATTCCGATGATTACTAAAATACAATGTCTTCCGTTAAACTTTGGCTCCATTCATTATACATTCCAGGTGGTCCTGGAAAAAATGATGCCGTTAATGAAGGAGATTGGTTAGGTAAAATGCAGTGAAAAAAGTTCTATAAACATGATACCGAAAACATTATGTAAGAAATCAACAATGTACAAGGTATCAAAGTTTGACCCTTTGAGTGGTAGTTGAGATTTTATGTGCAAATAGATGGGTAGAGTGAAACAATTATAGTTCATTCAATTTTTTAGTGATTCTCATCTATTTTTTACATCATACTAACAACATATCGGACTACCTTTAGTGATAATAAAATAGAAAATAAGTTATGGTTTTTTGTTAGGAAAGAATTAAATGTAACATCACTTTGAAAACCGGGCAACGATGTATTGTTCCTTGGCACTAGAAGGGTTAACATAATCTTATTGTTAGCGCATAGATTTGTTGAAGATGTAAATACGATTTATGTACGTATGTTTACATTAGGAGAGGACATAAACCTGAATTTTTGAAGGAATAGTTTATAAGCGTTATTGATAGACATCTATCTGACAATAGCAAGGATGCTGTGACTCCAATACGATGGATCTTCATATTACACCATTGCTGTGAGACAAGTTCTGTATTCAGTATCCACATCGATGGATAGAACGTGAAAGTGATTCTGAGACAAAATGACTCCGTCGAACACCGGATATTTCAGAATTAGACCTCTATTTTCGGGGTATAATAAAGCGAGCAGGCTACACAAAGCATTCGAAAGTCGTAAGAAATTGTGGAATATTATAGTATCTGCAAGGAAGAATATTATACAAACACTATGTAACATACTATAAATACTAAGCATTGATGGTATTAGCCTTATTAAGTATACAGAGTGTCACACAGGTTTCCGTATTAACTTTGAAAATACAGTACGACCTCGATTATCCGAACTTTAATCAGTAACAAGATGCCTCACATTGTACCTACGTTTCTCACAAAAATGATACTTTTGGTTCAGAATATAAAACTACAGAGTGGTACAAAATAAAGTACACAATGTCAGTAATAATAATTTCACCTTATAATTAACATAGAAGAACATACATCCCAAAATCCATCATAAAAATAATTCACTGCCATTTAATAACTTTTGAACAAAGCTTCCAGCAAAATTTCGGTATAATTTATAGTTTCATTTGCGCGTACCAAGAGATTCCATGTTTATCATACCATAAAAGTGAAGATCCACGATGAGATATTTCATGAGATTTTCCTCTCATGAGACAAAAATCTCAGCAACAACTAAATGTAAATATCTGCGTATATGTACGTATACAATGACCCGAAACACATCAATTGTATGTAGAAACTATCTAAAGAAGAAAGAAGAGGAGTGTCTGTTGAAGACAATGACATACCCACCACAGTCGCTATATCTCAACCCTATAGCGCTGTAGTGGGACGAATTGAATAAGAGAATCCGAAATCAGGCTCCGAGGTCCCAACAACATTCATAGGAACTGCTGCAGGATAGTTGACAACGCATTCAGCGAGAAACGTTAGAGCAATCAGTAGCCAGAATTCTAAGAATATGCAAAATATTTGTAAGAATGACACGCGGATATTTCGAAGAACAAGTTGTACCGTAGTAAAGAGTATTTTTATAAAATAAAAATTGTGAAATGTACCCCATATTCTTATTTTTTTATATCCGGAATAACCAACGAATTAAAATATAAGCGAGAATTAAAATCCTGACTGTCCCATAGCTTCTAAATTTGACAGAAACTTACTTTCAACAGGGTGTAACCAAACTCAGGAAATTTTCAATTCATTAACAGCACATGAGTTTTCTTGTTATTTCGTGATATGTTCACCTTGTGTGGATATATTTTATGGAAAGTAATATTTATACATGTGTATTATTAATTTAATTATAAGCACCATGTTAAAGCGAATATAACTCGCGGTTATTATTATTTTTATATGGTAAACCAGAATCTATTATTACTAGAATGCGGATGTTTATGCAATTTAACATACCCAAATATCTGAAATACGAACATTTAAAACCGTGATAAAATAAAACATACATTTTTAAACAATTACAGAATAAAATACAACTTTATCAAAGTTTTACTTGTATAACTGCATTAACATAAAAAATATTAAATTCTGAAAATGTATATTTGCATGAACACTCGCAGTTTAATTATTACTAATATATTACAACTGTTTGTTTGAAATCGTTTTGAATAAACAATTAATTTGAATGAATTTTTGTACGAATCATATTATTCTCTTTCGAGAAACATGCAATAAAATGATGAGAACAAAGATTTCTAAGGAGCCGTTTCTAATCCTTGATCCCACTTCTGATATTGTAAGGGGCTTCATAATTAACACAATACTTCTAAAAACTTACAAGGAAAGGTCGCGAACGGTCCGGTTTCGATTTGGATAAAACTTTGTAGGCTTGAAGAACAGCCAACAATTTTTGATACGTATGTTCTTTCGCTGCGGTAACTCAAGTTTAAGTGGTGAAACCACCCTCCAAAGTTCGCACCCTTAAGAGCTACCTCGGAAACGGTTACAGGTAGGAAAAAATTTCTTTAACAAAAATTGAATGGTTTCTAACATGTTAGAAGAAATTGCTGGAGTCAACAAAAAATTTTCAAACACTTTCAAAAAAGTTGTGTCGGCCATGTTCATTTGAAAAAGTACAGCGACTGTGCATATAACAAAAAAGATTGCATTTTTTATTGCAAAATCGGCGGTATACATAGATACATAGTTATCTCATCAATTAACAACAAAAATTCTATTTTTTTGCTAACCGACAGTGAACTCGCGTCAAAGCTGGGCGCTCGTAGTATTCGCGTCAACGCTACCATTCGTAATAATGTTGTTAAAACTAGCGGAGTTCACGATTTCTACAAATTCATATTTATATAAGCATAACTAGAACAAGTAAAATTTAAGTACAGATCTGTTTTACCCTCTGAATACTGTATCATGTGTATATTTTACTTCCAGTATTTTGTGTACATTTACATATTATCTGCATTTTGTATTTTTTGCACATTTAGAATTTCGATGGGTTGATTTAAATAAAAAAAACTGGGCATTGGGCAAGAAATTTGAGTAAACACAAGCTGCTGGTTTTCTTCTTTGCTCTTTTAAATACCATCTCTCCGACTTAAAACAAGAACAAAAACATTCAAAATAAGAACCAACTAGGGAAGAATTCACTTTGAGAAGAAATCATTTAGTACTACAAGATATTTTGATGCATTGTGGGAACAACAAAACATTCAAACCTGTTTAACACGTTCCGTGCCGCGTGGGTCATATGCGCCCCACGCACCAAATTCGATTATTCTAAATAAATGGTAATATTCTTTATATTCCAATTAAAATGAACGCCACAATAATAATACCAAATGAATGGTACATAAGACAATTCAATGTTTGTGTCTTTAACGTTATGTATTTATAGAAACTTATTTTCACGCGTCTGACTAGTTATGGAATTTTTCACTATGGCATGGAACGTGTTAACCGAGACAAAAGTTTCACGTACGATGTGAGTTGCTGAGAGATGACAGTAAAGTTTGTCCTATTGTGGAAACACATCGTGAAATAATTGTCTCATGTGATTAAAGTTTCATATGAGACATAAAATTTCTGTCTCCACGTGGACCTCTACCTTAATAGGATTACGGGGGCTCAAAATTTTATCTGAAGACACGACGAGAAGTCATTCCCTGAAAGGACAACTGCCTATCTGTGTTTTTGATTTTAATTCCTACCACCAGTAGCGCTGTGATGTAAAGCCAGTCGCAATCGATACAGTAGGACGTGTGACACAGAAAAGCATTGCAACTGTGATCTATTCCATACCTTGTCTATGGTCATATCACGTGTTATCGTGGGTCATCATTTCTGTTACGTCGGTAAGTATACGGTTTACATCCGTTATGGCCATCCGGAGCGCAGCCCCATTCCGGCCTACCCCCACTCTACGTCCATTCTCCTCGTACAGGCTGTGATCTGCGACGACAATGGACCGAGGGGGAACTGGAGGGAACTGAAACGAAGGGAACGGACTTAGAGTGGGGGAAGGCCGGAGTAGATCTGCGCTCTGGATGTCCATGACAGGTTTACACGGTGAATTTGTCGTGCGTTGACTTCCACTGAACGTATTCTGCCTGACCTGCCCCATGCAGATCAAGTTGCCGCGCGACAGGCGTTCCAGAGCCCAATTTTTATACATCGATTACTTAAAAATGGAGCTTTCACCGCAACTTCGTCATTGTTGATTTTCGACTTATTTTGGCTTGTAGAATCACGGGAGATTGAGAAGGCCCGTTCACGATTTTTATTTTATTACTCTCTTGTAACCGTTTTAAATATTTTTTGAAAATTTTCGCAATAATACAGGTAAAGTCTCGTAGTTCTCTAACAGAAATGGCAACTGTCTCAAAAACTTATGGACGGCAGTGTATGTACATGTAAAATCTTACGTGAGACGAAATTTTTGTTTCATCGTGGATCTCCACATGAGCAGAGGTCTTTTGTAGCAATCCACCCCTTACAAAGAAAAAAACTAGATTACTGGAACAGTGAGTGGTCCTCAGACGTGTCGTTAATTTGTCATCAATAGCGTATAATTAGAATTGTTTGTTGATGAGGGGTTGAGAAGCGAAGGGAGCGGAACCAGAGGTAGAGAGACAGAGATGGAGAGGTAGGGGTGCATAAAGGAGTTAAGCTACAACACACCAGGCTCGCACGTGGGCGTGCGTGATAACGAAGCTTACCATCGCGATCGACCGGTGTATCTTGCACGTGCATATGCATAACACGCGCACATGCGGACGGACACGTGGGTGGAGCCTCGAAGTTTGATATTACCCTGGCAAGTGTCCATTGCAATCTTATAACTCAAGTGCTCACTGCCTATAATGCGTGAAGCGTATCCGCGTGCACGTGCACGTACACACGAGGTCTCCTCGCAGTGATCACCCACGTTGTGATGCCTGGAACCTGTCCGTGCACATCGACCTCTCTCATATGGAAACGACCGGGTTCAGAACGAGTTTCTCGTAATACTTTTGGCAGCTGTACAGAGAGTTCGGACGGCCGGCGAGTTAAGTTTAAGTTTAATTAACGTGCCACGTCGGATTCGTTCGGAATGGCGCACCCCTCGAATTGTCACGGAACCGCCGTTGCACCCCTTCCGAATCGCGCGTGTTAACGACTTTCGTTCGCCGTTACAAAATTTTCTGCGATCGAAGCGAGCGGACGTTTCGTTTTCTGCTGAAACGAGCTGCTCGTCACGAGGCGAATCGTGTTTTTCTTGCTGTTAGAACGAGCCGACATTCAGTTACGACGTTTCGTTGGAAGTAGGTTACAATTAGAGGTGCAGGCAGTGATACGATTACAGATAATTATGATTGTTAATTATCGATTACATTATAATGATTCGTTCGTTTTTATCTTTATTTGACTGTATTTTATTTAGTTTAATTTGTCCGTGGCTCGGCAAGTCAAGGTTGAGACCTAACGACAGGACTTACATGATAACAAATTTTAAAAATACGTGATAGATTCGTTTGTTGAATCTTTAGACGGCGTGAAATAAGGTAATGCTATTCAACAACGAAAATTGATGAGAAATCCTTTGTCACTGTAGTAGTCATTTTATGTCATGCCTTCAGGTCTCAAGCTTCAGTCATTGCATCACAATTTATTATATCATTTGTACTTTTAATTTGAAAGCATGTTGTCATACTTGTCACGAACTATTTGTAAATATTTTATATGTAAGTCACTTGCAAGCTAATTTGTAATTCAGTTCTGGCGTTCCTAAAAGACTACCCTATTATATAAATAAATAAATGAATAACTCGAAATTAAAAAACACATTAACTTATGTACTCATATTACAGAATGTGAACGAAAATAAAAGAGGCGAAATATTCAGTAATATATTTTCATTTATGTCCTACCTCTGTAATTTTAAAATATGATCGATAAATTATGCATAATTGACTGTAACTGAAATATATATAGCGTTGAGACTAACAAGCTCCGGTAATAACGAACGTAATATTCATAAATATTAATACCTAGTTTCTGCTTGAGATAACAAACAATTTATTAATGTTCATGCACGCATTTGTTTAAAGCTGTCCGCTGATTAACGAAGATTAATTATTGAACATGTTCATAGAATAGATCATGTTCAAAAACACGCAAAATCAATATGTAATGCATTATACAGGGTGCAGCTGAATTATACGTACAAACTTTATAAGGTGGTAGAACTGACTGATAGAAACAAGAAAGTCTTGGAAAATGCACGTCCAGAATTGAATCAGATCAATGATATTCTGAGAACTTTGCATACTATACGTAACACAATGCATTGTCCATAATAAACATTCAAAATAATGTATATATATACTTATTTGAATGCGGATTGTTGTACATTTTTTCACTGAATTTCATACAATTTTACAAACATGTGGTATTCCTTTTATTTTTTACGTACATTTTCGATATGTTGCTTGACTCATTGAAGATTTTTGATACCACTTGAATATATTAACCTGTCAGCTGTGTATGACGAATATACTCGTCATAAAGTAATAGCTATTTTTTGTTTTATGACGAGCATATTAAATTAAAATTTTAGTGAAAACTAAAACATATTTGTAAATTTCAGATATTTTAGAATATTTTGATTCAAGAAGGAAATAAGAAAAAAAAACAACAAATTTTTTCCATGTATTTGATTTTCCTTGTTTTTTTTTATAATGAATGTTTAAGTTTTGTCAATAATATCAATGAATTTGAGCAATAAATTATTCATTTTTCAAAAAATCAACTGCCATTTCGTTATAATTTAATTCAATTTTACAGCAGCTGCTAACAGGTTAAACATTCTTGTAAGTAACTTCACAAGAAGAAAGTTTAACACGTTAAGTGTCTCATTGTCAGTGAAAACAGCCATACCTAATCAGACACGATATAGTTTACTATTTTTTATATAAATCGTAAAGATATTAAAGATTTAAATACTCAATCGTGTTCTTCTCTTCCGACATTATTATTTCAGTATGAAGTTTGCTAAGAATTTTGTGACAATCAATAACTAGTTAATTAAATTAAATGTGAGCTGCCGGTTACTGGTGACCCCCATAGCATTCAACGTGTTAACTGATTAAAGTCATAATAGAAGACTACGGTTTGGGCCCATGACAACTTAATCCCTTGATATTAACTCATTCAGGAACGAATTGATTGAAGTTGGAAAAAATTACGTTTAGTGAATATGAATTTGCAGCTACGTAACGAGAACCAAGAACACGAACAAAATTAAAAAATCTCTGAAAAATGTAGTGTAGTATGATAAACATATTATATGTTTGTTAGTATATTACAAGTATTTGAATTAAGAAAAAGAAATTAAATGTACCCATAGGTGGCAGTATCCCTGAGAAGATTAAAGGAGACAGATTTGTGGAAAAAAGATTAAAAATGCAAAATAAAAGATAATATTCCAAACGCTAAATCGTTTGAAATACTTCATTAATTACATTTTAAATATAATGTAGAAAAAATATAGTATTTTGTATAAAATCCAAAAGAAGTTGTATGAAAATAATTTTTCATTTTAAATTACTCTTTGAAACAGGATCAAAGATAATACAAAGGTTTAAGTATAAAACACAACACTGTATAGAAGAATGCACGCATAATTTCACGTATGTTTACTAAAATTCGTATAGTTTGTACCTATAATTCACAGACACCCTGTGTGTTCGAGTTTCCGTGTCAGAAATCGGTATTCTGTCGCGTGCTTGAAAAGTTCAAAGTAAAAGTATTATTGCGGCAAGGTGTATAGGACGGAGTATGACAAATTGTGATTATGTGAGACGTCGTGATCCGTGGGGTCCCCAGGCGTATGCTTTTATCGCCTTACAACAAGCAACAGGTCGTTACGTTTATATTCTCAGGTATGTTACAAATAATGCACGAACTATGATCTTTTGTTTGCGCCTGCGCTTCTTTCTCGCCCGTGGAACGCTGCTTTCAGAGCGACATGGGAATATCCTCGACTTGGAAATCGCCAAAGTTACGAAACTTACAGAATAGTTAGAGGATGTTTCAAATGATATTCCCCCATTTTCACCCTACCAGAATTCCATTGTGAGGAAATAAAATGAACTGCCGAAAATTCCATTGTTTCTATGTTTCGTTTTATTGCCCGCAAGCGATACAAAATAGAAAAATGTTTATTATGAAAGGGTTCTTTTATTCGGACGTAAAGTTTTATTAACACGTTACCGTCCAGAAAGATAAAAATATGGCTTTTGTTGACTGCTCGTGGAACGCCGGAGACATATAAACAGGGTTTTACCTTATACTGCTGTTACAATATATATGCTACGGATGAGCAACATATCTCATAAATTAATTGTAAAATAGCTACTATACAAAAAGTATTCACTCCAAATTTCATAAATAAATATTTGATATTTTAAAAGTTATAACCACATACCTTGTTACATTTCCAGGCAGGTTGAATTGTTGAGAATACTTCTGAAAGGATTTTTTGTGCACGGGAAACCATTTTTTATATGCAAACGTTACATGCAGTATACTTGACGTAAAAAGAATACCAAATTTGTCACAAAAAAGTGTGTAAATGTAAAAGGGTCATATATTAAAAAACTTAGTATTTTATATAACGAATACGAATTTTATAAGAAAATTGTTCTTATTAACTAAATATTCTACATTCTGTCATTAATATATTTCATTATAGATGTCTCACTTCATTAAAACATTACTAGAAAATTCAAATATATTTCTCTGCATTTTAAATTTTTCGCTCGATTTCTACTTTTAATGTTGTCTAGGAGCGTAAATATAATTAATGCTAACAATGAATGGATCCAATTCAATGTACAATTTCTATTACAGTAAAATCGAGGCGACTAGGTTAACACGTAGAATGCTGTGGGAGTCACCGGTGACCGGCACCTCAAATTTAATTTAATTAAATATTTATTGATTGTCACAAAATTCTATGCAAACTTCATTCTGAAACGATGATGTAGGAACGGAAGAACATGATTGAGCACTCAATTCTTTCTTTCTTTACGATTTATATACAAAATAGTAAATAATACGGTGTCTGGTTAGGTATGGCTGTTTTCACTTAGACACTCAGCGTGTTAAACCGAGATCTGGGGAGGAAGTATTAACCCTTTGAACTCCTAATCTTTTTTTAATTTTCTTTTCAATAACTCCCTATTATTTTAAGTGTTTTATTTGAAATGTACTTCAAAAGACAGTTGGTTGATAGAAACTAATTAGGTACAAACAATTATGTACCTAAACACTTCAAGGATTTTTTCTGTTACAAAAAATGGTCATATACATGTAATAATGATTATCTAGATTAAAAACATATTGCGAAATATAGTACATATTTAAAATGGCAATTTAAAAATGTCGAGTCATAGTCGGCAAAGGAGTTCGAATGATTAAAATTGTGTTTATTTTGAAAATAATTTATACAAATGGTTTTTTCCCTAATAGAATTATTTATTTATGGAATTTTGTACTCAAAGTACTTTGGTATATAAAGATATTAACAATAAGTCTTCTGTTTCTACATCATACGGTGGTATATTGTTAGATTACGTTACCGTTATCTGTATTCTTAAACATCGGATAGTGGGGACCTGGGAAAATAGAAGTTCGGATAATTGAAAATCGATGAAATGAAATCACGGTTAATGGAGGTCTCACAGTATATTATTTCAAATCAATTACTTGTCGTTCGTGTTATTATTATTACATATATTATACGTATCTGATATTTAAGACTCTGAAAAAATAAATACTTTATGAATTTACTTCAATATTTTTCACTGCACACTGAAAACGTTGAAGTTCTATTGTATTCACTGTACCGTGGAAAAAGCAAGGAAAGATACCGTATCTCAAGCAAACAGCGTAAGATTTCGCTGGCAACTGCTTGCGTGCTCATAGAGTACTGCATGCGCGAAGTTCTTTTTGGTCTCGCGGAGCTTTCGAAGTTGTTTGTTTAAGCATACCTGTAAAATCTCTCGGAAGTTCGGTTGGAAGTTTCTTATTGTTGGGTTCGAAATAAGGATATCGTTAGAAGTAACTTCAACTTATATTGCGCACGCGGTGTGCTTGCTGAATGAAGAAAGAGCTAGCAGGAGGAGCGGCGCAAAACGAAAAGTAGTTATATTACCCGGCTCGGTGCCAGAGAAACGTGTAAAGCTATCCGATAGCCTCATTATAATAAACTGCGAGGACCGATATGACACGCTACAAACTGTCCCTGACATTAGGCGGTCATTAGATACTTTTTTGTATTTTTTTTTGCAGCCCCATCTAAGTCATGCATATTCTACACTTCATCGTTACTCTTCTGTGCTAATATTTTGTTTATTTATCACATTCACTGCCCTGTCACCCAAATTCGGGTGACCCATAAAGTTCCCAATGGGCCGTGTCACCCGAATTCGGGTGACGGGCATATTGGCTGGACACAAATGTGCTAAGTAAATACAGTAATGTCTCCCCTACTGTCCCTCAGCTCGGAATCGAATTGGGACAGTAGGAGAACACCGAGACTACATTTCCAGCTGCGCAGCTCGCCTTTGAAGTTCGCCGATCAAAAAAAAGGACAGCGAATAAAAGAGAAGGATGGAATGAGAATCAAGGTAACCGAGAGATTTAAAAACCGCGTACCAAATGTTATAATAAAGACGACACTTAAACTTTTTTATTTTTAACTTTTTCTGTATGAAGAAGTTTATAACATATTGACGAGATTGTTCTGATCAAAATGAGACCAAACATGATATAATTTGGATCACATTTACTTATTAATACTTATCGAGTAACTCATTTCATTATTGCTTCGAATGAATTACAAAAACGGATTGCTAGCAAAATACATGAAATATCTCTACACATTGTCCGTCGAATCATAAGCTTGCCTGTGACAGTGTGTAACAGCGTACGTTTGTCGGACAGTAGGAGGGAACAGCCTACGTTTTTCGGAGAGTACGAGGGAACAGCCTACGTTTCACGAAGAATATGAATGAATAGCAGCCCATATTTTACGTACATTCTGAGGAAGCAGCTTGTATTTTACGTATGATGTGCGGGAACAGCCTACGTTTTACGGGAAATGCTAGATAACAGCCTACATTATTCGGACAGTACGAGGGAACAGCCTACGTTTTTCGGACAGTACGAGGCAACAGCCTACATTTTACGGCACAGTCTATGTTTTATGTACTTTTCCGGCATCATGATTTTGTAATTTGTCAGAAGCTTGTAGCGAAGATTACATATGTGTCGAATAATAATTACATGTTTCAGCTCAGCAAAATTTTCGGAAAAATTTAAAAAATTGTTTCAGTTTTTTTTAATTTTTCACAACTTTTCTATTATTTTTTAGCAAAATAACTGCGATAATGGAGCTAAATAGAGTAAAATGAGTTATACAATAAGTATGAAATAAGTAAATGTAGATAAAAAAAGTTATGTTATTATATTATGAACTGTCAAGCCGTGGACTCTCATCAAAAGAACCGCCGCCAAGTAACGCATTACAAACATCACACGCCTAACTGACTCCAGCATTGGTTAGGAACAACACATAGGACAGTACGAGGGAACAACCAGTTGGGACTCTAGGGGAGACATTACTGTATTTGGAAGGATAGTCGACAGGATGAAGTAAATTGACTAATAAAATAATAAAATAATATATTATTATCAACAGTTTAATTAAAAAATACTTCATACGGAGTAATAGTATCACGTAGTTCCTTGAATAAGCCAGCACCTGTTCCAGTATAAGAAAATGATTTTTGCTTTCTAGTAAATTCCTTCCATTTACCACGCACCATTACACTCTTTTCGGCATTATCAATATTGATCTCTTCTTCAATAACTAATTCTTGCAGTATCTCTTGAATATCAAATAATTCGCGATCAGTATTGTTCCCGCTATCAACATCAGAGTCAGAGTCAGATGATATAATTCTATTTATATTTCTTTTTCTTGGAAACACAAATTCATCATCATCATCACATTCTATACTTTCAAAAACATTGGAACAAGTGTTTTCTTTACTGCTGTTTGATTCACTAACAATTCTCAACTTTTTTTCGACATTGTAACGTCTAGACAAATTAATTTCCAAAATTCAAAAAATTATAGCACTTAGCACTCTTCTTGTACTTGGACAATTCACCGGCCAAATATTGACTGAGCTTGTTGCATCTGGAAATGTGCACATTGCATTGTTACTGTAGCCGCAGGTCTTCGCACAAGTGCTGCGATACTGTTGCCACTGGTTAGTTACTTTTTCATAACAACTTTGGTCTGATGGGATTTTCTGAAAATTTCTTTTAGCAGTCAACGTGTTATTCATGTACTGGAGTAATATTTCATCAAATACAAAATTCGAAGATAAGGTGTCCGGGTAATTATTAACCTCTATTCCTCCCTCAATTTCCCAACCGAATTTGTCCCTTGGTGACACAATGGTAAAAAATCAATGAAATAAAAAGATGAATGGTTGATTTTATAAATTTTTTTTATTCAAAGTAAAAAAACGAACATTTACACAGTAAATTATTCGCATCGTTCACATAGAATACAGCGATGTGCTGGGCACACTGCTTTTTTACAATTATCGCATCGTGCACTGTACATATTTGCATTTGGTTTTTTGTCGCACATATGGCGGCGAGTCCGTTTTTTGGTTGGTGGAGTATGCATTAAATGATTACTGCAAGTCGGTACACTCGCTCGTGGTATGCCTTGTGTTTCCTCACAAGTGAAGCAGCATTAATAGACCGAGGGATATGTGTGCGTGACGCAATATACGATTGCACCAGAGTACTTCCAACATCGATCAAGAAAAGATGTTGAGGAAATTTTTTATTTCTATGCCATGTAGGATTCAAAGATGTAAATATTACAAAAGCATTACAAGCAGATAAACCCCCGTCCATAAGTCACTGGACACTTGTTCATTTTCAGCAAAATGATTATTAGAACGTGGCTCAATTTTATTGTTTTATGTTGTTATATTTTTATCTATTTTACGTTAATATAATACCTGAATATAATGTTAATAATATATACGTATAATTTAAATAAATATTTGAAAAAACAGGACTGTACGTGTATGTTCCTAATGCATATCTAACTCGGTCAGATGATAGTCTCTACACACTTTTCGTTTGTTTTGGAAGTTTTGTTCAAACTCAAAGAAATACTTATGGAAGAAATTTGAAAAATGTTGAAAGAAATTAGTTCCGAAATATTAAAACCTTTGATCAAATGAATGCCGCTATTAGTCCAAGCGGTTACATAAGATTAATTACTTATCTTTGGTAAGATTTTTAGTATATGATTCGAATTACATATTCTCTATATTATAAACAATTAATAAGTGCAAACTTTATTTTATAATGTAGGTCATTTCATACTGAAAAATCGTTCACCTCCTAACTTTACTAATTGTAAGTGTCTGGTGATTTATGGACGGGAGTGTATATCTAACATGTTTCCAAAACTGCTATTGACCATTTATTTATTTTGCGTTAACATCGATACGTGCCAACCATTTCATCGGAGACATCTACGCCTCCTTTCGTAGCGTTATAATATTCGATGATCTCAGATTTTTATCTTCTTCAGTTCCTACTTCTTTTGTAGTATGGTACGTGATCAATAGAGTCACAAATCGTCCTTTTTTTGGGACATAAGCAACCATTGTAGCCTCGAGATAATGGTGAAAAACAAATTTGGAATAGACAATTGGTTTTCTTCCTCATATCAAGTAAAATTGGTGGTATTGCTTTTCGAGTTTTTCTTATAGTACCCACGAGCATCATCTTCTGTTTTAGTAATGCACTTGCCAATTCGTCAGATGTAAAAAAGTTATCACACGTAACATTGCGTCCATTCAAACTCTCAACTAACTGTAACACCACACATTTACCTTGGTCTACTTCTGTGTGACAATTTCGATCATGGCCAGTGTAAATTTCCATATTATACGCATAATAAGTTGTCGAATTACAAACAATCCAAGCTTTTATACCGTACTTATGCGGTTTCGAAGGGATGTACTGCGTATATGGGGACTGACCACGAAATGAGATGAGTTGTTCATCAACCGTGATGCAATCTCCAGGATTATACAGCATCTTCACACGATGTACCCATTTATCAAAAAGCATTCGTATGGGAGCCAATTTATCCCTACTTCTTTGTTCCGCTCTATCTTCCTTGTCATCGAAACGTAAGCAGTTGTTTATTATTTTGAATCGCTTCAGCAACATGGTTGCACGAAAAATTGGTCTGTCACAGCGATCGTTCCAGAGTTTTGTAATAACAAACTAAAGTACAGTGAGTAACAAAAGTAAGTAAACAGTCAATTTCTGAATGTACTAATAATGTTTATGAAGTGAAAACTTAATGTTACATAAAATAATGTATAGTCAGTTATAGAACGGGTATGCTTAAGTAGAATAAGCGATAAAATTTTTATTAGTTAGTAACATATTTACACAAAAATATGAAAACGATTATTACTAGAGAAACATATGTTACAAAAGTAAGTAAACATCTTTTGATTTAATTAGTTAATAACCACAATGATGGCCATTCTGTAGTGACATTTTTGCCAAACAATCAGGCAGAGAGTGTGTGTATTTGTTACATTCATCAACCGAAAATGATTGTCACTTTTCTTCTATTAAACATTTTAAGTCATTTATATTTTTTGGTCTACTTTCTGCTATCTTTAATTTAAGAATTGACCACATATTCTCAATGGGAGATAAATCAGGGCTTTGCGGTGGCCATTCTAAGATATTAATACTGTTTTCTTTTATATAATTTGTTACAATTTTTGCTTTGTGTATAGGAGCATTGTCCTGTTGCAGGATGAAATTATCCCCTATCAGCCGTTTGCCCTCAGGAATTATTACTTCTTTTAATAATTTTAAATATACAGAGGCGTTAACTTTCCCACTTAATATTACAATTCTTCCTACTCCGAAAGATGAAACACACCTCCACACCATAACACCTCGATCCATTGATTTTAGTGTCGGTTTAGTGCACTGATATGAAAGGACTACATCTTTTCGTCTCCACACGAACATTCTTCCATGACTATATTTTAGTCGAATCATCGATTCATCGGTCCATAGTATTTTTGACCAGAATGTTAAAGGTTTCAGTACGTGTGCATAGTAAAAATTCATCCTTTTTTTAATATTCTGTTTATTCAAATAAGGTACTTTCCTTGCAGTACGGCCATGTTTTTCGACTGCGTGTAATCGCCGCCTTATTGTTTGCGTTGACGGTGGGTTCCGGTCTTCACTTTGAAGTTGCACACGAATTTTAGGTGCTAACATGAATGGATCTGTTAATGAAATGTTTACTATTCTTTGATCCATTCGATTATCCGTAATTCGAGGCCGTCCTGATTTGGGTGCAGCCGATACTCTTCCATTTTTTTCGAAAGCCTTAACTATTTTGAAGATGGCTGCTACAGATGTACTAAAAAATTTAGCGATTTGTCTATATGAGCTTCCCTCGTCTTTCATTTTAATAACAGTTCTCCTTTCTTCGTTTGTCAAAAGTTTGACTTTAGCCATTTTTCAATAATGATCTTGAAAAAACAGAATACGATAGAAAACTTCTTTGAAATTTACACTTATTAATGAAAATGCACACTGAAGCCATGGCTGAAGGTCTTCACAAAATAATAAAAAGACCATTCAACTATTATATGTAGATAAAACATTTCACGAATATGTGTTGCAAATTGAAAATCTAATGAATAATTGAAAGTGTTCACTTACTTTTGTAACCTCTATAAAATGTTTATATGAATAAACTGAATAGAATCGCACACAATACGTTTATAACGAGTGTAGTGACTGTTGCAAACAACAGAAGGGTGTCAATGCTATGTATTCTATTTTTATCGTAGGCGGCGTTAAATATATAATTGAATAAAATGAATTTTGCCGTTACGCACCGTAGTGTTTACTTACTTTTGTTAGATACTGTATGTATGTAACGAGTAAATGTCCACGGTTTCCCAATTGTCTTTGAATTTTCGGACACCATATAAATCTTAAAACCACGCTAAAAAGAACCTTAAAACAGGATATATACAATTATTATTGTAAAAGTCTATTAAACACTATACAACAACAACAGCCATATAAATTTCTCATAGTAATAATGATATTTTCAATTGTATCCGTATATCGAGATGATGCATAAACAGTTGGACATGTAACTGGAAATATCTCAGCCATTATGTCGAAAAATGCGGTTATTTGGTCGTTAAAAGTATATCGGCAGCGAAATAAAAATTCTGCAATGTAACCAACATAATGCTGTTTCCGAGTTCCGTAACGGGGAATATTGGCTCTTACTTCTCGTCACACACGTTATACATTCTGTGTATGAGCAACATTGTCCGGATCAACAACGTCCAATCTATGGTTCATGCTAGATCCTTGCACCAAAGTAAAAAGTATCACAAATATTTTTATGAATATCTCGAAAATTAAAGCCGAGCGGTGGTTATATGCATTACTGAAATTACTCAGAATCATGACCTTGAAAACACATTTGAAAATAATTGAAATCGGTGAAGTTGCCCCTGTTCCGAATAATTAACAAAAAGAAATGTATAATTTCCCTTCCTTCATTATATTTTTGCATTTTCTTTTATTTTTTTTTACCTGGATTAGAGTTCAAAATAAAAGAACTTCTTCTATCAATAACCGGTAGTGGATCTCTTGAGTATAATATTTTTAACTAAAAATCAGTAATGAAATAAATATTGTATGTACAGCATGTCTGATTGAACATTATGAAATTATAAAGAATTATTTATACATATTGTGATATGATGTTCAATTATAAGTCATTGAAGCCTTCTTGGTAACCGCAATTATAATTTGGATAAAACAATATATTATTCTGTTTAAAAAAATTAAGTTGCGGTGAAATGTCCTTCACACCTAAAACACAAAGAATAAATTACAAAAAGTATTACATTATTACGTAACATTTACTCACTATGTTTTTATTTGTAATAGATCGTCATGCGAATGTTTTATACTTCTGAATGCCTGATTGTAAGTGAAAATTGTCTGACCTAATTTTTCGTTCGAATGTTAACACGTTGAATTCAACAGTGAAAACAGCCATACCCCTTCAGACACAACATAATATACTATTTTTAATATACATATATCGTATAGGAAAAAAATATTCAGGTACTCAGTCGTGCTTTTATATTCCTATATTAATCTTAAAATGTGAAAATTGCTCAGGATTGTGTAACAATAAATAGTTATTTAATTAAATTAAATTTGAACTGCCGGGAACCTCCGCGACATCCAACTTATTAACACTTTGACTGCCATGTCACCCATATGTGGGTGAACCTTAAATTGAGTTACTATTTATCTGCCTACAAATACTATTAGTAAAAATATCTGAAAACGTCTAAGAGAACCAATAAAAGCCTGTAAAGATTTACATACTAATATCATTGGTTACAAATGGCGTAATTTGAGATTACTCTCATGTTGTGTCGAAGTCTAGAAAGGTGTGTCGTTTTCAGCCCATAGAATGTGGCAGTCAACGTGTGAATAATCGCTTTGAAAAGAAAATGGATTTACACATGAGTACGAATATACTAAGAAACAGATGAGGACTTCAAACTTTTTCGAACATAAGAGTTTCTAAGCCGAGGAAAGTTATGAAGTTATTAGATTCTTCTTATATCCCGTTCATATAAGAAGACAAATTAGGAGTGAATAGTTCTTTGTAGGACACGTCGCTTCTTGGAAGTGATAACGTTTATAAATTTCCCCTTTTAGTTTGATAATACAGTCACGACTATGTCTTCCACGAAAGTTTGTGGTAAGCTCGAAACAAGAAACCTTTCAGTTCGTAAATTCGAGAAGCAGGGTAAGCGCAAATAACCGCAACTTCTTGCGTATCTCCTAGTCTTCTAGCACTTAACGTGCCCTAGCGAAATTTCAACTAGCGTTTTCAGCGTATTGAAATTAAACGTTCCAGTTGACGTGACTAGATGAAAGCCCAATCTTTCGGAATAAATATATGTATATGTCATAGAGAAAGTATGAAATGTATATCAATACATTGTGCATTATGGTATATGTATATCAGTAAATGTATGTGGACATTTATTTGCGGGTTTAGAACTTTAAAATAACAATTACTATTACTAGGAAACATATACACCCCCGTTCATAAGTCACCGGACACTTACAATTAGTAAAATTAGGAGATGAATGATTTTACACTACGTAACGACTAACATTACGAAATAAAGTTAGCACCTATTAACACTTTGAGTGTCACGTCACCCATATTTGGGTGACACAAAAATTCAATCATTATTTATTTGATCATGTAGAGTATTAATGAAGATATTTAATAAGGTTTAATAGTAGCAACCAAAAAATTATCAAAGTTATTGATATTATTGATTAAAAAAGGTACAAATTACAGGTACAAATTTCCAAATATTTATTTAAATTATACGTGCATATTATTAGTATCATATTGAGGTATTATATTAACGTAAAATAGATAAAAATGGAACAACATAAAATAATAAAATCTAGTCAATATATTTTATCCACGTTCCAATAATCATTTTGCTGAAAATGAGGGTAAAAGTGACGTGTAGGGGAGGTAGCCCCGATGACATTGAACTTGATATATGTTATCAAGGACACCTTCTTCAGTAACGCTCAAAAGATTTTAGCTGTCGCTCGTTATTGTTTACAAAGTTATTAATTATTAAATATAGAACACGAAAGGAGATCCATTTTGTAACAAAGTTGATACATGTCCCAACACTTGGCTATTACTGAATGAAAAACCCGCTCAAAACTTCAACACACGGGCTCTGCCCCTCCCCCTGCACCCCCATCCAAAAAAAATCCAACCCAACCTAACTCATTTTTTAATTAAATTCAGGATAGGATAGTTTGACTTATCCGAAGGACAGATTAGGTCAGGTTAGGCTAGATCATTTCAGGTAGGGGTGCAGGGGGAAGGGCGGAGCCTCCCCCTTCTTAACCTACTCTGTCCTTGGAATAAATCAAACTATCCTATCGTGAATATAATTCAATACTGAGTTAGGTTGGGTTGGATTTTTTTTTGATGGGGGTACAGGGGGAGGGGCTCCCGTCCCGTGATTTTTCATAGTTTCGATGCCGTGTTAGCAAAAATACCAAGACGCATTGAGACTTTCTTTGAAATAATGAGTTCTATGTACCCATTAGATCGTTTAAATAC
Source organism: Macropis europaea (assembly GCA_916610135.2). Taxonomy (NCBI): domain Eukaryota; kingdom Metazoa; phylum Arthropoda; class Insecta; order Hymenoptera; family Melittidae; genus Macropis; species Macropis europaea. Next base: position 37,421,777 of record OU744345.1, read on the forward strand.
TGATTAAAATTGTCATTTCGCATACTCGTCAACTATTTCTTACATCATAATCCTCTGTCCATTCACGATTTCCTGCTTCAAATGACTTTTCTTCGTTTAGACATGTACTATTTCCACATACGTATTAGTCGTTTATGCCTTTCAACACACAAAATAACTGCTATATTTTGCTAACTTTTTTTGTTAATAACTTTTTAATAAAAAACGAGCGACGGCTAAAACTTTTTGAAAGTTACTTAGGAGGATGACCTTGATAACATATGTCAAGATAAAGGTCATCGGGGCTGCCTCCCCTAAATGTCAGTTTTACCAAAATGAGTAAGTGTCCGGTGACTTATGGACGGGGTGTACCTACTAGCAAGTCTATACACTTAATAAACATTTTCGTAAATGCATACTAATTAATTTTTGGCAATCATCTACAGCAATTTTCTTCAAACCCTCTGACCTGGCTAGTAAAATCCTGATTAATAAATAAAATACAGTACAGTTATACGGTATCCGTAGAAAATTTTGTTGGTTCTAACAGTTGTAGCGAAGTGTATCTTTTTCACAGACAGTCTGTACTTGTCCCTCCTCGCTTCAGTCTTTTGTGCGATTTCTTAGTCAAATTCTGGCTCGGTCAGGAATGTAAGGCGCAAGGTAGATGTCAAAGATAAGGTGAATTGAAACCCAAGGTGTTGGGCGAACAGGTTGAAGTGGTATTGAGGGTGTTGCTAGGTTACTAGTCTGCTACGGTAGATGAGAAGGTGGTAGACAGTGGGCTTAGCGTGTGTATCTTACACAGAAGGAGCTCTCAAAGTGTGGCACACCTCAAACGTTATGTTCTTTCTTTGCACCGACGTCAGACCTTAATTTTCTTCTCATTTTCCTCCTCCCTGTATCCTTTGTCACCTCCATTTGCTGTTTCGTTTCGCGCCGTTAATTCCACCAGTTTGTCGGAGGTTGTTTCAACCTTGAAGTGGATAATCACTTTTTAATTTTTTTGAACCATACCTGTCTGAGCGATACCTATACCGAATTAACACTTTGAGTGCCACGCAGCACCAGCCGAAAATGACAAACTTTTTAAATTTTTATACAAAATTAATATAATTATAAATTGTGCCTTTTTAAATCAACAATATCAATAACTTTTATCATTTTTGTTACTGCTAATTAACGTGGGACATCTTCGGACAATCAACGTTTCAAACTTGATTCCTTTTTTAATTACGGTCTTCTGATCGCGGCCTGCACGAGTGTTACCAGTGCCGTGCTGGCCTGCCATACCCCTTATGGAGGGAATTCCGGCAATGAGTCTTTTATCGGCTCTGGCGATATCTACCCTTGCAAACACAATAATAACACGTAGGGTAATGTAATTACCTAAAACGCCATAAAAATGTACTGGAACCTCAATCATATGAATCTAAAAACTTTCATCAGGCACAAAATGCGCTTATATTGCGCATGTAATAATATTTATTGCAAGGTCGAAATTAAAAATTTCAATTTATCCGTATTTTTGGTACTGATTCAAAGTTTATATGTACAAAGTTTCATCAAAATTAATTAACATTTAGCCAGAAAAATTTGCAAAAATATGTAAATTTTTAATATATTTTTTAAACAAATTAATTTTTTTAAAAACTATTTACATAGGCAGATTCGGCATTAAAAAATAAACAAACCGTACATTTAAACTTTCTTTCTATCTCTCATAGTCTTCGAGATATACTGCGAAATAGGGTTTTCACCCTCTACTTCGAGGGCTGTTCTCACCCCTTCAAAGTGAATAAGAGCCGATATAAAAAAATACGTGTCGAATATTTTTTCGAGATCTATATCATGTCTAAATTTCATCAAAATCGGCGTGTGTCAACTCCGTAACATTCCTTGTAAGATCTACATGTGTCTAAACGTGTTCGATATGTACAATGTATGTGTAATGAGAGTATCTTAAACTTTACACTGGCTAATTACAATGTTGTTATTTTCTGTATTACAATGTTGGGTTATTTTCAATATTCTATCGCTAGATATGAAGTAACCTATAAGCAAGGATGATTTGCGTTTCACGCAGCGCTTGGATTTCGCCGTGTGCCGTCTTTATTGTAATGACTCGGACGATTCTGTTTTCTCCAGGATGTATGGCGGTGAACCGTCCGAGTGACCAGGTAATAGGAGGAGCATTGTCCTCTCTAATCATGGCCCGAGTCCCAATTGTAATACTGAGATGTAACACGGTATGCCTCTTCCTCCGTGTTGTCTGCTCCTGTCGGTATCGTTTGTTCCGTCGATTTCGGAACTGTTTGCACACCCTGTGCATCTGCTGCCAGGAGAATGATCTTTCCGTGGAAGGGTTCGCGAAGTCATGATCAGCGACACTTGATAAGCTGTTGTTGATTGGAAGCTGAGCGGGAGTAAACGTGGAGCAATGGTTGGGTTTGGAGGAGGAAAGGGTTAGTGAGAGAGAGTTCAAAATTTTCTCTCTTTGCTTGATGAGCGTAAGGAATGTCTTGTACGATAATGACGTGTCTCCTACTATGCGTATGAGGTGACGTTTTGCTTTGAAGCAATGGAAGTGACATCGTAATAAATATGCTACGGCGCGTTTTAAGCAGGCATATAATACTGATGAGAGACTATGCCCGTCCTTTGTGCACGTGTCGATATAGCGATGGTCGGTCGCGTCTCAGGTAACTCGAGTTGCTCGAGCCTAGCGGTAGGCCAATAGGTTTCGTCCTTGTTTGACTGAGTTAGCCGACGGTGCCATAAAGTATTGTTGCGAATGTTTTCGTTTATTGACCGGCATGAAACTAAATTGATTCGATTGCTGGCGGAAGTTACATAGCGCCGTTCATAGCCACTTCTAGCGGTTCGAATACCTGCTACATGAGGATTGATAGCAACATGTAAATAATATGCGGCCGTCTTTATCCGATGCGGCGCAGCCATGGGATCAAATCGAAATGCTGTTTTCGTTATTGTCAGTTGATGATGCACGTGTGTAATTCCACCGTATAGCCTAGCTAATAGGTGGAAGGGACAATGTTTTAGTTGCGATAATGGGATGTATTTCTCCTTGTACGAATTACGCGTCGCCTTGTCGCGATAGGTATTCCTGTACGCGTGCTCTACATATGATGATACTGCCTGTGTCGGAACATTCTTGATTTTACAGTGTTTCGCGACCTGAACTAGTAGGGATCTGCATATGACGTTGCAAGCTGTTTTCTCCTTCGTTCCTGTACCGGGCGACCCACCTGAGAGGACCCATCCCGGTTGAGACCTTTGACTGGTTGTAGAATCGACTACGAGGGTGAATTGCCCTGTGCCTTGATGTTTGAAAAAGAGTTCGGCTCCTATTAACGCGTCAATATTAAGAGGGTGATTGAAAGTCGAATGAACAAGTTTAATGTCAGCTCGGAAGGCTGTTGTTGATTTACAATGAGCGTAAATCGCTCGCGATGGTAAAGTGTCCGTGATACATGGTACAATTGGAAACGTAGCGTTCGTCTGGAATTTCCAGATACGCGACTGACAAGACATCTGGATCATGGGCCCTAGATTTGTTAGCGCCTGGTTTGTACCTGCTACGGGTATATTGATGGGGTGTCTCTGTGATCCGAGTCGCGCGGCTACCTGCTTGTTCAAACAATGGGATTGCGATCCCGAATGAAATGGTACTTGGCAAGGCTGTAGCTGTTTCGTGATATCACGTATATCGATGATTATCGTGGACAATGATATTTCCGCAGTAGGATTTGTATCTAGCGCGATGGGGTTCGCGTGTGTCGCGGCTTGTCTACTTGTGATCGTTTCTTCATGGAACAGTGTGTGATGTCTACCTTCACACTGCTGATATGATCGCGAATTGCAATGTTCAGTGATGTGATCTGACCGTTGGCAAGTACAACATAGATCCTTGTTCTTTGTCTACTTGATACTTGTTCGATCCCGACGTTTACGAGTTTCGAACATGCTTCTGTAAGGTGTTCACCCTTGCATAGGTGACACGACGATGAGTTGATCGCGGAATACGCGGGTACGTGTTGACTCGGTTTTGATATGTCGCGTTTGTATGCATCCGATGTGGTTTGCGCGATCGTGTCTCGATTCGTTTGCTTCCCTTGATTGGGCCTGATTAGCGTCTCTCGCCGCGATTTATCTTGCACCGGTACGATAGGCGAAGACGTCTGAGGACTGCATTCTGTTTTTCCGTGAGTCCTTATGATTTGTCGTGCGCGAACGAGAGTTCTGTAGTACATATCTTCGAAGTTCGCTCGTTTCGCGAGGCGTAGTTCAAAGTCGGTGTCGGAAGCTATCATCTCTAACGCGTCCTAGATTGTCTCGAATGTATGAAAGTCGGTTTGCATTTGTTAAAGCCGTAAGCCTAGTTCTTCGACGCGGTATTCGTCACCGTCGGCACAGAGGTTGATGAGTTTGATAACCGAGGTTAATATTGATTTTATCGCGTTTCGTTTGCAGATGAGTTCGTGTTCACGCTGTACGTCGCCGTTGAATGCCAGTGTGAAGTGTTATATCGTACGAGACAAGGAAACGGATGAAAGAAATAAGGACGGCAGCTTAAAATGTGTCACTGAGACTTACGTGTGGTGTGATGCTGCAGATGTAGCCTTCCGAAAGATGAGATGTTAACAGGTTCGTTTGTAGTGCAGTGGTCCTAATTATTGATTTCGGATGTCGATGCACTCTCCAGCGATGTAGGATGTGGCCAACTGATTGCGAGTGTGGCTCCTAAGTGAAGCTGGATACTGCGACGATGGATGCTGCATTCGTCGCAGCGAAGTCCTCGTAGATGTTGAGGATGCTGTGCCACGTACAGAGCTCGTCTGTCGTTGTTGAGCCTTCTGATATTGTACCAGCAAGGATGCTGCGTGAGATGCTGCAGTCTCCGACGAAGTAAACGTTGACTGACTAATGATTCACAGCCGAATCTGGCGCAGCTTGGATGCTGCCGTGAGCGAAGACTTACTTTGCAGTCTTGCGGTTGTTGATCAGCGATTCACCGATCTCCAGCTCGTACCTGACGAGATCTCGCTGCAGGACGCTGTCTTGTTGCAGTCGAATCCTGTGAACGTTGTTGGATGCTGCGTCTCATGCACAGCTGAACGATACTCCTTCTAGTGTCGTGCCACCAAGGATGTTACGTATGTTGATCATGATGGTCCAAACTGTTGGGCCCCCTGGTGTCGTACCAGAACGAATGTTGTGGAGGATGCCGCAATGCTTATACAGCCGAATCCTCGTTGTTGAATCTGGACCAAGGCGTTGTCAGCTCTCGATCACAGCCGTTACAGACAGACTGTTATGGAGGATGCCGCAATGCTCATGCAGCCGAATCCTCGATGATGCTTCTGGACCAAGACGTCGTCAGCACTCGATCTCAGCCGTTGATGTTCCGGATGCAGCAGACTGATGTCTCCACGCTGGATCCGGCATGAAGAACCCAAATGTTTTCGGTCTTCGTTGTGATGAAGTATTGTTGGACCAGGTTTCCACAGCCCCTGATCTGATATGAAGAACCAAAATGTTTTTGGTCGTAATTGTGTTGAAGAAGTGGACCACGTCTCCAAGGCGCCTGATCCGGCTCGAAGGACCAAAATGTTGAGCGTTCTTCAGTGTATGAAGAATGAGTCTTCACTGAGCACTCTGGTCCTTGTAGCACACGCTGTAAGCGAGTACTATCTCCAAGTCAAATTAATGAGTTGGTGCCGCGTTGAAATGTGACTCACGTTGAACTCGTTGAATGTGGTTTATTTGGACTTGATACACTATTAACTGATGTGTGAATAGGTATAAGTTGTTACGCGAACGTGTATCTACAAATGTGAATGTGTATGTGATGAGTGAATGTTACAACAAGTGTGTTTGTGACGTGAGTGTCAACGAGAGGATGTAGAACGTGAGTGTGTCAAACGTGAGTCAGAATGTCAGACGTGAGTATGGAGAACGTATGTTAAACGTGAGTATGTCAGACGTGATTGTGAATGTCAGACGTACAGTGACTCTTATTAATATTCGGACACTATAGTACTGTATCCATTATTGCTTTGTATATTTGACCATAATTAAATTAACACATTTTTTGTTTTTTGTTACATTAAAGCATGTATTCCACTTAACAAAAATGCAAATTTTATTTATTTAAACTATTTAATTTGTAGTACAACGAATAATATATTAAAAAATGTATTGTTCCAACATCGCAAAAATATTCGGACACTTAACGATCTATAATGTTCGTACATAACAAATACATGTGTGTTAGATGAAATTATTAACATGTTAATATTTTGTCGGATAACCCTTTTGTTTAATTACGTGTCGCAATCGACTGGGCATGTTAGTAACAATTTTTTGCAAATAATTTTGCGTGATACGCTTCCATTCTTCAATTAATCGTTGCTTTGATGTGATTGATGTGATTGGTGTTGTTCGAATCTTCCTGTCTAAATAATCCCATAAATGTTCTATCGGATTTAAATCCGGCGATTGTGGTGGTGGATGTAACACTTGGGGGCAATTATATAGTAGGAATTCTTGAACTATCCTGGCTTTATGTTTGGGGTCATTGTCTTAATAATATTTGAATGTGTATTCAATGTCCATTGCAGTTACACTTTTTCTTAGATTTTGTTTTAAAATATCTAAATACCTATTTTTATCCAAAATTCCATCTATAAAAGCCAACTCTCCAACTCCTTTCGACGAAATACAAAACCATGATACTTCCACCACCGTGCTTTATCGTTGGATTTAAATTTCTAAAACTGAGCTCTTCATTCCGCTTACGCCACACTATTTTTCACCCATCAGATCCAAATAGATTGAATTTACTTTCATCGGAGAAAACAACATCATTCCACCAGGTCTGTTCTTTATGAACAAATTGTTTAGCGAAAATTAATCTTTTTTGCGATTTGCCTCATTTATGTATGGTTTCTTACGTGTCACTCTACCGTTATATCCATGTTCCTTCAACACCCGACGTATTGTATCTGGATGAACTTTCTTTCCTGACTCTTGAAATAATTCAGAAGTTAACTTAGGAGCACTTAAACCAGGATACTTTTTTATTTTCCTCACAATATTACGTTTATCTCGGTCCTCAAGTGTTTTTGGCCGTCCCTTTTGAGGAATTGACTCTATCCGATCCTCACGATTGTATCGTCTTACAATATCCACCACGGTACTCTTACTTAAATTTAAAATGTTGCCGATTTCCCGATAAGATTTTCCTTTTTCGCGGTGAAAAATGACTAATTGTCGCACATCAAACGAGGTATTTCTGCTTTTCCGTCACATATTCGAAACTTTTGACTGAACACAACAATTTTCGAACAGTAACTGATATTCCGAGGTATGCTATACACCTTGCTCAACATTATGTTTGTAAACAGTATTAATAGCCGACTAAGCTGAAGAGTTATAATCGAGAAACGTGGAAGTATACCGAAGAGCGCTCAACAATATATAAAATGAAATATATAAAAATATTACGTTGTGTAGTATTTAATGTAATAAGCGAAATATGCAGTCCATAACACGTCATAAACTTCATGAAATAATTAACAAGACATTGAAATATTCCTTTTATAAATATACCCCTCATGTTTCTTGATTACAGTTTGTAATTATTTTCGTACTGTAGCAGTTAATTTTGTTATTATTTCTATTATAATGTTACTGTACCAAGCAAGTGTCCACGTGTGTGTCTTTGATGTGAATACCATTTTGTTACTTGCTTGCCTAGTTCATTCATAAATTATAATAAAGTGGAGGTCTATAGACCAAAATTCCAGAGTTTTTAACCATTTTAATATATTAACATTTGACTAGAAAAAAATGCAAAAATGTTATAATTTTTTAAATATTGTTTAAACAAATGAGTTTTTGGCAAAACCGATCACATAGCTCAATTTTTAATTAAAAAATACACCATTTTTAAAAAAAATGGTTACCCTACGTCCAATAGGTTTCGAAATATTTGATAAAATATGGTTTTCAGCCCCCACTTTGAGGGCTGTTTTCACCCCTTCAACATGGATGGTTGCCGATATAAAAAAATATGTGTCGAATATTTTTTCGAGCTCTATATTACACTAAAAATTCATAAAAATGATGGTTGGGAATCATCCCTTGTCAGTCTACTTTGAACTCTGTGTGGGTTAATTATGAAATAAACCCTACACGCTCACATTCCTTCACGGTCCATTCAGAAAAGTCATCATTAACTATAATATAAAATATATTTTATATATAGTAACTATACTATAAAATATATTTATTACCTCAAATGGTTTGTTATTACGATCTTAAATATTATATTATAAGATATCAACATATTTAATATTGCTTGTCAAGTAAAATTTTTCAAGATTATTTTACACGAATTTCGTGTATGTTTGCCCTGGAATTGAACGCAAACTTACATTTCATTAAAATCGGCGATTTACACTTAGGTGATGTCCCTTGTTAGTATCGTTCGAATAGTTATGGTCAGTAGAGTATGTTTTGCTTATATATTTCTGCTGGTTGTTTAGACTCATTATTATGTATACAATCATAGTTTCCTTAAAAAACAAGTGCCCTAATATGTACTCTTGAGCGATAATATATATTTTTTTCAAGGTTGTCTCATGAACTAAGAAAGTGAACATCTGTGGAACGATTCATTTTCAAATGTGTGTTTATTAAAACTTTTTTTATGTTTTTCAGTCAATTCTGACCTCTACAGTTGTGCCTATAACTCAACAGCCTGTGTGTAGTTTTCATGGAAAGACTACAATTTTATAGGACTTTACATACAGGAAACGATATTTATTCGAACGCCGTGTTTGGCGTTAATTGCCTCTTTGCTTAGCTCGTTTATCGTGAGTGTTCACAAATTGATCGCTATACATTCGGTTAACAGCTGGTCACTATGTACAACGTTGTACAACAGCACTCTGGTTTCAACAACGATAACCAACAATGAGCCCTTCGACCATGCGGCAACTCGATAGATATACCCACGATCTGTTATGTCAGCCCCTCTTGTTTCGACGTTGCGGTTGCATTAAAACAACCTGTTACCTCAGAACAGGTAACTCTGATCCTAGTTTTCTAATAACGAAAAACGATCTAATAGTTAACGACGGATATTGCATAATGCGGTTCCTCGTATATCAGCGATAGCCTCGATGGAAGCAATACGTTTACCTTAAACCATAATACAGTAAACTGGCTGTAGAATCGATACGTTAGAAACTATGAAGCGTGTTTGATAGCGTTGCTCTCAAATTACGTGAATTTTCGACTATGTACAGGGTGATCATACAGTCCCGCACTGTTTTCCAATTTAAATAACAGAAAATGTACAAGTAATGGAACTATGTAGTAAAAATTGTATGAATGTTCAAGTTTCAATCCTGTGCACTCGAAATGCTTTACACTTAATATTCATAACCTAGAAGCACAAGTTATTGTATTCTAAATGCACTTTATTTCAATACCCGAATGCTTACAAAACGTGTGCATTGAACATACAATTCATGAAATTGAACAGAATTTTTAATCGTTTTTAAAAAATTGAAAATTTGAGGCATTAATAATATTGTAACCCAACAGTACCAGTCGAGTACAAGGTTGGGTTAGGCTGGTATTCTGAATGCACATTTTATATGTTTCAATCAGACAGTAATCCCTTAACATACAAAGACGTCTGGGATACGTCATTTGTTTCTTATGTCGTTATAAAGCTGACATAATTTTAAGTTGAGGTATATTAAATAATATTTTTTGAATGCATCGAGTTTCATTTTATTTGTATGTCAAAGGGTTAATACTTTCGAAATGCTGACTTTTTAATTGTAAGAATATTCAGAGGCGATATCCAGATATTTCTTACAAAATTATGAAATAAAATCTTCTTTATAAAACCATCCATGCTGGTACATTTAACCGTAACCCAACCCTGTAATTAATTACAGAACAAAAAGAAGGTCAAGGATAATCTTCCACCTCATTTCCTCGAACACTCCTCGAGTGGCCGTGGGAATGAAATTCACAGTGTTTCACCGGGACGATTTTCAGGAAAGTAACAGCGTGCCGTCTCGGCAAAGCCATTTCTATCGTATGTATCGGTTCAATTTTCATTTCCTTCCAATTTTCCACGGTACTCTTCAGTCGATTTGAGTGGGTACATACTCGAGTTAACGACTTCATCCGTGCTTCGTTCGTTAATCGACAGCGAGAGGGAGGGTTCCAAGGAAACTTCGACAAAGTGATCGAGGCTGGAACATCCGTAGCCAGTGGGGGTGGTTACTACGGAACGAGTTTTCGAAAATTAATTAATTCGTTCATTAGGAGAATCAATATTGTTCGTGTCGTAAGACCAAGGGCTCGTGGACCAGACGTTACGAACACCACCTGTCTTATCTGTGAGCTGCCCTTTGCTTTTCGTATAATGTCGTGCGGAACGAGCTGCTGGAAAGCATCCCCCAAGGCCATTTCGAGTGGAAACTCGTTCCAAGTTTCGGACACGCGGATGCATCGATACAAACAGACATCGGCGTTGTGTACTTGTGCACGGGCTTGCAGGCGGATAGAAACCAGTGGGTATACACTACCCTTCAAAAGTTTTGCTACATCCAACGGATTTTTCGCCATCGATTGGGCTACGAACGAACGAACCACACTGTGCGGTGCTCGTGATTAATTATGGACGAACGACCTCGTTTAGAAATGTTTTCCTTTAGATGCAATCTGGAATTCTGTAAAAATCCGGTAATTCCGTAATATATTGTAAAAAACCCGATTGTCACTATTGGTCCACTTTGTGTGAGAATCCTGATGATCGCAGGGTGCAGCGAAACTTTTGGCTGGCAGTGTACGCCACGTTGACGAAAGCGTGCGAAACGGAGTTAGTATACGCGGTAGCTCGATGGTCGAATTCAACAGCTCTGCAATATTCTCTGTGGCATGAGAGGCCACGCTTCGTCGACGTTACATTATTCCGCTCGCGAGAATAAGCAGATTCGATCGTGCCGCGGCAAAGGAAATTCGTATTACGACCGATTCGATCGGTCGCGGAGACAGTGACTGGCAGCCAGACACCGTTTCCCATTAGCGACAGAAAACGCGCGCTCTGTTATCTACGCGTGGCTAGTCGATACGTATCATGAATTCGAAACGTGCTTCCCTATGAGGCTGATAATCTAATTTCTTCCCTTTCCTTTCGCTCGATTTTTCGTTTCGTCGAGTCCATTATTCTTCCCGCTGGCCGGCTGTGAATGCAATTTCAACGGATTCGAGCGAAAGTAAAACTGAAATGTCACACCGTCTTAGAGGGATCGTCAAGATCGCTCTATTCTCATTGTGTCTAGTGTTAGAAGAAGTCGCATTGGGGATCACCGATTTTTGGATGATATTAGGATTAACCCTTCAGGGTCGACGCGATTTTTAGGTCCTTTTCGTGTGGTCGACACGTTTTCGATGATTCAGACGTTAGGACGTAGCTTGTTGTATAAGTTGTTGTAATTTTTAAATGAGTTATATTTGCAAATTGCAATTTTCACCAGTGCGTTTAGTATAGACAGAAAAATGTAGAAATTATACTTTACCTTAATAATTCATGTTCCAGAATGATCAGCAGCGAAGATTCGCGGGTTGGCGCAGTGCAGGGTTGTCTGTGGGGTTAAAATACAGGGTGTTGAAAACAAGTTGCAGGATATGCATGGACTGTGCTAAGCTGGAAAGTTGGCGTGCGCAATAAACGCGGGTCTGATTGGTTATAGAATAATAGGTTCACCTACTTGGACACGATCATAAAAACAGAGCATACGCATTTTCTTTATTGGCCGAAATGGTCACATCTACTAAACAGATTATAATAGCACCGTGTGACAAAGAGAGCGACCGGACACATCCAAACCGAGTGGGATAGAGCAATCCGACAAATTTTAAAGCAATAGCGTAGGCATTTCAGAATGTTAACCGTTAACCCATTTTTTCCAACTTTGCGTGTACGCAACATCTAAAAAAGTATTTCAGTAATATTCAAAAAATGATAAAACAAATAGCAAAAATGGAAATATAGCGAAACAAAGTCAGAATCGTTTTGACAACGACAGAGGAAACACCTCCAAGAGATTACCAGCTTCTTTCGAGTTTTACTTGACTTTTATTATTTTGTTTTTATTATTATTATTTGTAATAATAGTAGTAGGAGTAGTTAATAGCATTAAGTTTAGCGTGAAGTTTACTATCATTAGTATTATCTAGTGTGTCTTTATTATCAGTATGTTACTAGTGCTACCATGACTGTTATTATTATCAGTGAATTCTTGTGCATTATGGAGCGGTGTGTTAGAAATAATAATTACACTTTAGAATTTGTCCCGAGCTGGACCGATAGTGTGAAAACGCTTCTTGATCCACCGCTAGTCAATCCGCAAACTTCGAGTGTTGTTACATACGCATTTGTCCTCATCATCCACCAAATGGGAGTATAATGTGAAATATTCCTCTTCAGTTTTCCTGTTCATCAAACTGGGATGAATCCACATTGGTCTGTCGTGTTTTTTCCTTCATTGACACTTATCACTTTCTTTATCTCCTTTGTCCAATGTGGAAAAAATGGTTATGAACTCGATAGTATGAAGCATTAATTACAATTATGTGTACTAAGTTTTTACAAATTATTGTCAGTAGTGGAATTTAACAAATCAGTAACAAAAAGACAGTAAAGTTATTTTACGCTTATGCCTGGGTTAGCACGTTGGGAATATTTTCCGTCTGGACACGACTTAGACCCGGAAGTTTAAAACAGTATTAATCGTATCAAACCTGGCCAGGAAAGCCTCAGATCCATTTAAATAAATCATTACTTTAAAATTTTTCAGAACTCCCACGCGTGTTACATGGTGGCACCATTGACAATCAATTATTTCGATCATTCGGTCTTTTTGGAATGATACCCGGAGATAATTGTGCGTATCAAATTCCAGAATTTCTGGCCTATCAGTGGTCCCGTGGTCCGGTAGTGCCACATCATCGTAGGACGAAACGGTCACCGTGGAAGCGTGATAAGAAGCAAGGTGCAAGGGAAACGATGGTACTCGAAGAAAAGGGGTGCTCTGAAAAACCTACCGCAATCATCCTAAGGGGATTCAGGGATCCCTTTCGGCCGTTATGTCATCCCGTGTACATCCACCATCGCTCGAACGTCCGTTTTCCGCTTCTGTTTCTCATTTTTCGTTACGCTGTTTACTGCTCGTTGCCCTCTGCGTACAGGCAGAGCAGAAGTCGCTTTAATGGCTCCACGGAGAACACAGCAGTTGGCCAAAAAAACAATTCCAACGTCCAGGATCTCCTTCAAGTTCACAGAATCGGTCAGCAATTCTGATGCCTTTTCTTTTCGACCCTCTTCGTTCACTTTTTTTTTCTCGATTCGCCATTCCAGCTTCGAGCGGGCAGTTTTTACGACCACCCACATCCTCGTGAAAAGAAACTTTCGGACCTGTGAAATATTTGTTGTAAATATTCTTTTTGCTAGAAGTAGAACGTCGATAACGAGAGACCGTGTAGCAATATTCTGGGATATTTGTAATGACAAATTTGGTGTATTAGAATGTTGAATTACTAGAAAGATCGCAAGATTAAACTACAATAATGATGACTTAATTTTTTAAGAATAAGAGGATACTAAGGATATCTTCTTCGGGTAATATGTTATTATTTTTCAAACAAATGGTCGTTCTATATTTTTTTATGATAAGTTCCCGAATTTAGGTCCCTTTGAGCGATTATTCTGATATTTGTTTATTTCGAAAGTTTTGTTTTCCTATTATTTCGGATAATCAATGTTCTACTGTCATTTCAGGTTTACTTAACACCGTCATGGCCATCCGGAGTGCAGCTCTGCTCCGGCCTTCCCCCACTTTAGGTCCGTTCCTTTCGTTTCAGTTCCCTCCAGTCCCCCCTCGGTCCATCATCGTCACAGATCACAGCCTGTATGAGGAGAATGGACGCAGAGTGGGGGTAGGCCGGAGTGGGGTTGCGCTCCGGATGGCCATGACGGACTTAACACATTATCTGCGGGTCGCAGAATGAGCGCCACTTATATTTATGCCTAGTGGACAAAAATCAGGGAAGTGTGAAGAAAAGGCGCATTTTAGAAAACACGAAATATTTTCAAAACTAACAGTCAAATTTTAACAAAAATAAAAATAAAAATAATAATACTAATCGTTATCATAAATCGTTTTTTTATGGTCATTGCGTGTATAAGATACACTGCACACTTGAACATTTTCAAAATAATAACATAATGATATTTGAAATATTGTACCGTGTAACGTTTTAATTTATTTCAAATTATTTAAAATATCAGTTTACTATTCTATTCGAAGAGCTAATTCCAAAAATATTCACCGTATGGATGATCCATGGAAAAAAACTCTTAATTATAGTGTAAAATATTCAAGTCATTGCAAATTATTGCAGATGTGTCAAGTTAAATTATTATATGTAAAATAGAACGTAAAGCTGTATTATCCAGTACATACACACATAGAAAAAGATTAATTCCAATTGTCTTTATTCAATCTTCCACACTCCGAACGCTGCATTAACTGAGCAACGGCGATTGTTAGGAATACTAGTTATAACTTTTTCGTTTGAAATAAAAAAATTATAAAATGGTTCAGCATTTAAAATTGCAGTTATTGACAATAACAACACTATTGAAATTAACAGATTAAAATGATGTTTCAAATTCTGATTTTCCACTATCATTTCGAATAAAATTTTTCCAGGTCTACAGTACAGCCAACCTCTGTTGTGTTAAAATAATTTTTCCGCAGCTTCTATATTAAAAGCTTTCAAATCCACCCCATTGAAAATATATTATCTTGGCGATCCGATAGTTTTCGTTTGCGAATGGACATTAAATAGACTCTATCATTCATTCTCTCCCATTATATACATTTCATAGTATGCTTAATTTACTGCCGCTCCCGTAGCAAAATCTGTCCGTGAGACGTTCACGAATGATTTAATGTAGCCACGTAATCCTGGTTTTCCTCCTAACACCGTTGGCTCACGTTTTACATATTCTTACGAGATAAAGGCTACAACTCAAGCAATTAAGATCGCGTCCTTTCGATATTTTTGATTAAGCTGCAATTTTACTTCGCCTGCCGGTTCTCGCGGACCCTTCGGAGGAGCCTCTTGCCGCACTGAATTTGGAGAGATAAGTTCTCCCCGGGTTCAGGGTTTCGAGTCATGCATTCTCCTGGAAGTGTACGGGATAAGGAGAATAGCCGGGTTTTAGGGGCGTCGGTGGAAAAGGAGAAAAAGAGGCGAGGGAGGAGAGAAAAAAAGAGAGTTAGGGTAGAGAAGAGAGTGGCGGTGTCAGGGAGGCCAGGGCTCGCCGTCGCCGCGAACTTTTGCAGATATTGAATATGTCGGACCATCAATCACTTCGGCGCAGCAATATCCGAAGGTATTGGCCTTATATTTGTTTCTATATCGTGCACCGATTTATGGTTAAAGCACGTCCTTCCGTCAGCCACTGGAATCATCTTTCGAGCTTATGAGTATGCCGTTTTCTTCGCTAGAAATGCAGACCGTGTTTTGCGAATTAACGACAGCGTGAAACGTTCTTATACGACACTTCAGTGAGAACAGAAAAAACAAGCTTCCAGTTTTTGTAATGCTGTAATGCTCCTTCGCTCTGATACGATGACACTTAGGCCTACTGTATGGACGCAGAGAAACTTAATTAACTTAACCTGATAATTGAGTATAATGACTTAACTCGTCATTTCAAGCAGACCTGGGCAAATTTTATTTGAAATGAAGATAAGAAATAGCTATTTGAAATAATATCTCAGTGTGTTATTTTCAATACTGTTATTTGAAGATACAGACGACATCGATTTATTTCAAATAATAGCAATTTGAAATAATAAATGATTTCATTATTTCGTTATTTGAAATTGGGCAAAAGAAGTAATTACCAAAATAATTCAACCAGAAGACTTTATTTCAAGAAATTTTTATAACAATTTGCTTTGAGCAAAACTCTCTCTTCAAAAAGCTTATTAGTGAGAGATTTTTGTCTAGGACCATCTAATATAGTTGCGAAAGAAAATAATCATTCTACTGGTACGGAAGATGGAAGGGGGCTGTTATTCTTCAGGAAAACGTCTTTCCAAGACTGTAAGTGGTTGATATTCCTCAAACAAAAGTTGTAACATTATATCGTATAAACAGAAGAGTGTGAATTGAATATGAACACACCAAGCATAAAACCATAGTGTCAGAAAAGTAAACGCGATACGATTGAAGTACATCAGTTGAATTACTGAATGAGTATTTCATTATTTTATTATCTTAGACACAAGACGATTATTTTCAAAATTATTTTCTGGAATAAAATAACGCAATTGTATTTAGAAAAGAAAATAATTATCAAATAAAATTGAAATATTATTTCAAATAATGTTATTTCAAATGTGCCCAGGTCTGATTTTAAGTGCCTTTTGGAGCGGGTAAAACGAGTTCTGCTCGTCACTGACATTCAAGCGTTCCTTATAATACATTGAACGGTCATATTAATTCTTCAGAAATCCTGGAACTTCTATACTAAATCTAATGCTTTTTCATATAACACCACACACTGCTAACTATGGCGATAATAAGCGTATTAACCGTTTGTATAATGTTGTTACAACATCAAGAACACTAACATGAACACTAAGTCTAACACCAACATCATTACAACAACAGCAGCAATAATAACAACATCCGAAGCAGCAGCGAGTTTAGACAGTTAGGTCAGTCGGTCGGTTACCAACTGCATACGATATTTGAGAATAAAAACATATATTTGCATAAACATTTGCAGTTTAATAATAAACATACTATTTAGGAAATATGACTGGAGATTATCGACATGAACTTTTATTCTAATAAAGATTCAACTAAAAGTTTTATCTTACTTGTTATTTATGCGTCTATTGTATTACATTTGATATTATTTATTTACTTATACTTATTATCTTATTTATTTGTTTATTCGTTGTTCGCTTTTTATGTACTCAACGAAAAGTGGATTAGAAGATGTCGATATGCTTTGAGGATATCTCGCTCTCTTGACATAAACAATTCAGATTTTTTCAAGTGGGGCTACTTAGAAATCTGTTTGTATTATCTAAATACACCAGACGCAGGCTGTCTTAACACGTTGTCCGTCATAGTGAAAATTACCATACCTGGTCAGACATCATATCCTTTTGTCATACACAATTCAGAAAGCAAAAATATACTTAAGTTTCTAATCGTATATGTACTTCTTGCCTTATATTAGTATATCAATATTAGTACACTTAGTACTATTCAAACTTTAACAAGAATCAGTACTTTCTTAATTAAATTAAATCTGAAATAATGTTGGCTGCCGCTGACATCTATGGCAGTAAAACGTGCTGATCGACAATATTAGTAATTTGTATAGATTCATAATAGTTCTATCAGATCTCATTAGAAGCAGTTACTGATGCTATTTATGACTAAATAAGTAACAGTTCTATCTGCGTGTTATTCATAGATATGTGAGGCGGCAGTCAACGTGTTAAAACTGATTTTCCACGATGTCGATAGCAAAACTTGTTGATACGATGCGTTGCAGCGTGTATGAAACTGTAAACGATAATATTCGTCAAACGAAAATCTTGGTTCATACATTTTCGTTGCATGTACGATGTCAAAGGCGTTTAATATCTACGTGCGACATTCCTGGCACTGCAGGAAGTCAGTGTGTTTGGACAAATTATTGCACTCATAAATTCTCCTCAGTTGTCTGCGAAGCAAGTTAAAGAGAGGTGCGTACATGTTTCGCATATCTAATAAAGGAAGAGCAAACATATCCTCGTGAATCTCTGTTTTTGTGTACGTGTACCCAAGAACGCTAGAGAATTAACGCAACGTTGATTCTCTATTAATTTTTCATTCAGTGCCATTTCCTAACTAGAGTGAGACTATATCTGCTTACGTATAGGGGCACTGTTTTCACACGTGGATAAAATTCTTGCTCCTTGTAATGCTTACAAAATGGTTCCAACATGAATTATAAAATATTCTAACCTCAGAGACATGAAAGCGTTCAGACTGTGTAAATTAACATGTTATATAAGCATATTCTCTAAAGTTTCCACAAACATCGTAACAAATGTGCACATACAACACAATACTTGTGAAAGTATTCTATAATATGTGTAGAAAGTCATCAGTCAACCAACCAGCCAGCCAACTAGCTAGTCAACTAGCCAGTTAACTAGCCTTCCGACTAGTCAGCTGACTAGTCAGGCTGGCAGACAGGCAGGTATCTATGTGAAAGAGTGTTATTAACGGTAAATCATACATTTTAAAATAGAGATATTCCATCACTCATATTCTTTGCAATATGGTACAGCGATTAAAAAAGATCGTGGACTTACTGCGTTTTACTTGATTATGTATCTGGGGTATAAATGTAACACGGGTGCCTCGCAACGCAAAAAAAAATTCGAATTCCTTCATAATTCCTCCTTTGTAGGCTGCTCCAGACTCTGCACACTGTAACTTATAAATATTCATTGTTTCGTATGGAACATCGGGTAAACAGTCTAGAGATCAGGTGAAAAATAATCCAGCTCCTTTAAGCGAGGGATAAATTCATTTCAACCACTAGAAATTCGTGTTAATTTTGACAAGCACTGATTTTCGCCCAATATAGAAGACTCGTTTCCCGGTCGGTTCGGGGGAATCACCCTACAAAGTGCTTCGCGTGTAGACACCGTGGCAAACGCTGGAAACTCGATAGGGAGTCAGACCTCTCAAGATGGTGCACCTTGGCACTTTGCTATACGACAGTTTTTTCGTCCCTTCCTATGTCGTTTGAGGACATATACGGCAAGCTGTTTCTTCCTCGAGCGACTGTTAGCTGGCTACCTTGTGCCTGTCTCGTCGTTCCTTTTCTCTGAGGCTACCCGTAGCGACGGGAAGAGCGACTACGAGGAGAAGAGATATTGTAGGGAGGAGGCGGTCGATGAGGGAAAAATGCGAGACGGGGAGTCCGTTGAATGTTCCAAGTTTCTTTATTAGATCGGGGGTGTCCATTCGTCGGAAATGGACCAAAATATCCTCCCTCCTCTTTCCCAGTTCTGCATCGTTCCGCCTCTCCCTGTGTCGCATTTCCACGGCGAGGGTGTTTATACCGAAATGCAAAATTCGTAGGACGGCATAGGAGGGGCTCGTGAAATCTAATACGAAATAAGGATGAAATCCTCGAGAACTTTCATAGGCGTATCAGTGGAGCCTCCTGTGCTTGCAAACATTTTTTCCTCATCGAATATCGTTTTGTACCGGTGTTTGTACCGATCGACAGTGACCCAATATCTTTCGTCTCCCCGTATGATGCTTCTAACCTCTTCGAAGGAAGCGCATTCCGGCAACATGACGCCAATAAAATTCCGAGGAGTTTCGGCGAAGAACTTCGAATATTAAGAATAATATGAAAAACTGAAATTGTTCCGTAAGCTTTGGAAATGTGCTAGGTATTTGTAAACATCTGATCGTGGATTGGAAAATTGCAGAGGATGCGATTTGATGTTTTAATTAATCTCTAAGATTCGAGGAGAATTATCATTGGATTATCTTTAGGATTATCATACGTGAGGTGACACTGAATGTCTCTATTATAGTACATTGAATTTTATCTGCTTTGTAATCGTGAAATTAGTAACTGATTGCAAAAAAGTAACAAATTGGTATGTGTTAGATTGTTCTAGAGACTGAAGGTTAGCAGATTTGTACAGGAGACTAACTGAACATGTAGAAATTTAAATGTTGTAGGAGCTAAATGTAAATTACAACTGAATATAGATGAAATTCTATATGAAATTATGTGTATACTTACAATTAGAGTGCCTCCTCAGATAACTATTATTAATATACTAATAATAATATAATAATTATAATTAATAATTAGTAATATTCTGGTTATTAGTAATAATCTGGTAATTACTAATAATTATATTACTATTATCAATTCTTTATCCATAATACTGTATCATTAAACTATTGTGCCTTCAAATAAGTTTCTTAATCATAAACTTCAGTTATTGTTGCTTATTAGAAAAGCAGTTTCCACTGAGAATGCTCTGAGCTCTTTGAAAGAGGAGCTAATTAATCTTTCAGAAGTTTCTTATTAAAGATTAGAAAGATATAGAAAGATCTTAATAAATCTTTCAGAAGTTTCAGAAGTTTAGTTTGGCTTAATACATAATGTATAAAAATTTATATATTAATGTATATATATTTTCCGAATTGAAGAAGCTTTTAGAAGGACAACATTTTCAGTCCACAAATGCGAGAAGCAAGATTATGAAAATGGATTGAGGAAGCTTCAGCTCAGCTTCAGTTCGTCGATGGCGGAATTAGAAACCTTATGTATACAGGAAATAAGTGCACGGATATAGAAAAAACATACAACAAAATGTAGCATTATCAATGAGGAATGAATAAAAATTCTAATAATTAATAAAACAATCAAAGTAAACGTCCATAAAACTGCGATCATTAACAGAATAATTAAAATACAAGTAAATAAAAATTACAATAATTAATAAAATAATGGAAGTAGAATTGTAGTACAGTAGAACCTCGATTATCCGAACACCGGTTATCCGGCCGTTAGTCACGTTACATCAGTTACAAGCTGAAATTATTGTTAGTAACACTGTGTAATTAATTCTGTACTACTATGTTCATTAAATTCAAAAATAACATACCCATTTCTATGCAAAACATAGTTGCAATGTGAGTCAAGTCGTTATTAATTACAGTTCGAATAATCGAGGCCCTACTGTAATTATTAGGTTGAGTCATAAATAACTTCCAACACATAACAAATTATTTCTTTCTAAAAATTCAAATAGTTTATCTGGGATACTGATTTTTGCTACATATTTGAAGGCAAAAATCCCTAAAACGTAGACATACTGCAGGAGCAACAGTAATCACTCTATAATAAATTATCAATAAATTCATGATGATAAACCGAAAATTATTTATCATTCAACCTAATAATAAAATACTTTAGATAATCAATGAAATATTTAAAATGAAAATAAATAAAAAAATGTAATAATATAATTCTCATTACGTATAGAATATTCCGCCCAGATATACACTGCAATTGTATTGTAATTTAAAATATACGCCACTGACTCGACTTCATCCAGAATAAGGAAAAACAAAGACATTTTCTTTTTTGATATCGATCCGTGGAAGAACCTTCTCTCGTCAGCAGCAACACGTGCACTCTGTTCGCCCACGATATTTATTTTACCGTAATTCTCTTTCTGGCGCGTGCACGGTAAGTGGATGTTTCGCGGTTTCGTCCAATTTCGCGTATAAGAGGAAATGTCCCTGGAAGTTTAGAGAACTTTAAAGCCACTCTATTCCAAAGATCGGAAAAGTACCATTCCTATGCTAACAGGAGCTCCTTCAATTATACTTCGTCCTCGGTCTTCGCCAATTGTTATTTGTCCTCGTTCATCCACCTCTCTTTTTTTCAGCATGATTTCCCCGTTTTGCATAATCTGATTTCGCCGACTTACCGGTTTCGCGCGTTCACCTTTATTATAATTAGCCCGTATTTCCGGTGGATTGTTTGTGGAATATTAATCAGTTGTGAAATTGATTCTCTAGGAGATTAATTTTAGTACCTCGTTCAACTCCGTTTGCAATTTCCGTGAAGCTTATTTCCTCCAATTTATGGGGTAAATTATACAGTTTTACGATTGAAAATGACAAACGATAAGAAACAGTAGGAATCCACGTGCGTACGTATAGTCATACATGCCGCTCATTCTTCTCGTCGCCTATAAAGTCATGACGTTCTGGCTGTACGGAGGGATGAAATTTACGGTTCTTTTATGGGGATTTTTATCGCTGTGTAAACTATGCGATATCCTCCCATATCCGTTTCCGCTCTTACGGATGGCCTCGACCTTTATCCCTCATAGAATCGAGTTAGCTTTTCCGAGAAGATGTATTCTGATAAATCGTTCGATTTCTCTGTGGTCGTTAAATAACGTCCCCTCTACTTCGTTATGTCCTATTAAAAACGCCCCGGAAAGACGACTTTTAAACGCACGTCAATATCAAATTGATCGAACGTGACTATGCATGAGTACGCGTAGACAGATAGATAAATGAACCTCTTGATTTGACAAGTAAAGTAGGTCCCCTTTTTGGATTCTTGAAAAATTGATTTTTACTTATTAGGACTTTTCAAAAACTAAACAAGAGAACGGAGATTCTTTCTTTTTCTCTCTTAACGTCGCATCAACTACCATGGTTATTAGCCACGACAATATTTAGTTACAGTACAGTTGTAAATAGTTTTGTTTCTTTCAGAAATTGGAGCAATTGAGACATTTTTTTCTGGTTGGAAAAATTCTCTTTTAAGTTGTAGCTTATATTGTACTTTTGGCGTAGTGTCGAATATTCACTGCAATGTATAATTAAGTGGTTGACAGTTTTTTGTACGTTACATTTGTCACCAATTGGAGGACTATTTTTTAAGAGTAAATATGAATGGGTTATATTTGTATGTCCAATTTTAATTCGGGAAATCGGAATTTGTTCTCTTTTTGTTAGTTCTGGTGGAATTTTCTCCTTAGTTGTGAAGCGCTGTTGATTATCTGGCTACGCGGTGGTGCTGTATTTTTCCATTTCGTTTACCATATCATTTTTATTTTCTTGAACGTATATTCTTATAGATCAGTCAATGATGGGGGGATTTGTGATTGAACTAAATTTTGCAGGATGTCGGTAGCCTCTTTTGCCTCTGTATCTGCTATTGTTTTGCCAGTTATACCAGTATATGACACGATCCATACGAGGTTTATGTTTATTTCTGTCCTATTTACGTCGAAGTGTGTCCAGAATGTCAAGTATCCTATCATAGGTAGATGTTCTATTGTTGATTTTATAGATTGAATTTATTGAGTCGGTGAAAATTAATAATTTTTGTCTTGTTCTTTAGATATTAATTGGATAGCCCTTTGTATGACAATTAATTCTGCTGATATTACAGAGGTATCTTCTGGAAGATTAATTTTAAGGGTTTTAGATGGGTTAACTACACTGCATCCCGCTCCATTGTGTGTTTTTGATCCGTCAGTATAAATATGTGTATAGTTCTGATATTGTTCGAGTATTTCTTTGAAAAGAGATTAGATTTGTTTGAAAAAGTTATAAGGAAAGGACAAATGTTGTATTATTCTCTAGAATAAGATGAAATTAATTTTTGTTAATGGTTAAGTGACTCTGATGATATATCGAATCTCTACGTGCTTTTATTGTACTGAATTAAATATAATATGAATATTTTGCACACGATTGATTTACGATGTGTATCCATAAAATTTTTAAATTGACAATTGCACTAATAAAAATTTTCTTTTCATATCATCATGAAAAATGAATGTTTGATTTAAATTGTCTCTCTTTTTAAAATATCTCACAAGCGATATACTGCGAAAAGATTGAAAAATGCTCCTATGTTTTCAAATTAATTTTTGTTCATCATCAACGTGACAAAATTACACGTAGCACTTCAGAAAATACACGATTGCTCTTAATATCTTTTTATTTTTATAATAAATTAGTCGCTTGAAGCTTTAGATTCCTTCTGCGTATTAAGCAATTGACTAAAAGTTAATATGTTGATGATCACTAGTTACGTAAGTAACATTTTCAGGAATAAATCTAACAGACTTCAACAAAAACAGTGTATTGTGTTCATTGTAATATAGACGTTTCAAAGCATCTAACATCATGCTAAACAACAGATCATTTAAGTATTTGCTTCTGTAATTCTTCTGAGCAATGCATATTGTTCAATATGTCCTACAAATTTTTACGTATACATACGAGAAAGTACAAAATATTAATTGATTTTTTAATCTTTTGCGGTTCGAATGGTTGTCGACTATTCTTTAATGGATTCGTTTGCAGAAACTTCATCCACATAATTATATACATTTATTTTTCTATAACACAGTTATTGGTTCGCTTAAAGAAAGTAATAAGTAGACTGCGGATGTTTATGCAAATATACATTTTAAGACGTAAACATTATTTATTTTAATGTCTTTACTGAAATGAATCTATAATAAAAGAATATTTTCCTCATCAGATTTATAAAATTTATTGTTCGTTTTACTTACTGTGTAGAATGTGCATCTTTCATGCATTTAAGTATGCTAAATTGCATCCGCAGTCTACTAATAAGGTTTTTACATAATGCACATGTCAGCCTTTTATTAACAATTAAGGGCTAAGGCCTTACATATCCACGCTTAAACTCAGTACTTATCCAGGCAGTTTCAGACTTACGTTAGGAAACTAGGAGAGTATACTACTCATCCTAAGGATGAAGAAAAGTTATATTCATCTATTTCGAGATATAAGCACTCCTTCTGTACCTACATTAAAGTTTGAGGAGAATACGTGTCATATGTACAATTACAAACATTATTATAATATTATTTCTTAAGAGTAAATAATAACAGCGTGATTGAGCAAGTCGATTTGGTACATTACAACCAATACACATTCCAGTAAATATGAAGATTTTTAATATTTAAGTGTTCTACTCCAGTCGAGAAAATACTCCAAAATCATACTGTTGATGTGTTTCATAAAATTCGATATACTGTAGGTATTCTTTAACGTTCTCAGAACATCTTGAGACTTCAATATCAGGTACGCATGGTAAGAGAAATAAATAATGTGTAGTACTTCTTTAGTGAGGTATGTTTATAATACTGCCATAACAAAAAGCGTAGGTATTATTGCGTCACAAGAAAATGATTGCCAAGAATACAGGCGACAAATTCTAGAAAGGACAAGTGTTTTTAGGAAAGTTTGTTGTAGCGCGAATTCCTGGTCGGTCTATTACCTTTACCTAAACCAAGTACATTTTTGTAAAACCGAAGTAAACCACGAAATATATCGTATAACCAACAAGTAAGCAACATAATTATTTGTTCATCAATAATACAACCAAGTAGCGAGTTCGTACGCTATGTAGGGATGTGATTAAGTTCAATATGTATTATCGAATCCAAGTCAATTCCAATACAAAAGTTTCACTGCATAAGATTTGAATACTACTCATAAGAAGCGGTGTTTCATTTTATGTATTTGGGAAGTACTCTGATTATACACGTTGGCTTCGAACCCCATGACGAGTACCTTTAGGGTTCGAGAATGTACTTGTAAGTACTTTGTCATTCGAAAGACTCGAATTTTTAAAAGTAGTATTCGAGTCTTGAAAAACATAAAACTGCAAATATCATATACATACATACAATACAACGTATAGTGAGTAGCCGGAAAAATGACTAGAGTGACGGCACAGGGGCAAGAGGGGTACTCCGCACGCTCCGCCTTTGTCACACGGTGCTACATGATCCGATTAGTGATGTGACCGTTCAGCCAATAAAGAAAATGCGTGTGTTTTGTTTTTATGATTGTGTTCGATTGGGCCTCCTGTGACCAATCAGACCCGCATGCCTTCCGCTCGTCATCTTTCCAGCAACTCACCGTACTTACTGTGATTTCGCTCGAAGTAAATATTGTAAACAGAAAATTTGTTAAATGTAGTATTTGAACCCTGAAGAACAAAAAACATTTTACAATACTTTCTGTATATTGAATATTGTACAGTTTGTACTTTAATAGTATTTGAATATTTATTTGTCATTAGTCACAGTTATGTTCATTTATTCATTTTACATGGGTGTTATTGAAATGAATAAATCGCGCGTGCATAACAGCGGCCGTCAAAGTGTTAGAGTACTCATAGAAGGATCGAGTCTACTTCCAGTC
Source organism: Macropis europaea (assembly GCA_916610135.2). Classification (NCBI taxonomy): domain Eukaryota; kingdom Metazoa; phylum Arthropoda; class Insecta; order Hymenoptera; family Melittidae; genus Macropis; species Macropis europaea. Next base: position 37,447,721 of record OU744345.1, read on the forward strand.
AGATTCGAACTTACTTCTGATACTTATATCCCATCTTTAGCGCTGAGCGAGCAAATTAAGCGAGCCGACACGACGGCGCTACAAATACATATTTCAGAAAGGAAGCATTTCTGAACAAATGTATTGAACGAGTAGAATACACTCCTAAAGTCTAGTCATCTATTTCTGAAACATCCCGTATAAGCCGTCCCAAAATTGTATAAAGAGTTCAGTTTCTACCGTTCATCATAAGTCTGTATTATAGGTCATGATCGCAAGAACCTTCAATTAACACGTTGAGCGTCGCAGTAGAAAATCTCGCAACTACTCAGACACGCGAAAATACCTTTTTAGTAATATGTATCGTTGAATATATAAATATTTATTTATTTGATAATATACTTCTTATTTTGTACTATCATTATAGTAATATATTATATATAGATGTAATTTAAAATTTCGTTAAGGTAATTAGTTATTTGCCGAAATTAAAATTGGTACGTGGGTCACCGGTGGTACACGTGTCGCTCAACGTGTTAAATTCTGCAACGATACTCGGGTTTAATATCATCCCCCCGAATCCAAACGTAGCCTCCGCGTGCTATCTCAAACGTTAGAAAAGGACCTACGAGACGTTAAAAATCCGACAGAAGTTACGCGATCTCGAGGCAAGTGGAAGTTCGCGTCAGATTGCAACAACAGCCTCGGTTAGATTTCCGTGAGAACACTGGAAGGAAAATTCGAAGAAGCAACCCCCGAATCACGAACTTTTCTGTCGAGGTGGCCGGGTGTCGAGACACGGCCTGCAAGCGATATAGATTATCAAAGTTCGTCGCAGACTGTTAGCCACAGAAGCGTTTGTGGTGCCACCCCCTGACCCTCTCGAATGTCAAACGTATCCACACAGTGACTTCATCCCGTGTAAACTCGAAACGATGGCCACCGGTTTTCCACCTTCATTTCCAGCAGGCATAAAAGCTCGTGCGACGGGAATATTCCTTGCGGTCTATCCATTTCTACGAGCAATTTAATACGGTTCTACGGTGACACGAACGAAACTCATAAAACCGTGGTCTACTCGGTTTGTCGGTTTGCCCCGTAATTGAGATTCCAATAAAGTCAATTGAGCCATTATTGACCGTCCGCAGAGGAATTAGGGTACATTTCGAGTGTCGGTAAACAGACATCGAGTGCGCTGTTCGAAGGCCTCGCTTGACAAGTAGCTGGGTGAATCCAAAATTTAACAGGCTTTAAGGAAATTTAACATTAACACTTTGATAGCTGCTAATATTTTTCGGATACTAAGTATTTTTAAACATTTTTGCAAGAATTCTTAAGTAAGCATTTTATATTTTTGTCTATGTATTGAATATTCTACAATTTCTGCTTTATTAATATTTGAAATATTTATTTGCTTCAAATGGGTGTTATTGCATTCAATAAAATTGCGGGACCGATATGTCTGAAACTTAACGAGTTTTAAGAAAATGTAATGTTAATTTGGAACTTCCTGATGAGTAGTCAGTACGTTTAACCCTTAATAAAGATTAGTTTAATAGGAATGCTACGAACGATTAACGTAAGTATATCTACTTCTACTGGAGCGGTCAAAACAACAGGTTCATGAAGAAATATATAATTAAAGGAAATAATGATTATTTATATTATTTGGTTTCATTCAGCTACAATTCGAAATAAGTACAAATTTTTTAAAAAATAAATCATACCTAATAAAATTCCAAACCAGTCATTTTGGCGGCTTTGGTAGTTCCAGTGTTAATATTTTTCGTCTTGTAAAACCGAATGTTTTTAGAATATTTTAAGCTACAAAATAATGAATAGACCAGCTTTCTTTTATATTTTTTAGATTAAATTTGAAATTTGTACGAGTACATTTAGTAAATTTTTGTAGCGTAACGGAGAATGTAGTGAGAAGATATTTTCCTTGGGTTTATATTTTAGGTCAATATTTGATTTTGATTATTTATATGTATACAGTAGACGAAAATTTTGAAAATAGTTTCTTATTCAAACAGAAATCCGTGACAAGTGACAAGACGGATAGTTGCCTCTAACAAGAAGAGAAGGTAACAGCAGAAAAATTAGTAATTACTGTAATGTATAAATCAAAATACTTTGACGGGACAGAATACTACGAGAGTTGTACAATTGAAGACCGGACATGAACGTTATGGACAGATAAATAAATTAATTATTCTCGATTATATGCATCGATTTATTATATTATCGGCTCGATTGAAACAATAATTCTGAAAATATTTAGAGAGCTGCAATTCAATGTGAGTAAACTATTTGCATAAATTATCACAAAAAAAATACAACTGTCGGACAGTAATTCGGTTTAAAAATGATTATCTTTAAAAAGTTTAAAATTATTACTACAAAATATGTGTAATGTTGTGCTGTAATATAGTCGAATTCAGTTATCATTACCATAGTAGAGTATGGTTTTTAAACCAGTAGCCTGCTGAACCACGCCAATTCTTTTGATACTCATAAGGAGGCTGCGGATGTATATGCAATTTAATACATATATCGTAGATACTCTTTATCACCTCTTCCTCTCGTGGACGTTTAATAACTTACAAGGAAAGTTCGGTAACCCGAAAATTCCGATTGTTTTGAAACTTTGCAGGTTTGTAGAGGACCTCAGTGGAAGTATCAGGAAATTTTTTGTTTATGCTGTAATTCGGTTCTTTAGGGTGAAAGCACCCCTTAAAGGTTAATGTGTGTTTTCCTATTGCCTTATATATCTTGAAAACTATAGTAGGTATAAAAAAACTGTTGCAATAAAAATTTAGCGGCTTTTTATGCTCTATAAAACTGTGCAACGAAATTGTTAAAAATTTGTTGTTTAAATAAGAAAAAAACTCCAACACCCTTATTTTAAAAAATATTATTCTTCTTATCAGGACAAAAAATATGCAGAATTTCATTACAAATATAAATATCTGTATTAAACTTATCCGACGATACAGTAATTTGATAATTTTACCGATGCGTGTGTCCCGGACGCTCGCCGTTGCATTTCGAACGATGCGTCATAAGTATTGGTTAGTGTGTCTTGTACATTTCAATTGAAAGATTTGAAATAAAGACACAAACAATCGCGGAGACGACCATATTTATTCTATTATTGCTGAAAGTGTACACTTCACTAAAGTTTTATCAAACTTTAATATTCATAATCAGTATCCATACATATATGAATATGTTACAATTAGTATTGTAGAGTGCGTCAGTTGAATATAACATATGTTGTACGCGTAATATATATACAGGGTGTTCCAGATCTCAACCGACAAACTTTGCCAACATGTTTAGGAGGTCATTTTGAGCAAAAAATGTTATATACGCCATGGGTCGATTCGTCTTCGTTTTCGAAATATGAAAGTGGAAAGTAGTATAAACCACAAGTAATCAGATGCATTCAAACTACTTAACTTGTAATGATAATCATTTATTTCAAACTGTTCTTTACACTGATTTATACTGGTTTAGACTGATTTACACAAATTGTTCAAAATGATCACCTTTTGTCTCTATGCACGCGCAAGTAGGCGTGCTTCCATGGACCGCATCCACTGAATATTAGCAAGATCATTATTGACGGTAAAAGCAGTCCCTCTGATTTTTGCTATCAATTCATCGCGTGTATCAGGTTTTCCATCTAAATACACCCTCGATTTCATGTAACCCTGTACAAAAAAATCTAGCTCATTTCAATGAGTACTGGAATAATCTCCTATCTCGACAGCTATTGGTATTTCTGTCTATATCTCTAAAACGAAGACGAATCGACCCATGGTGTATATAACACTTTTTGCTCAAAATGACCTCCCAAACATGTTGGCAAAGTTTGTCAATTGAGATCTGGAGCATCCTGTATATAATATACATACAATAATGGTCATACATATACACGTATCCACACATGCAAGTACATTTTTGCGTCTTTGTATCGTTTACTAAAGCATTTATTTTCTATGGTTCATATGTATTACAAAAATGGTACTGTTCAAAAAAGTGTTCGAAACAGAGATACTTTCTACATCAGGCACGTCGCAACAGTGCAAGTTTTCCACACACTTCATAGCGGAGTACAGAATAGGTTTTTTCTTCTACTACTTTGGAACCCTTAATTATTGCAGTTTCTGGACGACGAAAACTAACTAATTTTATGTGTCAACTTTTTCTGATAGATTTTTTGAACCGGATCCGAAATTGTGAATACCATTACGCGCTACACCATCCATACTGGTTATGAATAATAAAGTTTGATAAAACGTTGGTGAAGTGTACACTTTTAGCAGTAATAATATGTTCATCCACGCGATTGTTTATGTATTTATTTCATATCGTTCGATTGAAATATACAAGAAACACTCACAAATACTTGATGACGCATCGTTCGTAGTGCAACGGCGTAAAATTATCGAATTAGTATATCGTCGGATAAGTTTAATACATATATTTATATTTGTAATGAAATTCTGCATATTTTCTGTCTTGATAAGAAGAACAATATTTTTTAAAATAAGGGTGTTCGAATTTTTTTATTTAAACAACAAATTTTTAACAATTTCGTTGCATAGTTTTATAGAGCATAAGAAGCCGTTAAATTTTTATTCCAAAAATCTTTCTATACCTACTATAGTTTTCGAGATATACAGGGCAATAGGAAAACACACATTAACCTTTAAGGGGTGTTTTCACCCTGAAGATTCACCATGATTCAATCAAAATAGTATTCATCAAGATACAACGCTTAATGACCATACACATTCGTTTTGTATATTATTATTCTCAGAGACTCCTGAATGTTTTCAATTTTTCGTTTATCACCTATAACTTCGTCCAAAAACTGAGTCATTTTTATTTTTGTTAGTAAAGTCGTTCCTGAAGAGGCTAATACGTGAAAAGCTGTATATACTTCATGACGCACGTCGGTTTTAAGATTGGACAGTGTGAACAAATATTTCTGGCATTGAAAAGATAGTATTAACCGTGAACATACATGTATATTTCTCACCTTAAAAAGATAGTATTTACTTTCACGACAATGACAGACAGATTTGGATACTCCTAAACGGTGTCGTATAAGTGATTCTTGACATTCGACAATAAGAGTGTTACGTAATCGTATTGAGGCGTATTTGCGATTTGGTCGCATCGTAGACGCAGAGCGATCATAAATCTTTTATACAATCTGCATGAAATCGTCATGACGAACACAGAGAATCGAGATATCTAAATGCAAATGAAATGTAACAAATTTCCATGGCCTACAAACACTCCTTCAACAAATGCATCTTCAATGAACGAGGGAGTTACAGTCAAATCGGATTTATAACTCAAACGTTTAACCGTTTGGAGACTACTTGGAAATGAGGCGAATGCTGCGTACGGCCCAGTTGCAGTACTCCGTAGAGAGCCGATGCGACGAACGCCTATAGGCGTCGGCAGTACACAGCGTGCGGCTTTATCAAGCGCCTAAAGGCGCCAATAGCAGTCAAAGGATAAATCGTAGTTCAAGGTGCAACAATTAAAAGTAATTGTTTTAAAACCTAGACGGTGCTCTGTTGAAGGAATTAAATACAGAATGTTTCGCATGACTAATCAGTTTTGCAAACAGAAGAACCTTGACGCGCCCATAAAAGGCATCGTAATACTTAACCACACAAAAGATTACTTTCGTCAAAAGAATCCTAACACACTGAGAGTCAACCGCATTAAACAAAGAAAATATAATACCTCGAACTCTTTTAAAAAGTTCGAATGGTAAATTCTGGAGAATATTAAATAAAGTATAACAATCAAAATATGAAAGAGCATTTAAAATCCTTCGAGAGTGGAATTTATTCGTTTCAGAGAAATTTATAATCCCACACGAACTGTCAAAACACATTTGGAATTAATGTTTATTTCCACTGAAGGAATGCATTCAAACTTATTAACATGTCTACAAATCTAATTCAAGTAGCCTAAGCGACAGCAACTGTTCTTTGAGACGATAACTTTAAAAACTATTTACGATTTACCCACAGAAGAATAACTCGAAGCTTGAAAATTCATCGAAAATACTAACTAACAATAAGATAATCACTTTTTCTATTACATAAATAATTCAATGTATATTTAAATTAACTTTAATACAAATTATGCGTAATATTTATTTTGAGGGAAAATAAATATTAAGAATACTGAATTTTCAAAGTACTCTTTTATGTATAAGAAGATATTGGAACATTTTTAACTTTAATACAAATTATAACATATTCATCACGATGGCAAATAAATATTAATAAAACTGAATTTCCGAATTATTCAAATTCACCATGAATAATACTTCGCATCAAAAGAAATATGAGTCCCGAATTTTGAAGTCATTAATTAAAATTCTGCAGCAACTATGGCTGCATTAACTAAAAGCTGCATATAGATCAATCAGGTAAATTAATGATTTTTTATCCATTCAATTCTATTAACCTTTTGCAATCCAAATTATTTTTAGCTTTGTTTTAGTGCATTCACTTGAAACCCCAGCTACGTAAAAACATTTATTTTTTTAAAAAACTGTAATTACTTCATTTTAAAGAAGTAACATCATCTGCATGTAACATTAATTTCAGTTTCAATGGTTTTGGGAAGCACACGCAGACAATGTGTTCATCCGTATACAGGCTGTTTCATCACCCCTTTCAAAAATTTTAAGGGGTGATTCTACAAGCCAAAATAAGACGAAAATCAAGAATAAAAAAATCGTGTCCGAGGCTTCATTTTGGAGTTATCGATGTGTAAAAAACGGGGTAAAAACGCCTGTCCAGCGGCAGTACTCCATACACGCGCAGTGTCTGCCATCGCGCGCCAAGTTCTCCGTACAGAGTGCTTGCTTACCGATGTAACAGAAACTATGACATACCATACGATGCGATAAGACAGTACATTCTTGCGACAATTTATGAAGAACCACACACCCTTCGTTGACGGAATTAAACCTGCCTACTTGAAAAAATCCACAAGGGCATATCAAAACCCGCCTCACGAGATTCTCAAGCAGAGAGGCTGAATGCAATTTCTAATTGACGATTTTGTCCAAAAAAGTCACCCACACGCGCTTAATCGCCTGGCGTGTGTGTTTTCAGGTGCAAAATTGTGTGCATGCTTTGAACATTTTTTTGTGAACCTTCGTGGACGGGACAATCATAGTGCGCGTAATTCTCATGGACACTTGCGAATGAAATAATCGCGATGCGTGTCTAAGCGCGTGTGGGTGACTTTTTTGGACAAAATCGTCAATTAGAAATTGCATTCAGCCTCTCTGCTTGAGAATCTCGTGAGGCGGGTTTTGATGTGCCCTTGTGGATTTTTTCAAGTAGGCAGGTTTAATTCCGTCAACGAAAGGTGTGTGGTTCTTTATAAATTGTCGCAAGAATGTACTGTCTTATCGCATCGTATGGTATGTCATAGTTTCTGTTACATCGGTAAGCGAGCACTCTGTACGGAGAACTTGGCGCGCGATGGCAGACACTGCGCGTGTATGGAGTACTGCCGCTGGACAGGCGTTTTTACCCCGTTTTTTACACATCGATAACTCCAAAATGAAGCCTCGGACACGATTTTTTTATTCTTGATTTTCGTCTTATTTTGGCTTGTAGAATCACTCCTTAAAATTTTTGACAGGGGTGGTGAAACAGCCTGTACTTATACCCGTCATGGCCATCCGGAGCGCAGCCCCACTCCGGCCTACCCCCACTCTGCGTCCAGTCTCCTCATACAGGCTGTGATCTGTGACGACGGTTAACCAAGCGGGGCCTGGAGGGAACTGAAACGAAGGGAACGGACCTAGAGTGGGGGAAGGCCAGAATAGGGCTGCGCTCCGGATGGCCATGACGGACTTATACCAACGTGAGTGATGAGATGACTTGTAGGGTACCAAGTAAGGACTGTATTATTTCCTTCGTCTCCACAATTAATTATAATAACAATACTTATTATTGCGACAACAAGTGAAATGTGACAATGTGACAAAAAGTGACAATGTGAGATTCTAAGAGTTCGCTTAAAATCTGAAGTTTGTTATGTTATGAGAGTTTGTAAGGTTCTAGCTGAGAATTTGTAAGATTCTGATAGGAATTCTCCGGGTGACAACTTTTATTATTTTGGTATTTCTCTCTTCTAGACCTCGGATACTTCGTGAGGGTGGAGAATGTTTCAATCCTTGAAACTCATTGGTTTTTACATTTTGACCCTCCACCCTCTCGAGGTGTCTAGGAAAGCGCAATGGAAGTTGTTCTGGAGCAGCGCTGTCCAGCGTAGGGTCCCCACACGCGCCTGCTTCGCCTCCCAACTGTTCTTTCACTTTGCGTGGTGTGTAGAGTTCTGAGCTTCCTTGACGCGGAGGCCCTAGTCCGCCATGGTCGCCTCCTTAGCGTCCCGCGTATCCTTGACAACGCGGATAAGCGTGGGGGAACCCCAGTTACTCATGGGTAACGTTTTGGACAGCGCTGTTCTGGAGGATTTGAGGACCACCAAGGTTCGAAGTGCGTGTCAAGGCTGAGACGGAACGCGCGCTGAAATTAGAGATTTGTAGACATCCAGGCATCGGGAAGTAATAAATAACTATCCTCTGTTCCAAATAAGAGCATAACTGTTTCGCGCATCGGATCCCCACTTTACTGCTGTCTCCTACTCCGTCGACTGACGCCTACAATATACACGGTGACAATATTTTCTGTATACTTAGCTGGAAGGCGTGTGGTAAATATTCAGGGATAACACCAGAATACGACATATTTTGTCAAATTGTGTTGTAGGTACATATATTAAACACACATACATTACATACAAGTATACTACACACACACACATACAATTTGCACATGTGGAAATAATTTCAAACAAATACGACCACTGTATATGCACATTAGCTACGAGCACGTGCTATTAGGTGGGAGATGCGTGGAGTGGTGATGTAACCAATAAGATGCCGAAAATGATGGATGGTAGTGGGGATCTCAACTGTAGGTTCCCGATGCTCGTTGTCAGGATGCCTGGCGTCGTTCCATGTTGCCCAGACACAGATGGCCCTCAGACCCTTCCTGAGAGGCCTTATTGTTTAGAAGTCCAAGCAGTGAGCCTGTGAAACACATTCCGACCTCAAAAGATTAAGAACTGAGACAATTGAATTGAGGCGAATCATACAGTATGCAACACTCATTATTAGACTGCGGATGTTTATGCAAATATACATTTTTAGGCTTCCAGATTTCCCATGTTAATGCAGATAAATAAATGAAACTCCAACTGCATTTGCTCCTTGAAATGTTCAATATGTCATTCTTCTTTTGCTAAGCAGTTATTTTTACTTAGTAGCATTTAAACCAGATTTATTCCTTCACTCACGCGGGAGTATGTTTAAATATGTTATTCATGCACTTCCGTTCATGTAATTTCATGCTCGAGAACACTCTTCAGAAACGGATCCGTAAAGCGTCTTAATATTTTTGCCTTTATGCATCTGATCAAAAGCGTATGGTTTCTGCGATATTCCCTCTCGAAGGAAGCTTCGTATCGATACGATCTTACGCATAACTTCGACAGGATCCGGCCTGTAACATTGTCGGAGTGACTTTACCTATTTACTGCTTCCATCCGATCACGCAGCATCTGATTCCGGAATTTTTCTTCCGACGTTTCCGGAGGAACCTCGTTACCTTCGCTGCACCAGCGGTTTAGCATGGAATAATGCGATCCCCCGTGCTCAAAAGATCCATTGTAACGAGTCTAACTTATTCGATTTCATTTCATTCTCTCGCCCGTACGTATGCCGAGAATTTACGCTTTTCTTGCGATTGTAACGCGCACAGTTACAAAGCAGACACGCGGCAGACAACGAAGGTGAATACGTTGCAATATTTTCGCCTTTATCTCGCAACCTGAAAAATACGATTTGCCTCTTTACCTTTGCATCGACGCGACAAGCTGCACCGGTGATAAACCGATTCCGTTTCTCTGTCTGTCGCGAACGGTGGCCAGGCAGCGCGTGCGTGTTTTATAGGGGCGAAATAATGAATGGAAATTCGATTTTAATTTAGCTTCGACGGTAGTTCACCGGAGTCCTCCGCTTTAACATATTTATGCGGGTCAGCGTCAGCTGCGTGCCCACCGGTACACTGTGAAAAATGTCCTCGATAAAGTATCGCGGCTTAACATGCTTGGGAATAATTGTAACCCATATTGCATACCTTTCACATGGTCTTCGTTCATCTTTCCAACGAGAGTATTACTGACCATTTAATCCTCATAGCTGGGGAATAGCTACTGATCCGAAATTGCGATACAATGTTTAACCCTTTGCACTATAATTGTTTTCCTAGTTTGTTCTCGGCCAACTCTGATTTTATTTTTTCTGGTTTTGATATCTCATTTTAGGTATGAAGAAATTGCTTGCAATTATTTAAAGTTTAGTCTTTTATTAACAAAACGTTTGTTTATAAGGTATGCATAATGTCACAATACAAATATGTAGTTTATTGTTATTTATATTTTTTTAAAATATGATACTTTTTAAAATGTTGGATACCGCTCTAAGCTAGAACATATTTTCATATTTATCATTTAGTTTAAGATAAGTCTCCCCAGAATTTCCTTCTATCTTCCGTACACAAGTACTCATCAACCCCGAATCATACGCTTGAACCTCTTACTCATCAACCCCGAGTCATACGCTTAAACATCTTACTCATCAACTCCTAGTAATATCCAAGAATGCCTATTGGACCTTTTCCTTCTCCCACTACCTCCTAAATCAAACCTCCGAACCTTCGTTAAGGATACGCTAACATTAATATTCACTTACGTCTAAGATCCTCAGACAAACACACAGAAGAATTGCTACATCCAAATAGTTTCTAGAAACTATAGTCTAAGTGCTTTTACAAACTTGTAAGATTTCGTGTACAAAAGTTTAGTAGAATAAAATTATTGTTTTTTTTATTTAAAATACTAAACATCGGAATCTAACAAAAATAATTTCGTATATGTAGAAATGGCTTCCTGTCGCAAGTTTCATAAAAGTATACTGTTGTTCGCCTTCCACCTTTTGTTTTACGATTCGACCATACCAAGCAGTCATTATGTTTGCCTTGAAGATCTGCAGTTATTATATGCAATCTACCATCTAGTTGATTTACCTGGTTGGATGTTGAGTGTCTTCCTCGATGTTTCGCACCTTGTCGGAAATTTCCCACAAATGACTCCACTAGTTTGCGAATAAAATTTATGTTTCATTAGTTTGATGTTATCTCTTTTACAGTGTGTTTTATATACAATATATGAATTAATGGATCAGACGTGTAGACCCTAAAAGAATAATTTTCTCCACCATTTTATCAATTTCCGCATAAAACAGTATGTTGCAGCGAAATGGTTCGCGCGATCGACGCCTCACATGTACTTATTATAATTGCAAACTACCTGAGGTTTTTTTAAAAAAGACAATTTTACAATTTTACACTACCTGATATCTACTGAACATTCAGGCTAGAGAATAAAACCAATACTAACATTAATTGAATAGCACATAAACTGATCTCTCCAAATAGTCTGGAAGTATGCGATTTTGTTTAAACATTTGATTAGGAACATTAATATTATTAATATTTCAATGCTGAAAAGTGTATAATACAAGGCTTTCATGTACATACGCATATACTTTCAAAGCAATTTTTGAATACAGTTGTTTCCTCCTGATTTGTTTTATTAACTATATGAAGTGTCACGTTGCAGGTAACTCAAGAGTTCTAAAGAAAAATAGTATTGTCACACCAGAGGTGACCTCATAGCGCAAAGGGTTAATAACTGTTTAATAAAATGATCCATTTGCATGAGATTCGTTGACTTTTATTCACCCAGCATATGTCAGCTGAAACTTTGTGCTGAGATGTGTCAGGTGGGGTGTGACATACCTCATACACACCTTACATTACTTGTAAACTATTTGTTATATGAAAAAAAGTTTTCAAGCAAAAGTTGTATGATATCAAACGAGACATACAGTGTAGCAACTAGTTTTTTGTAATTTTGCTTTTTTATCGAGATATGTAGGTTACTTTGTGTTTTTTAAATGGAAGGTGCCATTTGATTCTGCAGTTCGAAAAAGTATTGACCACTGAGTAATAAAATATTAAGATATATGAGTTCAGTAACCAGTAATCACTGAGATATTCTTCAGTGGAAGAAACACTTGAACATATATCACTCGCGCTCATTGATCGATTATGCACTTGAGTTGATTGTAATGGACAACAGTTTGAGCACTACTTAGATTAAAAATCGTTTAAAGAGTATCTCAGTAATTACTGTTTCTGGACCCGTATATCTTAACAGTTTTTTACTCATAAATTGTCCAATACTCTTTCGAACTGCGGAGTGAAATGCAACACATTCCCTTTAAAAAATACAAGGTAACTTTCACTTCTCGATAAAAAAGCAAAATTACAAAAACTAATTACTACCCTGTCTGTTCTCTTTCATATAATACAAATTTTGATTGAAAACTTTATTCATATAACAAATAGTTTACGAGTAATTTGAGGTGGATGAGTTAGGCGAATCGTCCTGTTTATTTTGTGTATTCTTTAAACATAAGTAACATTTAGTTATGTAGGAAAATTATTATATGTATACAGGGTGGTTCAGCTAAATGGGATCATCTAAATATCTGCCTTAGTTGTTGTATAAAAAAAGTTTTCAGGACAAAGTTACATTGTTTCAAGGGATACATATAAGGGTAGAAACGGTTTTTTCTCATGGTCATTTTTTTTATGAGATTTCAAGGTCACCGCTATTTCTTTAAATGGAACTCTATATTTCTTTCAATAGCCTTGTAGAGCGTGAAAAAACAAATTCAACGACCTTAATAACCATACCGTTCTCATCATTCAATTTCGACATATTTGCATCTGAAAATAATTAAATTTTCCTAAGGATTCACGCAGTATCTTCGTTTCACGCGGCATGACTATACAAGCATCAGATATCTGAACATAAACTTTAGCTGTTTATTGCAAGCCATAACCCAACGGATGATCGCTTAGACTTTCTTCAGTTCTATTTGAAATGTCGAAGCTAGCAAGATGCAATACACAGTGCAGGGAAAAGTGTACATTATATTCGTGTATGGTGAAAGCCGTCAATGTTTACGAGAAACTGTACGTTTATGCGCAGAGAGATTTCCAAATCGCGTTTGTCCCTCGTATCACACAGTTTCGAATATCATAAGACAATTTTGACAAACTGGTAATGTGGACAGTAAGAAACGCGATACAATGAAAACTATAGTGCACGATGAAAATATTCGTGTTGGTTTATTAGCTGCAGTTTCTCAAGGTCCGCACGTGAGTTCCCGGCAATTATAATGCACAAGTGGTATTAGTCAAGCTAGTATTTTGCGTATACTTAAAGTGGCAAAGTTTCATCCGTATCACTTAAGTTTACACCAACAACTGTACCGGACTGATTTTCTCCATCGTGGGGTAAACTAAAAAATGTGGTTTCTCGTAACAAACCAACAACGCCAGAGAATATGAAGGAGAGGATTGCAGCTGCATGTGCATCCATAACATCGCAAGAAATAGGAAATGTGTATGAAGAATTGATTAAAAGGCTCCAATTATGCATTACAACAAATGGCCACCATTTTGAGCATCTCTAACCTTCGGAATCGACAATGAATATTAAAAGTGTCTTCTGTTATCGCTTCCAGTAACAGGTAATGCTTATGTTGGAATACGAATGTGTGAATCAGTGTGCCGCATGAATCCTTAGGAAAATTTAATTATTTTCAGTCGCAAATATCTCGAAATTGAATGATGGGAACGGTATGGTTATGAAGATCGTTGAATTTGTTTTGCTCTATAAGGCTATTGAAAAATAAATATAGAGTTCCATTTAAAAAAATGGCGGTGACCTTGAAATCTCTTAAAGGAATGACCATGAGAATAACCGTTTCCACCATTACATGTGCCCCTTGAAATAGTGAGACTTTGTCCTGAAAAGTGTTTTTATACAACAACAAATAAAGCAGATATTTAGGTGATCCCATTTAGCTGAGCCACCCTGTATACTATGCGTAGAAAATGTGTTTGGTTCAAAAGTAAATGCAAAAATGTCTGTAATATAGCAAACGGGATGCATTTTAATTTCATTGGAGCATGTGATACTCCACCTGACAGAAGCTGGGTTAAAATTACTTGTAGCATGTGCTGCATGAGGGTTTGGTGCAGCGTAGGTACGAAATCGATTGTTTCTTTCTCGAAAGCTGTCTGTGAAACCTTCTAGACGAACCTTCTAAGGCTGCATGAGGTTGTCCTTTGGTCTTCGCAAGACTGTCCACGCTATTTTCCGAAATAATATTTTCGAATAACAGCAGCATGCTCACCAGATGTTCAGCAAATCGTTCGAAAGCTGACTTATTGTATATAATAAACGATGTTTAGAAATTAATAATTCATTTTTATTTCCGCTAATGAGTTAACTTTTAACGTTGGCCGTTGCGACTTGCTATGACCTGAGTACAGGTCTTCAGGCTGCAATACTAACAATGAGTAAGCTTGTTTATGATGGTATTTTAAGTGAAATATACTGAGTGTCTTATTTTAATCTATCCGCACGAATATCTTCGAATCCATTAGCGATATTGAAAAATATTTTAGACAAAGGTTGAATGATTTTGACAGAGACACAATACGGTGCCAACAGTTTCGTTATGGGTATTGTACTCTTTTCTTTTTCCTGCCAACAGAGTACAAGAATATTTTTGTAGGCATTTCTATTTGAATTTGTTCCATCTGTGTTCGAGTATCCTGAACGTCTAATAGAAGATTAGACGGATGAAGTCGTGTTTAATATTATTTCGATGAAAAAAATGTCACACATTCACAAAAATTTAGTTCTTTTCCGAAAGAATGGGTGACCAAATGTAGTGTCCCCACTATCTCTCATTTTATGCACAGATATATGTGAATATTTGTTATCCTCAATTCATTGAAAGCTATAAATTAGTTTACCAGCTACTGCAATACTGTAAACCATTTGGATAGCCGAATGTTGGCATAATAAACATTCGTTACTCAAGGTACTAGTTTGAGTTAATCTGGTGAGTGGCCAGGTAATGCTACAAACCGCGTGCTCACTTAGTGAGTTTAACCGACACGAATTAAGGCTTGAGTAATTTCCGTGATATTGAACAGTAAAAGCCTGGTGAGCTTAAACCGACAGAAATGAGTCTTAGCTGCCGAGAAATCTACAGATTACACTGAGTGAGGCGAGTATACCGAATGAAGCCAAAAAGAGATTCTTGCGAAAATGTTGTACGTGCGCACTGAACGAGAGCCCGAACAAGAAGAAGGATGTGGCGGCCACGCGACGCGCAAGATACCGGCAGGAACGCGAACCGGAAGTTGAGTGGGTGTCAAAGGACCCAAAACTATTGGCACGCGATCGATCGCACGATCTATGCGCTAATTGATTGGCTCCGGCTGAGTGTGCGCGCAACTGAGTCGCGTCGGAGGATCGGAACGCCTGGAGAAACCCTTGTAAACGCGGTTAGTTCTCTCCGCGGCCAATAAGCATCATCTATTGGAAAATTCGCCAATTTCCCAACAGATGCCGTCGCTCGGTGACAATTTTCATAAAAACCGAACAGTACTATACATATTGCATTCAATAATTGATTTCCATCACCGAACTAACAATACGTTGTTTCGTAATAAAATATCACCCTTAACACTTTGAACACCACAGTGAAAACGGCCATACCTAGTCGGACACCATATAATTTACTATTTTGTTATATAAATCGTAAAGAAAACAAAGATTTGGATACTCAGTCGTGTTCTTCTGTTTCTGCATTACTGTTTCAGTATGAAGTTTATCCAGAATTTTGCGACAATCAATAATTATTTGATTAAATTAAATTTGAGATGTCGATCACCGGTGACCGCCACGGCGTTCACGTGTTAAGACTACTTCCAACAATATGAGCCGCGCATAAGACAAACCGATCAACTCCATAAAATGAAAACTGGAGAAAAGTGATGATGTTACAAACATTTATATACTCGGATAATGAAATTGAGACATTCACTAAAACTGGAGTTGATAGTTTGCCTTCTGAGCGGCCATACATCGTTTCAACATTTTTTCCCCATTTCCGTGAGCAATGCATGCTGCCAACGTCCCCGTCTTCTTTCACGTCATCTTATACGCATTCAGAGGGCTAATAATTTAAGAGGTTCCCAGTCTTGGAAGTCCCAATGTATTAAGGTCCTCGAGATTTCAATGACGTCGGAAATGGACCGTGAAGGAGCATTCGCTTCGATCGTGACCACGAATACGATTCTCGGTGATGAATTTCGACGAGCTTTTTGACGAATACGTTTCACGATTGAGTCGCGTGTACGAGGCACGTGGACCCGGTAGAATCGACCAATCTTATTTCTATCCGGTGGACGGTCTTCTGTTGGTATCGGAAGGTAATGCAGGTCGCGTACATATACTATCAGAAATGCGGATAGTAGGTTGGGGGAGAAATAGAGGACCATTCTAGAATCATACTAGATATCGTCCTCCAATCGTATTCCCCATACCCGCTTATCCTATTCCATTCTGGCCCCATCCTAACCTATGCTGCCGGTGTTACGCTATCCAACATTCATCGAGCGCATGTAATGTGTTCCGCCATTTCGACCGTTTCTCAAAGCGTCTACCTACGTATATCCGTGTTCGAATGCGATTTCGTTAAAAATGCGAGATGCCGCGCTCGTCTCTTTCTGCACGACAAAAGTCCTCCCGAGAGAGATTGCGGGACGCTTTTAAAGACATAAAATGTAAGTAGCTCGGAGACTCTCGTCTCTGCAGAAGACGTCATACAGGGTGAGTCACTAGAAACTGCCGACTGAAATAACTTCTGACTCGTTGACGTTGCAACAAAATTGTTGAATAAAATGTATTATGTTTGGAGAGTTTCATGTAATGAAACAAATTAATTTCTTATGCGAGTTATATTTTGGAAAATTTCAAGGTGATCTTGAATTTTTTTAATTACACCATACACTATGAATTAGAGGAGAGATAGTACTCGACAGTTTGAATAAAAAGTGTCCAAGAAAATTGTGTATAATTCGAATCGCCTTTATTAGTCTTCAATACTGTTTTTTAACATAGTGTATAATGTTACTGATAATTATTGCAATAATACAGATTGTTAAAACAGGTATTCAGGATTTACGGGATACACAATGCTGAATAAAAAGTCAATGTTAATCGAGTTGTAAATAATGTAATGTTTAAGAAATTATTTAGAAAGTTGTTTGTAACTCGAATATTATTAATTCTTCAACCAATATTTCTTAAATATTTTTTATTCAAGTTATCGAGTACTATGTATTCTGTAATTCATAGTACACGGTGCAACTTGAAAATTTCAAGATCTTAATATCTTCCAAAAGTTGACCAACATAAGAAATTAAATTTTTTTGTCATGTGACGCCCTTCGAATACAATATATTTCATTCAGTAATTGAATCGATGAGTTGAAGAACAGTACAAGTTCAAAATTAGCTATTTTCAAATAATCTCAAAACCGAATGTAAAATCTGTAGAACTATATGTTGGGGCCAAAACCAGTGCAAAGAAAGTATCCTATACTCATGTTTCAGTAGTTCCTTCAGTTTCATGAGTGTAAAAACAGTATCTGTCATGGACTGGTACTGGTTTCACCAATTTGTTTAACAATCACTTTGTCATGTTTAAAGCAAATTAATAAAAAGTTTTCTTACTACTGTGTTATTTTTTAAATTTTCTGATTAAGAAGTGGCTTGAGTAGAAAAACAGTACAAGTCCAATGATTTTATTTTAATTACTGAAAATTAATGAACAAAGTTTAACCATAGTTAAACATATATGGACGTTCATCTGGGTTAGCATAACCATGTTTAAATTGGAACAGCATTATAAAATTAATGGCTTTGATGATACACGAAACTGATGCTATTTTTTCAAGTATGTCAAAATGTGGTTTTTGGACTTGTACTATTATTCAACTCACCGATTCAATAGTTTTTTAGCATTAGCAAGTCAGAAATTATTTGAAACGGTAATTGGTATACGCTATAGTATACACTGGCATAGCTATATTGGCATAGCTATTCATAGGTCATAACAAAAATTTGTTCCAGCATTGAAACTTCATGAATTGATTATCCAACAACTCGATTATTCGTATCGTTCGGCTTGTTCGAATGATCGACACATTAAAATACTCGTGTCTCAATAAACATTCAGATTCAGACGTAGCCTGCCACTCCATTCTGGGCGCCCTCAATTTTAAACATTTGCTGCATTCTCAGCAATATATTCGGGTTGTGTCAAGTTTGGTAAGTATAAATTTTGCACCATTAGGTTGTTTGGTATGTTGCAAAGGACATGAAGCGAGTCTTGTGTACGTCTAATCATTTCATTGTTGAATTCTGTATACTAAAACAAAGTATCTGTGTTACATCCTGGCCTGTTAATTCCCCTGATTTAAACCCGATTGAAAACATATGGTTCATCTTAAATAACCTAGTTTACCAAAGATTCAATCCCACTAAAGATGTCCTTGTGCAAAATATTTAGGAAGTGTGGCATGGTGCACCGGAAATAAAGGAGTGCATAGATCGCTGCATTTCAAGTATACCCTCAAGAATTGAAGCCGCTATCAATAGCCTCAAAGGTCACACAAAATATTAAAAATTGTTGTGCTGCTTTCAGAAAATTGGAAAGCAGAGATTTGGGACTTCTTATTTATAACCTTATCGTTGCATTTTATACAAGCATAAACTATTAGATTGGTGCAAAAATAATTGCGGTTTTTGTTATTTTAAACTTTGATGCTTATTATGGGATACACTTTTATGTAACTATGTTCATGTAATATACCATTTTAAAGCATGAAATTCGCTCTAGTGATGTATGCTAATGTTTCTATTTTTATTGTTTATTCTTGTTTATTTTAGGTTGTCAAATTAAAGATGGAAAAAATGTAAATTCGAGCGATTCTTTTGTATGACTTTAAAATGGGACGTCAAGCAGCGGAAACTGTGCGCAATTTCAATTATTTGTAAGAATTTTGGTTAGGGGACCGCCAACTAACGCACAGCTCAACATTGGTTCCAAAAATTTCGTAATGGAGACAAGAGTCTTGAAGCTGTTTTCCGCAAAACAACTCAACAGAACAACTCGAGAGGTTACAGAAGAACTAAGAATTGACCATTCAACAGTTGTTCAACGTTTGCACCAAATTGGAAAATCGAAAAAGCTCGACAGATACCCTACTTTATAGTTGATGGTTAAAACCCGCAATTATTTTGGCACCAACCTCATATAAATAAGCTTTTAAAGTTTAAATTTGTAGAAAATATTAAGTGTCCATAATGAAGTGGCAGGGTACTGTACGATAGTGTACCATTTTAGTCTACTATATTATTGCTAGAATCTAATAGTAAAGTACTTGTGATTCCTGTCGGATTACCTTGTATATACTTCGCGTATACAAGGTTCTTCTGTTGAATAACAGGCTTTCAGACGATATCTTTTCGTCGCGAAATTATAGACGCCGCCTTGTAGTAATGAGGGAACAAGGAAGTCAAGGGTTTCCGTTTCTTGAGCACTCTTTCCGGCCTCTTAAAAGAGGAAACGCGACGGCGAGTGTAGCTGCATTTAGTAGATTCTTTGCGCGTCTGTACGCGAGGCAATTAATTTGTAATTAGCGCGGGATTCGTTAATTTTGCATATTTCGTCGGCTGAAGAGTACCTCGAAGGCAGCCAGAAAAACGACGGGATTTCGAAGACAAAAGGTTACGCAACGACGTCCGTGATTAAATTTGTGATTAAATTTCCTGCGAGAATGCGTAATAACGTCGAACTGTGTGAACGCGCGTTCGGTTGATACTATAAAAAAAAGCAACGGTAACGAAATCGAGTTACCAGTTTCCCATTAACGACGATATTTAAAAATGGAGCAAAGGAACGCGCGTGTAAAGTTTCATCAAACTGTCATTCCTCTCGAATGAAGAGGCACTTCTCCTTCTAAAAACATTAAACGCAGGGAAATATGATTACTCGTAAATTCTGCGCATTGTTTCGTTTCTACGTTTATGTTAATTGCTACCTCGTCGTGCAAGGGCACCGGAACTCCATGCAATTTTAACAGACCAGTTTACCGCTAGTAATAAAGGGCACGCTTGAAAAAGTATGAAAGAAAATATAATACTTTCGCGTTTATATTATTTGCTTTCGTATTGCCTTACGCTATTCTTTATATTATTCGGACTTTTTTTTTTATTAGAGCCGACGGAGTTGCAGCGAGGCGGGAGCATTAATTTTATCGTTTAATTAAATCTCGGCCGTATTTCAATTCTCTTGTAGAGGATCACGACGCCAGCGATGCGTGCTTGATCCAAAAAGCCGGGTAATATTTAATTTTAATGATCGCACTTTCCGTGGACCGGCATTCGTACTGGTGTGTCACTCGCGTGTGCGCGACATTATACACAGACATAGTCGAGTTTATTTGGCATTGAGCCAGTATTTGGCCCCGTACCGGGGCCCCATTCACCAACGCTTCGATGGAACTGCCATTTTCGAACAATCGCTCACGATCCACCCTCGTCTCTGTCCTTATTTTATACCTGCATGCACGTACGGCCGTGCCACGTACATACAGTCGTTCACGAAAGTATTTGGATAAGATACAACGGGGTGGGCCACGCAGCGATATACTGGGTGAGCAATGCGACTGGAACCATAACAATAACTTCATAAATCTCGATTTGATCGAAAATTGATTTAGGTGAACGTTGCACTATTCGAAATGGACCAAGCATTGCAGTATTAAATTCTGGTGTGTTGTTTATAGTTTTCAAGGCCTAGGAGTTGTGTTCAGTATACATCTGCAGATTTTGTGAGGCACCTATAGATATATCTTGTACTTAGAATTATAGTGGATAATGCAATATTTAGACAAGATGAAACAGGGCGAGCCCCGTAACTACCACATCATAAATCTTGATTTGATCAAAAATTGATTTAGTTTAACGTTACACTATTCAAAATGGACCAAGCATTACAGTATTAAATTCTTGTGTATTGCTCATAGTTGTCAAGGTCTTAAATTTATGTTCAGTACATGTACATCTGTACATTTTGTGAAATACTTTTCTGGGCGCACGCATAGATCTGTAGACAACCATAAACTCACACAGGGCGAGGCATTTAAAACAGGCCACCGAAATAACCTAATTTTATTTTCGTAGTAGAAATCGAAAAAGGTTTCAGATGGAAGTTACTTGGTTTCGTGTAGGACATTGTGCAGTGTAATTGTTATCGTTGTATGTCTGAAGATGTAGGTCACTTAAGGGCCATCAGCATTTTTTCAATGGAAAGGCATTGTGCGATTTAATCTTTTGTTTTCAGAAGAATATCGCGGAGATGAACATTTCAAACAAATAAAAGTAAAATGCCCGGTTTGCGAGTAACATGAGCCGCGTTTGTAAAATGACCCAAAAACCACTCACAATGTCAGGACCAAAATATCACAGTTTATTGAAAGATAACAATTGTAGACTGGTGAAGAAGTCGCCCGTGTAAAAGAACAAAGTCATCGCGATTAACCCCTTGTGCTACAATGACGAGCTAGACTCGTCATAAGGTTTTAATGGGCAACCGCGCAGTGACGAACTATACTTGCCATGCAATTAAAAATGGTGCTTTATTGCAAAATTTTTCATAATTAAATCGAAGCGCAAGGGGTTAAAGCCGGTATGTACCACATGCAAAAAGTAAAAGCGTTAAGATACGAAAGAACGCAGAAAAAGAGACGCATAGTTGTCTAAACGCAGGCACTGAAGCGAGACGGCGACACACGTGTTACGGATGTCCTGTATCACTTATTCGAACAGGTACTTTTCGGGAAACGGGATATCTCGTTTAGTACTTCATTTGACATTTTGGTGCATGTTTTACCAAATATCACTAGACTGCGGAAGTTTATGCAAATACAGATTTCTATTCCTTGATATATTTACATTGAATGCAGATAAACAAATGGGACGTGGCGAATAATTGAAACTGGTTTGAGCAGTTATCAGACATCCACATTTTATTTATATTATTTGCTTCAGACAATAGTATATTTTATGTATCTGGATATGTTAAATCGCATAAACATCCGCAGTTTAAATATCACATTGAAAAAGTTCTAATTCATGTGTTTTTGCTTTATTCGCAATATCAATAAAAAATATAAATGTTCATAAAGAAAAACTAATTGCTTTATTGAAAATATAAACGTTCATAAAGAAAAGCTAATTGTTTTATTGTAAATACTAAGATATCATCGAAGTGCTAAAATGGCCCGACGGTAAGCATATTTTAATTGAAAAAATACCCGACGGCAATGTGTTAAGACGAAAATAACGATCTCTGGTACAAAGTGATACAACGTAAGACAAGGTCAGTTGCGAAGAAAAATGTATGGTAAGATAACAACTGTAAAGAGTAGCGGTTGCGATTAGGTTTTTGATGCAGGTATGCTTTCTCTACTAGTTCAGATGTTTAACACGTTGAGCACCGCAGTGGAAAATCCTGCACCTAGTCAGACACGAGAAAATGGCTTTTCATTAACATACGTCGTTGAATACATACATATTTGTCTATTTGATAATATATTTCTTATTTTATGTTATCATTGCAACATAAATGTTACTCAAAGTTTTATAAGGGTAATCAGTTATTTGATAAAATTAAAATTGATGCGTAGGCCACCGGTGGGCAGGCGGCGTCCAACGTGCTAAACGTTCTAGACATGACTTCTGCGACTAGTTTGGTATTGGTCGATGGTCATATAATTTTTTGAAATTAATGTAAAATAAGTTAACTGAAAGACTTTGGAAGAAACAGAAGAAAATGAAGAATTATTTTTTAAAAATATTAATATGTCTATTCCATTTAAGTTATAACTAAGTGTTGGCTAGGTCAAAACAAACCATAAAATGGGTCCACTACTGAAGCCGACTCTTCCTATTTTCAGTTCCAAGGCAGATTTACTTTAAATTTATTACATACACTAATAAAATTCGTGGAATTTGCTGAACACGTTATTCTCATTCTCGCGATGTACCAAGTGTGCATCGTATTGACAAAATTAATGCCAGTACATTTTTCATATTATAGTTCGATTTTCATTGAAAAATTCGTAATGCACATCTTGTATGTTCTACCATAAACACAGTCAAATCTTTACTGAAAAGGAATGGATTAAAAATAGAAGCGATTCCAATGTCAAAGCTTGCCCAAATATTTTCCTGAACGTCTGTACGAACTTGCTGGAGATTGTCTGCGCACGTATAATTCTGTTCTTTCAGGATGTACTACGTATTATCCGCTTATTTTGTTGTCCGTACACGTCGAACGCCCGAGCCATTTCTGGCATGTGTGTTTCTCTTCGTCGGACCAAACACGGGGAGCACGAAATTGGAAGGACACTGCACAATGACTCGAGCGTACACATCCCGCAGGAATACGGAGAAAATAAGGGAAATCCTTTTGTGCCTTTTGCTCCTTGCGCGTAAGGATACACACATGCATGTTCTGGATGTAATATAAAGTATAGAAGGCTGGCGAGGACAGGGGACAGACGTGTCTGGATTCTCTCGCATATTGCTCAATTCAAATTTTAAATGAATGATCTCATTATTATACAAACACAAGATTTCATGATATTCACCGATTCAAAATGCGCTATCGACTCCATGACAAACCGATTCAGTAATAACGATATCATTTTAAACATTCTTGAAACCAATCATGAAGCAATGGAATGGGGAAAGCCAATTACCATAGCATGGACCCCACCTCACATAGGCATTGCAGGAAATGAATCTGCGGATAGAGCAGCAAAAGAAGCTACCACCTTAGAACGACCGCACCAATTTGCAAGAACACCTCCACACAACCTCCAGAAACACTGCAAAGATAGTCACGAAACTCTGGATTGAAGAACGCAAAAACTCTGCTCCTTCACATATTTTAGAAACAGTAGACATCTCTTTCAAAGTAGACACTTGCTTCTCAAAATTTACTCGAAAGGAATAAAACATAATTAATAGAATTAAGATCAGTCACTCTAGAATCACACACAATCTCACCTTATCAAGACTAATCCTGCAACATGTGACCATTGCAATATACCCATTACTATAAAACACATACTACTACATTGCCATCAATTCCCAAACCATCGAGCAAAGTATTATTTATGTTACTCCTTAAAAGATAACTTTAACAGTTACCCAGACTTACTTCAGACTTTGCAATTTCTAAAAGATATTGGACTGTATCATAAAAGCATCTAAATTTAAATTACAACCAATTCCCAACAGTTGTCGGTAGTAACCATATGCAGTTGATGCTACATTAAACTTACACAGGATGCCCCAGTTTTCTGCGGTCAAACGTTGTCAGTATATTCTATGGGTGTAAATAAGAAAAGATCGTATATAAACACAGGTCATTCAAGGCTTTATTAAAAAGTTATAACAAAAATACGAAATACGAAAGGAACGGTAACAGGCTTGCGGTTACTATACTACAAAGGAGGAATAGATCAGCGATATTTATATGTAGTCTGTTTAACCGGTTAACTGCGGAATTTAGTTTTAAAAATCTCTCATGGGGTGCGTAAATAAAATCAAGCGATGACGAGTATACACGTCAAACGCAGGGCAAATGCCCCTATTATAAATTTTGCAACAAAATTAAAGCAAAACGATGAAGGCTTACATTTTTAACCGATATACCAAAGAAAATAATCAAATTTTTCTTCATAAAATACATAGCCGTTTTACTGGCAATATAAAGTAAACGTACCACTAAATGACATTTTTATTACTTCATACTAAAATTTGGAGTTTTCATAGTAAATGGTAATTTTTTATTTTACACGACGAGTATACACGTCAGACGCACCGAAATAAAGTTTTGGTTGGACGTGTATACCCGTCAAACGCAGTTAACTGGTTAAGCGAATTGTATTTGCTATCTGAGGTCGTTGGAGGTATTATAATGCTCCTTGCACTGTTAGAAGCAACTAATACTCCAATACTCCATTAGCCTGTTACTGCTCCCTTCGTATGTCGTATTTTTGTTGGAACTTTTAGTAGCAGCTCAATAATTTTCAAGAATTCTAAGGGGGAATATGTGAGGAAAATTGATTCTTCACACATTCCCCCTTAAAAATAAAATACAAAATAAATGATCATGACCTTTTAAAGAAATAAAAAATGTCTAGATGGTTTTAAAATTTATTGTGGAAGCATTAGTTAAAAAAAAACGGGAAGTGAATGTGTAAAGTGAAATTTGAACAAGTGAGGATTTGAAGAATCCTTAAAATTTTTTTTATTTACCTAAAACCCACGCCTTCAAAAGCCCGAGCAACGCCGGGCACACGCAGTTAGTGTTTATATAATATTTCTTATTTATTTATGCGCATAGAACATATTGACAAAGTTTGACCGGAAAAAACTAGGACATCCTGTATGTCTATAAAAAAAAGAGATTTCACAAATTGTTGCGAATTTAGTGTATAAAATCTGCGTAGGGTAGGAGGTGTGGTAAAACAAGTCATTTTACATGGCATGTCGTATTTCGAGTGATGAAAATAAAACACTTTTCTTCTTCTTCTTCCTTTGTAGCTCAGCATCGACTGTTATGGTCAATCTAGTCGGGAGATCTATGTAGAATTTTAGGTGGGTTCCGTACCATGTGACAACAGCAACGCAAAAGCACTGATGATGACGGTCACCCGTCTTTGCGCTGACTGTACCCGGTGTAGCTTAACTGTGGCGATCAGACATTAGTCAGTGTTTCACAATGTTTGCGTTTGCGTTTGAAAAATGTTTCCTTTGTGCTTTTCAAAGTGTTAACAAGGATTATATAGATGTAGGAAATGATGATCCGATTATAGTGAAAGTAAACTCACAAATCTAACAATAACATATATTAAAAGAAACAATAGATCGTCTTTACAGCACGCTGGACGTCAATCGACTCCTCGTTGCGTTTCGCTTACATCCCCACGTCGCCGCGCATTCATGATTCATTCGTTTCTTAAAAGCAGGGCTGTACCTGCTATTTTCATTCTCCACATAGATGTAAGTTAAACGAAAAGTATACATGATTTGATGTAACATAAACTTACATGTAAAGGTATCTATTTAGTCTTGTCAGTTACGAACAATGCAAAAATTATGAGTGATAATTTTCACTTATATAACGTTTATCTTCTTATAATCTAATAGGGGTTAACCAGAATTTATTAGCAAATGTAGTAACATTAGTAAATCAGTGATTGGATGTTTAAGTATTATATATTTGAAAAATACTAACCAGAAATCGATGCACTGAAGAAGCACTGAAGACGGTCATCCATTTTTACTGACCATGGCCAGAGTAGCTTATCTTCTTCTAAATAATTATTAATTTTCATCAATTTTAATTATTCATAATATTATGAATTTTCATTTCCGTTAGAAAGGTTACTAAAATTATGAAAATGCGCGACACTATTTTACCTAATTAACACAGTCTTGATTATTCGATACTAATAAACATATGTGACATAAAAACGGTCATTAGATTAAACACTTCTAATATATTACCTTCTCATAGAGAATATCGCTTCACTATTATTGAAAAAAGAATACCGAATAGTAATTTATGTAGTAGAGTACTACATCAAATTTTAACTGTTAGAAAATTCGATATTTCATTTCACACGACCTAATGTAACAAAATAAACATCAATTTCTGTTATGTACCGTTTACAAACATAATTTCTTGAAAAACAAGGAGACAAGGAGATGAGGGTTCCTTTCGACCAAAGTGTGATTTCAAAAATTTGCTTTTAAAGGGAAAGGAATCGGTATGCTCGCGTACGTACATACTTACGTAGGGTTTGCTGAAAATTTGTAGGATATAGGTGGCACGATTGAATAACGGCTATGTAAGCTTTCTCGTTCCGAATGGAAAAATATTATTCGCCGGATAAGTCTTTTATCGTTCCCTGAAAAATTCCTAGAAAGGCCACCATCGTACGGCAGAGATTCGATTGTCTTTTTTCACCGCCGGCATGTGTGTCCGCGGGAGGGTGGCAGGGAGAAAAAGAGGAGCAATTTAAGAAGAGTAGCAAGAGGGACAGGGATGAAATACGATGGACGAACACGAGCGGTAAGAGCACTTCCTTCGGGAACCTATGAAAACATAGTTCTCTCTACGCTCCAACACACACGCTGCTTGCTCACATATATATGATGTTCAGAGATATCCGTTAATATCATCACTTCCTGTCCGTTTTCGCTAATACTTCGTCCGGAGCTATTCTAACCCTATCAACATTATTTCTAAGGGGTGTTCCGGAATGAGTGGTGCAACCGGACATGACGTGTTTCTCTATGAAGAAATGTTCGTACTATTCTGTGTGTTCCTTGTCTTATAAAATATATGTTAAATATATATAAATATGTTTGATTCTATTTTGTAAAAATTGCACTGTGCATGTAGTGGAATGTGAGGGATCTATTTTGTTCAGAATTTTTCGATGAAAATTTGGATTATCACATAAAAAAGCTGTTGCTAAAAATTTTATAAATAAGGTGGAATTTCAGTGGAGAAACATTATGAAGGCGTTTGTTACACTCGAAATTAATTGTACTTACCAACTACTACCTATTTTGGTACTTGACGGCTTTTTAGCTGACACAAATCCAATGGTACTAATTGGCTGAAATCAATCTGGAATGAATTGTCTTAAAACAATAGAAAACAGACAGTTAGTAATAGTTAAACAAGGACATTATTGTTTCTTACTTTTGTTCAAATCGATGTGCTGCATTAGAGAAATTGGCATTATTTTGTAGCAGCGGCTGGTGCTGTGCAGGGATTTCAGAAAAGAAAGGAAGGAGGAAAGAGGATAGAGCGTTTCGTCCGGGGTCTGATAGTGGACTCATCAGTAAGGCAACCTAGCAGGCCCGTGCCTTACAAGTTTTGTTAGACGCGGGATACTGAGGGTCAGGTCGTAGGTGTATATATACAGAGCGCAGGATGGTCGTGGACTTGCGGGAAAGTTTGTGCGCCGCTGATCCCTCTGCTGGCGAGGTCGGGAAGTGCCGCTACAATTTCTTCAAATAAAATGAAATTTTACTTTAAAGAATCGTAAAGTAAAATAAATATTTCATATATCATTATTTCATATATCATTATTTCATATATCATTATTTCAAAGGTTGCAGTCGGTAGTACAATATTTCTAAAATGAATTGATTGTAAATAAAAATAATACGTAAATTAAAACAGTATTTCAAATAACATTATTTTTGGTGTCTAGGTTTGCTTAGAATCAGCTGATTCACAGTAAATATTTTTCACATAGCTCACACTTCCTCCACCCTGTAACTCACCCTTCGGATATTTCCAACCCCCCGCAAGACGTTCTACCCTACAAAAACAAACTTTTAAAAATCTCCACCCGTTAAATTAACCTAGTTCCATTCCTAAATCAAACATAATTCACTTACATTTCTAAATCTTTAATTAAACATCCTTCTGTCAGTTTCAACTAATCATGGTGGTTTGGAATCCTTGTAAATCCCCCGACTAAATAATGATAGTAGTGAATGCTGTATTACATACAAAGAAGAAGAAGTTTCAACTAATTCTTGTTCAGTTCGATCAGAATTTGTTCAGTTCAATTCGAAACCTGTGTCCCAAAATCGTACTCTATTAATTCGTTGACTGCCATGGGGGGTCACCGGTGACCGGCTCTTCAAATTTTATTTAACTAAATAACTGTTGATTTTTACTATATTTTGAGCAAATTTAACATTGCAATGCTAATATAGGTACGCATATACATATAATACTGCATATTTAAACATTTTTTTGTTATTCACGATTTATATAGAAAAGAGAAATTTTTGTCCTTTTTGACTATCGGTGGCTTTTATCACTGTGGCAGTTCACGTGTTCAACAATCGTCAATATTTTGTGCTTCTGATTTAATTGCGTACTAGTCTGTTCATTACATGTTTGCGTCAGCAGCATTACAGCTGTAAGTTGTTTTTGGTACGTACAGAATGTCGTCTTTTAACGTTAAGTAAACAGATTCTCATGCATCTTATGTTCGATAAGCAAACACATTTTCATAAGGTTACAATCATCGGTTAGATCATCCTAGCCTCTCATCTTGTCCCGGTATATCATGGCGGGTAAAGCAGCAGGAGGAAGAAGATCCGATAAACCTCTTGCAATAGCACGAAGGCAGCGACAACAAGCTGATATCTACGGATTACGGACACAGTGTATATATTTTATCCTTGTTTCCTATATACGTATACGTATTCACGCTCGTACGAACGTGCTGCTAGCAGCATACGCTATCAGGCATACAGCGCTGTCCAAAAATCGTAGATCATTTGGAATAAGAGATTTTTTTATTTTACTTTCAATTTTAGAGATATTCCCTTTTGTATTTATATTATAAATTATTTTTAACATGTAAATAATTGTTATTTCACGAAATCATTAGTTAGTGTCATCATCTTTTCCTGTCGTAAGGTTTGTGATTATTTGTTGGTTTGACTTCAGATAAGGCCGGGAATATTTGAATAATTTAGTATTTGATTCTTTTATAGATAGTTGAATGCTATCAATTAAATTTGAATGTTGTTATTCGAATAATAAAGTATTGATGATGATGAATTAACTTTGAATATTGTTATTCGTATAATAAAGTACTCGTTAAGTCTGAAACTACTGAAATAATGTAATATTCGAATGTTTTATATTTCTTTAATTGGTTGCTCAATAGGCTAGGCTTAGTGCTCAATAGTAATTTAACAATTTTCAAAACGGATAGTCAATGTGGATCCCCTAAAGTGATGAAAACTAAATGAATGTAACTTTCCTCCCCTGACAAAATTAGCTAAATCTCTTTTAAACATGGCAGCCACTTTTTCCTCTGAAAAAGTCTTTTCTACAGCTGAAAAATAGTGCTTGCAAAAAGAGGCTGTCTAATATAAACTTTAATTTTTCTATATCAGAGTAGGAATGTTGTAGAAAATCGTAAATGAAAATAAATTTTAAAAGTGAACGGTAGAACTTGATTTATATTACATGTGATACTACCCGAACGTCCAGATATTCAAATATGAGGAAAAATCAACGAGAAATCCCAACCCTACTTTCAAATAGCTCCATGGTAGAAAATGGGCCAATGTCCAAAATTATTGCATTTGAGTTTATTCATCATTCACATAAAGATCATGAACGTTATCATGGAAATAGGACCATTTTCCTTCTACTATTGCAAGCAAAGTTAAATACATTCTCAAGAGGCCAGTATGTTATATGTATTAGGCTGCGTTTACATTGGTAAGTCACTTGTACCAGTGACTGTAACTGGTACAAGTAGCTAGTCTGACTAGTTCACTTACGAGTTACTGGTACAAGTTACTTACCAATGTAAACGCAGCATTACTTTTTCCACCATGGCACAGAAATAATCTGAAATATGTTTAATAATATTGAGTTGTGATATTTCTGGGACCAGGCCCCGCCTGACAGGATACTGTCGTCTGTCAATTCACTCAAGTAATCTTTAACTATTTCCAATCTACGTTTTATGTTGTTATCTTGTTAAAAAAACTAAATCCATTACCAATGGAACATTCACCAAACCAAAAACAATAAACGCACTACACATAAAAGTCGTGTTCAACAATACCCTTCTCCAGTCTGGCCTGAACATATTTTTTTTCAGTAACAGGCTTCATTGTTGTTATAATGATCATGAAAGTCAGTGGTCTGAGACTTTTGTACAGTACTGTACACACACGATGAACGTACCAAGACGCAGACGTCTTGCTTCACGTACACATATTCGTGATTCTTTTTCTTATCCCTATATCTTTAGCTAGGGGAAGCAAGGAGTCTCGAGGAGTTATGAGATGACGGCCATCTTTAGGTATCCTTCCTTCCTTTCTCGCTTCCTTCCTTCTTTTCTTACGGTCGTCCAAAGAAGCCTCGGGGCTTCCAGAAGAAAACGAGGTCGTACCGGCGAGTCCTTGCGCCATAACATTCTCTATCGTTGAGAGCCATACATCATCATCGTGTTCAACGAGAACCGGGTACCTCTAAGTGCCTCGAATCGACCTTCGTGCCTCGGTCCTTTTATGCTGGATTCATCCTAGCTTTATCGTGCTCCCACTCTACCGTGGCTCATCCTTCGTTCTAGTCGACCACACCTTTTCCCCTTTGCGTTCACCTTCGTGAAAGACTCTCCACGGGGTGGTACTTTCTCGTTCCTTGGTTCTCGGTGTCTGGTGTCCTAGAAGCAGGAACGCTGCATGATACTTTCCCTCGACAAGTGTTTTCTGTTGTCTTGGATCGTCGAGACGTTACTGAACTTATCGTACGAGCTCTAATTAAAATGTTTCATTTGTGTCAGTCCGTTTATATTTGATTTGTATAAACATGTTGGCTGTCATGGGGTCGACGATGACCGACGCACTAAACTTTACTCAATTAAACTGCTACTGATTTTGACAAAGTTTTGAGTAAATTTAACATTTCAATAATATTGCAGAAACACATGTGTAAATACGATTGGAAACTGGAATACTTGTTTCTCTCATCATTTGTATTAAAAATAGCATTGTGTATTAGGTCTCATTTGGAATGGCTGTGTTAACAATTTGAGTACCACAGTGAAAATTATCATACGTACTGCATTACTGTTATTACGTACACGTACTGTTCGAAGTAACTGATCTATGTATTTACGTGTACCTTACACGTCGAGTTATCCTTGTGTGAGTAGCTGACATTTATGTTGATAGTTGTTTACGTCTTGATATGTACATATATGAAATAATATGCGTGTGTGGTGGCGACTGTAACAGTTTTGTGCCTCGCTCGGATCTATTTCAATCCATAAAAATGGTCAATTTTTATAGAGCTCTTAGATGCTAAGCGCGATTGCAGTAAATTTCTGCAAAAATGAGGGAAAATGGGAACTTCTTTAAAAATGCATAATTCTGTAATACATAAATATTAAAGAAAGTCATTCGAGGTTCTTTCGCCGAAGACTATGGGCCATGAAGAAAATATAAGCACATATTAGTTAGGCTGCAAAAAATTGAATTATATAAAAACCCGAAGTGGAGAATATTTTACTGTGATTCATGTATGCAATAAACATACAGAAAGCAATACATTGTACGCAAGTTCGCTTTGTGTTCGTATCACAAACTCATAAATGCAGTGATCCTAACATGAAGAAACATCCTGTGGGTTCAGTCTGTGGCGTAACCTTCCTTTTACCATATTAATTAATTTTTTTCGGCATCACGATAATATCGGCAATCATATTTGATAGATAAGGTCAGGAAGAGATTGGAGAGTGCGTCGAACGATCGACAGGTCCGCGAAGGGCGATTGGTCGACGCTAATTATACGGGCGGAGTAATTCGATTACCGTAATCGCATCCTGCCAGGGAAATTGAGCGGCTAATTAGATTAATTTAAAATTTCGCTAATTCCAGCGGTTCAATTAGTAGATTATACCACTGTCGTTACGATAAGGAATCATTTGCCGAAGAAACGATCGCGTACACTGCGTGTACACGGTACATGTGGAAGGACGGGAGCAGAATGTATTGGAGACGAAATGTCTTCGTTCGCTTCCAGCACGGTACTTATCTATTAAATCGCTTTCTTATAGCAACAGCGACATTCTCCGCGCAGCGCCAGGTCGTCGTACATGATAAGAAATTGGGGTTGGAAGGTGGAAAGGGCGGGAAAATTGAATTTTGCCGCTGCGTCTCGAGGAAAGTGCGACGTAAGGAAGACGTGCCACTCCCCCAAGTAATTGGCGCTGATTAAAATTCCATGGAGAAGAGCTACCTTCTTCCCTTTCACCATAACGTACGTGGTGATCCGGAAAGGCCGATTTCTCGACCTCTCGACCGCTTTCCCCTGAACACGATTATGTCACCCGCATCTTTGCGAAATATTTGGATTTCTACCGTTCGGGGGTGCACACTTGTGTCGAGCATAACGGCAGATACTAGTGTGCCACGTAGTTTCCTAATTGCCGCGTAATTAGCCTCGAATTATTTCTCCATGGAACGCTGGTCGATGTTTAACGGTCCCTCGAATGTTAACAATTGATTCAATTTTAGTGTGTACATGTGTTCGTGTGATAGCTAATAATCCCTTTAGGAATGAAGGGATTTATCCGAAAAATGGAACGGATATAAAACACGTATGATTATTCACAATTGACAGTCGAAAGGAAGATTGCTCGTTACATCTTTTGAAGATTGGTGGGTGCACGTTTCATTTGGGTGGTGGGAGAAATTAGACAAAGACACGCAGTGGAAAGAAGAGCGACGGTAACATGTACAATGACTCACGAAGTCGATCAAATATTTCCATAATTACCTTTCTTACCTAACTCTGGTGCAATTAACTAATTACAACTTGTGGAGGCGTATGCCAAATGTAATTTCTATCATATTATAACCTTGCTTGGAATGTTAATACCCTAAGAAAATGTTAAATGAAAGAAAATTGGAATAACATGCTCATTTGATCACTTTCGTGAGTTACTGAAAGTACAAACCATAACGCACAGTGGGGCAGAATCCCGAAAACGTGGCAGAAATTAAAAAAACAAAAGTTGGAAAATCCAAAATTTTCGGTTACAGGATAATACGTGAGACCCTACTCGATACTGTTAATGCATAAACTAAGCTTTTGAAAATTCAGAACACGTGCAAGTTTTACTTAAACTTGTGCAAAATTTTTCGTAGTATTTTTCGCACTTTTGTTTAAGTGATATTTTCATTGGTTCCCGATGGATTTTTAAGATGAAATTCACAAGGCAGGTCAGTTCAGAAATTCCAGAAATTCAAAGGGTCAGTTAAATAGAACAAAGTAAGAAATTTCATTTTTAGGACGACTGCAAAAAAAATTAGAAAAATTCTTATACAGTCGAACCTCGGTAACTCGAGCCTCAAAGGAAGAGTTAAAATCTTCGAGTTATAGAGGTTTCGACTTATCGAAATTTTTGAATAAAAGAGGTTCAACGAACGAAAATTCGACATACAGAAGCTTTGTACGAAAATTAGTAATTTTCCAATTGTAACGGCTTAAAGAAAGAAAAATTCAATTTTTGAACGTGAATTATTTATTGTATAAATATATATACGTAATCATAAGACGAATGCTAGGTTATTATACTTGTTACATGTTATTAAAAAAGTCTGTAATTTTGCTTTGTGTTAACGTATTAATACATTGTTGATCGATAGCATTTTCAACTGTGACCAAGGCAGAGAATACGTTTTCCTCGATAGTATTGCATCTTTATGCAACTCTGTATATAATAAATTATATCTATACCTTTTCTCATTTTTGATCCACTTCTCACTGCTTCAATTACGTTCACCTTTTCAGAAAGTGTTAGTGTTTTAAGCTTCCTCTTAGAACTCATTTTATTCAACGTAAACGCAAAAGTTAAAGACGCGGGAGATTATGGCAATTATGCGTTTGACTGATGAAAAACGATTAGATAGCTTCCATGGATATGCACGTGGTCGGAGGGCAAATAAGTAGGGATAGCCTAGGCCCTACACAATGAGAGTTGCCTCGAGGCATGCGAGTTGAAAGAAAGGAGACAATATCGAATGATTTGTTTCTGACATCTTGTGACACATAACTATAAACTTCGAGTTGCAGAGGTAGCGGCGATAGAAGTTCTACTTACAGAGGTAAACTTCGACTTGTAGAGGTCTGGCTATTCTAACTTCGAGTTACAGTGGTAAAATAATGCATCTGGACATGTGGCAAATAATTCGACTTAAAGTCAGTTTTATTTCGACTTATAGAGGTTTTCGCAGCGGAGCGGAAGGGAATGAACAAAATTGTAGTCTTGTAGAGGTGTTCGAGTTATAGAGGTTCGACTGTATATTTCTAAGGTTTTAGTTGTGTTCCCAGCAAGTCTCGGCAGAGATTTTTTATTATTATGTAGGGCACATATCTGGCTTGTAGAACCTAAAACGAAAAGTGGCTAGTTTTTGCCCCTTTTAGAGAAATTGCATTTTCTTTTGTGCAATACCTCTAACCTATATCTTTGAGTTGTTGCTTAAGTGGTTCTTTTCATTGGTACCTGTTCGTATTCTAGGATGAAACTATCATGGCAGATACACCAAAGACTAAGTTAAAGAACCCATAACAAAAAATTGCGAAATTAGAACATTATAGGATGTTAGGGTTGTATTGAGAAACCAGAAAAAATACTCAAATATTTCCAGATTTTTAGTTGTATTCCCAGCAAGTCCTGGCAGATATATTTTTTTTATTATCTAGGGCATGTATCTTACTTTGATAATATGAAATAAAAAGCTGCCCTTTTTGCCTTTTTGGGAAAAATTTATACAAAAGTTGCAGCAGAAGCCTTTGTGCAACTGTATCCTTGGTACCGTATGCCTCCTACTGTGCACAAAATTTTAGTGAACACTCCCGAGTTGATACAGCATTTCTCACTGCCAATTGGTCAACTAAGCGAAGAAGCACATGAGGCACGGAATAAAGATTTTAAATTGGTTCGAGAAAAATTTACACGCAAAACACCACGTCGGAACACAAACGAAGATATTTTTAATAACTTGTTAGTGTCTAGCGAGCCCATAATTGTGGAATTTCGGCTGTTATAAAAAAAAGAAAAATAAAGTCATTCCCTGTAGACTTATTGGAATTGTCACAGGCTACAACATCATAAAGGGCAGGTGACGTGATCTCTGAAGATAATTCCACATCAGAAGAAATAACTTTTTCGGATGACGATTAACGATGCTGTTGATAAAGAAATAAAACTTATATTTTCCTAATTTTTTCTTTTTTTTAATTACTTTAGACTCCTGCTAACTAATCTTATAAAAATTTACAGAAAAAACGGCTCGTTTCAATCCATGTTTTCAGGATTCTGCCCCACTGTGTGACGATTGGTAAGAGGTAATCAGAGGCTCGCTAGAAAGGAATTATGGGCCAATATACAGGGTGTGGGGGGAGGGGTAGTACAACCGAGCAGAGGCTGATTCTACATGTGAAAATAAACCGCAAATATAGAATACAATTTTTTCATAAGAAGCTTGGTTTTCGAGAAAATTGAATTTAAAGATTCGTCAGGCATGCGTGCACTTGAGTACCTCAAGGTTTTATGTCTGTACTAATAAGCAATGCCAATGTCATGATAAATGTTAATAATGCTGTGGGATTCAAAAAATGACTTGAAACTGTGAGACGTGGGTGAATATATAAAACTATAGATATATGTATATTAAAATAGTAAAGAACACAATACATATCTCCTCGCAAACAAACTCCACGCAACTCTCCACGCAATACTCTACACTCAACTGCTCAATCAGTTCTCTTCTGCACTATGACCCGGAGGTCCCAAAAATCTACACAAACACATACACACATATTCCGCACGCATTTCCACACCAGATTCATACAGAGGAGATGCATTCCCAGAGAGTCACACGATCCGTTCGACACTTGACTTTTGAGAACGCACGCACCTCTCACGCCATGCATCCCGTCAATCCTTCCACATTTTTCATTCATGCATCTAAACAGTCCGCCTATCTAGACTGTCCTCAAGACTAAACTACAAAATAGCAGACGCCGAATTTCTTGTCGCCTAAACGCTGACATTAACACACAAAAATATCCACCAACACCACAATACATTCATTATGAATTTACTTAATTTACATTTATGTCACTGAACGAATTGTTGAAAGTGATGTCCTCGTTGACGCATACAAATGGTTGACCTATGAATCAGAGAGTCGTGGATTGATGTCACAAAAACAAGTGGGATAGTATAAATCTTCTGCAGATAAAAGAAAGAATTATACAATCTTTCGAAGAGTTCAAGCGGTCACGATACTGCTGTGCATAAGTAAACTCATTATGTTAATCGATGTAACTCATTCGAAATCCTTCTTCTAAAAATTGTGAAATTTCTTTATTACTTTTCTGCGAAACTTTTCAAATTTGTTTTCCAGATTCGACTACTCAATGAATTCATTCTCTGCAATAATCGTCTTTGTCCGGAATGCACGGACAATCACGCGCGTGTCCAAAGGCCACGGAAATCTCCAACTTTTACGTATCGGCGATAGCGGTCACTTAATTGTGTAAAGAAGTTACTTATCCAATTAGAAAAAATGACTGTGCTTTCTCGAATCACGAAAATCTAAAAAATCCACCAACCTGCGTGTTTCGGCGACAAGGATATTTTCGTGCTTAACTCCTGAGTGACGCGAAATCAGTTTTGCAACAACATCGAAGCCAGTCCAGACTCTCACGCGCTAACTATTTGTTAAAACAGTAGCAGTTAGTTAGTTGTTAGTATTAAAGTATAACTTGTCAATGATTTGTTACTACTAGTTATGTAATGGATGGGTTGCACCAGTGATGGCCACCGGAGCTGCAGCCTGTCCCCATTCTAGGTTCATTCCCCTGGCTTCAGTTCCTCAAATAAACCCTCCGGTTCATCGTCGTCTCAGATCACAGCCTATATGAGAGGAATGGACCTAGAGTATGGGAAGGCCGTAGTTCCGGAGACCATGCCTGGGTTACGCGATATTAACAATCGGGACAGACTTTTTTGAGAACATGTAATTTATTCGAGACGCTGGTTCGTAGAATGGACAAAGTGGTCGGCATCAGACGAAATTTATTATTGGAATCTCCTGAAAAGGATTTCTTTTGCAAGAATTTTAAAAGATCTTATGGTAGAAGTGTGTGACGTAGAAGTGGACGATAGGAAACGTCATTGTTTTGGTTGTTTTTGCAGACGACACGTAGGTCAGGATGAGGCATAGTTCATAGGGTAAAGATGACGCTGGTTACAGAGTGGGTGATTCAATATTTACAGGGAACGGAAATATTTACAGTGTACAGTTATTGAAGGGTGGAACATTACATTTACTTCCACTGGTTAACTAGTTGTTACGTATTAAGTCGTCAAAACACATATTCGGATTTTTACTATGCCTTTTCATACATTTTACTTCATTGAACCAGCTGTACCGCATTAACACGTTGAATACCGTGGAGATCACCAATGACCGGCGCCACTGATATAGTTTAATTAAGCAACTATTATGTGATATGAAGTTTTGGATAGCATAACCAGTGAAATAATAATATAAAATACAAATTATACAATCGAACAATAAAGAACTCTTTTGTTCTAGGATTTATATGAAAAATAGAGGACTGTATGATGTCTGACTAGTTATGGCAGTATTTAGTACGGGCACTCAATGTGTTAAGTTGACTGCAGAGTCTCTTCCGAGCATCGTTTGCAACGTCGCTATATTTTGGACTAAACACTATTTGCCTTCGAACCAACCCTAAAATGTCTCGCTGCTAATATGCACATCACGGTTAATACATATTGTACGTGATTAAACACATGATATACACTTTATCTCGAGCGATTTTGAGCGTGTACATTAATCAACGATGGAAAGGACTTTGTAGTTAGCAATAATACGTGGTCGACGGTTTCAAGCATACCACGCTAATGAACTCCGTTAATTGCGCTGTAGTAAGCCCTCAATTTTGCAAACTTTATTAATTGTTACGTTGCAGTAACACGAAAATACGGCGATTCGTTAGAATAAACTCAACCTCGATTCGCTTGCACGGAAACGCGACCGGTAATATATTTTTTATTGATATTAATTAGCCGGATGCGATTCCGTGCCATGCGATTCTACACTGCAGCGATACTTCCCGCTGAGAGGATCAATTGCAGATACGATTATCGTAATCGACAATGATATCGTGTTTCGAACATTTACTTGAAGCCGTGTTGTTTCCCTTCGGAAACATGAGCTGCGATAGCTGCCAGTGGTATGTTCTGCTATCGATAATCGATACACCGTTTCGTAGTTCCGTCAATGATCTGTTGTAAAATTTTCATCATACGCAAGATATTGTTAACCCTTTGAGCACTGAAACAACATTATTAAAGTTACAAACATATGTTCAATGAGTCGAGTCAGTAGCTGTAAACAAATACATGTAATGGCGTTTAGGCTAGATAAGGGCGTACTCATAATCTTCTGATATTGTAATACTTTCCGTGTGAGATTCTCCAACTGAGTATAATCGCCGCAGAAATTTTGTCGTATTTCTATTCTTTCCAGTATACTCTGGAATTATTCGTTGCGAATATGAATATAAATAACGCAGTACACAAAACACGTTTTAAACAATGAATACTTTCTTATTCTGAATATGATTCAGGAGCGAGCAAAGATACAGACTACAACTTGACGGGTTTTACGAAATGATACAAATCCGTTCCTGAGCAACAACAATTGACCAGCCTTTGCCAGCCAATAACTTGAGCCGCTGCATCTCTCGCTTGTCTAGCATGCGAATGTTTTGTTTACAACTACTGACTAGATTAGTTGAATAAAATATTTCATTACTGATTAAGAAGAGTACAATTTCAGGTTATATTTATTTTATATGCTAATTTAGAAAGTTTGTCAGTGTCAGCTAATGCCTACAACGTGGCAGTGAAAGTGTTAAAAGCAGCCAGGCTGGAAACTTTTAGACGTTAATACGAATCTCTCGCGACGTTAGACGAAGTTGTTCTCTGCATGCATAGATAACAAGTGCATTATACCATATAAAATCTGGGATGCATAATGTATCCGGTGTATCTGTGTCAGCCACTGGCACGTAAATTTATCCGCACGTGTTCACACATATCCTCGTCTGCTATATGCAAGCTCTATTCTACTTACTATGTATATCTACGATAGACGCGTGTACACAGGCCTCGACAGACAAGCATCCGACCTTGCTCCTCGGATGTAACGCATAGTCGCTCTTTTACCAGTCTTACCTCGCCTTATTTTCACGGAAGTGCCGTTCCCCTCTTCTTTCTGTCCCCTTCGTTTCAGCCAACAGATTACCCGGCTTTCGAAAGTACATCGTACATAAAATATGACTTTTCAAAAAATGTATGGCCCTTTGTTTAGCTTGTTGAAGGATTTTCCTATCAGTGCTCCTATTTTCTTGTTGGATTTACTGTTTATTACGATTACTGTCACGTACGAAGATAAAGACAAGTCTATGAAAGATTGCAGTACGAGGGTTAGACACGGAGTGTCTACAATATATTTATAGTAATTATTTTTGCTTTTTTTTCTTCTTTGAATGTAACCCAGCATTGACTGTTATAGTCATTCAACCAGGCGATGTACCAGTTTTAGGTGGATTTTGAACCATTTTGTATCAACAGGAACACGGAAATACTGAAAAAGGTGACCCATTCTAGCGCTGATCGTATGTAACGTAGCTCAATTTCGTAGCTCAGGTTAACTTTTGAATTCTTTTGGACAACTTTCATTGAGGAAAAATGTTAATGTT
Source organism: Macropis europaea (assembly GCA_916610135.2). Taxonomy (NCBI): domain Eukaryota; kingdom Metazoa; phylum Arthropoda; class Insecta; order Hymenoptera; family Melittidae; genus Macropis; species Macropis europaea. The sequence goes on from OU744345.1 coordinate 37,488,356, forward strand.
AATAGCGTGGCCGTGTAAGGAACACCGGCTCTCGTTTGATCGCCGAATTTAAGCTATGCTAACTACGGTCACCGCCAAGATGGGTGACCGTCTTCAGTGCTTCTGTGTTGCTGTTGACACAAGGTAGTTCGGAACCCATCTGAAACTCTATGTCCCCCGGCTAAATAACCATAGCTGATGTTAGGTTGTATACAAACAACAACAACATCGAGATCGCTTGAGACGTTGCTAAGAAGCGATGCGTTTGTTTTAAGTTGATAGTTCATTTACGAATTAACTACAAATTTAATTCCTAAAATGTCTATGCGAAATCAATATTAGTGTTATTGTTGTACTCTCAACGTCGGTAAATTTAGGATTATATCGCTGAACCGTCTTCCACATACAGAAATCTGTTCTGGATTAGGTCTTTGATGCATAGACCAAGACTCTGCTGTTTTTAGAAGTATTTGTACATTTGGCAGTAAAGCAATTACCTTTAGAATCACTCACAAGCGAGGAACCAAGGCTTTAACACTTTCATTGCTGTTGGTGCATATTGGAACTTGGCAAAATCGCTCATAGCATGCTACTGCCGTCTATAAGCGTTCGATAAACGTGCTCGTCGTGTGCTATCAGCTGTTATGGGCACTCAGCTATTTAAGAACCGTTTTTCTTAAATAAATTAATTTTTCTTTTTAGTGTGTGGTAGTGTTTTCTGTCTGTAGCATTATTTGCTGTTTTGAGTTCGTCGAACACAGTGTGTAGTTTTACGTCAGAGTCGCTGCAGCGAAAGGTTTGAAGACCGTTCAATGGCTATGAACTCTATCTATCTTCTGGAATTCACATGCATCTTCGATACAGCTTATTATTAATAGACTATACTATTATAGATTATTATTAATAGACCGCAATACATACTTACACACTCAGTGATTCTAATGTACCGGCCATCTTTAAGCCTAAGACAGCTGAAATATGTAATACAGCAAGGTGGCTGGGAGTTGGAAGTAAGGTAAGCATAGATTGCAAAATAAGAATATCCAATCTAGAACATTATGGTCACTGATACGCTTACTGTGTCACGCCTCTTTAGACAGATTTCATATTTAACCCATTCAGCCTTCATTTATTTTGCGCTTCGTGTGGACGAACTGCGACATTTGTTTAGCACTTCATGTGGACAAACTCCGACATTCGAATCGCGCGTCATTTGAATAAACTGTGACATTTGATTTCTATGAGTAGAATATGTCTAGACGGAACGGTGTATACCTGAAATGAATTACAGGTGGCGAACGGCACAATATGAAAGAAATACTATCTTTTGGTCCATCATTCTGGTCCAGGTCATGCACTACGAGTCAGACTTGCAGTAGCGTGTGTTGGTCCAAGTCATGCACTACGAGTCAGACTCGTAGTGTAGGCTGAATGGGTTAATGAGGCCCAACAAGATCAGATCGAATCAGGGAGTAGTTACACACTGGCAGTACATTTGAACATTATAACTAGATATTTTGTATCGCAAAGTCGCAGTGTTAGGACACACACTCATCCTATACACGCTATAGACTCCGGATGTTCATGCAGCTTAGCATATCCAAGTATGAAAAGCGACTTATTTTGCGAAATTAACGAAATAAGAGATATAATCTCGAAATCTGTACAAGATAAGACCGCTTTTTTCGAGCTCTCGCTTTTTTTTGTATATTCGCTACGAAAATATTTCAGAATAAAAATATATGCTTGCATAAACATCCGCCGTCTAGTTATTATTGCTCTGTAATGTTTCTTATATCTATGAAATTCACTCATGTTATTCATTGAAGGAGGTATAATCTGATGTTATAGTAACTATGTATCTAAATCTAACAAGGGACATTACCCAATTGACACTCGCCGATTTTGATGCAATTTTGATATGATATAGAACTCGAAAAAATATTTCACAAGTACCTTTTTTTTATCGGCAATTGTCCATGTTAAAGGGGTGAAAGCAGCCCTTAAAGTTGGGGTTGAAAAAGCTATTTTATCGAATATCTCTGAAAATTATGCATCCTTAAATGACAAAGCTTACTGTGAAAGCAGATTTTCGAAAAACTTATTTGTTTAAAAAATATATTAAAAGTTAACATATTTTTGAAAATTTTTTAAATAAAACGAACTTTTTTCATCAAAATTTGTATACGTAAACTACATAGCTAGATAAAGAATACTGATAAATTGGAATTTTTAGTTTCATTTTCGGAGTAGATATTATTACGTTGCGAATTATACTCACGTTTTGTCCGCGCCAACCCTCTGTGGTTATTCCTATGGTCGGTTTTGACGTAAATTTGTATGTTCTGGCACTACACATTATTAGTGGTCCTCTGTATAGTGAAAATTAGCTCAGGAGGTAAAATACCCTATAAGGTAATCCCCGTTGTGAAAATCGTACGGTAAACCTATGGCTCGCCGGCTACAATTGTGCGAGGCGCGATCGTCTTGCAACCGTAATTAAAAATTCATTTGAAAAAGAATGAAGTGACAGTGTTAAGACACATATATGCTTCTGTACATTTTTATGCATGCTTTTACACACACTCGAACACAAAACGTCTAACTCTATCATATCGTCTTGAACATCAAAGTCCTACATACACATACACACAGAGATTCAAGCGAGCTTAGGCTTCAATAGCTATTATTTTTCCTCGTTCCATTGCTTCATGGTTTGCCTCAACAATACGATGTTTTCGTTGAAGATAAACCCGAACAGCTTACACGGGTATTATAAAAATGGCGACGAACGAACCGGGAAAAGCATGAACACCAGCAGACAATTTTTAGGCGACGATCGGCATTGTTCCTCTCTTTTTCGTTTTGTCGAAAAATTATGGTTGGGTCAACAGAATTCCTCTCCTATTGTTATAGCCGAAAGTTCGTATGGTTAGACTATTGAATCCCTGGGTGGGTTTTTTTCGTTCGTTTTTTCGCTGGAATACTACACGCCGCGCGTGAAAGGGGAAGAGAATGGACCGGCCGAAGAATGGGTTCTGATTCTGTTCCTGCTGGAAACGGAGGTGCTGACGACGCCATTTGTCGATCCCTCGTAACTACCGATGTGTACCTACATACCTACAACTCGCAGGTACAAATTCATACGTGTAGAACCGTCTACAAGCACTTTCTTGCTGAATAATGATTTCTTGTTTACCTCTTTGCGAAAATAAATTTCAAAGATTCTTCCTCATGCAACGATTTTTCTATCTCCGTTTTCCGTGTGCTTTTCCTGCTGTGCGCAGTTTTTACGGATATTAGATTTTATCTATACGATTTAGGTTCATTTACATGTAGACAGACACATTATAAGATACTGCTTTAAATATAAATTGTGAAGGAACGAAATATTTTACTAGGATACATGTACCATTTGTGGCCACTTGAAGGATTTTTGTACCATTCATTGATACATAACTTAAGAAAAAGTATGTACACAAAAGTGAAGAATATGTCAGTATAGTCCAAAATATACAGAGAATCAAGACATTATAAGTTGAACAATGTTTTAAACATAATTATTTAAAGCATCATTGCATTATCATGCAAAGCCTTTTTGCACCATTTGTGGTCATAAGAGAACCATTTTTGGTCAGCCGGGTTTTCCTTTGTGGCCACTTGTATAATTTATAATACGAAAGAACCCACCGTAAGAATCATAGCTTATAATCAATTACAAATGTTTATTGCTGAATAAATAATACAATATCTTCTGTACAAAATCAGCACTAATTGTCAATATCGGAATAAATAAGACAGTGACCACAAAATGTTGCAATGGCCACAAATGGTAAATCTACCCTATTTGATCGTGTAGTTGTTACCTCATACTGAAATCACATGTATTAATACTGTTTAAAGTCGTATAAGAATTAGTATCTAGTTATTTAATTTAATTAAATTTAAGGTACTGATCTTCGTGGCGGTAGACGCGTTGAAAAGTTTTTAACTTTAAATGTAAAATAAAAATATCTTATGTGATTCGAAGGTATTTTCGAATATTTATATATCAATTTATTTGTTCAAGCTAATACATTTCTCTGAATTATTTTGTTCTTTAAGACAATTAATCATATTAATAACGATTTTAAGATAATTTTGTTCAGGCAATGCCCAAGTCAGGTTTCATGGAGCTTATCTATTTAGAAGTTGTCTACGCACGATGTAAAAATATAACGCCATTTAAAAATAAATATTTACTTAAACTATACAAATAAAGATCGGATAAATTACATTTTATTATGTTTTGTACAGATAAATTACATTTGTACGCAATTTCGAGAGTGCCATTTTAATCACCGTGTACCAACTAACGATGAAGAGGGTTTTCTAGAAGCTTATTCATTTACAAGTTGTATAAACACAATGTAAAAATATAACCAGATTTAAAAACAAATATTTACTTAAACTATACAAATAAAGATCGGATAAATTACATTTTATTATGTTTTGTACAGATAAATTACATTCGTACGCAATTTCGAGAGTGCTATTTTAATCACCGTGTACCAACTAACAACGAAAGGGGTTTTCCTAGATTTTATTCATTTATAAATTTTGCAAACACGATATAAGTATACAACAAGATCTAACATCGAATACTCACTTAAAGTAAACAAATAAAAGTCGTATCAATTATCGTTTATTAGATTCCATACGCGTAGATTACGTTCGTACGCAATTTCGTGGGTGTCATTTCGATCGTCGTCTTCCAACGTACAACGAAGAGGATTTTTCTCTGGTTGAGTCGCGCCTCGAGCGCTGATGTCCCCACACAATTCTTGATTTCGTATCGTTTAGACAAGAATTGCGTTTGGACAATCATAGCCTGAGACATTCAATTCCCTGGAGCTCTTCTGCCTGAACGTTCCGCCTCCGAGGGAAAATTGCTTCGATGAGATTCTCCATTGTAATCCGTGTTCTTACCGTGCACCCTCTGCTGAAATCGTAGTCGAAGAAAGAACAGCATTATATATTTATTTTAGATTAGTCGCTGTTGACCCGGTTTTTCTTTACGAGCAACCACTTAGCCTACTTTACGGCCACTTCACGTGTTCTCCCGTCCGTCCCGTTAGCCGAGAAAAATCTGCACAGACATGCATGCCATGCATTCGAAATTAGTTAGTTATTAGATCATCCTGTATGGTATGCAAACAAGGAAGCCGATAAAAATTTTCATGAAAATAGGATGGGACTATCTTTTTAGTTATTCAGCGTCCATGATGTGCATTACGTGCCGCTTTATTAACTTCTACTGAACTTCTGGGGCGCCAGTCGTTCATGGTGTCTCTTTTCGATTATGCAGATGTTGTGCATTGTCCAAGGTATATTGAACTTCTTCATCCGCTTTTTCTATCAAATCCGCAAATATGACCATATTTATTCCTCCATTTCAGCGTTTTAAATCAGGGCTGCGGAGTCGGCAGTCAAAATTCCTGACTCCGACCCCGACTCTGACTCCCTTTTTTTTTGACCTCCGACTCCGACTCCGACCCCAACCCCGACTCCTACATTTATAATAAATTGTCAATTTAATAAGTATATGTATGTTTATAACTAAATTACTAATATTTAATATACAATTTGATACAAATGTAGTATTTTTAGTATTTATTTAGTTTTATTACAACTTTCAATTATTTTGAGTACATTTTTTATTTTTATAAAATTTACTAACATCGAGTCGGAATCGACATATTTTTTTCCGACTCCAACTCCGACTCTAGTGATCAGAAATTCTTCCCGACTCCGATTCCGTCTCCGACTCCGACTCCACAGCTCTGTTTTAAATAGATAAAAATCCACCACAGATGGATTTTCGTGTTTCTTATTTTATTTATTAGTTTCTTAACACAGAGAATTGAGTTTATTTGTAACTAGCATGTCGTGAATGCGGCTTCGCTCGAGATTTTTCTGCGTATAGAATTTGAATATTATGTTTTTTTCATTGTATCCTGTAGTTGAGCGAATTCTCTTTCGAGCGCGCGGGCGCCGAGGTTTGTCACCTAGCGACTGTGCGTGAACTATGCCCCGTGGACGGTTCGTCGGCACGCTGACAAAAAATAATCCCATGTTTTTTTCTCGATATAGTATTTATTTCGCGATAAAATATAGCCTATGTCACTCCGGAGAATCTAAAGAAGCTATTATGAAAATTCCATACGGTTTCCATTCCAATTTCCAATTTCCAATTCCAATCGGTTTAGTAGTTTCTGAGATTTTTGCAAACATACAAATAAACTCTGTCTCTTGATTATAATATAATAGTAAGATAACACGCATGTCGCACTCCAAACCAATATTGTGTGACTAGTGAAATAATTGATTGAAAACAGAACTATTGGTTGCAAGTTCCACTATAGGGATAGAGTTATAATAGGATATATAGACATATATGTATGGAAATGAAGCTCGGGATTTGAAGGACTAGTAAGATGATATGGATAAATTTAGGTAGGATCTAGTATTAGGTGCGTCACTGGAATATAGTATCCCTGCCCGAAGGACTCTTCGTTACGTTCTTGTTTATCTGAATAATACCTTAGAGAAAATGTAAACAAACTGTGTTCTTTCATAATTTTATATTGTAAACAAATTCATCAAATGACAGCACAATCAGAGAGAAATCGAACATTTTATAGTATCTAAAAATACAAAATGGGTAAACTTTCAGCCGAGGAGCATAGGGTTAACCAAAACGAAGAATAGTTTATTACTTCGACAATATTAATATTTCGACTCGTGTTTATTACGACTTTTTTCCTCCATTTCGCGAATACTACATGCCTTTAAAGTCTTGAACTCTTTTTTTGTAACATCTTCTACTTTCTTGCTTCTCTTATATGTTTTAGAGTTTTGTTACTAGTACAATATGGCGGAATAATGCCAATATTTGTAGTCGGTACTCCCTTCATGATCAGTAGACTGAGGAAGTGTATGCAAATATACAATTTCAGATTTCCATATTTTCTATGTTAACGCAGTTAAACAAATAAAATTTCAACAAGACTGCAGTTGCTCCTTGAAATGTTTAAACTTGTAACTTTTATTTTGCTAAGTTATTAAAAGTTCACCGTTCACTAATTTGTATATATTAAATTGCATAAGCATCCGCAGTCTAATGAACAGTGACCATAAAGCCCGGCGAACTTGGAAATACGCCTGAAAACGTCTCGTAAAGTATCGGTGCATGCGACTGTTGGGTTTTCCGAGACAGGTAATTACATTGCTTCGTCTTACTCGATCTTGATCAATCAACTGCTATTCAGAGCGAATTAAGGGCGAAGGAGAGGCTGCCATCAAAGGACCTATCGCTTTCGTTGGCTTCTTCGCGTTCCCCTCATTTTTACTTTGCATCTGAATAACATAGAGTGACGTCCAATCACATACGCATTCTGTTCCCTCGTTGGGTACTCGCTGCGTGTATCCAGGATCGATAGCTCGAAACAATGTTACCCTAATTGCTAGACAGAGCATATTTATGCAAATATACCGGATAGGTCATTTAAATGTAAACAGCTGCATATCGTCGTTGTTTTTGAACATATAAAATGTCCTCAGGAAATAGTTGCATTAATCAAATAACTACGCTGTTTCAACTTTCTTTTATTTAACACTTTTTAAGGGTATTGCTATTTGAAGCAAGGTTACAACTTCTGTGATAAATCACATTTCAAACTCATTTCCAGAACTTGTAGTTAGTCAGCTACACCAGAAATGAAGAAGAATAGTAATTGTGGAAATATTTGTTCAATGTCGTGAGTCACTATATAATGATTTAAGAAGAAATTTTTCTGGTCGTCATTTTTGTCAAAATTGTATGGTCGTCTGTGTTTTCTGAAATGGAACTATGTGCTTTTGTTCTGTATCTTTGTAGAGCGTAAAATGACGCTTCCAATTTGAAGTCGCTAAAACCGTAACCACCTAAAACTTAATACATGAACGACCATGTCCTTGGCATCAGGTTTTATTCCTGAATTCGCACTAAACTTCCACATTTTCTCAAATGGCTTGTGTTCCTTTACAATTTCTTTCCTGCCTATTGCTTTTTAAAAGGTTTGTTCAGGTTTGGCGTGACTTCAGAGTCACCGCGCATTTGTCGATTCGATTCATACGGATTCAACTGTAATTGTTTCTCTCTAACTTTTCTTTTATGTCTATCTTTCCTTTTTTCTCTGTTTCTAGCTTTTCACACGTACATCCACTGCAATAAATTGTCCTGAACAACAGAAAAACGGTGTTGATAGTCTCATACAAACCAAAGATATTGTTGTTATTGTTGACTGATTCTTCACGTTTAATCGGAATTTCAAAGCAATACTGATACATTATATCAGTGATGGCCACCGGAGCTGCAGCCTTCCGCCACTCTAAGTCCATTTCCCTCGTCTCAGTTCCCTCCAGTTCGCTCCTCGTCCCCCTCGGTCCATCGTCGTCCTACAACACAGTCTATATAAGGGGAATGGATTCAGAGTGGGGGAAGGTCGCAGCTCTGGTGGCCATCACTGCGTTATGTAGTGAAAGAGGCTACCAATTACTTCTCGAACGGTACGTATAAACATAAACATGATATTATGCTCGATTACGAAGATCTAGATTGGTAGACCTTCGGCTACTTCAAATTGACATACCTTTCGATTGGATGATCTGAATAAGATGTGTATCATATCATTGAATTTGTTTCTTTGTGCACTACAAAGATCCGGAAGAAAAAATGTACGTTTCTAATTAAAAGAACATCGATAACCTTAAAATTTTTAGAAGAATGATATTATCCCCTTTGAATCCTGTTACTTTTTTCTAAGGATTTTTTTAGACGTTCAAAAGTAACGGAGATATTAAGATGTTCCCTTTTAAATGCACTACCTTATAACGCAAGATAAAAATTTGTCATTGATAATTACAAAACAGTAATCGTAGCCTGGTCTATCCGTCCGATCATTCTGAACCTCTAACAGAAAATGTTTTAAACGAGATCACGTGGATATCATTTTAACCAACGGAATCGCACAAAATCATTCAAATTTCATTCATCAGAGTAAAATTAAAAACATAGAAATTTAATTTGTTGCAAGTGGATGAATCAATCTATGGGTAACGAATCAATATCGCGAGAATAACTGGCGATCTTTTAGCATGGTCAGGCTGCGATACTTTAACGAGGTTCTACCGTATCATGCGACACGAGGTCGTCCAATTTTTCGCAGACGCAGAAAATTCCAATCCCTCCGCCGTTTCTCCCAATTAATTTTCCATTAAAAAGTTAATACCGTAACGAGCCAACGTTCAAGATCATTTCCATCCGCTCTGCTTTTCCCGTTGTAATACCCTCTTTTGTATTCATGGCGGACACAAGGAAAAACCTAACGACACGAACCACGGGAAGTACAATGAAACCACTAACTGGACGATCGAGGGACGATGAAGACACGGTTGCAACCGAGAAGCTGGAATCCGAAGATGGTTGAAGACAGGCAGAGGCTTGGAGTTCGGTAAATAGGTGGATAGGTATAGTTGGCAAGGTAGATAGACGGTTAGACGCGCGAATGATGTGGTCGAGTGATTAGGTTAGCCGCTTCGGATGTAACTTCGTTACTTGGCAAATGAACAGACAAAACCGGACCAGCCTCCCTCCGTGCTTCGACCCACACCTCTTTGCATATCTGGTTCTAACAGCACTTTATCCTGACCAAAGACGATGCTGCAGGCTCCTGGAACTACCCGTTCAATCAATTTCGCTTGATCGTTCCTAGTGTTTCCCGATCAAGATGAGGATGAAGTCGATGCTATAGAACGTGAATACGTTTGACGGTCCCGCAGCCTCGAGCCAGGATCTCCTGGGATCTTAGGCTTTACCTTATGGGGGAATCATACGCCTGATAAATGGTCTAGTGTGTGACGTTACGTCACGTGATCCTGACAAATCCTTTCTACGTAAATACGTGATCCTGGTTTAATTCGATATTTTCTCGTGTAAAGGGTTCAGACAGTAATCTGACGAATTATAAATGACCTTTCGATATATTTCACTTGACATAATTTGTGAGCTGGTAAATTTGTAGTAGTTTTTTCGTAATAAGTTGATGGCCACAGTAATGCGATTCATCTAATATATGTTTATGCAAGTATAAATTGAAAGTACAGAGTAAATCGTTTTCATCTGAGATTTTGTTTTCTGAAAAATTGATTATGAGTATAATAATAATATTGAAATATTGTACCATACTTTTCGCGAATACACTAAGCTAGGACAAACAAGAAAGTAAACAGAAATGTAAAACTACTGCATTTATAAAGGAAGTGCAACTGTATTTATGAAAAAATCGATTACAATAGAATCCCTCTTATCTGGTTCTGCTCTAACTGGCCTCCGCTTTAACCGGTCACATTTTTATTGAGAAGCTCAACAGAAAAACAATTGACATATTTCGTATTACGTAGCTCGTTCGTGGTTCGCAACATTTATTATAGAGGAAACTTCAATCTTTTGATAAAGAAAAAAGCTGAAAGTATACAAAATTTAACTCGAAAGTTCTTAAAGTCAAATATTGTAATCCAATTCTTTTTTACGTTATAGTATATTGTATCTACAGTTTATGTGTAAATAATAAACATCATATATATTTTTTATTTTATTTACAAGCTATAAATGGTATTTGGTATATATTTTCGAATTAACCGGCCATTTGCATATCCGGCTAGAGGTCCTGCAGTCCTCTAGATAAGAAGAACTTTACTATATATAGAAAAATAGTGCCTATTACAAAATTCAACATTTTGAAGATCTGTTACGATCACTAGACATTTGTCACCTATGAACTGATATTCATTTTGTAATAACCAATATGATGGTGTTTTATGTTTCGCTGGACAAATTGTGACAGTATGTTCTGCGAGTAGAAATATGCAAACGATGTTATGTATACATATGTTTACTATATTCCACCTGGTTGTTATTTGCTCTAGTCACTACAACCGATTCAGCAACTTCGAAATGTTAATATCCAACAAGATGTGAAGCAAATCAGTCGAAAACTATTAATCCCTGCCACTGACAATATTTCACATCTAATATACAGAACTTAGAAGCGCAAGGAAAAGTAACTTCAACAAAATGGTTTATTTTATCTTCAATGCACTTGTGTCAGTAATAGAATCCTTGTAAACCGTGCAGATTGTCGTATTTCTGCAACTCAGCACAATCTTGAGCGATTTATGCGAAACGGAAAATTCGAAACATCAATACTATGGAGCCTCAGAGGCGCCACTCCAGTGGGAGATAAAGGGTTAATAATTTGTACACACTGAGCGGGGTCAAAGATCAATAGTTAATTTTACGAATTCCAGAAGCTTCCCTATTGGCCTGGACGAGCGTCAGCAGTATCTTAAACAGTCAGCCGAAATATTCTAGTATCCTATTTAGGTTCGAAGGCTCGGGGAGACTTATTGGATGCCTAGGAGACTAGTCCAAGAATTCAAGTAGTGGTAGCCGATCAATGCCACGACACTCTCCCCTCCTCCACCCTCTTCATCGTCATCTTCGCCCATCCTCTCGATGTCGCAAAAGTTCTACCCTCTCCCCTTCCGAATCCCCCGAGCTGCAGCATTTCACGTGCTGCCCGTACCGTCTCGCCTTTCTTCTTTTTGACCACAGAATAGGGAAGGTCCTCACCCCGTTTCCCCCACATATCGCGCGAAGGAAGCTATTCAAAATCCACCGGTGAATTATTGAAACTGGATCACCCCTTCGAGCCATTTATACGCTTCAAAGTGTCCAGAAAATATCGAACGGGCGCGCATAAGAACGGACAAGATAAATAGGGCGGTCGAACATTGAGCCCGCAGCTGGAAAATCTTTATTTGAATTATACACGGCGTACCGCTTTTTTCGGATAAACTTTGACAGTAAGTTGAAAAATGTTATGTAAACATAAATCCATGAATGCTTTACTGATGTGAGTTGTTGAAAGATAATTGTGAAATGTAAATTGGTATGGTACGATGTAAGAATATTTCAATAATATAAATAAATCTTTTAGATTACCTGATAATTATCTGAGATATTTATAAATATGTGTTTAATTGTTATAGATTTTCTTAGTCACCTACTGTTACCATCCTATTTTAATGCATCGAATTAATTCTATTTTATTTTAGGGGATGCATTATTAATTCTTTGTTTAGGCCATGTATGATGTCTCGTGGTTAACATAGCCATATAAACATATTAGACGAATGTTATTGAACTATTCTTATTCTTCTGTTCCAGAAAGTTGAAGAACATTAGTCTGTTACTTTGACTTTGTAACAAATCAGTTTTTCGAAGTTTAAAATCCTTCCAGGAGTACATTCTCAAGCGTACAAGGTGGTCAAAACTTTAGAAAAGCAAATATGCCCAAATTCATCATTTTGTTAGGTGAAAGACCGCTCATTTAACTGAATAACATAGTTTGCCCAGAATAAATGATGGAAACTGTAAAAACGATTTAAAAAGAAAATATTTACGCAATTCCGCTTAACATCTAAACTTCTATCGACTGATTCATAGAAATACTGAAATGCTCTGAGTTTAATATTATATATAATAAAAAGATGACATCAGTCTGTAACTGATACTAGCTTCGACTCATTTTTCTCAAAATTGGACACATATTACTTTCAAAACGAAAAAAAAACGGTACATACACGATTGCAACTGTATTTGCATCCCTCCCAAACAGACAACAGTAAAAAGCCTAAGGAGAGTATCAATAACGTAGCGAGCACTTTTCAAAGGAGCCACTGTTTTCTCACGATAATCGGATCGTTCTATCCCCAACGAAGCGGGAGGATACAGGGGACATGCGGGGGAGCTTTTCCAGGCCATAGACGATTCCTTGATCCATCATGACGATCTTCTGTGTCCGATATCGTCGAGTATCTCGGGTGGAAGTGACGTCGTTTGCGGCCCCCCTCGAAATTCCGCTTGAACTCGTTGCGACATTCTCGGTAACGAGGGTGAGATGTCTTCGGGATATAAAAGGAAAGCGTGGAAAGAAACGTGGCGCGAACAGGAAAACGGGTTGATGATGGAACAAAAGGGAGCGAAGTGGGAGAAAGCGAAAAGGAAAAGATCGTTTCTGGTCGATTTTTCAGAAAATGGCGAGAAAGATCGTCCCGAGCGGCGCTCCTCTCAAACATTTGGACTGAGCATTCCCGAATGGTTCGAGAGACTCGGTCAACCCCCTGTCCTAAAATGACGGGTCACGCTCGTGTTATAGATTATGGTATGTGCGTTTAAATATGAGTTTCACTTGAATATGGATTGTTACAAATTTTAGGAAGCAATTATCCGTGTTTTTTCTATAATATGAACTACTTATTGGGGAAGTAATAAAATTTATTTTACCTCGGGTTGGTACATTTAAGAAATCAATTCTTGCATTTTGCGTGGCATACACATTATTAATGAGAAAATATGAAATAGGGGGCAGGTTAACCTCCTGTCTTATAATGACAAGTCACACTCGTATAGCAGATTATGGTTTATACGTTGTAAGTATGAGTTCCACTTGAATATGAACTGTTAGAAATTTTATAATACAGCAGCCTCGACATTGAGAAAATTATTTATAGCAAATTATATCTGTCCACAAATATTCATCCTGCATCTTCTATTATAGCACTTGATTAGTAAACTTCAGCGGCAGACAACTGTTGAAAAAAGTCATAAGGCAACGGGTTAAACAGAGTTCCTGAAATTTTTACTAACAGGTAAATTAAATGGGGTAGGTATGATTGTTTAGAGCAGCTGAGTAGACTCGAACGTTTCAAAGACTTTTAATTTATAAAAAAATTGCATTATTCTTATTAAAGTGACTTATCATAGTATGTACTTGTCAGCGACAACGAAATTTTAAGAGAACTCGAAGGCAGAGAGCTCGACACTATCCTGCTTTAGCCTTATTTATGACTGGCTTGAGGACTGTCTTGTGTCTATGTGTCGAGAGTATGGCTTGGTGGGTGGACGTTACCCCACGTCTAGAAGTCGTGTGGCTGTCGGGTGCCGTAGGCTGATTGTTTGGAAGAAGCATGAGAGAGAGTTTAACCCTTTGACTACGGGCTACTTGGAAACGATGCGAACGCTGTGTGCGACCGAGCTGTAATATGTAGTATATAGTGAGCCATTGCGCTTAAAATCCACGGGCGTCGACAGTACACGGTGAGCTGCATTGTCAAGTGCCTGTAGGCGCTATTAGCAATCAAAGAGTTAGAGGTGACAAGCGACCCGATGTCGTATTACCTTTAACCCTTTAAACTCCTCATTTTATTAATTTTCTTTTCAGTAACTCCCTATTATTTTAAGTGTTTCATTTGAAATGTACTTCAAAAGACACTTGGTTGATAGGAACCAATGTAAACAATTTTTTTTCACTAATTATGTTATTGAAAATAACATTGGAAGTTTGCTGAAATCTGATATTTGTGGAATTTCTAAATATTTTTTATTGGAAAATAAGAAAATTTTGATAGATAAAAGAAATATAATAAAATGTCTAGTGTGACTTGACATATGAGTACCTGTGAATGAAATCGATGTCGAGTCACACTCGACAAAAGAGTTCAAGGGGTTAAAAATGCAATTGCTCATAAAGGATCTGGCCACGGAATGGGGAAGGCGAATGCACCTTGTGGTAGGAGGACTGTTTTGGACCACTCAGCACTTACCGCAGAACCGTCAAGGAACGAGCTTCTTAACTTTATCCCTGATCCCACGATTAATTTCTAACATACTTATTGACAGTATTATATTTGAGCCCTTTATTTTGAGAGTGGCGTGAGTTCCGTTTTTGCTATTTTGAGATATTTAATCATTTACACTTGAATGTCTTTAAATATATTAACTCCTTCATCGGTTTCTCGTTAGTGTTTTTCAAACATAACACTTAAACACCCGGCCACACGTTACTACGTGTTTTTGCTTGTAAAGTCCAGCAACCGATTACGTCGCAGGTAGGAAACATCGGCTCTTGTCCGATCGTCAAAGTTAGGCTACTCTTTTGCACGGTCAGCACTAACAATAAGATGGGTGACTGTCTTCAGTGCATCTGTATTGTTGCTGACACATGATGGTCTGGAACGCACCTAAAACTGTAGGTGCCCCGGTTAAATGTCAATAACAGTTGATGCGGACGCATTTATAAGTGTGTTGCATGTAAAAGTATGTAAAAATACGATTGTCAGTGCGTCGTTAATACTAAACCGTCCGACAATTTATATGTATGTATTTCTACCGAACCGGTTAGACCAAAAGTTATATTTTTTGCAATTAAGTGCAGGCAATAGTCAACTTAGCACGGGCAAAAATTGATTATACGTATATTATAGGAAAAGTCATGAAGTCAAGTGACGAAAGCGATAACAATGAATGCAGAATTTTTAATCAAAAGTTTATAAACAGTCATTTGACCGGCCGTGTTAACTTTAGTATTAACTCCCTGATAAAGCTAGTTGCAATACTAGCGAAACATCGGAACATAACTCCGCAAGGGCACGGCTTATACATGGAAACCTCTAGCACCTACCATCATAGCAATCCGGGCCATAAAATCCTGGAGGATCTCACTCACAATCAGTACAGACTGTTCACTGACGAATCCCTGTACTTTGCTCGATGATTTATCCTGCCGAAGAGCAAGGGAAAGAAAACGCACAGAAGCGTATCAGCTGGTACCAACCCATAACATCGGTTTCTCGAGGACCCGGACAGTTCTAGTTTCCTGTGTGAAATGTCGTGCGACCGGAAGTGAGACGGTTGTGGCGACTCCGGTGGAAGGAACGGTGCAGATGGAAGAAGGACAGGCAGAGTGAGGCGAGAAGAAAGAGTGACAGATCGGGAGGCGGGCTGGTGGTGCTGTTGGAAAACGAAGGAGACGAAGGAATTGAAGCGTGGCTGGTGTGCTCCACCCCTGGGGGAACGCTTTATAATTGAAAAGCTTCGCTTAAATGGAAACGTTTCTCTCTTTATGCTGTGCCATCGTGGAAAAGTAAGAGGCCGCTGCTCGATGGAATGGGCTGGATAAACGAATTTATTAAGGGCACGTCGAGGTTACGAGGCGGCCGCGTGTTTCATTTTACCTCGATCCCGAAACACCAAGAAACTTCCCCGTTTTCCGCGAAATTACAAATCTACGCGCTGGCGAGCAAAAATCCCCCTCTGGTAAGTCACTTATCGGGGTCATCTCGTGATTAACTCGCAAATCGATGTTACGCGGGAAATTGCGAACATCCTGCGAACAACATGGTACTTGAATTCCATGAAGAATAGTACGGAATGCAAACCTCAAAATATGTTGATATTTACAAGGTTTGTTCAATGAATCTTTAGAATCAAATGTCCAATTTTGTATGAAAATGAATTCTTGAATTGCTCGGTTTTCAGTAGCATGGAACGCAATCCTCAAAAGTGTATGAATCATGAACCAATTAACCATGTTGTTCGAGGGTTACCTGTATATTAAACGATTGAATTAAGTATCAATACTTAACAGACAGGGCACATAGAATTTTGTTTGTAGGTACAATTGTACTCATGATAAGAAAAACGAACTGTTCAGCACAAATTAGTCTATCGCAAATCAAGTATATAATTTGGGGGTAAAATTTCCTATTTTGAGATTTACAGTTGACTTCTATCACTTTTTTCCATCTGGTACCTATATGATTGCATTTTTAAATAATTTTTCATCTCCTTTAACAAAATATTGTTCCAGGCGGTTTTTCCACGTTTTTAGTTTATCAGATGTTGAGTTTTTAAAACATCTTGTAAGTATAACTACTTTTGTAAGTACTTAAGTAATATTATAAGTAGTTTTAATATTTATTTAATCCTTGGAGTGCTACTAACGCATATATGCGTGTGTCACAAGTTGTGAGTAGACTGCAAATGTTTATGCAATTTACTATTTCGAAATATGCACATGATAAGTGCACGTTTTATGAAATAAACAAAATAAGAAGTAAACTTTCTAACTTCAAAAAAATTAAATACATTTTGTTCCATGTTCTATTTTTGTAACTCTATGGAAACAAGAAACATTGAACTCTGAAAATGTATATTTGCATAATTAGCATGGACAATGAGCAAATACATGTATGTGTTTGAAAAATTTCTTCAATTTATATTTTCAATACTACAAAAATCGTCAGTCTTTCCGTTAAATTTGTGTATTTACGCTCCTAGAACGACGATTAAAATTTTAATAATCAGAATCCCTTTATTTTGCCTCTTTTTTGTTTTCAAACGCATTTAAGAAGCCCAACACATTGTATGATACGCAGTATTCCAAAAAGTATTGCATCCACAAAAAGAGTATTATAATTAATACTGCGGATCTTTATGCAATTTAATAGATTTAAATATGTGAAAGATGTACATTCTACACAGTAAGTAAAATAAAAAATAAATTTTATAACATTCAAAGCGAAAAATATAGTTTCATCACCGTTTCATTTCGGTAACTATATTAAAATAAATAATATTCAAGTCTTAAGATGTGTATTTGCATAAACATACGCAGTATAATTACAATCCTTTGTATAGACTACAAATTATCCAACAGAGGAGTAGATTCTGTGTCGCTCATTCCGTGTCTAGGTGAAATTATTGTATTTTGAACACTGTCCTGCCACAATGAAAAATTCCGCAACTGGTCAGCCTCGCAAAAAGTTTTTCTAAACATATATTATTCAAAATAGAAACACTGCATTGTGTGATGATGACACCCAATAAATATTTTATACTCAGTTTATTCACATTCACTTTGTATCTATTTAGAGTAAATGTACCCTAAACGAAGGGAATTTTGTTATAGCTTCATTAGAAGGAAAGAAAAGAGAATTTCGGTGTATACGCAAAATAGTAGAAGTTTTTGATGACGGTTTAGCTGCAGCAGTAAAATTAAATCCTTACAATAGACTGAAAACTGTATTTGTAATGAGTGATAATCATAAAATCAACGCCAATATATCTAAAATAATTTCCGAAGTTTCAAATCCTGTAATATTTGGTGGTTTAATAGACACAAAATGCCGATTTTCTGAGTCCCACAATGTAGACTAATAAAAGTATTGTCAATTCATAATGTAATTCAAAACCCTTTTCATTCCATAAATCTATGTGGACACATTTGTTGTATATAACAACATTTTTGTATGTGATAGTTTTTTAAATGCCGTGTGTGTGTTACGTATGTAATATTATCGCATCTCATTTCGTTCTATTTCCTGAATATTGTATTTTTGTTTTCAAATAAACATTGTATTTTATTTTGTCTGGTACCAAATACTGGTTCATGAACCTGTCAACTACTAGTGCCTTTAGAAATTTAATGTGTCAACTACTCATGCAGTTTGAAGGGTTCTATGTTTTTTTAATAACACTTTATCATAGGATTATTTGTCAATATTAATGAATTCATTTCATTTAAAAACAGCTGACGAATCAAGTTATCCACCTACAAAATTGCTTACTAAAAAAAACCTTGTGATAATAATTACAATGGGAAATGAGTCTTATAGTGTCAACTGCTAGTACATTTATCCTAAATAACCATACATCTGAATAATGTTCGGAAAATCTATGCTCGGATAATGGAGGTTCTACTGTATTAGATTCATCTATATAGATTCTAGGTATTCTCTGAATTACATATTGAGTTATACTGTAGTTCTTTTTCACCAGAATCCATGAACCTCGAGGTTTCTCCGATAGCATTCCTCGCAGACTCAATCAACTAGGTAACCCTGTTTTTCTCGCTTTCTTCCCCATCGCGGTGGATTCCTTCATCGATAGCGTATCACTGACTTCCTATCAAAGAATCGAAACGTTTATCGCGGTTTCTTGTCGTCATCAAGTCACGATTCATCATCGTTCTTTGTAGCCGGTGGCTCCGCGCCGAGCCGTTTACTCCATCCATCGCGACTTTCTTTTCCTTTCGTTCCAATTGCTCACCGATTTCCGTTGTTTCTTCTGATGCCGGCTGGTCAATCGATTTCGAGTGTTTCCACCGAGCAGCTCTGCTCCGTGCACGCGAAAACGAAACTAATAAAATGCACAGAATTTCGCCGGAACGATCTGAATTATTTGCCGTGAGCAAAGCGGATCAGGAGAACCTCGGCAAAAAAAATAAATCCTTTATATCGACGGCTGAGAAACGTCCGCAGAAATGAAAGGGAGGAGATTTTTACGAGGGAATTTCAATGGGTCGTTCGGTAGACGCTGTTTTCGACTGTTGAAATTGAAAAACGTAGGCACAGCTCGTGCCAGCTTGGCTCGGGCTTACCTTATGTGCAGCCAAACTGTTGACCCCGTAAATTGCGCGTTATTGCTTTTATGGGTCGAAAAGATCGAACCGGCCTGCAGCGGTGGCAGAGGAAGCTATGGCTTCTAATACAGACGGGTGATAAAAATCGCACGGTATATGTGAAACACATTCCGTCTCTCCTTCCGCTTGCATCGTAACGCTTCGCGAAAGTGGCCATCAATTTGTGTCGTATTACAGAACCGCTCAACAATATTGTCGTTGTCTTCATATCGTCCTTAGACAGCGAAACTGGAAATTGCGACACGCTTCGACGTTGCCAGAATGTCCTGCCGTGCGAACGACGGGATGACTATACCAGTCTGGAAATTGGCGGATTCATTTCCTGTGTGTTTAACAAGTAGAACCATTCTGTATCGATGGTCGTACAGGATTAACACGTTGTCTGTCGCGGTGTCACCAGTGACCGGCACATCAAATTTTATTTATTTTAATAAACATTGATTCGTACAGAATTGTAAGAAACTCTCATGTTTCTATCATAATGGATAATAAAAACATAACTGTACAATGGAGTAGTTAAATACTTTTCTCTTTCGTTATTTATATTAGAAACAAGATGTTATGGAGTGTCTGGTTAATTGCGGCTGTTCTCGCTACAGCACAAAATGTGTTAACACATCGAGTACCGTAGTGAAAAATTCCGTATCTGGTCAGACGCGTTTTTCAGACTCTGAAAAAACATGAGAGTAATCTCAGATCATCCTCTTCTTAATTAATGACGTTAGTAATTCTTTATAGTTTTTTTACTGGCTCTGTTAGATCCTGTTAGATATTTTTACTGGTACTAATCATAGTCAGGTAAATAACAACTGAATTGAAGTGTCACCCACGTATGGATGACATGGCAGTGAAAGTGTTGAAATGGATTTTTTTTAAATAAACACGCAAATATTTAATTATTTCATGGAACACTCCCTGTGGCATAATATCATTGTGACATTAATTTGATTGAAAGCGTAATGACGATGAAAAGCTGTTTTACTTAATTAAATTCGTTACGTGGGGCGCATGCGACCCATGCGACACGCAACGTATTAATGATATTTTTTTTTTATTTGCCTTTGCATATCACATGTATTTAACCCTTGCGTATCGTTCAAATAATCTTTACATTTGTTTTCGTGCGGATCTATGAAATTCAATCTGTGAAATTAAAATGAAGTAAAATGCATGCATTAGTTTATTAGGTTTTAATATAATTTAATAAATATAATAGTTTAAAGGTTTATCGTAAACAATGACAGAACGTTCTTGATATATGTACTTTTCGTACACACAACAAAGTGTGCTTATTTTTCTATCGTTCTTTAATTATTCTAAAAAAGTCAGAATGGAACACACAGCAGATTTTGAGTTATAAAATTTTGTACAGAGTCAGTCGCGCGGATAATATGGATTGCAGTTAAAATTTAATGGAATATAGAAAAAAATTGGTGTTGGGAAAAATTGAATAGTGTAATCAGTCGTATTTTTTTAAATATTCTTTTGTTTTTATGAGTGTGGTTGCACTTATCTTGAATGTAATAATTATACATTTTTGTTTCGTTTTTTATTTGTACAAGTATATCATATCTGTAACAGTGCGGTACAATAAAGACGATATTATTATTATTATCATATTTGTAATAAATTTTCTCGAAATCAAATCTCAGACGAAAACAATTGACTCCGTATTCTCAATTTGTATCTGCACAAGAAACCACCCCTTGCGGTACTCTACCAAAATACTCTACCCTCGTTTATGCACGCAATGTAGGTACAATTATTTGAAAATACCGCCGGCGGTATCAGTTATCACGAAAATAATTATGAAAATTAGAGATTTCAATGGGTGTTCATTATTACGCTCCGCGTGGATTACAATAATAATTCCATTGTATTTCCATCGGGCGAAATTACTCATCGCAACATTAAAATTACACCTGCAAGGCCGCTTAATAAAATCAAGCATTTAGTTATTATACTAACGGGGAGAACGCGATACCGTTAATTTCACGCGCAAATATCACCAAGACTTTATTACCGCTCCCGATACCGATACCGATACCGATTTAACGTCATTAAATCGATGACGTCTCGTGTTTCCCGGTCGAACTGTGTGTCGTTAATATAATATGTTGCGTGTACAAACGATGATTATCGCATCGACAAAGAGTCTTTGACGCGTTGCATTCATTAGTAAATATCAATCGAAAATAAATATTTACACGAGTACGGAAGGTAAAGATTGAGTATAGTGTACAGGGTGTCCCGCTGCACGTGGGAAGTACAGCAGGGGTGGATTCCGCACACTAAAATAAGAAAAAAAGTTAATACAAACATGTGCCTGATATGACTTTGTTTTCGAGTTACAGCTGGTTTTGTGTTGCAACAATCTTTTCCGCGTATAAGATACATACAACGTAATTGGATATTGCCTCACTGTTTTTCTGCAAGATTCGAGCGTCATGAGATCAGATGAACTTGCAAACAGTATCAGGTATTGTTTTATGATTGGAGAAGTTAGTATACAGCTTACGTCCAGTGAAGGAAGATATTACTTATCGCGAATTGTAGATAATCGAAAATTTGGATACTTCGTCAACGGATCGATTAAAGCTCCTTACAAATCCGTACCATACCCGACCTGTTCGAACGCGTTCGACAATCGATGGTAAAACGTATTCACGCTTGTATTGAAGCTGGAGGTGGTCACTTCGAGAAATTTTTCTGAAGGCAGATAAGCAGCTATTACAACACAAAAAAAGCTATAACTCAAAAACAAGGTCATATCGAGCATATGTTTATATGAGAATCTTTTCTTATTTTAGTATGCGGAATCTATCCCGGCTGTACTTCCCACATGAACGGGACACCCTGTATACTTAATATTAGATTGTATAATCATACCTTGTGTCTAAAGAGGCTTAGTGTGTGCATGCGTGATGGACTACGAAACGAATCGGGTGATTTGTGTGACAGATCGGAGCCAGAGATAATGTAGACACAGCACCGTCAATATGCTTCATCTCCTACTGTATCGGGTGTATCAACTGTTTCAAGAGAATGGTCAGCTGCTCAGTCAACCGTTCCTGAATATCTGTACAGTGCGACTGGTTTAAGCTTAGGAAATAACACTTCGTTATTTTCTAGACTATTCAACATACAAAATAGTAGTTTACGTAACGGTAGCTTTGTCTGAAGGTAGATACATATGATGCTTGGTGGCTCCCACGTGTTTGGAGGGTCGAACGCTTAGCAAATTCCAAAAGCTTGCAATTACAAAGAATATTTATTAGCAATAAAAGTGATTTCTGTAATACAACAACATTTCGTATAAACTTTCTGGTAGCTTAAAAATAAAATATAATTTGGTGCTCACCAGAGATACAAGTGTAGTTCGTTTAGCGGTTGGAAGGCTGGACAGTTACACCGTGGACCTCACTATGCAGTCGATCTCGTGAGATTTAACAAAAGCTGATCGTTGTCAGTGTTCCGTTTAACCGAACGCGTGGCTAAAATAAGTGCAACAATCATGCTGTCTTACAAAAACAAACTCATATAAAATTATATAATATACATATAACTCACAATTGTCACTGAAATTTGATGTGCAATATTGTCCACATTGAATCACTTTAGAGCAGCGGTTTTTAAACTTTATGAGTTCGAGGACCTCCTTCATATGATGTGCATTTTGATGAACCCCTAACCATTAACTTTATACTTTTGCTTACAAGACTGTATAAAAACTTTAATCATGAATATCTCAAAAAATATTGCGTATCTGCCCCTATAATGGGATATTTTCGTAAACAGGGTGACGAAATCTACCAGTGTGGGAAGTCTGAACTAAATCGGTGAGACGAAGGTCGTGCACTCTCCTTGTTAGTACAAGGTAAGAAAACATTTTCGTGTATACAAGCTATTTATTTTTCACTATACAAATTATTACAATCTCAAGTTTAGTTTACAATCTTTGCAAAAATTAGCTTTGTTGATAATGTAAAAAAATCACTTACTGACCCCTGACCATTAACTCTCCGACTTCCAAGGGTTCTCGGACCACAGTTTAAGAATTGCTGCTTTAGAGCGTATGTACATTGATATTCAAGGTTACCATTTCGAACACTTGCAACATAGCTAATAAATTTGTAACTTATTGAAATGTTCGACCTGTTCGATGAACTAAATTATTTTTCACTATGATTGACTTTCAACGAACTTAAACGACCTTCAAGTATAGGTTATTATACGCATCTTAAAACACTCTATTAGAAAATAAATAAAAAAACATATTATTCCATTTAAAAAAAATAAAGTTCACCTTCCTATGTCTTTCATGTCTCCACCGACAAAAATACTATTGACATCACATTATGTCACCCTTGAAATCAAACAACATTTGTTCGAAACATTTTGTTCTATCACTAAAGGTAGATGAGTTATTCAGGTGGCCTGTCTTAAATGCCTCACCCTGTACGAGAGAATATCCATGTACGTACATACGTATAAGGCCATGTACGAATCGACTTGTCCATAACCCAAGGCAATTGTTACGATTTATCGTGGAAGCAAGTTGGACAAAAGCTTCGGAACTTACAAATTCAAGCCCTCGGGGACACAGGTGTCGTTTCGATCAAATTTTCAGGCGACGCCGTCACTGCAGTCGCAACAGGTTGAAGCAGTTGCAAATGCGATAAGATCTGGTTGATGTTCGAGTGCGACGTACCGCTATAAGAGAGCCAAAGATTTTCTTTAAGTTTTAAAAAGAAGTATTGTTGGTGATAATATGTATTTATGTTCATTACAATCTAATGCAGGACTTTTAACCTCTTCAGGGACAAATTTGTTGAAGCTAGGAAAAGTAATATTTACTCAATATAAATTCATATTTATTAAATAAGGAATAAAGAATTACCAAAATTTAAAGATCTATAAGAATAATAATATACACATAAATGGTCGTTAGATGTCGCATTTTTGTCTATAACCATTGAATTAGAGAAACAAACTAAACGTACATATACGTTATCCTTGAAGAGGTTAAGATCTGGAGACGAAGCTCTTGGTGTGTCGCAGGAGTAAAATTATAAAACCTGGTCGATGTAGTTTTCTTCTGAAAGAGTACCTTGTAGCTCCAGTGTTATAAGCAATTTTATGAAGGTCACCGACATGTCCTTTGAATTTCGGACGATTAATGAATTTATGGCTTGAACTATGTCGAGAGGACACGCTGAGTATACTACTGTCCATAAGAATTAGGACACATAAACATTGGGCTGAATTTGAAAACGTTATAAAATCATCGGAGGATCCGAATACGCACTGTTTTTTTCTACATTTTAGAACACCAGAGTCATGTACGTATATTACTAGATCTCAGCATTCACTAAGGATATCAATTAAAAACCATATCCTATCTTTGTTGATACACTCCCTCGGTCTATGATGACTGATTTCATTAATTTTAGCATTCTGGCTATTAGTCTTTCTATAGTTAGATAAAATATTTATATAAGCCTAACAAACAGAAATGGAGACAAAGACTATAGCTTTAATGCATTCACAAAATCAAGCATTGAAAAGTATTCGTATTGACACATTCGAAACCTACAAAATGACTTCAATTACATCTTTAATCAATCTGATCTAAGCTGATAACGTACCCATTTATATAATCAATTATTCAAGCTAAGGGTGTGCTTAATCGAGTATGAAGCAGCAGAAGTATAAAAATTAAATCATATCAAAGTTGCAAGTTTCCTAATACTTATGGACCAGATTGAACCTGAGGGTGAGTTGTTAGCTTCGGAGAGGTTATTAATTGTAGATGTTCAACATAGAGGAATTTTCAACTAATCAAAATCAGTAACCGTCTCAGTAACCCACTCTGGTCAATAATTTGAAACTGTAAGCAAACCGCGTGTTCACCTAAACCAGCATGTCTATCTCCTAAGGGCGGCAAGATTTCAACATGGTCTAGCTATCTGGTCTAGATAACAACTCATTAGTCACCCAAGATTAGTTTGGCGTGCGACGCATGGAATACTTCTTTTCACTCTGACACCCACACTGTGCTATAGGTGTTATTTTTAAAATCGTATTCGGAAGAACAATCCTGGTCTCTCTTTCATGCTTCCTGGTCGCTAAATATTCCTAAAGGTTTCGTGGAATTTCGCGACCGCTCGTCATGCCCATGTTCACTCATCCTTCCGTTCACCCTCTCCCGCTGCCTGTATCGAGAACTTGATTTGTTTCGTTACGTTTGCACGTTTCGCGATAACCGGCTCTGCTCCCGCTGGAAATTGCGCGAACGTTCCCTGAAAAGCAGGTATCAATTAAGACGGGATTTGTTCGGTAGAAACGAGGCAATTTGCAAAATGTTGGAGCGCAATCGGTCGCGCGGCACCGTGAAAAAGGAAATCAAGGAAACGAGTGGGGGGGACCCTCGTGACAGGCTTGATACGAGGGTCGTTGGGACCCGGGTCCTCGTTCAATGGACTTCCGTATTTTCACCAGAAATCTTACAACCCTGCTGGGAAACGTTCTCGTTACCGTCGGCTCGCTGCTCGACAATAAGTAATTACGTAACGCTCGTCGACGGAGCATTATTCACTCCCTTGAACTTCTCTCGAATTCCTGACTCTTCGTCTTCGTTCTTCTTAATTTACACGCAGAAGCGCGTCACGACGACGTAATATTGGCTTGGTGCATATGAAATTGTTGGTCGCATGTAGCGCGATGTTTCCTTGCTTTATGGTAGGTGTAGCATATAAATTGTTCAAATTGGTACACAGCGTGGTCCACGCAACTGTTGCAAGTTATAGCTCTTTTCTCAGTGCAATTAGAACAAAATGCTGAGGAAAAAGGTTAACTATTCAAAGAGTACTATATTTGTAGGATTATATTTTTTTTGCAAGTGCAACGGTACGTGTGCATTTAACGATTGAATTATTTTTTAAAATGAAAATTTATAGTTTGTTTGCACATATCGAATCCTCTCGTCATTCTGCGTAAAAAAGTATTCAGGCAGAGTTATCAAAAAATGATTAGTTCAGGAGATATTTTAAATAAATATCTTTATCAAAGGTGATGCTCAAACGCTTCCCCATTGCAATCTACACATTTCATACAATTCTTTACAATTTTCATAACTGAATTAAGGTGATTTCTGGTTATTGTTGCACTGGGTAGTCTTATCTGGTCTCTTAGATCTTCTAATGAATTTTAACCACTTCAAGGATACTGATACGTATGCGTACGCTTAGTTTGCTTCTTTAATTCAATGGTTATATACAAAAATATGACATCTAACGGCCATGTGTGTGTATATTATTTTTCTCACAGATCGTTAAATTTTGTTAATTCTTTATTCCTTATTTTGTAAATATGAATTTATATTGAGTAAATATTACTTTTCCTAGCTTCAACAAATTTGTCCTCGAAGAAGTTAATGGAGCTTTTTTATATTCATTTAAAATGTCTCGTGAACTAATCATTTTTCAAAAGAGCTATGCCTTGTAACAGTTGCGCGGGCCACCCTGTATAGCGTGTTATTCAAATAGATTAGTAATGTTTATAACAGTATTCTATTTATCTGAAGAAAAATAAAACCGCTGTCGTTATTTCTTGGATATGCCGTGCACGATATGCAAAATACAAATTTCGTTCGGAGCTCTGTGTTTATTAAGGTTTAATATGACTAATATAAAAATGATAAAAGTCACTCACAATATTGATTAAAAACAGTATATCTTGAGGTTATATTAATTTTTTATAACAATCTAAAAACTTTGTTATGTCCATTTAATACAGCGTGGTAGTCAAAGTGCTACATGGCTTTTCTTTTCTAGTTTATAAAATCTCGAACAGGGAGTACTGCCTTGCTTTGTATCGCGTCTTCGAAATAAAACTGCTGATGGGTTCGAGGGTTTCTTGATATTCGTCGTTTTCGATCAGACAATTTTTTCCTTCTCGCTACAACTAGACTGCATTATTGAGGGTACGGATGCAATCACCTGTAATTTCTCACACCGCTCTTTGGTCTCTGGGGGGAAATTCGATCAATAGGGGCAATGTGTTTATGCCAGCATGCCGCGTCTGATGCACCCGATGCGATTCTCGTTAAACCCGTGTGTCCCTACTGGCAGGTCTGCATGTGAACCTGCCGGAATCAGGCATGGCGCAGCTATGTTTCATGCTTGTGATGCGACGAATTTACATTAGCCCATGCGACAGTTGCGTTCTCGAAATCGGATAATTTACTTTCGCGATCGCGAGGCTGTCGCTGCTGAATTCTTTCAGAACGAACATAAAAGTGTATCTGAAAGAGAAAGAATAAAGGATTACGTCAGATAAAACTTAAGCAATTAAACACGTGGTGTGGACTAAATGAACACGTTGAGGAGCAACAGCAAAACGGAAGAGGAAGCTTGCTGAACAATTTTGAAATGATTAACTCTAGTGCGTTCATCCGTTCGACTATACATTGAAGGTCTTCAGGTCAAAAATTATGTATAGAATGTATGGCACTCATATTTTCAACTTTATAATGTAGTGAGAGGACTAAGAAGACATAGAAGTAACCGGTCGCATGTATTATAACAGTTTTAATGATAGAAAAACAATATATTATGTCTAAATTATTTGTTTACAACAGGTTTTACATAGTTGATAAAATGTTCCTGCACTGGATATAGTGAAACGAGATTCTGTGTGTTGTTGAATTTGTATGCCAACAATAACAATTCATTTTCTTTTTGGTATTATCAAAAGTATGCTAGCCATTATACATATATTATGTATATCGCTTCTCTCCACTTCACTTTTACAGGTTACATTGTAGGGCTTAAATATAATTAATTTCTGTCATTCTATAATACTCGTTTATGGTAGGTCGAAAAAGAACCCGAGCGCCTAGTGTGTAATAATTTTTATTGTCAAAACATCATATGAACCTACAAAAGGATCTTCCGATATAATGTTAAAGAAAGAAAGATGCACACATTTACAACAATTTCATTATAGTCTTCTCATAATTGCGGAAGTTTTTTAAGTAGATGAAGACGTGATGGGTCAACAAAGACCCGAATGCCAGAATAAGGTTAACATTAAAGTAATTGATCACACGATAATCTGTCGCGCGATAATATCGTTTCACGGGCGCTAAATAAATTGAAGACTGATTGTAGTAGCATTTTAAGCAGTGTGTTACTTTACCTCTTCAAAGAGTTAAATAATTGCAGTAGGATCTCCATTATTCAAATTGTAATTAATAACAGAATGACTCACCGTAAATAAATTTCGCATACAGATGATAATTCTATTTTAGAATGTAAAATATATGATGGAACAAAATTAAGTACATACTGTTATTAATGATAATTAGACTGCGGATGTTTATGCAATTTAATGAAAATGTGTCGAAATTGGTGCATAGTGGATATTTTATTACATGAATACGTTATTACTTAGCGAAATAAAAATTATATGTTTTGAGTATTTCAAAGAGCAAATGCAGTCTTGTTGAAGTTTTGTTTATTTAAGTGCATTGAGTTAGGAAATACGGAAGCCTAAAATGTACATGTGTATCAACATCGGCAGTCTAGTGATAATTTTAGCTCGTCACCGACATAGGATGACCAACTTATCAATGACCCGAGTTCGGATAATCGAAGCTGTACTGTTCGCTTCACAGATTTTATAGAACGTACAGATATAGTGGCGGACGAAAGTATTCGTACAGTGAGGAAATTATAAAACAGATAATTGCAACTTGTAAATGAATAACTTTATTTCAATGAATTTTGTACATCATTTAAAGTAATATTCAACATAAACATATATAACAAAATAAAGTTTATATTCCGTAATTCACTGCGTAAACCAAACACGGAATTGGAACCGAAACACATGCAGTGCACTGTTAAACATGGGGGAGGAAATATCATGGTATGGGGTTGTAGAGCATCAGCTGGTATCGGAGCATTCGTAATAATCGATAAAAACATGGATAACTTTGTTTATCTTCAAATTTTAAAAGAAAATTTGCAACAAAATGCAAATAAATTAGGTATCGGAAGCACGTATTACTTTCAGCAGGATCACGATCCTAAGTACACGTCAAAAATAATTTGTGAATGGATTTTATATAACACATCACATACTTTATCAACTCCTCCACAAAGACTGAATCTCAATCCGATTGAGTATGTATTGTGGGAACTGGAAAAACGTGTACGAAACACCATATCACGTCAAGAGAGCATTTAAGACAAATTTCACAAGGAGAATGAAATAATATACCTCTTGAATTTACAAAAAATACAATGGAGTCAATGCCTCGAAGACTACAAGCGGTTGTTCAACAGAAAGGATTCCCTACCAAATATTGATAACAGTTTTCATTAATGTACGAATATTTTTGTCCACCGCAAATATTACACACTTATGAATTTCTATTCAAATTAGTTAGTAAATTACGGAATATAAACTTCATTTTCTGATATATGTTTATGTTGAATATTACTCTGAATGTTGTACAAAATTCATTGAAATAAGATTATTGATTTACAAGTTACAATTATCTCTTTTATAATTTCCTCACTGTATGAATACTTTCGTCCGCCACTGTATATATTCAGTAAAAATTGTTATTCTCAGCAGTGGTCCCAGAACGCCAAAAAATGGTATTGTCCTTTTGACATGTGACGACGTTCGAGAATTCCGACATCGTAATAATTCATCCTCGGTGCCGGATAATCAGCGAAGCGTTACTCTTAACGAGATTGATTTCTTCGTCCCAGCTCTGTGTTCTAGAGGCAGGAAAAAGGAAGAAGACTGTGGCGAACACAGCAAAAGGGACAAGAGTATGTGTACGAAGGTATTTCACGCTGTTGGTAAGAGTATTACGGCGTGTAGACACACGGGGAAACCATATTCAGGCGCAAAGAACACCGCCAACATGTTCAATGTTTGAAGTACCTTTTCCTGCATCGTGGTTGTTCTTGTTAAAATTTTTGTTGAAATCTTTGTGTTTGCCTTTCATTCTTGTGCCGAGAGTATGCAACATTTGTATTTCTCTCTTGCGCCCCTTTATTCTTTCTATTTGATTTACTAAAATGTTTGCACTGCTGTTAGCTTACGTTCATATTTCATAGCGAATAGAATTGAAAGTTAAAGTTAAACAAGTAAAGTTATAATGATATACTACATAATAAAACGAGTAATTTCTGTCTGATGAATAAAAGTTTAATCCGGATGGTGCTGATAATAACTATTCACAGCAAAGAAAAACTTGGAAGACCTAGAGATTATTAACACATTGCAATAAAATTGTTTGATGTATTTTTTGTGTAATAAAGGATTTTTTATATACTGATTATAATTACGAAATAGCATAGATAGAGGACTAGAGTTATTTTACTACTTTCCTTTTCTATTATCCTGGCTTATTTGCAGCTTGTCTTATGTAACAATAAACAAATCGCATAATTTTTAAGAATAATAATAAGTGAAAATGTTCTGCCTATTGGCTCTTATCTTCTATAATCTGTTCATACAATGACCCACTTTGTACATTTAAAGTCTGTTGTTATTATTCAATCGTTTAAATTGTTTAAATCTATGTGAGTCTGATGTTCGTTCAAGTAGTCGCTTGGCAGGGGTGTCGGAATGGTGGTGTAAGTTTTGTGAGAATATTTTTGCGTGTTATGTGCCTTCCTTCTTGATCGATAGAATTCCAAGATCTTTTCCTAGTAGATCATTGGTTACAAAACCATTAAAAGATTACGACTATACGAAGAAGTTTTGGCTAGAGTCGTTCTAATATTTCAGTGTCGGACATGAATACATCATATTGTTCTGAAACGTATAATTCTTTAATATGTATTTAAATTCAGTTTCAAATGTAACGATTAAAACTCGACAGTTTTAAGGTGGTCCTATAGCGATGACATGCAGTACATTTAAGTATTTCATGGTATACACATACACCATGTTGTTATGAACTTATAAATAGTTATTCCTCAACATAAATTGAATCGTTTATTATTGAAAAGGCGTATGACCACTTTTTAAAATTTGACCCCAGACAATAAAAACTTTACCTAATTTTCTTCGAAATAACGTTTGTTCGGTTTTTTCAAATGGAATTGATAGGAGAAATGAGAAGACATTTTTTATGTTTTCTTTGTGATTCATAAGCCGAAGTTTGGGTTACCTACAACAGTTTAAACGCATAAATTAATTTTCCCCGAAATATGGACATACGCCCTTTCAACAATAAACGATTTAATTTACTTTTATGTTGGTACTTGTAATAAACACGCAAAAATTTATATTTAGTCTTAATCATTATTTAGTATTGCGAAAGGCGAACATAAATGTTGATCTCTGACCTCGAAATTTAGAAAATAAAAACTGCATAAGTTCATGTTACTTACATTTTATAAACACTGGTAGTTACTTGATTAAATTGATGCGTATATCGTATACATGTAACCATCCCATATAATTCCTTTTTCTTTCTCTCTACATTTAGCATGTATACCATTTTAATTAACCTTGACTCTAACCCTGACGTATATAGAATTTCTCGTGTCTCGTAGAAAACGTGACGTGCGTGACCGGTGGTAAATGATCATTACGAGTGTTTATAGTAGAGACACTCAAATTAGGACTGTCAAGGTCATTTCCTGATGTATAGTATAGTTTCTCCTTTTTTTATTTCCTGTGTATTAAAATGAATGCATAAATTGATCCGTCAACTTGATCATTTATTATCTAAAAGCGTCTATTGTCTATATCTAGCAATGAATGAAATTGAGTTGACTGTCCCCATACCTCAACACAGAAGTATTTCCAGATATTAAATCGTCTTCTTTGATAAATACATTAAAATATTCGTCAACAAGTGCTCTTTGAGCAATTAATACTCATATTACTTATGTTGAACCAATTCTAACAAGACGAGTTAACTCGTCTTCCCCAGTTAACAGGTTGAAGAGGAGGATGTCTAAATAATAGAACGTTGAAGAAAAAGTAACAATCGTTTCAACATCTTCAGTATGAAAGATGTTTCACAAGGAACATCACCCTTGAAAACATAATACGACTTCTATATTTTCTTGATGCTTCCCGTAGCAAAAGGTCTGCTGTTTCGCGTGGCGTAGTTAGATTTCCTCCTAGACCCTTAGTTGTTCAAATAAATTGCAAAATATCTGCCAAAATTGGTGCGTTTTCGGTGTCCTTCTCACTTTGGTCATTGTTTAAACATGTTTAAGTCTTTCTAATGTTGTAATGTGGGTTATTATTTTATTCGGGAGAGTCCAAAGAATCATCTGTCGCAAAGTACAACCGAATATCTATTATCTTTATAGCACAAAACATCTTTGAAATTGAAAATTTGCATTTTTTTTTAAATTTATTTTTTCGAACACTGAGGGCGATGGAAACAAACGGCTTACAGATTCGGATTCAGCGCGCAAGAATCTGTAAGTAAACTCATCGTCGATATCAAAAGTCCGAAGAAAAGTCAGAATTTGTTGAACAATGTAGTCTTTCGTTATGGAACACCCTCTATAGTCGCTTATTGACCGGTTCATTGGAAGTGTGACATCTTTAACTAACCATATCCTCGGGACTAAACTCGTAGCAGACATTGAATCGGCGGAGTCGGGCCCTGTCAGAAACTGATATCGAAGTTAGAGGGAACTTCGAAATCTAGAGAGTTCTCTAATCGAACGCGTTGCTCAGTTTGCAACGTAGCTTCTCGACTGCACACAGAATGGTAGCCGACCTCAAAATTCCTTCGTCCGCTGACTGACGCCGAAATTCATTGGCAAATCCGCTGACCTCGATCCAAACTGTTCACGGAGGCGAGGAATTTAATAAAGATTGCGGTTTTTATACCGCTTCGCGACGATTGCGCGTTTTTTCGTCACGTTGCGCCCGGGATCCATAATTGCTTCTCCCTGCGTGTGTGACTGTTTGCTACGTGTGCGTGTAGGTCAGTGTACGCTAGGTATTATTGTTTCTTCATTTCCTTATTTTCGTCGAACTTTTAATTTCAATTTTTTAGATCAGATTACGTTTCACTGTCGCGTGAGATTATAACCGAAGTACGGTTTATGGTTTCGCTATGGTATATTCCTTTTTTAGGGTATTCAAGATTCTTTCAATCTTAGTAGATCGTGGAAATGGGAAGTAGAGTTTCTTAATTAATTTTTCTTTTAGTTCTGACAATAAATGGAAAGGGTGGCTATCGCAATGGAAACTATCGTACCTAATCAGAAACACTATAATTTGGTGTTTTTTAAACGTGGATTACCGCAGTAAAAACTCTCATACCTAGGCAGACACACCATAATATACTATTTCACCCACAAGTCACGAAGAAAAAAAATATTGAACCATTCACTTCCTCAGCCTTGACCTTCTATTCTTATTACAACATTAATTCTATTCAAAATTGCATTAAAATTAGTAAATATTTAGTTAAATATAATTTGATGCATATGTCACTGGTGACCTCCGAGACAGTCAGTGTGTTAATATAAATTATCTAGTAACAACATTTTTAACTGCCCGATTGTACAATTTGTATTTTATATTATTATTGCAATATTAATACGTTCTGGAATTGTGCAGAAATTAATAGTTATTTAAACGAATTTAAGACGCTGAACACCTTTGGCCCCTACGGAACCCAATGTTTTAAGCATGTCCTGTTTTCCTTTAAATACGTTAATAAAATAAAAACATATTCCAGATGTTTGGCCTCGACCAAATTGAAAAAATTCCCGATTCTACCCAACCCAAAGCTTTTGGATTCTCACACACAGCTATTGATCCGGATGTGTATGCAAATGCATATTTTTACGGGAGGAAGATAGAATATTGAGATCGAAGCAGAAGTATGTTTTATTGTCAAAAGCTTTCAGTAGTGTACTTTTTGTTTTGCATATATTGCACACATTCCACATGTTTTGCATGTATCTTGCATATCTATGCTAATGCTTTCCCCAAAAATCAAATTATTATCTTCTGTTTCAATGGCAGGACATGTTACTGTTGATTATTTATTATTTGTATTTGTACTATATGCATAACAATTATCATCCAGCATCATGTACGCTGTTGCCGCAATGAAATTAAAAAGAAATATTTCCATAAGTGGAACTCGATCTTAGGATCTCCGGAATTACCAGCCAAACAACCATTTCATTTTGTCAATACAACTTGTATAAGCTCCACTTATATTTATAGTACATCTTCAATTGTTTATATCTTTAAAATTATCGAGTGTCTACACCTAATATTTCACACATATCATTAGGGACCTGTATGCTATCATCTTACAAATACCTGTTAAAATTGAAGTCGGACAGTTGGGGTCCTTCCCTTGTTAATACAAAAGCACCCGACTTCATTCTCCCTTACATAATCACGCAACGTGTCGGCAGGTATCGTGCAATAATCAATGCCAACCCGACATCATTTCTCCACGAAGAATCACGAGAAGTGCGCTAACACCCGGCGTTTTCAAGCTCCCAGCACAAACGGTGGCGCATCCAATTTGCGTCGGGGTTGAATTTAATCCCGCACACTTTTTAATGATTTATTCGCGAAGAAATTGAAGCTCTGCCCGGTGTCCGCGGGTAATGGGCAGAAAAAATTTGAGCGTGCTCAATGAACGGCCATTAAAAGCCGTGGGTGTCTCGTTCCGCGCAATCGGGAAAGACGGATAGCGGCGTGGCAAATACGCGTAATGAAATCCACCTTTTTAAAAGTGTCAGCGACCGGCTGACAATGGCCCCGCCCGTTTTAATATTCATTGCGGCAGCGGCGAAATAAAGAGGCCAGTCGCGTCGCCGGAATTTTATAGTCTCCGCGACATTATCCTGCGCGCGGGCAAGCAAAATCAGACCACAATTCACGTGTCCGGCTGTGTTTCGAGAGTCGAAACGAACAATTGTTCCTCCGTGTGATTATTCACGCGTCGACGATGAATGCGCGCACTTATGTCCGGCCAGCGGTTATTTATCCAAGACCGTGGAAGTTCTGATTTGGCAAATTGAACGCTCCACGGGACGAGGCGAAAAATTGGGCCGAAACGTTTGCACGCTTGATAAAAAGCATGCTGCATATTCAAAGCCTTGGTAAACACGATGCACCGAGCATGTTCCCGATACCTGTTTGCTTTCAATCTGCAGCCATTGCCAGGCCTCTCTGAACGGTCGCCGAGAACTCGATTCAGCGTGATGATCGTACAGGTAACTTTGCTCGTCGACTATTCATCATTTGCGCATGTTGTTGTACGAGGGGAATTTTTAGGCGTTGTTCGAACGTTCGTCCATAGTGATAGACAGGGTTTATATTGGAATTTTTTGAACCAATTCCTGACTGTGCTTTCAGAGATGTTGCCTTCTTTCAATCGATCATTTAATCGCTTCGCCGTTTCAGCTGCACTAAAAAGTTCATTTTTGTACTCAAAAACACAATTGCTCTAATCTACTGTAGATCCATATTTCCAAAATGTACCACCAAAACAGTTTAGTCTCTTGTAAACTTTCTGAATTTGTGTTAAAGACTGAAGGATGCTTGCCCCTAGATGCCAATGTACAGAGTGTACTACGTAAAACAGACCACCTAATTATCTTGTCTAGCTGTGACGGCACGAGGAACGTTTCATAGGTAATTTAAATGGTATACCAGTTTGAATAATTCATATCCTATACCTAAGACAAGGAAACATTGTACTTCCTGTGAGCAGCAATTTTATATGCATCAACCCAATCATCGATACCTAACGCGAAAAACGCAGTTAATCTGGTATAGGTGCTGTTTCGTGTATAATGTTCCCAACGATCGAAGACTACTGGAATTGATTTTCCTTCTACTCCTATCACTATATTATTAACAACTTTGACAACCATAGCCAGGGATAACGATTACTGTACTGTCGGTGAGGCTGATTTTGTCTGTTATATTGCACATGTTGTCTACGTTGTAAGTTGAGCTTCTGCGTTAAGTGTCTTGTGTCAGTTTATACGATATTGTTTCTCGCATGAACCTGAATATGTAAAATGCTCGATTTTTATAGATTTCTTGGATGCTAAGCATAAGTGAATATAGCCAATCATCGCTGAAGGTTATTTTGAAACCCCTATGTACTTAGTTCTTAGTCTAGTCAAGCCACGATGATCTAGGTTGGAGGGAGTCAGCGATGTTGAGACCGAGGGTTCTTCATCTACTACGATACCGTTTCATGAGCTTATGATACGTCAGTTACGATTGACTTAGAGAAATTAACGATGTTTGAGTTTCTCAATAGCAGTGAAACAATTTCGTCCATAACACAAGCTCTGTATAATTATTTGTTAAATCCTTGAGGATTATTTCACCTGCTTGGGGTGCAACAGGTACAGTAATTCATAGTAATCAGTGACTGATTTCGTTTGCCGATTACAGAAAGCAGATTAACCCGCCCTGGAGCCAGTTGCAAGCAATGAAATGAGTTTTACTTGTAATTGACGTGAAATCGTTTCAATAATTACGTTGTTTGTTTATATCCATCATGAAATGAAGTATTACAATTTTCTGCAAAAGTTCGTTTCACTTGTATTTTATTATAGTTCAGAGTAATTCCTCTTACACTATCATTAATCTCAGATACCAGGCTCAATTTTTTAAAGGAAGTGACCTAAAAATAGGGACAACCGATCCATGACTCAGTCTCCCCTTCTATGGTTCAACCGATCAATCGCAGTCTAACCCTCAAAATTGCGGTAAATCAAAATTCATAAATTCATAGTCGCGGCTCGTTGCTGTATACCAAAGATGGGAATACGATACCGAAACCATAGAATTCCGAATGATCCATAAAATGGTCCAGCCGATTTTTAGATATCTTTACACTATCTTGCTTGACCTGACTTGGGGCGTCATACTGAATTCTGCCTTTGATGACTCAGGGATGGAAGTTGTTTTGTATAAAATGTTCTGCTTACTAAAAATGGGCAAGAAGCAGACTCGGAAGACGGTTGGTAATCCAACATCATAACACCCAATTCCTTTCATGATCGGTGCTCAACAGTCGGTATCAGTAAAATAGTAGTACGATTTTGAGAGTGGGATGCGGGAACACTGGTTGGGTCCGTGGGCGGTTGAAGGGTTGGAATTCATCTTTTCAAAAGTTTATTAAAAAAGAAATTTGACTGCTCCATGATACAGATTGATCTTTACTCTATCGCTGATTGATTTCGGGTTCCTCTGTTTAGGTGTTGCCCGCTAGTTTTGCTACAAAGATTTCAGTGATAAAGGCTAGTTTTATTAGAAGATATACTCGACGATTCTGAGTACTAAGCCCTTCATACGTGCTGCTTTGTTTGCAAATTCTAGCTGAAGATGAATCGGTCGGACGGGAAGACGATATTGCTTAATCCGACATATTCGCATGTTAAGAGTGATTGTATAATGATTTTTGTATAAATCCGGAATGGATCGAGAGTTGACTGAGTCCTATCTCGACCTGTCTCCTGTCTTCACGATACATTAATTTGCCGGGAACTGATTCGTAGAGAATCATTATTTAAATGCCTTTAAAACAATCTCCTTAAGACTAGCGTACTTGAAATAAACTTGTGATTTGCTGCAGTTTACAAAATTCTGTATTGGCTAGTGTTATGCAACATCTAATCTGCACGGTTTAACTTTTAACTGACTTTAAAAGCTTTCGCGTTGTCTTGAAATCTGTCTTGGTAACTGTGGGAAAGCGGTCGCCGACCTTGTTCATGGAATTCGAGGAAAACAGCTGATAGGGTACTAGAGAGGGCAAACTCCCTTCGTTAAAAGACAAAGTATAAATTATCCGGCTGTTCCAAGAATTCTCGACATGGTGAAAATTTTAGACCACGCTAGGTATTTGTTGCGCCGCAGCCATTTTTAAAGAGCGTTCGCTAGTGCACAACAACACGGCCTCTGACAATATTAACGGTGAAACATTTACCAGAAAACTATAATACACCCATTAATGAATACGTCATTGGTTCCACCGCAATTCATCCAGAACTCCGAAAAAGACTGCATAAGACAATGCATCACCCTTTCGGACGGTTCACGTCGGTTCACTTGCGCCGTTGATGCATACTCGCGATATAACTTCTACCCTCTGCAACGTTGCACGTGAAATCGATTTGCAAATAAGGCAACGAGGAAGGGCCCGGCGTGTGTGGCGTGCAGAAGCCTGTTTCTACAGCCATTCGTCTTGGAGTTAAGCGGCGTGGTACGCTCATACAGTGACAAGCTTTCGGATGGTGGTGTGTGTCCGGGTTGGTAGGACGGGTACTGGGCGGAAAGTCTCCCTCGTCTCTTCCAGCCATTGTCTCCACGAGTTCCGTTGTTTCGCCTAAATCACCACTGCCGGCACTCAGAGCTTCTCTTCTTCCCCGAATTCAACCCTCTTCCATCGGCTAGCCAACTACACCTAGCTACCCCTTTGTCCTTCCTCTTCTGTTCTATTACCTCTTCGGCCACTCTATCTCCCTTTCTCTTTCGACTTCATTTACGCTGCCAGCTACTGGAACGTCGTCCCAACATTTAAATACCAAAGTATCTGTGCAGGGCCTCGCGGCTTATAGAACTCCCTTTAATACCGTTCCTGGGGTGTCTTACCGGAGTTCCACTGTTGCAGGGGGCAGAGGGTGGGATTTATGCACCGACGTTGTACGCTGCTACCGTTGTTCCTCGTTCAACCGTCTCTTGCCACCATCTTTCTACCCCCATGGCCGCGAGACCCATATTTCGTCCCTGCCCTTCCTTCGGACACCAGATAACTCGCCCCCGCGTCACGCTACCATACTACGCCTTTTGGTCATTTTTCTTCCTGGCCGTTGCCTCTAAGCCTGTCTCGATTATATTTTAAGGGCCAGATAACAATGCCTAGAGCTCTGCCGATTTTGCACTTTTGTTGCTGTTTTTTTCTTTTATGAGATTTATGAGGCGTTTTGCAAGAAATTTTCGATATACATTTTATGCACTTTGCATGGTAATTCAGTGTGGCGTGAAAAATAGCTTGAAGTGACGCGTAGAATATTACACAGTAAGTACATTTTGAAATTTAGTTGTTTGTCGAGTACTTGTTTTTATTTATAATACCAGCTGCTTGTGCCCGGCGTTGCTGGGGCTTTTGAGGAGGTGGGCTTTAGGCGAATGAAGGCTGGTTGATCTTTGTACAGTATTTTTTATGGAGTAGAAGAATATCTGCGTGTGCCTGGTGTTGTTCGAGTTTTTCATCAAATTTGGCGCGGATACGTTGGACGGTATAGAACCCTTTGGGTACTTAAGCTAAGTGGGGATGGTTGGGGGCTGGGGAACCCCACAGTATTTTTTCTAGGATGTCGAAGAATATTCATACCAAATTTGGTGAAGATACGTTGAACGGTATAGAAGCCTTTGCGGAACATACATACATACAAGATTTTACGTTTATATATGTAGAGATATTGCAAAACTAAACTCAGTCGATTATAAATTTCTATTACTGCGTTTAACCTGTGTTAAATGTCTCTGCATTCTATACTGTTTATTGAACCTCCGTAAATCAATTCCGTATTTGATTTAAAGATGTCCAATAGAAGCAATTTAGCACAGAATTAATGTGTCAAATACAAAGTTGATTTGTATAGGCGTGATTGTGCGAATCTCTGACTAAATTCTTGGATTTATATTTGCATCTGCAATTCCTGCCGATCATGTTGTGTATGACGTGTATTCTGGCCTCTCTAGAGTCACTGATTAAATGGTCTCTACAGTGAGCCTATAATACACCAATCGCTATTAAACCTAAGGGACCAGAAGCACAGGGAGGTGTGTAGACACTTGATAAGTTTCTAGAAAGTGTACCAACTTCTAGGATCTTCATAGTGTATTTTTGTCAACTGCTTTCTGAATTGTTGTTTATAGTTCATAAGTCAATGACTTCTGAACCCGCGTGTTCTAAATAACTCATTTTCATGTATTTTATTGAGTATTACATGTACCTAAAGTTAACATCAATTTTAAAAAATCTGTTACTATAAATACAACTTTTCTTTAAAGTTCGCAAAATAATGATTGGTATTTAATTTAAGACAGTGGAAGCACATGTGATAACCAGTTATCCATATTATTTGAGGGTTACTTGTATTGCGTTCGCCATTTGTCAGGCTCCGCTTCGTTTGTACAGGCATGCCACAACTGACACTGTACTTGTATTGCACAAAGTCTCAAGTAGCATGGAACACAATTTTCTAATCCACATTTTTATTTACAAGATTTTGAACATGTTGAGCACCACAGTGAAAACAGTCATACCTAACCAGACACGATATAATTTACTACTTTTTATATAAAACATAAAGGAAGAAAAGATTTAAGTACTCGATCGTGTTCTTTTGTTCCTACATTACTGTTTTAATATACAGTTTGCTCAGAATTTTGCGACAATCAATAATTATTTAATTAAATTGAAGTTGAGGTGTCGATCACTGACGACCGACGCGGCGTTCAACATGTTCAATAAATCCTTATAATTAAATGTCCAATCCTGAATTGCATGGTTGTCAATGGTACGGAACGCAACCTGCAAATTTGTATGAATCGTAAGTCTCGAATAACACGGAACCAGGTAACTGTATTGTTTGAGGGTTACCTGTATGCGTGAGGGGTCTCGTGCCTAGACAGTCGGGACACCGTCGTTTTATCGTTTCGTGCAGCTTCGTAAACACATTAATTCGTAGGCGGGACAGCTCGTTCTTCGACTAATAATAATAACCCGTCGTTGCTAATATCTCACGCCTCGACATTGATTAAATTCTCACCCAGTTTAGGTTTATGCCTCGGTTTTATGCGCCGTGAAAAGTTACGAGCGTCGTTCGCGATCTCGATATCCTCTAAATTTGCTACCACGCGAAAAGAAACGGCCAGACAAATATTAACCAGTTCGTTACTACAGTCACCCACATCTGATCGTTCGTTGTAAACGAAGAGTGACTATATTCACTCGTTAACATTTTATATGGTTGTCTTTTTGTAAATAAAAAATTCTTCAAAATTTACTTTTAAATTAAAGTTATGTTTAGTAATTTAAAAATTAAATTTTAAATGAATGTTTTTCGAATACAAATTTTTCGATTGATCAAATCATGAACCCACGCTTTCAAGTACCTTGGCAATGTAAGATAATAAGTATCGACCAACAGCGAGTAGTCAATCAGTCAGCAAGTGTGTTAAATCAATATAAATATGTTATCCGATTTTGTTTTGTACAAATTGCATTGTGAGTTTGGTGGAATGTGAGGGATCTATTTTGTGTAGAATATTTCGATGAAAATTTGGATTACCTTACCAAAGACCTGTTGCTTACAATATTGTAAATAAGATGCAGTTTTTGTGGAAAAATGTCATGATGGTGTTTGTCACACTCGAAATTAGGTGTAATCACTATTTACTATCTATTTTGGTAAGTCGACAGCTTTTTAGTTGATGAAAAATTCAATGATACTAACCGATTGAAATCAACCTGAAATGCATTGTCTTAGAACAACAGAAATTTATTGATGATGAAACCAAAGGACTGTTGAAGTAGTTGAACAAGGACACTAAAATTAATATTCAGTATTTTGGTAATTAAAAATAGTTGCAGTTGTTAATTTGTTTACCTTTAATGAAGTCCTATTTAAAAACAACATTACTCATGGGATGACTGATAATTAGTGTAAATTTATCTATAATCAATGTAACGTTAGGGTATTTTAACAAGTCGAATGCCACAGTGAAAATTGCTATACCTAATCAGACACATCACTAGTTCCTTTCCGAATACAAGATGAAGGAGAATAAAAATATTGAACTGTACGGTCCTATACTTTTCAGTTTGCTACCATTATTTTGTGACTGACATCAGTCGAAATTTTATGAAAATGAATAATTATTTAATTCAGCTGTATTTAATTGTGCTGGCTGACATAATCCTGCATGGCGATTAACTTGTTAACACGTCGACTGCCACAGTGAAAACTGCCGTCCCTAGTCAAACGCGACATAAATTGTCGGTTTTAATACAACTTACACAAAAAAAATGTTTACGTATTCCATCGCGTACATCAGTCTCTACATCAGAGTAGCAACACTAAAATTGCTCACAGTATTGTTAGAATCAATAGTTATTTAACACGTTGAGTGCTACAATGAAAACAGCCATACCTAAACAGACACGATATAATATACTATTATAAATATTTATATTTTATATAAATCGTAAAGGAAAATAAGGTTTGACTACTTACTCGTGTTCTTCTGTGCTTGCACTACTCCTACAAACTGCATAAGTATGAAGTTTGCTCAGAATTTTGTGACAATGAATAATTGAATCGATGAGTTGAAGAACAGTACAAGTTCAAAATTAGCAATTTTCAAACAATTTCAAAACTAAATGTAAAATGTATAGAAGTATATGTTGGGGCCAAAAGCAACGTAAAGAAAGTACCCTATACTCGTGTTTCAGTAGTCCCTTCAGTTTAATGAGCGTAAAAACAATACCTGTCGTGCATTTGTACTGTTTCAACAATCTGTTTAACAATTACTTTTCATGAAATAATTTGTACGTCAATTATGTTTAAAGCAAGTTAATAAATGCTGTTTTAAGTACTGTGTTATTTCTTAAGTTTCCTGATTAAACCGTGACTTGAGTTGAAAAACAGTACAAGTCCAATGGTTTTATTTTAATTATTGAAAATTAATGAAAAAGGTGTAACCATAGGTAGTCATGTATGAGTGTTCATCTGCGTTAGCATAACCGTGTTTATATTGGAACAGCACCATAAAATCAATGGCGTTGATGATACACGAAAAGTGACACTATTTTTTCAAATATCTCAAAATGTGGTTTTTAGACTTATACTGTTCTTCAATTCGCCGATTCAGTTATTTAATTAAATTAAATATGAGGTCCCGGTTACCGGTGATCTCCACGCTAGTCAACGTGTGAATAAATAAAGTAGTGTTAAGTGAAATATCATTGAGGTTAAATTTCCTGGAAATGTGTGAACCTTTGATATTCCGTGACACAGGGCAACGAAAAATATCTTTGCCATGTAACACCGTTTCCAGAGCTTCGTTTGAGATTATTACGAGACCGGCGTATTGTAGCCGGTGCCATAATGTACGGCCCCGTGGCATAGAACCATACGTGAATGGCGAACAAAAGCCTTCCACGAGGAATAGCTCGGACCATAGCCACATTAGACACATTATGAACAGAAATGAACGACTGCGAGAGAGTACACTTTGTTGCGCGCCAGCTCGTAATAAAGTCAGCGCCACGTATAAAATGCAGAAAATATTACTTCATTGTCCACGTTCTGTTCTCCCGCTTTCTCAAACGAATATGTATTTGTAACAAATGAACGTGCCTCTCGTCGAGTTACACACGCGTTTTTCCCCTCACTCTTAATTAAAAGAACTTTCATTGTCCCGCGCGATAAGTGTCTTTCGCCACGAGTTTCTATATTGCGAACTGCAAAGTTTTCGTTGGATTGCACACAGTAACTCGTGTATTGAATATAGAACGCCTGAATATATTCGTGGCACAACCGTAAAACAGGAGATTTTTTTTATAAAAATAAGTCGAAAATGTGGAGTAATATTTTCTCTTAACCT
Source organism: Macropis europaea (assembly GCA_916610135.2). Classification (NCBI taxonomy): domain Eukaryota; kingdom Metazoa; phylum Arthropoda; class Insecta; order Hymenoptera; family Melittidae; genus Macropis; species Macropis europaea. The sequence continues at coordinate 37,532,422 of OU744345.1, forward strand.
GTTAGCTATGTATGACGAGTACAATCGTCATGAAGAAATGGCAATGTTTTGTGTTATGACGAGTATACTCTTCATGCGAAAAAAGTAATTACCATTTGCTATTGAAATGAAAATTTTAATAAAATTAAAACATATTCCTAAATTTCAGACACTTTAGAATATTTTGAGACAAGAACGAAATAAGAAGAAAACAACAAATTTTTTCCCATGTATTTAATTTTCCTTGTTTTTTTTTTAAATAATGAATGTATAAGATTAGTCAATCATATCAATGAATTGCATCATTAAATTATTCATTTAAAAAAAAAACAACTGCCATTTCGTTATAATTTAATTCAATTTTACAGCAGCTGCATATACTCTGTACTTGACGAGTATACTCGTCATCTCTTCATTTTTGAGACACCACGTAGGTACACACTTTTAAAATACGGCTACACAATTAACACGATAAGAGGTTTTGTTTACGAAAGAATTAACTTGGAGTATTTGCTAAGCATACGTGTGGTGTTACCTATGACACAGTTGATCGAATGTTTTTTTAGGTAGTATTTAGGTTCGTTTACAGAGTATATAAACTGACTTACATCAAAGCTAGAAAAAACGTCGTCTACCATTCGAAAGGAAGCACAACATCACTATCTTACGTGTTTAATAAGAAAAACAGACAGTTGAATAGCGCGGGCGAAATGATAGCACACTTACAAAGTAATAAACATGTATTTAATTAAACTTTAATTTATCGTATCTATGAGCCACTCAGATGCCAAACTGATCAACTCCATAAAATGAAAAGTAGAGGAAAGTGATGATGTTACAAAACTGATTTTTTAAAATTTTCCTAGGAATTTACGAACAAATAAATTTTACACAGTTACTTATTTAAGATATAGCTTTTATATTTTACAATACAGAATATATAAAAATTAATATACATAAGAAATTGTTCATGTCTTTTTACATTTTCTACAAAGTTGCGGGGTTAATCGATTTGTCAACTGAAAACATGGTATTATAGATGAGATAACTAAAAACACGACAAAGTGTATTATAATTTTATTTATTAAGAAATTGTCAAGAAAAAATCATAGTTATGTTTATATTAATTACTATTGTTATTAATGTCTTCATAAATAATGTCGTCAGTGTCAGATGCATTTAATGTTTCGTCGCCTCGATTCGCCCTTAAATGTTTATAATAGTCATGTTTGACAGGTGGAATTTATTTTAATAAATCCATTATATCTTTTCTTTTTTCTTTCGTTATTGACTAACCAGAAGGATAGAATAAAGGCTGAACTATGTTTTTTAACATTGATGGTCTTCCTGATTGAAATTTTTTAATGTTTGTTACATTGAATTCTGTATCTTTGTCGAAATCAGATTTAAATTTTATGATGTGTGGTTCTCATCTCGCTAATTTAATCCATCGCATCTCAAGCCAGTTGACTGGTATTACCGTAGCTGTTTTCTTTCTGCTAGTGATAAAGTCTTCTAATCGTTTTGTACAAAGAGTGTCCTTATGACTCATCTCAATTACACTAAATAACACACTAAACAAAAATGAACAAATCAGTAAATAACAGGTACAAACAGTACCAATAACAGTACATCTTGATTATCACTGAAAACAGTTGTTGAGGCTCAACTGTTGAGAAACAACTGGAGTTAATTGTAATGGCTTCTGACGTATGTCAATTGATATTCAGAAGCCATATATGGTTATGCCATCTTCCAGCAGTAAATAAATTTATGGAAGTAAGTCATTTGTCTTCCGAGAAGCTGAATACCTACCGCGTGTTCGGGTATAAACTTGAGAAATTTGTAAAAAGTAGAGTTGATCAGTTTGGCTTCTGAGTGGCTCATACATACATAGTAGTATTTATTTCATAATGAGTAAATCCTCCTTTATTTTCTATTATTTCAATCATTCGACTTGAGAATGATTTATAAAGCTTCTGAATTTTATGTTGTTTTAAATTGTTCCATTCCGATATAACAGTTTCTTTTAATTCATGAATGTTTTCATATTGTCTCCCATTGTTGTACAATGCTTGGGTAAGTTGTCCCCAACAATTTTCTATAATATTTATGTCCGGAGAGCGTGCAGGCCACGGTAAAACAGACATATTTTCATTTTTAAAATATTCCTGGACAAGTTATGCAGTGTGTATAGTTGCAATATCCTGCTGGAAAATGAATCTAGTCCTGGAAATACATTCTGCATGTAATTACAAAATTGTATATGCGTTATTAACACAATTTCGTCAAATAACTAATTACCCCAATGAAAATTTGGGTAATATCTATGATAGGATAATAGTATAAAATAAGAAGTATATTATCAAATAAATAAATATTGATGTATTCAGCGATACATGTTAATAAAACGATATTTTCGCGTGTCTGACTAGTTCTGGAATTTTCCATTGTGGCGCTCAACGTGTTAAGAAATTACAGATGCGTGCCATCTTTTTGGCTGAGAGTTTAGAAAGAAGAAGAAACGATCGTGAGCTGTCTCCATTTCGCTCCTTGTAGAACTTCGAATAATATTCGAGGGCCGAACGCATTTACACGTCAAGATACGTGCCGCGGCTGAAGAGCGGCGAATGGCATCACTTATTTCGCTTGGTTGTTGCGGACGGTACGGTTGTATCGTTGGATCTACGTGCGTCGTTACGTGCAAGAGCACGCAGCTGTACGTTTGCCGAGATAGCTTGTAGAAAGCAGTAAGGCGGCACGGGGGTTTGTTTTATGACCGAGATGAGTCTACGTGATCGGACTCGGTTGAACCGCTCTTTGGGCCAGTTTGCTCCTAAAACTTTTTTAGGGGCTATTCCGTTTCGACGCCCGTCACCGCTCCAAGGATTTGATTTCGGTTGAATGTACGAGTCTCTTGGACGTTCCAATCTTCGAAGTTGGGTTGAATGCCTGCTTAAAGAACAGGTGTTTCGAGCTTGTACAGTGGAGATGGTCAACTCTTATTTAATCTTTGGTAGTGCTCAGTGTATTTTTTTTTAATTATATAATTGTGTAATACACAACCGGGTTAATTGTATCAAGACGGCTCAGATTATGGAGAAAATTTTATTTTCGAGTAGGACAGTGAATCTAAATACAGGGTGTGCGTAAAGGTTGAAGCTAAATTTGTATAGATTGTTAAGTGACTCGAATAGAAAAGATAGTTGATATGAACCTATGTTCGACAATATTTTATTAACCCGTTAATTGCGTCATTTTTTATCTAGGAGTAACGACTGTTTTTGCAGTTGGAAATGAATAAAAACAAGGTATATTCTTCTGCACATTTTAGAGATATTGTCAAGTGACATTTTAAATCGTCTAGTTAGATTAACTGGTTTAAATATTTGTTAATAAATACTTTGAGAACAATTAACTGGCGGCTTGCTTATAACGAAACAATGTTCACAAGACGAGTTAACTCGTCTTCCCCAGTTAACAGGTTAAACCGTAATTGTAACTATCTAAAATTTGTATCTTACGTACTGCTCCGCACTAGTCCCTGTGGCCCATTCCTGAAATTTTACAATAAAAATCACGTTTTGCATAAACAAAAATTTATTTCTTCTTAATAACTAGACTGCGGATCTTTATGCAATTTAACATACCCATACATCTGAAAAACATGCATTTAAATCCGTGATAAAATAAAAAGTACATTTTTTAAACATTTACACAACAAAATACAGTTTTATTGAAGTTCCGTTTCTAGAATACCAACAACATAAAAAATATAGAACTTTAGAAATGTATATTTCCACAAACATCTGCAGTCTATAATAACATTAAATTAACTATATTAACGATAAACGTAAACGAAATATTATTAAAGGCATTTGGACAAATTATATTTTTGAAGCGCTGGGTCCGTGGCACCCGATAATAATAGTTACGGGTTAAGGAGTTACATGTGTTCAAGAATTCATTGTCAAAATTGTCACAGATTTACTTTTTTATGGGGTCTCGTAAATCAGTTGATTTATAAGAAAGTAATAGAAACTGAGATCGATCTTCAGGAGCATGTTCAAAATACGTTTGTCATGGTTTCTTACACAGCTGGAACATTTGGAAGTGTCCCTTTTCTTTACAGAAAGCACTGAACGTGCCCAAAGTTAAGAGTACCAGTTTTGGAACAGCTGTTACGATGAATACCAATACTTTTTTACTGCTCGCAAACTATTAATTTCAAGATCTATATTTACTGACATTTTATTATTTCTTTGCTGAATATTATACGCACACAACATTAAGACCGCCAATTATAGAAGCGCCATTTGATTGTTTTATCGCTATAAATATTCACTGAGTGACTTTAGTGGCTCTTCATACACAACGATTAACCTCTTGACGTACAAAGACGTCTGAGATACGTCATTTATTTATTATGCCATTGTAAAGCTTACATAACTATTAAGTTGAGATATATTAAATAATATTTTTGGAACTCATCGAGTTTCATTTTATTTGTATGTCAAAGGGTTAACTCAGTGCCAGGTACCCTAATCAATTTTCATACGCTGGCTGTCATGATTGACACCGGTGACAGACGCACAAATTTTATTCAATTAAACAATTACTAATTTTATACACATGTCGAATGGAATGAATATTGTAATAAGAATAGGTCAATACTGTGCAATCGAATAGCTACATACTTTTTTCTTTCAGAGTTGTGTTTGAAATGAAATAATATAGTATTTCTGAGCAGGTATGGAAGTATTCACTGTACCAGTCAGCTTCAACAGCGGCAGGATTAAAACTAACGATGAAAACTAATAAAGACAAGGGAACGTTCAATCTAGTCAGCTTGTTTCGCGTTTCGATTCTCGTATTGAGACAGATTGTTTCGTCTGTCGAAAAAACGTCACGGAAAGTCCGCCACCGGTGGTAGGCTTCAGGCTTCTGCATTTCAATTATCTCAGAGCTATTTCGTTCGATCCTCTTTGCAAGGGAGCCATGCATACGGTTCGTCAACGCAGTGAATTCGATTCGGGCGCAGCCCTTATTTTTCTTCGACAGACAGTGGAAAATGCGCGACAAGAGAGAAATCCAGAGGCGAAACTCGTCTGTGGAAACAGCATACTCCCTTCGCCTCCGTCGCACTCGAAAACAACTCTGTCTCTTTCTGCCTCTGTCTATCGTCGTTCACTCTGGGGAACGAACGATCGGAGGGATGAAAGGAAATGGAAAATAATGCGAAGCTGGTGGAGGGCCACGCGCGCGAGGAGAAAAAGAACGACGAAAGCAGGAAAAATGGCAGAAGGGAAAGTCGACGGAGGAAAAGATGGAAAGACCCGAAGTCACGAGCTGCGGCGTGACTTTTCAGTGGGCCAGCCGAGCTATTAAAGGCGCTCGCGAAACAAAGCTTCGTTATAAACCCCGAGAAACGCTTCTAGTCTTCTCCGCTTCCTTCTCTCCTCTATTTTTTCGCTGCCTGCCTAGCCGCAATAATGATAAATGGGCGAGGGTCCTTTACAGCCTAGACCAATGTGTTGGATGACCAACGTTTTGTCAGTGTCTGTTCCAACTCTGCATTTACTCTGAGTCAGGATGATTTTCCTGAGGCCCTCTAAACAGCACACTTTCTACAAACGAACTCTACCTTCAGTCATCAGGAATAGAAATTGCACCCTTAGTCAACAAGAGTATAGTTCATCATGACTAGTCATCCTTGCACCTTCCTTTTTCCTACACTGGGAAATTTAAGGTATTTAAGGCGACCAAAAATATATGACAAGAGCTGTTGAGTCTCACATTGTTCAAAGACCCGTATATGTGTCACACAAAACTTATTTGTTTATTGTATACATAAGATTATTTGTTTATTTTATTATCAAGAATGAGTTAGAGTTCCGTTCAATAGTTACAGTTCATACACAGATATACATTGTCTTCCATAAGTCTTAGGGCACTTGCTGTTTCTGTTGAAAATATAATATTTTTCCTGGATTGCTGCATAAGCTGCAAAAATGATTTAGATCTATTGTAAGAGAAGAATAAAATAAAAATCACGGATTGGGCTGCGCAATCACTCGGTTTAACCCTTAATGGCCATCATGAGTGAAATTTCACCCCTGATAGCCATTAAGGTTAACGTGATTTTTTTTTATGGCAGCTTGTAAGGGTTAAACCCATTTGAGAAAATATGGGACAAACTGGCCCGCAAAATATAATTAACCTACTCAAAAACTGACTTGTGGAATTATTCGCCACAGGAATGGGATGCAATATTACAAGAAACTATTTAGAAACTCACAGTTAGAGTTGCAAAATTGGTGGAAGCTGCAATTAAGAAGCAAGTGGATTATATCAACGAAAAGAAAAGGTTGATTTAATTAATGTCCATGATGAGATTTGTGTTATAATAATAAATGTAGTTACATTATCTTTGTGGTATTAAGTATGGAATGGTACAAAATACCTCTGAATCCTCCAACTAACTCATAACCTTTCACAGATTTACTTCAAATTCGATAAGTGTCCTAACACTTTTGGACAGGGGTGTACGTTCGACGAGACAAATTAACAAACACGTGAAAGTCAGAATCCAAAAGCGAGTTCAGTCCAAAATCGAGAATTCCAGAAATATTACGTGCAGTAGTGGATGGCACCTTCAAATGTCCAATGAGGATTCTAAAATTCCTGTATGCCCTCAGGAGACGTTAGAGTGAAGGAATATGTAGACCATAGGGGTACTGCACGTGCCTAGAGTCAAACTGCCTGAGTGTTCCGGCTAGGGTGCATTTGGTTTATGGTACATCAATTACTATTGAGAAACTGAAGAAGTTCGTACCCTTGACACTCTGTGCCGGAATTTTGAAGAATTTAGAAATGTGTCAAAGTACTTACATTGGTGGAGTCCAGACATGACGCGAGCAAGTTTTAAAAAATCTCGAAACTAGTAAAAGGGCACCCGATCTCTGTCAGTAGGCCTAATACGTTGACTGATTGTCATGCCTCAAATTTTATTCAATTAAATAATTAAGAATTCTCATACAATTTCAAACATCATTATTATTATTGTAATAATATAAAGTAAGTACTATACGTTCAAATAGTAAAATGTTTTTTCATTCGCGATTTACACTTAAAACAGTAGATTATAATGTGCCTGACTAGGTATTGCAGTTTTCACTGTGGCATTCAATCTGTTGAGAAGAGTTTTTTGACTTAAAACCACATTGTGTATAACTAAATTGTAATCCGCGTGTACGTACAAATTCAAACCAGGAGTATAATTTCTTACCCGGTATACAAGAAATGACTTTCTGCGGAAGCCCGTGAAAAATTGCGACGCGATGTCAACGTTTCCTCGAGACCATGTTTTCTTCCGCTCGCATGAAAAACTTGTTCCAGCAGTTCGTACCGTAAAAATTGTGACGGTGGTTTCCTCACGGTCGTAAGAGAAATTCGGTAATTGAACGGTAGAGATGTTCGGGGCGCAGAGGCTGGCGGAATTAATGAGGGAATTTTAAAACATCCTCGGTCAAAATAAAGCGTAAAGAATTGGTTCTTCTGCTTCCTTTTCTCCTCCGTTTCTTCGTCCGCCCCATGGAGACATTACGAAGTTGTGAATGAGACGCGGAAGTTTTTTAAAGTCACTTTGTCCCGTGGGGGACAAAGGTCGGGCTCCTCCGAGAATAATGGATAATCGACGAGCTCCTTGATTCTTTATTACGGCGAAATAAAAGAGCAATTCGTCTGAAGGTAGACTGGAATATCGGCTTTCCTCTCTGATCTGCTCGTCTTTTTTCTTTGAGAGAGAACCGTGGTACTGCTCATGGTATTTTGTAGATTTACAATCCTTGTAGTCCACTTTATTATGGAAAGTCCTACAGTTTATTTTCGACTTGCATTTTCTCGTGTATGGCAAATTTAGGAGTGTTGTTGGTTTTATCATAAATTACAGGACGTGGGGTCAGGTGAAAATATCTTGAATAAGAAATACAGTGTACTAGGGCGAGACAATATGAAAATATTATAAATAGCTCTGATAAAGGACTTGAAGGAAATTTACAGATTTAACTCGCAGCCAAATTAATACATTGTGTTATATTTTTCACAGACAAAAGAGAGTAAAGGAAGGGACGACATGTGCGCTAATTATGTCAATTAATTGGTGGTCAGTTAGCAAGCTAAACGATCGGTTCACAATGTTCTCCAACAAGGAAAACCTGATTGGAACACTGAATTGTGAATCTTAACTGATACAAATTAAATAAATATTGTAACACATGAAATTTACATTTAGAAATTTAGAACTATAAAAATTAAACCAAAATTTATATGTGAAGATCTACCACTTTCATAGTGCTCCTGAGGTGTATCTCCTACTGATTACTAACTTCTTTGTAATTTAGGTAAATTTTGAAAGAAACTATTTTCTCCGATAAAGAAGATACACAGAACGTATTTTCAGAATTCATCAGATTTAATGTACAAAAATACTTGAAATCGGCACACATAAACTTTAATTACTAGAATTATACAAAATGATCGATGCAGTCAATAATACTCGACACACCTGTACATCGGCAGTCGGAGCTGACACCGTGAATGCTAAAATCATTACTCTTCTTGTCACCAACTCGTCTCTACTTCATATGATACACCCACTCATTTATTTCTTCCTTGTATTTCGTGGATACCTTATCACTATTCTCATTTTACAGTACCCTGCCACTCCATTATGGGCACCCTCAATTTTAAATGTTTGCTGTATTCTCAGCAAAATACTTAGGTTATGTCAAGTTCGGTAAGCATAAATTTTGCACCGTTAGATTGCTCGGAATCTTGCTAACGACAAGAAATGAGTTTCATGTACGTGAAATCATTGCATTATTGAATTCTGTGTCCAATCGAAAAGTATTTCTGTTTTATCCGGGCCCGGTAGTTCTCCTGATTTAAACCCATTGAATACATATGGTTCTTTCTAAAACGCCTAGTTTATCAAAGATTCAATGCCACTAAACATGTCCTTATGCAAAATATTCAGCACTGTGGCATGGTGCACCTGAAATAAAGGAGTGCATATATCGCTGCATTTCAAGTATGCTTGCAAAAATTGATGGCACTATGAATAGCCACGGAGGTCACACAAAATATTAAAAATTGTTATGTCGCTTTAATAAAATTGGAGAACAGAGATTTCAGCCTTTTTATTGATAACCATATCGTTACATTTTATACAAGCAAAACCTATATATAAGTTCCTAAAGTTGAAACTCGTAGAAGATATTCGGTGTCCATAATGGAGTGGTAGGGTACTGCAAATGCGAGTGTACACAATAAATGTTGCCTTTTTTAACAGTCACGGGAAAGTCGTTCAGATATGGAAATCGTCGATGACGATGGCGGGGAAACGGTGTCGATTTACCTAAGAATAATCGGCAGTCAAGAGCAACGAGTTCGAGGAAAGATAAATGGGACTCCCATGTCCTGCGACACAGAAGATTTCCCTCAGGTTTTCAGGAATACGAGAGACGTTTGACGTACGTGCCGCGTCGACACGAACGTAAATGCGAGTTCACAGGGCACGCGGATTCCCACGTGGATAGAGCGCGGCAGTGGTCTCTGCTTATGCGAGCCAGCCAGTCCAAGATGGAATCCGGCACGGTCATTTCCGCGAAAGCCGCAAACGTTCAAGCAACAACGAGCAACAATATACGCGAACGAGCTCACGGCACGTTTGGGAGTCGCCGGATCCATTAAAACCGTACATCTGTAGATTAAAGCAGAATGAATCGCGCGGAGAGCATTACTCGAATACTGGACGGAATGAATTTCGCAGCGGAACCGGAGGCATCGCTGGAGAGCCAGAAGTAGATCGCGAGAAACGAAACGCAATGGACAAACGTAGTTTCCACGCGGAAAATATCGGCCCTTGTCAGCCAAAACCTCTAACGCATTGCGGTATGACCTGAATCAATGTGCAAATAATGTTGATGCCTTCATTTTCGACATAGAAATGTCTAAACTACACACACGAAAGCGAGTTAGGGAACAGAAAAATATTACTCTGGTACAGCTAACAGGAATGATATTGAACTTTCTTTGTAAATGTATAAATGTATACAGGGTGTTTCGGAAATCGTGGTACAACCGAAAAGGAAGTGATTCCCGAGATGCTCGTAAAAATAAGTCGAAAATATAGAATAAAATTTTTTCGTATGAGGCTCTGTTTTCGAGAAAATTAAGTTTAAAATTTTACTGAATACTTCCTTACATCCTGTGCGGGGAATCGGTAAGCTCATTTATTGAGTACGATGTTTGGACGCCCGTAGGCGTTCCCCGCTGGGACCGCAGTAATATTACGAGAGTGGACTAGATTCTATTCACATTACATTTCACTTTTCCATTGTCGGAGGCAGTTGGCATTCAGGTAGACACAAATACTGATAAGGGATCAGCATTACATATGATATTAATGCCATTTGTGAGCGAGATATGGTTTGTATCGAGATCCGTTCAACCACGATATAGGGTAAATACCCCTAATATCGCCTACCCGTAATACTTTGAAAAAAAAAAGCGTTGACAGAAATCGGCAACGGACTCAAGTTGTAGCCAAACATGTATAAAGAGACATATTTTATTGACAGCGTTACAAATAATGTCTCTTTTGTTTGAGACTAATTTGTTATAAAAATTTTTCTTACCTATTACTTGAGAACGATTTGAAATTTGGTAGGCGATATTAGGTACACTTACCCTACTTAAGTGCACGCGTACCCGCCGAATATTCAGTCCATTTTTTCGAAACCAAAGCCTCATATGAAAAACTTTTATTCTATATTTTCAACTTATTTTGACCTCAGGAATCATTTCTTCTATCTGAATACAGTACTACATGGATACTATTCATCCTGTATACAGAGTGTTTCCGAACTGGTGGTACAGTCTGAAAAGGGGTGAACCTATATGAAAAAAGAAGTCAAAAATGTTGAATGACATTTTTGTTTCTGCGAAATTCCATTTCCTAATAAATCGATGTTGAAGATTTCAGTGTGGCACTGAACGTGTTAAATATATATTGTTACCAAAATATGCAGGGTGTCCTATAACTGATGATACAACCCAGAAGGATGGAATTTCACATAAAAAATATATGGAGAACGTAGAATGAATTATCAAAGAATAAGTAACGCCGTTTTTAAATCTATACGTCAAATGTAAATAATACGACGTTTGCACTCATTTTTAATTGTTGATTCATTGAACATGAATGCTTGTATCTTTGTTCCACTACTTTAACAGTTGTTTGACTCGGTTTTCAACAAATTTGTATGGCGTCAAAATAATTAATTTTAAGCCTACTGTTAATTTATGACAACTAAAAAATCATCGATCCACCTGAATAGATAGCAGCTGATACTTACAACAAGCTTTCAGTTACTCAAACACTAACGTGACAGTTTTTCCTTAACAATTCCTTCTAATTTACAAAATTGTTGGCTTTCCGTTATGATACACTAAATTTTTATTAAAAAATGCAAAACAATATACGTCTCTGATATTCCAATCTGCGCCAGACTCATAAATCCAAAAAATTAGAAGTCGTGTCTTCCGCGAGCGGCTATTGCAGGTACCCCAACACGGAGCAACGACTATAATAGTTAATACAACCGGTAGAAATCACATACAAAACAAACCACAATACAAAAGTACAATCCCGTACAAACCAGTCTGAACCACCAAAGATCAACCTCGCCAAGTACACCCGCGTCAACCGTACGAGTCCGCTAAATAAATTTCCGCGGAGAATGGAAAAATCCAGGGTGCCACTTACCATAAACTGGCTGGCTCGATTCTTTTTTCACTTTTCCTCCGGCACGAGGGTCCAGGAGCGAGTCGAGTTATCCCGCGCCGGCTTCTCTCAATTTACAGCTCACGGGGGACAGATTTCCGCTTTAAAACAATATCTCGTAGACCCGTCGCGAAACTGGATACCGAGGTGGTGGGAAGGGAGAGAACGAGCGTGTGTTATTTTTCCAATATGCAGAGAAACGGGCAGCGTGGGTAGATGACTACGGGGGCGGCTTTCATGCCACGATATCTCGGTGTCTACAGGGGCGAGTAAACACCGGAGCTACTCGACGCCCTGTCAATCGTTGACGACGCGACTTCCAGCCTCCGACCTATCGCATCTTCCATTTTTCTCTCCCTTCTGTACCCGTCCAGAGACCTTCGTTGCCCTTCTTCGGTGTCAGGCTCGAATTTCACGGACAATGGACCCAGCTGTCCCGTTCGTCGACGTTCTCGGATTCAAGGGAAACCGGAAGTTTCCGGGAAAGACAAGAAGGAGACTCAAACACTCTCATGTTGCGCGTCTTAGCGGTCGTGAAAGCTTTCGGGCTGCTGCGGAGGAGATTCTGTCTCTGAAGAAGGACACTTGATGTCATCTGTTTAATTGGGAATTGATTCCCGTGGGACACTGTCGAGGGAAATCGGTGATTTCGTTTCTCCGTTGTTTCCTGTTGGCTGTTTTCGTATTTGTAGCTTTGAGTTTGTCAAGGAAGGGAGAATGAGTGGATTTTTCAGTAAGATAATGCTGAGATTCATACAGCTAAAATGATTCAGAATTAGTCCAAGGAACAGAAAATTACATACTTGAATTGGTTTGTTTTATTACCAGATCTGGATATTCTTGAAAATATTTGGAGGTGGTTTATATTCAGTACTATATCTGATATGTCATCATGAAAATTAATTCAAAATCAAATTATCACGTTAATACAGCCCCTTTGCTCCTTCATTACTGTCTTCATCGACATTGGCATTCTCGTTATGAGTTTCTCAAAAAGTTTCTTATTTCTGGTAATACAATATTCTGTCCCATTTTACTTGCAAATGGTTCCACAAAGCAGACTTTGGTTTTGAGCTGGTTTATCATAGTTTTTGATATACTTCATTCCAGATTTTTTAATTTGGTTCAAATCGGGAGGTTAGGAAGGCCAGTACATTATGTACTACTCTTGTAATTGCAAATTTTTTGTATTTGTTGCAAATTTTTGCAATAGCGCAGTTAAAGTATCGTATTTTTGTAACAGAAATGGCAACTGTCCTAAAACTTATGGACGACAGTATACTATACTAAGAAGAATGAACAATGTTACTCAGACTCATATATACAGTGGCGGACAAAACAAAGTTTAAAATAGACACTTGTGTATATTAGTGTTTGTAACGTTTATACTAGACATTTTATATCATTTTGGTAACACTCATCTATTCTGAGGTATTCCCACACTCTGTACAACATAGATATTCTTTTGTTTATACGACTGTATTCCCATCGTGCGTAAATAATCTATTTTGTTCGACAGGTACAGTAGACAAAAGTATGTCTAAAATCTTTTACACAACAATAATATCGAGAAATAATAAACCTATGCCGACTGTTGTTTTCATTTCAATGTGTACATTAATTTTAATAATCATTTGAGTCTTTATTTACATAGATGTGCAAGAATAATAGAAAATCCATGGATATTAGGCAGTTAATAGTTGGAGACAGGAAAAACGGATTAACATTTAAAGAAATTGGAAATAGATATGAAATTTCATTTTTTGCCGAATAAAGGATTGAAAAAGTTAACTGGTCACTGTAATCGCCAGATCTCAATCCGATTGAGAATCTTTGGAACATTTTAGAGAAGTATATTTCTTTAAGCGCTCGCACTACTAAGGAAACATTCTTGGAAGCTGTACAAAGCAATGTGGTATGCTTTCCCAATAAATACAATAGAAAACTTAGTTAATAGTATTTCAAAGGGGCTACAACCTGTGATAGATAGTAAAGGAGGGCATACAAAATATTAGCAATAGTACGTGTGTAAATATAAAAAATATAATCGTAGAAACATGTAATCAAACTTACTTTTATCCAGCTAATTTCTTCACTTGTTCCATTGTTTTAAATAAAACATATACTTTCTCATTTCTACGCATGGTTCGCTTGTTTTTGCTACTTCATATGATGTACATATTTACAAAGATTTCATTGCTTTTCTAAAATATAGTTTCGTTTTGTAAAATTGTGGTGTCTTTTCGTATTGTCCATCTTTTAAACTTTCTTTTGTCCGCCACTGTAGGTCCGTAGAATCACAGAAATGATGGGGCGGAACCTTGCTATAAACCAGTCCGCTCTTACGCAATAAACGAGTCACTCCCGCGCCCTGCTACTGTATGGAAACGATGTTTTTTTGATCACGTGCTCTGTTGATTATTTGCGCGCGTACGTAGCCATAACGCAACAGAGAAGAGCTAAATTTCAGTACGCGCGCCAATTTGATCGAGTGCATCTGCAAGTCAAATATTTCCGCTGCTATCGAAGTCGATATAACGCGAGAAAAAAAGAGAAACCGGGAAGAAACGAGTTCATCTAGTATTATATCCCGAGCAAATATTTTCTCACCAGGGGAACACGATATACTCTCGACCGTGGTCATGCATCACGGAAAAACGCGTTGCGTTCTGCGTAACGTTGAGAAATAGAGTTTGTCAAGGAGGAACGTGACTGGCATAATTTATAATTCCTTTTTGATAAAGGTATGGGAGTGCAGGTATACGCTACCCGGAGCTTCACGTCGCTTTCATAATAATAAATTCTACGGTTACCATCCTTTTCTTATTATCGTCGCTCCAAAACATAAGGTGTTGAGAGAACGTTTTCAGGGCAGGTTACAAAATAACCGTACGTCACGTGCGGAATTTCGCTAAAGTTGCTCGGAACAACGAAATTTCTATAATTTTAAATAAAAGTGTACGTCAAACTTTAATATTTGATGCTATTTAAGCAGGGACGTAATGCACGCGTATCAATATCTTAATAAACTTAACTACCGTTTTCATCCCCTCATGTATTACTAGGCTCAGCTAATTATTTTTTAATGTTCTTTTCAATAACTTCCTATTATTTTATGTGTTTTATTTGAAATGTACTTCAAAATGGAGGTGGTTGATAGGAACCAATTAGGTACAATCATGTACCTGAACCCTACAAGAACTTTTTTTTTGTTACAAAAAACGGTCACATACATGAAATATTGCTTTATAGGTAAAAAAAGATATTGCGAAATATAATACATATTTAAACTGGCAATTTAAAAATGTCGAATGTGATTCGACATAGGAGTACCTGTCAATAAAATCGATGTTGAGTCATACTCGACAAAGGAGTTCAAAGGGTAAATAGCAATCCCGCGGCCCGCTTATTGCGATTCGACGGTACAGATCTTTCGCAATAACGAACCATTGCGTCACTGAGTCTGTAAGATTCCCCTATCTTTCCTTCTTTTAAAACTGGAGTCCTTGTGCCAAGGCGGGATTTTTTATGGCTCGCGATAACCCCTTTCCTCTGTCTTTTTTTTTTCTTAATTTAATCCAGGCTAATGCAATACTTCATTCTTCTGTCTAAAGGCAGCTTCTTACCTGCTCGGAGCGAGTACTCGACTAAGCTCGCCCCTCGAGATTACGAGCTTCCCCTCTCTCTCTCTCTTCTTCTTCTGTTATTTTTCTCGCTCCCGGTGAGAGAAAAAACCGACGAAAAAGAGGGGATGCGCAGGGGATGGTGAGCAATCAGCGTTCCACAATTTGCCAGCCGTCGAGTAATAAATTAAGCGAATTTTATTCACGCCCGTATAACCGCGTTAAATATTTATATTTGCGGCCAATTGCGAATAGTGACGGGGTGGCACCCTCTACTGCCAGCCATCTGCCGGACTACGTGTTAAATGCCTCGTCACACCCGTCCGTCTATGCGCTCGTGTGTGGACCAGGTACGGGGGTTGAAGTGGGTGCACCCTCCACGCAAATTTGTGTGTGTGTGTGTGTGTGTGTCTGTGTGTCTGTTCGTACGATACACGCGGAAGCTGCGAACCGTTTTCATTGAAATTTTGCTTCCATGTTTCGCCAAATTAATGAATCTTAATTGTCATGTACGTAATATCTTCTCTATGAAATATAATATGTTTCATTGTAAATGCTTCCGGTATTTCCCTTTATTGTAAATGAAGTGTACTTTGAAACTGCAATGTTTCTGTCTCGATTTTAATTAATAAATACGAGAAATCCTTTGCACTGATTTAATACTAACCTCTGTTCAATAAAACTTCGCGTAAAATTGATAGAGTTGCAATAAATATTATTCATCTTCTTTACCGGACGTTCTTCCATCGCACGAAATCTTTAATAGCATTGTTTCGTTATTTTATTTAGAATCCAAGTGGTTCAAAGAGATTCTCCCTTTTTCAGAAAATCTCTGTTCCATTTTTCTACTTAGATCTGATTCAAACTATACTACAAGCCTATTAGGTTATGTCAACAGTTTTTGTCACTTTTTTCTGTAATACTCATCTAATATTTTTAATTTAATTTAATTTTTAATTTTAACTAATAAATCTCTCCATCCATTATTTTACTTATGATTAAAGTAGTTCAAACATTTTCTCTTTTAGTCAGGAAGCTTATGTTCAATAACGACTGTCGTTGTTTCGGTTCAAATTGTACTACAGTAGGTTATCAAAAGTCTTCTACACATTTTTTTTGTCTAATATTCATACATTCTTTTTGTATCACTAAGCCGAGTTCTGTTATGAACGACCTGTACAGCCCTGGAAAGATCATCAGGTAGTTTGGATTATTGAACTTTTTTAAAGGTGTGTTTTTTCCACGTTTGAACAAGCTGCAAATTGAATGAAACATAAAGTCATTTATGTAATAAATGTATAAACAATATTCAGTTCCTTATATATTGTACGTATTATGGAATCGTTGATATCCCGTCAGTTTAGAATACTAAACAATTAAACTAATTTCTGTATACATTAATTTCGTATCTATTTTCAATAAAATTATTATTCACTGCAAATAGTTGTATTTTCAGACTAAAATAAAGTTTTTTATAATATATACAACTTAACATGTTCATTAACCGCCTTGCGAGTCATCAGTGCTTTCAATTTGATGTAATCACATGACTACCAATCCATATAAAATTTTGAGCAGAATTAATTAATATCAGTACATGGTAACAAGTACACGATCAAGTAATCAAATATTTTGTTTCTTATTAACTTACACATAAAACCGTGTGGCAATTGTCATTATAGCCATCAACATGTTAAGACTTCGTCTATCATCTTCATCAATTTTATTAGCTATCTAAGCCTTGACCCGTAGTCCTAAAACACCACCATTCCTCATAAATACTTTAATAAACACCCCGCGATGCAATCGTACAGAATAATGGTCAATATATTAATATTTAACGCACACGGCACGCAGCGTTGTTACCTTATTAAATCTACATATTAAAACGAAATATACTTGCGGACCGATCGGATAATTAACGCATAAAATACATCGGAAGTAGATTCCGGGGCAACCGGGCAAACTGATTAAACAATTTTCTCGTCCGCGTACCTGTTTGGACAGTTCGTTCAGTTATTAAATGCGTGCGCGCGCCTTTAAATTCAGTTTGATTGCGCGTGCATAAATTTATCCATGAAAAACTATTTGTACATAAATGAACGTGGCCGTATCATCAAGATCGATTGATGCAGCTCGCACGTGCATCTACGTGTGTGTGTGAGAGTGTGTTAGAGGTGGTTGACGGGAATGGTATGAGTACGTCAGAGGGGGATGTCCAGGGATAGTTCTGTGGGGTGGTCTCCGAGCTGACGGGGGTTCATTCTATATTTTATGGCCACCCCCTACCGTGGGATGCTACTAGCTGGGTATACCCATCGACGATAAGGTGATAAGCTCAAATGTATTGGCTCCCATCAAATCGTACGGTTTACTGCTATAGCCAACCCCCATAAGCGGTGCTCACCGTTTCCGCAGATCGTCGCCTCCTTTGAAAAATAAACTGCTCGAAATAATTGGAGGACGCGTGTGAATGATTCACTAAATGGTTGCAGTTCTTTTACCTTTAAGGGGTCAAATTTAATACGTTGACTGCGGTAGAAGCTTCCACATGTCACATATTCATGTGTGACGCAACGATTCTCAGGAGAGATCGGCGTTACGTATCTGTCACAGCGAGGAATCTACTGGTTCCTTTAAAATAACCTGTTACATGCACGTAAATATGTAATGAGTAGACTGCGGATGTTTATGCAATTTAATATATCTAAACTGGCGTATAATGGACATTTAATAACTCATCAAAATGAGCATTACATATTTTTACCACTTCAAGGAGCAACTACAGTCTTGTTGAAGTTTCATTTATTTAACTGCGTTAACATAGAGAATATGGAATTTTGGAAATATATATTTGCATAAACATCCGCAGTCTAATGATGAGTGTCATATACAGGGTGAGTTACTAGAAACTGCCATTTAAATAACTTCTGTCTCGTTGATGTTAGACAAAAATTGTTGAATAGAACACATTATATTTAGAGGACCTCGAATAAAGAAAAAATGCAATTTCTCATATGGATCATATTTTAAAATGAATATTATTCGAGTTATACACAATTTCCAAGTAATTTTTTCAGTATGAAATTATATATTCACAGCTCGATTAATATTGATTTTTTGATCATTGTTTATTGTAGTAACTGTTAATTTTAGATCTCATTTGGTATAATACCTTTTTACACAGCGTTTGATACTGTATTGAAATTTGGAAAGACATATTGGGCTTCCCATAGAAAAACCGAGGGTGACCTTCACCTTCACCTTCATATCTCGATAAAAATGTAAGATGGTAAAAAACGGAAATATGCCTATATCCCTTGATAGCATGCAATTTTTTAAATATTTTCCGTACCGGAAGTAATTTAAGAGAAAATTGAAGTCATGATACGCGCCTCACTCTGTAAATGACATATAATTTGAGATACTCAGGTGGTCTTTTTGATACACATGACTATTGTACATTTTTAACAATGGAAACACATTCAAATACAAGACAGTCTATGTGAATTTTTTTTCTAAAAATCCATAGTTTACTTATAACACTAGATACATGACATACTCTTTTCTCATAACTAGACTCCGGATCTTTACCCAATTTAACAAATTTAAATACGTCAAAGGTGTTTATTCTAGACAGTAACTACAGAGTGCGATGAAAGTTTGGCAACTTTTTAGGCAACTGTCTTCTAACAAAATTTTTTTTAACAAAAACTAAAAAATAGTAACACTGGAAAAAGCATAAAATTTTATTTAGGCAAGGTCGTTTTCGAAGAAACCGCCATTTGTTTTGAAAAAGACTCTGACAATGAGATGCCTTTGGAATAGGGTGACCGATGTGCGCAGCGTATTTTCATCTGTTTCGTTCCACGCTTTTGAAATCACAAATTTTTCGACATTGAGCAAACGATCTATGTCAACCGGACGTTTTCCTTGCATGTGCAAGGAAATTATAGGGGCACGAATTTTTTCACGTTTGTTCAACATCTTGAAATGAAACAAATGCCCAATATCTGTACGCTATTAATTAGACAACTGAATAGCGAATACAACGATAGCGAATACTTTTAGAAAACATTCATATATATGAGTAATATTTTATTACACAAAAGTTGCCAAACTTTCATCGTACCCTGTAAAATAAAAAATAAATTCTGTATCATTTAAAGGGAAAAATATAGATTTATCATGGTTTACATTTCGATAACTACATTAAAATAAATAGTATGTAAGTCTGGAAATGTATATTTGTATAAACATCCGCAATCTACCCATAACTGATATTCGACACATTGACCAAAATGATGCCACACCTAGAGCCTTAAATTTTCTCCAGGCATATTTCTCGCGAATAGTTACGTTCACGAAGCTCGTGTTTTAATCATTTCATTTCATTTCGAGTGTTACGAACGGAAATGAAGTAAAAAGCAGAAAAACGATTTTGAATTTGATGGTACGCGAGCAGGGAGTACGAACGATGATGAAAATACATCAACGTTTTTACGACGCGCCCTCCTGCCGTCCCTTGCCCTTCTTTTGCTTGAATATAATAGATCGTGATGCTTTTGCCGGACACGGCTCGATATTAAAAGGTGCTTCCGTAATCTTCGTGCCTCCGCGAGAGCCGGACTAACGAGTTTTTCCCCGAAAGATTCATCGTTCTGGCTCGGATGACGCAACGGAAAATTGAACTCCAGTCGCGCTGCGCGACCGGGATAAAATTGCAAATAAATTACTGCTTGAATTTCCATCATCGGACGGGAAAACAACAAGTACAATAGACGAGCAGGAGGAGGAGGAGGAGGAGGGAGGGCTTTAAAGCGAAAACAAAAAGCCACGCGATGGAGAAACGAAGGAGCGTCAGACTCCTAAACACAGAAATGATGAAATATACTGTTTCACGAGAATTTATTCTTAATGGAGGGTACGAAGTTCTGTTATGAAATTTATAATTATTCTACAGATTGAAGTTATTGATACTTTTTTTATGAAACGTGAATTCTAAAGACACTTGTTTATGAGATCTAGCTAGTTCTAGTTAGATCATGAATTGTAAGGGAGACTTCGAAATTATTCCGTTGTTTTATACCCCCGTTCATAAGTCACCGGACGCTTGCTTATTTTGAGCAAAATTATTATTAGAACGTGGATACAACTTTTTAGCTTGATTTCATTATTTTATGTTGTTATATTTATCCATTTTACGTTAACATAGGGTGATTCTGGCAACTGGGTTAAGCTATAGCTTTGTTCCAAGTGAAAATAGAAAAAAATCGTACAGCAACATTTTGTACTGCTTAACAAGCTCTATAATCCGACCATATGACTTTTTTCACAAGTGCATCGGTGCATTTGCACTTTGTTTTTAAATGGAACACTAAGATTTTTTTTGCATAAATTGATTTCTCGGGTCATTCTACATATAAAAGATATTTTAATAAATTTTTTCATGCGGTCCTATCCGCACAAGGCGGATACATTGATGAGAAGAAAATATAAGATTAGTTACTTGTTTTTCGTAAGATCTTTAACATATGATTTAAATTACATATTCTCCACATCATAAACAATTAACAAGTGCTAATTTTATTTCATAATGTACGTCATTTCACACTGTAAAATCGTCCACCTACTAGTTGTATTAATAAAGTAAGTTGTAAGTGTCCAATTACTTATGGACGGGAGTGTATGTGTTACATACACAAGTTGCAGTTTTGTATGAATTTTTGAAATGTTGATTACTTCGTTGAGTACTAGAAGATTGTCCATGACGAATTATATGTTTTAATGCATAGTCTTTATTTATGAAAGCCTTTTTTAAATTTTTATGTGGTCTTGAATTTTTCTAACAACAGAAAATGCAAAGTGATCCTATCGATTGATTTCTGAATGTAGTGGAAGTATTGTTTAGAATTTTCCGCTTTTTAAGAAAAACTAAAATGTCGCCTAGAAGAAGAATTTGGGTTAATGTATATTAGAATTAAGACGCTTAAGGTTTCGAGCATTTCGAAGGAAACTCCTGACTTTTCACCTCGCAATTAGTTCCGTATTTCTCGAATGATTTTCAGGTGTGTTTAGCTTTACCTGAGGGGAAAAGTTTCGAGTTGCATTCGCTGCATACTCGAACAAAAGGCCCAAAGAACGAGCGAATGAAGATAAAAAGATGGAAAAGAAGAGATAAGGGTTGTATCTGGTCCTCCTTGAGGCGCCTCGAGAGCCAATAATGAGTAAGCCAGCCGCTCGTTAAGGGTTGCTTAAAAATACGAAGGACCTGCCTTCTTTTTTCCCTTACTTTTAGGGCTCTCCTGGCAAGGGAGAACCCGAGAAGGGTTGGCTGGTAGAGAGCTGCGAAAAATAATGGCTGGCCGTAACCGACGGTTCTTTTTTAGCCTGGTTAAGACTCAAGGACGAACTCACACCTTGATAGTTTCAATTGAGAAGTGTGAGCTCTCGTGAATGAGGAACTTAATCGAGCGTACCGGAAAGAAAACACTTCTGAAGGTTTTCCGAGTTTCTCTTTTGCAACCACTAATCTCCAATAGTGCTTGATCTAATCCATTGATTATTAATAGGAACACAAAAATTAGGCCTGTCAAGGTAACTTTTTGCCTGCGGTACAGCTTTTCCTGTACTTTTTGTTATATTAACTTGCTAAACTTTAATTACCGCTGGCAAAAAGTTTTCTATCACTTCAATTTTCATGGCAGTGTTCAAAGATAATTGTGTATTACATGTATAACATGTTATTGTACGTGCATGGGAAGGTTGGAAAGTAAGCTTAACGTAGTAAGGAAAGTTTTTATGTACTTTCGTATGAGCGAAGTTAACAGAAGATAGTAGTAGCTGGAAAAGAATACTTAGTAACCGCGTCACCGTGAAGGGAGGAAAGAAGTTTTCGATCAACTTTATTTGTCGCGTGCTCGTGTCATCTGTATCTAGGTAACCTGACAATGAAGGGGTTAAATCGTAAAAATATCAATGGTATTGAAGTGGCAATCCCCTCACCTTCCACTTCTGACAATTCGCTGCCAAACGTTCAGTAATTAATTTAATAGGCGTGAATATCTGCTGAAGAACAATAAAAACAATAACAAGTAAGATTAAAATTTTAGTTAAAGTTATTGTGTTGGCAACTAAATTCACGACTCTGGAACCTTTTGTTATGGCAACGTTTATTCAAATTGCTGGAATAATTGTTTATTAAAGTGATTTACATTTAAATTTCAAATGTGCCTTCGTTATAATTATGGTAATTCTTTGACTTCGTGATAGCAGAGCTAAGGGAATTTTGAAGCGGAGAAATTCGGAAGGTGGAGAATTTAGTTGCCGACCCAATATTCAATCAAAAATTTGTTTCGATAACGCCCAGTCCTGTAGCATAATTCGAGTGTGATTGTTCCGGCAAGACGATAACACGATCGACGATAATCCCGCGGCGGATTTGATTTTACTGAACAAAAGAGATTTCGTTCTGGTGACAGTACGATTGATTAGGCATTAGCCTGTCACTCCTTTAATCTTCTCATTAGGGGCAAAAGCACGCCCTCTCATTCTCTGTTTGTGAAGTCCATGCCGGGAACGCGGAATGGGGGATGCTGGTGGTATCTTGGCGGTGACTTAAAGTGGCCGTAATTAAAGATGGCCGTTCAGAAGGGGTGCTCTGCAGCGAGATCAAGAACGTCTGAGGTCAGATTAAAGAGATGCCCCGAAACGCAAACAAAGGAGCAGAGGCTTGGTTACTTTTTTTTCTTCTCCTTTTGTTTCAACATTCCCACCGTTCCCTGCTGCTTTTTCCGCCCTTCCTGCAGCCGCTGTTTTTCGATCCCTTTCTTTTCATCGGTGTTCCGTGGCCCAGTTCGACGGATCGCGTTTTTCGGCTTCAATTATTCCCCGGCCCGAGCACAGAAGCTTGCGGTAAAATCTGATCTTTTCCACTGGAAGCCCTTAAATTGCCTTCATTAAGTGCTCGCGCAGTTTTTATGCGGCCGAGAAAGTCATTAAGATCGACTCGATATTGAGTTGCTGTAAAAGGTAAGCTTTTACCGAGAGAAACCCGTTAAGGGGGAATTGATTGTTAATAAAAATCTGCTCCGCCTCGCTCCTTCCTGCTTCGTTCCTCTGTTTTCCCTTTTCTATTTAGCGAGATATCGTTATTGCTGAGAACTCCTTGGAATAATTTCGATCGCGTAATGAAACTCTCATTGCGTTCGCGAAACGATGAAAAGGATTATTGAATGTCGGAGGAAATAAAAATTACGATCGCGAGTCGTTTTACTGCCAGTTCCTTTCCGGTAATTGAATATGTCGCATGCATTTTATACTGGACGTTTGCTGGGTTTTCGTACAAAGTTTTGCAGGGTAATTGAAAACGTTGCCTACGTTTTATACCGGGGGTTTGCTAGGTTTTCGTACAAAGTTTTGCGGAATGATTTCATGGCCAAAAATAAGACTAAAATATTATGTACAGACACTTATAAAAGTACCTGGGCAAAGTAAAAGAACGTATTATGCAGGGTGTTACAAAATTAAAGATTAAACTATACCCATATACACGGTGACCCATTTTAATCTATACGTTAATGCAATTGTGAGAATTATCGGTAATGCTAGCATTCGCCAGCTATTGTCAACATTAACTGAATCAAGCCGTCAAAGTACAATTAAAGTATTATTTTCACTCCAACCCAACCCAACCATGTATTCTCTCTTTTTTATAGTAAAAGTGTTTTCTTATAATAATAAATAAGATCTGACTTGTTGATAGCAAATTATATCCCTAAAATACACACTAACTAAAAATTGTTAGATAAAGTTTGAGTTTCATTTGAAACACATAAAAATTACCTACGGAGTACGTATCTTTTACGTTGTGTTATATATTTTCGAATGACCTTTTAATGTTATTATTGTAACTTATTAATAATACGTCTTTCGTAGTACATTCAGAAACACACAATCATCTGCTTTGTTCTTAGCAATACAAAGAAATGTTTCAAATGTAATTCAAGTTATTATAAGTGACAGTTCAAGGTCACATTATTATACACCGTATATTGTATATTTATTCCCGACACAAGTTAGAAACAGAAAACTGTACATTTTTACCAAAGAAGTATTGTTCATTTTGAAATCGAAAGAACACCAGTGTCGTGTGAAACACACTTTTCCATTGGCCATTTGTTTCTCGGAAATAATTAAAATTATATCTGCAACATTCGTTCTCATCCTGAAAAATTAGTTTTAGGTTTGATTCAGAGTTAGACTTGATAACAGGATCATCACTGAGCCACGCCACATTTATTTACCTGTATCTATTCATATATAGGTTTATCCAAATTTAGTGTCTCATCTTTAAATTGAAATAAAACAAAAACTATTTGAGATTTTTCAGGTTTCTTTATTTTAACGTAAAGTCTACTTCATGACATTAATTATGGGACACAATATCATTCAAGTGATCACTTCGGCTTATTTTCACAAGCCCAACTCGTTTTACCCAATTTTCCACTACATTTTCACATAACAATTTCTGCACGTTGCTGCACTGTGTAGCGTTTCATGGTAGTTTGTTTATATTTTCTGATGACATTTGTTTTAAAATTACGCAGAAATGTCAAACCGTTTCGCAATGACATTTGTTGAAAGATGTGACACTTACTTTGACAACCCTTTACGCACTCCTGCCCATAAGTCATCGTACACGTTTAGTAAAATTAGCAGATGGACGATTTTACAGCATGAAATGCCTAAATTATGAAACAACGTTAGCACTTATTAATTGTTTATAATGTAGAGAATATGTAATTCAAGTTATATGTTAAAAACCTTACTAAACATATGTAATTAATCTTATATTTTCTTCTCATCAATGTATCCGTCTCATGCGGATATTACCGCTTGAACTTACAGCGGTATTCTTTCGATCAAAGGCTTTAATATTTCGGAACTAATTTCTTTCCAACCTTCTTTTAATTTCTTCCATAAATTTTTCTTTGACTTTAGTCGAAACTTCTAAAGCAAACGAAAAGTGTGTACAGACTATCGTCTGACCGAGTTTAAAATGTATGTATTAGAAACATACTTTACGTGTAAAGTCTTGTTTTTGAAATATTTATTTCAATTATACATGCATATTAATAATATCATATTCTAGTATTATGGTAATGTAAAATAGATAAATATAACAACATAAAATAATAAAATCGTGGCAAAAATTGTATCCACGTTCTAATAATCATTTTGTTAAAAATGAGCAAGTGTCCGGTGACTTTTAGACGGGGGTGTATGTATATTTTTCTTCAAAAGCAATCTTGTGAATTTTTGTGTAGCAAAGACGATTATGAAAATAAATAAAATATTGAGGTGCTCTGATGGGACCCTGTACAATAATTTCGTCCGACTCGTAGCCATGGAATAAACCGGCAAAGTTTGTCTGGAGATTCGTCAGACAGCCAGTAAGTAAGTATTTGAACGCGTTCGACTCCGAGGCTGGTGAGATATGGCGGTGGAAATTTTTCTTCGGTGACAAAAGGTTTGTAATCGCTTCCATCCCCAAATTGGATTTTTCCAGGCAGCTTTCAGCCGGCGAGAAGTACCGTGTTGAGCTAAGGATTTATAAGGAAAACCCCGTCCGCAATATTCGAGAACTTTCAGAACGACTTTACTTCTTAATAAGATTCAACGTTCCAAAATGAAATTCGAAGCTGTACGTACGACGAAAGTCGTTTAGTGGCAGCGCCGCACTTCCGCGAACTTTTCCACAGCGAAACTTTCAAAGCTTCCTGCGTCATTTTACCTCTCCGCCTCCTTCACTCACTCACTCACTTTCTCTCTTTCTCTTTTTTTAAACGTATTTTAAGAAGAACGCCTCATGAACCGACGTTGAATGTGTTACGATGCTTTATGCAAAGCGCACGCCCCTTTTCAGCAAACGACGTATTCTCAGGGATTCTTCCAGTAGCTTCGCCTTAATGTTTCCTTACTGTTGTACCAGTTCACGAACCCCACCAACAACCCATATTCCAGGAAGTATCTTTCTAAGTAGCTCCATAATAAATTTATGCTTTATTAAATTGTTGCAGACGGGATAGCTGATTCATTGAACACGACAGGACTTTTTTTTTGTTTATTCAGGGCATTTTATAGGGAAAGGTCAATACAATGGAGATGGAGAGCATGGGATGTTATGAAAGAAAAAGTTCTCGCGGACACCTGTCTGATTCTGAATTGTTAAAAGTACACGACAGGAACTTATTATTCGAAATGTACTGGGTGTTTCATTATGATTTTTGTAGAGGGATTCAAAGACAGGACGATGTAATTGCAGGAAAAATTTCAATGTGGGATGTTATAAAATATTCACTACTTTTGTTGTATTTAAGAGAAGGAACGTTGTTTTTATTGCGTTACAGGTTTCTTCCAGACACGTTGTATATGTTAAGTGAAATTCAATAGTTTTACGAGTAAAATAACGTTCTTCCGTGTATATATGTATATTTTCTAACTTACGATTAAATATAAAAAAATGAAACCTATATTTGGCATTCAGAATGCTACTTGATTGCAAATGTTTATCTAATTTAACCTATCCAAATATGTGGAAGATGTACATTTAATTACTTAAGAAAAATAAAACGCATTTTGTGGTATATTCATTAGACAAAATACAGTTTTATCCAAATTTCAGTCTTTCAACTACATCAGTATGAAAAATATTGTACTGTACACACAAGGTGAACAACATAACTTGATGACCTTAATTATTTCCGTTACTAGTGTAACAATACAAATTCTTTTTTTTTTAAACACCTGGGTGTAGAGGGGCCTACAGGCCAATTGCAGTACATTTTTTGTAGGTCACTTTTTAAAAAGTTATCAAGGTTACCTTTAGTTTTTTAAATGGAACCCCATAGTTTTTCTATATTCTTATAGAGCATGAAACAAAAACAAATCCAACGGCCTTAGTAACCCTACCGTTCCGATCATTTAATCTCGAGATATTTACATCTGACAATAATTAAATCTATCCAATCAGCTAATTCAAAAATAATTTTTTTTGTTATCAAAAATAGTTGACAGTAATTCTGAGAAATTTTGGAAGAATAAAGTTTCAATAATTATAAGAGCTACATTTGGTATTAGAACGTAGAGCTGTTAGGTAAATATCTAATTGGGGCAGCAAAACACTCACAATTATAATTTTTCACTAATAATAATTATGTAGTAGGAGTCAGTATGTATTCTCTAATTAATAATTTTGAAGTAGAACATTAAACACATTCTGTTTTACTTTTTCCTATCATCCTAGAGGAATATTAAAAATCATACTCACTTGAAAACAGTGTCGTTAAACAGCGGGTAATTATAAGATTGAAATACAATTAGAATTTATTATCGTTCGAATAGTTATGAACGATACTGTATTTATAATATATAGAACACAATCTGTACGAGGAGAGTGACTCGTTATTAAAATATCGGAATTAAAAAATTGAAATTTTCATTATTTGATCCAAGTAAAATATAGTTGAAATTCAAACTGAAAGGAAATGAAACTCGTAACTAAAACTCAATATGAAATTCTTTGTTTATATAGAAAAAAAATATCAGAACTTAAAAATTGAAATATTGAATGTTATTTGATCGAATTAAAATACAGTTAAAATTCAAACTGAGAAGAAGTGAAATTCGTAACCAAAATTAAATATGTTATTATAATTTGCTGCCTTTGGTATAATTATAAACGATACTCTATTTATAATATATAGAATACAGCCTGTATCACATATTATCGCCTTGACCGCCATGTCACCCACATATGGAATACATTTATTGTTAGATTCAGTCATTATTTATTTGATCATTTCTAGTATTCATAAATTTATTTACTAATGTTTAATAGTACCAACAAAGAATTATAAATGTTCCTAATATTTTTAATTAAAAAGATTTTAACTATAGATTATATTTTCTTCGTATAGAAATTTAGAAGGATGGCCATTTTCAACCAATACAGTGTGGCAGTCAACGTGTTATGTTGAAATACAATCTTATAATCTTATTACGTATAATAAGTGAAGGTTGGGTTAGGTTAACGGGTCGTTAAAATATACACAGTAAGATGTTCGAGTGTGCCTCGCGGATAAGTTCGTTCGAGATCGATATTATTTTATAGAGTTCCACCGGTGAAAGAAGGTTGGCACGTCGGAATTCTGCACGGTCCTGATAAGTATTTACTGCCGGGAGACTCTGTTCAACGACGTTTCTTTCTCCAGCACGTAGACACATTCCGCTTTTATTTCCACAAGTTTCCCTCTTTCCACGCCAGCTGGGAGTCTCCTCTTTTTGTTTTCCGACACACAGGTATCGCCTTCGCGTCAGCCGGCGAGAGCATACTAACTTTACACCCTTCCCAGTATAACTCCCACGAGCTGTTATCAGCTCGTTGTGTACCGGGTGTCCCCGTTTCCGCAATCACGCTCGAGTATTTGCCTTTGAGTCGGGCAGAGGACTGCCATGGCAAGTCCTGGAACGTGAAATTGATTTCTGTTCACGGGAAAATGATCATCGATGGATCCCGATTCATCTGTCCGACATGAAACGCCGCAACAATCCCAATAACGCCAGGAAGTTTCTCCATACGAACTTCGGGACCATTCGCTCCGCGGTTCTGAGACTAACTTCGGAACGAATTCTTAGGGAGAGGATCGACAGCCGGAATAATAGTTTCGATGACAATGTGAATGACTTTCAGGGCTCGATGGAACAAGGCTGAACATCTAATCAACCCTGTGACGTACAATTTAATTCAAATCACGCTATTACTTTTCGCAATAAAATATATTAGAAATACTGTTTTACCTGCTACTTTAACCCGCAACTACTACTATCGGGTCCCACGGTCCCAGCGCTTCAGACATATAATTTGTCCAAAGTGCCTTTAATAATATTTCGTTTACTTGTACTGTTAACATAGTTTATTTAATGTTATTAAGAAGAAATAAGTTTTTGTTTATGCAAATTATGATTTTTATTGAAAATTTCGGGAATTGGTTCCAGGGACTCGTTGGTAGTACTTGAGTTACAAATTTTGGATAGTAGTAGTTGCGGGTTAAATTTTGAATCAGGTAAATGGATGACGAACTTCAAATTGTAATTGTAGAACGTCTAAAAGAATTTGCTGTTGAAAACGCGAAACGAATTCAACACAGACATACTAGTCGATCATGATAATGTCAACAGTGAAAGGGATGTATGGGAATTCTCTTTTTGAATTATGTATATATTCACATTTTGTAAATCTGCTATCATTTCGTCTTCGATATTTGTCTCTTTACTCTGCCTACTGTGAAAGTCAATGAGGGTGGTCCGATTTAATACCAGAATTCTTCTTCCTGTGTTGTGACATTTACACTTCCCTACATAAGTCATGGGACACCTTACCATTTATTAATGAATCTGGATTACGATACAGATTGAGTTACTTCTTTTGAAATGAACGGTTCACTTAACACGTTGAGCATTATGTGCATCACTGGTGACCCATGTTCCAATTTTAATTTCGTCAAATAACTGATTACCGCAACGAAATTTTGAGTTACAGCGATAGTACAAAATAAGAAATATATTGTCAAATAAATAAATATTTATATATATATAACGATTCGTGTTAATAAAAAGTACTTTCGGGTGTCTGACTAGTTGCGGGATTTTCAACTGCGGCGCTCAATGTGTTAAAGATATTTATGTTTACACAATATCTTTTTAATGGTATGGTTATAATTAGTAAAAAAAATACAGAAATAATTATAGTGAGGTTTAAGACCAGTTTTTCGATGCATTAAATTTAGGCGACTTTTGTTTCGACTATCTGATCTGTGGCCACACTTGCAGCGATTCTGGAGAGAAATTACGAAAGAAACGGCAAAAAAAATCAGTGCAAGACTGTTGAAGTTAGCCCAAGTTATCATCGCGAAACGGAGAGCGTACATTGATAAGAAAATTTAAAGCTTTATAATTTTTATTAACACTTAAAAATTGTATACATTGTAAAAAATCAGTAAATAATCATTTGATTTAATATTGCAAGTGTTTAATACTTTTAATTTAAATGTAAGGCTGAAATCAGTAAGTTTTTCATGATTTATGGACGGGGGTGTATGTATTGCAACAGAAACTGACATTGTTTGTAAATATTATAAAATTTTCCTAAGTGAAATATAGTATTTCAAACGTTATGACGAGTGCAGTTCGTCATTGTATATGTTGGCATTAGGTTACTATGACGAGCCAGACTCAACATTTGAAACTAAAAAGTTACCACGTTGACTGTCGCAGTGGAAATTGCTATGTCGAGTTAGATTGGGTTGATGCAGAAGTTCATTCTGGTTTTTAATCGAAATTTACACGTAATATACATATACAAATATTTATGTACGAAGATTACAATCCTAGTGCAGAAAATTCAAACCATTATAACTTTCGACACGTATAAAATGTTGAAAAATGTTTCAAGCAAAAGTTATTCAGTTTTGTAAGGGCTATGTGAAAATATAAAAATTTACCCCACATTTCATTTAAAAAATTGAAATTACGCTCCGTTTCCGACGCTTGGAATGGGACTAGATTTTTTTGTTCACATAGTATAAAAGGCCCTCTCGTACGGTGACGTTTGAAAAAAATCGTCTCGAAACAATGAATAGGTTCGTGGATATCGGTTGGTAACACATGTGGCTAAACAATATATACACATACTTAAAAAGCGATTTTGACCGTCATATCTCTTAAAATAATAATCAAACAAAAAATTCGTTTTCGCCAAAAAACGTGACCCTTTGTACTATGCAATTTTCATATAAACAAGTTTTTTGTATCTCCACCCTGTATGTAGTAAATCTATGAGATTCAAATTGAAAAACTGCACTTTATGATTTTTAGTTCTTTATTTCGTTGTGACTCTTCCAAATATGTTCTACATATTTTTGCTGTAAGTTGTAATAATTATCAGGCAAAAAAATCAATTTCCACATCGTTTCACAATTATACTGTACACCTTATTGCGTGTTCGTTGGACTAATATTTAATATAACCAAGGAGATAAGAAAAATGTCCTCGTATTTTACGAAGGAAAAATATTTTCAAAACATACGTCGACGTAAGTTTCAGGTGGCCGATACTAAACTGGTAAGACCGAGTCTAGTACTAAACTTCAGTCTCGTGGAAAAGTCTCACACTAGTATAATGCTGTCAATTTATTTTTAATTAACTATATCCCTGAGGAGAAGTTTTATGAACCTGCTCCTCGTAAAAGTTTTCCAGGTTAGTTTTCATGTGGCATATGACGGTGTTCGTAATTGTTAATTATTTACCATTTTGTATTATTAAAATTATACAAAGAGATTCTAAGGGTATATTTGTCGCACGCATTGTCCACTCGTTATATTCACGAAAATATGTAACAATCAACAATATACCTTCTTTGAAATTATTATAATATTGCGAAAACGTTGAATACATGTTTTTCTTCCGTATAATAATTTATTATTGTGAATTTATTTAGCGATTTAGATATCTAATCACATAAACAAATTTTCATGAAAATGAATCACCATTTTAGTAGATAATTTTTACGTAAATATTTTTATTTGTAATATATTATTTAAATAAATTGACGTTTTTGGTAACTGATTTCGGGATTCATTAATTATGATTTTTTCTTTTACCGACCAGTTCCCAAGATATTCAATTAAATAGGGTTTCCATTCCCAGCTTTAATGACAAATTTTACCTTTTCACTGTGGACGTTTGCGAATGAAAATTTCGTCTCGAATTAATTTTCATAAAAATCAGTGTTTGTCACTCGGGTGACTTCCGTTGCGAATCAAAATTAAACTGACCTACATGTGGTTCACTGGGCTGTGAATATATTATGTAATGCGTTGTGAATAATTTTGGAAACTCGTTTTGATTACGTTTGAGTATAATAACTAGTCAATCTTTTGGGGACGAATTTACAGAAGCTAGAATGAATTATGTAATTTTGTTGTAACTATATTTATTCGATACGACAGAATTATAACTCCTGTCAATCATGTGGCAAGATATCTCCTTCGCTTGTTAGAGTATTTCATAGTAAATATTTGCTTACCATAATGTTCATCACAACATCTTTATTACACATTACTGTAAGTATTGTACATAAAAAAAGAATAAATATATAAGTGTATTACCAAAAATTGTGACATCTATACATTAGTATAGATCATAGATCATAGATATTGTGACATCCATACTATAGTAGTGTGATGATTCAACACTAACATAGTAATTGTATAAAAAGTGAAATATTTCGTAAAGTATTGTGTTTTCAACAACCTTATGCTATTCAATCAATTTATGAAAAAAAATTGGAGTGTTCCATTTAAAAAGAAGTGCATTGCATTTTGTAAGTACACCGATGCATTTTTGAAGAAAATCAAACAGTCGGATTATAGAGCTTGTTAAACAGTACAAAATTTTCCCCTACGATTTTTTTACCTTCACTTGGAACAGAGCTATAGCCTGGCCCAGTTGCCAGTATCACCCTATACTGTGTAACAGCCTTGTACATAATATCTTGTATAATAGACCCATAATAACTTTGTCAACAATATTTGAATTTATAAGGGGAACTTAGCATATAAACTCGTATTAGTATCATGAAAATAAGCAATAAAAATAATAATTTACAAACCAATGAAGATTTTCCTTTTTCGCGGTTTAACACGTTCCCTTCTACAGTAGAAAATTTCGTAACTAAGCAGATACGCGAGAATGGCTATTTATTAATACACGTCGTTGACTGTACAAATGTTTATCTATTTGATATTACACTTTCTATTTGTACTATCATTGTAACGTGAATGTAACTCAAAATTTCATAAGGGTGGGTAGTTCATGTGATCAAATTAAAACTGATGCCTATACCGAAGCCGGTACACCTGGCACAGAATGAGTTAAATTGACCTTAACACGATGAGTGTCACAGTAAAGACAGCCATTCCTAATCAGACACGATATAATTGACTATTTTTTATAGAATTCGTAAAGAAACAAAAGGTTTGAGGACTTAAACATGTTCTTTTGTTCCTACATTATTGTTTCAGTATGAAGTTTGTTCAGAATTTTGTGACAATCAACAATTACTTAATTGAATTAAATTTGAAATGCTGGTCACCGGTGACCCATGGCATTCAACATGTTTAACACGCTGAACGCCACAGTGAAAACGGTCATACCCAATCAGACACTATACAATTGATTTTTTTTTCATATAAATCGTAAAGAAAAAACAGATTTGAGTACTCAGCGGTGTTCTTCTGTTCCTATATTATTGTGTCAGTACGAAGTGTGCTCAGCGTTTTGCGATAATCAATAATTATTCAATTAAATTAAATTTGAAGTGTCGGTCACCGGTGACGACCGTGGCGTTCAACGTGTTAATTTATTACAGTATACGGGAAAATCTCTTTTTTGTACATTGATTGAAACGTGTAGAGACAGGTAGTATACATAATACATGAAAAAGGCTGTTACAGAATATACTAACAATTTATTTTAAGCATATTAGAGTAGTAGTGAAACGCTAAATTAACGCAGTTTGAGTGTTCATAAACTGACCTAGCGATCCATAAATACTGGTTTTGAAACTATTAGGAGAGTCGAAAAAAAAGTCCAATTTAACGCTGAAACTATTGGCTAAATTACTAATTCTATACAGTGGATCTGAATGTCCAAATCTGGAGTTGTAGATGCACGTCTAGAGTGATGCAGAGGAGCATTGAAGTTCAACAAATGAAGAAGGGTTGGATTGGTAGAGTAGTTATTAATGATTTTGAAAAGAAAAAGCAAATTGTCGACCAATCTTCTGTCCTCCAGAGTATGAATATTAAATCGGCGCATAATATGGTCATAGTTGTGGTCTAAACGAGGTATGGGATGGCCAGATTTATAAGCCAAAAATCTTAGAAATTTGCTTTGGATTTTTTCTAATAGGTATTTATGCTTGGAAGTGCGTGGAGACCAGATTACCGTCGCATACTCAAGGTATGTAGTAAGACCAAAGCGAAGTATAGATTTAGTAGAGTATATGGATCTTTAAACTGAGAGCAACTTCTACTAATGAAACCAAGTGCTTTGTTGGGAGATGCGATGATATGTGAATAATGATCAATCAAAGTTGAGAGAATTGTTAAAACATGTTTATGATTTTTCTAAGTATGTCCACGGCTCCGTACTTCACGCAGGCGAAGCATCAGTAATATTTCTTACGCGGTACATGAATTTCTCGGAAGTATTTTCATGGAGGATCAGCCATGGACCGTGGTCATTGAACGAGACGGTGAAAATAAAGTACCGACAAGACGATATAGGGTGGCCACGAGGAATCAGAGTTATCGAGCTTGTACGGTGCGGAAGGAAAATGAATGGAACGAACGTAGCCAGCGGAATAGAAGGAGAGCCGAAGCAAGGAGCAGGAAGTACAATCGAATGATTCTGGTTCACTGATCAATTTTATACGCTCGAACCTCTCCCGTCAGGTTATCCATCACGCGGCATTTGACCCTTCGTTTCTTCGATTTTTCGTAAACCTTCCCAACCACCTTATCCCCCTGTCGGTTTATGGTTAGGCTCTTTTTCTTTGCCCCTCGGCCGTGCTCTAATATCTCTGGAAAAAGAGACACAGGGTTTCGTCGTTGACGCGTCGAAAATTCGTCCACAAATTGATCTAACGAAGTATTGATCCTTCGCGTTTCGAATCGATTGATCTGTAAATCGTACGGCGATAGACTGCAATTTTCTCTTAGAAAAATGATATATTTCATTAAAATAAGCTGTACGTGATTTTATACGTTTTTGTTAATGGTCTTGCAGATGAATCACTTGTTTTTAAAACTTCTGGTTAATCGATGAGTTCTTCAATTCACCAAGAAGTTAAGCTAAGTTTGCTACGGTCAGCGCTAAGACTGCTGACTGTTAAGGATAGCGAAAGGGACTGGGTTTAACACTAGAACTACCAACGTTTAACGTGCACCCTATTCCACCGAGGAAACCAAAATGACACGCTTTAGAAAAAATACATAATTCAAGGAAAGAGTGTTTATTTATATTTTTCTTTAGCTTTATTCAGCGTTAATTAAAGACAAACATAATTAAACATACATATAAACACCCTTAAAGGGCGATTGGACACGAATGAGGCATACCGTTATTCTTGACTTGAATCACTATATGAACCCACTAACAAGGGAACATATCCAACCCGCATACACCGATTTTGATGAAACTTATATGGATGACAGTTCGCAGAAAAATATTGGACGCGTATTTTTTTTATCGGCCATCGTCCATATGAAGGGGTGATAATAGCCTTCAAAGTTGAGGGTTGAAAATATATTTTTTGGAATATCTCGGAAACTAAAGGGTGTAGAAAAAATTTATTTTGTTTTTAAATTGTGTATTTCTGAATGGGGAAGATATTAACATAAAAAAAATGTAAGAAAAAGTCATTTGTTTAAATAATATATTATAAATTTCAATTTTTTAATTAATTTTTCTTGCAAAATGTTAATCCACTTTAGTGTTAATTTGTATATGTGAACCAGGGACGAAAAGTATATATGTTACTGAAATTTTTTGTTTTTTGCCATTTAACGATAAGTATTAGATGCATAATTTTCTGCCACTTCGTGCGGAAAGAAGTACGTGTCCATATTTTTCTGTGAACTACTTGTATCTTCCATATAGGTTTTATCAAAATCGGCGTGCGCGAGTTGGATATGTTCCCTTCTAAGGTTCATTCCAATCGATAAGGGTTCGCAGTGTTCCCTTGTAAGGAGTTTGAATCTGAATTTATTTATTGGTTGGAATTGTACGTGACTCTATATGAATTTAGGACTTGTTATTAATATATGGATTTTATATGCGTGTTGCAAGTACCAGAGTTATTATTTGCGAACTCCAACAGTGACAAATTGCAGTGGTAGCTGCTGACACAAGGTGGTTTGGGGCGCACCTAAAATTGTAGGTCCGTCACCTAAAATGACTGTAGCAGTCGATGCTGGGTTATGTGGAAAAAAGAAAAAGAAGAATCGCTGTGCATGTTTCGAAAGTGATATTTTTCCGCGTAAATAGATACAAGAAGGCCGCAAGGGGACTGGCGTGGAATTGGCCAGCGATTTCAATGATAATCCAGCGGAAATGAGGGCGCAGATGTCGGATGAAACGATTCGTAAACCGACGTGTATGTCTTTTCGGGATTAAGCCGCCAGATCCGGCCGAAGTTTGAGGAACAGATTAAACTTACCCGAAACTTCTGGTCCCCTTTCCTCTCTCCGTGTAACTCGTAACATCTTGGAAACCGCGTTGCTCGACTCGGTTCCTTCTGCAATCAGAAAAGGCGAAATGTCACTGTTTGCAACGTGGATCCGCGATGATTAACCTATTGACTGACGCTGTGAAGAATACAGTGTCCAGTATAGGACATTGTAACACACTTGCTTTTTCAATTTACAGTGGATTCATGTTGTTTGGGGTCCATCTAGACCGTTTTGGACCAATCAAGCGATTGCACTGACTAGGCAAAGTGTCATAAATAGTCTATGGATATTTATATTATTATACATTGTTATGGATTCGTATTTTATTGTAGGCGGAGAAATCGATCTAACAATAACACAGAAACTCGTTTTGTCACTTCAAGATTTAATAAATGTACTTATTATTTCACTTATTTTGCAAGGTGCGTATCATCTGCAATTCTGCCCTCCTTAGTTAAAATGTCCTATCTAATTTTTACATTTTTCAAGATATTTCGAAGTATTTGGAATTCGATATGTTTTTTATCATTTACGCAAAGTAGAATGTCCTACGTGCTTTGTACACTCCTTTTCATAATTTTATGATAATATACAAGTTTTTGTAGAATTTCAGAATCGTGTAAAGTTTTCCATTTGTTTATTTAAATTCTATTTGATGTGGTAGTCATTAGAGACCCTCGGGGCTGGGCAGTATCATAACGAACTTTCATTCAAGTCACTTTTTTATCTCATTTCTTATCCAAACTTTTGTTTCATCGTACTGAGTATTATTTGAGCAATAATGTATCAGATACTTAAATTATATGAGTATTTATTATGTTATCAAGAATCAATTTATTTATTTTAATTTTAACCAACAATATTTATCCTCGACACCAATCCTGCAAATATATATACATTGATATTAAAGACTATTACCTTTTGTTCCAAATAATTACTCTATATTTTTATTCGTAATAATAAAATACTCACAATTAGCAAATACGTTATTTGAAAGTAAACCATCTCTAGAGCAATATGTTCCAATTGATTGATAAATGATCAATCTACGAAATAAGGTATTCACACTTGTTTTCATTGGCTTTTATTTGCAATAAACAATATGCAATATTTTGTCGTTGATATTTTAACTAAACAGTGGCCAACCCCGATGCCTTGCGCGGCGGTCAACGTGTTATACACGTCCAAAACGAACACCATGTACTTTCATTCTTGAGACAGCCAACAGTGGTATTTCCAGGGACTGTTTTGCGGCGGCAATACAAGAAAATAGATACGATGTTTCCTGTCGGATGAAACGGAGGTCAGAACGTACTATGTACCTAGTCGGATTTATCCCTGGGGACGTATTCACGAACTTACGTCGCTCTTGGGGTCAATAGAATTCACGACCCGCCCGAAATACAACGCTCGTGTAAAATCTGTACGGTTTCGTTTCTATTATATTCTACTGGATATACCAGCTTCTTTCAAAGAGTCTGCGAGGAAAAACTTTGAAATCTGTAACTTACAATTCGCGTCGTTAATTGAAATTATTATTATTATTATTATTAAGATGGGGGGAGTAGATTAATAGAAACACGTAATTTATTATTACTGTAATTAACCCAAATTCCATGGTCTTTTTATTGTTTTACTCATTATTATTGCAGAACCCTTTTAAAGTTGAGACTGTTCAACATAAGAATGTACGTGGTGTGTTGGAGTTTTTCTCGGATAGAACACGAGTTAGATTAAATATTTCAATACTATATTATGTAACGACCGGCCAAAATTATAGCACCACCTGGTCTGAAGCTACATTTTTCGGTATAAGTCAATAAAGATGATGGTAACGAATTTAATTTTTTACTGGCAGTTTGAAGGATGTACTGCGAATTTTTGAAAAATATTGAATAAAACACATTGAAAAGTAAAAGAATGAAATTATTTCTATATTTATTTTAAGGAATATGAAGCAAATTAACCTTTACGTCTTTATCGAGAGGTGGTCTTATGCTTTTGGCCTGTAGTGTATACCTATTTCAATATTATGAAACAGTGTAGTATTATTGAAACACCTTTACGGCATGTTGTTCTACACATGGGACACATCACAAAATATTAAATTTCAATTAAAAACTTGCAATGTCAGTTTTATAGATTTAACTTGTGTACAGGTCGAATATCTTTGTGAGATCGAAATTAGCTATCCTGAGAAAGTTAGAAGAAACAAAAACCTGACTGACGCACTTTAAGGAATGTACCAACAAATGAAATATTAAAGTAATGGTAAATAGAAGGAATATACTTGAAATTATAAGGAGAAAATGAAAAGA
This sequence comes from Macropis europaea, assembly GCA_916610135.2. Lineage (NCBI taxonomy): Eukaryota > Metazoa > Arthropoda > Insecta > Hymenoptera > Melittidae > Macropis > Macropis europaea. The sequence goes on from OU744345.1 coordinate 37,571,546, forward strand.
GAAGACAAAGAAAGAAACGAGAGAGAAAGGAAAGAAAAGAATGTCTTTAGTTATCCTTACTTAACTCTAAGGGGCTACATACATTCTGTACATATCTACAACATTCACGATGTTAAGCAAACATAAAAAGTTTCGATGATTTCACATTTAGTTATACCAGGATAATTTCTCGTGTTGTTCTCGACCATTGTTGCTTTTGTTTAAACTGGGCTTGGGTCAGAGTCCAATGCTACAACACGGCATAGGATTGTCCTTCATTTGGCCATGTATTCAGTGAAACTAAACAAGCATGCTAAAGTTTTGTCGCAATTGTATACACGGTGTTAAAAAAAAGTTGGGGTCAAACATCAAGGGTATACAGTACTTATCAAAACAAACAAAAAAGTCTTAATGAACGTGGGTCTAAATATCATTAGTTCCAGAGTTACAAGACGTTTCCATTAGTTATAAATAGACTGTGGATGTATATGCAATTTAACATATCGACGCATGTAAGAGATGCACTTTTTATAATGTATAGCAAACAAAAAGCATATTTATTTCACATTTGAAGGACATTATACAGTATGGTCGATGTTTCGTCTCTTTAACTACACTAATAGAAAAAATATTGGTGTGTGAAAATATATATCTGCATAAACATCCGTAGTTTACTTATAAAATAAGTTGATGTATGGTACTGAACACCTAACTGGTACGTTGTCTACAGTTCGGAATAGCTTCTTGATACAGGTGTGCTGCTTGTCTAGTATTGCCACTCGCTTTACCGTACATGAAATGCACACCCGTCATTTCAGAATTTGTGTCAGAATGAACCATAATTATTAAATAATAAAAAAGTAAACGGAAGAATAACATCCTGTAAGTCCGAAACTAATGATACTGGGACCCAAGTTCATTAGGACTTTTTTGTTTATTTTGATGAGTACTACATACCCCTGATATTTGAAACCAACTTTTTTTAACACACTCTATTCCTTATTCCTTGCTAAAAACAGTGAAGCATTCCTTATTCTATTTCTTTTCGTACGCCTATCATTTGTGAGAACAGCAGTGGTGTGCTGATAGCTGGGACACCCTGTAGACAGGTCGTGCACGCAGCTTGTTAAGGTCGTTATGTTCTGTTTCCATGGTCGATTCACGGTTCGTGGAGTCTTTTCGCGGCAACAAAAGGGGTACCGCAAGTCCTGGTGGCTCGTGTCCCGAATCTTCCTGTAAGGGAGATCATTGTCTCCGCGGTTTAACAGCTCCTGATTTACGTTTTGTGGGAAGCCGTTTCCACGGGCGGCATGTATGTATGCACGTGTCCGTCCGCGACGTGCGAATCGTGATCAACGGGAAAACGTGCGGCATGTTCCGGTCGACAATGGAACAATGAGCCTGCACCGGGACACGTGAAAAGCCTCGAAGGACATGACACACGGCCGGCAGAAAGAGCGAGGAAATCTGCCGCGAGATTGCACCGCCGCGCGACTTTTCCACGCGAGAATGAAAAATTCCGCAGGTGTCTCCGGGATGAAAGGTTCTCGTTACGGACGAGAATTTTAATCGCATCATTAGGATGAAAATGTTACGGCCTAAACGGGGACTTTTGAGTCCTGAAAACGAAATTCTCGTCGTGTCGTAGGAATAAATTGATAATAGCTGCCGGATGGAATTTTCTTCTAAAATGTAAGTACCTTGTAGGTGCAATGTCGTTAGGGCACCGCAACAGTCAGCAATTGAACATCATAAACATGTCCTTTGGATTAATGAGTTTGATTGGTTTAATGAGTTTATGACTTGAAACTATGCCGGGAGGATACGTGAAGTACATTACCCGCCATAAGTACTAGAACACTTGCCAAATTTCAGATATACACTCTCATCCATAAGTCACCGACACGTAGTAAAATTCGGAGGTGGAGTATGACATACGATTTTTAATGTTGATTATGCTAATTGTAAGTGTTCAACATAGAGAAATTTTTAACCAATCAATATCAGTGACCGTCACGTATTCTGGTCAATAATTTGAAACTACAACCAACTCACGTTCCTCTGAACCAGCATTCCCCTTATTTAAGCATGTTCTTCGACATGGTCGAAGTTCGTAGACAAAAAATAGTGTGAAAATCAGCATCCTGTAGGCTCGACGGTTATCGACGCCTAGAATACTCTTTTGACGCTAACAGATAAATAAGTACGTCAACGGGAATTAAAACGGCGTCGCGTTTCAGCGGTAAAGCTGAAATTGTTTTGAAGGGTTCGTTAATCGAAACGAATGAACGCGACCCTCTATTGTCCTGGCGACACTTTCACGAAACGCGTTTAACAATTGATGCCGGGTTGCTGCTTCGGTTTAATTTGCAACCTACTCCGAAGGCTAACCGGTCTAATTGGGAGGGCTGACTCGAAAGGGTCGTCGATGATATTTTGTAACGTGGAGAGCCGGGAACAGCGCGAGCATAAACAGAGTTGCAAATTATCGTTTGTGTATGGAACTGTTTGCATTTTCGACTTCTAATGTGCAGACTCCAGAGCAGACTTTACCGGAAGAATTAACCCTTCGTCTTACGATTTTTCTAATGATCATCAATTTGGTAGATTCTGGCCTGGAATGATCTGGGAACTGGAGGTCTATTAACACGTAGTCAGTCATACAAGTCCAAATGTATCACAGGTACTTGTTATTTATTATAGCAGACGCAGAAGCTTCCATAATTTTGCAGTTATTGTACTGTTATATTGAGTTAATAAATTAGGGGAGCTAAACAAATTTATGGAGCTTGTTCAGAAGGAGATGTTTAATGTAAGAAATATATAAAGGTGTACACACGACTACTCCAGGTGTCATTAACAGTATCGGGCATTGAATAAAACAGTGTTAGATACATGAGATGAAAAGTAAACATTTTTGAAGACATTCTTAACACGTTAAGCGCCGCAGTAGATAATCCCGCAACTAGTCAGACATGCAAATATTCCATTTTATTAACACGTAATGTTGCATATATACATATTTATTTATTTGATAATATATTTCTTATTTTGTACGATTATTGTAACATAGATGTAACTCAAAATTTCGTTGGGGTAATCAGTTATTTGATGAAATTAAAATTGGTACATGGGTCACCGGTGGTACACGTGGCGGTCAGCGTGTTAAAATAATATATAATATAAGCGATAAAGTCAATATTTACGAAGGTATTCTTAAAATTATGTATAATGTCAATGATGTTCAAAATATCCGCATTTGGATGGAGCATAATGGATATAGGTATGGTTAGGTTCGAATATCATTTACATTAGACGTTGTTTTAAGAATATCTCAATAAATATTAACTTTTGACCCCATGTATCTTGATAGTTGTTTACTCAGCAGCGCATACTTATTCGAATTTCAAATTGAAATATAGGGTGTTTCATAAATAGGCTCAAACTGACCTTCATGTCAGATAAAAGACCGAAACAGCAGAAACAGTAATTCCTACACTGTACGTCCCCGTAATTACTGTGCCATTATGTTTAAATTAGATGACTTACTCTGCACACATTTGGATCTACGAAGTTGGACATCTCATATGCAAGAACCTAACAAGAATATTGGTACTCAAACTAATTTTCTTGAAGTACAGTAAATGTCTAATCATTGCGAAAAAGTGATGCTCACCCTCTACAGCTGTTGCTGTCAATTAAATCAGACGTCTAAAAGCCGGTTCAGTGACTTGTTTATTGCGATTCCACGATAAACAACTCAGCAGAAACTCATGCATAGGAAAACAATTTGGTACGTTGATTCGCAATAATCGAGCCACTGCTGCATCACAAAACACAACCTCCCGGATCGGTCGTTTACGGTCATTAGCCGTTTCGAAATATTATTCACATTTTCCTTTTTCTTGGAAAATCAACTTAACCCGCGGGTCCGTTGGAACTCGATCACGCGCGCCTGTGTATCCCTTTTCATCCAGTTCACTCGATTACGACGTCACAGTAAATTTGCTCCGGTAACCTCGTTACCTTTAACAATATGAGCTGAGATTGAAAATCCTCTCGGAAAAAGCGTGGCGATGCGTGCGTACGTGCTCGCGCGCGCGCGCTATCACGCATCTACTCGACGAGGCCGTCGAAGAAAAGTTTCGCGCGACGTCGATTGTCGGTGGCAGGTAACTGGCTGAAAAAAAGGAAGAGGAAGAAGAAGAAGAGGAGGAGAAGAAAGAAGGAAAGAAGGCGGCTGAGAAGCAGCGCGGTGAGATCTCTGGCAATTTGTCTTATCCTCCTTCTCTGTCTCATTCTTTCTCCGTCTCTGTCCCGCTCTCGCCACTTTCCTTTTTCTGCTATCGCAGAGGGTAGTGTGCCTATCGATCCAGCAGGTCCTTCGAAGGGTGTGGTTGTGTTGCTCGGCGTCGCGACGCCTCTACTCCCCTTCTCCTCTCCCCTGCGTCTCTTCCCGCTGTCCTGCTCTCTTTCTCCCTTATTCTACTCTGCTTCTCGAGTCGAAACGCGACCGCCACGTGGCCACGTGTACGAGTTTTAAAGAGAATCTTGTAGGCAAGTTGGACTTTGGACAAATTTGATGATTTGAATATTTTCTGACTCTGTATGGTGTTTCAGAGTTCAATGATCGAATTGTGTCAATATACTGGGTGTTTCAGGAGGATATGTACTAATAGTAATTTTAAACTTCGAAGGGCTATCATTGTACTACTGGTGGAAACAAACATTCGGATGGTGGAAAGCTGCTTTGATTATTACCAGACTGCGGGTGTTTATGCAATTTAATATATTCAAATTGGTGCATGATGGACATTTAATAACTTAGCAAAATAAAAATTACAGATTTTGAACATTTCAAGGAGCAGATGCATACTTGTTGAAATTAAATTTATTTAACTGCATTAACATGGAAAATATGAAAGTCGAAAATGGTATGTTTGCATAAATATCCACAGTCTAATTATTACATTAGAAAAACGTAAAGTATAATACGTTACTGCACGTAACGTTGTTCATGCCAAAATTTATTTTTAACACGTTCTCTGCCATGTGTATCGAAAACGGTACACGCATCAATTTTAATTTGATCATATCACTGCCCACGCTTGTGTGATTTTGAGTAACATTCATGTCAAAAGAATAGTAAAAATAGACAGTGTAATATCAAATAGATAAATATTTGTACAGTCAACCACGTGTATTAATAAATAGCCATTTTCGCGTGTCTGTCTAGTTATGGAATTTTCTACTGTTGCTGGGAACGTGTTAAATGAAGGGTTCCACAGTAGTGGAAACTACTACTTTACTTTATTCTATTTTCTGACGGAAGTTATATTAACACATTGACTGCCGCACTATATAAGCTGAAAATGACACACCTTTTTAGACTTTGATACAACACGAGTATAATCTCAAATTATGTCCTTCTTAATCAACGATGTTATTAATTCTTTATAGTTTTTTACTGGTTCTGTTAAACCTTTTCAGATATTTTTACTAATACTATTCGTAGCCAGATGAATAACGGCTGAATTTAAGCGTCGCCCATATATAGGTGAAATGGTACTCGAAGTGTTAAGAATAGTTCAAAGTACACACTTCCAAATTAGAAAAGGCCATTTCAATTCATTTTACATTTTCTGCAATAAAAAGTTTTAAAGTTTTATAAAAGTAAAAATAAAGTTTAATGAAAGCATGTTTTTCGACCGCTCTGCTCATGTATCCTTCCTAAAAACAATTGTAAACGCAGGGAATTTGCTAACGTTCTATTCAGATGTCTTCTCTTTAGTTGCGAAAAATTTTCTGCTTCTTCCGATTTTCGTTAGGCGCTCGAATTATTCAAGATAATCTAGAATGATCGCAAGAGATCGGCCGAAGTCGTTCGGTCAGGATATAGACGGTGATAATCAGCAAGAGTTTTAAACGAATTTCAATATTAGATAAAAATGGATCAGGCGATCGTTATCGCTGTGATCGGGATGAAATCTTGTTGGAAGTAATTGAATGACGCCGACGGATATAATTGGAAGTCGATATCTGAGAAAATTTCATTCCCCCACCAGATTATCGCCGCGTTAATTTGTTCGATTCGATTTCGATTGCGTCGGAGCGGCTGAGTTATTCCTTTTAAGCTGATTCTCACGTTCATGTTCATGTTTTATTAGAGGGTTAAACGCTTATTCAGTGTATAAGATAAATTGTCAAAATTACGATTAAATGGTTGTATGTACAGTACCCTGCCACTCCATTGCAGGCACCTTCAATTTTAAGCATTTGTTGCATTTTCAGCAAAATATTCGGGGTATGTCAACTTTGATAATGTGGGATTTATATAAAAATGTGTGACTGAGTTTATAAGATAAAATATATATATTAAAATAATAAAAGATAAAACACAAAAATACGACACAACACAACAAAATAACTGTTTGTACTCACACTCCACGCAATTCTCATCAATACTTTCCACGCAACGATATTCTCCATGCAAGCTTCCAACAAGATCTGCCCTCACACTCTGACCCGGAGGTTCCAAAAACCTACGCACAAACACACATACACATTCGTCACGCATTTCCACATCAGATTCATACAGAGGAAATGCATTCCCAGAAAGTCACAAGATACGTTCGAAACTTGACTTCTGAGAACGCACGCACCTCTCACGTCATGCACCCTATCCGTCTTTTCACACTTTTCATTTATATGTACGTTTAAATAGTTCGGCTATGTAGACCGTTCTTAAGACAACACTATAAACAGGTGCCGAACTTCTCATCCCCTAACCGCTAATATATACATTCAGGAATGTCGACCAACACCACAGTAAGTACGTATAAGTTTTGCACCATTAGGTTCTTTGGAATGTTGCTAACGACATGAAGTGAGTTTCGCGTACGTGAAATCATCAAAACAAAGTATTTCTGTTTTATCTTGGCCCGGTAATTCTCCTAGTTTAAACCTAATTGAAAGCATATGGTTCATCCTAAAAGGCCTAGTTTACGAAAGATCCAATCCCACTAAAGATGTCCTTTTGCAAAATATTCAGGAAGTATGGCATGGTGCACCGGAAAGAAAGGAGTGCATCGGTCGCTGCATTTCAAGTATGCCTTCAAGAATTGAGGCGACTATCACTTGACACGGAGGTTACACAAAATATTAAAGGTTATTATGTTGCTTTAATAAAATTGGAAAGCAGAAATTTCTGGCGTTTTATTGACAACCATATCGTTATATTTTATACAAGCAAAAACTATAAATAAGCTCTTAAAGTTGAAATTTGTAGCAAATATTGGGTGCCTATAACGGACGAACAGGGTGCTATGTAATTGCAGAGAATTTACAGGACGTTTCAGACAAAAGGTGCAAATTTATAAAAACATAAGGTGCTCCTCAAATTGATAAAGAAAGTCTAACAACGAGGTATGTATATGGTCAAAGTTATGTTTTAAACATTAAACGTATATTTCCAATGGATATACATGATGTTTTAGAAAAGGGGTGTAAATTTGTATGAACATGTGGTACTCATTCAAATGGTAAAGAAAATTTCAACCACAAAGTAAATTGTTAAAATGAGATTTTAAAGATTAAGCATCATATAGCTATAGTGAATGTACGGGATGTTTCGGAAAAATGTACAAAATTTGCAGGGAAGTGTGGTGTTCATCATAATGATTCGAAATGTCTGAAAACAAGATGGTGCAAATATATTTGTGTAAACATTTTCAGTCTAGCTATCAGTGTGTTACACATAAACACCAACAAAGATTATTTCTACTATGGACATTCTTTTTCCTTTATACTGTACTGACTATAATATACCAATTTGTTGATATTATTAACACATACTGTATAAAGGCAAACGACATCACTCATAACTGTCGATGTTAGTGCAAACATTTATTAAGAATTCAATTGTTACTGCTTTTTTGTGTTATATGTATATTTTCCAGTATTTTAATTTAAGAATTATTTTAACAATTACTGTCAAAATACTAGAGGAAGTACATGTTAGTGTTAAGCGTGAATGGCGAGCGGAACTATGATTCCTCCTGGAACATTTATAATCATACTATTGTAAAACTGTTAAATGTATACCGTTAAGGTTCAAAAACAATTATTATTAAGATTTTGTTTCTGATTATTATCAGACTAAATGTATTTTAAGAGTTTGCAACCCTTTTCGTGAATCATCCAGTATAGAGTAATCAGTGCACATCGCGTAAATGAGCTTCGTTCATAATTCAAAGTAGAGAGTCATAGCCACCATAAGCACTTCTAATGAGATTTCGATTGAACAGAAGTTAATTTCTTTAATAATCCATGAGCAGCGTTGAAATTCACTAACAAATTGTAAGCTTAATTACCCAAGACTATCGATCTATCCAGTTGCAGTATTATACAGAGTGGTAGCAATAGATAATGCAACAAACAAGAGTTATATACATGAAAAGTTGAGTCAAAAGTACAATTCCTTCATACGTGGCGTCGTTTTCAAATAAATAAATCAAGTTTTGAAAATTCGTTTTAACATACATCCTGACTAATTTCTTTGTTCACTATTCTCTATTTCTACTTTTACAAGTCATGTATAATGTTGAAATTGATTAACAAAGAAATAATAAAACAGGTAGAAGAAGCAAGTAATAGTCAGACAAGTTATTCAAGTTGTATTGAATTCTTGAAGTCACATTTTCAGTTTCGTTTTAGATGAAGAATCATTTTATTCTTAATTTATCACAACTGAAAAGTTATGGATGAAAAACTCAGAATGGATGTCACTGATTTTAAAGGTTCATGCAAAACACATTCGAAAATGATTTCAGGCTACAATGTACCAGTCCGAATGGTTAATATTCTTTAGACTATAAAATTATACTAATTATACGCTTCGCGTATCAACTGCACTCTCAAACGTTAGCCATAGTTCTTCTTCTTTTCTAGAAACACCTGATAGTTTTCCGAAATGTTACTAACAAGAATTCAAGCTCCAATTTTACTCACAGTTCAGTTTATATTCCAATTGATGCTCATTGTCAGGTTTTAAATACTTTCTGTTCCCTTGGAACCTCTGCACCGTTACTCCTAAATTGTACTCTGAACGAAGGATTCGCTATTATTTGATGATCTCGATTTATAGTAAACTTCGTTTATTTGTACTCCATTTATTTGAACGAATAATTGTTTAATTTCAGATCATTAAATTCGCTACAGAACTCCTATTATCTGAACCTATTGGCAAGCGGCATGCTGATTATATGAACAGGTATAAATTAGTGACGAATAAAATCAGAACAATTGTTTGCATAACTAAAGGAACTCTTTATATTACCACGAATTACGCAATGAAAATGTAATTAATTCACGAAGTTATAGCAAATAGTGTGAAAGTATTAATCTGAATAAGTTGAAGCTTGGACGGAAGCGTCTAAATCCGGTTTTGTTAATATCAGCTCCTATTATTGAAACGAAGAATTATTAATTTATGATTTAGTAAATTTTTATTATGCGAACACATCCAACTGTCTCAATTACTCTGTCCTTGAAAGTTTCCAGATACACGAAGTTTTACTACACTTATATAATCGTCAGTCAAATGTGAGCTACAGTCAACAAGATGTCTCACTAATGAAACGTACAGTAACCACAGCACAGGAATCTGTCTTCTAAAGATCTCTGCCAAAACCTCGATTTTCCCGGTGTCTCGGCGTCGAAGGGAACGTCTCCGATCCAAGATGCATTTTTTCTTATTCAGCACAAAGACGTACGAAGAGCTGTCTGAACGTCTGGAAGAGATTGTGGTATACATCCGTACGTATACCGCGAGCTGGGCCGCTTTATGTCGACAGAACCTTCAGGCGGATTCTCGATATTATGCTTTCTAAGAGATGAAGCTCGTTTCGGGCATAATTTCGAAGCCGGGAACGCCGTCAGTCCTTTTGATAAAGAAGAAATCGTCGAATCAAGCCGAAATGAGAACGCCGTCCATATCGTTTGCAATATCCAAGCGGGAGTCCTCGTCTTGCAGACGTCACGAAGCAACCTTGTCGCAATCATTCCGAACGACTTCTAAACTCGTTTCGGGAGTCGCCACGTGCCACCCCCCTCGCCCCCGTTTCCACCTGCATCCGCTCTTCATATCGTTCAGACGAAAAGATAAACGCGTGGAAATCACGGGAATAACGAGCAGCCCTTAGTTACATCGGGCAGGCTGGCGCTTTCGTAATTCCCTTTCAGACACGAGAAAAATCGTCTTGGGGCTTTGGAAGGTCGCCTCTCTCCAGTCAGCCAGGAAAAATTGCGCAAAAACTCGTTATACCCGGAAGCAATCGATTCGCAAATGCTTCTTTCCGATCGCTTGGTACGTCGATGCTGCAGCATCGCTGGAAAATTGAGATATTTATGAAGACGTTCCCTGCGGATCCCATAGAAACGATGAATACGTTCATCTATACATGTGTTTATACAGGGTGTGCCAGGATACTACTACCACGTACGGAATGTTTCTTCATGGAAAACCGAAACGAAAACGTAGGATAGGTTTTATTGCGTGATGCTTCGTTTTTGAAAAAATTAAATGTAAATATTACATTCTGCATTTGTAGTGCTTGACCACTTAGTATTGGGTTGTGAAGGCGGGGCGTAAACAAAGGTGGTGATACGAAATTATAATAAAGATTTATTAAGGGACTTATTATTGTAAACGAGACTCTGTTTTCTAGAAAGTCAATTTCGAATATTCATAAAGTACGAATAGATGTATATTGTTAGCTGTGACATAATTCATCATATAACATTTTTGGTATTATTTACATTTGTTCACATGGTATATACGATTTTGCAATTCGTAAGATTCAAGGAAATGCGTGATATATTTGAAAATTGATTAATTTATTAAGTGAAGATTGTTGCGTACACGTACTCTTCGAAATAAATAATCAAAGTCGCTGCATGTAGCTGACAAGCCGAATTAATCTTGTGTGAGTGGTTGAGATTGAAGTTGAAAGAGTCGACAGTTTTACGTTTTGATAAATGTTTGTATCTTGGCGACTGTTACAGTGCCATGACTTGCTGGATTTGTTTGAATATTCAAAAGCGCTCGATCTGTATCTCCTTGTCTAGACAGGTTATAATAACCTGGAACCGCGAGAATCCAGGATGCTGAACTCAAAGGTTCTTTATCTGCTACTCTCTTTCGAGTATATGGTACGTGAATTGCTATTGACTTAGAGAAAGTGGGGATATTCAAGTTTTTCCGATTCAGTAAACTTTTAAACTTAATTTTCTCGAAAACAAAGCCTCGTATGAAACAATTTGTTGTATATTTTCGACTTATTTTTACCTCAGGAATCACCTCCACTTCCGAACTACCACGATTTCCGAAACACCCTGTATAAGGAGTCACTCTTTTTATATTTGTACTACGATTACGGTCGGACTCTGTATTATTGCTCAAGAAAATCTTCGTTACTAGATTTTCAGCTCACCTTGTATAGATACACGTGTATGTACGGAGAAGCCACGGCGTATGAGGATTAAGGGTGCGTTTAAGGGCTGTTTACGGTTTTGCGGACGGTCGACTATAAGCCCGCGTACGTACGTGGCGGTGCGTCTGAATTTCGGATGGTGGTTTATGATAGCGGGGAATCAGGACGTGGGTCCGCCTAGAGAACAGGATAAACGTCGTTGTTTGTGCTGGTAGATCGCGTAAGAGGGAGCAATTGGAAGAGCTGTGCCACTATAATGCACGAGTAAGTCATTGTAATAAGCTTTGTCTACACGCGGCTCGGGTTAGAGATTCGCCTGTTCTAATAGGATTTCGTCGCGTGTTAATTCGACGCTCGAGTTTAATCGAGGCAATCGCCACCAAAGGTTTACTCGATTATTGAACTTGTATCAATCGCCGGAATTCATCTGGCCGCGTGTTCGACGACGGTTTAATTGAAATTCTCTTGTCGGTTCCCATGAGGACTATTTCAGTCTTGATGTCCACTTTCGTTTTTAGGGCACTGCAGATGATCATCACGACCTGGGACTCTTTTTTAGGAGGATAATAATTATTATTGTTTAGCGTGAACGAGTTCTACTACCATGCTGCCCTCTTTAGCTCAATTGTCCTAACTAACATTTTGAAACATCCGAGAAAAATGAGGTTTTATCATTAAAAACTATATGGAAAGCAGTTAGGATGTATAAATTAAATTGTTTTCAATCCCCTATAAAGTACGTAGGACATTTTGAGTTTTCTTAAGAGAGAAAAAAACATATCAAATACCAAATATTTCAAAATATCTTGAAAAATGTAAAAACGGTAGATAGGACATTTTAACTAAAGAGGGCGATATAGTTTGCTGTTTCTCGTATTACTGTATACAGAGTGGACCAGTAACTATTAGCACCTAAATTATTTGGAAAATTATAACAGTTAAAACAATATTTTTTGAATAAAAAGTACACTATACGGAGGGAGCTATTATGTGATGATATATTTTGGTGTGGATGAAATCGCATAGATGTCTAGGTTTTTTTAAATGGATCGGTGTATTTTTTCCTTCTCTATGTGATTTTGGTTCTGAGAAGAAACGAAAACTTTTTTTTTTCGAGATACAAGCGACTGAAAATTGAGTTTTCGTTTATATCTCGAAGACTGCAGTTTACAAAATGGTAAAGGGCTTTATGACTCTCCTCAGAACTTGTCTACGATAAATTTAACGGAAATGGGTGTTAAATCGTATGTAGAAAAGTTAACGAATAACATATCGACTGTTTGTTGTAAATGAATATTTCACTATCGAAAATGTTTTATAAATCGGAAAGAAATTATTTTTCGATCCATATTGTTTAAAAATTTCTGTTTTGTTCCGATAAATACTATAGATTTGGAACCTTGAATTGCACGATTTTCAATACCATGGAGTGCAATCCCCAACATATTTTGTTAGTTACAAAGTTTATTAACACGTTGAGGGCCACGGTGAAAACAACCATACCTGATCCGACACGATATAATTTACTATTTTTTATATAAATCTTAAAGAAAAAAGAAGATTTGAGTACTCAAAAGTCTTCTTCTGTCCCCTATATTATTGTTTCAGCATGAAGTTTGCTCAGAATTTTCTGACAATCAATAATTATTTAATTACATTAAATTTGAGGTGTCGGTGACACCCACGGCATTCGACGTGTTAATAAATCCTTGAATCCAAATGTCCAGTTTTATATGAATCTGCAGTCTTAAATTGCACAATCTTCAACAGAATGAAACGTTATTCCGAAAATATGTTACTATTTATAAGGGTTTCTTAATAATTCCTTCGAACCAAATATCTACTTCTGTACAGATCTGGTGTCTTAAATGGCACAGTTTTTAATAGCATGGAACGTAATCCCCAAAATATCTTGTTATTTACAAAGTTTTCTTAATAAATTAATTTTGTATGGACCTGGAGTTTTGTATTGCACGGTTTTCAGTAGTACAGAACGCAATCCCGAAACTTGTACCAATTCTAAGTTTCGAATACTACAATTTTGAATAACACGTAGCCAATTAACCGTGTTATTCGAGGACTACCTGTACAACCAGTTTTAGTCCCTCTAGATTGCTAATGGTAGAGTTTATCGCTTCATAAGAGGATTCTCCGGCGGCAATAATTCCTCATCGTATTTAACGTTGTTAGTTCGTGCTTGTTTTCAAAGTATACGTTCACGTCACGTCTTAGTGGTTCGTTAAGCACGAAAATTTATAATTTCCATGTGGATAGGGAAGCAGCTGCGTACACAGCTTCGGGAAACCTCGTTGTTTGTGACAGTTGACGGCCGTATAGTAATGAGTTCTCTACTTTGAGTGTTTGCTGAGAAAGCAAAGAAAGCATTCATTATGGAAGATGCCTCCTGGCAAGTAAACGCTCCCAGTTAAATGGCACTCTGTACGTGAATATGCTCCTTGATCGCGAAATCACACGTGTCGGAAATTACAATATTATATCTGCACCTTGGTAGAAAAGGGGCTAATGTCCAAGATTATTGCGTTTGAGTTTTATGCACCGTTCATCTTAAACTCATGAACGTTATCTTACAAAAAAGGGCCACTGTTCTTCCACTGTTACGAGCAAAGTGACATACATCCTCAAGAGGCCAATTGTTGTGTGTATTACAGTACAAAGGACCAATGTGCACCTTTTCCCAAAAAATGTAAATTGGGCATTGGTCCCTTTTCTATTAAGGTACAGTTATAAAATATTACTATATACTATATTACCATGACCTGGATACGGCTTCACACGCAATTTTTCTGCGTATAGAATTCGAAAAATTATGTTTCTTTTCTTTTTATATTTTGTAACCAGGCGAATTCGCTTTCGAGCGCGCGTACGTTGAGCTTTGTCACCTAGCCGCTGTGCGTGAACAATTTCTGGGTGTACAATGAACATAAGTTTTGAACGACACTGAATGACTCTGAACTACCTTGAAAGACCGAAGTATTATAGGTCAATGAATTCAGCTCGGAATGGGCTACGCGTTCACCCAAATAAAAACATACAGTTCCGTATAAAAAACAAAGGTCATCTTGAAATCTCGGAAGCACGTCCACCTAGAGAAGATTTGTGACCACCATAAGATGCCCCCCCCCCCCCCCCCCCCGAAACAGGGTAAGTTTTATTTGAAACATTCTTTGAAACGAGCTACAGTTTGGGAAATAATTGCGTGCGAAACTTCAAATGGGACACACTGTATAAAATACTACATCTATTGTTGATTAAACAGAATGGAAAGATGTCTGTGTAATCGTATTAACTACGAACGTGTTTTGAACTGGAATATGTCGGTACGTGTTAACGCGTGCCATCATTGTCATGTAGCTATTAGAATATCTATGGTAAGCGATATGCTTGTGTGTCATGATACCAGGGAATGTGGGATGGGAACGGTGGTTTTCAGATTGAGTTAAGTTCAGTATAGAGCTGCATTAAACACGCGCATCTTGTCTGAAGCGTCGGAGGCTCCTTTGTGATTACAAACTATAGTACAGGCAACGTACACAGACGCTTTAGTGTCACGCTGCACCTACTTATTTACACAGAAATATAGTAATTGTAACAATTACTGTTTCATAAATTTAAAGATCAGATTTAGTTTTATGTACTCCAAATAATTTTCGATTTCTTTTTTAGGGATTTATTGATGTAGCATCAGCTATGTAAGAATAGTCTCTTCTGTAAGACAGTAATTGTAGATAAATGTCAAACACAGATGTTCTACATGAACCACGAATAAACAGGTCATTCAAGAAAATATAGGATATAGTTAATTCCGAAACAACGTGAAAATACTCGAACTACAATACAGAGAGTTCTTTTGGAGTGGTCAAAGATTTTGCAGGCACCGTGAATAGGCATTTCAAGGTCACTCCTCTCATTTACTTATTCACCTTCAAATGTGGCAAATGTAAAGCCTTACTCTGAAGTTTCTATTATTTTGTAACTGAAAGTAAGAATGGAAGAATAATGGACATAGTACTCTGGGATATAAAGTGAACAGCATTTAACAAAGTCAAAAAAGGGAAGTGACTTTGGTGTCCCTGTCTCTTTGTCTCTATTCTTCGCGTTACGAGAGAATGAAGCAGTTTCGCGCAGCATGAATGAGCCCGGGACGTACCACACTAATTTTTTCTGTCCCTGCATACCAGCTGCACCCGCGCCACTCTAACAATAAATTATGAAAAGTGTTAAACCAATCACAGCAGATATGCGCAGAAATGAACAAAAACTCGTCGCCTGATAATTTCATTCTCTCGTGACGCGAAGAATAGAAAAGTTAATCGTAATAAAAATTCTTTAGGGAGTCTAGAAATTAGTTGCTTTCTAATGTAACTGTTTAGTTGTAGATATTTTGTCATTCGTTTATGACTACTTAACGTTGCCCCTTATAACGAACAAAATTTTATTATGCACAATATTGTCGAGTTGCAAACAGATTAAATTTGAAATTCACACGTATCAATAAAGCGAAACTAAACAGTAAAAACTTGAAGTAGCTTTCATTAATATTGTACTTACAATTAGTACAGGTGGCACAGCATGTTCGAGTCAATATAGTGGCTGTTAGCCATAATAATTTCATAACTTTGATAACTTCCGCCACACCCGTGCGTCGAATGTACTAAACAGCAACATGGTTAATTCACAGAACAATGCTAACTAAACTACGGATATTCATACAAATATATGTACACCTTTGGAATTCAACATCTTTAGTTTTAATATAGCTGAAGAAATGAAACTTTGACGAAACTGTATTTTGTACAGTAAATATTTAAAAAATGTATTGTTCCTTTTTATTACGTTATTAAATATATATTTTTCTCTGAATATCGCACAACAATTCCCAATATTTGCAGAGAGAAAATACATGATCACACGTACGCAAACGAATGTGGAAAGTCCGTGGTTCAGCGGAGACGCTGCCATTAAACCTAACTCAGAATTTGACAACGTTCGAATAATTATGAATAGTAAGTTAAGCTAGTCTGGTCACGGTCAGCGCTAAGATGGCTGACAGTTTTCAATGGTTCTGTGTTGCTGCCACGCATTGGTGGTTAATACCCCATATAAAACTGTAGGTCTCCCTGCTATATGACCAATAGCAGTCGAAGTCGGATTACGTACGAAGAATATGTATACTGTGGATCAAATGCGTAATGAATTTCAATAATATTTTCTGTAAAAACGATGTTTCAGTACGAATGATTTCATCAAGTGAAGTCTTCGTGTAGGCGGTTAATCCCCTGTTTTCAACGTAACTTCCACTGACAAAGGACTTAGGCAGCGTGCGTGCAACGCACAATCAGATTGTCCCTCGGACCAGGCGCAGATTGGACCCAATAACGAGTCGGACGTGAAGTATTAAACTCACCGAGGGCCAAATCCCTTAAGCCAATTTACCTGGCTAACTCGACTTGCAACCGTATCCCCGCTGCCAGTGCCACTGATAGGTAACGACGAAAGATCGCAGGAAGTACTAACAACACTGCACAAGAGCTCATCCGTCGGGTCTTTCCCATCTTTTGTCAGTGCAACCAATAGCCGCGGGTCTCGTCGGCGAAGTTTTCATCCCTCCAAGTGACGTAGCTTATTAAGGGCGAAAAGAGAGGAGAAAAACTTCCCCGAGCGGATCCACCGGCCAACCGTTACGGAATTGGTCATCAATCTTCCTCGGTGGATCGGCAGGGTCCCGAATACGCTCGACTTGCCAACATTTCTGCTCGATAGCTTCTTCAAAGCTCGTCACGCGTATTTTTGAAATTGGAAATGAGTGGTTCTGCTCAACGCGTCCACATCGTGAATCAGAATTAATGTACACCATCGATGCTAAGTTTGACGCATGTACGTCTTTTTTATACCTGATAATCCACAAGTAATGTGGTTCCCTATCTTGTGAAATATGCTTTAAGTAAGTATACTGTATTATCGTATGAATGTATTATTCGATTTTATCTAATAAAGGATTGACTGTGCGCGTGATGGAATGTCAGAGATATACACCCTCATCCATGAGTCATGGAACACTTACGAATTTCAGCTTTGCATTTAAATTAAAACTACAATCAGAAGCAGCCGCAACATTAAATCAAACGATTATTTACTGATTATTTATACCGAATACAATTTCTAAATGCTAAAATATATTGTAAATTGTAGATGTAGACAGTTTTCAATTTTGTCATCGATATACGCTCCCCGTTTCGCGATGATAGCTCAAACTATCTTTGGCGGTCTTGCGGTGATTTTTTTTTTAGTGTTTCTTCCCAGTTCTTTGTCCACAGATCAGAAAATCAGAATAATGTCGCCTAAATTTAATGCATTGAAAAACTGGTCTTGAGCGGTACTATAATTATCTCATTGTCAGGTTTTTGTATATTCATTATAACAAAATACCAACCATGTCATTAAAAATATATTGTGTAAACGTAAGTGTTGTTAATTGAACTTTTCATACAGAAATAAGTAGACCGCGGATTTTTATGCAATTAAACATATCCAAATATCTGAAAAACGCACATTTAAAACTGTGAAAAAATAATAAGTACATTGTTTAAACATTCACAGAACAAAACACAGTTTTATCAGGTGTTTCATTTCTGTAACAGCAATAATATAAAAAATGTAGAACTTTAAAAATGTATATTTGCATAAACATCCGCAGTCTAGATACAAGTAACTAAATCTGTGTCGTGATCCAGATTTATCAAAAAATGGTAAGGTATACCATGACTCATGGACGACGGTGTATGTTGTTTTGAATTTTTCAAAATAACCAACAATTTTGTAAAATAGATGCAATTTCAAATTAGACCAATAAAACTCTTCAGCATAACATATTATAACGCAGTACGTATATACATTCAATATATGGCACAGTAAAAAGTTCCTTACCTAATCAGACACATTCTTTTTCTTCACGTGATCAGGTTTGTCTCTGGAACGAAAATAATACACATCTTTTTTTTAATTCCGCATACAGTGTGTATTACATTATTAAAAATTCTACTTTTTATATATTTACACTACACCAATTGAATGTAATATAAAAATTTCTTAGCGAACTGCAGAGTAGCCAACAGGTCTAAGAATTAGTTACTTCCTAATGTAATTGTTTATTTTTAAATATTTTACCATGTACAGAGCGCGGCAGAATAACCTTTCTGATTTTGAATCGATGTAGTCGATTTCGGAAGTTTGTTTTCCGTTTCGGAGATTGCAGAATGGACCGTCTCACACCTTCGATATTTTCTGTCGTCCATACATTCTGTGGTCTTCCAAATGATTTTCGTTTAAGCGCCAAATCCGTGGCTCGGAACTTTTTGACCTACAGCAATATGGTTTTTTGATCCGGAACAACAGCGTGTCTACCGAGCGCAAAACGAGTACGAGAAGTTCTCTGCATCGTGATCACAGATTCGTTGCTTCTTATAAATTCCTCAACAACAAACGCACGGTACACCTGTCCAGCTCATGATGGTACACTAAGGACGGTACGTCATGTGCTACCGAAAGAGCCTACTATGACCTTCCCTGCTCTACTAGAGCCCGAACAATACCGAATTAAAATCTGGGAGATAGTTCTGCCGCACCCTGTACAAGATATGACAATTTAATTCCCGGAACGGCCGAGTAGTGTCACCTGTCTAGTCATTTAGTTGTAATCACGCCTGTAATCGTCTTGGCACACGTTTAATTAGTATGTGCGTAAACCTCAAGTCTATAGTCATTCGTTAATTAGATATTGTGAAAACAACAATCATCTGCGTGTGAATTGTGGCATACAAATGAGTGATTGAAATTTAGTGTAGCGTATTAACATTAAATTTTGTTTAATTAAAATTCGATTACCCAATTAGATCATTCTGCCTATTCGCTCTACTTAGCTCCCTGTGATTTCTGGCTTTTCCCAAAATTAAAGATTGCATTAAAAGGACGAAGATTTTCTGATATTGATGATATTCAGCATAATGTGATGAAGGAACTTAACAGTAATTCCAGGAAACGAGTTTCACGGCTGTTTCAAGACATGGGAACACCGTCTAACACACTGTATAGATGCACAAGGGGACTACTTCGAAGGCGACAATAGTCATTGATGTACAGTTCCGAAAATATATTTTTTAGTAATTATCCAGTAAATCAGTCACACCAATGATCTACAGTACTGTGCAAAAGTCTTAGGCCACCACGTCAGGCTTGCGTTTCGCTTAAATAAACCTATGTTAATGTTTTCCCTGAGATTTTGCAGAAGCATGCAGTGCCGTCTGGGTAACGACTAATTGGTAACAAATTTATCTTTTAACATGACAATGACCCCAAATATACTGCCGGAATTGTAAAAAATTAAAAAAAAATTAGAAGACAATAAAACATTAAAAATTATGAATCGGCCAGCTCAAAGTCCCGATATAAATATTATTGAACACGTTTGGGATTATTTGGACAGAGCTCGAAGAAACAGTGAACCAAGAAATGCAGATGAACTTGAGGTATTGCAAACAGAGTGACAAAAAATTTTGAACAAAATTATTATAAAAAGGCGAAAGGAGGCAACACAAAATATTGAATTTTTCTTTGAATTTATAATAGCTTTATATAATTTTTAACAGTACACTGTGCAATAATATTGGCAAGATACAATATATGTGCTGAATCTTTTGTGTACTTTCTTTAGCGGTAAAAATGTAAAGTAGTAATATAACGTAGGTGGCCTAAGACTTTTGCAAAGTCCTGTATGACGAGTTCGACAAAGGTCAAACGGTCCTCGAGCGGCCAGCTCGTAGACGATTTAGCTTTCGTCGAACGAGACGCGCCATCCAGGCAAAGAAAACACACGAAATTCATGGAACGCGTTGCACGAACACGTTTGCGAAACAGAATGTTAATTCCAATGTGATTTTATAGCGTTGTCGGACAAATTACGCGGCCGACGGTACGGTTTTAAATGGTGTCCGCGGCGAAAATGAAGGAGAAAAGGAACGCGGCGCGGCTAGGAGAGCGTGGCGACGCATAAATCAGGCATAAATCGAGGATGAGACGCTTAAAAAGCCCTCTCGCGGGAGAATGCAAACGAGACGAGCTCACAGAACCAATAGAAACAAACGGGACCGGAAGCGAAGCCTGGACGAACGGGAAGCTACGCAACGAGAACGGATTCAAGGGAAAACACGCAGCTGCAGCGACAGTGAATACAAAATTTTGTTTACGGACCGCGAGTTTCCGGAATACCGGTCATCGAATGTTCCTCCCTTCCGCCCTTGTCACTCATTAAATCGTGGCCACCCTCTCATCCACCGAGGTAACTCGATGAACTATTTTTCTCTTGGCTTCTTGTCTGTAGCTACCAGCTATAACAGCGTTCAACACACATTCGGAATTGTAACATTTAGTAGGCGTTTCTTAGAGGTTTTTGTGCGGCGAATACGAATCTGAAAACTATGTGTTTTCATCACTTTCAGTTTTTTAAAAAATCAATTTCAAGAGAAATGTATATTTTCTACTTTAACGCATTTGCTGCCAGCGCAAAGTATGTGATTTCATTTGTATTGCCAGTTCTGTTTTAAGTGTTTGTGTTCATCTAAGTGCCGTTATTTGGTTGTAAGTATGTACATTTTATCATATATAATTGTTTGCATGCATAAAAGTTGAATTTTTTTAATAAATTTTGTCTGTAGTATTTGTTTCAAGCTTTCCCCACCGCCATATGTATGTCTGTAGCCGAAAAAGGCTTAACAATGTGAACACTTTCCATTAGAATACATTTAAAATACGAGTATACTCGTGCTGAGACTCCTGAACATCCAGCTAACCACGAGTATACTCGTCGGTTAAAGATGTTTTGTACTGTAACAGTAACAGTTATTCAGTTGCTTTTTACGCGAAGTGATTCTGTGGACCCTTCCGTATAAAATATCGATTGTTATAACATTATAAAGCCAATGCACGTGATCTGCAGTTTTTAATTTTTATAGAAATCAATAAGCACTTCTCTCCACCTGTACCAACATACAAATGAATCAAACACACTTCTACGCATATACAGATAAAAAAAATTGAATTATGGTGCAGTTTCCATTTGCAAGCAAGAGATAGATGAACAAAAATCCGAAAATTCTCAGGGGCGTAGGTAGCTGAACAAGTCAGCTATTAATAGTTGTAACTTTGTCATTTTTTCGAATATTTGAATAAAACTGTGTCAGAATGTAGTTTCCAAGATAGCACTATTGAATAACCGCATTTTTGAAAAATCGATTTTTTCAACCTGTCTGTGTATGTAGCCCCTAAACCCTGATCCGTCTCTCATTTTCATAACTTAATTTGTCCCTTGAGATCAAATTGATTCAATTATAAAAAATCAATATAATGGAAAAATAAACAGTTAAATTTGCAAATTCTTTTATTGAAAAAAAGAAAATGAAGTTTATATACGTTCAGACATAAGATTGTTCAGATTATTTGCGTCGTTTACAAATAATAAAGCGATATGCAAGGCATACTGTTTTTTTACATTTATCGTATTTTTGTGAAAAAAATTTGTCAAATTGAGGCAAGGGACGGATGAGGGTTAATCATGTTCAAACAATGATCAAAGTGAAAAGGACACTCGAAACCCACCAATTTTTACAGATATTTTTCAATTTATTTTAATAATTAAGGGTACTCCTCTGCCGTTCGGCATGACATAATCGCGCACGTATAGTGGCTCTATTACGTTGAGTGGCCGAAGAGGCCCTCAGTTTTTAAAATAAATTGAAAAATACCCGCAAAAATTGAAGCGTTTCGGTTGTCCTCTTTACTTCGATCATTGTTTAAATCGGCATTTATGTAAATAATGAATCGACTCATAATGAATAGGCAAGCATTACTATATCTTTATATTATATCTTTCCCATCACATTCTGAATAATTATTAGGTACTTCACAAAAGTTCGTCTGCGGTTTTCGAAGACTAGAAACGGTTACTTTTTGCACGCTGTTTCACTACAGTTATTTTTGTGTTTTCCATATTACATGTGTTTCAAATACACATACTGCCGGATTCAGTAACTTTTTCCCAACGTGGGAATTTTATAACAATTCGTACTTTTTGATTCGAAAAACTGCATAATGGCGGTTTTTACATCATGATAGCTTTGAATGTTTTTATCAGTCAAATATTTTTACAATGATAAAAGTAAATGGTATTCTGTTGGAGGTAAGCTAGGCCAATACGATGGATAAATGAAAATTTTCCAACAAGTTCGAAAATGTTTTGCAACGTCCGTTTCAGAGTATGCGGCATAAAATAATTTTATTCTACATTTTCGATGTATGTTTTCATATGCACTGCACGAAACAATTAGAAGCTCAGAATTTTCAGAAAATTTAGACAAATTCTCGAATATCAGTAATAAAACAAAAATAATTTTTACAAAATTTAATAATATTTTTATCGAGTGTTTACTGCGGGCGGTATGTGATGCTTTTATGCCACTGAAAATAAGACACCATAACAGTTTGATGACTACCGACATGTTTACTCGATTTCACTCATTTAACACGTTAAATGCCACAGTGAGAACCGCCGTACCTAGTCATACACATTCTAACCCACTTTTTAAATGTAAATTGTGAAGGAAAAAAATATTGTATTATTTGAACGTATAGTAGTTACCCTATATTATTGTTACAATAATAGTTCTGTTCAAAATTGTATGAGAGGTACTAGGTACTTAATTAAATAAAATTTATGGCGTCGGTCATCGGTGACCACCACGGCAGTCAATGTGTTAAATCACATACATCTAAAAAGAATAAAATAGCATATCTATAAACAATAGAAAAACAACAATCCAGGTACACATGCAATTAAAATTATAAAATAATCAAAATAAATAAAATAAAATACAATTTATAGACACTTAACTGAAGCCTTATGAAAATGATCAACAGCAATCACTTTTTGTAAACTATTTGTGGCCGTCGAAGTGTTGCTAATGAACAATAAGTCATTTCAGTGTGTGATCCTCTAATTGTTTTGAGCACTCTAAAATCACCTCTTTCTCGGCTATATCGCTAGATACGGGACACCCTGTACATGACCCATTGTCCGTGCCGAGAGAAAAGTCGAGTTCAGGTAACAGGCAACGAGGAGCAAAAATCTCATCGTCTAGCTTGCAAGGTATTAGACGTAATAAACTTCCCTGCTGCGCGACTTGGTCCCACGCACACTTATTAAGGCCCCGGATGAAGCGGGTACTTCCTTTGAGATGCAAAGTGAAATTTTTTTAATTAAACTACCTCTTTATGAACGAGCTTTTTTTCTCCCTCGAAAGAAGTAACACGGCGGACGTGTTCACCGGAAACCAAGAAACGTTCCCCGAAATCAGGAGCTGAAAACTTTTCTATAATAGCAAGGATTTCGGTTCTTAAAGCAGTTTTACCAGCATTGTTATAATGGATAATAGTTGTAAAGGTCTGAAATTAGTGAGCATATTGTAAGCCAGAACTGGAAAGGAAGGATGAAAGAAGAACGTCTCCGGCTCTCTATATTCTGACCTAACTCTAATGATTCTCCATTACAAGCGTTCAATAACACCCAAATAGTACTTCTCAGTAACAGTTTCACCTTCCCGGACGAATTCGTGACAAACACTGTCTTTTAAATCGTAAAAACACAGGAGAATTGTCTTCACTCGCGACTTCTCGAAACGCAATTTCTTCGATTGTCATTAATGTCTGCTCTATCATCTTAAAACGCCTATACCATATGAAAACTTGTGTACGCGGCAGACAACTGAATCGTTTATTATTAAAAGAGCGCATGTCCATTTTGTAAAATTTTACACCAAACAATAAAAACTTTCTAATTTTCTTCCTGGACATGAGAATGCCTTTTATCAACAAATGATATTTTCAACTGCCCGTCACTTTGTACAGAGGGACGTTAAAAATGAGCCTTTTCATCTCTAAACAGGGCTAGGCATTTACGGTTAGAAAAATGCATAACGTAATTTTCCCAAAATATTGACATACGCCCTTTTAATAATAAACAATTCAATTGTCGCCGTAAACTTGTCGCATCGACTCAAGTGCTTACATTAAATGCTCCGATATTATTAAAAAAATTATTATTTTAGAGTCTGAGGAAGTCCAGAATGGAGTCAAGGGGTTTGACCTCTTTTACAAGCTGCTCCAGACTTTGTATATTATAAGCTAGAAATACGATTGTTCCACGCGGATACACCGTATAACGATGTCGATCAGTTAATTTCGGAAGCGTCTCGATCCCTCACCTAAATCTTCCGAAATCGGGTGACGTAACAAGCATACACGCTGCTACGGTAACGAACGTGGTAATTTCGTTGATGCTGCTTTTGTGCACGTTCCTATTGATTCTTATCAGACAGATGGGATCAGATGATAGGCTGGCGATGGACACCGAGATACGGAGGCAGGAAAGATAAAGAGAAACGAGGAGCCGCAAGTAGAGGCGGGGCTAATCCTAAAGGACCTAAGTAAACCGCTTCTAATGGAGCCTGTCACTGGGCTTCAGGACGCCCACTTTCTGTGTACTTCAGTTCGGTGGACCGCCGAGTGACGATAATAATGGAGAATCGAGTGTGAAGGGAACAAAATGAGGTAAATGGAGAGAACTAGGGTGGCCCGTAGTAGAAACTGTAGGCGGCGAGGAAATTAATAGGGTCATTCGAAAGTCTCCAACTGTCCGTGACAAGGGTTCGTGCATTACGCTTACAGTCTCGATCTCGGCAATTTTTACCACTGTTCCCTGTACGACCGAATTTCCATGACGAACAGGCCTGGAATTCACGTATAATCAGTGGGAGGAATATAGCGCGCTCGTAAAGTTGGCAAAGTGTCAAAGCGAAACATTGTACGACTCTAGGCGTCATTAGGGTCAGAAGTCTACAGGGACGCATAAAATAACCGATTCTGGTTTCCGAGCAGTCCAGTTATAACAAAATCAAATGTTATAAAAGGATTTGAATGTCAAAAACGGACTTTACATTGCCAAATGATAACTATTAACACTTTGACTGCCATCCCACCCATGTATGGTGACACTTAAACTCAGTACAGAGTCAGTAAGAACTATAAATAATTTCTGACATCATTAATTAAAAAGAGTATTGTTTCATATTACTTTCATGTTGCATCGAAGTCTACAAAATCGTGTCGTTTTTAGCCTACGCAGTATGGTAGTCAACATGTTAACCTGATAACTGAGTCATTCTTTATCTAGAAGTGCCGACTGTTTATCCTTAAAAATTAATTAAAATAAAGTAAATTGTCTGGATCATCACAGAGATAGCATCGAATGATATGTTACATCGTCTTCTTTGATTAACAGGTTTAAATATTCATCAGCAAATACTGTGAGAGCCATCATCACACGCCTTGCTTATGACAGAGCAGTTTTCACAGAACGAGTTAACTCGTCTTTCTCAGTTTATTATTATCCCAATATTTTAAATATATACAGCAATATATATGTACACGTGAGTCTGTATTGTTCAGACAATTGAAGTTTTCGGTTCATGACGCGCTTACTAGACTGTTGCTATTTTTGAAGGTCCTCAGAAATAGGATTAAATTAACTCCTTCGCCTTGGACCAGGAGATAAGGCAAAATGAAAATTCATTGTTACGAATTTCTCTGTACGTCTGGAATAAAAAATGTGCTCAACAGCAATTGATGCACCATAAATTCATAAACCTATGCAAAACGTACAGTTACTGACCCCAGCGACTGGTTGTTCTTGGCCTTAGCACTTCAGCCATGACTCTTGATTCTAGAAGGTGCAGACCTTCTAGATCATGGTCTTCAGAATGAACGGGGTTGCAAAAAGGAAGATTGACGATTGTTGTAAACTTCAAACTAACCCAGCCTATACCTTGATCACTGATTCACCAACTAGTGATACTCGGTTCAGGCTACTAAGTGTTTAAGACAGTCTATTAGATACTCTTTGAACAAGCATCTACTACTCATATCTCTCACTTGTCAATCTTAATCGTCAGAAACCTGAGTGTACGCAAATTACTGAGGGCAAGTTTGTGCAAGTTATCATCGCCGATAAAAATTACAGGATTGTTTAGAAAAACCTGAAGGTGACCTTGAGAATTTCGAAAAGAACGACTAAGCAAAAATGTTATATAATGATCTTGAAGGCCTTTCTAAACCATGTTATTCGAGGAAAAAAAATTTCAATCGGTCCCGTAACAATAGAATAATTCAATGTGGTCACGTTCGACCAGTGTTTCCCAACCTTTTTTTGGATCATGCCCCACGTCAACGCCTCAAAGATTTTGATGCCCCCCTGATATAATAGTCAAGCAAATTCTGAAAAAGTACAATATAAATAGGTACGTCAAATAAAAAAGAACGCCTGCTAGCATAAAAAAGAATAGTGACTTTTTCAGTATATCGGTGATGAAGATGACAAATGCAACATAATTTTCTAGTTTCACCTAAAATGTCCAAAATTGTCCCCTTGTGGGACGTACCCCCCATGCCGGGAAACACTGCGTTAGACGCTTCACCCTGTAAAATTATATAAATTTGTTCCTTGATTTCACGTTGTTTATAATGCTTCAAAAAATTAGTTACACTACCGCAAGAAAAATAAAAACTCGATAGTATTCGTTAGCGTTTCTCACGGTACATAAAACAGAGGGTCGCGGCCGGCAACGAAACGGTTAATGAGCATACCATCGGTCCCGTCACTAACGACAGGTTTCTTCGTATCGCTCCAATCACGGTCTGAGTGGTTCCGAATGTATAGCGACGAATCAAGCGATGAGTGGAGAAATTGTATCGAAATCGTCCAATCAACGACACATTTGAATGGTTGCAGGCGGGCAGCGTTTTGGCAGGGATCCGCCATGAAGACGTCGTCGGCGGTTTGGTGTCTGCCTCTCGCTGCTAGACGGAATCCTCATCAGCAAACTTCCCCGTCGACAAATTACCGTCGATCCTAATAAGGCCTCGTTTCCATTGACACGAGGCAGGCAAAGGTTTCCGGGGCGTGGTTGGAGGAACACAGCCTCGAGGTGGTTGCTTCGACAAAGGCTGCGGCGTCGCGCCTCTTCGACGATTTATCCTCCTATTGCGACCCTTTGTGAACCTGGCGTTATTGACGCCCTCCACGTCGAGTTGACGCACGGATACTCTCTCTAACGCACTCCTGCTCACTCTCTTTCTCTCTCTAACACACCATTTCTCTCTTTCCCTCTCTGTCTGTATAGGTACATTTCGCGCGGCCGAGTTCTCTTCGAGCTCGATTCACCGCGTGAAAAGAAGTCGTCGCTCTCTGCTGCGCCATAATTGGAAGGTCCTCACACGTGGATATCTTTGATCTATACAGTCACGGATTCGATATCATCTTCTTCCACTTTCCCTCGAAGTCCTGTGTATTATATATTGTCATACGTTAAACTATTTGTGCTTCGTGCAGGGTGTCCCAAAGAATTGTCGTTTGAAATAGCGTTGAAATTATTGACTACTTCTAATAATCGTAGAGGACATGGTTTTTGTATTTGTAATGCAAAATCTAATGGTTGCATATTCATTTCTTTAACTGTTTTCTAAGGATTATTTTACCGTCTTCACGAGAGGCAATTCTTGATTGATCTCCTTGTTATGGGACACTATATGTTTCAAATAATTCGAAAACATAGGTACTAAAGTGAAGAAGTTTTCACCCTGGTTGTCTTTAACCCGTTGCCTTATGGTAACAGGTCACGTCCACTATGCACATCATAAGTACCAGTTTCTCTCAAATATGAAGTTTTAAAAATTTGTATTACAGCACACTTGGCTTTCGAAATATAATCTGAAGCAAATTGAAAAATTTCGATCTCCGAGCACCTGAATAATAAACCTCAGTGCAAATAGCTATTAAATACATTATAAGGCAAGGGGTTAAAAAATATGTAACATGTTCTTCTATTATTAACTTATTAATTAATTCTCCTCTAAGTTCAGATAAAAACTACGTTAAAATCTGCCCATTTGTTATTGAGTCATTTTTATCGTTGTTTTGTAAATCAGGATTAGACCAGGAACTTTCATATCTTGCTATATACCTCAGAACAGATTAATACAAGAGTATCGATTTGAAAAACGTAAAAATAGCAACGGTATCCAAACACGTTTCAATCCCATCACTAGCCATGGCGTAAATCCCCTTCATTAATGAGGATGCGCGTTGTTGAGGGTGGCTTTAAGGGGACCGAAATTGCTCGGTCGAATATGTGGAACGAAGTGGTAGGGGAGGTAAGGTTATACGTAGCGTAAGTTGTGGATTCCTTCGAATTTTAGTGGAATGCGGAAACCACGGGATGTGTAGAGCTACTGAGAAGGATGCTTCGGCAGCTTCCTCGACTGAAGCTGAAACTTCAGAACTCTGATTGCCGTATGCACCCCGGCTTCCATACACACAACCCGACTACTCGTATTCATGGAATCCTGGTACGTACATTTGTCTGCGCACAAGGAAATCCTCAAATGAAGTTCTGACACGGACAGGCAGGGTCGTTTGTCTATACGCCGCATTTACATGCATATCTGCGTGTTTTACTGCATCAACGACTCGTAACTGCGGCAAGGTAACTTTTGAATACGTTACAAACGCATTATACATTCCATTATACTTAAATTACGGTTGCATTCAAATACGAACATTTACGTACATTATCGTTCAAAAGTTTCGATACGTCCGGTAGGAGCTGAAGTTCTTTTAAATTTGATGGAAACCAGATTATTCTAATGTTGTTTCCGCGTCTAATTTGTGTGTGCCTTTGTGTGCATGCATGCATGTATGAATAAATACATATGCTGCATCGCACCTTATCTATTCTTCGCGACTCGCCATGCTGTCAGATTACCTTGTATCAGATCGTTGTTTTTGTTTCAAGACACTCCGTTATAATATACAAAAAAAATATTCACCATTTCATGCAAAACTAATGACCTGGAGAAAAGCTTGACCTTCAGACAAACAACAAAAACAATTACACTGCATAATGTTCTTTCTCGACACAGGTTACACATTTGTATACTTTATTTACTCGATACTTCTCATTCAGTTTGGTAAGCAGTGTCTACTCTGGAACTCCTTAGTTTTGTTTAAACACCTTGCAAAACAATTCCGTACAATTCACCTGACCATTCGGCCAAACTGTTGTGATTTAGACATTAAAGGCTAACGGTCTGCTCTAACTTTGTTGAAGTCTGCAGGCAATAACAATGCTCTTCTCTCCGGAGAACATTCCTTGTTTCGCATCGATCGTTCCTCAGATCGGATAATCGAAGCGGCATGCGAACAATCGCGGTAAGAGATAGCCAGAGCAAACTCTTCGGGTGGGTGGGCTATCTTAAATTAAGATCAAAGTAACGAACGCTCGTTGGTTGCGCAAATACCAGATAGAGGACGGCAGCCATAGATAACCCTTCCAGCCTCAACAATTCATCGTTCGCCCGACTATATTTCTCCTTCGGTGTATCGCAAAATTATGGTTGCCCGAGGAACTAAATTTTCCTGTCGATGGTGCGCTGCAGCTACAGACGGACCCTAATGGGTTCGCGGTGGTTGATCGCAAGGGGCAACGATTTCATTGGGACGAGGGTAGGGAGGCAGCCGAGCGGGTGTCTGCGGGGGTAACGTGGATATACTCGAGGGCCTCCGATCGAGCTATCAAATTGTCGCAGTGCGGTAGTGGTGTAGGCAGAGGTTTAGGCAGCCTGGTCGCTCCGCTCGTTCGACTACTGTCAGCAATGTCTAAAGAGAGAAAGATCGAAAGCAGATGCGAGAAGGGTCGAGAGTAGGACAACCCGAATGGCTAGCAGGGAGTCGTCGCTTAGGATCGCAGCTTGCTTCTATCTGTCCTGCTCCATCTAATAGAATTCCTATATCTGTCCTCATTACTCGTCTCTTTCTCTTATTCCTGTTTGTCTTCCTTCCTCTCACTTTCTACAGACAGGTACGACCTTCCCTCTGTATTTCTGTCGCTGTCTCGTGGCCCTCCAATCTCCACTCCATTCCTCTCCGCTCAAGCCTCCACTCGACTCCCAAATACTGCAATTTCAGCCTTGTCGCCACTACGGCACTTCAGCTACGAAATGATAAATTCCTGGCCCGTCTGCTTTCCCATCCTTCCATACCCCCGCTTCCTTGTTCTACAACCACCTCGCCCGCTCCTCCGGGGGCGGGCTCGTTCCGCTGGTAACTACTTTGTGTTTTTAGCATGGTTAAGCCGGCTCGCTCGATTGACTCGACCGTTTCGTCGATAACCGTGTTTCTTCTGTTCTATTGTCCCGATTAGCCCTCCACAGCGTGGCGCGATGGATAAACGTTTGGCGTCCTTTGCGGATCCTTGTTTATTGCGCGTCTTATCGATTCTCTGCGATCCACGTAAAACAGTTTTGTGGCGCATTTTAATTGGCATGCAGTATGTAATAAATTAAGAATGGATCAAGATGTGGATCCTTCAATAAATAAAGGCACAATCGCTAGTAATTGCGGAAACATTTTGTTTTAAAAATTTCAGTTCAGGTTACGCTTCAACAGTCTTCCCCGACGGTAAGATACTTGTTCCACCGCTCTATCAGCTTTTTTATTCCTGCCGCAAAAATTCTTTTCGTTGTTCACTTCACAAAATGCACTTGTAATATTCATCTGTCTAAAAATTATTGATTTAGCAATGAGATGCTGCATTTAGTTAAATGTTACCTACTACAGTAGAGAAGTGGTATTGACTAGTGAAGGATATTTAAGAGTTTTCCTGTGATATTATTTTATTATTTCAGGTTATCTTTATCGCCATTCTTTTAAACAAGCTTTCCGAAAATTTATTTCTCAATATTACAGGGTGCGGAGACAGTTCGTGGAATTTTTTTGATCGCTTTTTTCTCCTATTACATATAACTCTTCCTGAATTTTCTTTATTTATCTGAGTTCATCGTGCAATTTTAGCCCAGAAAATGGCCTTTAAATGCTTGTTTATTTTGTTAGTACATGTAGATTAATCCGCTTATCGATCACCACTGATAGTTTTCAGTTTATAATATACACGCGTTGCGTCGCTTACGTTAAAGAACTGATTCTATTTACTCGATGGATCATTCAACATGGTCCATCTTCGGGTAGATCTCACATGTTTCCTGTAAGACAGTGGATGCACTCAAAAAAGCTCTGCCACTCGCGTGGGACGAAATTACCGTCGAGAAGTGTGCGACCATTATTGGCAATTTCCGAAAGCGACTTCGCAAATGTATTAAAGTAGAAGGAAACCATTTTGAGCATTTGTTTTATGTTATTGTTACTAGTTCATAAAAGTTATTAACCAGTTTGTAATGTGGATTCGAAAATTTATGCAGCAGTTTCATGCTGTTCTAGTATTTGAAAAATTCCACGAACTTTTTCCGCAGACTGTATTTTTAATATTCTTTCTGCGTTCTTACTGCGTGTTTCGTACGATGTTAATTTAATATACTACGATTATACAAGGTGAATCTAGTAAATGAACCAGGCTATTGGTCTATTCTAAGGGAAGATCAGAGAAAATAGTAGAGGAGAATTGTGCATCTTTTGATCAGCCCTATCTTCAAACGTCACCAAATTAACGCGTAAACTTTTCTAATAACCGGATTTGTTTATTCGAACTTTTAAACGATTCATTTATTCATTTTACTCTACGTTCTAAAATCTTTTCAACATAGAAATGGAAACAGCGGTATTTGCGTTCGTGCTCTGGCATTTGTTCGAATTCGAAAGTATTCCCAACAGCTTGGCAAACGTTTTATTACCTGAAACACTGCAATCAACCGCACTTCGGCGGGCAGTTTTATATGTAGGAATAAACTTCGTCTCGGGTTTCCGGGATTCTCGTGTCTTCTCCTTGCTTCCGTTCCTTGTCCGTACGTTCGACGAGTTTAATCGTTGAGATGGTAGTTCGATAGAGGGATCGGGGTTAAACGAGACTTCCTCGTTGAACGAGCAGTCGAAACTTCCGGACAAACAGAGAATAGGCAGGTTTACCAGCTTCACGAAATTTGCAGCGGTATAATTGAACGAACACCCGCAAAGAACACGTAGACGGAAGAGGAACAGAGGAGGAAGAGAGAATGAGAGACTGAGGGAGAGATAGAGGAAGAGGGAGAGATCAGGCGATCTGCAGGTGAAGGGGAATGGGTTTTGTCAGAAGTGTGAATCGGCCTGTAAACTATCGTTTTCGGGGAGCCCATTAACCCATTTGCCGGCTGATTGCTCGGGGCGGTTTGTGTCATCGATATCTACTTGTGTCAAGCTGCAAATGATTAGGTTACTAATCATCCCTATTCTACTTCGAAAATTGAATTTCCCCTGACCTGGTGGAAGATTTATTACTTCTGTCCATTCCTGTAGCTTTCTTCGAAGATTTTCATCTATATGAACATTAGCAGCAATTTCCAGCATTCAGAATGTTTTATTATCTTAAAACGAATGTTTATCTAGTTACTGTATACAGGATGGGCCACATAAAGTGTTAGAAGCCGTTTTCCCTGTCACCACAGCAGATATCTATTTCATTTCTTTTTTTTTACATTAAATGAAATGTAGGGGCTGATCATTTTGTGTGCAACAAATTATGTTAGGGCAAATGCTAACGAGTCAAAGAAGAACCTCCATACTTTTTTTTTCAAATAGAATGACAAATTCAGTTTTTATTATTCGGATAACTTTTATCGAACTAAACAACATTTAGTTAAAGTATTTTTATTCATTCTGCATAGCTAAAGAGGTACAGTGAAATATTAAATTCAACTCTAAGTACGTTTAGCAACAAGTATGTATTCAAAGATATTTCAATTCTGTTCACAAATATCCTCTTACTGCTATTATCTAGCTACAAAACGAACTAGCGATTATTTCCGAGCTTATAACAATTGGAGACAAATTTTTCGAGGGTCTTCTGTTAGGGGTAACAGATTTATAATTCAGCCTTTCAAGGTCAAAAGAATCTTCACAGTAGATGTTCACATTCATGATCGTTGTTGTAATTTTCTAATTATTGATTCAGTTGCACGTCTTATAGCTTCGAAATTTATGAATGCACATACGATAATCATTATATAAGGTGTGACTTAATACATGAGAAACATTTCAAGAATTGATACAATACATAGAAACGATGGAACAAGTTTTTGTGCATATATGTTCGATTTGACATTGTTTCCATGTTACAAAGAATTATGTTCTTCAAAAGTTTCAGCTTGCCTATTTATAAATAATGCTCAATATCTCGACACAAATCATAAAACTGCTGTAATTGGTAAGCAAGATTAAATATGATATACGTTTATGTGAACTTATTTTATTGTTTTTAAGTAATGAAACCATCTCTGCATTGTTTCCCAAATATTAAGTTAGACTCTGTAAATATCGCGGTTTCGGTAGAACAATGACATAAGTGCACAGTTGAGTATGTTGCGTGACGTACATCATTGGGCTTAGAAATATCTAATCTTTTGCTAATACTACTTAAAAGTAACAAAAAATGCTAACAATTGCTTTGTTCCCAACGTCATCAAGCATTTATTTATTGTTTGATTACAAATATGGCTAATTAAGAGTCGTTTTCTTCATCTCCTGAAGAATTGCTTTTTTGTGATTGTGTCATTGTTCTTCTGGAACAGCGGTATGCTGTAACACATTTTACAACGTAATTGGTAATTTTTATATAATGTGTCCTTACAAATACGTCCTTGGAACACTGTTTAGTTACTTCCTTAACACGTTGACTGCCGTAGTAGAAAATTTCACAACTAATCAGATACGCGAAAATACCGTTTTATTGACACGTTGACCGTCACAGTGAAAACAGACGTACCTGATCAGACACGAACTAATTTAATATTTTTTACATAAATCGCAAAGAAAAAGAAGAATTGAGTACTCAGTCGTGTTCTTCTGTTCCTATATTAATGTTTCAGTATGAAGTTTGCTCAGAATTTTGTGACACGCAATAATTATTTAATTTAATTAAATTTGAGGTGTCGGTCACCGGTGACCGCCACGGCGTTCAACGTGTTAACATGTATCGTTGAATATATAAATATTTAGTTATTTGGTAATATACTTCATATTTAGTACTAGCATTGTAACATAGACGTAAGTCAAAATTTCGTTGGAGTAATCAGTTATTCGACGAAATTCAAATTGGTACGTGGGTCATCAGTGGTACACGTGGCGCTCAACATGTTAATATCTATCATGCATAAGTAAGCCAATTCGTTTTATAGAGATATCAAAGAATTTTACAAATGACTTCGAATTATCATAAGACATTCCGTTTCACAGTGAAAAATTCAGTGACTGGTCAGGAACACGAACACTGCCTTTGAGAAATACGTATTGTTCAGTAAACAAATAACTATTTGATAATATACTTGTCATTTTATGTTGCCAGAGTGGCGTCAATATTTTTAAAAATTTGATACGGATAAGTAGAAAGTATTTAATGAAACTGAAATTGATTGATCACGTTAAGTCGTTGATTTATCACTGACATATGGATTATTGCATTTATCTTTTTCTATTTTGTTTTAAGCACTTGGGTTGAAATAACATGTCTCACACGAGATAGCTACTATGGGCTAAAAGTGAATTGCACGTGTACCATTCGTGGTCTGACCTTTTCCCTTTGATAACGGTTTTACGTATTAAATAGACGCGTACGACCCACATAGTGATCGATTAAATTCCAGCTCAAGTGATTAAAAGATATCGGTAATCTGTAAATTTCTGAAATAACTATATAAAAATCGCTGCTATCACACGTCGGCCTTTTGTATCATGCAACCTTCCTTTGAAAATGTTTTCTGTAGTTACTATAAATTCGAAAGCAAGTAAAATAATAACACTGGTAATCCCTGTTTAAGGAGCCTTCCACTTTTATATGTCCAAAAAATATCTTTTTTTCCAAATTTTCCAAGTTTGCAAGGAAACTATCAGTGCTAGTGAAATTAAACTTATATTTAGAACAGCTACGGAATGAAAAAGAACAAAATGGCGCCTCAATTTTTCACCACCAAATTTTTTCCACCAAAAAATTGCAATTTTCGAAATTTTAGGATTGTAGAGAATGGAGCCTACACAGAGCCGTGCCCATAAGTTATCGGACACCTTGCTATTTCTGAATAAACCTGGATTACGATATAGTAGACATAGTTACTTATTTCGATATGAACGGTTCTTTTAAAAACATTTACGCTTATGCAATATATTTTTAATGATATGGTTAGTATTCTGGCATAATTAATATAAAAATATCCTGAAATAATTATACTGCAGTTCAAGACCCGTTTTCCGATGCGTTAAATTTCGGCGACATTTGTTTCGATTTTGTGATCTGTAGACACATTTGCAGCGATTCTGAACAGAAATCCAAGAAGAAACACCAAAAAAAATTTAAACTTGATATATATAACTTTCAATATATTTTAATATTTAGAAATTGTATTCAGTGTAAATAATCTGTGAATAATCGTTTGATTCAATATAGTGGGTGTTTAATAATTTTAATTTAAACGTAAAGCTGAAATTAGTAAGTGTCCCATGACTTATGGACGGGAGTATATATGTGTACTAAAGAGGTGTGCATTATTTCAGGAAAATCCGTCAGATAGTTTCCAAGAAGTCTTGCACGCGCGTTTCGAAGAGGTGGTTTAAAGGAAAGCCCATTTAATGAAAACTATTCAGTCAGCGTTTCAGCAGAAAATTGTACGCTCCTCTGCTCTGTCTAATCGAGAGCTCTCGGTTTATAAGAATCCTCAGCACAGTCGTAGACTCGCGGAGGAAATCAGAGAAAATTTAGTGAACCCTATGAGACGACAAATCCACTTTCCGCTCGGCGGGGGGGCGGGGAAGTATTTATCGCCGCTTTGGAATCGAACGTTTCGAATCCAGGCTACGTTCCTGTCATAAATACACCGAAGTTACAGGAATCTTGGTATATTTATAGAAACGACCCGACGTGAATGGGATTGCATAAATCCCCGCGCGCATCGGCGTTGTTCTTTTAACAAGTTCGGTAAAGCCGACGGGCCGCTTTATTTCGCGATTCGCGAACGCTATGACGGAAAAAGCGGGAAAACCGGAGAAAAATTTTATAACAATTCCAAGCCGTGACACGGTGCGCGAACTTGATCAAACAATCATAAATTTTCACGCTCCCGCTGCTCACCACGGGGCTTTCATGGATTGAATCTCTTTCAAAATCAGCCTACGGTCGAAATACCATAGGCAGTTTTCGAAAAAACGAGCCTCGACCAACGTGTTCTCTACTGCCTAAAAATTTAGTAATATTAATAATTAGACTGTTATTATTAGCGGCCGTTGATTTGAAACCGATTTTATTAATGAATTTCACTGGAAGATTGATAATTTTTTGAAAAGTCTCGACGATAATCTCAGAATGTATAACAAATATTTCTGTTTCACGAGAAACTGTTGCAGAAGAATCTGCCGGTCAAAGCTGACATCATAGTTCGTGGTATTTTTAACCTTATTCAGTGTCAAGTACATTAGAAAATTATCGTGACGTTTACAGATACGTATATTGCACTTTACATCAAGTAACACTGTATTTAGGTATACTGACTCATTTCATATTAAAAAGTACATTTACCTGTTTGATTATTTGAATATGTACAAACCTAGTGTGTATTTTGAAAATAATGATTATTTTATTTTTGTCTTTGTTAAGTAAATTGATGTGTCATTTACCTGAAATTGGATTGCAGAAATTGGCTTGAAATTGTAAGTAAAATCAGAATAAAAATATTATACCCCCACCAACATGAATTTTGTTATTGCCATGTTTATATGTGTGCCTTTTCTACCTGACATTTCAGTTTCAGGTAGTATGTATTTTTTAATTAATAGATTGCGGATGCAATTTAGCACATATAAAGCCATAAAGAATGCACACTTTATGGAGTAAGTAAAACAAAAGATGTACTTTTAAACATTTCGACCCCAAAATACAGTTCTGCCATAGTTGTGCTTTATCAGCTACATGGAAATAAAAAATGTTGAAGTCTAAAAATATATGTTTGCATAAAAATCCGCAGTCTATTAATAATAATAATTGTATTAACTTTGTTGCACTATGTCTTACAGTGACAACAGACTACTACGTATAAGAAGAAAAATGTGCATGGTGTCAGGTTTTTCTAGGCAAACTGTGACAGTACGTTCTACAGGTAGAAATAAGTAAAAATTATTATACTGAGTGAGTCATTAGAAATTGCACTTAAAACAATTTCTGTCTCATTGAAGTTGGAAAAAAGATTGTTCAGTGGAATATGTTGCGTTTGTAACCTTCATATGATACAAGCATTCATTTTTTTATGCGGGTCATATTTCGGAAGATTTCGAGGTGATCTTGAAACTGCCAAACTGCAATACACACCATGAATTCCAGAATAGATAATACTCGAAAGATTGAATAAAAAATGGCTAATAAACGTGGGTCAAAAAATGATATTATTCGGGTTCCAACAATTCTCTAAATAATTTTTTCAACATCAAATTATTCATATTTTTATGTAA
Source organism: Macropis europaea (assembly GCA_916610135.2). Classification (NCBI taxonomy): domain Eukaryota; kingdom Metazoa; phylum Arthropoda; class Insecta; order Hymenoptera; family Melittidae; genus Macropis; species Macropis europaea. The sequence goes on from OU744345.1 coordinate 37,609,667, forward strand.
TATGTTTGTTTTTGAAATCAAAGATTTCATGCATTTTTAGTCTCAAAACTTTCTAATTCTTTTTCGATTTTTGGTCGTTGAATACTTGAGAATTTCATACTGACAATGAGTAAGTATAGTTACTTTCTGCCTTTAACTCTTTGCACTCCAACTTTTTTCAATGTTTATCAATGGTACACTATAAATTACTTTTAAGAAAATTCGTGATTTCTGCCGCTGGCTGTACAAAACGCAATGAAACAATTGTAGCAGTTACGGCACTGCTACTACATCCCTGTCGTGAAAACTCGAAATATTACCCTCTCTACCTTTCTCTTCTCTAAATGCTTCCGGCCTATCCTTTCTTCAACTTTTTTCTCAAGGCCCGCTCGCGCCTGGTCAGCGTCAACGTTGCACATTTGGCGACCAGACCCGGGCGGACCCGTGTGCGATTTTTCCCATTTTCTTTCCATTTCTATCTTCTTTCTCTCGAACACCATAAAAAGACCAGCAACCTTTCGGCACGGGCAGACCCTCTTGCGATACTCTACGTAGACGACCGTGTGACATTGTTAATCACTTGCTTCTTATTTCGTTATAATAATTGTAAATAAATTGAGCGTGTAACGCAAAAACGGAGTTGACCATTATACACCCATCACATTACAATAATCAGGTTCGTTACATGTACTGTATACACGGTATTTTCAAATGTTTGTAAAGCGGCCTACACACGGTGACATATCTCGCGATGCATCGACGTCTAGGTTTCAAGGTGCATGTTGCGGTCTGTGTAGGTTGGTATCGGTGCATCGGAGTCGATGCTGGAATCGATAGCTGGCGAGTAAGACCCGATTCTGATACAGGTTTCAGCGTGTATTGTTTCTGCCGATTGTGTGGAAGCAAACTAAAACTAATGCAGTTTCATGAAACTTAGGTCTCGATGCGTGCATCACATCTGTGTGTAGGCCACTTAAGCGTTTACAATTTACATCTCTTCATTGTGCGAGATGTGATGACTAGCCTATGGTATGTCATCAATAAACTGCGAATGTTTATGCATGTAATATATTCAAAAAGCATACAAATATGCATGTAAAATATGCAAATATGCAAAGAACATGCACAATATTCACTCATTTTACGGAACATTACCTAAATTCTCATCGTATCTACAATGTGCTGTATTTTAATTTAGTTTCAGATAGGTCATTATACCTCGATTACATTGAGAAAGAATATTTGAGCATAATACTAACGTTTTATTAACCGTTCAAAACACCGAAAAAAGAAACGAATAAACAAAACTCTGACTAAGATCATCTTATTGTTAATTATTCAATACGTTATGAACAGTCTGTATATGCCTGTATATGCACGTATACGAAACATAAAATTTGTACAAACATCCGCAGTCTGGCCATCAGACCCACACGCTCGTCCATAAGTCACCGGACACTTACAGTTACATAGTAAATTTAGGGGTGAATGATTTTACAGTATAAAATGAGCTACATTATGAAATAAAGTTAGCACCTATTAATTGCTTATAATGTAAAGAATATTTAATTCGAATCATATGTTACAAATCTTGTCAATGATTTGTAATTAATGTTATGTAACCATTAGAACTAATAGCTGCATTCTTTCGATCAAAGGTTTTAATATTTCGGAACAAAATATTTAATATTTCTTTCCAACCTCCTAAGTGCTTCCATAAATATTTCTTTGTCTTTGGGCAAAACGTCCAAAACAAACGAAAAGTGTGTAGTGATTATCGTCTGATCGAGTTAGAGGAGCATTAGAAACATACTCACATTCACATTCTTGTTTTTTCAAATATTTATTTAAATTATACGTGCATATGATTAATGTCATATTTAGGTATTATATTAACGCGAAATAGATATAAATATAACAATGTATCCACGTTCTAATAATCATTGTACTGAAAATCAGCAAGTATCTGGAGACTTATGGGCGAGGGTGTATATACAAGGCAGTAGAGAAAATGGTTTAATAAGTTCGTCCCTGAAAAGGATAAGATCATTTATAAAAATATTCTACAGTAAATAAAATTTCAATTCACGTGGAGATCGAGTCACTCGTAAGAAACTGTGCTGTTCGTTTCCCAGACTGTTCATCCTAAGCACTTTTTCCCCCATGTTTAACGACCCACGATCCGGCTCCTCCCACGATCGAGCTCGTGATAAATATCGACATGACCTATAACTATTTACGGGGCAAGGGGGTAGGAAGGAAACGTGACAGGAGGGGTGATTTTTTTTATGCAGCCGGGTTAGGATGGAACGAGACGTGCAAACAGAGAGGCGAAGGAAGAGGATCCTGTCAGGATGGCTCCATCAATCTTCGGCAAAGGGATGACGCTAATACCCACGAGGAAACGTTTTCGCGGTTCCTTTATCCGTGGAACGTTCTATACCGTGCATTAGGACGGTCTACCTGGATGAAATACGGCCGATATTCGCCGCTGAATACGCAACCGTGCAAATTTATACGCGCGGGCGCCACATAGACGCGATATTCCTTGTGTACAGGACGAACAAAAAATAGTGGACACCGGTTTCAGAGGTGAATCTACGCATGAGCCCTTTATTTTGAAAATGGCGGAAGTTACTTTTCTATACAGGATGTTCCAGTTTTTCCCGGCCAAACGTTGTCAGTATATTCTATGGGTATAAATAAGAAAAAATGTTATATAAAGATAAGTCATTTGAAGCTTTCTTAACCCTTTCAGACCTGGTGGTCACATTTATGTACATGAAGTTTCTACGCTGATATTTCGGTGAGGATGAATGTTTCGGAAATTCAAACCGTTTGTACACATTCTTGAACATATTTTTTCTTATAAATTTGAATTTTTCATGTTTTGATTGTTTTTAGTAGGTTTAGTGAATTCAGAATTGTCTAACATTGATTACATACTGTGCAGTGATAGCTAATGGTAGGAATCTCAAAAGCAGTATAATTTTTCACATGTCTTCTGCAGTTTCAAGTGTTAATACATTATTATTAAATGTTATAAAGTGCTGCGTATGTTTCTTTTCTCATTTGTGCTCTTTTAGGTGTCATGCGATACTTGAGTCCTAATGCATACATGTGTCCTAATGTGTGTTCATTTAATATCTACAAAACTATGGGACATATAAAAATTTTTTTTAAACAAAATATGATCTAAACAGTCTACTGAGTTAAAATGTGTAGTCAAATATTTTGTTTACTCTTAAAAGAAGATTCAGGTCTGAAAGGGTTAAAAAGTAAAACGCGAAAAGAACGGTATCAGGCTTGCGGTTACTGTAATACAAAGTAGGAATGAACCAGCGATATTTACATCCATTTTGTTTTTACGCACTGTATTTGCGATCTGTAGTTGTTGAAGGCATCATAATGCTTCTAGCATTCTTAGAAGCAAGTAATACTCCATTACATCATTAGCCCGTTATCGTTCCCTTCGTATTTCGCAGTTTCGTTATAACTTCTGAAGAAAGCTTCTAGTGAGCTGTCTTTACATAACATCCTTTTCTTATTTGTACCCCTAGCATATACCGACAACGTTTGGCCGAAAAAAACTGGAACACCCTATATAATATCTTCTAGAATGGACTTACGCGCCTACGCGTAGGTGAACATTGCTAAACTTTAAACGCGTATTCTTTAACACGTTGAATAGCACAGTGAAAACAGTCACTTCTGGGCAGACGCAATAAATATACTATTTTGAATGTAAATCCTAAAGGAAAATATTCGGGTATTCAGTCGTGTGTGTATATTCCTATGTTAATGTTACAACGTGAAAATTGTTCAGGGTTGTGTAATAATAAATAGTTATTTAATTAAATTAAATTTGAAGTGCCGGTCACCGGGGACCCCCGCGGTATTCATCGTGTTAAAGTTTCTTTTCCAAAACGGTGTATATAGTGTACAAAATGTAATGGACAGGGTTTTTTTGAAGCGAATCTACACGGGAGTTCTTTATTTTCAGAATGGTATGAGTCACTCTTCCGAAGAAAGTGAGTTAGCAAGGTTCGCTACCACCGTTCAGTTGGAGAACCGTTCACCAAATGCTACTCTATTTTTAGTGGTCCAATTAATATTTACTTAAATATTTATTATTATTAAGAGTTGATCATGCATATGTAGAATGTATTAAAGAACCAACTGAATATTCCAAATAATGTATCACACTCATCTTTCATTTACGTACAAGTGACGGGTTATTTTTAATGAATGTGTCCCAAAAAGGTTATACCACCCGAAAACTGTAGATTCTCCATACTAAAACAAATCGAAAAGATTTTCAATCACTTATATCTCGAAAGGAAGTCACAGATTGTAAAAATGGCAAAGAACATTTAAATTTGTTCTGGCCTGAAGAATGTACAGTTTTCGGATTATACAACCTTTCTGGGGCATCCTGTATGTGAGGTTGTTCTCTACTGAATATAAAGTTTTATAAATTCGCAAAATTTGTGAATTATTTAGTTGAATTCAATTTGAGGTGACAGTTATCAAAAACTCCTGCGGCAGTCAACGTTTTCACTAACTACTGTTACTTTACCTAAATACTGTTAACAGTAGATCGGTGATTTTTGTCGACACTCATACAGGGAATCGAAACCGAAGTAATTAGGATTCAGTTCCGGTTACGGTTAGAAAGTTAATTGTATTATGTGTTACGACCCCTCTCCACCGAAACTCACACAGAATTTCGGTTTAAATTCCGCTTGAAACCGAAATTCCAACCGATATCCAATACGGGCAGAATTACGGTTCTCGCTCAGGAACCGAAATTCAAACAGTCAAAATTGCGGCGTCCGCTCAGCGACCGGAACTCAGGAGATCATAATTTCTGTTCAGTTAAAATTACGGTTCTCGCCATAAACCAAAATATAACTTGTTCTGAATTTCGATTTTTATTTCGGCTTTGACTCCATTTGCCACATAACATGTTGGAAGTCACCATGAAAATCAAAACGTGATTTAGGCGTGCAAACAGTTGCATACGTTGAAAACGTTGCCCCATTGTTTTTGATAATTCAATTATTTTTATTGTTTCTCGTTATTCTTTTATTGTTACATTTGAATAAAGCATTGTCACAGCCCAGAGTTTAAATCGAATATAATAGAGTTCTGCTGGAGTAACCAAATCTTTTGTAATCCTATACCTGGGACAAACGCGAATAAATTAATATACGCTCCGTTGACTCAGCTCCTTTCGAACATTTACATTTTAAATCATCCTCAACCTCATGCCTGTATTATATGGCTTTAATTTATTCGAAATACGAGATCGTGCTTGAATTTATACCGTGAAATCTGTAAACGTTTCGCACCATTGCCGACGAAGACTTTAAACAATAGCTACATTTCTATAGAGAGATAAGGAAATGAAATTATAGGTTTGGTGTTTGAATTGTTGTGGAATGTTTCTGTTCGTGGTATGTTTGTAATGTTAATCCAGTATAGCCACTTGAATCGTAAGGTTTACCTGTATACTGGGTTCTGTAATGAGTTTTTTAACCCTTAACAGCTACCATAAAAAAAATCACGTCTACCTTAAAAGCTGTCAGGGGTGAAATTTCAGCGATGATAGCTTATAAGGGTTAATTTTTTGTTTCGATGTCTCTACTATAGCAGTTGTCTATTCATTTCGAGGGGTAGAATATGTCTGTGAATTTTATGAACGGACTTTAAGTTTATCCTGCATAAATAGATTTGATATTCACAAACAATTCACACCACGTTCAGAACTTGACATATCAAGCTGATGAAAATTAATATTATCGTAAGTACTCAAATGCTCCATGTGAGTACACCCAAATGTTCAATTTTTCGAAACAGTGCCTCTGAATCCGTTAACTACTTGTGTCCATGACATATCTCCATCCACCTAATTGGTAGCGCCAACTATTTATTTATTAAACCAATCACTTCTTTTTTTTAATTTATTTATTTAGAGTCGTATGCACCTCATTGGTTATTAGCGACTACTATATTACACTATTTACATTATATTAGATTTATTTACTGTACTATACTATGCTTATATGCTATAATTTAAATATAAGATATACACAGTGCACATTGCTGTACTATAATATATACATACATTACATATCATGAATATAGTGTATTAGTTTGTACTATAGATTGATTCATAATTGACCATTTCTGTATTGCAGCTAGATTAATTGTAGAAGGTTGGTGTCTTTTAAAAACTGTAAGACGCTTTTTACTATTTTTTTATTGTTGATTAAGATTGATTTGAAATTCTATGGGATGTTGTCGTTTTTTCTATCGTTTTCGTATTTTGGACAATCAATTAGTACGTATTCCACAGTGATTTTTGTGTTACAGGCATCACAATTCTTCGATTCTTCTTTAGTGATTAGAAGCAATTGAATGAGATTTGCATGCTCTATTCTTAGACATGTGAGTACTGTTTGATGTTTTCTGTTGAGTGGATTAGCGAGAGAAAGATTTCTTTCGCTGTATTTGGACGAAAAATAGCCGTTAAGACAAAATTCTGCCGACGAAAATATCGCCGCGAAAATCCGCATATCGCTGACGTAACCTCGACGTGAGCTTTATCAGTAAAATCTTCGGTGATTTCAATGTGGCCCAATGAGGCATCAGTCTCGCGCAGCGTCCTCGTTCATCATCGGCAACTCGAGCGTCAGCAGCATTTATCATCGAAATAGGGCGTCTCGATCATCCAGACCGGGTGCTCCATCATTAGAAAACTGCTCGCAATTTCTCGCAGTTTCGCCTGCCTATTCATCGAACGGCCAATTTTCGGTGGCAAGAGAAAAAAAACCGGTCGCGAGTGCGGGGTGGCGAAGACGCACAGTCGAGCAGCCCGGTGGAATAGACTTTTTAATTTATCGCTCGTAGGAGCAGATTACCGCTGATTGTGCCCGCGAGGAAAAGAAACGGCGACAGAATGGGACAGGAACGAGGAAGGCAGACGGCCGCGCGATTTATCAATTTCACGGGGACAAGGGAACTTTTTAAATTACATCGCGCTGATCAGCCTCGTCTTTCTCTCATTTTCCCAATCTATCTTGTCCGGACTCCTCCTTCCGCTACCCTTACGACTCGGACAAGTTCCTGGCTCCCAGGCACGGGCAATCTGTTCGTCGTCGCGCTACGTGGACAATACTTATTGCGCATCGAGCAGCTCGATCCTCTTGCTCCGTTTAATCCGATTTGTTTCTTACGCTTCAACGCCGCCCCCCCTCGCGCTTCCGGGACGTATTTCCCGTGCTTAAGTAAGCGGCATGAAATTCGAGGAAGAAGAAACAGACGATCGTGAATCATGGATCTATGCTGAGTGCCGCTATCGCGTTTTAGCTGATTGTTATCGCGCCGGCCGTCCGTTGCCACATATTTCAAGCGTAAATGGAAAAATGGATTGAACGTTTTTTAACGATAACCAATGACCCAGCGTTTTTCCACGATCACGGGAGTGTCCTGATTCCACGATATCGCCGATCATCCGGCTATGGTGAAAAAATAAAACACGGCGATGACGTTTCCACCGATATCCGTGGATTTTCTACGCGTTCCATTGTTTTAAGGATATTTGGCGAAGGGAAGTTCGCACACAATTACGGCAACGTGAACTGTGCTTTTTGTGGCGTCATTTTTGTTACGTATACATATGTAGGTTTATGCGTTCATGTCTGTGTGTTTAATCTCTGTTACTTGACCAATGACAGAGCGTTTTCCCCGATCACGGAAGCGTCCTGATTTTGTAATATCGTTGATCATCCGGCTGTCGTGAAAAAGTAGAACATGGTGATGGCTTTTTGTCGGCGATATTTATAAAATTCCTGTGGGTTCTACTCCTTTGAAAATGTTTGATGAGAAGTTAGCAAACAATTGTGGCAACGTGAACTGTGATTTTTGTGGTTTCATGTAGTTATGTAAATGTAGGTTAATGTATTTGTGTCTGTGTATCTTAACACGTTGACTGTCATAGTGAAAACTCCCATACCTGGTCAGACACACCATAATATTCCATTTCATACACTAATCACAAAGAAAAAAACATGAAACTATTCAGTTCCACAGTCTGGACCTTGTACATATTTTTATTACAATATTAATTCTATTAAAAACTTTAATAAAATTGGTAATTATTCAAGTAAATATAATTCAATACGTCGGTCACCGGTGATCCCCACGGCATTCAACGTGTTAATGTATGTTACAGTGTCTTGTAATACTCTTTAGAAAACGGTCAAGTTTTTACGACTTTAAACTATGTGAAAGGAGTTTTATTGTTTTTTGAAAGTTGTGCACGGTGATCTGTTCGTGTTTGAACTCGAAGTCGACGGTAACACACATACCGAATTAACTTCGTGTAAGTAGTTCCAGAGTTGAGATAAAGTGAATCGTTCTTTTAAGTTGAGGTTTATTTACGAGTTGTTTCTTTAGGTTCAACTTCACAACATCTGAGCGACAGGGTGACGGTGCAGGAAAGAGTGATGCTGCGTACAATGGTTCGAGTTACAAATTTGTCCTCTACGGTCGATCTGGGTCGGAAAGGTAATTCGTAGTGTTAGGGTTGTAGATTACGACATATCAGTTAGTACTGAGTTGGAGTGACTTCGCTTTAAACTATTAAATATTGGGAGAGTTCCAAAATCCCAAAAATCATAAACTCTACGAATTGTTAGTTATGCTAGTTATTTTCAACACTGAAAATGGCTGGCCTGGTACGGTAGTACTGTACAGTTTGTCTGTATGAATACTATAAGTATCTGTCTTGCAATTAGAGTGCATTGTGATGTTGTGTCTAATGTGTTGCACATCTGACTCGTGATTCGTTTAATGCAAAATGAATTTGTGGATATGTGACTGTTTGAAATAATCAGTGACGCAGTGCTGGCAATAAATTTCCTAAAGATACACGTGGAACATTGATACATACATTCGTATTCAAACGTAAACATAGCTTTACATACTAATTTTAATTACTGTCAGATGCATACATCTCGATATTAAATGATCGGAATGGTAGGGTCATTAAGGTCGTTGAATTTGTTTTTTATGCTCTATGAGGATACACAAAAAAGATAGGACTCCATTTAAAAAACTAAAGGCGACCTTGTTAACTTAGAAAAAAAAAATCTATGAAAAATATACGGCAGTTAGCTTGTAGGCCCCTCTAAACCAAGGTATTAACACTTGACTGCCATGGCGGTCACCGGTAACCGACACCTCACATTGGACATAGTTAAATAATTATGGATTCTTACATAATTCTAACAAAACTGAAAATTACATGAATAGTATAGAAACAAGCGTATACGATTATACCGAGTGTTAAAAAAAGGGGACCGATACTTAAAGGGCTCATAGTACTCACCGAGAACAGTAAAAAATTTCTAATCAATATACATAGGTCCTAAAAACAATCCTTTCGGTTTAAAATCAATTTTTATTGTTTATTAGCGTTGGATATCATGAGTGAGTCTCTTCAATGCATCATTTGCAAAGAGACACTTGTCGAAGATTGGGTGCAGTGCATCAAATATGAAGATTGGGCACATGTGGAGTGCACAGATCAAGGAATTAATACTCATTTCATTTATGATGTTTGTAAACAGAAATTTTGAGTAAACATCTTCTATTCTAACATATAAATATCTTTTGACTAACATTATTAATCATTTAGACCCAAAACTCTACTAACCAAGCGGCTGGTCGGTACTGAACGACAATTTTTCATCCGCTACAAATTACAACTTTTTTATTTTTACTGATTATCAACACTTATTATCAAATTTCAGAGAAACAATCTCCCTCCTTTTATGAAGTTACATTTATACTACAAATCACTTTTTGTAAATTTTGTTTTTATCGAGACTAGCCTAAGTTACAGTAAAAAAACTTAGAGTGGTCGGTACTGCATGACTCTCCCCTACTTTATATTAAAAACAATAAGTAGTATCGCCTGTGACTAGGCATGACTGCTTCCACTGCGGCATTGAACGTGTTAAAAAAAAGAATTCGCACTGGCCCAATAGTAACGGAAAAAATTAAGGTGATCAAGTTACGTCGTCCACCCTGTATACTTGCATAAAAATCTGCAGTCCAAATATCAAGTAATCCTTTCGAACGTGCGTTCGTTGAAAGGATTTCGCGCGAGTGCACTTTCCCAGCGTCAATCCAACCATTTCGCGAGCGGATAGTCGCCATTTCGGCGCGAGTTCTCCACGTCATCCTCGTGGATCCGTCGTAAAGAAGTTTCCAAACGGCTCGTAATCGAGAGGATGGCCAAAGGACTTCCTCTGGCAGGTATATATACGCGCCAGCATTTACCGTGAAAGCCTTTGTTCGATTTAAGGCGGCCCTTTTTCTGTGTCTTCCGCGTAACGGCACGTCTCCGTGCTCGCGAGGGACGAGGGCCGGGCATCAGATAAGTTAAAGCTGCGTCAGACATCCCTTGAAACTTTAAGATTTCTTGCTACGACTTTGTCGTAACGTTAAGACGTCCAAATCCCCGTGGATCGATTTTTATTCGAGGCTGCGTATAATGGGAACGCTGGAAAATTCGATGACGAAAAAGTGAAGCTGACATGAACTTTTTAGAAACGAAGATACACTGCTGTCCATACGTATTAGGACACTTGCAAGTTTTATTGAATATGTGATATTTCATGTAATTTATATACTGCTGCTGTTTCATAGTAGATTGAACACACCCTTAGCTTTAATAATTGGATTTTTATTCGAGGACGCGTATAATAGGAGCGCTGGAAAATTCGATGACGAAAAAGTGAAGCTGACTTGAACTTTCTGAAAACGAAGATACACTGCTGTCCATAAGCATTAGGACACTTGCAAGTTTTATCAAATATGTGATATTTCATCTAAATTTTATGCTTCTGCTGTTTTATAGTAGATATATCATACACTTGGTTTTATTAATTCGTTACACAGGGTGTTCGCGCTTAAATTTTACGAGCCGTTATTTCCTGACATATCGGAGATACAAAAAATTGTTTATATGAAAGTTACAACTAGTAAATGTACCCGCTATGAGGGGCCAAATTATTTAGTGAAAATGATTTTGTTTTATATTATTATTTTAAAAGATATGAAGGTCTAGTTCGATTTTTTTAAATGAGACAATATATTTTTCAGATTATTTGATTTCGGTAACACTTAATATTAGTAATACCATTAATATTTTCATTTTCATTTATCTGTCGACGACTTCATGCAGCTAACCTAACTTCATAAATATATTAGATAAACATTATTCACATTTTTGTTACAACATTTTAACAAAGTACTTATGGATACATATTCATGTACCATTTTTAGCTCATTAATTCTCGTAATATATACTGACACAGATTGACGGGAAATACCTGAGACACTCTCTGTACAAGTCCTGAAAAAGTAGATTCTTATATGTGAACAGTCATTGTAGTGACTTTGAGAACTGGTTTTCTGCTTCAATTAATATTCGAAATATACGCTTCTCGCATGGAGCCAAAGAATTAAACAATGAATTAATAGAAGAATTGTCGTTCCACACCCGCATACACCGCTTCACACTCCACACAATCGAAATTAGAACTCTCGGTCGAATAACGCGGCGTACGGTATACCGATCAAGTTCATTTTTATCGAAACGCCGGGAGTTTCGAGGCTGACAGGATTAAAATGATTGAATCACGAGCGCGGACGATATTCTATGACGACGGTGTGCTGGAATGCATAACGCGAAGTGCTTCGAATCGCGTTGATTAAATAAGCGGCTGCAAACACGCTCTAATTCCATTAAAAAATGATTTCCACGATTTCGTTAACGGCTCCCTGCTAATCGTGTCCATTCCACTGTCCCGATGGTTGAAGGACCGAACGATTCGACGGCTAATTGATGGGAATTTTTGCATAGAGACCATTTTAATCAAATTCAGACAAGCCGATCGGAACTTCTGCTCGTTTCCAGGAACTTTAATAAAGATTCTGGCTGGTTTCCTTCTCAGAACTAATTACGCACGGCGTGTTGCTTAATTGACTTGGATTCTCCCCTGGTCCCCAGCCAACAATTTCCACTTCGTTTACCAGCGGAAGATCCTCGCGAATATTATTGTTTTTGCTTTTGTTGATGGTGGAATTCAGTACTGTCGATTATTTTTATTATTTCAATAATAATAAAACAAGTAATGTAGGTGTCGAAATGTTAATTATAAATTAAAATTGCCACTAGCAAATTTTGTTTTATTTCTATGGCGAAAGATTTATGCATATTTTGAAGGGAAACCACAGTCTTTTTATTTCTATGGTTGGTAACACGTTGACTGCCATGGGGGTCATCAGAAACCGGCAGCTTAAATTATATTTAATTAAATCACTATTGATTTTTACTGTATTCTGAGAAAATTTATCATTGTAACATTAATATAGGAAACCGTGTATAACACTGAATACTTAAATAGTTCTTTCTTTTACGATTTATATATAAAAAAAAACTTTGTGTCGCGTCTGACCAGCAATGGCTGTTTTCACTGTGGCATTCTACGTGTTAATAACCCTTGCAACAGTTGATGGGGTTATATAGTTTTATTTATTTGTAATAAATTAAATAAAATGACTCTGTGTTGCTCAAAAATACTATTGGTTATCTTGATGCGTTCCTGTCATTTGATATTTTTTTGAGACTTGTGGGCAATTTATGGCGATTCCTACTTTGTTCGTACTTGGTACATTCGATTAGCACGTATTTTATGGAAATTTAAGTATTGAAAATTTCACAAATTCGTGGGACACCTTTCTGGATATAGTAAGGATTTTCTTACCTTATTATTATTAATTTACTAACATACCGTACCAGTAATTAAAAGACGAAGAGTATAATTAAAATATGTAATAATAGCAATATGTCTTTATTGCATTAACCATAAATACATGGTAACACGTTCAGTGCAACACTGAAAGCAGCCATATTTTTGTTAGTTAATCATAACAGTATTTATTATTTTTTGTATAAATCATTATAAAAAACAAAATTTGTGTGTTCAGTACTGTTCTTGTGATTCTACGTTATCGTAACAATGTGATAGTTTCTTAGATTTTTGTAATAATTAATAGTCATTGTATTAAATTAAACTTAAAGCGCCGCTTACCGGAAAGCCCTACGACTGTCAAATTCAGTGGAAATTTCAGTGCCTAATCAGACACAGAATTGAAATTCTATAAAGACTTCAAATTATTATTGCATAGTATCAAAGTGAAACTAATTGAATGATTTGACCAATCTTCAATAATAGTTACTACTTATTAGATTAAATAGAATTTCATGTACAATTTCCCGTACGAAACGTGTTACAGTAATAAAAAAATTTGAAAAAAGACGGACACAGTAATACGCTTCTATTAATCTAACTTGAAAGCGCACAAAACAATAATAAAAGATATATAACAAGTATATGAAGAGGGAACTAGAAATGAAAACGAAAGAAAAGAGAAAAAGAGTATACTTTTTAATATGAAAGAAGGTGTAAATATCCGTTTATTTTATTTTTTCATTTCGCACCAACAAAGTCACAATTGCATACCTGAAACAAAAAAAAATGAAACGGTCTTATGGACCTCCCCTCATAGTAATAAAGAAAACAGAAACGTATGTGATATGTAATAAATGTAGGATTTCTCCTGTTTAAGTCCAGATATTATGACCAAATAATAAATTGATTCATCTTCTAGGGTGAGGGGTTCAGTAACTATTGTGCATGAGTTTAACAAGCAAACAGAATTGAATAAAAATAGAATAATAGTTAGATATATAAAGATAGATAAAAATACAGAAAACTGAAATAATATAAAGGCACGCAGACGACTGTTCTGTTCGGCGAATGTTCGACAGTTCTATGCAACCCTCGCGCCTTTCTCCCCTGTTTTTACAACGGCGCCAGGGCGCTTGACTCTAGCCTAAACTCTGACGTCGCCAGCCCGCTTGTCTTAGGCCTAAACGAAACACATGGCCCACCTTGCCCAAGACATTCCTAGGCATCCCACATAAATGTTTTTAACACTAACTGTACCGGCACTTCAGATATACATATTCTTACCGTAACCGGTCATAAACAAGCCAGGTGATGAATTTTCCTCAGTAAAAAAAGTAGCACAAGAAAACAAAAATTGAGAAATTGCTTAATCAGATAATATAACAATTTACATAAAGTTAGATGAACAAAAGAAATAACAATGAATGTACAGTTTTAAATTAAATTTTGAAACAGGTCATTTGACCGGGCCTGGTGCGGTTAGTGTTAATGCGTTACGTAGTTAGAATGTGAGCTATTCGATTAGTCAAAAAATATGATTATCTGGTCAATCTGTCACTAATTATTCCGAATAATCAACATCCTATTATAAATCGAACTCTTTCTTTCCACAGTGAAAAAATCCGTAACCAGTCAGACGTGCAAGAAATTCTTCTAAATAACATCATTGAAAACAGGAAGATTAACTTGTGTGATGATAACACCTTCTGTACTATATTATCATTGCAGCATTAACCCTTGAACTGCTATCAGCGCCTATAGGAATTTAATAAATCCGTTCACCGTGTTCTGTCGACGCCCATAGGCGTTCAGGGCAATGGCTGACTGTGGACTACTGCGGTTGTCCCGCACGCAGCATTCACCTCGTTTCCAGTAGCCCGCAATCAAAGGGTTAATGTTACTTAGAATATTAAAAAGGTTATTTGAAACATGGTTTACCATAATCATCCATGAGAAGGTATTTCTACATGAAAATATATCGAACCGATCATTGTTTCTTAGAATGACTAAAATGAACACAGAGGGAATAGCCATGCATTGCTAAATGTTTATTTCAATATCAGCAGGGTATAATCCGTTGTTATTTGTCTTGGCCGGCGCGCTTGTATATTCGTCGATACGAAACGTGACCGGTCGTTGGTTCCAGGGATAACAGAAACCACGAGACTCGATTATATACTCCACCGAATTCACGGGAAGACCTTCAATTTACGAGCGAAATCTTTCGCATAACGTCAGGCCAATCGATGCGCCCTCATCATGATTATCGTAAATCGAACCACAATTTTTCCAAACCCACTTGAACCAATTAATCCTTTATACCGCCGTGTGACTTGGAAGTTACATAGTTATAAATCTATACTTTTTAAGTCTTATTTCGTTTATTTATCACTATGTAGAATTATAGCCTACGACTGTTCTGTCACCAAGGAGTCTGTTCGTTTATTATTATATATATTTTTCTTTATATCCCGTAATACAAACTTTATCATTTATCTTTATTATTTGCCTGATGTATCATTTTAGTCATACGCAAAAAAATTCCGGTTATAGAGGGTTAAGACGTTGAGCGCCACAGTGGAAAATCCTACAACTAGTCAGACACGCAAAAATACCTGTTTATTAACATGTTTCGTTGAATATATAAATGTTTATTTATTTAATAGTATACTTCTTATTTTGTACTATCATTGTAACATAGATGTAGCTCCAAATTTCGTTGGGGTAATTAGTTATGTGACGAAACTGGAATTGATATGCGAATCACCGGTTATACATAGGGTGGCCAATGTGTTAATACTGGGTTAGTGCACACGACATTGCCATTTTGAATGGGCAAGTTCAAATAAATAATTCTTTTACATCTTGCAATTTTATCTCATCAAAATAATCACCATCAGCTTACACACATCTTTCCCAGCGTTCGAGTAAAGCATTTACGCTCTTATGGTAGAAATTACTGTTCTTTGACGACATGAATGTTGCGAAAGCATTTTTTATAGACTCTTCACTTGTGAATTGTTTGTTTCTTAAAGAAATTATAAAATTTTCTGAATAAATGTCAATAGTTGAAATTCTATTATAGTTTAGTAGTCTGTTAAAAATGAAATTATAATGAGTGAGCGGTATAAAATATTACAGGAATTTAGAAAAAGAATGCTGTTTCGTGGATGTGTAGGCAAAGAACGTGTCAACTTTTCAAATGAAAATTCCAAAATAAAGTCATAACGAAATTCTACATCATTTAGAAAATTCGTGTACGTCGCAACCAGAGTCGCTTCTTCAAGATTTCACATGAAGAATTAACGAATAAAGTTTTAACAGAGGAATTTTAAGTTATGTTAATAATCAAAATTTAATTGTACACGAAAACAGAACGAGTAAATGGTATATAATATTACATCTAAAAAAATGCTCGTTTTGTTATACCGTGGACACTGAACGTGTCAATTGTTTAAATAAAAATTCAAATGTGAAATCTTAACAAAATTTTACATTATTAAGAAAACTCACCGTAAACTTCGGAAACTGAGTCATCTTTTCAACTTTGAAGCGCAAAATTATCGAGCAAAGTTTGAACAGAGGTATTCCAAGTCAGGTCAGTAATCGAGATTCTATTATAGTCCAATAGTCTTATAAAAACGAGAACATAATCAATAAACATTATAAATTATTACAATTTAAAAAAAAATAGTCGTTCTTTTGGTGAACAATGCGGGGAATGAACTCTTCAAATAAAAATTTCAAAATAAAGTCTTAACGAAATTCTACATCATTAAGAAAAGTCGGGTACGTCGCAACCACAGTCGCCTCTTCAACTTTTCAAATGTGGAACTGGCGGGCGAAGTTTTAACAGAAGAATTCCACGTGACGTCAATAATTCAAGTAGTTTTCTTTGTAGTAACGAGGTAGCTCGCGAACTATTTTTGCATTTTCAAAAGAATCGTCGTATATTCTCGCGGTGTCGCACAGACCGTAGACTTGTTTCGAGCCTCAGCTTCTTCTCGATTTTCTCCTCTCCTCTCCTCTCTCGCTCTTCCTCTGGTGAACGTCTACGCCCATGAAAGACGTTTCCCTCTGCTCTCGTCGCAGTCGTCGCCGTCGTCCTCCTCCTCGTCGTCGTCTTCGTCAAGTAGGGGAAAGTTTCATTCGAGTATCCGGCGAAGTGCACCGTTATGTACATCTACATAATACATACAGACGTATGTATGTGCACATGCATCTTTCACGGAGCCAATATAAAAGTGTGGCCTCACTTTCGGGATATCGGCAAAAGGCTATGAACTTAAACGCACTCGAAGAACGCCGAGGGAGAAGAAATTATATTGCGCTACGTTAAACACAGAGTGTGCCTATCGATAGCATGACTCCGGAGACGTACAATGATCCTTTGAAACCATTTTTCTCGTTGCTCGAGTAGTCGAATTTTATGATCTCAGTAATATCGATCGACCCGAAAGTCTTTAACCCTCATCTGTCCCTCATTTTCACAACTTAATTTGTCCCTTGATGTCCAATTAACACAATAGTAAAAAATTAATACAATGAAAAGATAATTAATTAAATTTGCAAATTCTTTTATTGGCAATAAAAATATGAAGTTTCTGTAGATTCAGTAAGTGCATTCAGGCATAAGATTGTTCACATTATTCACAAATAATAAAGCGATGTGCAAGGGGTACTGTGGGACTTAAAAATTGACTTAAACAGTGAGACGTGAGTTGATATATAAAACTATATATATATATATATATATTAAAATAATAAAGCAACACAATACATAACTCCTCACAAATATACTCCACGCAAAACTCTCCACGCAATGTTCTCCACTTATCTCCTCAATCGGTTCCCTTCTGCTCTCTGACCCGGAGATCCCAAAAATCTACACAAACACATACACACATATTTCGCAAGCATTTCCACACCAGATTCATACAGAGGAGCTGCATTCCCAGAAAGTCACACGATCCATTCGACACTTGACTTCTAAGAACGCACGCACGTTTCACACCACGTATCCCAACAATCCTTCCGCACTTTTCATTCATACGTCTAAATAGTTCGCCTGCCTATCTAGACGGTCCTCGAGACTAAACGACAAACATACAAAAATATTCACCAACTCCACAGTACTTTTACACATTTACCGCATTTTTGTGAGACATGTGTCAAATTGATACAAGGGACGGATGAGAGTTAAATGAGGGGGTAAAAATTATGGTGGTGTAAGTCATCTTTCTTTTTTTATTGAGGTAATTTGAATCTCCATAAGCAGATTATTTTGCAATACAGCGTTCAATATACAATATAAAATACAAATAACGCACGACGACTTGCAGGTACATTATTTTCTTATATTGTTATGTTACAGTTTTTCAGAAATGAATACATGAGGTTACATGTTGCTAAAGTAAATTTGGATAGTAATACATTACATGACAGCGGAAGATAATGATTTAGTTTTTGCAGTTTCTTTATTAACTTTCATATCTGCCCTCCAAATATAGGACATTGCCATAGTACGTGGTCAATATCTTGCAATTCGTGGCCGCGTTGACACTGTGGATCATTTATTAAACCTATTTGAGCAAATGAGAAGGCAAGATTATAGTGTCCTGATGTGCATCTGTTGATCGTTGTTATAATTTCACGTTGAAGATTTCTGTTAACACACCACAGCTTTGCTTTCCAATTGTGAAAGTGTTTAGAATAGTTGGCACCTTTGGTTAAGCCTTCTTTTTCGATGTTATCATAGGTGTTTTTTATTGCTACTGATTTAGCTAATTCCTTTAAATCTGTGAAGGGGATTTGAGGAGAGTTTATTGATGCTCTATTGGCTGTCCTTTTTGATAATTTATCTGCGTTCTCATTTCCCAGAATCCCTATATGTGCCGGTATCCAGTAAAATTTGATTTTGCTGTTATTTGAAGTTTTTGTAGAGAATTCAAAAACTTTTCTTCTTATTTCGAGGATATATGGATTAGTTTTTATGTTTATATTAGCATGTATCAAGGACAGTAGTGCACTAAGGGAATCAGTGAAGATAAGAACGTTTTGGTTACGGTGACTTAAGGCGATTTCTACAGCTTCGTTTAGAGCAATACATTCATCAGTAGAAATTTATGAATCTTTGATTATGCTTCTTACTACCGTCTTGTCTAAATCGCTGCACACGTGTGTAAATCGTCTAGTCCTCATTTTGTGGAACAAAAGGTTTCATTAGATTGATTGTAATGAATTCCACGGTCACATGTTAATGATCACAGCGCGTTGAATATTGCCACGAGGTCTTATAATAAGTAGTTGGAACCACTTCGTTCTTCAATTAACAGACATGTATAGATTTTATCTATGCACGCAAGTAAATATCTTAAAAAACTTCACCTACACTAATATGGCTTCCACTCCCTCAAATGTGACTTCAAGCGTAAATATTTCAACGATGACACTCGTTTTTATTATCGATAGGCTGAACATCAATTTTGGTATTCTTATTCGACTGCTTCAATAGTTCTTCAACTCAATTTTCAACAAATTTCTATTGTGTTAAAATAATTCATTTTAAGTCTATTACAGGCGATTGGTATCATTGAATTGTTCGTCAATTAAGAGATTGTCGAGCCACTTGAATAGGTAGCAGCTAATGTATACAATAAGTTTTCAGTTACTCAAACGCCAACATGACATTTTTTCACCCAATATTGTACCTAATTTACAAAATTATTGGACACAGGTCTTTGCTGTGATAGATCAAATTTTTGCTGAAAAATTCAAAATAATATCGCTGTGATATTAATGTAAATTCAGTTAAATAGCGAATGAAACTTCCTTATTGTTAGTGAACGATATTAATGCCATATCAGCCATCATACTGTTGTGAGGTCAATTTACCTCCAAAATTACTAAGATTTTTTTACCTTACTTTAATTCGTATAGTCATATTGGAGTCATTATGTTCACAAAAGTGATGAGAAATTTTGAAACTTGTCGATAAACAATAGCTTTGAAAATGTAAAAGAATAAGATGTATAAACCAGTCTACAAATTAATAATGCAGTACACGAGTTTTAAACGAGTAATATAAATAAACCCCAACCACTTATCACGATTTCATAAGTCGTATCTATACATTAAGTGCACGCGTATTATACTTGAATGCAGAGCCCCAAATGAACCAAATTTATTCTACTACAATTTTGCACAATCAGTATTAAAAAATTACTTCATCTGACAATCGTACGTAGCATTCCGTAATTTAATATACTGCCAGCCCTTTATAAATGATTAACTTCATATTTGAACAGGTCACTGATAATGACTCAAATTTAATTTACTCAAAAAACTACTAATTTCTATAAATACTTGAGAAAAGGTGCTGTTACAATGGCAATACATATAAACCAACAGGTGCATGATATAATAATTAAATATTTTCCCTATAATGATTCATAATTTTCATATTTTCCCTATAACGATTTCCTAAAAGTCACTACGAGGGGACGGTTGTTGAGGACAGATGTTCTTCTATAATTACAATGATTCGAAACATTCAAATTCGTTTTCCCTAAAATCGTTCTTTTTGAGTTACATTGCCGTTCATAAGTTTTAGGACACTTGCCATAAATCAGTGACAAGAGAGTAATAAAATAAAAAATCCTGCACTGACCTTTCCAATCTCCCGATTTGAACCCAATTAAAAAAATGTAGAATTAACTGGATTAAGAAATAAGACAAACCAGCACAAAATCAAAATCTGCCTTGTGGAGTCACTTGTAAGTGAAATAGGAAACACACAACTAGAATGCGAAACTTGGTGGAAATCGTAATGAAGAAACGAAGGGGCTGAATTAGTGCAATGATTCGATGTTAAATTAATTTCCATGCTAAGATTTGGGATATAGTATTGAATATAAATTTCCTTTATAGTATAAAGTATAGAATAGAGCAATGTCTATTCGTATTCTCCAATGATTTCGTAACTTTATTCAGATTGCAGAGAACTGATTTCAGAACTGCCCTAATATTTACGGACGGGGGTGTAAATCATCGTTGCAGCAAATGAGCGATATGTACATATTTTACAAAAATAAAACAGTAATCATGCCATTAAGTCATTTCAAAAAAATTCATCCCATCTCATAGAAGTACGCAGAGACTTTCGAGACACTCTGTATAGCATTTTCCGCGGTGGCGGTGAAACTGAAGCGGAATATCAGGGTGCGAGGTGAGAAAGGAAACGGCACGGAGGGAACATAGTGAAGGTGTTCCCTCACGAAGTCGCGTTGAATATGAAAAGATTAAAGGGAAAGACAGCGGGACTGTATTGTGCGAGCGAGGAGACGGAAAAGAGCAAGAGTCTGGAGGGGATCAAGAGACGAGAAAAAAAAAAAGGAGAACTCGAGGAAAAATTGGCTGCAGGTAACGGGATTAAGAGTGCTACTGCACGCCCGTTACTGGGATCATCCCGCAAGAAACTTTGCACTTGGCAACTTTTAATGCCCGCCCGCAAAATCTTACCCTCCCCCCGACGCCTTTCCGTCTCTGTTTTGGCGTTACGCCGTCTTCCGTTTTTCTTTACGCATACTTTCTGGTTACGGACAGGGGCTTAGATCGGAACGATTCTTCCGGCAAACTTTACACGTCGAGAGCAAGTTGATCCCTCCACCGAGAGGGGGATGAATATTTCGAGCACATCGATGCGTTACACGTTTTACGAGCGCTTTCATGCTAACGCAATATGTAAATCGGATATAGGGCTGGGCGAAATTCATGGTACGATCGAGAGGAGAGTAATTCCGTGTGTTCGAATAAGACGAAATCATGAAATACATTTCTCTTTATGCCAGTCCAAAATTAGCTACGCATTTTAATGAAAGCGGGTGAATTTTTATAAAACGACTTAAGTATATCGTTACTGGTTTATTTTGATGAAAACAGAAGAAGTATATTGAACAAAAATCGGTAAAAACTTGATGTCACAAAACTATTTTGAATTTTTAGGGAAGGTTTCTTCCTATAGACTTATTAATTTTACTGATAACTTTAAAATACCTCACTTCTACAATCAGTCAAGACGTACACCCCTGTCCATAAGTATTAGGACACCTGCTGATCTCACACAAAAGCTGTATTTAATCCAAATTATAGAACTTTCGCTAGATTTATAACATCATGTTACCAGAAATATTCAGGCACATATATTTACTATTTATATAATCAGTTTTCTCATTTATTGCATTTAATTTATTAAAAACGGGATGAATTAAACGGGAAAATCCGAGAGGTCTGTTCAAAATCTAGATTCGACTTATGGAATCATTTACAACGCGGATGAGACCAGATAACAACTGATACAATAGAAAATCTATTAAACGAATGTCAAAATCGGTTAAGGCAGATATATCTATAGGCGAGAAGAAAGTTTAATTTTATTATGCACAACTAGTGAGATCTTTGTTATAATATTGAATGTGCGAATTCTTTATAGTCTAAGGCATCAAACTACATAATTATTCTTAAAGATTTTAATTTTTAGAGTCTAAGATAGCAAACTACATAATAATTCTTAAAGATTTTAGTAATTAATTAACAATATTTCAGGATCACTTCATTTCTCGCAAGTGTCCTAATATTTATGGACGGGAGTGCAAGTCCAAAAATATAAAAAATGAGCTCATTAGCAATGTAGAAAATATTACGAACAATTTACAGTATATTTTGAAGTACCTAATACGTCTACAATGTTTTTCGACGGATAAAGAAATAACTGCAGAAATGCTTAGACTATTGGCATAGATATAATCATTAGTAGATGGACATGCAAAATTTTTTAAAATTCATTCCTAGAATACAAAATTCCGACAAAATTATTATTAAAACAAGCAAAATTATTCGAGATCTCCAGATGGTTCCATTGCAGGCCGACAAGTTCTCATATAGTACCCTGCCACTCCATTACAGGCACCCTCAATTTTAAACGTCTCCTGCAATCTCAGCAAAATATTCGGGTTATGTCAAGTTTGGCAAGTATAATTTTTGTACTGTTAAGTTATTTGGAATGTTGCTAACGACATGAAGTGAGTTTCGTGTACGTGAAATCATTTCATTATTGAACTCTGTATGCTAAAACAAAGTATCTCTGTTTTATCTTGGCCCAGTAATTCTCCTTAAGCCCAATTGAAAACATATGATTCATCATAAAACGCCTGGTTTACCACAGATCCAGTCTCACTAAGGATGTCCTTATGCAAAACATTCAGGAATTGTGGCATGGTGCACCGGAAATAAAGATCCACTATCAATAGCCATGGAGGCCACACAAAATATTAAAAATTGTTGTGTTCCTTTAATAAAATTGGAAAACAGAGATTTTGGGCTTTTTACTGATAACCATACCGTTACATTTTACATAAGCAGAAACTATAAATAAGCTCCTAAAGTTGAAATTTGTAAACAATATTGGGTGCCCATAATGGAGTGGCAGGGTACTGTATTAGCGACGTAACATGGTTTCCCACTGTCAAATGCTTTGTGTCTGCCGACGAAACGTCACGATGATCCAGCAGTTCGATAGAACCGTTTCAATAGTGCATTCACAGAAATATCGTCGTTAATGGGATTAGAAAACCGATGCGACATTGGGAAGCACAGTCAGGGGTTAGGACTGATTGAAATCTTTGTTCACGAGCTCTCTGGTCTCGGTAAAAGGTAACGTCCCAGTGGAAGGAAAGGATTTTCCGTATTCTCGTCGCCGGAGGATCCGTGCGAGTCCAATCTCGACCTCAAGGAGCTACGTGGAAAAATTCGATTCTAATCTCGATCTCTCGCCGCTTTCTTAGCATCTCCCGGGAGGATCCATTGACACCGATGGACGTGTTCTCCTCGCTTCTCTTTTCTCATTCTCCTGTAGCTGCTGCGTCGAAAGGGTCGGACACGAGGAAGACGAAGGACCAAGCCGGAAAAAAGAAAGGAGAGAGCGAAGCGAGAGGAAGAGGAAGAAAAACGCTCGCGTCGATGGGAAAATACTGCAGTGATCTTAGAAATGAGGTCGATATACCCGCTTCCGTGTCTCGATTCTGTCGACGATTTCGCCTCGCAGCGGCGCAGGTTCAAGCAGCGAGCGCAGGGAAGGATAACGTATAACTTCGTGGAAAGGACGGCTTTCCGGAATGAAATTGCAAAGCCTCCTCGCAGATCCTCGACACCGTATCGGAATCGAGGGAACTTCGTGGCCTGTTCAATTTTTATGGCCGATCTCGTTTTTCGATGAACTTGCTTAAAGTGCTTTCTGACCGAAAGATGTTCTGCTTGCGTTGGTCACGTGACTTCGAATTCCAGTCAGTACTTTAAAACGGTGTGTACCATGGCGAACATACACGATGAGTCAGTAGAAACTGCCGTCTCAAATAATTTCTGTGGTAATGTTAGGAAAAATTGTTGAATAAAATACGTTGTGTTTGGAGGGCTTCATATAATAAAAGAATATAATCTGTTATGCTGGTCATGTTTTGGAAAATTTTAAGTGACCTTGAAATTACAAATTCCACTATGCACTATGAATTACTATGAATCACTGCAAAACGTCTCATAAACATGCATTGAATAATCAATATTAATCAAGATATAAACAATTTTTCAATATTAAATTATTTACAGTTTTGATTATTATTAATTTTTCGACTCACGTTTATTAGACATTTACTATTCAGTTTGTCGAATATTATCTATCTTTTAATTAATAGTGCGTAGTGCAGTCTGAACATTTCAAGGTCAGTTTAAATCACCTTTTAATCACGTTTCTCCCCTAACATTTTTGCTAATTGTAATCAGAAACGAGGTTTGACTTCCAGTTGCGTGGACCATCCTGTATTCTTCTTTCAATCAATGACCTTTTTCCCCTAGCAATTTTTTCTAATTGCAATCAGAAAACAGGTATGAATTCCAGTTACGTGGACCATCCTGTATTCTTTTTTGAATCAATCACCTTTTCCCCCTAACATTTTTCTCTAATTGCAATCAGAAGGGAGGTATAATTTGTTCCAGTTGCTGGACCATCCTGCGTATCGTTTACGGTTCCACTTCCCATATCTCATAATTTGTACATGCACGCACGTGTCTATTGGGCCCGTGAGCGTACGAAAAGAGAATCGCGTCCGGTGTCTAATATTCGGTCTGTTGGTTACATAAAAGGAGATAAAAGGCGTAGCCGGAGAATCTCGGGACAGATCGTTTCAGGAAGGATCCCCCCTAAGTACGACAAAATGCTCCGAGGACTTTGTGCGATCCCGTGCAACTTTACAATAAGCGTCGCGTTACGAGCCACGAAAATGGACGACGTGAAACGTTTCACGACCATAATCCGTGGGGAGAACGTATACGATCCTAGATAGGCCCCGCAGCCTCCTTACGATACGGGTCTATGGGGCCGGGGATCTAAACAATCTCCTATCCTGTGCACGAGATCCTTGCCTCGTAGGCAATAAAGCCCGGCTTTTCGTAGCTTTTCCCTTTTACTCTATCCGTCTCCGGGGAGAAAGTAAAAAGCCACCGACTATTTCTTTCCGGCTTCGTTTTCCGTTCTACGTGCCGGGTCACCCTGTCGGAATCTCGTCCTCCTCTTCCGGCTGGATCCTTCTCGTCCGCCATCGTGATTTCTACTCTACGATAACTTCCTTGCAACTGATAACTTTATCAACAAGCCAGGACCCCGAGTTGCATTGCCTGTCTCCTTCGATAGATCAGTTTATATGTGTTTTATTTTCTTTGTGGGATGAGAGCTTTGTTTCATTTACTGTTCGGTAATCCTAAAGATAACACTGTATTGTGACTGAAAATGCGTGAAATCTTGTGAAACGTTGATATACTGCGATATACTAATAGAGTTTCTGTTTGACGAGATCAGAAATGAGTGGTAACGCCATTCAAGGTAGGCGATTTGACAACATGGAAATCTTTATTTTACTGGCAACAGGAAAAATGAAAAGAAATTGATCTTATACTCGATCCACACTCATTATAGTACTACTTCTTTATTCAGAAAAATTGTTTCGGCGTCTAAATACATAAGAAATTTCAAGGTTGTGAGAAAACTCCTTACGTGTACTTGAGCCTGATTTTTTTATTAGACAATTCCACATTTGACGTTATTATCCTTCAAAAGTAAGAAATATTTATTTTTATTAACACTTTGAACTCCTATGTCGAGTGTGACTGGACATTGATTTTATTCACAGGTACTCCTACGTCGAACCACAGTCGACATTTTTAAATTGCCAGTTTAAATATGTATTATATTTCGCAATATTTTGTTTTACCACAAATATCAGATCTTAGCAAATTTCCAACAGTATTTTCAATATAATTAGTAAAAAAAATTGTTTAAATTTGTTCCTATCAACCAACTATCTTTTGACGTACATTCTAAATAAAACAGTAAAAATAATAGGGAGTTATTGGAAAGAAAATTAAAAAAGAAGTTAATAGTTCAAAGGGTTAATCCATCGAAATTAAACGACATGTTCTATTCGTTTCATCACGTTACCTTGTTTTCGCTGCCGCGGTTTACGACTTCCTGTATAATTTGTAAACGAGCTTTAACCCTTTGACTGCGAACGGCACCTGTAAGTACCTAACAAAGCCGCTGACCGTGTACTGTCGACGCCCATAGGCGTTCGATGAATGGCTCATTACGTACCACTGTAGTTCGACCGCACGCAGCGTTCGACTCGCTTCCAAGTAGTCCGCAGTCAAAGGGTTAATATCTCGAGAAGGTAAAAAGGTAAGCATATTTGAATGTTTATAGAGAAATAAACCCTCTACGCTTGTCTTAAATGAATCGCGTGAAATAAAGACGAAAGAAGAAACAGAAAATTCGTGTCGTTTTAGTATGAATTTCTGTGAGAAAACAGCAATTAGAGAGATATTTATTCGAATGCTTATGTTTGTCACTCATACGCGGGTAAACAATTATTTCACTAGCTAAAAAACGTAATAATTGCAAATATGGAGAAGTAATTAAAAAGTGTCGAGCAGAACGTTGTATAAAATTCTTTTCTTATCAACGAAATGAATTTGTTTTGTTAAAATATTCTCATTTGCTCCATCCAGATAATTGAGGTACACAATATAGGGTGATTTTTAAGTTCCCTCAATAAATCCGCAGGTGTATTATACAAGTAAAAAGTAACAGAAAAGTCTGTAAAATTTGTATCTTAAAACTAAATGAAATATATTAAATTTAAGAAGAATTGAAAGAATTAATTAAAACTTCGTGGAATCCCGTTAGAAACTTTCTTGGACCTCCTGTCATGAAGTATAAATTGATACAAAGTGACTTACGAAATTCGTTAAATATTTTCAGAATCATTTTTCTTCCTTAGATTTGGGTACTCAACTAACTTGAAGCTTCGGAAACGCATTCAAACTGTAATTTATTGTAAATATTATGTCCTCGCTTCGAACCGCAATACCCTGTAAGAATATTAAATAAAAGAAAGTGAAAATGATGTATTCAGTTGATAAATTTGCTGACTCACTGTATATATGCATAATATGAGTTAATCGGACGTATTAACACTTCCAGTGTCATGTCATCCATATATGGGTGACAGTTATTGTTAGATTGAATTAATATTTATTTGATCATGTATAGTATAAATAAGTGTATCTAGTAAGACCTATTATAATTAATAGAAAAATTATGAAAATCGCTAATAATATTGATTAAAAACAGTATAAGTTAACTTTTTATGCTCTGACGATACTTTCTAGTACCACTTATATTGAAACGCTGCCATGAACCAAATATGCTTAAAACCCGGTTAGGACTTATAAATACTGCTTCTCCGAGTTCTTTTGAGATGTTATGAAATGATGCTAGCACTCAGAGACGCCACATTTAGTTACACAGACAGGAAGTTTCATGGTACGCACGCGGTAATAACGTTTTAACTTTTTCTAGGCTGTTACATATTGTGTTTTTGAAAGCATTTACTGTTATGATTAACTTTTGCAGAATAGCAACTTTAGTGTATGTTATATACAGAGTGTTACACAATAAATGGTAAATATTTTAGGGGGTGATTCTACAAGTCAATATAAGAAAAAGAGAAAAGATATACTGTAAAACATATTTACTCTTAGAATATGTTACTTGAACAGTTTTCAAATATTCGTAACAAAAATTACGATAACATAATTCAGAACTTAAAAATTAAGGTTATATACATTTTATATAAAAATTTAAAAACTTTATTATGTTCAGCTAACACAGCATGATAGACAACATGTTAGCGCGTGCACGGTGATAAGTGAAAGTCACTTCATACATTTCTTGCGAAGAAAAGTGTTAATTAAATATAACTGTACCACAAAAGAAATACTTTTATGACCCAAGTTTATCAGAATTTTATTTTTGCCAATTTTCATTTCTGGAGTACACCTAAAAATTGTTTAACGAAATAGATTCTTTCATTTCTTTTAATATACTTCACATTTCTCTGTAGGGGGACGTTTTCACGATTGGAAATCATTGCACCGTATCCATCGGTTCAATGTATTCATTTATGCGCTTGGTATGAATATCTTTTATCCATTCGACGATATCATATTTTCGAATGTAAGGCTTCGATATTACAATTTCAAATTTCTACCGAGAGCTTCCCAACACGAACGCATTAAGCAGGGTCAATATCGGGGGAGGGGCAAGAACCATGAGTATTCGCAGGTGTTGCCACATCTCGAACGTGCCCTGGGAAATTCGTATTAGGTGTTAAGGAAAGCAGATACGGCCGCGAAATCGTTGCACAAATATTTCTTTGAACATCCCAAACGAGGAACGCTTGATCATTTATTGATAACAGAGATCCATCAACGCACAGACCCTTATCCGCCCTTTGCGTCAATTTGACACGTTTTTCTTTTCACAAAAATGCGATAAATATTAAATCCGGTATGCCTTGCACGTCGCTTTATTATTTCTGAACGATCACGAACAATCTAAACAATCTTATGCTAGCGTGTACAAAAATATCATTTTTTTTTTATTTCCAATGAAAGAATTTGCAACTTGAACTATTTAGCTCTTCGTTATATTGATTTTTTGTCATTCTGTCAAATTGGCACCGAAGCTTGTATGGCAAACTTCCATACCTGGTCAGACGTACTATAATATCCCATTTCATATAAAAATGCCGAAGGAAATAATTATATAGCTACTTAATCTTACAAGCCTCGACTGCCTATATTTATTATAATATTAATTCGATTCAAAACCGTATTAAAATTAATAATTATTTAATTAAATAAAATTTGATGTGTCGCTTACCGGTGACCGCCACGGCAGTCAATGTGTTAAGTAGGGAAAATGAGGAACAGATGAGGTTTAAAAACAGAGAATTCAGCGTTTTCGTGCTATGCAAAGTACGTCCTTGTTTCAGTTAATCACAGAGAAAAATTGCTGAAACAAATGTAGAATGGTTTAACGAATCCTATCTTTTAATGAATACATTTGTTCGCTAATGCATGTCTATTAAGGTCCCTTTTTCCAGTCGTGTGAGCTTTATTGGCTAGTCAAGTCATGCCCTGCAGTACTGAAACATCCTGTATACAGTTACTATTATTTCTGTATCTTGGTAGGAGAATGGTCAATGTCTAGGATTATTGCATTCGAGTTTTATGCACCATTCCCATAAAAATCATGCAGGCTATCGAAAGAAAAGAGGGCCACTGTCCTTCCATTACTACAAGCTAAATTAGGTACATTCTCAAGAGGCCCACGTGTTGTGTGTATTATAATAAAATGGTCTAATGTGCATTTTGTTTCAAAAAATTGCAAGTTGGACATTGGCTATTTTTCTACCAAGGTACAGATATACTTTGTACAATTATACTGTACTTTTATTTGGGTGCCTAGAAAAGTGCTTTACTTATTGTTAACTTGCGTGATAGAAAATTGAGTATTTCTAGAAACAATTAGTTTCCGGGTCTAAGTTCATTAAGATCTTTTCGTCCATTCGTGTGAGTTCTATCAATAGCCAAGTCCTGACCTACAGCTTTTAAACACTCTACTTGTATATCAGGTTGGCAACTAATTTCACCCCATGTCGAATTTCTACTCGTCAAAATCAGCTCGACTCTATTGTCACGAAATGGTAAAAATACGAGAACTATAGCAGAAATCATTGATGCGAATGGAAATTACTTTAATTAAAAATTGTTATTTTAAAGTTTTTCATAAATGTTTTCACCTAACAAATTTTCGTAATTCGTGAAATCACTTGCCAACCTAATACCATTATTGTTATTGACTTATTTGTAATACCATCGCACCATATTTTTACTTGGATTGGTAGAAGAATTTTTTGCTTATTGTTATCTTTCGTGCTAGCAAACTGAGTATATAAAAAAAATGATTAATTTCTCTGACTCTGTCAATTAACACCTTTTTCTCTCTTCACGTGACTTTTATCGGTTACACCAGCCTTGATATACCGCTTTAAAACATCCTATACACTATTACTCCCATTTATTCAGTACCATTACACTTTGCTTCCATTCACGTATCCAGAACAGCGTTTTTCAATATTCTCTTTCCATTTCTCGTGTGTCTCCTCGGCATCATAGACTCACGTACAGAGATCACGGTATCATTCGTATGATAGTCGCAATTTCTTTCTGGCGTGTAGAGAGGGCCGTGTTGTTCCGCACGGACAACTTGTAAGTGCAATCCTAAACTTGTTCGTGTGCGTTGCATACATGTATACACGCAACGAAGACGCAAAGGTACCATCCATCAAGTTGTCTCTGGAATTCGTCCTGGTCCCTGTACACGTGCACTCGTAAACAACGTGAACGTGTGTATACGAACCTCCTGCAACATGCACGTCTATCTCTGTTCCGTATAACATTCGGTACTAGCGTAACTCGTGTTTCACTCGTCTCCTGTGCACACAAGCCGGATCGATCGATCGACTGAAGGAAGTCCTATCGCTCGCACCCATCCACCTCCACCTCTTTAGCCCCGCAGCCCCCGATCCTCTGGCAACCACGCTTGATATCACATAACTCGCTACAGATAAAGTTCACGAGTCAGAAATGTACCGTTCACGAGTTTCATCTTCGGGCTGCGTGATTTTGACACAAATACCGCGGCTGTGTTACGGATTGAACGATTACACAGGCTGCGACGACATTCGTGACAAGGAGTGAGAGAGGGTTGAGGCTATGCTTTGAGATTGGTCGAAGTGACGGGAGATTTGATTTGTGTGAATGTCTGTCTTTGGGAAAAATGAATTTCAAACGTAACACATTGTTGACCGAGAGATTTTTGCAGAAACTAACATCTGTGGCCGACTATTTTTCATACAAGTCAATATTGAAACACCCGCGTGTGAGTAAATTTTGTCATTTTTGAAAATTTTACGGCAACAAAATTGCGTTTATGGTATACAAAAGGTCAGAAAAAAAATTAATGGGGCAAAATATGAACGATGAGCACAATAATAAATTGTATAATGAACACTTCATCAATTTTAAGCTCTAACAAC
Source organism: Macropis europaea (assembly GCA_916610135.2). NCBI lineage: Eukaryota > Metazoa > Arthropoda > Insecta > Hymenoptera > Melittidae > Macropis > Macropis europaea. Next base: position 37,641,027 of record OU744345.1, read on the forward strand.
TTCGCACGGTGATTTTAATTGTGTCACTCTCGAAAAACGTCTGAATACGTCCCCGGTCAATAACGTTCTGGTAACAAAAGACGTATTAATATGTCTTCGATCAATAATGTGTTAACACAGTGGTTTAACTTGGGTAACTATCACTTAATTTTAATTTAGTATGAAGTAAGTTCTGAGAAGATTTAATTATGAGATATGAATGGAGGAAGACGAGTATATAGTTGAACGTTTTTTCTCGTTTATGATTTATATTAAAAATACTAAAGTATGATGTGTCTGGCTAAGTGTGATTGTTTCCACGTAACGTCTTAGGTTAGAAATGGTCTAAGTAGTTATGGTTACCAATGATCCATCTGGGAATATATTATCCTGTTTTGAAAAATTTTATAAACGAAAAGATTTAATCATAATGGTCTTGGCCATCTCCAGTAAAATTAAGATTAGTAAGAAGATTTTTTTCCTTCTTAATTTATGTTTAAAACAGGACGTTGTGAGCTGTCTGGCCAGATACGACAGTTTCTACTGTGTCATTCAACGTGTTAATTATGTTACTTGACTATAACACGACGTCATAAATCTAACACGTTGAGTGCCACAGTGAAAACAGTCATACCCAATCAGACACAATATAATTTGCAATTTTGTATACAAATTGTAACGAAAAAAAAGATTTGGACACTCAATCGTGTTCTTCTGTTCTTACATTATTGCTTTAGTATGATGTTTGGTCAGAATTTTGTGAAAATCAATAATTATTTACTTAAATTAATTTGAGGTGCCAGTCACGGTGACCCCCACGGCATTGAAGGTGTTAATTACAGACCATGAGATATTTTTTTCTTATTTTGAAGTATAAATTTAAATCCTTATTGTTTAAATTAAGAATTATCACCCGTAATTTTCAATTTTGTTCACTTCTGGTTTTCGGACATACATATGAAGTTCGTATCAATTCTATGTAGACTAAATTAAAACTGATTAATTTTCGATATCTTTCGTATCGTACAATTGGAATACTTGGTATTTATATTTCGTATGATAGAAACATGTCGATCGAATTTATTGGATACTAGCAGGAAGCAAAAACGGTCTCTAGTTGTTGTCATCTCTCGTAACTTTCGTTCGACGAGTTCAATTAAAATCTCGATACCGACAGGAGGGGCCAGAATTTAAATAACAGATTGAATCTTCTTTTGGTGGAGCAGTTTTGTTAGGCATCGATGACGTACACCAATTACGAATGTAAATTCCTGCACTCTGAATCACTCACAGAGATATTTCAATTTCGAATCTTGTACAGGGTGTACCAAAGTAATTATTATAACCAAAAACCTGGACGTAAAGATCACTTTTCTGTAATAACATTCTGTTTCGTGTATATATGTGCAAAAACTTTCGAAAAATTATTTTACATTTCAGGAGTTGACGTTTTATTTAAAAAATATTACGTATTTTGGATCTACAACTTCTCAATTTTTATGTATCTATCTAAAAACAGGAATTGCTTGTCAATTAAATAATTATCGAGCTACCTAAATAGATAGTACCTTTACGCACAATAAGTTTTCAGTTACTCGAATGCCAACATGTCATGTTTCCACCAAAAATTCCTTCTAATTTACAAAATTATTGGCCGCAGGCCTTTGAAGTGATAACTTAAATTTTTATTATAAAATTCAAAACAATACATATCTCAGATATTCCACCGTATGCACAGTCAAATCTATACTAAATAACATTGTATAAGACAGAAAACTATATTACGTATGGACCTCATTGTTCCGTATCATAAACCTAATTCGAAACAAATTCTACATTTTGGAAACAGTTCAGCGATATACCAATAAATGGACAACGTTGAGGACGGGGCATGTAATTATGAACCGAGTTATTGAAGCAGGCTCGTGACTCTCGTTCCGGGACACTCTGTAGACATCTCCACAGATTTTAATCGAACCGCCAGAAAATCCTGATTGGAAACATTTTGCTATTGCTCCCAGGAGACCGTCGTTCGACTCCAGAAAGAATCTTATCTACCCATTCGAGTCAGTCGTGTTTGTCTGTCTCCTCTTTCTGTGCAGCGTTCCGCGACATTTCTCGTTTCTCCGTAGCCAGTCGCGTCGTCGATGCGGGTTGTTCGATCGGTCGATCGATTGAAAAGAGGAAACGGTCTTCTCGATAGTTTCTTGCCCTCTGCTCGTCGTGATAAGGAGCGATACAGTAGACGACAATGGCGACGCTCTTGTCACTTTGCGGATCGTCCGCGGCGTCTCGCGCGAGGCACACAGCGCGCAGGAAAAATGCGATCGAACGGGAGCATCGTGATATTATTATAAAGTATGTCGTCTTCTCGCGTTGAATAAAGCTCCGAGAACGTGGAGCGCGAAAACGTGCGATTCCACTGTGAACGGAAGCAAACGTTCCATTACTGCCTCTTATCGCGGCAATAATGCTTACGTGGAAACCATTCCGGACGATTGTGAGTACTGTAAGAAAATGTTATTTACAACGTGCACAGTTTTCTATAGAGTAGAAAGTCGTGAGTGCTGCCAGCAAATGCTATTTATAACGTGTACAGTGTTCTATAGAATAAATAAAATCAACTGGCACATTTAAAAAGGTCACGAAAAATTGAAGTGGTTGTGCGATGCGATACGGTCTAATGATCCATTGAAACTGAGTCAGTTAGAATAGTCTCATCTCTTATTTCCATTGCTACCCCAAAGATTACGCTACGTCATCAACCCCAGAGCTTATTCAGATCTAATTGTAAAAAATGACAGACGGCTTGGCGTCATCCATTTGAATACAACGATGTTAAGAATCTTGAGTCAGACCTATAATACACATTATAACTTTTGTCTTTGTCCAGACATCGCGATGCGCCAAGAGACCTAAGACGTGTTAATTTTTAACACATTGTTCAAACAAATTAACTTTAACAGAAACTGTTCGCACATTAAAATTTAGAATTTAAAAACACTATACTCATCAACTTACAGTCTCGTTTCACAACAAGAATAGTTTCCAAGATATGTCGCCAAATAGGTTTTGCACCCTCAACTTTAAGGGCTATTTCCACCCTCTAGGTATGAACCTTTACCTCTAAAAAAAATACATGTACGATATTTTTATCAAGTACTTCATCAAATTCAAATTTCATAAAAATCGGGAACAGGTGGTTAACATTCCGTGCGAGTAACAGTTTCACCTTCTCTATCTGTATAAAATACAAGTCGCAGTAGCGTCGTTGCTTCCAGCGGAGGCAAGCTTTATAGAGCAACCAGATTGATGGCCGAGAAGAAGTTGAAGAGGGGTCGATGACTTCTCCAGCTCATCCTGTAGACGTTGCAGGAAATGTTCAGGCTTTCGGTTGATTTCTTACCGTCACACAACACACTGGTACGCCTGTCTGTCGTGTGTGCAGGCGATCATCGTCTACGTGGTTTTATGCTGGAACACCGTGAAACCGTTTCACAATTCCATGGGGTCGGATGCCGTGAAACGACCCGACCCGTTTTCTCGCTTCGTTTACTTTTACGTCGGCCCCAAGAAGGGTTTCGCTCCTCTTTTCGTTCAGAGACGAAAACGCGTTCGGCTGTCCTTCCTGTTCACCATCTTGCCCTTCCATCCGGTTCTCTTTCCGTTATGGTTGCACGTTTTTGTGGCCGCGACGTGCTGCAGTGGTTTTCCGTCTACTGAAATCTTGCACTTAAGTGCTAGAATTATCTCGTAGTGTAACATTGCAATTTTTAGGAGTATGCAGTGGTGACCCGATTATTGCGAAATGTCTGGGCTTGATCACTGCGGAAGATTCAGTTTCATTATTTCTTGGAACCGCCCGATGCACATTTTTAAAAATTTTTTCGTCAACTCAAAATTTAAACATTTGTATAAAATTTATGGTCACGACTTCTCCGATAATTCAAGAACAATGTTTTATGTCTTTCTTATATTCATTCAGTCGTAACTATAAGATAGATTATAGCTTCAACTTTTACATACAGGGTGACAACAAAGTCTTCTTCTAAATTTTATAGGCACATTCTACAGGTGAAAATAAACAAAGTAGTAGTAGTAAGCATACGTCTAATCTAGACAATAAACGAACCAGTTAACAGATTAAATAAAAAATATATGTGCGGTAATGTAAAAAAATATCCATGACCTCAATGTGACCTTCTATAAACCTTATAGTTGAGGTCTCTTCACTTCAAATCGAACAAAGACATTTATGTGTTCCGATTTAAGCGTCTCACCCTAAATGTCGTGGTTCAGCAACTTCGCGATCCTCGAAACTTTTTGTACGAACACGTTCACTAAAATTCTTGGGATAATTTTTCATTCAGATTATTCACTTTTGAATTTTGAATGCTCTTTCGCCATAGTTCTGGTGATTTTTTACTGCGTGGCAGTAGAGTTGATAGAATTTTGAGATGAAGGAGAGGACGCGAATTTAGTTGGCAACCTGATATATTATAAAAAGGAATTCACGACTTCCCGTTTATTTTACTCGAGGACCGTCCATCGAAACGCTGTCTATGCACAGTAATAGGTTATTTCGAACGTTATAACGTGAAGGGGCGTGAAAAGGATATGAAATTATTCACTGGAAATCGATTTTCCATCGACAGGTGGGCATGCACGATAAAGCAACCGACCGGTCGATCCTGTTCGACGGCCGAACAAAACGGCGGAGCGCGTGTGACGCTCGAGTCCAGCCCTTTAGCAGCAAGTAATTTATTCCCGCGTGATAAATCACGGGTGTAGCCCGAGCTGAAATTGCGCGTTAAACAATAGCACGCCCGATAACTATAACTACGCGTTTGTCGAAGTGGCTCACATATAATTAGCGTAGTTGACCGCCGTGTCGGAACGTTCCGGTCTCTCGTAGCCGAGCATGCACAGCATATGAATCATACTTTCATGAATTGTCCAGTTACAAAATAAAGTAACATTGTTCCACGATACGCAAGTTTTTAAAGAAAATTGATTGAAAATTCAGTATTAAGTTGCAAGTTCATATTGTTACTTGACACGATTGTTACAGTGAAAAGTAGAGTACTTGTTCAGTACAACAGATTGTAATACCTCTGTTTCTCTATTAACACGTAAAATGCCACGGTGAAAACTGCCACACCTAGTTAGACATGATATAATGTCCTCCTGTGACCGACAAATTTAAATATATAATTATTGACTGTCGCAAAATTACGAACTAACTTCATACTGAAACAATAATGTAGGAACAGAAGAACACGATTGAATACTCAAATCTTTTTTCTCTTTACGATTTATATAAAAAATTGTAAATTATATTGTGTCTGATTAGGCATGTCTGTTTTCACTGTACCGCTCAACGTGTTAAGTATAAATCTTGAAAGAAAACAATATATTACTTTTTGAACGCATAGGTATCACATTATACTATTATTAAAACATTAATGTTATCCCAAAATTTTATAAGAATTATTAAATGTTTAGTGAAACAAAATGGGAGGTGTCGGTCACGGGTGACCCTCACGGCAGTAGGGGTCTTTCGCTGACTTCTTCAACAGTAGATTCGGTATTGCGTCTTGTTAATGTAATATGAAAAAGTACGTAGAATTTTTGGATTATACAAGATTTAAGAAATCTCTTCTTCTTTCTATGTGATCCAGCATCGATTTCTATTGTTATTTAGCCGGTGGAGCTACAGTTTTAAATGGGTTCCGAACCATCATGTGTCAACAACACATAAACACTGAAGACGGTCACCCATCTCAGCGCTGACTGTGGCCAGATTACCTTAACTTCAGCAATCCGTCCAAAAACCAATTTGCTAATTTAATCAAGTATATTTAACAATAATGACAAATTAATGCACAAAGATATAATTATACACATTGATGTACATGATATGTACAGAAGTGTAATTTACAGTAGTACTTGCCATAATTAGGCCACCTTCACTTATGGTAATAGATTTGTGTATACACATCTCCAATGCGTTTGTTTTATAGTCCGTAGCATAAAAATTGTTGCTTTACACGAAGACGCATTATGATCCGGTTATAGGAAAAATATGCAGAAAGCGAAAAAAAAACTGTTTACGAATAAATTATCCGAATGAGTGTCCAATTTGTTAATTTTAATATTACATTGTCTTTGGTTTGGATTTTTAACTGCACAATTTAGTTATTATCCTATATTAATGAGATTTAGTGTTGATCCTAATCTATCTGACAACAGTGTAATACTTAAGGGGGTATTCGCTTTTCAGGGCGCTAAAAACAGGTAACATTTGTGATTCTTTTTTTCATAGAAAAAAGCACTGTATAACTTGAATCTTTTTGTAGTGTTTTTATTGGCTTTTATATATGATGTATAAAAAATTTGGCTTATAAAGTCAATACTTTTAACGTAACAGCGGTTTGATCTTGGTCGGGTGGAACGGACGTTCAGCGACGGTGCGCACGATTGCGTCTTTCGTATCAATTTGAAATGAAAAACAAAGTTATTTTTATTTTCAAGACGATTTTCATTATCGTCCCTACTAGAATCATTTACTGTCGGGGACAAAAATAAGTGGACAGGTAGTGGAAATAGGTATCAATGAAGTTTAATGGAACTAGTACCAGTGTTATATACTTAAGTTTTATTTATTATATATCCTTGTCATGCATAGATTATTTAGTAAAGAATTGAAATTAATGTTTACATTTTTCTATAAACAAGCCATATTTAACGAAATAGTAAGCTATTTGTCGAGGGACAAAAATAAGTGGACATATAATAAAAGACGTAATAAATAAAATACATAATAACATTAATACTTGGTATTGCCGCCTTTTGCTTGAATTACTGCTTCCAAACGTCGTGGAATACTGTTTATTAGATTTTCAATATAATCTTCACTAATATTTTCGAATGCTGACTGTACACTTTTGAAACAATCGATCTTGTTATTTCGCTTGTCCAATGCAACTTTTGCGTCCAATAAACTCCATAAGTTCTCTATAGGATTCAAGTCGGGGCTCTGTGCCGGCCATTCAAGTAATTTAATACTTGAATCCTCAAAAAATTTCTTACTTTTCTTGGCAGTGTGTTTAGGGTCATTGTCCTGTTGGAAGATACATCCTTCAACGAGACCCATTTTTAATACTGCCTCTTCTAACTGGTCATTTAGTATATCAATATACTTATCTGCATTCATGATTCCGTCAATTTGTACTAATGTACCAATTCCATTCCATGAGAAGCACCCCCACACTATCAATGATCCGCCGCCAAATTTAACCGTTGGCGTAATAAACGCGTTCTTATACGTTTCATTTCTTTTTCTCCAGACTTGGTGCTTCTTTTTTAATTGCCGCAAATCAAATTTGCTTTCATCACTCCATATTATATTTTTCCAGAATGATAGCGGCATATTCAAATATTTTTTAGCAAAAAGCTAAACGTTTTTTCATATTTGTTTTATTAATATGTGGCTTACGTCTTGCCTTGCAACATTTTAATCCAGCTTCGTGCAATCTTCGTTTTATTGTTTTTGTTGAAATGTTTAATTCTAAAGTTTCTGAAATATTTCTCGTTGCGATCGTTGGATCCTGTCGATATTTGCGAACAATTCAACGGTCTTCTTGTACGGTGGTACAACGTTTGCGTCCACGACCTCTTAAATTTTCCACAGTATTATGTAGTAGATATTTTTTATGAATTTTTTCTACCGCACTTTTAGATATATTGTACTTTCGAGCTATCACATGGGAACTTTATTTATTACGATAATCCGAAACAATTAAACGGCGAATTTGATATGAAATTTCCTCTATTTTTGGCATTCTGCAATTATTTCACAAACGATCTTACTTTTACAAAGTTTGAATTGGTACTAAAAACTTTATTTGGGACTACTGCGTGTAAGCGTGACCTGTGCCTGATGTTTGTATACATTTCTTGCCTCACAATAACATTGTAACCAACTGTCCACTTATTTTTGTCCCTCGACAAATGGCTTACTATTTCGTTAAATATGGCTTGTTTATATAAAAATGTAAACATTAATTTCAATTCTTTACTAAATAATCTATGTATGACAAGGATATATAATAAATAAAACTTAAGTATATAACACTAGTACTAGTTCCATTAAACTTCATTGATACCTATTTCCACTACCTGTCCACTTATTTTTGTCCCCGACTGTATATCTGATAACGTACAAAAATATGATAACACGATAAATGAAAAAGATAAATATTGTACGACCTTTTTAAGTTTGAATCTAACAGAAAAATTAGAAAGTGTTAATATATTTTTACAATTCTAGTGGGGGTGATGAAGGATTCCTTCGATAATCGAATGCACTTTGTTTCATTCAAATCAGCTTACTAGATTTCGAGATATCATGCGCACCGTTTGGCAAAATGTAGTTTCGAGAAAAACACGTTTAAAGTTTTTGGCAGACCCTTTGGTAGACGCGCGTGCTCGAATTCAAATCTTTGTAACTCCAGTACTTTCGAAGATTTCTCAAAAATTCTTCCACAGACTTTTCCTAGAAGAATTGTAGAAAATTAATACGTGGAAAATGATTGATTTTTTGGTTCCCAAACAAGCGAATATCCCCTTAATTCTAATGAGTCGCGAAAAATTGGAAGTTCCTGGGAGGATAGTGTATGTTTTCACGTTGTCGGTTTATTGTTTGCCCTAAATTGTGTTATACGACTGATTAGATTATTTTCGCTATGTGAGTCGAGAGCTTCAGTCAGAACGGCCAACCAGTTCATGTCGTGCTAAAAATATTGCAGACAATTGTTACAGACAAGCTGTATTATACTTGTGTCGAAGGTGATGTATAATGCGCAGCATTGCCTTATGCGTGGTAAATCTGTGGCTACTAATTTGCAGTGATTATTATCTTATACATCGCAGGGCTGTGGAGTCGGAGTCGGAGTTCGGCAGGAATTTCTGATTACTGGAGTCGGAGTCGGAGTCGGAGTCGGAAAAAAATATGCCGATTCTGACTCCATGTTATTAAATTTTATGAAAATAAAAATTGTGCTCAAAATAATTGAAAGTTGTAATAAAACTAAATAAATACTAAAAATACTACATTTGTATCAAATTGTATATTAAATATTAGCAATTTTGTTATAAACAAACATATACTTATTATGTTGACAATTTATTATAAATGCAAGAGTCGGAGTCGGAGTCGGAGTCGGAGTCGGAGGTAAAAAAAAAAAGGGGAGTCGGAGTCGGGAATTTTGACTGCCGACTCTACAGCCCTGATACATCATCTGCACTTCCGTTGCGACATTAAGTTCTAACACTGTACATATAGAAGGAGATGTAGTATAATGGAGCCCATTTTTACACAACTCAATTCAGCATAAAAAAGCACATACACATACAAATTTTCAAAATTGTATCTCATATATGATCGTGTTTCATTTATTGTTGTATACTTTTCCCAATTTAAATAAATAAATCCTATGCATAGTCCACAACATCGTATAAATATTTCAGAACATTTTATCGGTGACCCGGTTCCACTTCACGATTGTTCGTTCGTTTCGTTAATGAGCACGCTGCCCATTTTAATTACCACGAAATAAACGTTCTCTTCGAGTGCCTGCACACGTAAAAACGAAGTCGACTAAAAAAATATTCGCGGCACTGTGAATATAATTCCATTGTGTACCAATGAATGGTTCTATACGCTCTCAGAACTTCTCTTATACGTCGATTTGCCTTGCATATTCTCCTCTGCATTGCAATATTCGCCAGTAAAAATACGAGTACAACTAAAAAACGTGTCAACAACGTCCAGTATAATTTACCATGTTATCATTGCATGGACGAGCGTACATTAACAGATTAAGGACTTAAAATCTTCATACAACGGAGTCCAGTTATCCTCTAACACCTCCGCACAGTGAACCCAAAGAACCAGGTCCGTACTTCGCTACTCTAACGGTCGAACAGTCAGATAGAAACAGAAAACTTTCGGTAATGAAGTCAGGTCACCGCCCAGAACCTCCACATAGTAAGCTGAAGGAGCCTGATCACCTTTACGTTACTCTAACGGTCGGGTGGTCAAGCAGGAAAAGGAGAATTCCTGTAGGCGAGTCAGGTTACCGTGCAACACCTTCATTCAGTAAACTGAAAGAGTTAAGTCAACACCCCACTACTCCAACGATACAAGGATTAGGTTGGAAAAGTAAAGTTTCTGTAATGGAGTTAGGTCATCGTTATGCAGATCCGTAAAGTAAATTGGAGTGCCAGGTCAACAACCTCTCGACTCCACTGGTCGGACGGTCAGGTAGGAAAAGGAAAGTTTGTATAATGGAGTCAAGTTGCCGTCGAACACAACTATAAGTAAATTAAAGGAACCGGAGCAACATCCCACTACTCCAATGATCGAATGGTCCGGTAAGAAAAGAGGAGTTTCTGTACCGGGAGTCAGGACACCGCCCAACACCTCCACACAGTAAACATAGGAAGTCAGGGCGGCACTTTCATGCTACTCCAAAGGTTGGAGTTTGGGTAGCGAAACGTTTGAACACGAGATGGAACACTCTACCGAAGTAACGTACGGACCTAGTCAACACCCAGGCATCCGTACCGATCTTTCGGATGTGCTTCTTTGTTTGTCTGAAATAGCATGTGTCAGCTCTACGTAACTCGCCGCATAGTTACCGATCTCGCGTGTGAGGTATCGGGGCTCTGCGCCGCGTAGTGGAGAACTCAGGTACCGCATCCTGTACCACTAATCTTTCGGGTAAGATGTCGAGATGTATTACGTCGTTACAAGCATTTTATTTAAAAATAATAAAGCGTCCTTCGACAATATCATCAAAATATTTGTTGGGCGACATAGGAATGTTAAAGAAAATGCTAATGAGTAGACTGCGGATGTTCATGCAAGCATACATTTCTAAAGTTCAATATTTTTTATGTTAATGTGGTCATAAACTGTACATTGTTTACAAATGTTCAAAAAATGTACGTTCTATTTTTTCCCAGTTTTAAGTGTGGCTTTTTCAAATATTTGGGTATGTCAACCCTTTACACTCCAAGTATGCCTGTCAGGCACTCCCATGGTTTTTCAATTTTAAATACTAATTTTTGTATACCACATTAAAAATGAAATATTTCTCAATACGTAAAACTAAGTTAAACGTTTTATCTCGATGAAGTTTTCTTGGAATATAAATCATTGAAACTTAACATTTGCTTTTAGTAGCTCGCAACCATATCGGTTTGATCATCACATTAATTATGTTGGAGTTGCTGGTCTATCGTATCAAAAGATGCTTGGAGTGCAAAGGGTTAAATTGCATAAACATCCACAGTCTACTAATCAGCAAGAACTATTTTCAATTCCTCATTGCAAACCGCGAAACAGATGAATTACTACAGTGGTGTATTGTCATAAACGATTTTAGCCAGAAGCCGTTATAGTGACGCGTAGTAGCCAAAGGGTTCGAATAAACCTTACAGTTCGGCTACAGGTTTTACGAACTTGTATTATTAACGATTTTATAGAAACATTAGCAAAAGTCGAGCTCTTTCGATGTTTCATCTCTGTCGGGGAGGCGTGATTAATTTGAGCACATAATCCGACGGTGCCATATAAACGGCAGCACGATCATTTTCCAATGAATTGTTCTCAGATTAATGGTTGCGCGTGCAATTATATTCATCGTCGACCCACGCACGCAGCTTCTCATCCACTTGTGTGCGTTGGCTAAAATGCTCATATCTCGCGAGCACAATGTAACATAATAGTGAACTTCGATTTTTACCTCTTTTTCACGTTTCTCTTTTCAACGGAACACTTTGTATTTTTTTGCTCGTTTCGTCTTTGTCTCTTGTTATACCGTCGTATACGGGGTTGCTCGTTATCGAATCATGTCGAGGGTGAATCATTGTAACCTCATATCTCATACGTTGACTGTCACACCGAAATTGGGTACGAGTTTTGCAGCGTCCAAATTTTCGGACCGTCGCCCCTTCTTATATAAAATAAATAGACGCCCGACCAAGTCGAAAGGGATGCTTATACAACCGTAAAAATTACCCGTTAATCTTTGAGAGCGCTTATTATGTACAATTCACTTTCTTTTATAGTCTTATGCTGTTAATATTTGAACATTTTTTTAGATAATAGCTTGGATAGTCCTACGACAAACAAAGGACACCAAACAAGGTTCACCTGTGATGGTTCATTCCCGTATCAAACAAAAAGTGCATTGACGTTTAATTCTGTAAACCGTTCCCCTATGAAGGTGAAGATTGTCTTTTATGCATCAAAAAACTTCAGTTGCGTCTAAGCCACCAAAATTTAAACCCCACAACGCTTCTGCTTCCCAGCTTGAAAGTTTCTATAGTTAAACAAAACCAGTCTACCATAATTCTAGTAATGTATTTGCCTATGTAGATCACAATTTCAACGTGGCTCTGACACATTAATTTTTATTAGAGATTCTCCAAACAGACTACAGATAATATAATGATACCCCACACGCTGAATTAACTTTATGTGGGTAGTTCGAAAGTTGAAATAAAGAGTTCATTTAAGTTGAGGTTCATTTACCAGCTGTTGCTTTAGGTTGCACAACAACTGAGCAACTGAGTCTCTGTGTAGGACACAGCACTTTCGCGTACAATTTTCCGGGAATTTTTATACGGTTTTTGATATCTAAATTGCTACCTCAGTGATCAATCAGCGGGCAATTACATTACCCTCCACCTTGCGCGTAATTATGCGTTACGATTGGTCTAGGATGGAACAGTAATTTGCGGTGGTCGTGTTAGGGCTGCGAAATTACGACATGTCAGTTACTATCAAGTTGGAATAACCAAGCTTTAAACTATTAAATATTTGGAGAGCTGCAAAGTGTTAAAAAAATGGGACTTCGATTACCCCGACTGTAATGAGTAATAAGATTACACATTCTCACTACATGTGTTTTGTATAGAATTTTTAATCGTACGTTAGAATGTAAAATACATAAGATGATAAATTTTAACCCCTCGAGCCGGTTCGACGTACATGCGTACGTTTCTCGATACATTTTCGTTTTTCATATTCATTTGTAATATATTAAATGTTAAGTTGTATATATTGTGTTATATGCTCCGTAAAGCCTATTTAAGATCTATTTGGGAAATAAATCTGATATTCTTTGAACAATTGTACCCTAAAGTACAAAACAAATATGTAATAACTTACTGTTTCTCACGAAATGGCGGCATCAAATCGGTTGAAAAAATACTTCCAACAGGTAAAAGAACAAAACATCAACGCAGATGTGTTGTGTGTATTAAAAATAATAAAAGAACGGAGCAAATTGACTGATGTCCAGACTGTGAAGTGGGACTTTGTTTTGAACAATGTTTTAAACGGTTCTATACAGTTAAAATTTTTTAATATTCTTTATTTGTATTATTATTTTTATTCGGAAATTAGATACCAAATAAATATATGAAATCGGTGTCTTGGCTTTTATTAATATGCCTTAAAAATTGGAAACGAATCGGACGAGTAGTTTTCATTTTATGAAATTGCACAATCGCTGCACAACTTATTAAATTCATCCAAATAAATTATCACCTGTGCAAGTGAATGATCAGTGAATAATTATCAGCTCGAGAAGTTAACCCTTTGAACTCCTAATTTTTTTTTTTAATTTTCTTTTCAATAACTATTATTTTAAGTGTTATATTTGAAATGTACTTAAAAAAACTGTTGGTTGATAGGAACCAATTAGGTACAAACAATCATGTACCTGAACACTTCAAGGACTTCTTTTGTTACAAAAAAGGGTCATATACATGTAATATTGCTTATCTAAGTAAGAAAAATATTGCGAAATATAATACATATTTAAACAGGCAATTTAAAAATATCGAGTGTGACTCGACACAGGAGCATCTGTCAATAAAATCGATGTCGAGTCATACTCGACAAAGGAGTTCAAAGGGTTAAGATACTCGTATCCAGGTAATCGAGGTTCTACTGTAGTTGTGCCCGTGTCTATGCTCTAGTCATAAACCTTCGAATGCTAGTTATTCTCAGCATGTACGGAACATCGTTCCTTTCCGAGATCTCTTCGAATCCCGTTTGGAGCGGATGATGGATGGCACAGACGGTTCACGCGGGGTCGAGGTTTATAATCAGGTTTCGAAACATTATTCACCGACCGGTGGATCGAGGATCCAATTGGCCCATTACCCGGATCCCCGGACCAATTGGCTGTATCTGCGACGCGTTTCGCTGCCTTCGCCTTTTCGATCGCTGTTTATCGCCGCGTGTTATCGCATGTATACGCGATATTGAATGCTCCGCGTTTGTGAATTAATATCGCGGATTAGCCACGGAATTGCCAGCGATTACGGGCAGCGTAAAGAGCAGGGTTCTATCTGTTCTTGCCCGCCAAATTGGTTTCCCCGTGTTTCGGGTGAAACCTCATGCGCCGCGTTCGTTAATCGGTGGCGTGATCGAAAAAGTCGCCGTTAATAACTCAGGTGTGAATATTGAGTGTACCAGAGTTGAACGACCAAACTTTGGTAATATGTTCTGCGAGAGTAAATGAGGAAAAAATGTTCTATAAACGTAGATGAGACTTCGGTCTACTGTGGAGTTGCGACAGTAGCTGTTTTGGAAATACTCTCGGAGACTGGATTAATTTGTTATTTTAAAGTGTACAATTTTGTGATTGTATAGTCAGTCTGGTAAATACTGTAAACTGTGACACTGTTCTGTCAGAGTGTCCTTGTTGATTTTCTTTTTGCAAAAGTTAGACGAGTTCTACTACTGGAACTATAAATGGCATCCATGTTTGCATACTTCTCATTCGTGACATTTTGATACATACAAGGGGAGTGCACGACCTTCGTCTCACCGATTTAGTTGAGACTTCGCACACTGGTAGATTTCGTCACCCTGTTTACGAAAATACCCCACTATAGGGGCAGATACTCAATATTTTCTGAAATATTCATTATTAAAGTTTTTATACTGTCTTGAAGCCGCTTGAACAGCACAGTTCGTGTAAAGAACCAACCGTAGTGTGGTACGAAGGTAGCGTGCCGAACTATTAGTACTTCGGAGGTCTCTAGGGTTCGATTCCTTGCAGATGCAGTCTTTTTTTCAATTTTTTTCTCTCTTATTTCGTTCTACTTGATTATCTGTACATAATAGTTTCGCACGCAAAAACATATGGTACATGTTAAATAAATTTTATTATACATATATTTTCATTAACTTATTTTCATTTATTATTATGGGTTTAAATTTATTTATTGTATATACAAATAAACCTAATATTTATCATTATGTAAAAGAATGCTACTTATTATAACAACGGAGAAAGCATAATACAGATAAATATTTTTGTGTTTGTGTATACAGTAAATAAAAATTCGAAACCATAATAGTGAATGAAAAGATTTTTATGAAAATGTATGTATAATAAAATTTATTCAACATGCACCATATGTTTTTGCGTGCGAAACTGTTATGTACAGATAATCGTGTAGAACGAAAGAAAAGAAAAAAATTGAAAAAGAAAAACAAGAATTTGCATCTGCAGGGCATCGAACCCTAGACTTCCGAAGTACTAGTTCGGCACGCTACTTTGGCACCACACCACACTTAATTCTTTGCTTCAGCTGTGCTGTTGAAGTGTGCTTCAAGACAGTATAAAAACTTTAATCATGAATATCTCAAAAAATATCGAGTATCTGCCCCTATAATGGAGTATTTTCGTAAACAGAGTGACGAAATCTACCAGTGTGCGAAGTCTCAATTAAATCGGTGAGGCGAAGGTCGTGCACTCTCCTTGATAGTTGTACTATTCACTATAGTTTGGCATTAATACAAATGATCTCGTGATTTCATGTAGATACTAATCATAATCTGAAGAAACATATTGGATATTGGTAAAGCGTCGTAATATACTAATATTGAATCTGCTATTGTTTTCTTCATATTTAATGTTTTCGTTATAACTTTATAATACAGCGTCTTTGACTTATATTTATATTAAATTTATTCCTTACTACCTACTCATACAACATTCTGTATACAGGGTGTCTCAGATTTTTAGTGACGTACTATGGTTGTATATTTTACGAGTAAAGTAAAATGAGGAATGTTATATGTATAAGGAACTTCGTTGATATTGTCTATGTTAATATTACTTTTAATAAAAATTGTAATAAGTTTTATTTTTATTATCATTTTGAACATAATGACAAAATAGCATTTTGAGATATTCTGTTAAATAACGTTTCATTTAATTTCACATATGATTAACCCGGGAAATCATTACTTTATTGTAAGCAGTAATTTCGAAAATATTGATCGTAATATTTATACAAAATATAAATGTCTAAATTGTAAAATATAACATATATACGTTTAATTCAGTAAAATTAATACATTGTTAAATAAATTCTTTGTATATTTGTATGCTGCTTCATTTGAGAACGTGCCCATTATTGTTTTTCTTAAAATACAAGGTGGGGCATCTGAAACAGGCCACCTGAATAACATGCTTGTTTTTGAAGACCTTAAACAATATGTCATTGTACACGCCTTATACCGCACCATTAGCAAATAAGTAAAAAAAACATACCACTCCATTTAAAAAAATAAAGTTGACCTTCATATCTCCTCTGCATCTCAACTTACAAGAAAACTATCAAGATCAGATTATATCCCCCTTGAAACCATGTAAGATGTGGTCTTATGTATTTTTCGCAGTCGTTAAAAACCAGTGAGTTATACAGATGGCCTGTTCTAGAAGCCCCACGTGTACTGAAAATCACAGTTAATAAAAAATAATTCCCCCCTCAAAAAATAATTATTATAAATTATGCCTTAAACAAGAAAGTAACACCTTATGATGAGTTACCTCTTTCTAATTTGTGCCACAATTACTAAGACATCCTGTATGAATAACCTGCATAGTTCAATATAATGAAACTGTACGATTTCAAAATTGTATTTACCTGCTTCTCGTTGCACAGATTTCGGGGTTGTTTCGCCGGGTCGTCCGCGAGTCAGCATCGTTTTTCGTCGCACCGTCACCAAGCGGTGACCTGAAACAAGAAAGATGGTTCGTCTGAAATCAGAGACGCTGGGGACACTTTACTTTTATTGTATTGAATGAAATTTTCGCTGGAGAAAAATTCGAGCGACCTCCTCGCTCGCTTTACGGGCTGGGGAGGAAAAAATCCGCGTTAAACCGGACACCGGAATTCCTCGAGGCTTCTCGTTTAAGAAGAATATAAAAAGGCAGACGGAAAGAGGAAGCTGACGGTCGTACGGCGCAAATTCATTTTCGCGCTCAGCTAATTGAGTCCCCTGTCCAGTTTTCCCTCTCTAGTTTATTATGAAACAAAGAATGGCGGTCCAGCCTGTGAAACTCCGCAGTCAAACACGCTGCAGAAATGTTCTCCGCGTTTGGATATACAGGGTGAGCGTGAAATGCTGGTTCTATATGAAAATAATGGTCATTCTTGTGTGATGAAGTTTTATTAATGTTGAACATTTGCCACGGTACTGGTTAGATGATAATTGTGTTGTTTCCGGATAAAAGTGAAAGTCAATGACGATCATTCTTGATTTAATAACGTTTTTGAACTGAAAATATTAACTGTTCAGTGTAGTTCAATTAATTTAGGTACAGATGTTCTGATGAAGTGATTATTTCATAGATTTTGTCAATTTGGTTCGCTTTTGCAGCGATTAGTTCTTCACTGAAAGGGAAAAGTATATAAAGGTGGACATGGTATTTATTCAAATGGTTATTTATGTCGAGATTAAAGACTGATGTGTATTTTAAAGGAAGTTTTTTTTACCTGATGTACTTAGAATTTCCCAACATAAATGTATTTAAAATAAAACCAACTGAATATTTTATTAAAAGTTAAAGATACGTGCACAGACAGCAATCATTTTAAATAATTTTAAAAAATTCATGTTGAATACGTTTACGTAATTATTACTTATGGCAGTGATGGACACGGTAGCTCCGGCCTTTCCCCACTCTAGGTCCATTCCCTCGTTCTCCTTCGGACCATCCTTGTCCCAGATAACAGCATATATGAGGGAGAAGATTTAGAGTGGGGGAAGGCCGGAGCTCCCGTGGCCATCACTGACTTACGATATGAATTTATTTCCTCTTTTTGAAGTACACAGATACACTTGTGCATACTCCAAAATATGGCATTTCAAGAGTATTATTCTTACTTTACTCAACGAGCTATGGTCCTATTAATTATTATTAATTATTTCAAATTGTAACGACACGCTATTAAAACTAATACACACATCTCAGAGTAAATATAATCAGTGATTATACATATATTATACTATACACAATTTGAAATGACAAGTCACAGTAAAACACTCACAATTTTTCCTAACATACCAAAATGTTGAAATAATTACGAACAATATTGTACGTGTTACTTACACATCCTTATGTATGTAGTGTGTCCCAATTTATATTATAAGACGATAAACAAATTTTCATGCCTTGTAGTGAAAGAACATGACTGACAAAAAGTATTTACAACTCGAAATGGAAGCATTTCTCAGTCAATGTTCGGGTACCATATTTTTATCCTTAACCCTTTGAGATTCTTTATCGAATCAACATCGCAATTCGTCCCACAAAAGCTGAATCGACCATTTTCTATACATAAATTTTCTACTTCATAAAAATATATTACTAAACATGTTATTGTATCATTACTACAGTAGGTTAAACCTTCTCGATTAAAAAAAACTAACTCAATCCGAAAAATAGTTTCCGAGATAGAAATTCATAAGTACGGCCTGTTTTCATGAAAATATGCAAAAATTGCAAAATTCAAAGGTTTGTATTCTTCAAATAAATTCGAAACCAACAAAGTGATGATCTAAACCTCTCCTAATTTCACGTGCATCACATCATATTTCATTTTGAAGTAGTTATTCTTAAATATCGAAAGAAACGCAGACTACACGATACTATCAAAAACAGAATTTATACTGTTCAGCTGGGACGAAACAACCATAATGCTTTGGACCGCAAAAGGCTAAGGTGACTGGAATATCCACCTAAATTTTGGTCGCCTATTTCAGTCTCACCATGTGTATGGCCTAATTTTATGGAAGTCGGTTGTCTCTGTGCAGCCGCCGTTGCCGGAAGACCCGCATTCTGTCTAGCTTTACGACTTTACGGTTTTGTGTTCACAGTTGTGGGCAGGGATAAACACGGACACAGGAATGGGTCATTTGTGCATTCGCCTACAAACATAGTACGTGCAGGATCGACGTTCATCGAATGCTCGCAGCAGATCTCTTTAATGGCTTTGCAACCTGTACAGAAGGCTGGTCTGGCCGGAGAGTAAACGCAACGAGTGACGGATTCTTTGTTAGTCGACTTGTTTCCTCGTTTCAGCGGTTCGTTCGTTTCGTATCGTGTTTTCGAAATTGTTATTTGGCTGGGCCTGTTTGGACGGAGAACTTCGATTTGCTTTTTTAAGTGAATGTAAACGCTGATACAGTTATTTAGGATTTGTTAGTCTCTTCCAAATTCATGACAGTAGGATCTTGATTATTTGAATTAATTGGGTGACATGATGATTGAAGGGTTATATTTTCATGGAAAAAGAAAGTTTAGTACACAGCAGCGTTATGCCTGACAAGTATATTTAAATTTAGATTTTTCTACATTTTTGGTAGAATTGGTAATGTATAGTGATACCTGAATTTTTGCTATTGGCAGACTTCATTTTCGTCAGAGTACAGCTTAATGAATGTTCAGTCAAATGTACATTTTCTGTTTATATTTTTGTTCTCATTTTTTGTTTCAAAAATTGTTAATTTTTCAAAATCTGCAGCTATTTGAAATCTGAATATTTTATGTGTAGCAGATCAATATATAAAATTTAAGTTTAACTGTTCATTTATCATGATATTGCAAATTCCAGCGAGGTAAAGTCTCAGGCACTAACAATAAATTTTATACAAAAATATACTAAACAGCGTAGCAGATTTAAAAACTGAATACTTTATTGTTTATTCCGTTCCTGAACCTGTCTAAGTAACCGAGTCTTCGAGTTCAACTAAGGTTCTACGTCAGATATGGCCATCCTGAGAGACGACTGGCTCCGCTCTACCCCCACTCTGCGTCCATCCCCCTCACGTAATAAGAAAGTAGAGATTTAATCACTACATAAAACTGATGTCGAATACAAAAAAACGATTGTTCTTATTACGTCACTGCTTTTTGAGAAACCGTACTTTCATACCACAACTTACGTGAGGGGAATGGACGCAGAGTAGGGGTAGGCTGGAGCCAGGCGTTGTTCCGTTTGGCCGTCCCTCTTCTACGTGATTAGCACTTTACGATCTGATTTATCATTATTCATACCAGTATGAAATGCATACTCCATAAAGTGAAATGTAAAATTTTATGAATCCTTCAATTTAGTAGTATTAATTTATAATATTATAACACCTTCAAATTTTCTAGAACAAAATTTATTCTATATTTCCGATTTGGTTTTACGCAAACCACAATTATTGTCCATGGCCCGTATGAACTGTTTACTACGATGGAAAATGGTGGAATAACAAACGCTCGCATTTCTCGCGAAACTTCCTCGTGGAACGGCCATTCTTCGCTGAAAGTTTCCTACGACTCATCCCCTCGGTTCTAGAACCGATCCCACACAGTGGACAATGAACACGTTACCTCTCCACAATAGGATCCAGTCTATAAAATAAAACGGGACAAGGTACGATAAGGTGAAATCGATCTCTCGTCGTCGATATTCTGTAAACGTTTGGGTGACTTCATACTGAAAACTGCGCTACGTGCACGGTGTTTCACGGGGAGAGGCCAATACTCAACAAAATCATACCGCTAATATAAATTTATATTAATCCATTATCTTTGGAATGTAAATAAAAGTACACGCACGGACACTTTTTCGATTCTCAATTGTTAAAAAGATACAGGCTTTTGAAATTGCAGCATGGGAGCTTATGGGCGGCTGCATTTGTTTTGTAATGTGGAATCTCTTATGTTATTAAATTAGACGTTCCACAATCATGCAAGTCATTTATGTGACTTCTCTTAGGAATCCTATGGCCAGTACATGGCCATAAAACATCTGGTTTTGACGGCATCGGGTCTTCAAGAGTTTAAAGTCCACTGACGCCACAGTGCCGCCACTCCATTGCGCTGGAGGTAACATTAATACGTTGAATGCCACAGTGGAAACTGCCACATCTAGTCAGACACAGTATCATGTCCTGTGTGAAATATAAATCAAAAAGAAAAAAAAAACATTTAAAATTGAATCGTACAGGCGTTACCTCATATTATTACTACAATATCAGTATCGTCCAAAAGCGCATAAGAATTGCTAGGTATTTCATTAAATAAAATTTCAGCTGCCGGTCACCGGTGACCCCTACGGCAGTCTACTTGTTCAAGGTGGGAGAAATCTCATTATATTTGTAAATTGCTTCTGCCTTGTGCCGTTTTAGATATCCAGAGTTGTTCAATTTTTTTACATATGTGCATAGCAAAAATCATCTCTTATCAACTTTTGCTAAAAATAGCCGGCCACTGATGAATGCTATTCGCGCCACTATCCAGCGTGTACAGCGTTAATTACAAAAATATCGTGAACGGTAGCAGAGAAAGTAAAATGGGTTTTTTTAAAAAAATTGTAATTATTTGATTAAATAAATGTAATGATAATATTCGTTGAGGTTATAAACTAAAAACGGTTTAGTTTAAAGTAACAATAAGTCAGATCCGCAAAAATTGCACCACCAATGGCTGTACACTATTCGTCTTGTTAATAAAGATCCAGTGTTTTTATTTTTTATACTAAACCTAAATACAGACGACAGCAGGCATGTCCTGTGTAGCAACGCCGTTGGCTTCAACATGATGATCGTGTCTAGTATGATCAGATAAGTAAAAGTAACAATCGTTTTAAAAGTTCAAACTTATTCTACAGATCAACTGTATGATCTCGTACGTCCTGTTCTGGTGTTCTCTGTTTAGCGTCTAAAGGTGGAGATCCCCGATAAGACAGAAATATCGTGTCCCAGGTGAGACTTTAATCTCACGAGACAATTATTTCATTATGTGTTTCCAGGATAGGACAGATGTTAATGTCACCTCTCATCAACTCACATCTCATGTGAAACTTTTGTCTCACGTGCTGTTGTTGAATTGCATGTTCTTCATGAGATGAGTCATTGTTTACGTTTACACGTTGAGTCATCAACTTCATGAAACTAGACACTAATCAGTAAACTGCGGATGTTTATGCAATTTAATATATCTAAATTGGTGAGTGATGGACATTTAATATCTTAGCAAAGTACAAATAAGATATTTGAACATTTCAAGAAGCAAATGCAATCTTCTTGAAATTCCATTCATTTAACTGCACTGACATAGCAAACATCGAAATTTAAAAACGTATATTCATATAAACATCCGCAATCTACTCATGAGGCATCTTTCATGATATAATTTCCAAAATCTCATCTCTCACGACTGTTTCCAATATTAACATTTAGTTCTCATGAAACATCTCATTGTGAATCTGTACCATAAAGCCTGGAAGATTATCGTCTCCCGTACCAGGTAAGTGACAGCGTCCTTGTCACAAGTAGCCGACAGGCAAGCTCGAAAAGCCTAGTTCAGCCAACATTTCGGTCTGAAAGCACCTTTATCCAACGCGTGAACATACAGGGCCGTTGATTGGCTGGCTCAATCTGGACATAAGTTCTATGGCTTCGCAGCTTTGTCGCGCGTGTACGTACCAGCGGGTAAACACACGAGATCGTAACACGGCCACGATTTCGAGTATCGATATTACGCGAAACCGCGTGTACCGTCGTCGTATGGCATGGTCGTCGCTATGCGGCCGGGACGCACCTGCAGGACTACATCAGGACAAACCACACGAGGTAGATTCAGCTGATATACATACAACGGTTGTTGGGAGTGTGTGTCGAGTGGTCGACCGGTTAGTCGGTTGCGCGCCGGACCGTGAAATTATCCTCCAAACCTGAAACCCCCTCTGACCACTCCATGGCTCCTTTCCCCCTGGTGACCAACCCCCTTCACGGTTTTATCCCATGGTAGAACGATTACAGCGATCAGTCGTGATGCATGGAGCACCGTCACTGCGACGTGGACCGATACTTTTCGCCTAACCGACTACGATCGGTTAATTATTCGAGTTATGCGTATACAGGCTGTCTGGAGTGAATTATCGTGTAGATGGTGGGGGTGTTTCATGCAGGGTGACCGGTATCGAGTGTGGGAGAAATTTGATTGGATAGTTGCATAAACCAGCTTTGAGAATGTTTGAATGTTAGTGAAGTATGTGTTTGATTGAGTGTTGACGCGTTCACGTTCGACATCTGCCAAAAAATGTGATAAAAGTTACATAACATTTATTTATTATATTTCTGTTATTACTGTCTTTTGAATAGGAAATGTTCATTTTCTTCACGAACACATGTGTAAAAATTAGCCGGAATTGCATGTGGCTTGTGGAACTGTGAACGTGTTAACGTATAGGGTGTAGTGATAATGGTGGTATAATAGGGTACCATCTTGTGAAAAATAAATTGAAAATGCAGAATACATTTCTTTGATTTTAAAAAATAATATTTGAAAATTCGACGAATGCATATTAGTGATGGAGGGGATTTTTATCTAATGCTTGGTGCACACTTGTAGAACTTTTTATATCGATTTAGTTTGTAAACAAAATCCTGTTCAAGAGTGTTTAATTTTATTTAGAACCAGCCTGTTCGTAATTATGTCAGTTTTATCTCCGTTCTCTATACAGCTTAAGATTATAGATAACATTTCTTAATTTCTAACATTTTGTAGCATGTGGATTCAATATTAATAACAAAGCTCGTACAAAATTGTATTTCGTAAACATCGTATAGGTAATTCTCATTTATAAACAGTGTATAACGTAGAATTATTTTTTTATGTACAACAGCTATAATACGTCTTCTTAAGGAGCAATCGAAAATACACAGTTCTTATAAACATATTCCTGACCACTATTGAAATTCTCTTTTAAATACCATAAAATTGCTGACAACAATTTAGCACAGTTTAATTTTCCATTTTTTTTCAACAGTAATTTTTAAGAAGAAAAGTACACTCTGTTACTATCAGTCCTCTCTCGATCCAAAAAATTGTTGAATCTGTAGACACACATTTTTTAATTTATATTGAATTTTTGTTTGTTCGCTAAAATTCAGAACGACCGTAAGATTGTTAATGTATTTTTGTTTCAACGACAACATATTTGTTTTATTCGGGAACGTTCGATGATTCGGTTATCGAGGACACATATCATTCGGATAAAAGATTAACATCCACGATTAAACCATCCCAATTTGTATTATTTTCGATCGGCGGGGCATAAATTGAGGATGCCGCGTATAAGCCGAGATAAAATGTTGGCAAATGCAATAATCTATAAAAATGGAACCGATATTTGAATCGGCCGGAGATTACGCGAAAGGCAATCACCTGGTCGATCATGAATTATTTGTCGGTACGTTCCGTTCCGTTCGAAAAGATAAATCGGTTTAAATTCAAATTAATCGGAAAATTTGTGAAATAAAGCTAGCTGGTGCAATAACGACGAAACGTCGACGCACCGTCTTTCAGGGAAAACATTTTGAATACGATATTAAAGAATGATTTTTGCGATAGTATTTATATTGAAGCAACAATGCATTAAGGCGGATCACTGGTCGTCCTGAAATCATCCTTCATCATTTTAATTCGGTAAAAAACATTTTCAAAATAAGCGTTCGTTACAAATTAGCATCTAATGTTTATGATCTAGAAATATATGTACAAACTTAAACCATACGCAACAATTCATGATAATGAGATTGTAAACAGAGCACACCGAATTGAGTTTATTATACGTCTCAAAATATGTCCAAAAATTACTTCGTAAAAATATATTGTGTGGGAGAAATAGTATCTCCGTTTTCAATTTTAGAATGTTATCCGCCTAATTACAATAAATGTTCGACATAAATATAGTACTGAATTTCGTGTATACGAGACTGAACATAATAAAATACAAAATTAATATTTCCAATTTACTCTATTCATTTCTAAATTGAAAATTCATCCTTTGGTGAGTCAGTACTATACAGCCACTTCCCCTAATAGTTCCTTTGTAAAGCTAATATTCATGCAATCAATTTATTAGTTGTCGTGTATTATCTATTGTTATAACTTACATCAGTGATGCCCACCGGAGCTGCGGCTTTCCCCCACTCTAGGTCCATTCCTCCCGTTTCAGTTCCCTCCAGTTCGTTTCTTGTTCTCCCTCGGACCATCGTCGTCCCAAATCTCAGCCTGTATGAGGGGAATGGACCTGGAGTGGTGAAGCCTGAGCTCCAGTGGCCATCACTGACTTAAATATATTTTACACAGGCTTTTCTTCGTAACTGTCCCTATATTATGCCGAATGACTTTGTATCTAGATTGTTGTCTTTGTATCAAGATCCTCTATTATAATAAAGAAGCAAAACATATACCACTGGGTTTTGAAAAACCTTGATAATCTTAAAATGACCATGACCTTCAGATATACGACGAAAATAATTGAATCAATGAGTTGAAGAACAGTATAAGTCCAAAATTAGCAATTTTCAAACAATCTGAAAAGTAAATGCAAAGTGCACAGAACTACATGTTTGGGCCAAAAAGAGTGCAAAAAAAGTACCCAAAAGTAAGAAAATATTCGTGTTTCAGTAATCCCTTCAGTTCAGTGAGTGTAAAAACAGTGTCTGTCATGGATGTGTACTATTTCAACAAGCTGTTTAACAATCACTTTTTATTAAATAATTTCCATTTCAATTATGTTTAAAGCAAGTTAATAAATGTTTTTTTAGTACTGTGTTATTTTTTAAATTTGCTCACTAAAATGTGGCGTGAGTTGAAAAACAGTACAAGTCCAATGGTTTTATTTTAGTTATTGAAAATTAATGAACAAAGTTTAACCATAGTTAGACATGTATAGAAGTTCATCTGGGTTAGCATAACTGTGTTTAACACTAGGTTTACGGAACGCGTCATTTTGACGCACTTCGAATTTCACAAATGTGCGGAATAAATGTAAAGTTGTATAACGTTAAATATTACAAATTTTATATAATTATACAATATCACATAGTTTCTTTATAAGTTAATAGTGTATTATATATTGTTTTTCAATCAAATAAGCTGTTTTTTAAAGAAAATGTGCGGTTTCGTTTACGCGTCAATTTGACGCGTGTCCGTAGAGATAGGTATATAAGAAATGTCCGTAAACCTAGTGTTAAATTGGAACAGCATTATAAAATTAACGGCTTTGATGATACACGAAAACTGATGCTATTTTATCAAATATCTCAAAATATGGTTTTTTTAAACTGCATTAAATTACACTGCATAATTTCCCCCTCGAAACCAAAGACCTTACATCTGATACTTTTTTTCTGTTACAAAAATTAAAATAGTTGTTTGGGTGACCTGTTTTAAATGTTTCAACCCGTATACAGGGTGTCCGATTTTAGTCTATTATTGCAAATATTTCGAAAAGTACGCTAGGCGAGAGAATGTGCTTTTAGGTGATGACAAGAGATCGAGAGGGACATCGTAAGATGCAGGCAGGATGTTGCTAGATGGAGGTGTTAATATCATGCGAAGGTCACGTTTTTTTAAATGATATAATATAATTTTTAATGCATTAATCGATGCAGCACGTTATTCTTTATAAAAAAAGTATTAACCTATTTATGTTAAAAAACCATTAGTTTTGGAGAAATTTTGATTTCATTATTGCAATCTGAAAGAACACGAGGCCATATAAACTTTGATAAGTTTTTTTTTTATATTGGTATAAGTATGCGTGCTAGTACTACTTCGCAATATTGAAATTAACACATAGACTGTCGTGGGGGTTAACTGTGACCGGCGCCTCAAATTTTAATTATTTAAATAACTATTAATTATTGTAATAATTGTACGCGAAAACGGAGTCTGCATATCAAATGCAGGTATAAGAGATATCACACGATTGAAGATTATAGAGTATAATATTATAATTAAATGTACTAAACACCTTTACTTTGTATACGTGCAAAAAAGTTCCATTATAATAAAGATAAAATTATGGGTTTGAAAATAATTCCGACCAGTTGGATACTCGTGTCCCGGCGCGCTACGACCGCAAAGGCTTAAAATATCTACACCTATAATTGTCAATAATCACTGTAATCAATGCACACCTGAACTTCAGTGAACAAACGACTAAATGAGTCAATTTTACAAACATTTTCCAAAAACTTCGTCTCTAAAAAATCCAGATCGATTTTAGTCCGATCATCTCTCGAAATCAAATTTCAACAACGGAATTAAACTTTGATTTCGTTTTCCGTTCGTTCGTTATCTTCTTTGATGTTGATCGCTTTGAACGTGGACGGAGCAAATTAACCTCTAGTTGCTTCGACTCGATTTTTCTCGACGCCGAATTCGTTCGACTATTGACATCGTAATTCTTTCAGCGTTCGCTCGCGTGTCTATTATTCTGTTTCTGTTTCCATTTCGCCGAGACGCGTCAGGCAGGTTGTCGGAAAATCTGAGCCGCCGGATATTTAAATGCAAATTGAATATGGCATGGTGGTCGGGGGTCATCTGATCCCGTGAGTTGTGTCTGTTGAAGTTTCGCGCCGTGGAAAATATCCCTTAGATTAGACCGAGTCACGTTGCGGTTCAGTTTCACGCCACACGCTGGTCACGTTCTCCGTGATGATATTTCGCACGCTCCTGTTGATCACGTAAAGTACAACCCTAGTGAAAAATAACCAGCATCGAATTACGGATAATCCTTAGTTCCATTTCTCATGTAATTTATTTAATACTCTTAACCTTTTCAGATCAAACAGGAAGACTACGAGTTCCGAGATCACCGAATTTATCAAATGTTACATAACGACAGTATTACGTCTCAAGTAGGCGAAATCATTCTTGAGGATTTAAGGAATAAGTATACAGAGTGCTAACGCGATAGGTCTTTGTTTACGACACGATCAACCCCTTGCCTTGGGATTTTTTCAATAGCTGCACTGTTTATTATTCAAATACTCTGAGGGCGAAATCAGGAAGAAAACTTATCGGCATATATGTCGTAGTCTGGTAAAAAAGGATAGACGTGTGAAAACATCGATTTTGAGTTTTTCATGTTTTTCTTTTTGTAGACAAAAGTATGCTGTCTTTAATGAAACCAACTCCGACTTCCTAAAATAATGATTGACTTCACAATTCCCAGTTACAATCATTTATTAATAATAAAAGTGAACAATTATTTTAAAAATAAGATAGACACATTTAATTAACAAATTAACGATTTATAAAAAAATTTAAGCATTGCTTTGTTCTGGTTTTTACACAGAGAAACAAATTTTTATAAGTATTTAAGTTGTAGCATGTTACAATTATAGTTATAGGCATAGTTATAAAACACTGCATATGTATGTGTAAGTATCTGTACCAAATTTTATATATTATATTTTATTATATCTGATAGTATTAAGACAAAAATAGCAAGTAAAGAAAAATGTAAAACAAAAAGTACAAACACAAAATGTAAAGTACAAATCTAAGCCAAAGAAGGGCAAAGCAGAGGCAAGGAACTCTGATAAAAGACAATAGTTCGTTGAACAAAGTAAGAGTCAGACTCTTGAAACGCCATCTTTTGGGCACGAGGCAACCAAATATACAACCCAAAAGAAAAATACAAGTGGAATTGAACTGATAATTATTTTATTACATTATTAAAAATTACAAAAAATTTGAAGAGGTAGAATTGATAGAAGGAAGGTGTCTTTCTATAGAAGAAAGGTGTCTTTCACACTTTTCTTCTTCAGGGTCTGCTGGGGTCTGGGAAAAGAAAACACGTGGTTACTCCACTACGCAGTGCATAACTCTAAACGCATTTATCTCGAGAACTCGTTTTCGCATGTTAACCTCTTTTTATCGGGGCAACTTCCATATAAAATTCTTTAGACAATCCTTTAAACCTCATCCCCTGAAAAATAGCAGAGTGACGACGCATGTGTGATAAACCATAAACAGATTTCTGCGTATGGCAAATGATTCGACGATATAATTATAAATTTACTCGCGTCGAGAAACCAGACAGACCAATTTGAAGAAAAATCAGAGCGGGAAGAAGGCGAGGGGGAGCAAGCGGAATGCAATCGCGGAGGGACATCGACGTAAAGGAGAAAAAGAAAATTAAATCATGCTTCGGAATGATCTCCTTGTTCCGTGGCGGACGCAATAACGGCCGGTGCCGCGGTAATTGTTGCGCTGTAATTTTTCGTGCGGCACTTTGGCCAGCGCAGAAATCGACCGACTAAATCCTGCTTCGCGTTTAATACCACCGACCGTGTGTATGTAGCTGCGTCGAAAAGGGCTCGCTTTAAACCGTACAAAAGCGAACAAGCTTCGACCGGACCCCGGAGAATGTGTCCGAATGAAAATTCTATAATTGGATCGTCTGCTCGTTAGCCTCGAGTCGACTTCCGTTAACGCTTCCAATGAATGTGCATACGTGTGTTCGAGGAAAGAGCAGAAAAAAGAGACCTGCGCGCGCGCGCGCGCGCGAGAGAGAGAGAGAGAAATAAAGCGACTGAAAGTGAGAGAGCGTAACGAAAAATGTGTGACAGGTCAGTCGACAGTGGAAACGGCGCGAGAGCGCGAAAATCGCTGGACGAACGTTTAAACGTGGCAGGGAAAACCGCTTATTCAAATTGCAGCCAGCAAGGCAAGTATTGCAGCCTGGAAGCATTAGAAATTCAATTGGTTCGCGTATTTGCATGAACGATCGATGTGCCAATCAGAGAAATATTATTAAAGAAGCTGAGACCACTTTCGTTCGGTTCGAAAGAAACCGTTGTCACTGGCTGGGAAGGTTATTGGTTAATTAATGATGGAAGCCAACCGGAGTTTCTTCTGTGGTTCTTCAAAGGCAGTCTGTGAGCTTTGAAATATTTTGATTAAACCTAGTAATTGATGAAATTGATTGAATCGAGACCAGGGTAGAGTGAAATTATAAAATCGTGAAGTGAACTTTCTAGATGCTTGAAAGTTTTCTTACATGATGTAGGGTGATTCTGAAAATACTAACAGTTCTTAAAAAAGTGAACACAACGTACACTGCCGTCCAGGATTATTAGGACACTTATACTTGAGATAAATCAGAAAATTTGATGAGGTAATTGAAAATTCGAAAACACTATTTTCTTCTATATTATAAAAATTATAGGTAACCCACGTATAACACTGTCGTTAGGTTCCTAAAAAATGCCGTGTTATGCGAATTCGTGTTATACGAAACCAGGAAATAGTACAAAAAACAGGGTTAGGTTCCAAAAATTTTACAGAACTATAATATTTTCTTCTTATAACTAACAATAATAGAAATATGTTCATTAAAACAATCAATAACTGAACAAAGGCATCACATATTAATATTGAATAGTGTTTTCTTCTTCATCACTGCTAAACACCATTAAATGAAGGCACTTTCTTTCTGGTAAAATCTCCTCATCTTCTCAACTTTTTTTCTACAGCATCTTGATTTCTATGCTGTACCTTTTCCAAAAGATCTGTTATTTAAGACGAATTTAAAATTCTAATACACATATTCTAAAATTCCGTACACAATTCTGACACGACACACTCTCTCGATCGAATGAAAAATATCGATGTATCCAATGATGGTGCTTGCATCACATGTCGTACTATACGGGGATTTTCCCAATTCTCGAACCGTGTTAGAGCAAAACCGTGTTGTAGGAATGCTGTGTTATGTGGCAATTGTCTGTATATTGTATCGTGGTTGATACGACACTTTTGGTATATGATTACTGTTTTCACTAATCTTGCCATTCTGCTTATTACTGTTCCTACAGTTGGATAAAATATTTATATAAACGTAACAATCAGAAATTGAAACAAAGACTCTACAGCTTTAGAGTGTTCAAAAAATCGTTACCACTGCTGTGGCGCTACCTGTAACTTCGCTCAGATTTCTCTTACGTCATAGTATTCCTCATACAAATTTTATTAATTTTTGTCTGTACCATGTAACATGAATATCCGCCGATACAAAAAGAATATGTATCAAATATTTTCAAATGCTTTACCTATATGCCAAGTTTAATTAAAATCGGCAAGTGTTAATTGGGTGACGTTCCTTGTTAAGCCCAAGTAAACCTGGGCCCTAATTGCTGGTGGTCTTCTGTTCTTTACCCCTGATGTGAAGGCAGGACCGTAACAATCTTCATGGACTTGTAAAATTCTTTAGTTTTGTCCAATCTTGCCAAAAATATAAATATTAAGCCCTTGACATACAAAGACGTCTGGGAGAGGTCATTTTTTTCGTATGTCATTTTAGACGTTGACGTCTCCGAAACGCCAAGAATTATACGCTGATTGTTTTGAAAAGTTCCATTCTCTACAGGACTATTAAGTTATTTATTAATTTGTTACTTAATTATTGTTCATTAATATTGTCTATTAACATTGTTATATGATACTTAGCAATATAAATATTCTATTTCTTGCACAGCTTACATAACTTTAAGTTGAGCTATATTAAATGGTATTTTTAGCAGACATTGAGTACTATTTTATTCGTATGTAAAGGGGTTAATCGTAATCATGTAAATGATCCTCCAGAATAAACTCCAGCGTGTTAAAAATATCTTATTATTACGTTCAGACGACAGAGTTTCGAAGACATTAACGTAAACGACAATGAGAAATTGTTGCTTCCGATATTCTCAACGCGGGCGTCGCTCTTTTTCGCGCGTCGACATTGTCCGCTGCAGTTTATCGGGATTTCGTTAAACGTGAAAACTCGATAGCGCTTGAAGTGGGTGTGAAGGGGTGGCGTGTGATGGTAGGGGTTGCAAACGACAACGGTACTAACTTTTTCCGCATAAATGCCGTTCTACGCTTCGCTTTGCGCCAGTTTGGGAATCGAATGTCACACAGCTGGTTACGATTGCCAATTTCGCCGCGTGAAAACGAAAGAGACGCCGCATCCGATTTTCCTCCGACCTAAAATTCACGCGGAGGAACAAAAGGTCTCTGTTTAATCGACTTAGCAAAAGTGAAAAATTGCGAGCTCTTTGATGCACCCGATACGTCGACAAGGGGATTCAAATTCGAACCAAAGCTGCGCGTGTTGATCATCGATGCGTTGGTCATAGGTTTGTTTACAAAGGGAATACTTTTCGATGTAACATTAAGACATCGTTAATAAAGAATGTGCTATTTAATGAGTTTATTAACACCTCCTGTGTCACAGTAGAAAGTCCCGTAATTCGTCAGACACTCGAAAATAGTTTCCTGCAATATACAGGATGTTTCATTTTAATCTTTCTACGAGAATATCTTCGAAAGTATTAGTGACATTAAAAACTATTTCTGATATAAGTTGAATGATTTGAAAAGGAACATAACTTGTATATATATATATATATATATACATATATATACTGGAAACCTGGTGCAATATGAACAAATTTAGTCTACATATTAAGACGTTGATTACCGTGGAGGTCACCCGTGACCGGCACCTCAAATATTGTTTCATTAAATAATTAATAATTCTTGTAAAAGTTTTGGACAACATTAATATTGTAATAATAGTACAAGGTGATACCTACGCGTTCAAAGTGTAAAATATTCTTTTCTTCCAGGATTTATACTTAAAATAGGACATTATACGGTGTCTGATTAGCTATGGCAGTTTCCACTGTGGCATTCAACGTGTTCAGGCACGCCATTTAGTAAAATTTTTTCGTAGGTGCCATGTGAAAGTATTTCAGTACACACTGTATAATAATATTCTTTCCTCAGTTTACACTGTGCAGGACCTTTGAGTTATGTTTTACACTGCATTAAATTTCATAATACATTATAATTACACTATTCAACAAATTTTAACTTTTTTTTTAAAAATTGTAACATTCAATAGGCGTTCCATATACATTTTTGTGCGTTGAATATGAATCTATAACTCGTTTTTTACAACACCCTCAGATTTTCAAAAAACCAATTTAAAAAAGAATGCAAACGTTCAACTTCGAAGATGTTTTGTGCTACAACAGTAATAGTTATTCAGTTGCGATTTGTTGCGTATCATGCCTCGTTCGTGATTGAACGAGATGTCAGCGGCACCTCACACGCGTACTTAACCTGTTAACTCGTCATGAAGAAATGGAAATTTTGTGTTATGACGAGTACACTCGTCATGCAAGAAAAGCAATTACCATCTGCTATTTAAATTAAAATTTTAGTGAAAACTAAAACATATTCGTAAATTTCAGACTTTTCAGAATATCTTGAGACAAGAACGAAATAAGAAAAAGCTTTTCTTCATGTATTTGATTTTCCTTATATTTTTAAATAATGAATGTTTAAGTTTTGCCAATAATATCAATGAATTTGAGCAATAAATTATTCATTTTCAAAAAAACCAATTACCATTTCGTTATAATTTAATTCAATGTCACAGCAGCTGCATATACTTTGTGTTTGACGAGTGTACTCGTCATCGCTTCATTTTTGTGACACAACGTAGGTACACACTTTTAAAATAGGGTTACACAGCTAACAGGTTAAATTGGTGTGAGTAGTCGAAATATAGAAAACTAACGATTACACTGATGAAAGGTATGTTTAACGGGGAATGTTCCAGAGTGTCAGCGTAACGGTACAGTAGAGTGCAGTATAACGAAATGATTGGTGGGTGTAAGTGTACACAATTAATACACATTTTGGTCGTTTAGTCCGACCAAACACCACGCAGTGTATCGCCGATCGTCCAGGTTGCACTCGCGTACCTGAATTGATGGATTTTGGTCGGAAAAACCCAAAAGGTCGCTGCGTGGTGACTGCTTACACCGCTCTTCAGGGTTGTTTACCTGAGGTTTCTGGACATAGTCGTTGAAATGGTAGAATATACATGCTTGAATCATCGCGATATTTGACTGTCCAGAAATCTCAACTTACAGGATCAAAAATTAGCATTTGCGCCTCAACACTATTTATGCGAAACGACTCGCTTAACCCCTTGACAGACAAAGACGTCTGGTATACGTCATTTGTTTATTATGTCATTATAAAGATTACATAACTGTTAAGGTGAGATACATTAAGCAATATTTCTTGAACGAATTGAGTTTCATTTTATTTGTATTTCAAAGGGTTAAACTCGATTTCAAGCGATCGGTTACCGCGACGTTGATCGCGCGTGTTTGCAACATCAGGATTCCGTACCTCAAAGTCAGAGTACAGAGAACGCTGTAAACAGTTTGGCAAAGTTAACTACCTTAACAGTGTTCGCGAATAAGCTTAGTATGACTGTGATGGATTAAGTGTTGTAAATGGCGAAGGGCTTCGCCCATCTTAATGTCGTGAACTTCCGCGAGTATACACGAAGTGCGTTTATGCTCGCGCTCCTCCCGGTTTGCGATTATGGCTGCTATAGAGGTAATCCAATGGAATGGGAACGAACTCGGTAGATGTTTGATTGTTGCTTTGCAAACTGTAGAAGAATGACACGTTGAATATCGTCGTAGTCACTGGTAACTGATGTAACTGACGCCATTTAATTAAATAACAATAATTAATTCTTATAAAATTCTGAAGGACGTCGCAACTGCAATAAGAATATAAAATACAAATTGTCTGAACGCGAAATTAAAGGATTTGTTACTTAATAATTTACAATGCCGTGGGGGTCACTGGTGACAGGCACCACAAATTTAATTTAATTTAATACTATTGATTGTGACAGAATTCCGAGCAAACTTCACGTTTTAACAATAACGTAGAAACAGGAAAACATTCGATTTTGATTAAAAAAAATAAATTGTGCCGTGTCTGACCGGGTATGGCTGTTTTCACTGTGACACTGAATGTATTGAAATAATATTCGAATGTTCGTCAGGCTTTTCTCCTAAACCCAAAATGTTCCTTTTCAGATGTTTATAAACTTTGACCGTGGTGAAAATCACAATGATTTGAAACAAAAAGTGCAATTATGTAAAACGCTGTTTCTAAGTACAATAATATGTATAACTTAGAGATGCCTGTACGCAGGCCATTCTGTTTACCACGTTGTCTGCCGCAGTGAAAACTTCCATGCCTGACCAGGCATACTATAATATTCCATTTCAAACAAAAGTGACAATGGAAATAATTATTTAAATACTTAATTTCACGGCTTCGACGTTCTATTCTTATAACTATATAAATTCTATTCAAAATCGTATTAAAATTAATAATTATTTAATTAAATACAATTTGACGTGTCGGTCGCCAGTGACTACCACGGCAGTCAACGTGTAAACGTTTTTTTTTTTGGCAGCTAGTTGTTTTGTTTATTTGCGCAAAATATTTACTCATTTTTGCGAAGAGGAAATGGCAATAAACAAATTTTAAAAAAAATATTCGATGAGAGCAACTCGGGGCATCAAAGAATCTATTGTTTTTCTAATACTGCCATTTGTAAAATGATGTCAAACTACACCCGTCCATAAGTGTTTGAAGGCTTACCTTTGCAATAAATTTGAGAAAGTTCATGTACGATGTTATTGGAGAATTTAAGCATTCGTTATCCTATTCCATAATTTACACCACGGAGGAAATGTATATTTAATATTCTGTCACAAATCTCAACATAAAGTTAATACATTTTTTTTTTACTAACGTAGCGTTAGGACGCACACAAATGTATGCTTTTACTCGTACTCACACACGACACGCGACTCCAGTCAAACATTATCTTCGACAACACAGTCCCACACATGTATCGATCCAAGCGAGGTATCGTTTCAACACAAATATTTCATGTAACTTTATGAGCATTTATATTAATATGCAGTAGAACCTCCAATAATCGAATTAATAGGCAGACATAATTCTTCGGATAACAGAAAATTCAGGATGATAAAATTTTCGCTTTCTTCATTGTGATCGTTCTATATTTTGATAAAAATGATGCAAGTATCGATAGTAGAAATAAAAATACTACTCTTTTACAATTTAAGAGCACTACATATTTAATAGCTAAACTGTGCATGGTTATCAGCGTACTCGAGTGTACAAAATATCACGGGTCATATATTTCAGAAACGTGGTGCTTAGGTATCTTCATTGTATTTCTCTAAATATTTAAAATGAAAAATATTTGTAACAATATTTATGAGCATTACATGAGCATTTTCAATATCGTTATTAGTGATGGGAAGACTGCGGCATTGAAAACAGACTTCATTTTGATTGTAATAAAAGCAAGGAAACGTGATGTTATTAAGGAATAAATTATGTTTATAAGGAAAATGTTTTGAGTTTTGATAAAGGGGCCTTCAGATAAATTAAAGGTTTTACAATATTAGTATATGAATACTGTGTATTGAGAATTGAATCATTTATTATTGAAAGGTCGTATGTCCATATTTCGGGGAAAATCAAGTTATGTGTTTAAACTGTTGTAGGTAACCCAAACTTTGGGTTATGGGACCCCAAAAAAAACATCAAAAATGTCTTTTGATATCTCCTATCGATTCAGATTGAAAAAACCGAGTAGACATTACTTCAATGAAAATTAGGTAGTCTTTCTTGCCTGGTGTCAAATTTTAAAAAATGGACATATGCCCTTTCAATAATAAACGATTCAATTTATAAAGATCCTGATGATATAGAGATCTAAAAGATCTTAAATCTTAAAAGATCTTAAGATATAGAGATCTTATCGAGAAGTTAAAGAGAAACAATCAATATTATGTTAATTTTCTATACGTTATAGTTTCTAAATAGTCGCCAGTCACCGGGTCGCATACCATGAAGGTACTTAAACGACACCCTATGGGTAATGTGGTGTTCCGTCAGTCAGGGAACGATGCAACCGCGATTTCACAGAGCAAATTTGATCGACAGACTATTGTGTTAATTATTTCATAATATTTACGAAGCTACGTCATAAGCTATTGACGGCGTGACGTATAGCCCCTAACCCCCGCAATGGGATTTACCACTCTAATCCAGGAAGCCCCGTTGAATGTTGATCGGTAACACTACGGTCAGCTAATCGCCGACTTACAAGCTGTGTTCCGTGACGAAATCAACGCGAATTGTCGAGATATGCCAGCATAAGCAACGTCATCGCGTGATACAGCTCCTATGTCAGGCAGCGAATCCCATAGAAATCACAATTTTCATCAATTTTCTTTACTGATAATTATATAAAAAAGCAGTATTTTAAAAACTAAAGGTCTAGAAGAAAATCTAACTACATCACGTGATAGAGTAGACCTTTTTCCTACGGGAAGCATGATAAAAATGAATGTTTAACACGTTGAGCGCCGCATGCGCCACCGGTGATTTACGTATCAATTGTAATTTCATAAAGAATCTAATTACCTCTATGAAATTTTGAATAACATTTATGTTACAATGATAGTATACAATAAGAATTATACTATCAAACAGACAAATATTCATAGATTCAACGATATACAGGGTGTCCCAGGTTTTCTCAGTCAAACCGTACCAGTGCAGTTTACAAGAAAAATAAGTAAAAAATG
This sequence comes from Macropis europaea, assembly GCA_916610135.2. Taxonomy (NCBI): domain Eukaryota; kingdom Metazoa; phylum Arthropoda; class Insecta; order Hymenoptera; family Melittidae; genus Macropis; species Macropis europaea. The sequence goes on from OU744345.1 coordinate 37,678,762, forward strand.
TTATACAAATATGCACCCATAAATGTTTTGTTAGAAAGTTATAATAAGAATTTCGAAGTATGCCGTAACGAAGTGTTCTTATATGGAGTAGGGTAAGCATAGTTCAATGATATTTGCTTAATGAATTTATGGAGCTATGTTTAGCTGCATGAGACCGTCGATAAAGGTCTGATCAAAGAATTAAGAATGTTAAAATGAAACAAAATTAACGGGAAATTTATGACAGTAAATTCATTTGTATTGATACAGATTGTCAACATTCTGAAATATAAAAGTAATAATAGTTGATTAATAGGCTGTAGATACTTCTGTATTTTAACATACATGAACACGTCAGAAATGAACATTTCATATTTCACGTGAAAGAGAGATAAACTTTAAACCTTCAGCGATAAAATGCAACTTTGTCTTTTTAACTACTATACGTTCAACCAAAAAACATCGACAGCTAAGTATACGTATTTGTATGTACAACAGCAGTCTCACGGTAAACGAAAACTACATTGTTTACCTAGATCGATTGGAATGGTTAAACATAGCTTTACAAATAAATTACATAAGTGCTGTCAAACCACCCTCATGTGATACCATACCGTTACTGTATTCCATATTATCGTTATAACTCTTTAACAAAGCATTTATGGACATATGGTAGTATAACATTTTCTGCTTATCTCAGCTCATAGAACAAATTGGCACTGCTCCACGGGAAAAACCTGAGACATCCTATATATTAATGTAAAGCCATTTTCACGTGTGCTACTAGTTGTAGGATTTTCCACTGCGGCGTTCAACGTGTTAAAATAAAAAAGAGTAATAATTTGTTGAACAGTCTAATTAGTATATTATTTGTGACTGTAATACAAGGTACAACAGTCAATACAATATTTCAACAGCAGGCCTCAGACATAGGTTCTCGTTACGACTCATTCAGGGTCACAAAAGCAAATGAAATGGAAGTCCAGAAGGAGGGACATGATCGAGATCACCATTGAAACAAATTTTCTCGTGTCAAAGGAAGTGGAAGCGGACAGCGCGGCACATACGACAAAATTACACCGTATCGTTATTTCGCGATAAATCGCATCGATTCCCCGTCGATTATGATTCGTCGGTAAATCACGGATGGCTGGCGTTGGAAGTACGTCGAGGGGGGGGGCCATAAATCGCGGCGTAAAATGAAAAGAGCGGAGGGCACGGCGTATCGGCAGGCCGCGAATTAAAAATAAAAAAAAAAGAAATATCCGTTTCCACCTCACACGGACACACGCGTACGCGCGCGGTTAAAATTGCAGCGCTGCGGTCGAGAGCAGGCGCGCGTGTCCACGCGAAAACGCACACTTTCACCGGCCATTTTCCACGTGCACATCGGCTTGTTCGTCGCAATGGAGACGCTTAAGCACCGCGCTGCCAGAGTAAAACGAATCGTTTGTCGCGTTAAACATTCACGGTCCCTTTTTCCACGGGAAACAGCGGGCCTGTGTCGGGCGACGGTGCCTAAAATTCGGGCGTTTCAAAGTTTCAGCCGGACCGCTCGGTGTTTTTTTTTCGTGCTCCGTCCGGCCTATTTGAACGCCGTTAAATTCGCCGTTGTTGGCGTTCTACTCGAACGAGCCGCGCAAATTGAACGGGCTGGCCCGCGTATAAACGAGTCGCGAGTTTGTAACGAAAGTGGTTACGAGCTCGATTCAAGTAAGTGGCGTCATTCGATTTCGATGTCGAGACCGGTCGATGCACGGCCTCGCAACACTCCCGTGGAAACGCTGAAAGTTTTTATATTAAAGTTTTTATAAATTGTTCGCCTCATTTTTTACGGTTAATACGTTTTCCGCCACTGCGAGGAATTCTATACATAGTAATATTGCTTATTAACTCCGTTGACGTTCTTATTAGCGACGTCAAACGCTGTCTTAAAGTTTACAGCCTGGCTGAAATCCAAAATTTATTTGCTGCCGACTTTCTGCACATCTGGTGAGCATGTTACCGATATTTGAGAATATTGCTTGCAACAATAGCTTCGACAGTCCTAGAGAAAGTTGGTCTAGAAGGCATCGCAGGTATAGCGTCGCGATGCTTACTTCCTTGCAGCACCGTGTACCCTTTCTTTGAATATTTCACTAGCCAATCATCGATCAACAAATTTTATATAAAGACTCCATCTACTATATCGATACACATTTATATCGATACGCAGATCTTGATCACACTCACTCACATATTCATCTCGTTCAATCAATCAGTTCTGTACCAAGTTACAATAAATATCTTCTAGTCCACAATAGTTCAATGCGAATCATTTTTTAAAGCGGTTCCAACAGATTATGTTGTCTTAACGCTTATAAAGGTACACTATAATACATATCAGAGCGCTCAGTGAAGTCACACACTTCACACATCAACGGGGCTCAACAAATCCTTTGTCTATTATCAGCAAATCTGCTCGCCGAGTACTATCAACGCCCATAGGTGCCCGGTGCAATGATTCACTTTGTGCCAGTGCAGCTCAGCCGTACGCAGCGTTCGCTTTATTTCAACACAGTCATGGAAGAACCGAAAATTTTTAATAAAAATTCATCAAATTACCATAATAAAAAATTCAAATTATCACTGTGAAAATTTCATACACAGTAATCTTAGTTATGAACCTTTTCACTGCTATCAGTTTTAAAATATCTGTACAGAGTACCAAACGTCGCGATAATGCCATAATATAATTCATCACATACGCTGTGTGGCGCTGTCATACAAATATCGCCTAAAAAACAAAACCATATGATTCCGTGAGATTAATTTCACGTTGCGAAATCCTATGTCATAACATCGTGACGTCTCGTTTTCACGACGACAAAAGTCACGACTAGACTGCGGACTTTTATGCAAAATTACATTTTTAGACTTCAATATTTTTTATTTCCATACAGCTGGTGAACCGCAGCTATAGTACAATTACACTTTGCAGTTCAAATGTTTAACCTTCGAACGGTTTAGCAGTGACGCGGGGGTTGGGTTGGGTCAGTTCTGACCCACGTTAAGATTTTCGTAACATGTGCCATAGAACTATTATAGTTTCTCTATCAAAGTTGTATCGCATTACACCACTAGCGGATGTTTTAAGTGACACTGGTACGGAACACTTGAAAAAAACAGAAAATTTTACAAAGAATAAATAATTTTATTTAAGTATATGTAAGAATAGTATTTAATAATATTGATAAGTCGCCTATTCACTGCAGCAGAACATTACACTCTTTACACTTTACCCTTTAGTAGCTCTTTACTCTTTGGAACTTTTTTTGACTCTGCTTGTCTCTGCACTCCCTGCGCTCTCCAATTTTCACACATACATCTTCACTCGTAAACACATACTTTAGCCACGTGCAATCATTTGGTTACGGGTCGTCCAAAATCTACACGTGCATTCATCGAAACTATTCATTCCTATCGCGTAGGTTCTTTGAAACACAATCAAACAAACTGTTACACTCTTCCAAACACTCTTTTCACGCACTCTACACTCATTCTTCTTTCATACCCTACACTCATTAGTCTTTTTCACACGCTACACTATCTGCAAAATTCACACAAAAAGTGGCACATTGGAGCGGGAGAAATAGAGAAATAAGACTAATACACAGGGAATGCTAGCATTAACGATAATTTGCATATTACCTAGACACAAAAGTGTCGCTGTGTACGCGAGCCTTATGAGAGGGGTAAAAAATGACCCGGCATCGGCTGGGGAGGGTTAATACTTCGACTGCCACGTAACCCGTACATGGGTGACACACAGACTCAATCATTACTTACTTGATCATGTGCGATATTAATAAATACACCTAACAAGGTCTGATAGAAGCAGTAAACAAATGATGAAAGCTACTGACATTACTGACTCAAAAAGGTAGAATTTATGGTACCATTTATTGTGTATAAAAATTTAGAAAACTTACAATTTTCAGGTAATGCAGCATGGCGTTAAAAGTGTTAAACGTATTGGGTTGTACCATATATTCGTTCCGTTTTTTCGTTTTTCGCTAACAAATCCTAAGAATTGTGCAAGAGAGACATCCTTCAGGTACCAGAAAGATGAAAGGTCATCGATCAAAACGATACATGCATAATTGAATAAACTTGTTTCTAAATTTCTAAATAAATGATTTAAAAACACTACAAAAACATATATGTTACAACCCAATACACTTCTTGTTTCACTTACTCTACAAAATATGCATCATTCACGAACTCGGATATGTTAAACTGCATAAAGATCTGCCGTCCAGGCATCACATCTCGTGTCACAGCGGTAAAAGTCGCGATTTAGCATCGTGTGCAAACGTATTTTCAAAGATATTTTACGGGCCGGATGTGTGCCGGAGAAAAGTTTAATCAAAGAATCCGGTGATTGATCTCCGGTTGGATGGAAGGGAAGACAGACGAAAACGTTCGGCCGGCTAACGTGGAAAAGAAGAGTAAAAGGCTGGGCAGACGGCCCGCGTAATGGAGGCAATAGCTTATCCTGATTACTTTTAACCCGAAACTTGTCTTCCTTACCCTTCGATCCCGTTCTGTTCTCGTTCCACCGATCCCTCGTTTACCGATGCAAGCCATCCCCCTTTGTTGCCTATGCCGCCTTTGTTAAGAAATTCTTCTCTTCGATTTTTACCTTATCTCTTCTTAGACAATAGGTCTCCCATCGATAAGTCTGCCTGGCAGACTCTCTACACGGTGGAAGTTGCATCCAAGAAAGAGTTCGTACCTCGTCAGACGGTTTTTAATACCGTGATACTTCCTAACTTGACTGTCGATCATATTAAATCTGAGCTTTAAATTTACTGCTGAGAGCTATCCGGTCATTCCATAAGTAATACAGAATGCACCAGAGAAGTGGAAAATATTCAAAACAAGATTATTAAATGAATTTTTGTTTTAACATAAATTTGTATATATATTTTTGTTAGATATAATATGCCATTTTATTTTCTAAGAATAACACTTGACAGGTGAGCACCATTTCGATCCAGGCATTAATCCAATCTTAATCGAAAATTTTCCATTACTTGCCTCAACATTTCTGGTGAAATCCTCACGACTTCATTTTGGGTTTTTAATTTAAGTTCAAGGATGGTGTGTGGATTATTAGAATACACCTTGCTTCTGAGATATCCCCGAAGAATATAGTCACATGCTAATAAATCGGACGATCTTGCGGGCCAAGCAACATCCCCATTTTTGGAAATATGATTTGAAAAGGGCACTCTCAAAATTTTCGGTTAATATTAGATGAATGTGTGGATCAAAATAGCGCTCACCTGTCAACTGCTATTTTTAAAACATAAAATGCCATATTATATTTATATAAAATATATCAACAAATTTACGTTAAAATAAAAATTCACTTAATAATTGCGTTGTTTCCTCCATAACATGTGTATCACAGTTTTCAATCATTTTGGAGAACCTATTGATTTTATGCGTCTAGCATCTTAATAAATAATAAATTATTTAAGTATGAAGTCGTCTAATTATTTTCAACGGTATAACTTATGTCAAATAAAATTATATTTTATCGTAAACAATGATTCATCTAAAATAACTTATTACTTGTGAAACCAGTAATATTTTATTCTAAATAATGTTTGAGTGATTGAAACAAACTAATCTACCAGGTAATCAAAACAATTTCTATTATCTACTGTTAATCATCATCCTCCTTCTTAGAAAAGCAGTAAGAATTTTGCGGGTTATCCTATACAGTTTATTACCCAAACTGTTAAAAAATTTAATATAATTTCAGTTTAACCATTATTAGCAGTTATTTCACAACAGTTAATACCTCGGTGAAGAAAACGCGAATTAAAGTACGTGATTCTTTAAATATTTCTCGCATCGTGTTTTCGTCGGTTTGTAAATTTTGTGTTATTTATGTTCCAGGTAAGCGAACGGAGAAATATATTGTCGGTTCAGTTACCCCCAGGCATTAACTTCCCAAGATTTAAGAGAAGAGCGTGGATCTGACGGAAGGATGTTGAAAAAAGGGTGCAAAGGTTGAAGGTGGAGCCTCTTGAAGGTAGTGACGGTTGACTGATGAGATCTTTTGACCCGCTTCTATATTTATACTTGGTTGCGTACAAGAGTTCGTGTTCACTTGTAGGTCAAACTATGTTTTAAGCGTTTGTTTGGCAAAGAAATTTAAGTTATCCTGCCTAGCGCACCTTTTTATTCTTTAGGTAATCTAAAAATATAATTTTGATAAAACGCTTACGGTGTATTGTTAAAATCTCTTCCCCATGTTCTTGGGTAATGTTCATTTATCGATATTTTTTTCAACAATAATTTTGCAGTGGTTGAGATAAATCATGATTTGATTGGGCAGTGTTCGGACAATATGAAACATAATTTACCGCAATTAGGATAAAGTAGTTGCTTATTTCAATCATCAGAGAGTTCCGCCACGGAACAAAAATGTTTTATTAAAGTGGCATTTTCAAATAACACAAAACTGGAACAAAGTACTAGAAACAGAAGGCCAGTATGTTTACTCTTAAAATAAGAGAATTAATAGGAAATATTGAACTTCATTTTTAAGTTTGAAATCGCCACGAAGTTTCCAGACGACCTAATATTTATTCTCAGCTCTTCTGCTTTAAATTTTGTGCAATATAAAACTTTTAAAAATGCCGAATGTCAACCAGGTTAATATCAAAGTGTTATCTTTTTCGGTTTCCCAACGATCACAGTAATCGTGTAAAAATATCGATGACAGAATTTTCAAGAACGAGAACGAACGAGCTTTCGACCGACGATTCGTCGGCTGCTGCGGCCAACGGCGTGGCATATTTTTCGCGCAATTTCAGGCTGGTTCGTAGGTTGGTAATGCATGTACGGGAACGACATTCCTACAGGGGCGGTAGAGGGTGACATTTGACGTACACATGATGCCATCGCACGGTTGATTGGTTATTGCTTAACGCTGTTTCACGCCACGGTGGGTTCAATCGTTTCGTTACGGGGAACAGCAGCGAACCGGCAACATGGGTGCTGCTCGCAAGACGAGCCAATAAAACGTAATTATTAGAGTTTCTTTCGCACCGTATTCGATGGGACGAGAGAGCAATAGGTGTTAGAATCGGTTCAGTATTCACGATCGTTTCACTTCATACGCGTCGATGGAAAATGCTCGAGTATCGTGAGTTTTCAAATTAAAGACTAACGCGTTCCGTGCCACAGTGGAAAACCCTATAATTAGTCAGACGCGGGAAAATAAATTTGTATAAATACGTAACGTTAAAAATACGAGCGTTGAATTATTTTATGATTACAGTGCGGATGTTTATGCAAATATACATGTTTAGTTTTACATATTTCGCATGTTAATGCAGTTAAATAAATAAAACTTGAAGAAGACTGCATGTGCTCCTTGAAGTGTTCAAAATGTGTAACTTTTATTTTGCTAAGTTATTAAATGTCCATAATGCACCTGTTTGGATATGTAAAATTGCATAAACATTCGCAGTCTACTTCTGATATACTTTTTATTTTGCACTGTAATCGTGGTATTAATTTTAATTGAAATATAAAGAATATTAGCATTTATTTAAAATAATTGAATTTCATATGTGGGGCGCATAAAACCACACGGCATGGAATGTTTTCAAGAAAGAAACTGTATTCTAAAAAAAGGGTTGTGCATTTTGCTGATGTTTTATCTTTATGAAAGTCTGAAGGATGTTAATAAATCCCTTGAGTGAGAATACTTCAAAGCGAAACAGTGTTAGTGGACGGAAATCATACTTCAGCTTTTTGAAATAACATTACAGAACCACGATTATCCGAACACCGGTTATCTATGTCCATTACAAAGTAAAATTATCATTAATGACACTGTGTACTTAATTCTATAACACTATGTTAAATTATCATATTTATACGAAACGTAGTAACAATTTGAACCATTCAGTTTCTAGATACTATTCGAATAATCAACTATTCGGCTCTACTGTATTTCAGAAGTACTTAGATCAAAGTAAACAGACAACCAAGCTAAGTAATTGTGCACCTGATGAACGTTTCAAGTCTTTGTCCTCAAAATCAGTGTTCCACTAAAAAAATGTATTGAATAATTTTTATTTGCTTTCACCTAAGTTTATTCTGCCTTATACCACAAACTTTTAAGCATCTCGTATAAAACAAAAGAGCAATAATATTCATGACCACGGTACTCAAATCATCATACCCACAAATTGTCATAAAAAACGTTATCTGAACACCGAAAATAGATCTCTGGATCTGTAAGCAATTCCATGAATTGTGTCCTAGGACGTTTAAAGTTTTAGGTGGTTTAAGGTCAGCTTAAGGGTGTGTCATTTTGTGTCCACATAAGCGAAAGTGTTACAAATTTTATTTTGCTGTTCGAAGCATCTTTATTTATATAGTAAATTAATATAAAACATGTAGGTACAGTATAGCCTCCCGTGTCCGAACCCCCTATTATACGAATATCCTATTATCCGAACGTTCTATTATCCGAATGATCTGTTATCCAAATAGCGGTTTCGTGAAAACTTATGTGAACAAACTGTTAATCTTATTGATTTCTATTTGAATAAATGAAGTTCAATATAAAAAAAAGTGATTGTTCTATTATCCGAAAATTCTGTTATCCGGCCACATTTGTCTTCCTATTACTTCGGATACGGAAGGCTTTACTGTACTTCTTATTGAGAAAATAAAATATCAAAAATGTTTGTTTACAATCATTAAATACAATATCTTTTTGACACGAAACCAGACGATTGGCCTCCTACATAAGTTCCTCTTTAAAAAAAACTAACGTTTCGAATTCTGTGAACATTTTTTGACCGTCCCTTAAACGTCCTAGGGTTAATATTCAGCAACTCGGCCGGGAAAATAAGGATAACACGCGAAAGAGATACTCACTTCTCTAAGTGAACAATCGCGCTGAATATCCAGCTGATGACCAACGGAATATTCAAACAGAAGAGTCCTTTGTTCCTCGTCAAAAGCATGACGAGACGATATCGAATCTGCTGCCCCGTGAAACAACGTTAAGCAATAACCAATAGGCCGTGTGCGCATCGAGTGCACGTCAAATGTCATCCCCTGCGCGAACCTCCGACCCCGCGACCCCTTTCGATCTCTGTCATTTCTGCTGGCCAGGAAAACCAACGCGTGATTGGCTCGCGAATTACGCTAAAAATGCATCGTGTTCACGATCGACCGGATAACGCGGTTTCCAATTACAGCCACGTCCGCGACGCTGACACGACGCATAATCGGCTCGACATACTTCAACCCGCAAACATCTTCCCTAATGGCACACCCTTCTTCATGCCAAACCCTCCGTTGTTGCGGTTCGGGAAAACGAGATTTTTGACTGACGAAGAGTACAGTTTCTAGATAGCGACGATCGTGGCTTAAAGGAAGGCACGATTTACTGTAAGATTAAATTTACAAAATAAAGAAATAGATGTATTTCACAAATATAATAATCTGAATGATACAGAATTTGGATGGCACACTAAAGAGCGTTCCGTCTCTGTACAAGGGTAGTTCAAGACTGACTCTCCTCGTTAGAGAAAACATTTTCTAACCGTTACATGCAGCAAAGGTACATGAGAGTCTTTTAATTTATGGCAGGTACGATGCCAGAGTCTTCGGGTCCGTCGCTGCCCAAAACCCTTGGCCAGCGGCGTATCCATCGAGGGCCTACGCACGACACCCCCAATGACGATGACAGGCGACGTTTTCCAGATGACCTGGACGTTGCATTTTCTTACATTATTGTATGTAACGATCAAATATCAAAATGTCAACATCTGCATGCTGATGTTGGATCGAGTTGTTGGATTATTTTTATGAGAGTTTTGTAAGTGTGCATGTATGGGTTGTAAGTCCGAGCGGGTGATGACTGGTAAAATATAGCTGCCGAATGTTTAGAAGTTTGAAAGGTATAGGCACGAGAGACGAGTGTTTAGGGCAGAGCCTAAGAGATCGGGTGACCGTGCCTAATCGCAGAGAATGGTTGCGAGTGCGTTTCTGGGCATGCATATGTCTCTTCGAATGAAGAAGAGAGAGAGAAATTGAAGAAATGCGAGATGCAACGAGTGTTTTTGGGATGCGAAGGTGCAGTCTAAGAGAAGAGTAGTAGTGAGAGAGAGAGAGTCAAATAGCGAGTATTGTGAGATCGTGAGAGTTATATTTCTGAGAGTTTTAAAATCAAGGTTACATTTGATAAACTGTTTATCAACCTTATCCGACAACACGTGGAATTTACTTACAATAATTCCTACAGTACTTTTGTTGAAGATTGCGATTTCGTATTACGTACCGTGGGTACATTTTGTGTCGATCCCTCGCATGGTCGCAATTCTAGGATTATTGGTTACAAAATTACTTGTTTGATTTTATATTTATTTAATTTTACCTTACTCAGACGTGACAGTTTCCATGGGCGTATCTGCACGTGGTTGCCGTTTTGTGTGAAAAGATGACGCATCTCCATTTTGCGACAAATATTGTTAAGAAAATATGTTATATTATCGTGGAAAGGCACATACGCATTTGCTACAAATGATTTTTTCAAACTTCTAGGCTATTGAACGTCGTGTCTTTTGAAAAACCTTATAAAGACTTGTTATAAAATTAATAGAATGGCCAGTATAAAATGTAGGTAACCTGTTCCTTGGCGGTTCTAGGTAAGTGCCGTTCTGTTCCAAATCTTTCCTGATTCTTCTAAAATCCTCCGTTTTCAGAACTTTCAGAAATAATATCCCGTTTTTGTAAAAACCAGCAGTACCGTGTCATTTCACCTGATGCCTTTAAACTAGTTTAAACTCTCTTTCATGCTTCTTCCAAGCAATCTATCCTATGCCAGTTAAAAACCAAAGCGACTTTGAGACGCTGGCTAACGTCTGGTGTCATAAGTGTAGGCAGCAGCCGTTTAGTGTGTTGCGTTTAGGGAGATCAAATTGGTAGTGGGTTGGATAGCTTATTGTTAGTGGAATAGCACCCGCCCGGAAAGCGGAGGATTCCGGGTTCGATTCCCGGTCTAGTCCATTCAGTTACTTCTCCCTTACATAAATATAAACTTGTGTGAAACTAAGGGTTAAAACTTGTGTTTTTCCTTCCATCGAGAGGAAGATGGTCCTTTGAGATGCTCCTTGCAACAGTCAGCACATCGCGTGCAAAACACTCGATACTCGAATAGTCCCCGCGATGAAACACGAGTAAGGCTATGGTTATAGTGTATTCATATTCGGATGACCTATACGTCCAAATTGGTCGTCTGAAGGGGGTGGTTACACTGCCTGCGTATTCTGACGACCAATTCGCATTTCTGTGACAGATATCGTACGAAATGGATATAGATTTGGCTGATTGTTATTATTTCTTGGACAATCCTTTATTAAGAATCTTACTAACAGATAAGAGATTGAAAAAGGAAAATTAAGTGTTTTCTTCGGGAGAGGAGAATGGAGAATACCATACTTTGTTTCAAGATCTGTTAAAACAACCGAATAAATTCTGAGAGTATTTTAGAATGAATCCTAAAACATTTTTGTGTATTCTAAATGGAATTAAGGGAACACTTAATAAGTAATCAAATTTTCGAACGTTTACCACAGCACACGACGATGCAGGCCCCATGCATTTCTCTCGTTTCCATTTTTGATTGATAATTTTGATATTATTTATCACAAAGCTAAACTGTTACGACTTGAATAATGTCACATAGATACGTAAGTTTGGGGTAAGAAAGTTTTTATATAACTAGTTCTTGCGAAATCGTATTCCAAAATTAAATTGTTATTTTCGACTCCGGTCTACACTTCGTACAAAATCCAGATGCTTCTCGGTCAAAGTTAATTCGGATGTTTTCGAGAAAGTCACGTATCAAAGCAATGAAGCTAGTAGTTGTCCCTGACACACGGTTCGGTGCGGCACGTTATATTGCAACCAGATTTTTAGTCAAAGGAGCGCTGCGTGTGGTAAGTATCTAACCAAACCGTAGCCTCAGTCGCAACAGATCAGACGAAAAATTAAACTCATTTGAACGTACACTACCGTCCACAAGTGTCCGGACACCTACCAAATTCAGATAAACAACTAATAAACTCTAATGAAATAGCCTTTTTTGGATAACACTATAATAGTGACGTTTTTCTGTCGATAATTCCTTTCCTGGACTCACGGTTGTGATTGTTAGCATACTTAAACTCAAACTAAAATCAACCGAACGCCTGCACCGTCCTGGTTTCAGTTTTGCAATATTAAGTGACAGAGACTCGTCCAAATCTACACAAATATCCAACTCTGGTCAGAAATAAACATATTAAATACACTGGGATTTTGAGAAAGAACAAACGGGAGATAAAGTCATCTGAAACTGGATCCCTTCATATCACTTGTGTAAGTATGTACGTTTACGCTTAACTTTCGTTATAGCAATTTCGTCAATGTTATTTATTAATAAATAGTGCTTATATTGTTCAATAGTAGCATAATATTTTTAAAATAACATAAAAATCAATAAAAGAACTATATTTGTAAAATGTTTCAGAGACATCCGCAAATATATAAGTGCCCGGACACTTTTGAACGGTAGTGTATTTAACCAAACCCTAGCTTCAATCGCAACAGATTGGGCGAAAAATCAAACTCATTTGAACGTACGTCCGTATACTAGTATACTAGTGGAGCTAGTCGTCTGGATACGCATCCAATATAACCGTGGCCTAAAGAACATCAGTCACATGTCACCTGCATGTGATGGTTTTTTCATCATTTCCATATCGCTGAAGGTACAGTCACGTATCACGAAACACCCTGTATAAATTCGCGGTCAAATTGTATCATAGCGGGCGAAGGTTTATCGTCGCGGGTTCCTCGCAGTCAAAACCCGATCCCGATCCCCGGCTAGCACGGCTAGCATTGTTATGCTAAAGCGGCTCGTTGCGGGGAGGAAGCAGAAGGACGAGCAGGAAAAAGGGGGCGGGTTTCGGGGAGGTTAGGGGAGCGAAGCGTGTGGTGCAAAGCGCAGGAAAGCACGATGTAAAGGGATGGTAAAGAGCTGCACGCTCCTGTGGTCACGATATACAAACGTCTCTGCCCGTCCCGCTTTGTTCCCTGTAATATAACGCCGCTGACACTAAAATTCATACGCGCCCGCTCACGCGGATGGACATTTAAAGAAAATACGTGCATGCATGCCGGTCAACGACGCGGCGTTCGCCATTTTTCGAGACGTTCGAAGCAACGTGCTCTGAGTACTTCTAAAAGGTGTGGCTGAACTATAGGTGCATACAGTATCTCCAAAAGTTAAAATCATTGAAAGCTTACTGATTTTTTCTTATGGGGTTACTTGAACGATACAGTACACTCACGTACATTTATTTCAGTATATGGTTTAACACGTTGAACACGGTTACCGACAACTCAAATTTAATTTAATTGAATAATTATTGATTGCCGCAAAATTCTGAGCAAACTTTATACTGAAACGATAAATTAGGAACAGAACAACGAGACTGAGAACTCAAATTTCTTCTCCCTTTATAATTTATATAAAAAATTGTAAATTATATCGTGTTTGATTAGGTATGGTCGATTTCACTGTGGCGTTCAACGTGTTAGCATAGTGGAAACTCCCATACCTGGTCAGGCACACTACAATATTCCACTTCACACATAATTACGAAGAAAAAAAATATGTTACTATTCAATCGCCCAGTCTCGACTTTCTATGCTTATTGCAATATTAATTCTGTTCAAAATTTTAATAACATTAGTAATTATTAAATTATCACCTTGACTGCCACAGTGAAAAGATCCATCGCTAGTCAGACACAATATAAACTTCCCTATTCTGTATAAATCATAAAGGAAAAAAATGTTTAAGTATTCAGTATTATACATGCGTACCTATATTAGTGTTGCAATGTTTAGTTTGCTCCGAATATAATAAAAATTAATAAAATTATAATAACATTCTACGTGTCGGTCACTGGGTGACGGAAAGGCATATTGTTCAGTTTTCCCCCAAAAAATTCCCAAAATGTACCCTCAAAACAGGTCGAGAAAGAAGAATGCCCCCTTAAAACAAACTCCACCCATATAGTATTAGAATGTTAGAGGTTCTACTCTAATCTGTCTCCACATCAAACGGAGTTAAGAGCGTCGAATTACCTCTGATAGGCGTTTCACGGCAATCTTGCACGCAAAATGGGAACAACGTTCGCGATAACCGATGAACACAGAAGGGGTGTCACGAGAGAGGGTGGGAGGGTGGATGGGGGTTGTTTCGACGCGTGCACCGTGCGCTTGTCTCTGAAAAGCGATTAAAAACTACAAATGCCTCCGCGCCCCGTGACGAGATATGTATATCCCGCTGATCATAAATCTATCACGGATGAGTGGGCGTAATTCGAATCGGTTGAAAAATTCGGATTTTACCGTCACCAACGATGGCCCGTGTCCGATCGAGATATTTTATTTAAACACAAGCCGCTCGGCTGGATTATACGGCGAACTTGTTATGTAGCGGGGACAACAAAGCCCCTGCAAGATTGTGCGCGTTTCCTGGCCACAAAAACGGCTAACTCTTTGCGAACCCTTTTATATCATCCTTTGACGCTTCTTTACGGTAGGGGTTTAATACGCCATCCGCGCATTTCTCTGTATTTTTACTTATTATTCGCGTCTTTTCAAACGACGCCCCCTTTCTGACGGTCTTTTACGGTGCAGCTTCACCGTGACAATTTATTGATATTAATGTTTCAATAACAGCATCGTGACTATCGGTTTTATCGTTGGTGACGGTTATGGGCACTTCGTTTTCCAAACTGTATTATTTTTCTGAGGTACTGTTTTCTTCTATTTAAACGCCTATAAAGAGTATTAATAAATAAAATTGTTTTTAAAATTGTCGTATTTTTCATGATTTCTTATTGATAGTCTTCTAACTCTTTTTCTTATAGCTAAACTCTCCTGTTGGCCAATGTTGTTATGCTTTATAAGAGTATGGAAAAAATATAGGGTTGCATTTAAAAATACGAAGGTGACCTTGATAACTTTGAAAAAAAGTGACCTACAAGAAATATACCACAATTAGCCTGTAGACCCCTCTAAACCAGGGTATTTAAGAAAAAAGAATTTGTATTGGTCCAGTAGTAATGGAAATAATTAAGGTGATTAAGTTACGTTGTCCAGCCTGTATACACAGCGTCCCGTAACATGTGGGAATCATTTTAGGGCTGGTTTCAGCACATCAAAAGAATAAAAAAAGTTCCTATAAACATGTGTTCTATTTGACTTTGTTTTCGAGTTATAGCAGTATTTCCGGTTATTTGATTTTTATCAAATAAAAATAACGTTGACAATCTTTTTTCAAATATTTTTGTAAAAGTGTAATAAATCAAGAAACTAGCAATTTATATCGAGAAGTAGTACATTTAGCAACAACCTACTCAAAGAATTTCGAAGTGGCCTCATTTGGTTTTGATACAAAGAGGCAAAGGCTTCACCAAATTTTCGATCACAGCACGCAACTCTTCCACGGTTATTTTTTTCCATTCCGCTAGCACAGATTGCTTTAGCGACTCCAAACTTTGGTGGGACTTTGCACCCCCTCTGGCCTTCAATATTGACCATATGGAATAATCCAATGGGAATTTTTTTCAGTTAAACCACCTCCGTTGGTCGAAAGAATTCTTGCAACACAAAACCCGCTATGACTCGAAAACAAAGTCAAATGGGACGTTTGCTTATATGCACTTTTTCTATTCTTTCGATGTGTTGAAGCCACCTCTAAAGTACTTCCTACATGTTAGGGGACACCCTGTATAGTTAAATTATAATTATATTAGATTACAGTAGCGCCGCGTTAGCTAACTGTGGCTGGAGACCATATCTGGCCAGCTATCAAACAAAGTAAACTTGTAAGAAGTTATAGACATACATGGGTGTCTGATTTTAATCTATAAATGTAGGAAAGTGTGAAAAATAGGGACCGCGGCACCAGGACTCGAACCCGGGTCTTTGCGTTGATAGCCAGCCACCTACCCACTACGACTCTGTCTGTCCGCTAACATCCCTACTTCCACGATTCCTCTTACGTTGGGTCTGGAGGTCCCGATCCCACATAAACGCGAATTACTGGTAAACTACCCATTATATAAAAAATGGTTCAGATAGGAAGTGAATGGTTTCGAGGGGGTCATAATCTGGTGTAATTAGTTTTTCTGTAGATGGATGCGTAGAGGTCATATGAAGGCGACATACGTTTTCCTAAATGGAATCGTGTAATTTTGAATTCACTAGTCCATGCAGCTCATTATTTCCTACAAAATTGTGTTGAGTTAGTTATGTCGAAAAATCATTATTTTAGGAGATATTTGAATCACAATATTGCAAAGTGGTTCTAGTACACCTACAGGCACCTACAGTTTCTGAATTGACAGTGAGTTGGTGCAGATAGGTGTATTAGTACCACTTTGCAATATTGTGACTAAAATATCTCCTAAACTGATGGTTTTTCGACATAAATACCTTAATGCTTTTTCATAGGAAATAAAGTGCTGCATCGACTAATGCATTGAAACATATGATTCCATTTAAGAAAACGTATGTCACCTTCATATGACTTCTACGCGTCCATCTACAGAAAAACTAGTTACACGGGATTATAATCGCCTTAAAACCATTATGAGTATTTCAGTTTAAATACTCATTTAAGTGTTACATTCACTTCCTATCTAAACCATTTATATAACGGCTAGTTTACCAGCAATTCGCATTTATAAAATTAAAATCGGACATCCTGTATAATCAATTCATACTCATAATCATAAGCTTGACACTGTTCGACACAGAATCATAATTCTCAGACTAGTATTGATAATATTGATTCGACATCATTCCCATTACTAGTAGAATAGCAATGGAACGACGATGTTCACTCAAGACGGACAGTATCTGTCAGGCAACCAACGCGTTCATTACGAGAACGAATAGTTATGCGAATAAATATATTTTTTGGTCAAAAACTGTGTGTTCTGTTTTACAACCCTGTATAAAATAAGCACCGTTTGACTATAGACGACAGTCCTGTAGAAGTGGCTGTTTTATCGTCGCGTGAACCGCACTGATGTATGTATCCGGCACGATTTAAGAACGTTCGTAAAGTCGTCATTGAATTTTCAGTATCGTAAACCCTCGACTCGGCTATAATTCCATCTTCTGCCGGGTGTTCCGTCGCGATCTCCAGGGTAATCGAAACATTTGATGGATTGAGTTTGATGTCCGATGAAATCGTCTCGTCCGGTGTTTCCTGGACCATAGAAGCGATCACGTCCGCGTCGCATAGTATGATAATTGCGTCGTATCTTCCGCGGTATGATGCTCGAACGCGTGAAAATATATGCGGACCGTTATACGCTGAATACATGGAAATGTCTTGCCGCGTAACTTTTATCTCCGTTTGCTTGTTTCGCCTGTTTCTATCTGAGCTTTCCACTCGAACGACTTGCGCGTATTGATCGCGTTTCGATTCTTCCCTGCAGGGCCGATTGATTTGTGGTTATCTGCACCGCGTGTCCATCCACCGCGAAATTCGCAACTCCGTTGCAACGCGAAAAAATATGGTTATCGATGTTTAAACGTTGCCGCGTAACGCGTCTTCGTCATGTGAGTTTTTTTCGTCAGTCCGATCGTAGATTGTATCGCCGTCGGGCAATCAGTTTACGATCGTCGCGAAGCGTACGAAAATATTGTCGAGGAAATTCATTGTTTCTGTTTGTACGGGAAATTTTGTTAGA
The DNA here is from genome assembly GCA_916610135.2 of Macropis europaea. Taxonomy (NCBI): domain Eukaryota; kingdom Metazoa; phylum Arthropoda; class Insecta; order Hymenoptera; family Melittidae; genus Macropis; species Macropis europaea. The sequence goes on from OU744345.1 coordinate 37,696,596, forward strand.
TTTCATTGGGAAAATAGTATCGAAAAACTGTGCGGTGTTTTTGGGGAACAATGTTGAGAGTAGCTTTAATGGAAATACACACCCGTCCGTAAGTCATGGGACACTTACTAATTTCAGCTTTACGTTTAACTTAAAATTATTAAACACCCACTATATTGAATCAAACGATTTTTCACAGATTATTTACACTGAATACAATTTCTAAATGGTAAAATATATTAAAAATTATATTATATCAAGTTTAAAATTTGCTCACTAACGTATGCTCCCCATTTCGAGATGATAACTCGAAATAGCCTTGGCAGTCTTGCGGTCATTTTTTTTGGTGTTTCTTCTTGGGTTTCTATCCAGAATCGCTACAAATGTGCCTACAGATCACAAAATCTAAACAAATGTCGCCCAAATTTAACACATTGAAAAACTCGTCTTAAACCGTACTATAATTATATCAGTTTGTTTTTATATTAATTATAACAGAAGACTAACCATATCATTAAAAATGTGTAGTGTAAAAATAAATGTTTTTAAAAGAACCGTTCTTATCGAAGTAAGTAACCAAGTCTCCTATATCGTAATCCAGGTTTATTCAGAAATGGCAAGGTGTCCCATGACCTATGGACGGGGGTGTATGTCTGGTAGTGGAGGACCGTTTAATTTTTTCTTTTCGCGTCAGGTATGAGATTATGATTTTGATGAAGTGAAATTAACCCCTTTGCTCATGATCACGAGTCACACGCTTGGTGCAGATTATAGACTACATGTTATAAATATGAGTTTCATTGAAGTATGAATTGTTGAATATTTTGTATTATAGCATCTTTGACTTTTAGATGACTATTAAAAAAAATTAAGCGGACTTTTGGACCTACCTTCACATTGTTAACGGGTTGCATACGTGTTACGAGCTGTCTTCTTTTTACACTAGATGAGCTAACAATTGACTAATAGAGACTTGGAGTAATAAATTATTATAAAAGGAGAGCGAAAGAAATGCGTGTCGATACACAGAAATATGAGCGAAAATCGAGAGAATCTATCTGCCTATGTTAATCTAGCAATGTAAAGTTCGCTGAGAATACTGTCAAAATCAGTAATTATTTAATTAACACGTTGGCTGCTCAATACGAGTTAACTCGTCAACGTATTAACAATTTCAGTAACAATATAACAACACAAGTATATCCTCGAATAGTGAAATACTTCTTTCCTTCATTATTTATAATAATGTTGAGTTTCGGGTTAGAGAATAAGAAACCGAATCAATTATACGTACATATGTTTCGGTAAGTATTCCATAACTATAGACGCGGATTACAACTTTCGAAGATTCAAAGTAACAAGCAGTACGTGCAGTATTAACGTGTTGGCATTGGAAGTCACTGGCTGACTTCTCAAATTTTAGGTAGATATGTATGTAGTGCGTTAGGAAAAGGAAAGGGGTATCGTTCACTAGTCCTGACGGACTGTATCCTAAATGACTAAATCAGAGTTTGTTTATAGTAAGCATCTGATTTGATAAATTACAGGAAAACAGGCTGACTTAGTCTAAACGCTGAGTTGGACATAGCACTTAATAAAGGTAGTTGCCCATTCAACAATAAAAGCAGAATATTATAATGTGCCTGTGGATTCAAAAAGAGAAGAATTCTTTGAAGGAGGAATGAAGAAGTTTCGTAAAAAATCTAGCATTCTTATAGAAGTAAGTGGTAAACACGTCAATGACTAAAACTAACTTTAAGTATTTTTTTTTTCGCATTAAAGATTAACGACAAAAACATCATCACTAATGGGATGACCTGATAATACACAAGGCGAAGCAGTAACTTTATCCACTTTACACATTTCCTTTATTTTAAATAATATGAAAAAATGTTGTATACCAAACTTACATGGCATGGAGGGGGGCATATTGTGATGCAAATATTTTTTGCGTGGGTGGAGCTATAGAGATTTCCAGGTGATCTCTACTACCTTAAATGGAATGCTGTATTTTTATTATTGCTGTGTGATAGCCCGCGTTGAGACGATTTTAGTAAGCTATCATAAAAGGTTATTAACAAAACAACAATTAGTAACTTTATTCTAGCAAATGCTGTAATTCATGGACTCTTTTTATGTGAACAGGTAGCCTTGCAACATTGTTTACTTTTTAGTAATATATGACGTACAGGTAGGAATGTAAACATCGTGACAGTTTATAACAGAGCACGAAATATCGATAGTCAGTATCAATCGATTGTTAAATCAAATACCAGCCTGATAATCAAGACGAAAATTTTTTTCAACAACAATTGGATATGATCGACATTTATGGAAAAATGCAACAAAATTTCGATGCCAGTTTGCACATTTGATTTTTGCTCCACCCTGTATGTCAACGATTCCACAATTTCGATCGTCCTTTTACTCGACGATTTTGTTTTTAACGAAGCGGTCTCACCGGTGCGGAGGCAGTTCAACCGCGGAACGGTCGGTCGAAAAATTCTCACCGTATAAAATATCGTTAAAAACGTTAAGCGGCGCGGAACGGTCGAATATCCGGTCAGCTTATAAGGACAAAAGGTCCGGCATTACGACTTATTAAATCCAACGGCTCCTCCGGTTTTCCTGGTCGTTGGTCAGCGAAAACGACTGACCCGCACCACCCTTACACGTTTTCTCTATTCTCCATGGCGATCTGCCGCGTACGCGGTTCCGAGCCGCGTGAACTGCCGTAATTTTACGGCGATTATCCGTGTATTTCGCCGCCAGCGGCCTCGCGACGCGTTAATTACAAACCAGACTTTAATTTCAGGCGGTTGCGATGATTAGAATAAGCTGCTGCCGCAACGCGGCCGCCTCCGTGCGTTTATATTACGTTCCACGAAACTACATGGTGTACGATTGCATTTGAACTCGATTTTCGGGCGCCTGCTAGAAGACGGGGTCGTGCAATGTAACGGAGCGTTCAAAAACCAATGATTTTATCCGAAACAATTTTTTATCCAGTAAATCTATTCGATTCGAAGCAAGCAGGATATAAATACAGTAAACCGTCGATTATCCGAACTAATATGGAGATAAACCCGTTCCGATAAGCGGTTTTTCGGATAGCCGAACTAGAAGAACCAAATTTGCGAATATGTCATAAAGCGAATGGAAATACAACAATTTTCAAACATGGATGTGTATTGCGTGAAAAGTTACATGATAAACGAAATATAGAAAGTAAATTAATCGTTTTTACATATAGCCAAATGGCGAATTGCTTCTAAAATAAATATTTGTACTGTACCTATTTCCGTTTGCTCTTTTGCCCATCATAATGCAACATCCAATGCATTTTCAGTTTCACGGTATAGTGGAATCGTATGTACATGATCCCGCCATATATTTATGTTTGCTATAATTTGTTCCAGCAAGGATGTATAAAACAGTATCATCATATTTCATATATTTATTTTCAGCTATTCCTTAATATCATCGTAATTGCAGTTTTCAAATCCACAATATATTGGATGATAGATTTTCGAGTTCATTATGATGGGTTTCAAATGAAACGTATATGCACTGAACACAGGCAAGACACTAAACTTGGTCATTTAAAGCAAAAAAGATACGTATTCTAAAATGTAAACATTCTTATATAATTTAGATACGTGACTCACTCTGTGTTCCGATAATCTGCCCTTCGGATAGTCGACGTTCGGAAAATTGATGTTCTACTGTAACAAAAAATTGAATCGTTTATTATTGAAACGGCGTATGTCTAGTTTTTAAAATTTCATACCAAGCAATGAAAACTTCCTAATATTTTTCGAAATAATGTTTATTCGGATTTTTCAATCGAAATCTATAGGAAACGTCAACAGAGGGTCATTCGACGCCAAATTGATCACATTTTGACGTCGATGACAGGGATTTTGTTCAAAATGATGTATGATGTAATGCACGTGAAATTAGGGGGAGTTTAAGACATCATTTTATTGATATCGAATTCGTTTAAAAAATTCGGACCTTTGAATTTTTCACTTTTTGCCTACTTTCATGAAAACAGGCTGTACTTATGAATTTTTATCTCGGAAATTGTTTGTCGGATTGAGTTCCTTTTTTTTTATTTTGATCTAGAAGGCTTAACCTATTGTAATAATATCTTTCTTAATTAGAAAATTAATTTTGTAATATTAAAAATTGTACACAATTTCTTATTTTGTAAATTTCTCTTTGAAGGTGACGAATTTTTAAATTCGAAAAATCTTGACACTTTTTTTTGGCTAGGCATTTACAGTTAGAAAATCGCATAACTTAATTTTCCCGAAAATATGGATACACGTCCTTTCAATAATAAGCTATTCAATTCTTCGTGTAGGTCTCGTCAGACAGTGGTATAGCTGGTAATAATATAGCAGATACAACAGAGAAAGAGGTTATCAAACTTTATGCAAAATATAGCTCAAACACAAATTCTCTCATCTCTAATTGATCTTTAAGAATACACCTTCAAAGAATTAATAATAATGTAGGAAAATATACTAGCAGACCTAACAAAAAAAGAATAAATTCCGATTTTCCGAATCAAAATTGGACGTACCAAAGTAACCCATTTGTATCTTGTCTGTCCTTGGAAATCATTTACCTTTTGATATCACATTTGGTAATAACATCACACCAATAAAAGATATTCAGATGATATCTTTCGAGTAGGCTAACCCAGATACGATATATCGATCTTCAAATGATTTTCAGCAGGGAAATGTCATATTAAATTAGAAATGTGGAAGGGTTGAAATTCAGAGTGTCATGCACTAGTAAAAAAATGGACGAAAATTCAGAATTATGCGATTAAGTGTTAACGGATGCCACTTTAAATCTCGCAATCGTGCAAGATATTCAGAATCAGTATATACAATTTTGCTATACGCCTTTACACTCCTATTATTTTGCACTGTCTACCTTCCTTTTGAAAATATTGTAACATTAGGAGTATAGTATTTCTTCCTACAATTGTGTTGAGCAGTTCATCATTATCGTCGAAGTTTACAATGTCATCTCTCAACATAATTTCGTAATTACTCTCTGCCAATGAATTTAAAGTAAAGTACGTGGTGTTAAATGAAAATTTCGCCGTTGAGATTTTGTGTGCAGCTCATCAAGGGAGCGTACTCGAAAACAGAAAAACGGTCGCGAAATGTTGCGAGGAATTGCAGCAACTTCACGAAATTCCGACGTTCCAGCGTTGAGATGCTCAGTACGAGCTTTCAGTTCGAGCGAACGTAATTGAAACGGTTAGAAAAGTGGCTCGAAAAATATTCCCGGGCGGGACGTTCGTTAAAAATGTTCCTCATTTGCAACTTCTCCGGTAATACTCTAGCGGTAAACTTTTACGGCCACCAATGTCCAATTCTCTGCTCTTTCTCACGTAATTCCGCTGCCCCTGGGGAACATATTCCACAGAAGATATCATAATTTCGACATGGCTCTCTAACACATTAATTTGTGTTAGAGATAGTACAATTGTTCTATAACAATTGTACTATCGGAGCGTCTAAAATACACGGTTCCTTTCACCATTGGTACTCCATACGATCTAGCATATCTTACTATTATAATAAAGGGACAGACTCTGTCTGTACGAGGGTGAGTCAATAATTATCCGCAATGTAGTTATAAAGTTTATTACAATCACAATAAAGTAATTATAATAACATCATATTTTGACATAGTTCCCTTGCTTTTCAACGCACTCGGTCCATCTTTACACAAGCTTCTTTATACTCTCAGAAAAAAAAAGTGTTTTCTGCTGAGAAGTGAGCCACGCATGCTCCGCTTTATTCTGTTCTTAACTCCTGGAAAATCGGCGGCCCCTTAAGGCCTCTTTGAGTGGACCAATCAGAAGATAGTCTGACGGGGCCAAATTTAAGTTTCTGTAGGGTTGCAATATTATGGGTAGTAGTATAACACTGTTCCCAGACTGTGCTGAAAGTCTTCGATGGATTTCGGCCCCTGATACACCTTCAGACCACAAGAAACGCATAACTGAATGCTGCTCTTCTTTGGTGCAAACGTAAACCGTAGCGGTCGGTGTTAAAGTCATGGTAAACAAAATGGAACTTACCTAGCGCGTTCAAACCTGCACAACCGCGATCGGAAGAAAATCACAAATACTGATACATGATCAGTTGACAATACAGCCAACACAAACAAAAATAGCACGACATTGCGGATAATTATTGACTTACCCTCGTATATTCGCGAAAATCTCATAAACTACTGAACCGATTGTTATGAAACTGTCACAATAGCTTCCTTACACTTTTCAAAGTATCATAGGCTATATTTTATCGCGAAATAAAGTATATATCGAGAAAAAAACATGGGACTATTTTTTGTCGGCATGCCGATGGGCCATCGACGGGGATTACTTCACGCACAGCCGCTAGGTGGCAAACCTCAGTGCCCGCGCGCTCGAAAGAGAATTCGCCTGGCTAGAAGATATAAGGAAAAATACCATAATTTTTCGAATTCTATGAGCAGAAAAATCGCGGGCGAGGCAGCATATAACTATATTTCGCACAAAAAGAGTAATTTTATTTTAGAGTGTAAAACCCATAGTGGTGCGGAATTATGTACACAGTATCATTAATGAGAAGTGTTCGGACAATCGAGGTTCTACTCTATAGGTACTTACTTTATTTTATTTCATTGTTATAAACAGTCTGCCCCTTTTTTATGCATAAATGAATGGTCATATGCTAAATAATATTTATATATTAATAATCTGTTCCGTCTCGTAGAGCTTTCAGTACATTCACTTTGAATGATGCGATGGAATCCCCGAATAAATTAATATTGTTAGAAAATTCATTGGCAAAGTTTGATAATCTAGTGATAAGTTCAGTATGTCCGAATCGGGAGGTATATAGTCGAGGCTTGAACGTAGGAGTATGTCTGACTTTTCTTTTACGTGCATCGAGATTAATTTTCTGAAGAATCTGGGGACAGTGTATACATCCGTTAAGTATTTTGTAAAAGTAAATCAACTCAAAAGCTATCCTCCTGTTTTCTAAGCTCATATAATTTATGAATTCGCGAATATCATCAGTGTCTTATAGTTCTGTCGCAAGGTGTAACCAGCCATGAATCTATCGAAGTCGGACAGTATATTGAGATACCCTGGCCTCGACTCCATTTAAATATCTCCGACACGGGTTAATTATCAGGCATATGTTTACCAACACCTTTCCGTGTCTTCCATGTATTTTACCATCCTGTAAATTGTGTATCTACATCTCAAAAACACCCGTATAAACCGCGATCATTAATCTCGCGTTAAAAACGGCGACGGCCTGTCCCGAATAGGAGGCATCCGCCTTCAACTGAACCAACAAACACAACGCGGCGTAAGTAGTAGTAGTAACAACCGGCGGTTAAGTAGTAACAACAATACCGGGTCAAAATCGGCGCCGTTCCCTGGGAAATGTTTGCAGCGAAGTCTGTATAGCGGCGGGGCTTTTCTACTGGCCACCTTGTCCGCCTCTGTTCGTCCCTTTTGCTCGGCTTTGTCTACACACACACACGCACATACACACATCTGGATGCGTTTGTATATCTTTCTCTCCTCAACTCTTCTCGCTCTGTCTCTGTCTTTCGTTCAACTCACAGGTTCTCCTCTTTACATAGTCTCGTCCGAGCAGGGCTGAATACACACGCGACCTTACTACTGCTCGCAGAAGCAGGCTCGCGTTAACTCGAGAAAGTCAATATTTAAGTCAAGCTGGTTCTCCCCTCTTAAATTAACGATTTACGTCGGACACGTCTGAATACTCCCGGTTACGTTTCCGCTTTTCAAGTCGGCTTTGGTTACCTGACATCATCTCCCGTTGATTCACGCATCGCGTGGTACGGGAAAAGAGAGAGTGATGCAACGGGGTTGTCGTTCAAAGACGCGGAAAACGTTCAGTTACCGGAGCCAACCGACTTGTTGGCACAGTTAATTCCGCTTACCGGGAGAAAAGAGCAATTTCCGGTGGTACTGAATGAGTTAGACGGCGGTCGCGGTAGAATGGAAGCGAAGTCACTGAATTTATGCTTGCTTGATAGACTATTGCACGAGTGATTACGTAGTGGAGTTGTATAGAACGCGTCAGAAGAAATAGAACACTTAAATTTCTCTGCGGCGTTTCGATCAGAGCTGGGAGAATTTGATTTGATATGAAAATATGAAATAGTTATTTGAAATACTAATTTGAAACGTCAGTTTTAATAGTCTTACTTGGTAATATAGAAAATTCCGATTTATTTTAGATAATAATAATTTTAAATAATAAACTGTTTCGTTACTTTTTATTTTTGATATTACAAGAAAAAATAATCGCGGAGAAATTTCAATGTATTTTATGAAACCGCTGTATTTTATGTGCACATGCATGTACTGTATTAATTATTTTTTTTTATAATCAAAATACTTCATAATTTTTTATGTATGAATGTGAAGTAGTACCTGCGTAGTATCAGTTTACATTCTATTGCATATAAGAATTTATTTTCAGGCATACGCGTTCGGTTAATCGGAAAATTTTGCCGTATTTTCTACTAAAACGCGAATTCGTTATAATTAAAACAAATATATTTTTTTAGTTTTTATATGTTGTCGATAATTTTCTAAAAGACTGTCTTCTATCTGCCAGCAGTTGTTTATACCCCTCGAAAAAATAATAAAAGGTTATCAATAATTTTTGACAAAAGCACCCGGCAATTTTTTCCGTTCAACCTAATAATATGTTACAACTTGAGCACTTTACATAGGAAATATTTCTGTGAAAGTCAGTAGGAGATTTTTGTCTTGGGTCATCAAATGTAGTAAATGTTTCTGGAATTATTGCTTTGAATAAAATAACAGAATTGTATGTTAAATAACCGTGAGATAAGGTGATACATTACCTTAAAGTGTATGTCAAATATTATTTTGAACATTTTCAAGGTTATAGTGAATTATATGCAAGAAATAATTATATAAATAAAAATTAGAAATAATTATATTTCTCTAAAATAATATTTCAAAACTGTCTAAATCTTCAACGTAAGAAAAATTGTTTATAAAAGAAGCTGCATCCTTCATGAGGGCAGATATACAATTATTTGACTAAGCGTTTATTTCGATCATACGTATCCCTGCTGCGTACGAAGACGAAAACTTTTCCTGAATACGAAACAATAATAATACGCGAGTAAACAATAATTTAAAATACGATATCATTTTTCTGATGAAATAACATCCCATTCAAAATAATAAGATTTAACTTAATTCATTACCATGAACGGGAAAAACCCTTTTTGTATAGAAATTTTGACAATACCTACGCATAACAATACACACAATTCTTTGATAATATACAGCTTATTGTTGTAGTGTCTAATGTAAAGAAGGGTTGAACTTATTTAATATTAATCAAAAGAAGTATATTTAGTTGTCAAATTTGATGGCTTTGTTGCAGATCCTGGCTATTGTATCAGTGTGACCGTATCTGAATGTGTAGGAGGGTGGATAAAATAGGTTGGGAAGTCTGGCTGTATGGGAGGGTACATGGAGTTTTATTAGGTCTAAGAGAATAGGACAATTTATTGAACCATTAATGATTTTGAACAGAAAGGTAACTTCAGTACCGGTACGCCTGTCTTCAAGGTACTTAATTTTGAGTCTGCGCATTATACTATCATATTTGTGATCATTGTATCGCATGGGTGCGTCAGATTTGAAAGGAAGAAATCGTAAGAATTTATGTTGAATTCTTTCAATCAAGATGGATTGTTTGGTCGTACAGGGTGACCAAGTAATTGCTAAAAATAAGATAAAAACGTTTAATCGGCTAGCTATTTAAATAGTAATTAATGTTAATAACTTGCAGCTCAAATGAAAAGCCATCCTTCCTCGTGAATCTTTATTAAGCAAAAACAACGCATTTTTCCATGTTGAAATAACTTTTTTTCATGCCTGCCCGTCGAGAATTTTTCAAAAATATCTCAACACCCGTCGATCGAACATGTTTAACCGGCTCGTTTCTCTCTGGTTATCATCGATTTCTAAAGAATGTCGTTGCGGTTGGGTCGATAATTAAGGCCGAGTGGTCGAGCGAGCATGGCGAATGACGATCCTTTAGGAAGCAGAAACAGTCGTAGCAATGTCACGAGCAGCTGCGGACCAACGTGAAAGTTATTGCTCGTATAGCGTAGCAGCGGAGCAAATAGTGATAATAGTCGAAAGTTCGCGGTGGATTCAGCCTGGCTGGTCATACACGCGGCGAGTATACTGTCTGAATGCAAGTAATCCTTTACCAACTGAACCGTGCAAGCGACCGATTCCGTGCGCATACGAATGCTCATTTCCGGAACTGCACGATTTGTTTCGACCGCTCCAGCCTGGTCAGCCATTTAGTTATTATCCGCCGTTAAGCGTTCGACGTGAGTGTGTCACTCTGAATGACTAACCCTTTTGCTATGAAGAAGGATATTACGCAAACGACACGCGCCCACTTTGACGAAACTTTGGTAGAATATTAATCCTCTGCACTCGCTGAGATTTTTCAGATTAGCTACCACCAACTCGGACATATTTATTCACGACATAGTGAGTAACATATCATTTCAAATAAAATGATATAGCGTTGGAAATAATTACTTTATTTAAATGATATTTGGATAAAACTTTATTGGTAGATATTTTATAAAATAAAACTAGAAATTTATGGCTTATACTTTTCTAAGGTGTGATAACGTTCAAAACAATCACCAATATGCATTGCAGGTTTCTTAGAACAAGTATCGCAGTAATAATTTGTTTGTTGTCTTTCACCTGGAGTTTTTCTATTCGAATACACAATGTAGGCTTGTTTATTTCCTCCCGCACGAATAATGTGTAATTTACTGTTCAGCCTATTGTCTGAATAAGATGTAGAAGGACGTCCTCGCAGTTGTTGGAAATCACCTTTTCTCAATAATTACCTGCAGTATTTTCGTGTCCTCTTAAAAGGGACATTCGAGTTATTTGCTACATTTACGATGTCCCCTTAGAGGGAACAGGCGAGTGCAAAGGATTAAATTAAAAGATATTTGACACGTATTTTTATTTAGCAATCATCCATATTGGAAGGGTGATAACAGCTCTCAAAATTGGGGTTGCAAACCATATTTGGTCGATTATGCTCGAAGACTATTCATTGTAGAGAAAGTATTGAAGTGTACGCCTTCTTTAGTTATGAATTTTGACACGTTGACTGCCGTGGAAGATCACCGATGATGGATGTCTCAAATTTAAGATTACAACACTGATGTAGAAGCTGATGTGTTCGATTGAATACGTAAACATTGTTTTTCTGTATGATTTGTATTAAAATCAACAATGTATGTCGCGGCTGACCAGGCATAGCTGTTTTCACTGTCACCATCAACGTGTTAAATTTGTTTATGTAAACTGATTTCTAAAAAATTATACGAGCCTCTATAGTCGCAAAAGGATCTCTGGATACTAAAAACAACTATAGTAATCTTCCACGGTATGACCTGTAGGCACCAGCGTCGACTATAATCCCTTAAAGTAGAAAACTCACATAATCGTCAAATTGCTTTTTAGGCGTGATAGCTTTTGAAATTATTTTTTTTTATTTAAATTTCACATTGTTCTTTGTACTGGAAAAATATACAGCCATATCGTATTGTCGGTTTTTGGCCAGCGCTGCTGTGGCGAAAGGATTAAATCAGATGAACATTTTTCAAATGTAGAATAAGCGAATGCAAAGTACGGTACTGTATACTTTTTGCTAATAACTGTTTGTGGAATAATAAATGAATGGGTTAAAACTGATAGTTTAGAGAAACAAATGAAAGGAGAATGTAAAAGTAATAATTAACACGTTGACTGCTGTGAGGTTCACCGGTAACGTTTAAAATTTTATTTGTTTAAATGGTTAGTAATTCTTATACAATTTTGAAGTGAATTCATGTTGTAATCATAATACCAGGCGAATAATTTATAATTAAATAGTTACATAATTTTTTCCTTTGTGATATCTGTCTGAGACAGTATATAATAGTGTGTCTGGTCAGGTATGGCAGTATTCACTGTGGCGATTCGTGTTAACACGTTGACTGGCGCAGTGGAAACAACTGTCCTCGATCAGACATAATATAAATCGCTGTTTTTATTATAAATCACAGAGGAAAAAATGTTTAAATATTCAATCCCGTGTACCCCTCTCTATGTTAGTGTTGCAATGGCAAATATACTCAGAGTATTATTAATATGAATAATTTTTTAATTAAATACAATTTAACATGCCGAATACTGGTGACCCCGCATGGTAGTCAACGTATTAACATCGCTTACATAGTAGATTGGATAATTATTAAAGACCTAGGAGCGAATACGGAGGGATTTAAATTTCAACAAATGTATTTAAGTAACAAAAGAGACTAACAATGGAACATAAATTAAGAACGATTACGTTTTTAGAAGTTCGATACCATTAATTACTTTCTCTTTTAATAGATGGTACATAGATTATGTTCTATTTTCAATATGACGCATTTCCAATAATAACACAGAAAAAAGACAAAGTAAAAGATAAAATTCAACATCAGATTACATCTTTATTTACAGTTTAGGCTTTCGAATATAATTCTTGTGCAATGTCTTCAATGTTCGCTTTAAAACGTTTTCAGTCAAATAAATTACATGTTTACGAGACGTAAAAGCTCATAATTTTCATTTTATGGTATCTTAAGATTCTTCGTTAACCTTTTATGGTCGAAGAACATTCGAGTTTCAAAGTGGCGTAGTGTAGCACTTCAGGAAAGCTGTAATATCTATTTAATTAATTGCTGTGCTTTTTAGTGAGTCCAGAAAAATGCCTTGTATCACAATATTAAATGATTACACATTGTATGTGACTATAGTATCTAAAATATTTTTCTTGCTTCTAATGATACAAGAAATATATTTTATTATAGCGTTAATTACAAACCAGTTTACTTGTTAAGTAGGTTATTTCTCTTCTGGAATCCTTTTTATAAAAAACAAGTTACATTATTTTGTTCTATTATCAGTTTCAGATATTAACCCTTAAAAAGTCCATACTGAGTCCATTTAGACCCACATTTTTTAAAAGTTCGTTGGACACTTCAGCTCACGACGATTCACTTAGGCTGGCGTATGTTTATATTACAGTACGGGTGTATCTCGGGGAAATAAATTCTTTACTCACAATCTTTTTTTTCTCCACGTTTATTTGGAATACGTTATAAATAACAACAAACAAATATCATAATGTGGGGGACAACTGTAAATAAATTAGTAGCTGATGAGCCCATTTACTGATATCTTCTGTATTCTATTACAACTGCAGTATGTTGCAGCTTTACTCACAATCAGTATTCAGTTCTGCATGTCGAATGAGAAAAGTATTAGCTCGGTTTGTAAATACAGATTTAATTTGATTTTTGGTAGAAACATTTGTTGGAGTATTATTTATAGTGAACTTTAGTTTCTACTTCATTTATTTCTGTTATTTTTATTTCACAGTATCTGAAAAACAATTAATAAGTTGTATTCTGTATCAAACAATACTTTATTACGTATACAATCTATAGAATAAGTACTCTTTATTTACATTTTATTTTTATTGACTTATACAGTAGGACTCCCGTATCCGCGGGGGTTGGGTTCCAAGCCCCACCGCAGATACCTGAAACCGCTGATAATAGCGAACACTATAGTTACATATACTGTACACGCTGTACGTATCTATGATAAAGTTTAATATATGAATTAGGCACAACAAGACATTAACAATATTAAGTAACAATAAAATACAACGGTTATAATAATAAAAAATGAGAATGTTCTGAGCGTGACACCACGAGATTGTAGCATGTTACTCAGAACTACGCATAATGTTTGTTTAAGTATAAATTATGCATTATAAATAGTGCGTTATACATATAAATTATGCATTAATTTCAATTATGACTGTAAATTGAATTTGTAGAAGTTTCTATGCAATTTTTCCGAACCGCGGACAACCGCGGATAATTGAAACCGTGGATACCGAATCCGCGGATACGGGGTCTCACTGTATTTTATTGTTTATTTATATTTGTTGAAAATACTTAACTTGACATAGGACCAGAATCGGTTAACACGTTATACGTCGTGGCGGCCACCGGTGACCGACACCTCAAATTTAATTTTATTAAATAATTATTGAGTGTCACAAAACACTGAGTTAATTTCATACTGAAATAATAATGTAGGAACAGAAGAACACAATTGAGCACTCAAATCCTTCTTCTCTTTACGATTTATACAGGATGACGCAGTATTGGGTGGTAGCATTAGTACTATGTACACGTATTAGTACTTACGCATATTAGCCACACGAAATGGTATACTATTTCCCAATACAAAAATTAAAATATCTTCTAAACTGATGATATTTCGCCATAAGTGGCTTAGTACTTTTGTGTAGGGAATGACGGGCTCCGTCGATTAATGCATTAAAAAATGTACGATTCTATTTAAAAAAACAAAGTTGACCTTCATATGTCCTCTACGCACCCACGTAGGAAAAATTTACTCACATCAGACAATGTGCTCCCTGTAACCATTTAACTTTTGTCTGAAACATTTCTTAGTATCATAAACAGTTTCGAAAATATTCGGGTGGGTCAATTTAAATTGGTTACCCTGTATATAAAAATAATAAATTATATCGTGTGTGATTAGGTATGGCTGTTTTCACTGTAGCGGTCAACGAGTTACGGATTTTTCTTAACTCGTTCGCTACCAGCGTCACATATGTGTGACGCGACGATTCGGTTTTGAGAGCTTCACGTCACACATATGTGACAGAGATAATTGATAAAAATAAAGCGTGGTCTGTCGTAGACGTTTTTCTCGAATCGACCATGGTAGAAAACGTATTATTAATGAAAGTTGTGACATTTTATTGAAATACTATAGTGTGTCTGACCATGTAGGGAGGTTCCACTGTGGTAGTCGACGTGTTTAATCGATTTGCAGCAACAATTTGAATCAGTCGGTCGAAACAAAAGCGGCTCTCCTCTAGCCGAAGTCGAGGAAGACAAACACGAGGGCGACCCGGCTCGGGGTCTCCGTAATTTTCGCGACACCGGCGAATAGTTCCGCACTTCCTTAGGAATAACACTTTGCGAATGCCGCAAACAACTGCGTCGAGAATCGGGTAAATAGTAATAACACTGGAAACTTTCGACTTGATGGAATTCGCTGGAGCGTACGCGTCGTTGCCGCTGCAATGTCGGCCCGCATATTCACGGCATTACCGCTGAATTATGCACGTCGCCTCTCAAACGTCTCTGAAGATGCTCCTTTCCCTCCTCGTCGTTCCTCTCGTCGCGCTCTCTCCGTCTCTGAAACGCCGTGGCGGTTTCATAGCGGCTGGAAAGGACCTCGAGGCCCGCTGAGAAGAGAGAAAGAAGCGGACGAGGGTTCCTCCACTGCGGGAGGAGAGGATATTCAACGACGAAACGGAATGCAAACGGACCAGCCGAAACGTAAACGTTGCGACGTTTTCGTGAAAGGGGAAGCGTTTGCTTAGGTGCACTTAACGTGCTCCTCGAAACGCGTGTACCATATCCGGAATTTCGCTGTCGACGCCGCAGGAAGTTCTCCGATGGGCCACGAATTTTCATCGCTCACACGGCCGTTTGATACTTTCAGGCTGTTTACTCTTTTAAATCGTCCCGAAAGGCTGACACTTTCGGCTCTACACTGACGTCCACGAATGTTAGGATGCCTGACATTACTGTTAAAGAAATACGGTATTTCGACTGTGTTGCTGCAAAAGTCCGCAAAAATTATTGAAAAAAAGTTATACAACAGAGCAGTGTTTTCCAGAGTGGGTTCCGCGAATAAAATTCTAGGCTTTCATAAGATGAAGTGTTTCTTACGCCTGCGGAGGTTACGGCCAATCTGACAGATACATATAAGTTCTGTTTATAAATATTTCTAAACAGGCATATCGTAGTGTGTTTGAACTTCTAAACAATAAGGCCTCTGAGGAAGGCATGACGGCCATCTGTTTGCGCGACATGCGACGACGCCAGGCATCCTGAGCATCGGGAACGTAAAATTGTATATAGTTATTTATTGCTTCCCGATTCTTCGATGTCTAGAAATCTTAAATTTCTGCGCGGGTTCCATTTCAGCCGTGACACGCACTTTGGACTTGGTGGTCCTCAGATAGTCCACGACGACATCCATTGCCCTTTCCTAGACACCTCGAGAGGGTGGAGAGGCAAAATGTAGAAACAAATGAGTTTCGAGTATTGACGCATTCTCCGTCTTCACGAAGTGTCCGAAGTCTAGGACAGGAAAATAACAAATTTATAAAAGAAGCCACCAGAAGAATTTCGACTAGAATTTAAGGAGAATTTAAGTGGAATCTAAGAATCTCAGAATTTTTTAACTTTGTCACTTCATCACGACAGTCACTGTAATAAGTGTTATTACATAATAATTTTCGGAGAAAAGAATTATGCAGTTCCTTACTTGTAACCTTACAAGTCGTCTCATCATAGGGCTTGCCGACAAAGAGTAGCTGTTAAGAGGGTACGAGGGTATTACAAGTTCAAAAAGATCGAAACATTTTTTTCGATTGTTTGTGAAAGTTTCATCCTTGAAAAGTACTTAAAAAAAATCGTTGAAAAATACTTAAAATTACGGAAGTTACAGCTCGAAAAGTAACGGCGAGCACAATGCATGTAAACTCGATAAGGTAAACTTTATGGCCGTGTTTCTCAAAGCCATATTTTCAAGATGGTGCATATCATAAATCGAGAAAGAATCGATATTTTCAGTTGAAATTTTAACTGAACCTACATAACACTTTTCTTCACAAGATGGAACTCGTTGGATAAGATCTCAGAACTCTGAAGAATTTTATTAAACTCTTCTTCAGATAATTATTACAGTCAAAATTTACAAAGTCGATATTTGTTGTACAATTTCGCGAATTTTTATTAAAATTTTTTCAACAATGTTTCACCTTGTACATTTAGGGTCAGAGAATACTCATTTACAAGATTCTGCTTTTTGGTGAATCATACAACTGGAATCGTGTTCATTTCCTGGACCTGCGAAATGTGCAGCTTTATAGTTTACTTAATTTTCAATATTTTTTAGGTTTTTTGGTTTTAAAATACGCGTTGTATCCACAGTAAACAACTGTAAAAAATTCAATTGGTTTGATATATTAGTCACTCTTCAATCTAACCCAAAAGGAACCGTCCATTTTAGCCGTTTAATACCAGTTTACCCCCTTAAACCGGTTTAGGTCTTTAGTTTGAATGAAATGATAATTTTGAAAATGACAAGTCGCTTTACTAAAATAAAGAATTATAAAAAAATCTAAAATTACTGTAATTACATTATATTGACGTCTCCTTGTGCTTTAGGGGTTTGCTTGCAATATTTCCTTCTTAGGATCTCTTTGTAGACATAGATAGAGTTTTCGGATTATGGAATTTCGTAGGTAAATATGATTAGACGCTTCTTTGAGAACATCGATGAATTAAGTTGCCGAAAGCTGGTAACACCCTTATCTGAGAACTTCTATAGTTACGCAACGTATACATAAGGTTATTATCGAGTTAGAGTTGGTCCCCAAGCTCCCGAATGTTTCCCAAGTGTTACTATAATGAAATCCGAAGTGCCGGAATTTGTCAAACGACCGAATGAAACGCGTGCCGCTTAAACATTAATCCAGAAGATTATGATAATCGAACAGCTTTCAGACTTCGTTTTAAAAAAAGTATAGAGACTTTCTGGTATTTATACGGATTTTTTTTTAATTTTTTAAAGCCGCCGTAGAATTGGCGGACAAAGTTCCGCGAAACTTGCGAATTGACTTTTAACGAGGCGCTTCGTCTGACTTCAGCTTCACTGTGAATGAATAAAAAGTTAAGAATAACTTCGGGTTCAGCTTAAATTCTGCTCTCTTCGATCTTGAATGCAGTCTTTTAGCTAAAGTTATGACAGTTATAATTACCGGTGTTTCTTGATTGGCAATTTCTGCAAATAGATCTTCCTACGAAGATGGTCTACAAACTTCATGTGTAAAGTATTTGCGCTTGAGGCAATGTTCTAATATTTAACAATCGTTCGGATATTCAGAAGTCTATTCCAAATCCAGAAATAACTTTATACAGATTCTACACGAACTTGAAAATTATCCAAGGTTAGATATAAAGTACTCCCGATGATGTAGTTCGTCGATATCTCAAAAATAAATAAAAAATCTACCCACACCCACACTACTGCTCATGGAAGTATGGACACCTAGTAATTATAGAAAAAATAAACACACAAATTGCTTAACACAAAATAATTGTATTTACAGTCAGTTTTACGTTTTATAAATATAAAGTTAACGAATTATGCACAAAATAATTAAATAATATTCAAAGAAAAATAAATTAGGAACTCTTAAATCTAAAGTCTAAAACTTTTTAGTAGTGTCCATAGTTCCGTGAGCGGTAGTGTATGCGTAAGTACAAAATTCTATCTGATTCTATGTTGTGTAACTAAAAACAATACAGCAAGTTTCGTTAGTATAAATAGTTGATTGGAGAATTTATAAATTGTTGAAAATTTTGTCACTCCTAAATAGAAATTCCCGCACGTTGGATAAGAGATTAATATACGTATTAATTAGTAACGTAGTTCAAATTTTTACTTGTACGAATGCCTGTATAATATTGTTCCTTTATTACAAACAATGTTAACTGTTCTTGAAATAAACTGTAATTTTAATGTGGCTCCATGAATAAAAAGTAATTGTTGAAAGCACGCGTACTCTAGGGATATTCAAAGTCTATTTACTTATGTCGCAAGCGATGTTTCGTAACTCAAAATTTAATTTTTAGTTTTTACTCATTTTTGGGCAACGAATCACCACCGTTTCGTTTATACTACAATTTCGGACATACCCTGCACACACGTGCTTTTAGATTTATCACACTTAATTCTGCAATTCCTCAATAATATTGCAAACAATTGAAAATTCACGGAAAAATCTGTTATTGTTTTAAATAAACTTTCGGCACTGCCGTAGCGGAACGTTTAACTGAAAACGGATTCTGCATTAAGCAGTGTCCACAAAGAAGATAATGCCTTCTCACCACAAAGTCCAGATCTCAATAATATTTAACATTATTATAATTATTTAGACAGATCCGGAAGAGAAAGGCAGATTAATAATGCTCATCAGAACTTGAGGTATTCCATCAAGAATGGCAAAAAATTCTTAAATATTCCATTAAGAAATTATTTGAAAGAAATTCGGAAAGATGCTATATGTGGACTTTATGAAATGACAAACATGACAATTATTAACCCTCGCACACCTTTTTTCAAAATGTACAAATATAACTAAACTTTTACTATGGGTCAAAACGACTCGGCATTCGGAGCCCGCATCTTTGCTCGAACATCTGGTGTCCGAGGGTGAAATGGCATTTTACGTGTAAATGTTGATTTACATATTGAGAATTATTTCTATAACAATATAAGGACAGAAGGAAAAAAATCTGCGTCATTTCTAAATTTGCAAACGAAACAAAACGTTCTATCATCTCAACTATCCAAAGATTTTTCTACAGCATCGTACATCTCACATCCAATTAAACTAGAATTAAAGTAGGTTGAAATTTACAAAATAAATGATATTATAAGAAAACCATCATCATCAATTTTATAGGCTAATAAACTAAATCAAGTGAAACGTAGAAAAGAAAAAAACATTTATTCTGTAATGATCTAATACGATTCTAATGAAACTAACAATTCCTCAGTGGAAACGGATAATATATAAACATATGTCTGCACGTATGCACATATTCCACTTAGAGGATTAAGCTTCCTGTATCCGTTCGTTTTTCGATCCGATAGAAGAAAAAAAGGAGCGAACGCGAAGAACGGGAAACAGGACGAGAAGAAAACACACAGAAAGAAAGAAAAAAAGGAAAATGGAGGGAACAACCTGTGGAATTCCGCGGTCCCTTTTGCTCACGAGCAGGGACTTGAAAACTCATTTGCAGAAAGTCGCTCGACCGGAAGTGGTCGGTACGTACGTACAAGCCGACGACGACGGTCAAAGAGGGAATAGCGAGTTTTCGTCAGGGTGGTTCGTAGCTTGCCAATCGCATAAACAGACCCTCTTTTCTTCTTTTTCACCGCTCGCCGTCACCGTTACTGTCACCAACACCAACATCGTGTCCCGAAAATAAAATACGTACAGAGTGTCTATCAAATAATCGATACAAACAAGTAGAAAGTAATTCTGCATGAAAAAAGACAAACCGAACTTGTGGAGTAAAATGTTCTTTCGGAGTCTGCTTTCGAGGAAATTCATTCTGAAGATTTATTGAGGACACTTGTTATACTTCATTAGGCATTTATGAACGCAGTTGATTGTTTATTAACATGTCTACTCTGTTTCGTTCGTGTATCACGACATGGTAACCGATACGCAAAGGATACTCTGTAATCAACTTAACGCACTGCAGATGATTCAATGAAAAAGAAAAAATGACAGAACGAAGGATTAAAAGTCTGGAAATTAGTGTTGATGATTCTTAATAATTAACAGGGGAGAGATGTTAACAAATAATTAACAAGTTAGCGATATTAACAACTAGCTAGTAAGTGAGAGATTGTATCCATATTGTTGTTACTAATGTAAGAGATGAGTGTGTGTTGCTCAGAAGTCGAGGATGGAAGTATACTGTCTTGTTGCTGGAACACACGGATTGGTGGATTCTTAGAATGTTCGTGTTTTGCGGATGGACAGTCACTTCCCCTAATTGGCTAAGCAATTTCTTTTTCGAAGCATCGAAATTGGCAGTTTCTCTGACCCGAGGACGCGTGCGAGTGTTAGCGTGTTCCAGGTAAAGCAGATTATTGCAAACAATAAACTCATTAATAAAACACATGTTTTAAAAGGTTTGCCGAAAAGTCACAAAGAAATTTCTCAATAGTTAAAAAAATAGTTTTAAAAATCGCTACGTCCATTAGCTTGATGAGTTTATTTCTACAAGACAGTATGGTTATTGCACATAGTTCAGCCATGTGTCCAATGAAACAGAACACACTCCACTTAACACGTTGGACGCCGTGGCAATCATCAGTGACCGGCACCTCAAATTTAATTTAATTGAATAATTATTGATTGTCGCAAAATTCTGAGAAAACTTCATATTGGAACAATAATTTAGAAACAGAACAAGACTGAGTACTCGTATTTTTTTTTCTTTTCGACTTATATAAAAAATTGTAAATTATGTTGTGTTTGACTAGGTATGACCAATTTCACTGTGGCGTCCAACGTGTTAAAATAATCAAAAAAGTAAAAACGACAAAACGTAAATCGCGGGAAGAAAAAACTGAGGAAGTTAAATGGAAAAGTAACGTATTTTTAATAGTGTCTTGAACGTAATTACTGTAATATATAGCGATTAAATCTTTCTCATGTTTCCATTCTATCGACAATCAGTAGAAGTCTACATCGTGAGCGTGTTGATCATCTATTCTTCTCATCGCGTTCTCTGATAACTGTTATTATTTCTATCGATAAATCGATCTCTGATACTCGAACCGATTCCCAATAGTTCCATTAGGGTACCTGTGTGGTACCTGAGATTGAAGTGATTACCTAGGTACTGTATCTGCAATGTATCAGACATCGGTAACCACCTTTTAGAGATCATGACGCCTAGCTATAGCAGTTACCACAATAACTTGGTTTTTGTAGAAATTTATTAGCGTAATGCACATCTCACAAAGTTTCGAAGACACCCAGGTACTCCAGCATCTCTGTTATGAGTAGCGGTAATAGACTATACGAATCTGTCGCATCAAACAGCAAACAATATGGAGAACTGCGTAGATAATCTACGGGGTGTCCCAAATTTTCCGGAGATAACAGTACCCGCATATTCTACGCCGCTTCCTCGAAACAATGTGGATAGTTGTAATGGGAGCTCCTTGCAGGATATGTAGTTCCACGCACCGGTGGATTAGGCTACGTTCTACATGAAAAAAGAAATTGAGAATGTCGGAGAAAATTTCTTTGTTTGTAGATTCATTTTCGAGAAAATTAATTTTGCAACTGTGTCGAGTGCACTTGCGCGTGATTAAATATTAACATGTTCACAGTTCCGTAAACTACATGTGCGTCAGTCTAGATAGGGTCTATTTGAGCATTCGTTGAGGAAATAAAGAACAAGTAGATATAATATATGATAAGATAATAATCATTTGTCATAAACGAAAACATTATGAATAAGGTAGTATTATTTATAATTGTCTGTAACTGATGTAATTTAGCACCCTAATGTAATATAACCTGGTACGTATTACTTGGACTGCGCCACGCCACCCGTGTATGGGTAACACTTCGATTCAATCATTATTTATCTGATCATTCCTAGTATTCATAAATGTATTTACTAAGGGTTAATAGTACCAATAAAACAATGGTGAATATTTCTAACATTCAGGATTCAAAAGTTATTAACTTCAGATTATATTTCCTTTATACAGAAGTGTAGAAAGTTTGCCATTCTCAACCAGTTCAACGTGGCAGTCAGAGTAATATAGCGTAATAGAACCTACCCTTATAATAATCTCAGACAATGTACATTGTTTATTGTAAAAACGCCTTCATCCCTCATTTCGAAAATATACTAACTGGACAATATATCTATTAACCACAGTTTTATTATTTCACAACCAAACAAATTTTTGTAGCAGTATTCAAATAAAGACAACAAACATAATCTTGAAAATATTTACAAATATATATATACATGAAAAAAATGTTTGACCACTCAGAAGTGTAGCTGAAATTTAATTTATAGCTCGTGCACGCGACATGTTCTTGAAATTAATTTTCACAAAGAACGAGTCGCCAAAAGGAGTGATATTTTACATTTCTTGTTTATTTGTTTTCATGCAGATAAACATATTCTTCATTTTTACCGCTTATTGAGGTACACCCTCTATGTCGTGGAAAGTTCCAGAGGATTCCAAGGAGAATGAGTCGCGAAGGGGCGATCGCCCTGCGATGGCAAGGAATAAAAATAAATTGCGGAATAAAATACAATCCTGATGGCAACCGTGCGCAAACGAGCCTCCCTGGGTTCGTGATGAAAAACGTCTTTGTACATTTACTTGTGCTTGTGCTCGATTGCTCGATTCTCGTGATCGATTACGAGCTGTCTCCCACATAGACGTCTCTACACTGTATTCTCCATAGCAACATAACTTGGGAGGCTCCACTTTTTTCCCTCGCTCCCTAAAAAGGTACACAATCAACATTCAGCTTTTTACTACCTCTATATACAAAATGAGGTTGCTAACATGATTACATATATTTACTAATGTACAGAGTGACCCAAGTTACTTGCCGTTTCCATAGTGTCTGAACTACTTATTTTTTAAAACTAATGTGAGAAGACACGCTTTTCTCGTTTATATTTAAACTCGGATGGTGTGAAAATTGATATTATTAAACTGTGTCGTAAAGGTTGTTTCAAGGTCGATCTATATTGTTCTAATAGAATAATGCGTTTATTATATATAGGAGGGAAGCACCCTCTTTTATGTGACCTTGCGGTATCTGAAGGTCAAACAATTGACCTCTGCAATTTATATGTGCAAGGGTGTTCTAAGACTAGAGCCGTTTAAAATAGCGCCTAAACTATTGTTATACTCGAACAATGGTGCAGGACATTGGTTTTCTATTTTTTATGTTGAATCGGATGATGTACAAAATTAATTTTTTAAAAAGTGCATTTAATAGTTATTTCAAGATTAGCTTATTTTTTTTAATGGAATTGTATATTTTCTTTTTAATATCTTGTTAGAGAAGAAGATACAAGTCCAACACTACACTACAATGTTATATTGCGAGCTGTTATGGTTAAATAATCGAATTTTTTAGCTCATGCAGTCGCGACTCAGTTATTTTACTTTCAGTTTGTCATCGTCACATTTCGACATTGTCACATGTATTTCTTCAACAGTTCAAAATTTCAAACACCTTTTTAACAGTAGTTCTGTCCGTTCAATGAGTATTTCAATCTCCGTTTCTGATGAGTCTCTTTGAATTATCATAAGTGCAAGAGTCATATCAACATATATCTGAACGAGAAGAAATATAATTCCTATAATAGAACAAATAATAGAATATATATTCGTATAATAGAACATCCCGACAGTAGAACAATGAAATATTGAAAGTCCTACTGTATTTATACTATCAATGAAGAGCTTTAATCAACCCACAACACTTTCGATAAAATAAACAAAAAATCCTCTCGAAATCTAAAACAAAATCGAAATAAATTTCCACGCACATGAGCTACAAGCTTCTACAATTTTCATCAAATCAAAGTCGATCCGCAGCTATCGCGTTCTCCATGGAGCATATCGAGGACTATTCGCGATTCAGAATTTTCATTATACAACGGAGAGACACAGTCTCGGTGTACGGATGCAAAGCAACTCGGAACAGCCACACGCGCACACATAACCGCCTAAGTATATTCGAGGAAAGGGAACGTTCTATTTTCGAGGTCTCTAGGGTGGAGAGCTTTCCTTTCATCCTTGCAGAAAACGAATTCGAGTGAACGGTGAAGGGAGACGGAAGGCTAGAGAACGTGGAGAGTCATAGAGGGAAGGATGGAGAGGCTGAAAAAAAGAAGAAAAAGAAGAAGAAGAAGAAGGAAGAAAAGGAAGAGAGGCACAACCGTCGCGGCAAAGGCGATTTCCTCGAGATTCGTTTGTTTCTCTGGCAATGAAACGAGAGGCGGATTCTCTGGGCGATCCTTTTTAGAAGCGAGCACGCCGCAGAGAAAAGCGGCGCATCGTTGGGAACGGGACAAAAGGAGAAACAGCCGAGCACACTGCGAAAGAGTGTAGGTGGAGGTTGTTGGAGAACGAAAGAAGCCGAAGAGATAAGGACGGTCACTTAATACGCAGATTAGGGAGAACGAGAATGTACCTTAGGAGGCCACTTTTGTTGTAGACTACGAACAATGCCTCCCTCTACTCCGCTCCGCAAGCATAACGAGATATAAATCGGCGACCTCAATGGCCGATTACTTCGAATGGCTAAATACGAAGCGCTCGCAACGTGACTCGCATAACCGTCGAATTTTCATTGCTTAATCTTCCTCTCCACGCCTTTACGACCCCTTCGAGGACCACCTTAGCTGATACAACCGCCCTGGGAGCTTCAGACATGTCGCTTTGTAAAAGGAAATGGTTCAAGGATGTTTTTTGAGACTTGGTATTTTAGTCTGATATGATTGTTTCGTAGTGTTGTAGAAGAATCTTTTTGCAAGTAGAAGTGCCCGTATTCATGTAACCGTGGTCATAAACAATAAACTGACACTGAGAGACCTACATTATCGTCCATAAGTATCCACTCACCTAGCAAATTCAGATAAATAGCGCATGAACGCTATTGTAATACAACTATTTTTTAATCAAATTAATGTTAGGTGAGCATTGTTTGCTAATAAATATTGCTTACGCTGTACAATAATAGCAGAGTATATGTAAAAAAACTGTATTTGTAATGTATTTCAGTGGTATCTGCAAACATATAAGCGTTCGGATACTTTTATACGGTAGTGGAATTCGTATGTCTGTACTATAGTAAAGAGGTATATGTGACGTGCTCTGGTAAAACATGCTCCGGGTGACGTGGCACTCGAAGTTATAATAGAATAAGCCCTTAATTAATAAAATGTAACCATTCATTACTGGTTTCATAAAAAAAGAACAACGAACCAGACAAGATTCCCAAAGAATATTTTATTCCACGAAATCGTTTCTCCCTTGAAGAATTTTCCGGCAGCGAATGGAAACTACACGAGAAAAGTTCGACGCGCAACGTCGACAGATATTGTTATTGACAACTAGCTTGCGATTCTCACGCGAAGTGTTTCTTCCTTTGCTCGCCCCGAGACCTGACATCTTGTTTCCTCGAGTACTCGGTTCGTGAGGGGCATACAGGACAGCACGCAGAGGAATGTCTACCGGAATTCTGACGGCTCACCTGTTACACCTTGATTTCATGAAAACCCGACAGACGGAGGTGTACGTTCACCGACGTGAATACCGCGCGCTTGAACCGCTCCAGTTTCTTCGTTCTTCAGCTTTCTCCTCGAATAACGGTAACCTGAACTTTTTCCGGCACAAAAGAATTCGTCTTTCGAAAGACACCCCGTCCTCCGACCCTTTGGCGTTGAAAGTCGCATCTTCGAGGATCATGTTCGAGGTTCTTTTCTTGTAATTCAAAAAGTATCGCGTTCAGCAAACGGTAAAGAGGCACCGTCACTCTACTTTCCTTAAATTGTTTGCATTCTTTTTGTGAGCGACAAAAGGAAACAATTAGTATGTATTTTTTTAACGTAAGTTCCAAGGAAGTTCTGAAAATTCCATGTCCGTTACTGAGTTATTTTACAGTCTGGAATTATTTATTCTTTTCGTTGCTAATTTTTTCGGGATAATACTGACGGAAATGTTTCAATACACGTACACCCTCATCCACAAGTATTAGGACACTTACCGTACGTAAATGAAGTAAACTTGAAATATTATTAGTTAATTATTAAAATCTTTAAGAATTATTATCTTGTTTGATACTTTGTACAGTAAATAATTCGCATATTCAATATTACAATAAAAATCTCACTAATTACGTAGAATAAAATTAAATTTGCTTTACATCTATATATTGGCTAGCTCTCTCGATTACTGCTTTAACCAATTTTGGCATTCGTTTTATAGTTTTCCTATCGTAAATATCTGTTGTTATCTAACCCCTTGTATGTTGTACAATCAGATACAGGTTTTGGGCAGACTCCACGGATTTTTCGATCTAAGTTATCTTATTTTTAACAAGTCAAACGCAATAAATGGGAAAACTAATTATACAAATAGTAAATATATCTACCAGAATGTATGTTCTTGCTAATATGACGATATAAAACTAGCGAAAGTTCTATAATCTGGATAAAATATTATCTTTTGTGTGAGATCAGCAGGAGTCCTAATACTTTTGAACGGGGTTGTATATGTTAAGGTTATCTGTTTTTTAGATACAGACACTTTTACGTACTACGTAATTACCTTCTGAAATAAATTTGTTCTCGTTGATGTTAGAAAATGATTGATTAATGAAATATGATGTTTCTTTTCAGGCTTTCAAGGCCCAGCTTATTGTAGTTAAAATTGTTAGAAGCTTTTAGGTGTAAACCGTGTTTTATAGGAAAGATGTCGCAAATTTCTTCAGCATTAATACTAGCGCCATCAGGAGTGAAAGTCGCATTGATATTTAATATTATCTTAACACAGCGATGACCACCGGAGCTGCGGCCTTCCCGCACACTAGATTTCCCTCATATAGGCTGTGATCTGTGACAACGATTGACCGAAGGGGAAGGAGGTGCGAGCTGGAGGGAACAAATAAGGGGAATAGACCTAGAGTGGAGGAAGGCCCCAGGTCTGGTAGCCATCACTGTCTTAACACATGTACTATAAGTAATACCATTTTAACACCTAAAATATCATTCGAAAAACCGTGTCGTAGCTAACAGTACACGATTATTCAGTGAGTATTCAAAATTAATTTTTTCTTAAACAAAGCCTCGTAAGAAAAAATTTTATTCTACGTTTTCGAATTATTTTTGTAGGTGGAATTACTATTTTTGCGATTGCACAACGATTATGTCTGGACTCTGTATACTTCTGTAAATTATGAAACAAGGCTCCAAAGACATTCTCTACTATTGTCACAACTTGTAGACGCGTAGTTTCTTCAGACGACTGTCCTCTTGGGATTGCACAGTGTAAGATTTCTCTGATGGTACGTCTTTAAGTTCTGGCTGTCACCTGCCATCCTAATCTCAGGTGACGAGATTTGTATACGGATCGGTGAGCGTATCAGTACGATGTCGTCGCATGAACTAAAACTTCGATGTTCCTTCGGTTCTGATATTCCGAACTATGAACGAACATTTAATTGGTCGAAAATTGAGCAGGAGTCGGAATTCTGGCATACTGGAGATAAAGGAAAGTTTCTCGAGTGTCGTGGTCAAAGTCTGGGAATTGACCAAACCAGGAGATAATTTTCTGATGATCGAAGTTGTCCACCAGATGGTGGCTAACGAATATTCTATGGATAAAGTATGAATTTTATTTGTAATTTAATATAATACTAAAGTATGAAATTTGTTTATGAATAAACGGAAAAAAAGTAATTTTCGTATGCGAGCTGTCCGAGAAGAATTTTTCCAACCTGTCCACTTTTTCATGGAATAATTAGTATAGTTTACACAACCACAATGTACAAAACTTCATGAATATAGTATAAGTATGTACAGGGTGTCCCTCGACTCGTATTCAACCAACTGGGAGGTGATTCTACATGCAAAAATAAGTCGAAAAGAAAGAATAAATTTTTTTTCGTTCGAGGCTTCGTTTCCGAAAAAATTGAAGTCGAATATTTACTAAGTACATATGTACTCAATCGCATGTCGACTTTACGAATCTCGCTGTACACTCTTCTTTTAATTCTTCCTTGTGTTTAAAGTTATTGAAGTTATTGGTTTTTTTTTATTATTATTGAAGTTGTTGCCCTAAGTTTATTAAAGTCGCAGGTCCTATTAAACATATAGATAAATTGTCTTATAAAACATAATGGTCACCTCGATTGATGGTCTATCGTTCGTGCTGTCTTATTGACGGTATGAAATAAGGAAGTAAATTTTGTGTAAAAGACAAAATGTTTGCTATTACAATAATTTTATTTTATTAATTCATAAATTGCTAAAAAAAATATCCGACTTCGATTTTCTCGAAAACGAAGCCTCGGACGAATAAATGGTATTCTTTCCTTTCGACTCATTTTTGCATATAGAATCACCTCCTAGTCGGTTGACCACGAGTCGAGGGACACCCTGTATAAATAAATCTGCAGTTTCATGAAGATATGTAGTTCAGTTTATTCGAAAAAAATTCTCTAAGTATACCCTCAAAACAGGCCAAGGAAGGAGAATACCTCCTCAAAGAGACCGTGAAAGGTTTCCTCAAAAACAGCAAGACTGGTGATCATGTCATAAAATGTGACGAATGGCTTGCCTGACAATTGCTTTTGTCACTACAGAAAAGTTTCCAACACATGTCGATGAAACTACAACTTCGACTCAATAAGATCGATCGGTTCCACCACACTTGAATTCACAGAATTTTTTCGTCAGCGGGGTACAGGCTGTCGTGGCGAAGAGGAACGTTCCGTAGCAAACGAGAAGAGAAAAAAGGTCGGGCGCGCTTAGTCACGTTACCAGGATTTCCAGTGTAAAATTCCCGGTTCTGGTTCCTGGAGGAAAACGAGCGGCAGAGCCAGGAACGAGGACCCTCGTCCTCCGTTCGAAGCTATTTGTTAAATCGTTCAAGAAGCAAAAAGGGATCGTTTTATCGCGATCGAACGAGGTATCCTTCAGCGTGAACGGTCAGCTCGTGTCCAGAAAACGATAGGTGGTCTTGGTCCTCGTTTCCCGTGCAATCGCAATTCATTGGCACCAGCATCCTTCAGCCGATCGATTACTCTCGTTCCTCGTCGTTCGTTGCTCTGACAGAGCCGGTTCACGTTTCCGTTCTATTGTGCATGCTCGAAAAAGAAGCCCGCGGCACAGTGGTTTTTAGGTAGGACGTCGTTTCGAACGAGAACGTCGGACGTTGCGGTTTCGATTTCGTGTTTGTTTCTCTGCCAGTGTTTCTCATGCTCTGCTGCAGTGATGGCCACCGAAGCTGCGGCTTTTCCCCACTCTAGGTCCATTCCCAACGTTTCAGTTCCTTTCAGTTTGCTTCTCGTCCCCTCTCGGACCATCGTCATCCCAGATCATAGCCTACATGTGTGGAATGGATCTAGAGTGGGGGAAGGCCACAGCTCCGGTGACCATCGCTGGTCCAATGAATATAGACAGAAATTTAATCCTTTCGCTACGGCAGCCCTGACGTAAAATCACGCAGCGTGTGTGGATACTTGTAGCAGCGAAC
Organism: Macropis europaea; assembly: GCA_916610135.2. Classification (NCBI taxonomy): domain Eukaryota; kingdom Metazoa; phylum Arthropoda; class Insecta; order Hymenoptera; family Melittidae; genus Macropis; species Macropis europaea. Next base: position 37,726,738 of record OU744345.1, read on the forward strand.
AATGTTGCACACAGAAGACTTATCCGCGCAGTAAAGGATAAAAATTAACCCTTTACACTTCTAAGGCCAGCTGTACTGTCCAGGCACTTAGAGGCGTTCTACTTCTACGGGCAGTGTTACTGCCCACGTATATCATTTATAGATAAGTATTTATATGTCATCGGGTGTTTATACTTTTCTATGTTTATTCTACTGTTATCCTAATTCGTAGTATATAAAATTGAAAGTTTGAAAAAAAGTCGTATAATCTAACAAACTGCAAAGATTTCTTCGTGGTCGTTTTTTAGAACTCAGAAATCTAAGAAAAACTCCTTGGAGTTGACTACCAACGTAGAGCCTAATCGCTTGGAGTTCAAAGGGATAATTTATTTAGGTAAAAAGACTCTCGAAGAAATTTTAGAAAGAATACTGTATGTCTATAACAGCCGATAGTATGCGATGAGCAGTTTTATTGGACGCCTCTAGGCGCCAACAACAATGAAAGTGTTAAGGAAGAATGTTGTGGCTTCGAAAATATAAATTTCTTTATTTTTATGGGGAATATGAAAATAGAAGAACGCGAATAACTACTTTGAAATATGGATCCTTGAAGCTTTCACGGCTCGGGTTGCTTTGATGATAGTTACTAGCGGTTTCCGGGTGTAAACATGTCCTTGCGAAGTTATGTTCCGACGTTTCGCCAACATTGCAGCTAGCTTCATCAGGGCTCTGAGGACGCACTGATAATGACGTACGTGTAAGGAGTTTCTCTATTTAAGTGAAGTTTCTCTATTTAGTATCAGGTAGATTGTAAAGTACTCCCGAGATTTTCTGTCGCAAATTATCAATTATCTTTCATCATGTTTTTGGGAATTATAGATAAGTCGCCCTATAAATGGAAGACAGTCGTAGAAAACCATGAACAATATGTAGGAGATCAATGAATAATTAGTTTTAATAGTAATAAATTGACTTTTTATTAAAAAAATGCGACAAAATTTTCTGGTCTGTTTGATACATTCGCAATACACAGTAGTGTATTAATTGTTGAAAACTATGGTCAGTGAACTCCCTTCATAAAAATGTTATATTTACAGTGCTACCTCAAATAAGTTATAAAGGATTTAAAATGTATTAAAGTATTAAATAAATAAAGTATAAAACTACAGTTTCTATCTACACTCAAAAGAATTTTAGTATTCTTCTGTTAATTCGTAATATAGTGTGTATTTTCATTTACACAATACATTTTGTACTTTCTGATTGGAAGGCTGTTTTAGCTTACAGGTTTTCGAAGGATTTATACCCTTTAACTTGTAAAATATTGCGACTCGTAAGCTGTCTTGTTTAAAGTTTTATAACCTCTGGTAAGTAGATTACTCCAATTTGCATATTTTCGGATTCTATGCTTTATAACTTGTCGGTTTTATACTTCCCGGCTGGCTTTATACTTTCAAGCTTTTATGTTTTGAATCCTGCGACTTACAAGTTTTATAGTATTCCACATGCAAAGTGCTGAGGTATATGATTTTTAGAGTTCTGAATTTTGTAGTTTGCATATTTCAGAGTGATGGAACTTTCCAGAAGACATGAACCTCTTTTCCATCGGTAGACCTCATTCTTTCTACCTCTGAATCTATGTCTTTTTCTTAAATTAAATAAAATTATAGAAATAGTAACTTTTACAGCTTCTTACGATTTTTAATTTTTTTCCCAAATCATCAGAATTGAGCGTAATCTGTCGAGAACAAAATTTTCGTTTAGTATTACTGCTACACTTTGCTCACAGTCTGCGCGTTTTTCTTAACACATTGAGTGCCACACTATGTAGGCTGAAAATGTGACACGTTTTTAGACTTAGATACAACATAAGGGTAACATCAAATTATATTCTTCGTAATCAATGATGTTAGTAATACTTTATAGTTTTTACTGGTTCTGTTAGACCCTTTTAGATATTTTTACTAGTACTATTCGTAGTCAAGTAAATACGAACTGAATTTAAGTGTCATCCATATATGGATGACATGGTAGCCAGAGCGTTAAAGACAAGAATACAGAAAAAGTTCAATAATTCATAAAATTTAATTACTTCTAAATCACAAAAGCTCAAGTTGATTTATCCAGTACAAAATGTTTTATCCTTGTTTGCGTGCAGCAAAGATTGCTTTAGCTTTCCTTCTTAAAACAGGAACAAAAAATAGTTTCCTCTTTAAGACGTTGCGTGCCACAGTGAAAACTGTAAGTGTAAATACTTCGACTCCAAACGCTATATCTCTCACATGGAAAGCTACCGAAGTGATCGTCTCAGATTTTAATGAGCTTTTGCACCCTGATAGATTATGCTATACGAATCTCCCTCTATATAATATTTTGGGTGTAGAGGGTCAATAGTTTAAAAAATATTTAATGTCCATGCTTCGATAAAGTTTATCTACACTACAATAAGAGGTGCTTTCATGTTCAAGAGCGTGGAGCAGTTAGCAAGATGCCAGGTTGCTACGCAGAGTTTATTTTTCCATTAAATATGTTTTAAACTACTGACCATCTACATCCAAAACCATATATAGGGAGATTCGCAATAACATGACCTATCAACATGCAAAAGTTCATTAAAATCGGACGTTGACTGCCACGGTGGTCACCCTTAACCGGCGCTTGTCTTCTCACTGGGACCCTGATGATCATCCGTGACCGGCGTTATTACATTTTTTAGAATAATTAAAATAAGATGAACATCATCGATTAAAAAATTTTGAACAACGTAAATAACTGGAGAACATTGTGACCATTATAGCCAGCGAGATAAACGCACTACTGATAAGGATATGATCTTACTTAACCATATTACTTAATGTTTTATCATTATATACCTAGAATTATGAAAATTCTATTGTGGCCCCCAGGGCAAAACATATAAAACTTGCGTGGCAGTCAACGTGTTAAACATTCATCTGAGATCTTTTGCATATTAATTTTAAATCGTTAGACTATTTTTTAAAACATTTACGAACGCTTTAGACTTTTTCACAATTTTATAGTAGGATAAGCCCTTAAACGCTCCCGAGATTCTCGATGAGGCGTTTCAAAGTCGATTAAAAATTTCGTGGCATGGAACTATCGAGTCATGTGAAAGTCGGAGTGGTTCCCGATGAGAAGTGACAGATGGTCTCCGAGCTCGTTCCGCGTTCGCACGATTCATTGCCACCGTCGATCGGATCGATGACGCTTCAAGAACCGACGTGTACGTGTCTGTCACTATAAATCGGCAGCTAGACGTCCGATCAAAATTGCGTCACAGCCCCACGCAATATTCATGCATCATTCCAGCGTATTTCTATACGCTCGATTAATCTTCCGGAAATCAAGTCCCTTTGAAAAGTTCCGTCCATTTCCCGCATCGAACGCCGAAAAGTGAAACGTCGAGCAAAATCGGTCGAGCATCGAGCCATGCACGACGACCGCCACATACTCGAAGAGAAATTATGGACGCGTACGAGCATAACTCTGGTCGCGTGCCACGATTTTTATTGTTATCGTGAAGGTATCGTTGGTACCTCATACGCTTAATTAAATTTGTGTGAGGTACCGGTACAGTGACATTTTGTCATCGATCCATGCTTCGTTTTTCTTTACTTTTATTTGTATCGTTCCTCTTTGATTGATATATTCAAATCGCTGTTTCATTATTTTTCAGCTCCTCCTTCGAGAAGTTGTATTGTTTCTTTTTTTAGTAATATTTTTGTTTTGGGTCAATTTTATTCATACTTTTTATACGAGCCTTGTAAAAGGTAAATTGATCAGCTTCACTTTCTGAAATTTTCTCAGTTTTAAAATTCGTGCATATGTTCCTAACATCAAGAATTCTTTCTATTTTTCATATTATGAAGCTGATGAGATTTACTTATAAGATATATATATATATATATAAAAATAAACAGAAAGCCTTATGAATACATATATATATATATATATATATATATATATATATATATATATATTCATAAGGCTTTCTGTTTATTTTGGGTTGTACGATTTTACTGATGTTTTCTTTGAAGTTTTTCCTGTTTTTATGTATACCTTGTTGCCAAAAGTTTGTACATACGTAAATGATTGTTACATCGTAAATGTACGAGATCAATAAAGTGAAGGTATGGCCCAAAGATCAACAAGAATGAAATAAGAAATTTGAAATTTCAGTTTTTGCTAAAATTATTTTTTTTAAAACTACTATTCTAGCTCGAACGTCTGAAATATAAAAATAAAGCTGACTTCGACTTCTATCATTTGATTATGTACAAAATTTTTCGCAAAATATGGACGCAACATCAGTTCATGCTCATAACAGAAACATGTATGTAAACATTATTGTTATCTTGATTTATTGCCACGTTATAGCCACTACGTTGTTACATCAATTTCAAACTGACCACTGACCGTTTCCTGAAAACCTGAATTTTCCAGATCAAATTGTACCAATAATTTGTTCAATTTGTAACAATTTGTAAAATTTTATCAAAAGATTACAGACTTCAAGAACTTGTCTCCGTATCATTTCAGACGACATAATTTTCAGTCAGTTCACCTCACTTCTTTGTCCTGCCTACACACGTTATCGTCACTGTCTTAGCTATGCTTGCCTCGAATTTTCACGACAAGCTTGTCCTCGTTCATCAGAATCACCTACCCCTGCCGTACTTGTGAAAACAAACCGAAATAATTGAATTCTGGGACAATCACGCGTACTTCCGCGATTCTCAAATGCCTCGTGCAAGTTAGGCAAAGTTCGAGACCGTTGCACGAAGGAGGATCGCCTTGTTGCGACGCCGTGCGCGTACATTCACAAATATTATCGGCTCCCGTTCAACGAGGCGTAATCTATTTATCCTTGGACCGGTAGCCAGGCCATCACTCCCACGAAATGGGATGGAAAGAGGGCTGCAGAACAAGGAATAACACTTGGCGACAGCAGGGAAGATTTTCACCCCCACGCTCGCAATTTCTCTTCTACACTGCTGAAGGAAAAAGATGCCCGCTTCGGACGATTTTCTTCGCTTTGCTCTTCTTTCTTGCGCGTGAAGTCTTTTCGCTTGTCTTCGCGAAGGAACTCTTTCTTGCGACACGGTTTTTATAGAGAAACTAGTTGAAAGGAGAAAGATACCGCTTTAAGACATTGAAACGGAATAATTAATTACTACGTATAAAATAAATAATACGTCTTTAGGTTCCTTCTTCTCATAATACACTGTTTAACTATTCTTGAAGTGTAATCATCATTTTTCGCATGTAAACTGAGATTTTTGTACAATAGAATATCACGACAACTCAAGCTTTGAAATTCTTACATTTCAACGACTATGTCCAGAAGTCTCAGGTAAAGGCACATCAACCCACTGCAAGCAGTCACCGCATAGCGATCCTATGGGGTTTTTCAACCAAGGTCCGCCTAAGGTACGGTGGTACGACCTAGAACAATGAGCGATGCACTGCGCGCTGATTGGTTGCACGCAGATGCCAAAACAGGTACAAAAGCACATCATTTCCGCAAACGATCACATTCTTTTATCTAGTATCCCGGTTTTTTTTTTAAACTTTTACTCCGGCACACATTTCTCTGTTAGTATATACATGTACTAATATATTCTGTCTCTAGTTAACATCATTCCAGACGGAAAATAAGGAAGCCAAGACTACCAGGAATCTCCGAAACCCTAAATCATCACAGGGTCCTGTCTGCTTCAAAAAGAAAAAAACAGACGATCACATTCTTTTACGAAACGCATACCAAAGAAGACCTCAACTTTGTCCAACGTCACATCACTTGTATGACAGATATCAACACAACTCTCTCCCATCAAGTAAAACATCCTCAGATGAAGTTAATTCGGCGTGGAAGGTACTGTGCGATCTTCATTAATGTACGGAGGAGAACACAATACAAAACAGCTATTTAGCCCTCTATAACCAGAATTTTGTTGTGTATGATAAAAATGATACATGAGAAAAATGATAAAGACAAATGATAAAGTTCGTACCGCGGGATGTAAACATAATAATAAATGAACAAACTCCTTGGTGACAGTATATTCGTAGAATATAATTGTACACAGTAATAAATAAACAAAATAAGATTTAAAAAATATAGATATACAGATATATAGGTATATCACTTCGAAGTCATAGGGCGTTATAGAGGGTTATCTAGATCCAATGATTTCCATTCGCTACGATTCTACTTGCACATTATTTTTACACGTTGAGTGCCGCGGGGGTCACCGATGACCGGCACTTAAAATTCAATAACTATTTATTATTACACAAGTCTGAGCAATTTTCATATTGTAACATGAATTGAAGGGTACGGAGAACACACAAGGAATGGTACACACAATTTTTAATACTTTACTCCACCAGTAAAGAGACAAGGTTCAAGTAATTGAACTGTGTTCTTCATAACGTCAGGTTATATACTAATTAAGCAGCAGGAGAAAAATAAGAATAGAAATAATTGTTTTACATTATTTTAATTTTTTCCTCAAGCAAAACACTGTAGAATAAAAATAGACGTTCCATGTTTTTTCTTCTTGCCCTTTAATTTTGGAATATAAAAACGCGACTGAATACCCGAATATCTTTTTTCCTTTACGACTTATATTAAAAACAGTAAATTATGTTATGTCTGGCTAGATATGGCTGTCTCCACTGCGGCATTCAACCTGTTAACCTTTTCATTACGGCAAGGTCTGGTCAAACATTGACAATTCCGTACAGTATTATGACCCTTATATTTTTCTAATATAAAGAATAAAATAAAGTTTACATAAAAAGTTTAATTTAACAAAGCGTAAGTCTTTACAAGCAATTGCTGATTAAGCGACTTTTCTTTTTTCAGCGATTATATCTGGAGCCAACAGACGCAGATAATTTTGTCAAACACAACTATGTTCGGCGCTATTACCCCTAGGGAATTTCACGGGGAACGACCAGAAATGTTCTCTGTTTTTACATTGATTCCATGCGACTTTTATTTGGAAACATTCTTTATAATATACAAAAAGTTTACGAGTAATCGAATTCAAGGTTGTCCAATTAAGTGGCCTGCCCTCTATAATATTTTGAAATATTTATTTATTCATTGACACGTTGGTTTTATTATATTGGTGAACCTATAGAACTTTTTATAAAACTTTCTAAAGAAAATAACTGAAACTATAACTACTTATTTAATATTGGCAAATGGTGATATTTTATATTGTATATGTACATTCAACATTTTATACAGACTGTAATGTAATAAGTGGAGCTCACTTCAAGAATGGACTCAGCACTTAAAAACAATAACAAAAATTCATGCGAATATACTTCTGATTTGATCCTGTTTTCGAGTTATAGCAAACTTTGAGGATTATTAAAAATCCGGTGGAACAATGGTTCTTCTGAAGCAGAAAAGTTTTGAAACTGTTCCGTCGAATAAGTGTAAACTTTAGTACAAATAACACAGTTTTCGATTATTTCTTACAGCAAACATCGAGAAAATTAATGATTATGCATTTCACATTGTCATTTGACTTAGCATTTTCGCCAACCATAACCTAATTAGAAAATAATAATTCAAACAAAATAGACAGCTCATTTCATCTCTTTTCCCAAAATGACCCGCGTGGTCTTCTTAGTTTCTAGTTCACGCACCGCTCTCACGAGTCCCTGGCGTCATTCAACGGCGGAATGATCCGAATTAAATCCCCAGGGCGATTCCTGCGCGAATAACAGTTCCGCTTAATGGGCCAGGAGTTTTTATTGCTTTCTCATCGTTTCCTCGGAAAATTTGTACTGTACACAGACAACGGGACGAAACGAAAACAATGAGAGAGGCCCGCGTGAGGGCCGAGGGAGTGAGGAGGACGAGCGTCGGAGGGTTGAAAAGAGCAAGGTAAACGGGAGAAATAAAAACCAGAAACGATGAGCGAAAGTAATAAAGGAGAAGATGAATAGCGAGGTAAGGGGGTAAGAAAGTAAGCAAGAGAATCGAAGGGGACAGAGGGAGCGGGAGATAGCGGAGGCCCTCTCGAGAAGAGAGAGAAGAGGAGGGTGTTGAACGAAGAGGATGAGATAGGGGTGAAGAGCAGCGGAGAGAGACGGACAGATCTGTGGCTGAAGCGTCCAGAGAGCGGCCGAGAGAGACGAAAACGGAACGAAAGAGAGAGAAAGAGAGCCGGTGAGCAAGTCGAGAGAAATTAAGCAATTAGTAACTTTGCACCGCAGCAGCTCTCAGCGAGATTTGATTATGTTTTCGGTTTAAGCTCTCCGAAGTGAGGCGGTCGCCACCCCTTTGCCCGTTCATCCCTTCGAGAGGATTCTGCGAAACTAGGCGCGGTGCTTTTAAGAGCACGACTCGTGTATCCCCTAGCCGCAAACTGAAGGGGTAATACGTGCCTCCGAGACTACGGCCGCTTTTATTTCTTCATTTCCTCGTTCCTGTCACCCCCCTTATTGTTCTTCGATTCACCACCCCTTCCGTATTGTATTTCCTCGATTCTTCGAGGGAACGGAGACGATCGTTCAAACGTGCCTTCCGATCGAACGCTGCGTTTACGTACCGTTGCCCGTATATTTGTTCACATTTAGATAATACGGGGTGTATCATAAATACGGGGTGAGTTGCTGGAACGTGTCGTGTGAAATAACTGACCCGTTGATGGTAGAAAATATTGTTGAATGAGGTATGTTATGTTTGAACAGTTTTATGTGATAATAAAATTGTATTTCTTGTGCGAGTCATATTTTGAGTGATTTTTAGGTGATTTTGAAATTTTCAAATTGCACTGTACACTGTGAATTACCGAATACATAGTATAATACTTGATACGCTGAACGAAAAATGTTTAATGAATATTTGTTGAAAAATCAATATTAACCGAGCTGAAAATGATTTAGCGATTAAAAAATTATTCCGAAAAATGTTTGTAACTCATGCAACATTCATCTTTTATTTACTTTTCTGAGCGTTGTCTACTTTGTACATCTTGAATCCTTTTTTCTAAGCACTGTGTATAATGTTAACAATAATCATTGCAAATATATAGGTTGGTAAAAAAAGTATTCTAGACTTACAGGGTAGATAGTACTCAATAAACTGAGTAAAAGGTGTGTAACAATGATGGGTTGAAAAATCAATATCAACCGAGCTGTAATCAATTTGTTGTTAACAAAATTATTCAGATAATTGTTTATAACTCGAATTATACTGATTTTTTTAAACATTTTCATTAGATATTGTTTATTCAATTTATTAATTACAAGGTCTTCTTAAAATTTCTCAAAATATAACGTGCATAAACAATTACAATTTTTTATAGTATCAAATACTTATTATACAATAGAATAATTAAACATTTTTTAACTTCACGATCTATATTAATCAAATATTTAGTGTTAAATGATACTTAAACGATATCGACCAAGATAATATTTTGTCCCATATGACCTGGTTAATAATATATTTTGTTCTGTATAGTAATATGATATACCCTCTCAACACAAACTAAAATTAATGAAAATTACTTCTATAGAAGAAAATCAAATAATTAACTAGTCAAGCTGATCATCGAATTAGAAATTCACTGAATGCATATACTATGGTATAGTAACATGTTGTATCACAATTGGGAATGTAACTTGTTTTTATGGTAATAAAAACGATGGATGTGGTAAATTTCTTTAATACGACTTCTAATAAATAGCAGCTGGCTCTTGAGTTGAGTGGCACAGTGAAAACAGCCACACCTCATCAGACACAACATAATTTACTATAGTTTATATAAATCGTAGAGAAAGTAAGATTTGAGGATTCAATCGTGTTCTTTTGTTCCTACATTATTGTTTCAGTATGAAGTTTGCTCAGAATTTTATGAAAATCAATAATTATTTAATTACATTAAATTTGAACTGCCTGTCGCCAGTGACTTCCACGGCATTCGACGTGTCAATATCCTCACGTGTTTCATAACAATTTATTGTACACTGATTACGAGACAGTTACTTGCGAAGCATTATAAACTGCGAGCACATTGAATTATATCAGACACCTCGATAATCGTTTCGAGAGATGCAGCAAGATTACAAGCAAACAAAATACTCATCTTGTTAACAAGACAAGCTTTACTACCGAGAATAAACTAAGGCGCGTAAGAACCTGGTCCGACAGTAGCTGTGCTTACTCAAGATTTACGTAGATTGAAGTAAACAATCGGTGATGTTAGAGATGTTCCAATTCTTGAGACGGTCTTGTTACAGTTCAAGTAGTTGCTGCGTTCTCTTGGAGAATTCCCATTTCATGTTGTAACACCAACGTTAGTATATGCAAATTTTCCTCGCTCCGTTAAGACTATTCCAAAGTGCTTTCATAAGTAAACGGACTAGTGAATAGTAATTTAAAATTGTTCTAAAGTATTTCATACATGGAGTGAAGAGATATTAATACGTTGAATGTCGCGGGGGTCACCGATGACCGGCACTTTAAATTCAATTTAATTCAATAACTATTTATTATTACACAATTCTGAGCAATTTTCATATCATAACATTAACACTTTGAGTGCCACGTCACTTATATCTGGGTGACACATAGATTCAATCATTATTTATTTGATCATGTAAAATATTAAAAATATACACAGTAAGCTCTAATAAAAGCTGTAAAAAAATGATGAAAGTTGCCGATATTATTGTTTAAAGAGGTAGAATTCATGGTTACATATATTTTATGTAAAAATTAAGAAAGATTACTATTTTCAGCTAATGCAACGTGACACTCGAAGTGTTAATATAGGAACATAAAAACGCGATTGGATATCCGAATATGTCTGGCTAGATATGGCTGTTTTCACTGCGGTATTCAACGTGTTAAAGAGTAGTCAATTAAGGAAACGTCAATGCGGTTTAGTATAGTTAACACTAACTAAATAATGTTAATTTAAAATTCTTCTAAATTGCGTTGTATTCAAAATGAAGAAATACTCATGTTTGGTAATTAAGGTAAAATCAATTCCGTACATATAGTTAACAATGAGTAAATACAATTAATTAAAATTGACTTATATGCGAAAGGAAGAAATATTAAAGCTTAGTAATTTAGGAAGAATCGATTCTATACAGTATAGTTAACAATAAATAAATAATATTAATTTAAAATTTTTCTAAATTTTCTAATATGCATAGTAAGCAGATATTAAAGCTTAGTAATTTAGGAAAGATTAACTTGATATAGTGTAGTTAACAATAAGTTTGTAGCGGCACTTCCCGGCCTCGCCAGCAGAGGGTTCAGCGGCGCACAGACTTTCCCGCAAGTCCACGACCATCCTGCGCTTTGTATATATACTCCTACGACCTGACCCTCACTATCCCGCGTCTAAGGCACGGGCCTGCTAGGTAGCCTTACTGACGAGTCCACTAGCAGGCCCCGGACGAAACGCTCTATCCTCTTTCCTCCTTCCTTTCTTTTCCGAAATCCCTGCGCAGCTCCACCGCTTCAAGTTGTTAAATTAATATTATATACTTATTGTTAACTATACTGTATCAAGTTAATTGTTCGAAGTGACGATATTGTAGATAAACAGTTAAAACGAAATCAATTCCGTATAGTACAGCTAACAATGAGTAAAAACAATTAATTGAAAATTGTTTTGAACTGACTTATATGCAAAATAGAGAAATATTAAAGCTTACAATTATGAAAGATCAACTTGATATACGAGGGTAATCCAGTAAATAAAGACCTTTTACCTTTAAAAAATTAAGAACACAATTTATTTTTCACGTTAACATTTTTTTAAGCACACAGTACCTTAATCTATTTCTCCACATAATTACCTCCTACATTTAAGCATTTATCATTTATTTATTATCTGTTCACGAGCTTTAAAATCCCGCTGTTGTAGTAGTCCACCGCAAGTCCATTTAACCAATTGTTGACTGTAAGCTGCAATTCGTCATCACCTCTAAACCGTTTTTCACCCAGGAACTCTTTAAGCAGGTGAAGTACTACCTAGATTAAGGTACTGTGTGTTTAAAGAAATGTAAAATTGAATAATAACATGTTTTCTTAATTTTTTAGAGCTATCTGGATTACCCTCGTAGTATAATCAACAACAAGTTGTTAAATTAATATTATATATATATTGTTAACTGTACTATATCAAGTTGATTGTTCTGAGTGAAGACATTGAAGATTAGTAATTCAGAAGAAATCAATTCCGTATAATGTACTTAATGTGTACGATTAATCTCATCGGTAACCCTCCGGAGTTTAGAAAAAGACGTTCGTTATCTTAAAGAATTAAATCGAGTTCGTTCGAGCGCCGGAGCAGATTTAAATAAAAGGGGACCGTCTCGCAGATGCAAATGAGAGTTTGCTCGAAAGGACGTAATCAACGTAACGAACGGAGTTTCTTCCTGGATGTTTTCTCCTACGATCGAAATTGCGACATTCTTTGGCGAGGGCCACTTGTTTGACCGTAATAAGGCGTGGATTCACTGCGGTGCGCTGATGAGAATTTCATTGGACGATTCAAGAATTCTGATGTTCTGCAGCATGATTCGTAAAAACATTCTAGAGTTTATACAACCTTTCGTTCGGTTTACAACAGAGTTTTACTGCAGCACTCCGGTTTTTGCATTAACTTCATCTCATATGTAAATTATTTTTATTTTGTTTCGTTCTTTTTAATGTATGTAAGGTGTCACAAAAGTGTGACATAAAAAAATCCATCAGACGTAAGTTACCCTAATATCCGTTAAAAGATAATCTATTTTGGATATTACATATGTTGTCAAAAACTTTTTTTATTTCAGTGTTATGCTTTTCGAAGTTATTAAAATATAATTAAGGGTTATTGGTTATTTCCAAAGTCATTGATAAGTTGCTCTATTTTTAGCGAGTAACCCTTTATAAGATATGCAAAATTTTTGTACTGAATTCGTAACATGTTGATCGTCACAGTGAAGACTGTCATAGGTGATCAGACATATTCTAATACATATACTGTTTAAAGCGAGAAATATTTAATCATTTGTTCGCATAGATGTTACGTTGTATTACTATTACAATATTAGTGTCAGTCAAAATTGTGTAAGAGTTACTGTTCATTTATTTCAATTAAATTTGAAGCACCGGTCCTCATGACAGTCGTACGAATAAGTACGCAGTAAAGTACGAATAAGAGATTTCCAAAAATATGTTCATTGAACTAATGAAAAATTTATTTAAGGTTGCACCTTATAAAGAAACCAGGGACCTCGAAATTAACATTCAAGACCATGATCCTGAAGAAAATACAAAATTTGCCATACACTGTCTTCATAAAACTCCCGAAAAGTGGACTTCATGACATGAAAAAAATGTTTTTAAAAGTTTTAAATGTAACCTCGTTTAAAATGTGATTGAAAAAATCCTGTCGAGTTAAAACAATTTCTTTAGAAGCAATAATTAATCTAGAGTATATTTAAGATTCGTTTAAAAATTGTTTGTAAAGTAATAAATTTAAACGATACGTTTTTATCCGAGGGAAGTTATAATTTTATCAGCTTTTCAATTTTTGTTGGCACAACAATTCCGTTTTGTTTGTCGTGACTAAACAACGGTATCTCCGTGGCTGTAACGACAAGCACTCCTGAATATTAATATTCGAGCATCAACTATCTTTGTTTACGGCTCCGTGGGTATTACATGCAACCTGGGACGCAAATTTACACACGGCGATCTATCTTCCTGACACTGACATTGTATTTTCTGGCCTTTATTCCAGGATTCCATTCAACAAAACGATCACTCGAAAACAACAATTTTATTAGACTACAGAGGGCGTTACATATAAATCTCGGAATATGTATAGAATTAGATTTATATAGCCCGTGGTACTGATTTAGCAGAGCTGGATTAAGGGCGAGGCAAACGTGGCCTTTGCTTCAAGTTCAAAGTACGAGGGGGCGCAAACATCTCAAATTCTCATTCTCAGGATTACAAAAATCCGCGGTTGACTTAGCTTTAAAATATGAAGATGGCGTAAACCCTGTTGAAATTTCGGAAGAAATAGCAAGTTTCAAGATGCATGCTATGTCAATATTGTCAAATGATACTACAGCTTCTAGTAAAGTTCTTTTGAAAATACTTTATGAATATGGATTGGTAGAGTCCTATCCAAATTTGGAGGTGATATTATGATTGTTAAGTATCTAACAATTCCTGTCTCTGTTGCATCTGGAGAAAGGAGTTTCAGCAAACTTAAGATTATCAAAAATTATTTGCGTTCAACATTGGGACACAAAAACCTAATAAATATGGCAATAATATCAATTGAACAAGCTTTGTCTAAAACTATCAATTGCGATACAGTAACTGATGAATTTGCTTCACGTAAAGCAAGAAACGTGCAATTTTAAATATTGGACCTGTTAGAATTTAAAATTAGGAAATCAATGTTGTTTTTTTAAGTTTAATAAATGTAATATTATCCTTTTTATATTGTTTTATTTGCTTTGTTATAAGAAAAACATTTACCAAATGGGGGTGCAAATTTGGGCTATTGCCTCAGGCGTTCAAGGCCCTAGATCCGGCACTGTGATTTACTGTATTTTTAAAGCGAAGATTTCTTACAGTCTGGCAATTTACAATTAGTCTTGCGACTTGAGCGGTGAAAAATATTCGTTATAAATTATTATTATATGTATTATATTTTATTTTATTGCATTAAAAGGAAAGAAACAAGAAAGTAGTAGGAATCATGGTGAACGAGTGAGGTTCAACACACATTGTCATTACAAAATAGAACACTAACTGCACTTTTCTGTTTAACTTTGCCGCCGTTATGCAACTGTGGAAAAATCACGTGTCATGTAATAAAAAAAACTCAACGTAACCTTTAAATGTAAAAGAGAAGTACCATTTAAAACAAACATAAGTAACGAATGATGAAATCCATTCCTATGTTTAGACTCTCGTCAGGAATCTTTGTCTTTTGAACGACACTAAACATTGACCTCTCCAGTTTATTAAAGCTAGAAACCAATTATATTTATTGATTAAGAATTCAAAGGTACTAAATAAAAACCAACAATCAAGAAGATTTCAAAAATATATACCTACGAGCATTAGGCGCTATATTATTACTACACTGCGAATGTTTATGGAAATATACATTTTTACACTTTCATATTCTCTATGTTAATGCAGTTAAATAAATGAAACTTCAACTATATTGCATTTGCTCCTCGAAATGTTTAAAATATGTAATTATTATTTTGCTAAGTTACTAAATATCCATCATTCACCAATTTCTATCTGTTAAATTGCACAAGCATCCATATTCTAATAATACCGAGTAATCCTTAAAGTTTAACGCGTTGAATGTCACAGTGGAAACTGCCATACCTAGTCAGGCAGATTCTAATGTCCTATTTTAACTACAAATTGAGAAGAAAAAAAGAGCATTTGATATTAAAACATGTAGATGTTACATTATATTATTATTACAATGTCAGTGTAGTCAAAAGTTACACAACTATGGCTAGTTATTTAATTAAACAAAATAACAAGCGCCGCTAACCGGTGACCCCCACAGCAGTCAACGCGTTAAAAACTATCAATATTCCTAAAAAGATAACCACAATTCAGGTGTACCTGTGTTCGCAGCAAATCCTCTCGTATCCCTTTTTCCTTTGTTCCAAACCCTTTCACAGTGTCAGGAATCAATCCGCATCCGCTTGTTCATTTCCGTCGCTCCAGTTTCTTTTTCGGTAGTTCGTGACACGGGCAAACCCTGTCTCGCAAATGCAATAACTCCAGCTACGATGATCAAAGCTGACACCTGGCTGGTGGAAGAGAGATGGAGGACGCACTGTCGGAGCAAGTCTCAGAGGCTTAATTTTTCACGCAAAAAGCGTCGCGCGCAGCGAAATTTCTGAAGGGTTATATTGTAACGCCGGCTGCTGCCCTCTTTCTTGCGCGAGGTCTTTGCACGCGTCCCCTTTTCCCGTGAAATCTTTGTCCGTGAACGAAACGGCCTTGTCAGCCGAGGGAACAACGCGGAAGGGCAACTGACACGACGAATACAGTGGCATTACGGGCTTTATTTGCGGTACGAGGGCCGACTGCAGTCCCCGGAAGAGAGCCACGACGTACGTAGTTACGTCTATATACGCCACTGTGCCGGGATATAATTGAACAACGTTCATCTTCCAGACAGCGGCAAAACGAGCAAACGCCGGTCACCGCGATTCCTCTCGCCTATGCCGAACGTCTCGTTGTTTCGTTCGGTTCCTCTTTTTTTTTCAAGCCTCCACCCTCCCGTCGTTCACCCCGGTCACGCTTGGAAACGACCCTCGATTCCGTAGAACGTCACTGGCATCTCGTTTAATTCCAACAGCGCGAGGAATTAAACTGCCCTCGTTCCGTAGGAAAAGTCACAAAACCTGTCCGCCGATCGTTGGGTCAGGATCGTGTCTTCCGTTTCTGGTTAGACTATACTTGGGGAATTTTGTGTTCGAGAGTAAACTATCATTTCATAAGCAGTTTACGTGAAATGCACAGAAATAAATACTTTTCGTTATTTTTAGTTAGAAATGTATTGACCATTTCTTTCTGTGACAACTGTTATATTCCGCTGAGCTTGCTTTTATTACATTTAATAAACTATACTACAATCATTGAACGGAACTTATTGTCAGATGAAATCGCGTACCAGAGTATTATAGATATTCTAGGGTATGTCTGGCTGCTTGTCCGACGACAGTTCGAAAAGTACACTAAAGTGTATAAAGTACACCGATATAGGTTCGGAAAATTGAAGGGTAGGGGCTATCTTGGGTTCGGGAGTCATTATGGGGTGAGATAATGAAGTCGAAGTTCAAGGATGACTAATTAGCAAGGAATATGGTCGTTGATAATCGAAGGAAGAATTTGGAGTGTTTACTGCTGGAGCTTGTTCTGTTCGGCTTAATATTTAACCCTTTGCACTCCGAGCAATTTTTAATATGACCCATCAGCAACTCCGAGTCATTTTTACTATGAGCTACCACCTACTCCAGACTATTTACAATGGCACGAGCGCGCTTCTGTGGAAAATTGAAAATTTTGTTTGTCATTAAAAAAAAACTAAAGAATATTTTATTTAAATGTTTAAAAATACAATGTTGTTTCTAGATGTCGCAGCAGCGACAACGGAGCTATTAGCTTATCTTACAATGTCGCCGCAGCAGCGACAACGGAGTGCAAAGGGTTAAAGGAAGGCGCCGGATGTCTAAAAGTAATACTTAACTATGATAACGTCCAGCGTGATTTTAAATAATGCTGACGTAGATTACGGTGGTATATAACACAAAGTTGTGCATTTTTTTAGTAATTTCTTTGTTTCTTCTTCAACAAATTCTGTTCTGTTTAAATTAAAAGATTCATTCGTAGTTGATTTTAAATGATCACAATTATTCAGGTTTCTATCGGTTGAAAAATTCTGTGTTGACAAGAATAAATGGTAATCTGTTGGTGCAAGGCCAGGATGGAGGGTGAATATTTAACCTTGAACCTTGAATATTTCGTACAGCATTTGCAGTTGTATTGCCTTTTTTAAACTCAAACAGCGTACAATCCCGCAAATGAATTTTTCTAACGTAGAGTTTTTAATAGAGAAGATACAGACCTGAATGTTTTGAATGTTGGGTTTAGATTACAGAATAATGCTTTTCCAGAAACATGTTGTGAAGTTTCTATACATTCACCGCATACGCAAGATGTCTATGTTTATTTGACGTAGGAGACGAAACGACATTACTTACGGGATGACCTAATACGTATTAGGTACCGGAAAAAGTTCGTGCGGTTTTTCTGTCTGCGATAAACTCAAACCGAATTTCTTGTAGTAATTCGAAAATCTAATGCACAGGTGTGTTGTCAGTGTAAGGTTTTATCCTCATTTACATAAGGTTTTGTACATGTAATCGCACAGTTCCTGATCTGTGATCAAATATGGACGCCCCGAACGTGGCTCATCCTACAGCGATTCACTGCCTTCCATAAATCGTTCGAACCATTTTTGTGTTGCTCTTTCACCAACAGAATCTTCCCCATAAACACTACAAATGCGTCTTGCTGCATATGCTGTTGTATTCCCAAATTTAAAGTCATAAAGTAAGAAAGCAAGAATTTTTAACTCTTCACTCATCATCTCTAAGCTTATATAATGAAATATGGAAACAAACGAATGATACAAAGAGTGTATATCAACTAAATAGATAAAACCTTCCACAGATAGCAATACTGAGCATTAGATTTTCGAATTACTACAAGAAATTCAGTTTGAGTTTATCGCTGACAGAAAAACCGCACAAACTTCATCTGGCACCTAATACAAGGGAGTTGGATTTAGGAGTTTGAAAGAACAGTAATACGGATCATAAAAATTAAAAAATTATTTTCTAGATGGTCCTGGAGCAAGCACTCTGTTTTTCTCAGTCCTCTTACCAGAAGGCTATAAGGATGAATAGAAAGTTAAGATCTCATTAACGCACGACACATTCGTTAAAAGTACTCAGCAATAAGTAAAAGATGCACCGCTACGATCGATGATTCGTTAAAAACAATCAATCTCATTTCGCATTGCGCCCTCATCGAGCAGTTCAAAAACACTGGAACACGCTGAGACGTGCAACTCGATTACGAGAAACGCCTTCGAATCATTCGGATTTCAGGGAATCTTTAGTAGCTACGGCTCTGCTTACGAGACACCTTCTTCTCGTCGACGATCGTAAATGTCAATAAATACATAATGAAATCCTCGAGGCCGTTCTCGAGACTGCCGCCTAAATTACTTATTCACGACACCTGTTACGTAACGAGCTAAGACAGAAAGAGAGAGGGAGGGAAGAGCGAAGAGATCCGACGTCGACCAGCAGTAAACAAGGATTTCTTTAATTAAGCGACCGGACGAAGCTCTTCCTTCGTCTCTGGTTCTTCCGTTTTGCGGCAGGCAGCTGAGACTTTATCTACCACCCTCTGTCGTCATCCCAACCCCATCCCCGGCTTCCTCTGGCTGAGCGTTCGGCACGGGCAAAGCCAGCTATAAGGGACGTTGGAAGTTATTTACGTACGATCCCACGCAGCTGTATTTGCGGCATGGAAGCGCGACAGGGGTGACAGAAGGCCGACGGGGGTGGACGGTGAAAGGGTTGGAAAGAGGAGACGCGGCCGGCTGGACAGAACGCGGACTTGTCCCATGTGGGTTCCGTTAATTAACCGACTCTACTGAGTTCTATTCCTCGCGTTATATTACTCCTCCCTACCCCTCCTCGCCTCATCTGCTTTCCAACCTCCTGGCCGCAGAACCCTCGATGCACCTGGGGGTTGCGGAGGACCTCGTCCCTTCGGCTTACGCTCGAATTCATGCCGACGATACTCTGCACTTATGTACGTGCGATGCTATTTTGCCCGTCGTCCCCATGTTGCGTACAATGAAACTGAGATTTAGCGGACATGAAAACGCCTTATCATTTCTAGTGAACGTGGATACTGTATGCAAACGTTTGAACGATTTCGGAGAGTAATTATTGTTAATATTGCTTTCGATGACGTAGTGAGTCAATGCCCTGCAACTGCGTCCGTATGACTCGGGCATGGCAATAGATAATTAGTACAGAATGTCCCAAGGGTGTCACAAAACAATTTAATACTTTCAACACGTGCTCCGTCTGTGCTTCTGCAGGTTTCAGTTTGAACACTGATTCGAATCGATATCTGGTTTGATGAAACACCGTATGAGTCCATGGAATGGCAAAGAGACTCTCCAAAAGTGAACGTGTGGCTTGCGATGAGTAGAGCGAAGATTTATGGACTATTCTGTTTTGCAGAAATAACTGTTGCTGGTCAAGTGTATCTTGATATGCATCAGCAGTTTCTTGAACTACAACTTCTTGATGGTGGCATTCTCGACGGTGTAGGGTTTTAACAGGATGCAGAACCATGCCATTTATGACCTCATTGTTCAAAAGTACTTCAACAAACGCTCCCCGAGTCGGAGGATTGCCGTGGAAGCTCTAGATCTCGGACTGCACGTTCTTCAGATTTGATCCCCACAAATTTTCTTCGTATGAGGTTTTATCGAATCAGAGGTTTATCGCCAAAAGAACAACAGTTTAACCGAACTTAAAGAACGCATTCAGGTGGCAGTGTTGCATATCATGACCCATTTGCCTTTGAACAAGGTGTCAGCGGTACCTGACACGGCTAATTAAATTTATGTGAGACGTTCAAAATACAGACTGACGTTATTATTCCGATGGAATGTATTAATGACGAGTGTTGTTCCAGAGAATCAGAGTAATGATACAACAAATGTCAGTTGGGCGTTGGTATAGACAATTTATACACCTTTTGGTCGCTTGTTTTCAACCAATCAGCGGTCAAGAAAGGTGGCAAGAGTCGAGCGTCGCTTAAATAAAAAATTACCATTGACTATAAAAACTCGAAATTTCAATAAGATGAAATAAAAATGTCATTTAGTCGTATGTTTCCTTTATATTACCAATAAAACTGCTGTGTATTTTATAAAAAAAATTTGATTATTCTCTTTGGTATATTGGATATTCCCCGTACAATATATTACTTTTTACAAGCTGAGTTGATTATTTTCTCCAATGCATCTGGTGAAAAATACCACACTGAAATCAATTGAAGTTCTTAAAATTATTTTTTTTCTTTAATTATTCTTGTTTATGAATTTTATTATTTTTTTACCATTTTTAAGTTTTTAATAATAATAGCCTTTTCAACAATGTATTGTTAATTTTGTATCGAATAAAAATCCTTCCTAGTTTTGCTTTACTCTTTTCGTACAATTTCTAATAGGATTTGCCCTGCGGTCGACGTGTATACACGTCTTTGCTTGATTTTAATTCCGCATACCGCGAGGGATTTTTAAAACTAAACTCCGCAGTTAACTGGTTAAGGGTTTTTCTCGCTTGGATCCTTCTGACCTGGTATGGTTGCCACAGGTCAGCGCGTAGCTTGACATGACTGAGCTAGCATGGTAAATTACACGAAGCTTCAATTACTACTATAAATATAGCTTTCTGGAGTCGCAACAGACAGTATAGGACATAACACCTGAAATACTGCAAAATGCGTTTCGCAACGCAAGTGATACATTTGATATCTGCAGGTATATAATTAAATTATAATTTATTTAAAAGTTACAACACTATTTTACAAGCTGTATTGTATCTGTGTGATTAGAAATCTGTCGGCCACATGGAAAGGAAAGCTGAAAACCATGGAGTCCCCAAGGGGTTAACACGTTCACTGTCTTGTAATCTAGATGTGAGTCGGAGCAATTTTGACGCAGAAGCCTAAATGATTCAAGGTAGGCGAAGGTTGGGCTTAATAACGCCGCTTATCGCTGAGCCTCGCCCTTTACGTAAGTAAACATTCATTACCCTTAATGTTTCTGTATACCTAATTCTGTAATGAAGACGTATAATAATAATAATTGTCATACACGCACCTACACACGGTGTTTCAGAAATATGTGACAAAACCATTAGAACGTATTCTACATATCCTAAGGATAAAGAATGAACATATAAGCATGGGTCACAACGTTTTTACTATTTCAGGTATAATTACTTTCTCTTTACGAGGGAATCTGACAAGCATACGATGCGTTTTGGTGAAAATAAATAATAACAGCATTTGTGATTGGACGACTCGGTTTAGCACATTGCAATCCATGCATATTCTATTAAGTATGAAAATTATTTTTCTACAAGAAATTACTACACCAATTTCTTTTCTCTAATATGTCTACAATATTAACGTAAAAAGTGTTCGTATCTCGAAAAGGAAGTATTTTTGTACAAATGTTTATATGACCTTCTTTTATCCTTCAGATGAGTAGAGTGAGCTTCTAATCACTAATTTTAGAAATACTCTACAGAATAATATAACTACTTCTATTATAATCTAATGAAATTTACATCAGTCAGAAACTAAAAAAAATCGGTCACATAGGCTTTTGCATAAAAACTGTCCTGATCCACATTTGATCAGAGGACATTGAACATGTGAACCCGTATATGTATGAACTCACGGTTCTCTATTGATCCACACATGCGTCTGGACGAAACTAATGTACACTATGATTCTACATACAGTCTGTACCTAAATGTGTCTCACAAAATGTACAGATATAATCTAGTTTTCAAGATAATATTCTATCACAAATGTACTTGATTACTTTTTACATTTGATTTGCTAAAACACGTACATTTAATATAACATAAATTAATTGTTTTTTTCCATTTCAAAATATTTTTTATTTATATTTATATGAAGAATCTCCTTGTTTTCGATTGTATCAATTAGTTAGTGCTCAACTAATAACTTGTTACATTTTGCTACTTTAAATACATCCATAATGGACCATTCAAGCTCATACATGCATGTATCTGCCTTATTCATCTTTCTCTTTCAGTCATATATTCACTTCTACACTTTTCAAGTAAGAAGTGATAGTGAGGTTAGGCTGCACCGTAGAGGGGGAGTGGCCTTAAGTATATCTAGAACACCTTCGAGGTCAATGAGTTCAGGTAACATTAACTTCTAGTAGTTCGAACGAACGCAAAATAATAAAAACTCATTTTTTATAGGTAGCATCTTAGAGCAATTAAAGTGTTACAAAAAATGAGAAAAAATACAGTCTTAAAATTCATAGTGTTCTATACATACTTTTGCAGTGGAGCATTTGATATGAATGGCGGTAGTTCTTTCTTTCCAAAAGCAAATTTTTATTCAATGTATTTGTTACGCGGCACGGTCAAAGTTGTTTGAACTAACGTGCTAGTTAAATCTGACTCTGTGTAAATCGAATAGTGGCCGTTGTTTCTTGTATTATCACGACGGTCCTTTGTGGTATCAGAGGAAGGTTGACCGTAAAGCAGAGTTTCGTCTGTATTCGCTGTGTAAACTTACGTTCGGTGAATCTCTCGGCAAACGCACCTTCAGAGAGGAATATCACCTAAATACTCTATTACGTAACCGCGTAACCGGTAAAATGTGACGAACAACTCCAGTTCGATGGCGAAACACAATTTTGGAACCACTTCTGTGAATCCCTTTCCACGCTCAAGCACTCAAAAAGCTTGCAAATTGAAGAAAAAACGTTTATACGAATTTTTAGTATTAAAGGAAGCTTTTGGAATCTACTAACGTGCATAAAACTTATTAATTAACTAGCATACTCTGGGCACGATTACGCCCGCGACTTTTTTGCGTATAGAATTTAGAGTATTGCTTTTCTTTCTCTGTATCTTGTAGCCGGGCGATTCTCTTTCGAGCGCGTGGACGTCGAGCTTTGCCACCTAGCGGCTGTGCGTGAACTATGCCCCCATGGACGGTACGCCGATATAAAACAGTCCCATGTTTTCTATCTCGATATATTATTTATTTCATGATAAAATATAGCCTATGACACTCCAAAAAATGTAAAGAAGCTATAGTGAAAATTTCATAATAATCGGTTCAGTAGTTTTTGAAATTTTTGCAAACATACGAACAAACTCTGTCTATTTATTATAATAGTAAGATGTGACATTATCGCTATAGTATGAAATAAACAACATCACAGGAAATAAAGATTTGTGTTTTTAAAGATATGAAGGGTGTGCAAAAAAAAAGTGTAAATGACTTTGAGATCATTCAAAATAATTAAGAAGATGATATTCATATCTCATAGTACTCAAAAGTAACTAGTTTCGGAGATATTTTCTATATCTTCAAAAACAAGAGATATCCAAGGCGGTCAAGTAAAATGGTACATTCTATATGTTCTAGTACTTTATTCACATTCTTATTTATTTTTATATTTTCGCTAAGTTCAGCACAAAAAGGCAGCGTACCTTGATATGTTAAAAAAATGAACAGAACGCATTAGAGAGCAGTCGATTGCTACAGAATAATAAGCAAACAGAATTGACCGTTTTCAGAAATCGCATAAGCGTGCAGGAGCGTGTGATACGGAAGATGCGGGATATTCGCATCAGGGGATGAATTAACGCGATGGAACGAAAACCCTGGCGTCAAATCGCACGGGTACGTGGGAAAGCAATTTTCAATAAATTCCCTGAGCAGCCAATCGGTGTGTAATTAACTCACACCGACAATAGGGTTTCAGGGCTGTCGTTTAGGAAGATACGAAACGCGCGTTGGCACAAACGCCGAACGGAAACTTGACGGTGTATCAATTATCCGCGAACTATGCGCGCCATGAAAGCATCGATTCTCAATTATTATATCCGCGCGGCCACGGATTCGCCGCAGCGTCAGCTAAAATTCATTGGAAGGGCGCACTAATTAATCGCGCGTTTATTTATCGCGCGACGTCAAGCAACCCTCCATCGTTCCCACTCCCCGCGCGTATCTCGTTTATCTAATGTCACCCGGGGGGCGGGGATTAAATTTAATGTGCACTTACACGTTTGAATCGATACAATACGCGAATGTCGTTTCATTGCCGCGTGAGCTTCTAAATATCGCTTAATCGCTGAACGTTGACGCCCGGCAGTCGCCAAAATGTGGTTGACGTTCAAACTTCAATAGTATGCACGAATTTCAGTATATTGCTTCAGTGGTTTCGCGTTCTTCTATTCATTCAGCCCAGCATTTTTTCTGGTTAACACGTTAAATAGTACATCAAATTTCACTTATTTTAATAACTATTGCTTTCTACTCAATTTTAAGAATATCTTATGTTCTTAGACTGATTTGAAAACATAAGTATACAAGGTAGTAGTTAACTGTCTTTCTGTTTTATTATTCCTATTGACCACTTGGGGTGGAATTTAATCGACGACTACGTGGACCGTAAGTGTCTATTTAATACGTAAAACAGTTATCAAATTGAAAAGATCAGACCACGAGTGGGACACGTACAATTCAGTTTTAGCTCGAAGCAGCTATCACGTGTGACAGATGTTCTTCCAACCCAAGTGGTTAAAACTAGTTGTTGTGATGTGTCTGGCTACTTATAGCTCTTTTCACTGCGATGCACAACCTGTTAACACTTTATCTGGCGGAAGCCTATTAATCGGCTTTTCGATGCCAACGCTTATCGATCGATAGCCTATTAATCGGCTTTTCGGTTGTCAACGCTTATTCGACCGATAGTCTATTAATCGGTTTTTCGGTTGTCAATGCTTATCGACCGGTAGCCTATTAACCACCTTTTGACTATCGAAGTTTATCGATCAGAAGGAACTATTAGTTGGTTTGTTGTTTTTCTTTTGTTTAATTTTTAATTCGCCGGGCGACGAATCCGCGCTCAACTGAATCGGTCGTTAGTGATTGGCAACTTCAATCATGAGCAGTAGATAAAGTGTTAAATTGCGAGGATGATATGTTGAAATTTCAATATTTAAATTGGTGTATATTCCTTTGTATTGTATCGATTGAATGGTTAGTAGCTAACCATTTATTTGTTATTGCTCAAAAAATAAAAAATACTACTTACTAAATAAGTTTACTATGATACCACACTCACAAGAATAATTAGAGGTTCAAAGATATCAAATATTATGAATGCTCCAAATACTATAGAGACTATCCATTCAGTAAAAATATTATAATATTACACGCACAATACGATTGGGCTTCATAACAACATGTTGTTGAAGCTGATTGAACCAAATCCGGCATAATGAGTCAACAGATCTTGTTGAAATCATTGAGAGCCCCGACATTTACACATTCTCAAACTGACACTTATTTCCACAATAAATATGCTTCTATCTTATTTACATATGTATTCGTAAGGTAACTAAATGTAGATTGCATGATAAAAAAGTATAATAATAATAGTAGTAAAAAAAAGTATAGTAATAATAATAGTAATAATATTCTTTCTTCTCCCTAACATTCGAAAGATTATCAAAAATGAAAATAATTCAAGGCCTCTAATTTTTGTATAAATTGTATCTTGCTTTCCAAGATACTCAGAAAGGGTTCAAATTTACCGTACCCACCTCAGATCCCATCTAACATATTTTTTCTCATCCCGATGAAACGATAACCTATTTATTTCATGCCTCTTGATAGACCCGACATCCTCGGTCTCCTGTTTATTAGATCTCGATTTATTAGATCCTACGTTGCCGCCCCTCTCTTCCATGCCGTTCTCCCACCTTTTTTCCGTTTCGCAGAAGTCGAGACTCCGGGGCGCACGTGTTTGCCGGATGCTCGAGTTGCACGGGGGTGGCGGCGACAGCTTGGGGCGGGGGTGGAAACAGGAGAGAGTCGAGTAAGACAATGCCGGTGTATCCGAGCCGAGGAAATGAGATTTATATTAATTTCTGCAGCCGTCGCGAGAACACCCGACGTCGACGCCCGTTCTCGTCGGATTCTCCTTCTATCTATCTCTCTCTCACTCCCTCTTTCCTCCAACGTATCAGGTTCTCCTCGCAGTGAATCACCGGGAAATTTGTCCGCTGCAATGATCGTTCGCGTTTTGAATATCACGCGTTCTCCGTTTGTTAAGGCGCAATAAAAAAAAGACTGACATTGCAAACTGAGATTTCTGGTAAGCAATCGGTGAAATGATAATCATTGCAATCAGTTGCTCGGCTCACTAGCAAGATGTTATTTGACTGCATAGACGTCTCAGAAATTTCTGTACCGAACTCCGCTACTCCAGGTCATCGGATGCGAGCTAAACCTAGCATCGCCGCCTCTGAATGATAAACAGTGCAATCACAAAAAAATGTTACTTGACTGCTCAGAAATCGCAGGTATACGTTCACCAATAGGCATGAACGGTCATTGCATCTCAAATTTTCGTACCAAAGTTCGCTAGCCCAGGTCATCAGATCCGTGGCAGACATCGGGCCTAGCGTCGCCGTCTCTGACATATGTAGGTGTCCATATTTCAGAAGATAAAGGAGGTAGTCACTTTAAAGTTAAATATCTCATAAACTAT
Source organism: Macropis europaea (assembly GCA_916610135.2). NCBI lineage: Eukaryota > Metazoa > Arthropoda > Insecta > Hymenoptera > Melittidae > Macropis > Macropis europaea. The sequence goes on from OU744345.1 coordinate 37,753,722, forward strand.
TAACCGTCTGCCTCCAAAACCAGGCATCATTAGCTTCAATTTTTCTAGCTCTACTATGGTGCAAAGGCTGTGGAAAAAATCAGCGTTACACCCTGGGACCTTCTTTGTGCGATCTGATTGGTCAACGGTTTGACAAGTAGCTTCCGACAAATGTATATACGCGAGGATTTTAAGACAGGTCACCTGAATAACTCGTCTACTTTCAGTGATAAAACAGAATGCTTCAGACAAATGTTAGAGAAGACATGGAAAAGCGTGTAAGAAGAACTTGTTCTGTGATAAACTCAAATGAAATTTTAGATGTTCAAGGCCCCTATTTCAAACACTCGCGAAATAGCTAATACATTTGTAAATTACCGAAGTGTTCGACCTGTTCGATGAATTAAATTATTTTTCATTGTAATTCACTTTCAATAACCTCGGATGACTTTCAACTGTCGGTTATTATACGCATCTTAAAACATTCTATTAAAAGATATGTAAAAAAATTAACATTCCATTGATACCAGATTACGCCCCCCCTTGAAATCAAACATTTGTCTGAAGCATTTTGTTCTATCACTAAAATCAGACGAGTTAGTCAAATGGCCTGCTTTAATACGTTGACTGCCACACCATATAGGCTGAAAACTACGTACCTTTCTAGACTTTGATATCACATGAGAGTAATCACAATTTATGCAATTTTTAATCAATGATGGTAGCAATTTTTTATAGTTTTCCATTGGTTCCATTAGACCTTTCTAGATATTTTTACTAATACTATTCGTAGTCAGGTACATACCAATCGAATTTAAGTGTCACCCACATATGGGTGATATGCCAGTCAAAGTGGTTAAATGCCTCACCCTGTATACTCGCAGTTCAGAAAAACAGGTAGACATTTTGAACAATCGTACAACGACGCGGACATCCACGTTGTCCAAGCACAAATGATCCATTAAAGGAACAACTCTCAATTAAATGTTTAATAACTCACACGGCATTAATTCTGAGTGTAACGTACTGTTGAACATCTTCAAGCACCACGTGAAGAACACGGTACGTAACACCGTTCTTAATTCGATGATAGCATATTATTTCCCGTCTACGACGCTTCGACATCCAGGAAATGCACCGTGCACCGAAGGCACAATGACGTCGTGGAATCTATTGCACACCTGCACTATTTGTTCCCCTTCTGATCGAAGGGGAAATCACTTTCACGAAATCTCCGTCGACTCTTCCGAGACGTATTTCCCGGGAATATTAACGCGCTCTCCGTCGTTGATTAGGTGAGTCGTAATTACTTTTAATCTCTGCTGACTCGTTAGGACGGTTCCCGTTCAATGAGCGTCAGCGACACGGCGTGCTAAGTGTAAATGTTGACGCTTACGTGCGAATTATCGTTAATACTAGCATTCGCTGGTTATTGTCAACATTAACTGAATCAAGCCGTTAATGTACGAATAAAGTATTATTTGCACTCCAACACACCCCACCCAACCATGTATTCTCTCTTTTTTATAGGAAAAATGTTTTTTATAATAATAAATAAAACCTGACTTGTTGATAGCAAATTATATCCCTAAAGTACACATTAACTAAAAATTGTTAAATAAAGTTTGAGTTTCATTTGAAACACATAAAAATTACCTACGGAGTATATAACTTTTATGTTTTGTTATATATTTTAGGAATATAATTTGCTATCAACAAGTCAGATCTTATTTATTATTATAAAAAACACTTTTACTATAAAAAAGAGAGAACACATAGTTGGGTTGGGTTGGAGTGAAAATAATACTTTATTCATACTTCAACGGCTTGATTCAGTTAATGTTAACAATAACTAGGGAATGTTAAGTTAATCGACTTTCTAACATTATCGTTAACATAAATATAGATAGATTGGTGGTGACAGTTGATTTTTTTCTTTTTTAAAAGACAATCGAGGTATGATGATGTTAGGTTGCTGGTAGGGTATCATGTTTAACATTGAAAATATTTTTTATTAATCAAAGTGTGCTTCGTTGGCTGCTACATATTTCTGTAAACAAGTGATAAGCTTTGCAGTTTCTCATTCAAAGACTTCTTATTTTTAAATTTATTTAATTCCTTCATTGTATTTTCGACGTTTTCTTGATCAAGTAATTGTTCTTCTTGGGATTGTCTAAATTTCTGAGTAAACAGTAATCTGTTAGGAAGAATTTAAGTCAGTATTGGGGATGAGGAAATACCTCGTCAGCTAGTTTCTGCAATTTTAAGAGGTACAAATACTATAAATACTGCCCTATTCGTTAATAATACAGAGATCAAGCACTATACTGTATAGTTTGTTTCACAAACTGCAGTCATGACTGCAGCTTTTCGTATACAGTCACGTACAAAAGTGTTGGCACATTCGGTTAATATTTTATAAATTATAATTCTTGGGCTTGTTGTTTTAAGATATTATACATACTGCAAGTTTAACTAATCGCATATATAATTAAAAACTAGATGTGCCAACACTTTTGTTTGTGACTATATATGCCATGTAAATTCTGGGCAGCAACTCAGTGCATTGCAATGTATCTAGCCTAATGAGACTAACGAAACAATGCCTTGAAATTCGGGTTTTCTGCATTTTTGTGCAAAGTTTTTAGATAATATAGTCATTAGTTATAGGTTTTTACGAAAAAATGCATTCCCGTAGTATACAATTTTTGCATTTTCATATAAGTGAACAAATAAAAATTCAGGTGGCGCGACAATTTTTTAATTAATAAACTATTCAAGCTGACAAACTATTCAATAATACTAATCAGTTCCAATAGACTTACAACGAAATGTTTTGAAACTATACAAATTTCTTGAAAATGGAGTTGAGGAACTGCTAAAGTAGTAAAACACGGGTATCTAAATTATTCTTCAATATATCGATAACTAAAAATGAGTGCAATTGTTGAATTGTTTACACTCGAAGTCTCAGTTAAAAACGTTACTTACTGGACAACCTGACACGATTACGCAACAAAACGTGGCTACAGAAGAGAATGTAATTGAGCAATATAACAACAAACAGTAGGAATGACTATTGCTCGCGTGTGTGCGATTGTACGTCGTTTTGGGAAACGACTTCTTGAACAGCGATACGCAATCGGTGATCAGAGTGGTAACGACAGTTTCATTGGAGTATACCGGTGCTCGCGACGAAGTCAGGAATGCGTTTTCCGTGCTCGAAAAGCTGAACTCGCGGTGCAAAGCTCTCGAAGTATGGCAAATGCTGTACGGTGCCCGACAACACCGTGAACGAGCTTCCGGTTTGGCATAGAATGCCATGGCGTGCGAGCATTGCGCTTCACCTCGAAACAATGATAACGATAACGACGTGTCCTCTGTTCCGCGGTGTCGAGCATATGCCGTGCCGTTTCGTGGCTGGATGTTCCCAAGTGGAACGAGAATTTCCTCGTCTCCGGGGCCGAGGGTAATCCGTGTGAAGAAGATACTCTCACGCAAACGAATTTACGTTTATTTCGCCAGGCAGATAGAAATTGTCGCCTTCGGGCATATTTGACAGCGTACGTACCAGTTTAGCTGGGAAAGTTGAGAAAACCGAGGATTCCCGTGTACTGGACCGCGTGGAAACACGGATAGAGATTTTAGGAGGCTGAGTTTTCCTGGGTTGTCCTCGTTTTGATGATCTGTTGAACTTCCTGGATAATAATGGTATTCTTGTTATTGAGCGCTGAAGAGACTTGCAAGGTGACTAGAAAGGACTGTATTATTCTTGTCTCGACGTTTATTGTAATACCGTGGAACCTTTTTAATTCGAATCCCACGGGGAATTTAAAAAAGTGCGAATTGTCCAAAATTCGAGTTATATGTTTATACATATGTTATACATACATCTAGAATACAGCAAGCTCAAAGAAGACATAAAACGTGTTATGTATATATAACATAACACGAATAAAAATTTGACTGAGCACAAAATGAAAAAAGGAGTTAAGAATATTGGGCCATGCTAAAAATAAAAACAGTTCACATAACGTTTCATTTGTGACTTTTGTTTGTTTTTGCTTGTTACCTTTCGCACTGTAGCTACCCTTAACGTTGGGTTCAGCCTCAATAAATCTTCTTAGGTTTTTCATAAATTTGGCAACTTTAGAAGTAGTCGGCATAGGTTCTCCTGCTATGTTATGTCGGTTCTCTTCTTGTTTATCACAAGATTCAGGATTACATTTCTTCAATACATCTCCGATAATTGTTCTCTCTGTCAGATTCCCTCAAACGGCAACATCATCACCAACACTTATACAGGCCTCATAACTGCTGGACGCAATAGACCACTGCCCCCATTGAAACTGGGGCACGCAGTGATTTGTTTCAGTCGATTGCCGGAAACAATTGAGGAAACCACGAAACGATTCTGTATAGAATATTCAGAAATTTTTCAAAATAAAACACGATTCGCGTGTTATATCCAAGCTTCGAATTATCCAAACTTGTGCTTCGAAATTTCGAATTTAATAACACTTTTTAACAGTGACTGAAAAGACAATTTTCAAGGGGGATTATATCAGCATTGAGTTAACCAACGTCGAATGAACCAGGTTCTACTGTAATAATGTATTACAGTGGCTGTGCAGAATGTACGCAGTGACTGATTGTGAGTGACAAATGTGAAAAAATTCTCCAAAGTTCTAAAATTCTACAATTTTAACAGAAAGTCTCTCGGTGGCTACTTTTATAGATTCCTTATTTCCCTCTCCTAGAGTCTGGAAACTTCATCAGAGAGGAGAATGCGTTAAGACGTTCGCTACCAGCAACACATATGTATGTGTGACGCATGGATTCTGGTTTGAGAGCTGGACGTCACAGATGTGTGACAGAGATAACTGATAAAAATAAAGCGTGGTCTGTGGTGGACTTTTTTCTCGGAACGATATTGGTAGCGAACGTGTTAATGAGAGTTTTGACATTTCATTGACATATTATAATGTGCCTGACCAGGTATGGGAGTACACTGTGGTAGTCAACGTGTTAGTACCCGAAACTCATTAGTGTTTACATTTTGATTCTCCACTTTCTCAAGGTGTCCTGGAAACGGCAGTGGAAGACGTCCTGGAGTGTTTGAGAACCACTAAGGCTTGAAGTGCGTGCCAGAGCTGAGATGGAACACGCGCTGAAATTTGAGATTTCTAGGCATCGAGGCATCGGGGAGTAATGAATAACTATGTACAACTTTAGGTTCTCGATGCTCAAGATTTGGCGTCTTCCCATGTCGCACAGGTAGATGGCCCTCACAATCAGACACTTCCTGAGAAGCCTTATTGTTTGGAACGACCAAACAAGCGTCGATCCTAATTGTGAGATTCGCGTTTTCTTCGGTGCTCATTGTTATGTGTGATTGTCATAATACAATTACTTCTAAGCCGTATACGTGATCAGCCGTTTAAATGAAACTTATGTACTGGGGCGTTCTGAAGCGATGGTTCTACTGTAACAGCGTCTACAGGTGCATTCTAAGGCGATCTTTAAACGGTGGATGCAACGTAACTGAATTTTCGCCGCGAAGAAAGTAGCGTTCTTCATTCTACACGAATTCATCTAAGCTTTCTGATTGGTGAATAGGTTTGTTTATGGGTGACTTCCCCGTCACGCAGAGTACAGTTTTGCATTCCTAGACTCTTCTGTACCGAAAATTCCAGGAATTGGCCTAGCAACGTTACATCCAAAAGACCGCGGTTTATGGCATGCGTTCGGTACCGCGCACGCACAGCAGGATTTTGGTTGTTTTAAGCCAAGTTACAAATTTTAACGTGCACGCTAGGCATCAACACTTGTGTACCGTGATCTATTCGTGTTTGAACCCGATATCAACGGTATTTCACACGCTGAATTAACTTTACGTGAGTAGTTCGAGAGTTGGTATAAAATGAGTTGTTCCTTTAAGTTAAGGTTTACATATTAGTTATTCCTTTAGGCTGACGAAGGGGACAAAATATTTTATTCAGTGAAAATGAGAAAACAAGTTAACTCTCAAATTAGGTCGTCCAACAATATTACTGCAACCAAAGCTCGTGAGTGAATGTGATTATATTAAAGCACCTAGCTAAGGTAAAGTTCTGTTCATCGCAACATCCTCGTTCACCGTCTTCATACCATCGTGTTGACGATACGTTGCCACGTGTGCATACCGCTCAGGAGCAAACTTCTGAAAAATGTAACAGCCCGTACAGGAACGTCGAGGATTCAGCGTACGGGAAGCCACGTATTCGTTCTCCGTGATATTTACAGGAGCTCGTAAGGAACGCAATTTAGCCGCGTCGACGATTCTGTTGCAAGACGTGGAATCTTTTAGTCGCCGGCAAACACATACACTGAAACGGGGGTGGTGTGGGATACATACAGGCGCTACGTGGCAACGGCATAGCAACACCAGTCTCCACCAAACCCGAGCTAATATATGGCGTTGTCATTGCGCATTACAATAGGCGGCATGTTACGTAAGCCGGTCACGTGTTCCGCTTTGCCGCGCACCACCGTTTCGATCCTACGGCTCACGCACGTGTACATGTGCCCTGCACCCTCGATTCACCCCCGATGGAATTATGGTCACGTGTTCAGGTGAAACGGCACACACTCGGCCCTTGCACCGACCCGATTGTTAAGGACTTTCGTCCCGACGTAACGCATTCCAGCCTTTCAGTGTGGAATCCGACCGAAGGTCCTTCAAGGGCCTCCTCGAATACCGTGGGGCAAACAGCGCCCCCTCGACCGCGTATGGGAGTTGTGTAATCGTTTTGAACGATCGTTGCGCTATTGAAAGTCCATTTCTCCGTATTACTTTTACATTACTTTTTCTTATTAGTTAAAACTACAGTAGCCCTCTGTATAACACCGGGGATAAGTTCCGTGTTATACGTGTCACATAGGTTATACAAATATGGATTATGTACGCATATGCACACCTACATATACAAGATTATAAGGGGTTATTATAAAATGAATATTAAAGATGTGACAGTAAAATACACTCCCATTCATAAGTTACCGGACAGTTGATAAAATTAGGAGGTGGACGATTTTACAATATGAAATGTAAATTAAATCATTTATTAAAGATATTACTAGGAATAAATAATTAATCTTATATTTTCCTGTCATCACTGTATGCGAATATGACCGTTTCAACTAATATCTGCATTTTTTCGATTAAAGGTTTTAATATTTCGGAAATAATTTCTTTCCAACTTTCTTCTAATGTCTTTCATAAGTCTTTTTTTGACTTTGGGCAAAACTTCCAAAGCAAAGGAAAAGTGTGCGTAGACTACCGTCTGACCGAGTTGGAGATATGTTAGATACATACAGTGGCAGACGAAAGTATTTGTACAGTGAGCAAATTATAAAAGAGATAACTGTAACTTGTTAAAATTAGTTAGTAAATAGTGGAATATAAACTTCCTTTTTACATATGTTTATGTTGAATATTGCTTTAAATGTTGTACAAAATTCATTGAAATAAAGTTATTCATTTACAAGTTACAATTATCTCTTTTATATCCTCACCGTACGAATCATTTCTTCCGCTACTCTATATGTGCGTGCAGTCTTGTTTTTAAATATTCATTTAAATTAAACGTGCATATTATTAATATCGTATTCAAGTATTATATTAACGTAAAATAGATAAATATAACAACACAGAATAATAAAATCAAGTTAAAAAATCATGTCCACATTTTAATAATCATTTGCTCAAAATGAGCAAGTTTCCGACTTATAGACGAGGGTGTATGTTTTATGTTACTTCAAAACAAACAAATATTAAAATTAAAAGTGTTTCGTCATTATTTAACTTGAACTAAAAGAAGCAGTTACACTTTCGTTTACATTTATAACGAATCCTTTGCCTATTAATCTCAGACCGAAGGAAACTGCATTCTTGCATAAAATTCGTTTGTATTGTATCTTTTTTGAGAATACCATCTATTTTGATTACGTCTCCCACTCCTTTTACTGTAAATTTTACAGAATCAAACTGCAATACATAATACTTTTCTTTTTTTACGAGGAAGCATATGTTATACACTAACCGTGCTTTTTAAAGAATATCCTTGATGTAATTCCAATTCCAATCTCAAAACGTACTTATGCAATGTTATTTTAATGTATAAGTGTGATATTTCTAATAAAACTATTGCATATGTATCAAAAAGCTTGTGTTGTTCAAAAGGCGAATGGTACTTCTAATTTTTGAGCGGTAGTGTACATACATCTTAAAAAAATATTCGCTCCTGCAAATGAATCTCGTTTCTCCTTAATATTTCCGTGAAAGCATACCGATCAACTCAATATGTACAATACTGATTGAGCATCAACAATATATCATCATGAATCTTGCATAACCATCGATTTTAATTAATGAACAACCAGTATCCAGCTACCTGCTTCTTCATCCACGAAGAAACTTCTTCTTCTCTAGCCAGGGCATGAAATACGTCTTCCTGGCCGCCTATTACGTATGCCAGGCAACGGTAGGTCGGCCGATTAGTATGCCACGAAAATAAACCATTCCAGCGCAAGCAGTTAGAAAAATTAGTTTTATCTACTCGGGCAAGGGCATCTGATATACACTGCACGCAGGCTGGCAAACCGGAAACGGCGAAGGAGGAGAGCACGGGAGTCTGCCAGGGGATGCGAAGAAGCCCGGAGGGCAACAATTGTGCATTCATCGGGCCAAGGGGCTCTCTAATTAAAACGCATTGTTTATATTCTTTCCAGGAAACTTCTCTCGCCGTCTGACCCCGACGTCCTCGTCATCCCGGCTCTCCCAGGGGTTCTTCCGCGTAAACTTCCCCGATAAATCCGGCCGAGATAAAGCGGAACCGGAAGTCGCCAGCCCCCGCCGGAAAACGGCCGCGTAAACAATCGGTCGCGTGCTTGAAAACCGCGCTAACTTCGTCCGTTCTGTTTCTTCGGGGATCTTTCGCTGGCTCCCTCGGGCACGAAGACGTTTCGAACAACCGGAGACACAGATCTTCCAACCTCGCTCCTCCCGGCGATTGCTCTTTGTTCCTGAAATATTCCATGTGAAAGGAACGATTCGCTCGAAGCTCTTCCGCGTCGGCCGACTCTGTTTGCCTCGGAAACAAAAGAGAACACGCATCCGGGGGAAAATTTAAAGGAAATTTAGAGAGGAAACCTGTGCGAGAACGGTCGGCCGTCGGCTTTTTAAGCGACTATCCCAGGATTCGTCACTTCGAGCGACGACCGGGATGCAGCGCCTTTGAAGAAACGTACGGCGCCGAAAAGAGATTCGAGATACGAATTCCAAGACTGCGCGTTGATCAAGAGATTCAGAAAAATATTCGGTTGGCCATTAAGTAAAGTCGGATTTTTCGGTAAGAAACAGAAATAATTTTGGTTCTTCACGCTGGATTTCGATATTCCTAACATATCAGCAATCTCTCGTGTGATATAACGTGGGTTATTTTCAATTAGACTGAAAATTTGATCGTTATCAACCTCGATAGGTCTGCCAGAACGTTTGTCATCGGTAAGACTAAAATCTACATCACGAAACTTTTTGAACCGTTTTTGCACCATTCTACTGCATTTTTTCTTTTGCGAAAATAAAAAAGCATAATTGCATCAAAATACATCTTCTCATTGTTCAACTTTTAATCAAAATAAACACTAAAAAAATTTAACCAAATATAATGAACTTTTTTTTAATTGCACGTTAAAATCTCAGCTTTTATACTATACGTGCGTTTTATAGGTTACGAATTGACTTTTGTTTCAAAGACAGCAGATATGATCTCTTACGGAAGAATCTGACATAATTTATTGGCCAACCCATAATTTTATTTTGTTTATCTGCTTTAATTCTTCATTAATCTTGCGAGTTTTTCTTGTGAATGCTGAATGCACACGCATTTCGGTGTTGTTTTGAATGGCAGTTGAACGTCATCGAATAGATATGAGTGAGCTGGAAATAGTTATATCAATAATTCATGTGGTGTCAGAAAGTGGACTTGCGCTGTTTTGGAATTACTGGCTCCAACTGTACTTTTTGACATAATCGTCATCAGCTTTCTAGATGATTTTTAACAATTAAAAAGTATTAAATATGATAAAAATACAGGGCACGTACTGTTAACCTTAGTACGTTCTTCAGCTGGACTATACGCTGAAGGTCTTTGGGTAAAAAATGCCTCGAATATACGGAACTCGTGTTTTCAACTTTATAAAACAATGAGAGGAGTAAGAAAACATATGAATAACCAGCCGCATGTATTATAATGTTATCATTGCGTAAGTTTTATAAAGAAATGAAGACGCGATGGGTCAAAAAAGTCCCAAAGATCTTTCCAAGGAAACATTCTTCACAGAAATACAAAAATTTGTAACTTTCTTATTTTCCTCAAACCATCTGCACTTTCTTCATGAAAGGTCACTTAGAGGTCAAAATTCCACACACGATATCTGAATTCAATTCTCTATCAACTACAACAGCATGACTACAAATCTATTATATTACTGCAAAAAAATGTTCCTTTAAACGGAATAAATAATTTCTAACACTTTTTTCGCGCCGTCGAAAATAACGAGGATGTCAAGGTGGCCAAAATAAACGAGATGCCCTATATTAGAAAAGTTCTGCTCATGTGATAGATTAGTGAGCACCGCTCATTTTTATTTGATCAGTTGAGCAATTAAAAAATTGATATCAGGATGCATCAAACAAGGTTAACATGACGACCTGTATCTCTATCGAGATTTTCGGATCTTTAACCTGGGAGTATACACGTGCGGGTCTAGCAGACCCCCATTCTTAGAAGAGATGACTGGTTTGATGACTAGTTTATAAGTTGCTTATTAATATTTTTTGTTGTACAATATCAAATAATGCTACTGTTATTTTAGATCTATACTGTTTCAGTTTTAATAAAGAATCATAAAATACACAGATTTTTACATATCATAGTCAATAACTATTACTTTTTATCGGTGGTCCATGATTACACCACGTGGATACTTACAGTGGCGTGCAAAAGTTTCCGGACAGTACATTTCGTACTCTTACCTTTGCTTATGATAAATAAACTGAGTTTAACCTGACATTATGTTGAAAAATAGGTCAAACAGAAGATAAAGATGGAATGCATGATCCTTCTTTTCATGTTTTAATGTGTATGTAAATTTAAATCTATTGTGAATTGTTTAAAGCATAATTGAAAATATGAATTGTCCGGAAACTTTTGCCCGCTACTGTATGTTCCTGAAGTTCACGTGTGCACTGCCAGGTTAATAATTTCTACATTTTCTCCGTATCAAAAATGCCAAGAAAGCATTCTTTTCAAATTATGCTTCAAGCATCGATACAAATTGGAAAAACATCAATTTCTCTCCACGAGAAGAAAGTACCCCCGACGTCGTTCCGCTTGCCGGAATGAAACAGAAACAAGGACCCTTTGTGACGGCGTCGAAGCTCCGATTGAAAAATCGTCGTACGCACGTGTCGGCGAAGGTTTATGCCAATTAGAGGAAAATTGGATGCAGCCCGAGCGATACGTTACACGGCTGCGAATTACGTTCGTGCCTGAATGAGAAAAGATGGCGACGAAGATGGAGGGCGGCGGCAGACGAAGGGCGGCTGCCGTCCGCGTCGACGAGGACGGAAGGAAGCGAAAAAACGAGACAGAGTGTGAGAAAGGGAGAAGAAGAAAAAAAAAGAGAGGCTAGACGAAGTGTGCCGAGCATGTTAGAATCGGATTTGCCTGGGACTTTCATTTCGCGTCTCGTAACTCGTGCAAGGGTGGACGTCGTCGACACGGACGTGCCCTTGCGACGACTTCCTCTATTCCAGGGAAATTACGTTCCGATACAAATCGTAGCAACGCTCCCAGCAGCTGGACCCACCGGCGCTACGAAAATTATAACCGCTCGTTACTTCGCGTTCGCCTATGGTAGCAGCCTATTACGACTGATTAACTTACGTGAGCGTGTACAACGTGCGTGCGTTTAATCGATCGTTGCAACGTGCTGCCCACCTGTGCGCCCAGGAACGTTAACCCTTTGCGGTGAGAGATATTTTCGTCGTTCCTTCCAATTGGACGGTATAAATTTTGGCCCTTCATAGTGTCGTACAGTGACAGTAAACGATGTAATAGCATGTTTACAACAATGTACAGGATGGTTAACACTAAAGCTACCACGGCCGGTCAAATGACCGCTTTTAAACTTTTGATTAAAAATTCTGCATTCATTGTCATCGCTTTCGTCACTTGACCTCACGGCTTTTCCTATCATATATATATATACAGAGTGTTCTAGTTTTTCCGACCAAACGTTGTCAGTATATTCTATGGATATAAATAAGAAAAACATGTTATATAAAGTTAGGTCATTTGAAGGTTCATTAAAAATTTATAATAGAAATATGACATACGAAGGGAACAGTAACGGGGTTGCAGTTACTATAATACAAAGGAGGAATAGATAAGCAATATTTACGTCTACTCTGTTTATTCGAACTGTATTTGCTACCTGAGGTCACTGAAGTTATTATAATGCTCCTAGCACCCTTAGAAGCAACTATGTAATACTCTATTACTCCATTAGCCTGTTACCGCTCATTTCGTATTTCGTATTTTTGTTATAACTTTTTAATAAAACTTCGAAGGACTTATGTTTATATAACATTTTTTTCTTATTTATACCGATAGAGTACGTTGACAAAGATTGCCCGCAAAAAACTGGGACACCCTGTATATAATCAATTTTTGCCCTTATTAGATTGACTATTACCTGCACTCAATTGCAAAAAGTGTAACTTTTATTTAAAGACCGGACATTTTACCGGTTCGGTAAAAATAGGTATGTATAAATTGTCGGTAGGTTTAGTGTTAAAAAAGGTTGTAAGCCTTTAGGTGTTTATCCTTTTCGTTGTTCCGTTTTAGCCGGGCGGTTTAAATTCTGTTTTTTAAACTTATCGCACAATCTGCGTTTGTTTCGATATTTAAGCATAATTTAAACGATACAAGAACATATTTATAGTAATATATTTTTATGAAGCAGAGAATTAATGTATAAGAAATAGTCGATTTAGCCTTTTCGGGATAAGATGCAATGTCGAGTCTTACTCGACATAGAATCACAAAAGGTTATGGCTGTCACAGAGAGGAGTAAAAAATGAAAAATAAAATCAATCCTTTCGATGTAAAATCTACTTTCATTTTCGAAATTTATTTAAAAAAAATGCATAATATAGTCGACTTACGATAACGAATAGAAAATGCATGTCGTACAATCCGAGTCATGGAAGGAATATGTGAAAATATACGTCGATCTATGATCCGCAAATGTGAGTTTTGTATTGCAATGGAAGATAGGCATCGAAAGGTGAAAAGAAACCTCTCTATTTTTCATTGAACGGATTGATTTTAGGACCTATATTGATTAGACATTTTGTACTCCTCTCGATGAGTATTATAAGCCCCTAAAATCATAGACTCTTTTTTCAATCACCTTGTATTTCTAAAAAGTAAACAATTAATGTATAAGAAATGGTCGAGTTAGATCTTCTGGAACGAAATACGATGTCGAGTCAGACTCGACATAGGACCGCAAAGGGCTAGATAGTTTCATGACTGATACTACAGAGTCTATAGAAAGCTATTGAATATTTTATGCTTACAGAACTTATTGATGGACTCGTCAAACTGCTATGATGGTTATACAATGTCGGGTACGTAAAGCGTGACAATTGGTAATTATCGAAAATATTGGTGATATGAAAAATGTTGTTAGGAAAAATTTAAGTATTTTAGGGAGCACTTGATTGACCTTGAGTGACAATGATCATTGAATTTATCTTGGTGTGAACTATACTTACCTGTATTAAACAATACGTAGTTACATTTAAAAGAAAAGGTGATGACTTTCAAAATGTCCTTGACATCTTCACGTACAAAAAATTAAATTACGTTGAAAAGTGTGACCCCGAAAATACTTCAACTTTTCCTAACAACATTTTTTCTTATCACTAATATTTTCAATAATTACCAATTGTCACGCTTTACGTGCCTCATCCGGTATGTACAAAAATTCATGAATGTAGTATACATAAATATGAATAAATCTGCCAAACTTCATAAAGATATGTTGTTTAGTTTTTTGGAAAAAAAGAAAGAATATAATGGGTGAAAGCCACGTTTGAAATTGTGAGTTACGTGGACAAAGATTTCAGTTATGATTAACTGGTATTTGTTTTAACTGCGGTAACCATGGAAAGTAGAAGTATGAGTGTTGGAGGTTCAGCCGTAACTGAAGTTTTCGTTTACATACATCATAAAAATAATGTTCACCTTCGCAGGTGATGTTTCTCGTGAAAATTCTAATTAGTACAGGGTTCATCGGCCAGAGGATTGCGACAGCATTCAAGAAGTGGATTACGCAGGATACCAAAGAAGGGAGTATCGCGACGCTATATTTAACTGTAGTGAACAAACCTTCTTGTATTGTGAGCGGGTGTGCCTTGTTCCTTGAAGGACTGTCCAACCTACTGCTTAAAATATTCTCGAATGTTAGCTTCTCGCAATTTCTCAAAAACTAATTTGTATTGTACCTTAAGCGGTGTCACAGCTTTACGGTTAATTTTCAAAGTTCTCAAAGCCTTTCTATCGATCTGGGCAAACGTCAACAATATCCAAGTATGTAAAATATTATCATTTGGACGAATTACTGAAATACAGGGTATAATGTTTAAATCATTTTCTTCTATTGTTACAAATTGCGGAGATGCTTGACGTGGACAGTCATTGGAATACCCTGTATACCTTTAACCCTTATGTGGGCAACAAATGAGGGGGTGGAAGTCACAGTATTGTAAATTATGTTGTTTAAGATATTGAATTTCGTGCATAGATACAATCTATACATGTCTGTTAATTGAAAGAAAAAGTGGTTCCAACTACTTACGATAAGACCTCGTACCAATATTCAATAGTTACGATCATTAACATGTGACCGTCGAATTTATTACAATCAGTCTAATGAAACCTTTTGTGTCTCAAAATGATGATTAGATAACTTACACCACTGTGATTTTTACCCCCTCAAATGTACCTGGGCATACATCTTCCGATAACAAATTTGAGCAGTTCCTGTTAAAATCTCGACGAATCCTTATAGATTTGCTGTATGGAAATCGATTGAAAAATTTTTAAATGTAGGAGCAATTTTTAAATGTAGAAAGAGGAGAAAGAGTTAGGTGCCCACATAAGGGTTAATGTGGCCTCGCGCGGCTGATTAGTTATGGGATTTTCCACTGTGTCTCAGAGCGCGTTAACACAGTATGTTTGTCCTGACAATACCGATCGATAAAAGAGCGCACCAGTGGTTCGTGCATTTTTCACGGAGACATTGAATAGCAAAAGGTACTAGCAATAGGAAGCAGGCCAATGTAATCGGCCGGTCCGTTTTCGATTCGTTCGAAAATTGCTAAATTGTACACGTGTATCTCGAAATTGCACGGAACAAATGTAGGATTGCGTACTCTGCATAGAAATACCAAAGGCTTTCCACGGATTGGCGTACATCGTGTTGCCGCTTTCATCGAACATCTGCTGAAACTCGATTTGTAACTGAGTTTTAGAACTGTTACGAAACGCCGGTGCTCAAAAGTCAGTCGCAGAATTTCGAAGTCAATTTGCCTTCGTGCTCTCCTGCTGCTTTCGCATGAGCACGGCGTACGTGTAACACGAAGAATTCTGTTAAAAAGTTACAAAAAATCGAAATGAAGATAGCCAAATTTACTACAATAATATTATAATTATAGACTGACGAAATTCATCAAATAATATTATAATTACAGAGACTCACGAAAGTGGTCAAATACTTGCATAATCTCTTTCCCACCTTACAAGAGAACATATCCAACCTGCACACGCCGATTTTGATGAAATTTATATGGGAGAGTTCGCAGAAAAATATTGGACACGTATTTTCTTTATCAGCCATCATCCATATTGAAGGGGTCATAACAACCCTCAAAGTTGAGGGTTGGAAATATACTTTTTTGGAATATCTCGGAAAATAAAGGGTGCAGGAAAGAGTTCTTTCTTTAAATTGTGTGTTTTTGACTGGGGAAGATATTCACGTAAAAGAATTTAAGAAAAAATCATTTGTTCGAATAATATATTAAAAATTTCGATTTTTTAATTAATTTTTCTTGCAAAATGTTGATCCATTTTAGTGTAAATTTGTGTGTAAACTATGGACGAAACTAGAGGATGTGTGTTTTTGGAATTTCACACCGGCGTTTGCGGGTTGGATATGTTCCTTTGTTAATTCAGGTTCAACTATCTGATTACAAATTCTTTGGGCGTATTTGAAATATACTGTATTACAGATACTGTAACCTTTTTTCAAATAACATTGTCCTCGAAAAGTGTTACATAAAAAAAAAGTTGAAACAATGTATCCATTCGATCAATGTTGTGAGTCACTAGTATATACATACATATAAGTTAATTTAGAGAGTGTATGAAAATCTGATACTCATGAATTCTCACAGTGAAAACGATCAAATATTTGTCATGCAAAATGAATAATAAGTTCAACCTCTTCAGGAACGAACTTATTATAGCTACAAATAATTACAAATATGTATATATTTTCTCTTAACAATTTGAGTGCCACGTCACCCATATCTGCGTGACACATAGATTTAATCATTATTACACTAATAACTGTACCCAATAAAGTCTCATATATGCAGTAAAAAAGTGATGAAACTTACTGATACTATTGATTTAAAAAAGTTATGTTTATATTCACGCATATAAAAATTTAGAAGGTTTGTTATTTTCAGCTGATACAGCGTAGCGCTTAAAGTGTTAAACAACCCCATATTATTATTAATAAAATAAGTTCTCTTAGTCATCAAAAAACCCTGTATAACTGACAGAATGAGTCCACTCGTTCAAATTCACGTTTTACGTTATCTAGACCATTATATGTAGAGCTCCTGCGGCAGTTAGACGGTGCAATAGCGTACAACTAAATTCCCGGCGGAAGAAGAGAGAATCATCGTCAGCTATTTCACCAAGTATCCACGTGCGTCGACGGGGATGGCTGTTACTCGCAATGGCCACTTCGTAGTGGAAAAGTGTGCAATTGCGTACAAAGATGCGCGTACAGATAGAACAGGCCTGTTCGAAAGAGGGAGGAAAAAGTACACGGTCTCCTAATAAAAGTGGCAGACGAGTCTCTCCACGTACTTTCCACCTATATTCCACCCTTCCCACACCCCACCGACGCCTCTGCCACCCCACAGACGTTGCGAACTACGTTCGCCACCCTTCCCCCTTTTGCTCCCTTTTTACCTCAACGTTTCACCCCTCCGTCGACCCTAGCCGGCAAGCTATCGCGTTAACAAGCATATTTTACATTTCATCACAGCCACTTAACGCAATAACCGCCGTTTTCTTGCCTCGAATTGGATGCTCGGCACGTGTATCCGGTGGCTTTAACAACCGCTCTATTACTTAACGCATTCAGCCCGTGACATTTCTCAGAGTTACCCCTGAAGACATGAACAATTTTTTTATCCTGCTTTCATTACTCGTTTGTCCTGAAAAATGGTATAGAACAAGTTTTGTAATGGAAAAAATCTTGTTTATCTATTTTTGAGGTGCTATGTCAATGTTGAAATGTGGCATAGTGTTACAATACTGAAGTAAGATTAGCGTATATGAATCTAACGAAGCTGAACCTAATCCAATCAAGTCTGCTAACTTCATTCAGGCTGAATGTATTAAAGAGTTATTGAGACATTGTTCACTGGCTTTTTGAAGCATCTACTAATGATTAACGCTGCTTGTTTTACTGGATTGATATAATAGTTTATTCCATTTATTAATCAAAATTTACTTATAACATTTACTTATGCTTGTTGTATGTACATATGTTTTTATGCTTCATGCATAATCGACCTTCTGTTAGTGCTGAATCACTACCTGCAGTTGGCCATGTCCAGGATTAAAAAGATTGCGACACTTCGTGCACAACTCAAAATAGGGACGTTTAATTGAGTCCGTCATGTGTTAACCTCTAAACACGTGTTGGTGTTCGTTCTCATAGTGAATCAAATTCTATTCATTCCTTTTTTCACAATATCTGCGTGTATCATTCACTGTAACAACAATTTTGAGATACAATTAAGCAGTGAAGTAGTTCTGGAATTTCTGAACAAAGAACTGATCGAGGTGTTTTTTTTTTCTAGACTTCAAAGAAGTAATGTTCATACTATTACAAACTATTCTGCAAAAATCTGGATGACTGGTAATTAAGAGGGGCAAGGTCTGGTGAATAGGGTCTTTTCGGAAATGAAAAAGCATAATACACCGAAAATACTCCTTGTTTTCTCTCCTTCTGGCATTCTATAGTTAGCCTGTTTACCTAACTATACAATTCGATAAGTATGCACATGAAATACTTTACAATAATTTTTCCGGTAAAGTCGAGGGCGGCGAACGAGGTTGATTGAATGAACATAAAAATTTTGTCTCGCTTAAGCCTCTGGTATTTGCTCGTTCACTTACTATTTTTACTTTCATAATTTCTTAACGAGATACAATTAAAATTCTCACTGAGGCCTCGAAGTTATTTGTACAAAAAGAGCAACAAAGTGAGTTCGAGAATGAATGCTGCTCGATCTCCTGGAACTGGGTTCGTATAATAGATTTAACTGTTCTAAGAACCGAAACCTGGTAATCAATACTGTTTAAGTCCTGCGTGATTTGAATTCTTAAATCTGTTTCATTTGGATTCTTAGACTGCAGAACTCTAAACACAATAGACCAGCTGTGTCAAAGTTGGGTTGAGCTAGATTATATCTAAACCAGCCTAACATTGGAATTGATGAAGACCTTAAATAAGGGTAACACAGTGCATGATTCGAGAATCTTCTGCTCTGGTCAGTGACCACAATCTCAATGATTAATCTCGTCAATAAAAGTTTCCAGTTCGCGTTATCTTTACAGTTCAAACTGTTTCACTTATCTTTACAGTTCAAACTGTTTCACTTATCTTTACAGTCCACACACTTTCCAGTTCATGTCAGTATCCCAAGACGCCTGATCCCCAATCAACTCCCCGTAATATCTACCAAAAAGGTGTCCACAGTCTTTATTATATCTCCATCGACGTTTCATCAAACGTCGTCCTTAATATCTATCAAAAAGGTGTCCACAATCTTTATTATATCTCCATAGACGTTTCATCAAACGTCGTCTTTAATATCTACCAAAAAGGTGTCCACAATCTTTATTATATCTCCATAGACATTACATCAAACATCGTCTTTGATCATTCATTCATCCGTATCACCGGAAGCAGTCAGCTGAGCGAACAGACGTAAACGTAAAATCCAGTCTTGGCCATAGTCTACGTAGAAAACGATGGCGCGTAAATTACGAAGATATTTTTCGATTTATCTCATAAAGTGTCGGCTCCCCGAATCAATTACCCAGGGGAGAACCGATCGACCGTGGTGTTGCTCGATTTTCACGATCGATCGTCGACTCGAGGCCGTAATTCTCGACCAGCCAACAAGGCGATAGCGTCGTATAATGTTTCTGCCTAACGATCGCGTATAATACCCTGATAAAGGAAGGTAAAAACGCGCCGCCGTTTTTTCTTTCTCGTCTAACCTGCAAGCAGTCTCGTTAATCTCGCGGGGAGGTGTTTCTGCGTACGTGGCAGGTCGCTGACGAGTTCCGGACCGAGGCAATGTTTTTCATCCTGATCGAAGAATTTTTCGTTGCTATGAACCGGTGAACCCAGCCGCGAGAATGTCGGCGTCTCGATGAAAATGCGCGACAGTTGCGACGCTCGATGAAAAAGCTCGACTGTTTCCAAGCGATTGTCTTTAATCCAGCTTCCGTTCTCTAACGAACATCCCCGTGATCCTCCATGAAAATGGAATTGCTCGGAATCCAATGGCCACCGGTTCAATCTCTCCAGAACCCCCGTAGAGAATCCGTGATAAATAGGTGATCGAGTTTGGGAAGATTTATTAGGAGAGACGAAACTTTTTTGGATTCCGGACAGTAAAGCGTACACTGAGTATATTGATAATAATTATAACTCCAAGATTGTGAATTTTGATGAATTGTATGAGGACTAATCAAGGGATAAACGAATTAGAGTCGACTCTAGCTGAGAATTGATAAATGATCTTCATACATAGTGTTCTACATAAAAGATAAGTTTAGGAATTAAATAGTTGATTCTATATGACAAAATGTATCCAAAATGTGGAATAAAATTTGTTCATGAAATGCAATATTTGAAAAGTAAATACTTTAGTTTCGAGAAAAATAGTTTTGAAAATTTGTTAGGTACTTTGCGCTTGTTTATGTTCAAACTCGTTAGTAGATGTTATTCTCGACAATCTTTGCTATAAACATATACAAAAGGACGAAGTGTCGAAGGTACCGAATAAGACAAACAGTGCACTTTTTAAGAATTTTATTTTTCAATTATAAACTGGTGGAAATGTTGGCTGCTTAGTTGCAAATATAACTGTGCACTTAGTAATAAATTTCATCGAGTGCTTTCTAAGTGTAATGTTCATATGACGTAACGTAACTTACAAACGTGAACAGAAATTACATATTTAACATAATAATTTAGTACACGTGTACCTAGTGAAGAAATCAATAAATGATCAAATCAATTTTCCTAAAAACGAATAAAATTTTACTCTGTATTTTCGATGTATCTTTTCATGTAAAATTACCTTCTTCTTAGTTTTACTATCCTGCATATTATTGCGTTTAGAGGTGTGTGAATGACCCCAGACCATAGCTATTAAATGGATCACATATATTCTTTACAAAATTTAGATTTTGGTACAGAAAACTGTTGCAGATAAGTTATGCTTTTAGAAGGTAAAAGATAGAAGAGAATTGTCTTTAACATTAATAGACGACAACATATATAATAAATGAGAGTAACAGTAAATTGAAAATTTATAATAAATTACCCGTTTGACTGTACTGCTCATTACGGAGCATTCTGTATAATTTAGTCTCGCTATTAATAATCACAGCTGGTCCAGTCATTGAATTATCGAAGCAATCACTAAACCTGTTCCATACTCTAAATCAGTACGCTGTACTGAATTTTACCCAAATTTGAATTTTAAGCATTATAGACACATATTCAACAAACCGATCTTGGTGTCCTCTAAAGGTCAGCAATGAACTTCTGAAATACGACCCTTACATTTTATACTCAACCCTAGTATTACAGTTAACTGGTCTCCGATGTACAAGATACAGACAATGGTAATAAAAAAAAATTCAACAGGGAACTTGGAAACTTTGCTGACGCATTCTGCAGCTTAAAAATTGCCAAAATATCTATTAGAGATAAACCTCAAAACTAGTAATTTACGAAATACAACCACTATAGAGTAACACCATAAATTCTATCAAATTCTCCGAAGCTGACAGACCTAACAGACAAATACCTTTTCATTAGCTGAAATTTTAATGTTTCAATTAAAAGCGACAGCATTTCAAAAGCAAATGGACACATCTTTGTTAGAATCTATTTATTAGCCTGAACCTGCAGATTGGACGCATAAATATTGTCTCAGAATACCATCAGGTCTTGAAACTCATTCAAAAGGTTTATCTCGTGAATCTAAAACAAATGAACAAACAAATTCCATTCAGCGAGTACACAGAGGACTTAAAACGTTCCCGTTAATCTCCGCGAAACTCATCATCGCAGATTCCTGCGCAGCTGCGAAAAAGGATCGGAGCTACATAGATGGGATGTTCGGTGGCGCGTCCTGGGAAAATACGCCGCACAGAGTTCCCTCGCCAAAATTCCCTGGCACGGTGATTTGGAATCAGACAGGATAGAGTACGAATGCAGCCTGATGTGCGGCGATGCAGTGGCTAAACCGGTAAAGAGAAATGAAGTCTGCCAGCAGGGCAAAACAGTGGGGGAAAGGTGTGTGGCTTCCTCGACACGAAATATCAAACCAAGCACACAAACACACACACACATACACACACTGGATGTTCCTGAAACGAATTTCTTGTTCAAAACATCTAGAACGAGCCAAAAGGTGTCTTCCTGAAGGAACCAATATACAGGGGAACATGTCACTTTTAATACAACCAGGAAGGTGAGTCTACGTAAAAAATAGGACAAAAATGTAGAATATATTATAATTGAATCGGTGAGTTGAAGAACAGTACAAGTCCACAATTAGCCATTTTCAAACAATCTCAAAATTAAATGTGAAATGTATAGAACTATATGTTGGAACCAAAAACAGTGCAAAAAAGTTCCCTATACTCGTGTTTCAGTAGTCCCTTCAGTTTAATGAGCGTAAAACAGTATCTGTCACGGATCCCGCTATATCTTTATCTGTGTCACCATTTTTTCCAGCAAGGATAGATAAAAAAATATTAACATCATTCATAACTTTATATTCGGAATTATTCTGGTCAATTTTGAACTATTCCTGAATGCCGTCGGAACTACAGTTTTGAAATCCAGGTATATTGGGTGACAGCTTTTCCAATTCATTATTTTAGGTTTCAAGTGAAACGTATATGCACTGAACACACAAAAGACACTCAACCCAGTCATTTGAAGTAAAAAGCATACTTATTGTAAAATGTAAACATTCTTACGTAGTTTCGATGCGTGACTCGTTCTGTGTTCCGGTAATCAGCCTTCCGGAACATCGACGTTCTACAGTAACTCAAAATTTCGTTGGGGTAATCAATTATTTGACGAAACTAAAATTGGTACGTGGGCCATCGGTGGTACACGTGACGCTCAACGTGTTAAAAATTGTTTTTCTCGAAAACGAAGCCTCGTAAAAAAATTTGTTTCTATATTTTCGATTTAGTTTTTAATGTAAACTCTGTACTTGCTGGCCTATACCGCCAGTTGGACGAAGGATGCCATCGTTCCCGTTTCAGATTGTCCTGAATAGCAATGAGAAACTTCTGGTTCGGTGTTCGTTTTCCTGGTCGATGTAAAAAAACGTAGTGTCAGCACGGAGGAAAAGAACAGAGAGGGAGAAACGAAAAACGGTTCGAGGATACGACGGAAATGGGTTTTCTTTCTTGTACACCCTTGTATCCCCGGGACGTTTATCTCGATGCTGTAAGAAACATCGTGCTTCATTCGGAACTGTTCGAACTGGAACGTTTCTTGCCAGCGACATGTAAACAACGCTTGTTTCGCTTTCTTTCGGTTCCATTTATACGATTCGCCGGTTATCTCGTTGCTGACGGTGAGAGAAGTTACACGTGACGAGATTTTTCTTTCGCCTGAGCCAAATTGCGTTTTGGATTGAACGATCATTCTGGGGATAGACATTATAGTTTTTCGAGAGTGTACGTAGATCTAGGAGATGCATTCCTCGTAATAGGTACTATAAGAAGTAGATCCCATGTTATGCTGTGCTCTTCTTTATAATGTTTCCTGTAGCTCATTCGGATTTGTTTAACACGAGTTCGAGAATTATTGAGAGAAAACTGAAGGTAAGTTTAAAAAGAAACTGCAAAAATCCATATTATCGGTGACATTAAACTAGGATTAATAACAAGGACAGATCCCTTTACAATAATGAATAATTCAGACATAAATGAGTCCGATATAAATTAATATTATTGCACAGGTAATACTTTGTTCAACATCAATTCACTAAAATAAATATTGGAAACAGAATTATAGAATGTTATAAAAGAATCATTGCTCTGGATATTGTCAAGATGGGATAGCACGACTTTGAAGAGTCCTGAAGAAAAACACATTTGTGTTTAGAAAAGAACCCGAGGACCTATGTACATATGGAAAATAGGCTTTATGATTGAGGATGTTGGAAAAAAAACATCCAAACAATTGCATTCGTCCAGTCAATCGGAATGTATTTAGCAGAGTCATAGTTGAAATAAGTAAACAGTAAAAAAGCACACTATTTAACACTTTGACCGCCATGTTACCCATATGTGGGTGACACTTAAATTCAGTTAGTATTTATTTCATCATTTGTAGTATTCATAAATTTATTTATTAATGTTTAATAGTACCAATAAAAAAATTATAAAGATTCCTAATATTCTTGATTAAAAGGATTTTAAGTTGAGATTATATTTTCTTTGTACAGAAATTTATAAAGATGGCCATTTTCAGCCAATACAGTGTGGCAGTCAACGTGATAAAAAGTGTAACTGTCATAGTTCTTGGTATAATATTCTACCACTAGGTTGGTTTACCACCACAATTGACGCACGATGAGATCACAGATTTCAAATTTGTTAGTTTTCTAGGTTTATAGGGATTTTATAGTGCATACAAATTCGAAGTACAAATTAATTGTTAGACTTTACTTTAGCTATCTGAATTATTTTTGGCTTATTTCTGGTGGATTCGTTTAACCCCTTCGGTGTTGTCATTATCAGAATTCACCGGTGTGTCTATACTGAATAGCGTAGCCGACGTGGCACGTCGAAGACAGTTCAGTGTCTATTAGCATTTCAATCTATTGCGCATTGCCCCTACGTTGTACGGACTGAACGCCGAAAGAGTTAAAGAAACCTTAGTCACACAAAAACATTTGCTTTTCTATAGGACAATAATTGGTTCATTAAAACAGATAACATAGTCTGTAAATAAAATTAATCTAAATTTCAATGACTTTGAAATGTACGCCTGGACCACATGTGTATACGTATGTTTATGCTTACATTCAAAAGACTAAAAACGTTTTCAAACATAAAGTGTCAGTCCTTCCAAGGAAAACGCAAGAACAATAACAATAACGTCCAAAAAAAAGTTTCTTCGTCCACCATAATACGTACATACACCCCTCCCCATGAGGTGCCGGACACTTGCTCATTTTTAGTAAAATGATTATTCGAACGTGGAGACAATTTTTTGGCTTGATACTGTGGCGGGTGTCTAAGTAAGCAGAGAATAGATAGAGAAGGAAATAGAGAGGGAGCGTATCATTCTGGGTCTGTTGCTTGGACTCATCAGTAAGACTACAGGAACAGACCCGTGCCTTAGACGCTGGATAATGACAGAAAGCTTGGAAGAAATATAGGGTGTCCTGTAATATGTGGAAATCATTTTAGGGGTGGCTTCAGCACATCAAAAGACTAAAGAAAGTTCATATAAACATATGTCCTATTTGACTTTGTTTTCGAGTTATAGAGAGTTTTGCGTCGCAATAATTCTTTCGACAAACGGAGGTAATTTGACTAAAAAAAAATCCCGATAAATTATTCCATATAGTCAATATTGGAAGCCAGAGCATGTGCAAAGTCTCCCAAAAGTTTGGAGTCTCTGAAGGGACTGCCAATCCTGGTTGGCGGAACGGAACAAAATAACGGTGGAAACCAAAGGAGGCTACTTCGAAAATCTTTGAGTATGTTGCTGCTAAATGTCCTACTTATTGTTGTAAATTGTTAGTTTCTTCACTTATTGCATTTTTATAAAAACGTCTTACACAAAGTTTATCAACGTTATTTTTTGGGGGTAAAAATCAAATCGAAAATACCGCTATAACTCGAAAACAAAGTCAAATAGGAGATATGTATATGAACATTTTTTTATTCTTTTGATATGCTGAAGGCATCCCTAAAGTGATCTACACATGTTACGGGATACCCTGTATATGTAGAAATTAAAAGTCAAGCGGGAACTTGTCAGAATATCTTGTACCAGTGTCTCTCTGGTGCTGACGACGAGTGCAGGAAGTACCGTCGGAATTCTATTATTGTATGTTGTTATATTTATCTACTTCATGTTAATATAACACCTGAATATGATATTAATAATATGCACGTATAAATTAAATAAGTATATTAAAAACAAGACTATACGTGTAAGTATATTTCTAATACATATCCAACTCGGTTAAACGATGTACTGTACACACTTTTTGTTTGCTTTGAAAGTTTTGTTCAAAGTCAAAAACGGACTTATGGAAGAAATCAAAAGAAAGTTGGAAAGAAAGTACATCGAAAGAATGCCGTTATTAGTTCAAGCGGTCATATCCGCATGAGGCAGATACACCAATAAGAAGGAAATATAAGATAAATTACTTATTTTTGCTAAGATCTTTAAC
Organism: Macropis europaea; assembly: GCA_916610135.2. Classification (NCBI taxonomy): domain Eukaryota; kingdom Metazoa; phylum Arthropoda; class Insecta; order Hymenoptera; family Melittidae; genus Macropis; species Macropis europaea. The sequence goes on from OU744345.1 coordinate 37,779,874, forward strand.
TTATGATTCGAATTACATGTTCTCTACATTATAAACAATTAAAAAGTGCTAACTTTATTTCATAACGTACCGCATTTCACACTGTAAAATCATTCACTTTCCACTTTTACGAACAAGATAAGCTGTAAGTATCCGGTGACTCATGGACGGAAGGTATACGGTCAGACAGAACAGTTTTAACATAGATTCACTGAAACGAACGGACCAATCCTCTCAGCAAGATCGACGAATAAACGTAAGAACAGGCAGGAGGGAAAAGGTCCGGCGTCCGCGAAAATATGTACATGGAACGGTTTGATTCACGTGCGGCAGAAAAGCAAAACCCTTCGCGTATTTGCGAAACTCGCCGGTTGCATACGAATGTAACCACCGCCCATTTCTCCTTCGATCGTGCAGACACGGGGTCTGATGCACGCGTGTGCGTGCCGAGACACGCACAGCTATCCTGCAACCGCCGCGGTTTATCCACAGTCAATAAAGGCTGCCTGTCAGCATGAATACCAAAACCGTGGATCCGAGGCTAACCCCCTACCCTCCGCCAACCACCCTATCCACCCCCTGATCGTGCTGGGGCCACGCGGTTGCGGCTCGTTGCGAGATTTACCGAGGCCCGTACATCATACGCACGTGCGTGTTTCACCGTTATCGTAAATACATACCGGAGGGTGTATCGTTCCTCGGAGATGGGAGCACGTTCCAAGTGGATTTTCCAGGTTGGGCCCGATGCAGACTGACGTCGAATTCCAACGATGAAGCAGCACCGGGAGATCCTTGTTCAGGCTTCCGCTTCAGGATTATTATCGCGAGGCCCTCCTGCAACGGAGAAAAATGTTGAACGTGATTTAAGGTGCACTGGCTGTCGGTGTTCTTGCTGCGGAGATTTGATAACCTGGAGACTGTGTAGCTTCAGAAGGGTGGTGTGGTTTGTGTTTATGTGGCACTGTACAGAGGTACACTGACGTTTATAAGTATTAGAACGCTGGTCATTTATGTAGGAGGTACGGTAGTTTATTTAGATTACTGCGAAATTTTGGAAAAATTATTTAGAAAAGTGTCAAGGGAATAATGAAATAAAAATCGTACACTAGCCGCCTCACCTATCTGCGTTCAACGTAATGAGATTATATGGGATGGGCTGAATTAAAAAATACGAGAAATCTGTCTGAAATCGAAATCTGATTTGTGGAACCACTTGTAACTTGGAATGAAACATAATATTACTAGAAATTATTCACAAAGTTACAGCTAAAATTCCAATACTTGTTGAAGCTATAATGAAGGGGCGAAGGGGCTACCAACGAAAAGAGTATTTAATTTTTAAATAATTTTCATTGGGAGATTTGCGATATAGTATAAAATGCATATTTTTTTATAGCATAAACTATGGGATAGGGCAATATATTGTCGAATCCTCCAATGATTTCATATCCTTTCTCTGATTTATTTCAAATTTGATAAGTGTCCTAATACCTGTGGTTGACAGTGTAAATGTGAAGTAATTCTATTTAGGAAATAGGAAAATCGAAGGCAAATAAGGACAAAGATTATGTGGAGGTTAATTTGCCTGTTCTCTTTGCTGCTTGTTAGTAGTATCAGTAATGTTATAAAGTGGGGCCTTCCCCTTCTTTAGGTTCATTCCCCTCATATACGCTGTGATGTGGGACGACGATGGACCGTGGGAAAATTGAAACGAGGGGAATGGACCTAGAGTGGGGGAAGGCTGTAGCTCCGGCGGTCATCACTGTATTAAGTTAAATCTTACCCGGTGACGCAGGGTCAATATAACTCTGTTCATTTTGTTTTACTTGTTCCCATTCCACTTATATTTCGCACTGACTTGTCATTGCGAGTACCCTCAAGAAAGTACGCTTTAAATGACCTAAAGATAGTATTTCTTCTTTTGTGTTTTTTTATTTATCCGTATTCAAAGTTTTTACAGGGTCATATTGACCTTACGTCACCGATTATTGATAATTTAATTATAGGTCTGATTGTCTCAAAAGCGTATGTTATGAAACAGTAACGAAAATAGTTTGTCACCAGTTAAGGGTTAAATGAAGATTTCTGGAAAACTGTTCCTCCAACATTAAGATGCTTTCTTCCTGATGAAATCTCGAATGGGTTTCGTTTCGGCAATTTTTTAGATTTTTCTAATTAACTACTGCTTAGTAGTGTTTACTAAGAACCAGGATGTGGGGCATGTGAAAGTCGTGTAAGAATTTTTTCTATTACTTGGACTATTTAAGAAACTAATTTCCAGCTGGAAAAACCCTTGGTTTACAGAAAAGTCCAGGATATGTTATGACCGAAGAAAAAGTGTGGATGTGGGTAACACCCTCTCCAAGAATAGCGTAATTGCAATGTAATAATTAACATTTTTCGCTGACCATGCAACCCAGTCGGAGAGTTTTTAAAAAGTACGGCAGGTGGCTTCATTTGACGTAGGTGAAGATCCGCAGGTCTTAATAACTATTTTATAATAAACGGTATTATTCAATTTTATTCAAAGAAGGAACATTAAGGGATTGTTAGATGTCACGGCTTAGAAATCGTGATATTTGTTAGGATAACCTGAAAAGTCTACCAAATTCATGGTCGAAGTAGTAGTCAGCGTTCTCCAAAATTGCGAATCCTTGTACATATTATTGTTGGAATCCGGGTAACAGAGTACTACCATTCAGGAACAGCTGAATTTATTGAAGAAATTAGTCTTCGCATGACTGCAGCTTTAAAGCTTATCGGTGCGAGCGAAGTGTACATTAGTTAGAAACTCCAAAGATCTTTCAAAACGGCTTTTCAGATAACTTATACACTAAATTCCTAAGAGGTCCGTGGGTGACATTTTGCGACGATTTATACTTATCGTCAGTTTTGACGATTAATTGTAAAGCTGTTAAGAGTAGCTTCTTTGCAACAGTGAGAGAAATCTTTTTAATAACAGCCTGGATCATGAAAAGCAGCGTCTTCTAACATCATCAATCCCTCCTCTCTAGTGTATGACACTTACTGACCTCAATAGCATCTAATTGAAAACCAATTATATTCGATTCCCAGTTGTATCAGTAAAATCGTTATAAAATTGTAAAAAGATTATTTAAGCATGTTCAATATGCACCGAATTATATTTTCAATCCAGGTTTCCCGAAATATTCTGTAATATTCAGTTGAAATGCAAGAATCAACTGTTGATTCTACTATTAAATGTCATCAGATCTACATGACCCGGAATGAAGTTTAAGATGCGACTGTTCTTAAGACTTCTTTTATAATTTATCAATAACATTTGATGACTATATGTTCATTACACTAATTTCTTATATTTACTGTTATCTACAGATAAATCAAGTTATTAACACGTTCGTACCACGTTTACCGTTTTCTGTACACGTACCAATTTTAGTTTAATCACACAACAAGTAACCCTTATGAAACTCTGAGTATGTTAAAGTGTCAGTAGAAATAGGAAGTATAACATCAAATGGATAAATATTTCTATAGTCAATCACATTTATTAATAAATAGCCATTTTCACTTGTCTGTCTAATTACGGAATTTTTCACTGTGACAGGGAACGTATTAATTTAATCAAAAATATCCGTCACTATAATATTCTTCAGGTGAGCATGTGTACCATAACTGAGGGTAACATCAGAATTAATGAGGTCTTGTATATTAAAATTGCTTAACAACATACTCTTGAGAAATTCAACAGGGTCCAATAAACTCCAGACACAAAGAAACCCCGAAGGATCAACTCTGCAACCATTTAATTCAGATGCATCGTTCGATGAACGATTTTCATCAGATCTCGCGTATCATCGATTTTATTCGCATTTTATCGAGCATTTCTTTATCGATAGGGCAGGTACGGAGGGCGAATTGGAGCGTTTCGAGGACAGAACGTCCGGGCCAGGTCTTATCCATTGGAAAAAACGGACGTATGGTTGAACCTCCATCTCAGCGTTCCTATCTCTGAATCCGGGCAGATAAAGAAAACCGTTTCAATTTCCCTAATGCTGCCAGCGACCCGCTTTTACATTACAAACGTCTTTCCTCGACCCGCGTTGCCACTTTGCTTTATTTGTTTTTCCGTCCGTTCCTATTTTTTTTCCTCGTTCCACTTTGTCCTGCTCGCACGGTGGCTTCCGGTTTCACCGCTTTCCGCGGTTTCCCTGCCATTCTCCGTCCTCGTCCTCTCCGACCTATTCGTTCCAATCTGACGAAATCTGCGGCTCCACGCGAACCATCTCGGGGGACGAAAGAACCTTATTCGGATAATCCTTACAGGATCCAGACAATGTGAGTAAGGATCGAAAGAAGTAGAGGTCACTCTCAGCCAATCCGATTAATTCTCCGCCATTGAAATGCTGTTTCCCTTCCGACCGTTCTTATTGAACGTTCGAATATATTCGACTGCAGCTTCGTGAGAGTGATAGCTCTCTTTTGGATAGTGACACAGGTAGCTTCCTTTGATCTACATACGGTTCAAAGCAATTTTCTTTTTTTTTCTTTTTACTAAGTGTTTAAGGTCACCTGCGCCTTCTAAGGTTATTAGTGACCACAGCGATCATACTCAGTGGGACAAAACGAGTCTAGAGTAGGTGGTATAAACCAATATCCTTCAGAAAGAGAGCAATTTTTATGCATGTGCAATGGATGGGTTACACGCAATTAACAACACGGACTGGTGTTTTGAGAACTTCTAATTTATTCTAACGCTGGTTCACATAACTGGCACACTGTTAACACCGCGCAAAATTTGGTACTGAAATTTGTGGAAGAGCTTTCTTGCAGGATTCTTAAAGGATTTGCAGGAAGGAGCAGGGATGGTATGGAACGTCGTTGCTTAAGACGATTTGATGGAGAACACGTTGGCCAGGATGATGCATAGTTCGTAGGGCACAGACCACGGTGTTTAGGCAACAAATGATTCAATTTTTTTGGTACAGAAAAAGAAAAATACTTACCGTGTACAGTAGGGTGGACCTTATTTTTCGACCATCGATTTTTTTTACGGCACACCTTAGAATTGTACCGCCTGTATGAAAGAATAACCTGTGCAAATATCGATATACTACAATGGAGACGAACGAGTTACTAAAATATAAATTTTTCAAATTCTATACGGGACGATGTTCCGATGTCCGATCGATTTCAAATTTTGCACAGATTATTTCTTCATCCAGTGGTACAATTCTAGGGGGTGCCCCAGGAAAAGAGCTCAGTATGTAATAGGCTTGTTTATGTTCGTGAGTGGCGAGTCGCGTGGTGCCATCCGCTGCATGCGTCATAAAAAGTCAACCGCCGCGACGCACCGATACCGGATGAAACAAAAGATCGTTGTTCGATAGTCCCCGGACGAATTCGTCTAGTTTTCGTTTGGTACGGCCCAGGCCGAAGGGCAGTTAACCTTTTATTATTCTATTAATAAAGTTCAATATTAATAATTAACCCTACAAGTATTAATTTTCGAAAAGTGTAACTATGTTCCACCCTAGTGTACAATCATTCAGGGATGGTACATTCCACATGGTGTTGTGGAAGTTCACCTGCCTCAACCTCCTTGCCGAAACAGAAATTATATTTTTCCCGTCCGAAGGCTTCGGTGTTCTCAACTTTCTCTTTTTACAGCCTTTCCACTGCTTCCTGTTCATCCTTGCTTCTATGTTTTTCCTCGAGATTTCGTGTAGGCATGATTGTCATCACCGCGCACACTTGGCAACCAGACCACTACGAACCCGTGCACTTCTGACGATTTTCACTTATACCCTTCGATCTTTGACTTTCCACACTAAACCTCTCTCACTCTATACCTCTCGTTCTCTCTCTAGCTCTATATCTTTCTTTCAGATCGGAAAAATGCTATGAAACTTAAAAAGAATAATCGTTTCCGCTCAGTCTGTTAGACGCTCTATACCGGCGTTCATCTCGGATATCCCGCGAAGATTTCTGTATACATAGACATTCTTGTACTTTAAATTTTGTTTCCTGCTTTGTTATTGTTACTATTAAAGAGATATAGTTTTTGTTATTCAGTAATGAACTGAGTGCGAGTGAATTAATAGTGTTCGAACTCATCTCACCCTCCAGTGTCTTAAAAATACCTGAAGGTTCGAAACATGCAGTTTCCTCATGTCAAGTGAAATTGAAACGTTACTATTTTAGAATCTGCTCCCTCGTTTTGGAAATACAAACAATTCAAAATTAGGGGTCTGGTTTTTGAGCGCTTTATTTAAAACTTTGTTGACCATCAAATTAACTAATTCTTTAATCATAATAAATTGAAATAATACAACAAAGTTTTTAAATACGATGGTTCGATTTTGAGGAAACCGATTTTAAAGTTTGTTGACGCGTGCACATACACTGAACCATAAGTTGGTTTTTCATATTAGCTTAATGTGTGTATGACACTGAGCCTTAGATAGAAATCATTTTAATTAATTTTACCATAAATTGCTGCTTTAGTATGATCCCATAAATAAGAATCATGCGTATTTGGTAATACGCATAGACGGAAGGTGAAGTTAGGAACACTTTGATGTATACTATAAGTTCACATCAAGTATAAATTTTTCACAACGTGGTCGATGTATTGAATAATTCATAGTCGACCAAAGAAATGTTTTATCAGAACACAATATATTATTTTAATTTATACCAGAACATGGTATCACATATAAACACCATTTAATTTTTAATTAACACGTTGAATGCCGTGGGGGTCACTGGTGGTTGGCACCTCCAATTTAATTCAATTAAATAATTATTGGTTGTCATAAAATTCTGAGCAAACTTCATACTGAAACAATAATGTAGGAACAGAACGACACGATTGACTGCGCAACATTCTATTTTTACGATTTATATAAAAAATAATAAATTATATTGTGCCTGATTAGGTACGGCTGTTTTCACCATGCTACTTAACGTATTAAGTTCACGCATACCTGAAAAATATTTGAGCTTGATTTTCTGAAAAACAAAGCCTCGTATGACCAAATTTTATTTTTTCATTAGGATACACTTCCGTTTTGGTTGCATCACGATCACTGGGATATCCTGTATACTGAAGCAAAAATCACGACGAATTTCAGAAAATGGAGTGTCGTAAAATCGAGTAATTATTATGAGTAACCATAAGTCGATCATTTAGACTAGTTCGATAGTTCTACAGTTGAAAAGGAGGCCAGAATGTGTTCTCCATTTTCACGATCATTGGCACACACCGTATATTGAAACAAAAATCACCACAAATCTCAGAAAATGTTGTGTTACAAAATCGAGTAATTATTATGAGTAACCACACGTCGGCGATTTAGACTAGTTTGGTAGTTCTATTTAGAGTTGAAGAAGAGGCGGGGACGTGTTCTTCGTTTTGGTCAAATTGATAAGTTTCCAAGGGCGGTCATAATGAACGTTCCCGCTTTCGGCCAGTTAACCGGCAATAAAGCCCGAAACTTTTCCCCCACGTTAATGAAGTGCACGCGTGTAAACTGCGCGGCACGCTATTACGACTTATAAAACGCGCGCGGTCGTGTCGGTAATTAAAACGCTTAATCAAAGCCGCTTTATGCGCAGCCGACGTTCTTCGAAAATGTATCGGCTATTGTTGTGTTTCCGCGTGCCGGGATTACGAGTTTCGCTCGTTCCCGAGAAAGTTCATTTGCCTCCAGTACGTTCGGCCAACAGCTTACTTTCTAATTACGCTACCCGCTATTTTTCATGCAAAATAGGATTTCCGTGTAATTATACCGCGGGCTGATTGTGAAATTCGAGAAATACTACGTTGTCGATTATTCCGTGTATACGTATCGAAATGAATCGTGATGATTTGCATTTCATAATTGGTAAAATGTTTTCTATGGAGATGTTTCGTAGCTGATGAGATCTGACATTTTATTTATTTTTATTTTATGTGTTAGGTTAATCAAACATAATTAGCCTGTACTACTATCGGGTCCCACGGACCGAGCGGTTCATAAATTCCGGAAAATACCATATAAATTTTGGTTGGGGGAAAATTGTGCTTCGGAGTATCGTTTGGTCAGTTGGTTTCATTAAGAAGAAATAAATTTTTGTTTATGCAAAATGTAATTTTTATTGCAGATTTCAGGAGCGAGTTCCAGAGACCCGCTAGTAGTTCTTAAGTTACAAATTTTGGACAGTAGCAGTTACGGGTTTCAGAATCATATGCTTAAATGATTTATTTTTTAATAAGGAGTTAAATACTATGAAAGACCCAAAATCTGTGTATGGGGTGTTCCAGAAAAGGGTGCATATAGTAGTTTCGAGGATGACAAAGAAATGTTCATTCAATATAGGTTCTAAAGTTATTCCTTTAAATTTTATAAGCACTTAAATATACTTGATATACTGATTTGTTCTGTGCGGCGGACGTCTGTATGCGTTTAGGTATCGTACTAACTAGATAGTAGTTACACAAGCTTATTCAACTTTCACACGTGACATACATTTATCATATAAATTGAAAAAATTACTTCTTTTAAAATCATAAGTAATCAACCCTGTTTACTCTATTCTTTTTTGCCTCTTCTCAACCTCATTCAAATCTATTTTCATGTTCACTCACTTCACAATTATACTTGGAGACAAATTCATATCTTATCACAGTCTTTCGTCTAATTAGAATAGTCATTAGCTGTGTTCTCTCTCACATTATTAAAATAAATTGATAAACAAAGAGACAATATTAGGGTGTTCCGGATGGATTGATCGGGGGTCTTAGCTGGACTAATGAGACGAACGGAAGATGCGTATCATCGTGGCAATGACCAAATCCGTTTCTCCTATTACGACACACACCATTACGCTTCTGATGTATTAAACGTTCCATTTAACCGAAGTCTAAGCCTCAGTAAAGCTTATGCAACATGTTTGCCATTAAATCCCTACGGTATTACGTAAATGCGTCTGGTCCTAGGTGAAGATTTCTGGTCAGGCGGAGTTAAGTCGAATTACTGTTCTTGTACAGTCTTTCATTCACCGGGGACAGGTCACATCCCTCGAAACGACCGACTGGAACTGACAGCGAAGTTATTGGAATTTTTTTGTATTACACTTCACCGTGAATCGTATAATATTACATCAGATGACGTAAGATAATTTAGAAATGATGGCATAGCACATCCATTCATCTTAATATTAAATTAGTTTGTCAGAACGCGTGTGCACGATTTCGCAAAAACTATTGAACGGATGTTCCTGAAATTTTGCTCACATCTTTAGTACGCATCCAGGCCGGGCATCATTCTCTAAAATACTAAAATTCCAAAAATTACTATTTTTTTTGTGTTTCAGAAACAATTTCTGGGCAGAAAATCGAGGCGTGAGTTTGACGTGCCGCCATTCGGTTATTCTTCGATATCTTTCAACCAGAGTCGATGATGCCCTACCTCAAGTATTATATAATCGATCCTTCATGACATTTTTGTGTCATATGTTCCAGAATCGAGAAATCCTGCACACTGAAAACCCCTTTTTTCATGGAAGAGTTATGTGAGGTATCCTTGAAACAAGAAGAATACTCTATTTTGCCATAAAAAATTGTATGCATAGTTCAAAGTACGAATAATAAACGTTCCAAGTTTCATTTGAGCAGCTCTGCCAGTTTCCTTGAAAAAAAAAATCCCCCAAAATAGCTATTTCTCGGCAGTGTAAAAGTGAAAGGCCTATTGAGATAAAATAGCAAAAGGACAAGAAAAAGTAATTATTTATTATAAAAGCATTATTTGAACTTCTCCATTCAAAACGATAATTTCATGTCCACCAACCGAATATTTCAATCGATAGTTAAAGAATTTGTTATCTCTCTGAAATGTATTTTTACGGAATTTCTGTAGAACGTTTGTTAGCCATTTATGCGCGTCCATTGAACTCAAAGGATCATGGAATATCGGTAAATCAGTTTGAACGGACGCAAGAACGCAGACCGAACGTTTGCTATGCAACCCGATTCAAAATGCGTTCACCTCTCTTTAGGTATCGCACGATGAATTTCAAAATTAATTTCCCACCTTGAAAATTCAACTGTTTTTCGAGCGCCTGGGCGACTAGCGATGAGCGCTCGGACGAACGCAGCGAAAATAATTCCAGCAGCTTTATTAAAACGGTTTCGAATAATTCTCGTCGTGTGAACGGAGTAATTTCGCGAGCGTACATGGAAATTCCATGGTTTTTAATTAAACTATCCAGCGGACAGGAAGGGCTCGAGGCTGAACAGTATGGTCGATTTTTCAGCGACAGAGTAGTTTTTCGACGGTGAGACGAGTTAATGCAAGAAAGTCGTCGTGGCTTTCTCGAGGTACGCGGCCGACCTACAGGATAATCCTTGGATCAGTCCTATCGAAACGAAATCCCTTCTGAAGTATCGTCCTTTCTGCGCGAAAAAAAGGAGATCCGTTCGTTATAATTGCGACCAGGCTTGAACGTCTGAAAAGAATTCCTCGAGGAAAGGGAAATAACTTGATGAGTTTGAAGCTTTCGAAAATTCTCTTTTATAAAGGGTTACTTCGAAATGGAAGTCGATTGATCTACTGCGTGGAGTATATTGCACCGTGCTGGGTGCAGATACGATTTTTCTTTTCTGCTTTATCACATCACAATTTTGCAAAATGTCCAAACGTAGTTTCTTGATATTTGATGTTTAAGTTGTATTTGAAACATTTTCAGTAAAATTCTGTAGTATTACTTTGAAGCAGGATAATTGAGATGAACTATTAGAGATATAAAATCGAAAAATAAATCGGACAGAAGACAAAGCCATGACTATAAATTATTCTATTTGTTTTCAAATAATTATAAATTAAAGATTCTCATAATTCTATTAATTTTAATTTAAATTTAATAAATAAATTTTCCACCAATTTGTGTTATATCTTTTTTTCTCTATTTCGGTAAGTAATGTTCGCCTCTGCAGTTTCGCTTTTCTTTGACACTTTGTATTTATTAATTCAATCCGTTGATACTTTTATATCATTAGGCGTTGTTGATTGATGAATAACAGCTCTGTTTATAGTTTCTCATAGAAAGTAATCAAATAGTGTTCAACATGAAGATCTGCGAGGTCATTTTACAAAACCTTCACGAGCAATTTAACATTGTGGATACCGTTTATTAAAAAATACCCGGACCGGACGATCTGATTGAGAGGGAGAAGTATCGTGGTTGCACCGTAATCCTTAGTTGCTTATTTTGTGCACAATATGGTATGATTGAACTCGTTTCACAACGCTCCATCAATCTTCAAAAAATGTAGCACGAGTCGTTCAAAAGCAAATATAATCGACCATTATCTGACCTTAATCGCTTCTAACCCAGCGAACTTTCACCTCCATATTTTCACGGCCCCCATAAACTCCCTGCAAAACCTACTTTTCTTTTTATTCAATGTAATTTGTTGTACACAGGGTGATCCAACTAAAACAGGTTATCTGATTGTCTTCTCTAGTTTTGACAATACGAAACGTATTTCTTCCATAAGTTATGGGACACCTTGCCATTTCTAAATAAACCTGGATTACGATTTAGCAGAGTTGGTTACTTACTTCGATATGAACGGTTATGAAATGTTTTTTTAAAAACATTGATGTTTACACAACATATTTTTAATGATATGGTTAGTATTCTATTATAATTAATATAAAAAAAACTGAAATAATTATAGTACGGTTCAAGAGCAGTTTTTCAATGCGTTAAATTTGGGCGACATTTGTTTCGATTTTGTGATCTGTAGACACGTTTGCAGCGATTCTGGACAGAAATCCAAGAATGAACACCAAAAAAATTGAACGCGAGACTGCCAAGGCTATTTCGAGTTATCATCTCGAAACGGGGAGCATACATTAGTGAGCAAACTTTAAACTTGATTCACATAATTTTCAATATATTTTAACATTTAGAAATTGTATTCAGTGTAAATAATCTGTAAATTATCGTTTGATTCAATATAGTGGGTGTTTAATAATTTTAGTTTAAACGTAAAGCTGAAATTAATAAGTGTTCCATGACTTACGGACGGAGGTGTAATTTGATTGCTTTTAAAGAACGAATACACTGAAATATATACATATCGTTTTTTCTGCGTTTGTTAAACGACCTACACACAGTGAAACATGGTGTGATGCATGAATCTACTACTAACTAGGTTTCATGAAACTGCATCAGTTTCAGTTTGCTTCCATACAATCGGCAGAAACAAACTATAATTGGCATCGATGCCACGCTCTACGCGTTGAAACCTGAATCAGGATCCGACCCTGCTCACCAGCTGTTGATTCCTGCATCGATACTAGCCACTTCTGACTCCAACACGCCGATACTAGCCCACACACATTGCAACTTGCATCATGAAACCTAGAAGTCGATGCGTGCATCGCAACATGCTTCACCCAGTGTAGGCCGCTTTAAAATAATGGTAAGGACGGAATACGTAGACTAGCAGTTATCCGTGGCTGCAGTTGCTAACCTTTTTATACTACAGTGACAGGAGTAGAAAAGAGAACGGTTACAGTAAAATGTCGATTATCCAAACTAATAAGGAGACATACCCAATATGCGACTTTTCGGATAATCGGACTAGAAGAATCAAACTTGCGAATATGTTATAAAACGACTGGCAACAAAACAATTTTCAAATACGGGTGTTTCTTACGGGAAAAAGTACATGATAAACGAAATATAGGAAGTAAATTAATTGTTTTTATATATAATCGAATGTCGGATTTCTTCTAAACTAAATATTTGTGCTACATCCATTTCTTTTTGTGTTCTTGCCCGTCTTAATATAATATCCAATGAATTTTCAGCTTCACTGTGTAGCGGGATAGTACTTACATGATCTCGCCATGTGTCCATCTGTGTCATCATTTTTTTCAGCAAGGATGGCATAAACAATGTCATCGTCGTTCATAATGTTATATCGTGGATTATTCCAATCTATTTGCAATCATTCCTGAATATTCTCGTAATTACACTTTTAAAATCCACGTACAGTAGTGTCGTGTGAACCTTCTCTCATTCGCACTCAATGGAGAAGAAATAATATTCGGGATTTCCTGGAACTCTACTTCCCTTTATAGCTAGCCAGATATGGTCCCGAGCTACGGTCATCTAATGCGGCACTACTGTACGTATATACATTGCGTACCAAACTTTCCACTTCATCATGATCGGTTTCAAATGAAATGTATATGCACTGAACTCAAAAAAGACACTACAATCGGGTATTTGAAACAAGAAGGACATATTTTCTAAAATGTAACATTACATTATTAAATGTACATTATTACATAGTTTAGATACGTGACTCATTCTGTGTTATAAAAATAGGTCCTTCGGATAACTGATATTCGGATAATTGACGTTTCTGTTAAGCGACGTTCAGATAATCGACGTTCTACTGTACAGTTATTCTTCCGTTCATCTTCCATCAAATTTCAATATTATTCAACACCGTTGACTTATCACACGAAGACGTAATCGATTACGTACAAGTATGACGACCACTCATAAAATAAAAATTTTCAGACTGGACCATAAATGAGCCGGCTTGCGAGTTAAAACAGTACACCCTGCACATTTCTTCGTTATTTCTCAAACTAATCGCGTTACCGGCGAAGGAACATAAAAGTCTTAGTTCTGATTGGTCGAGATAACGATGGCAATTCGCTTGCTGGAAACGTCGCGGTCTTAAAAGCATCAAGGGTAGGTACACCGGATACTTCAGAGAATATTATAATATAATGAACACCGGGGGACTCGTGGCCCCGACCACGTCGATATTGACTTTTCTAATTAGACCCGGCCAGCCAAGCACTGGAACAAACTGCCTCGATCCTTAACCTTCGCACGATTCCCATCGATAAGTAAGAAGTCTTCAACGACTCTCACGAGAACGTTCCCTCGGGAACTTCCCTCCGAGCGATGGGAGCAAAGTTCTTCGTGTACATTCTGTGTAAGCGGCAGGTATTTCGATATTGGAATTGGGGAGAAGGAATCCCCATATTGCCCGAGAGTAGCTTGATTGCTGAAGCATTTATCCGGAAAACGAAAGGTTCCAATCGTGGCCTGATAATCCTCTCTCCGGATCATTTTAATTCCTTCGTTCTGGAAAATGTACAGTAGAAGCTCGATTATCCGAACGTGGGTCATGCGGAAATTGGCTGTCTCACTTCTGTTACGAAGTAATCAGTGAAAAAATCTGTACATAACATGTTTGTCTGCAACAGACAAGACAATAAACTATCAAGGAAGTAATACTGTAAATTTACTGGCCTGACATGAAGGTTTCTCTAAGTTATAAACTCATTTTTGTAATTAATCAGAATGTTTTGCTTGAGTTTCATGTTTTTGCTTCCGATCACAGCTATGCGTGTTCAAGCGCAGTCTATTATAACGTCAGGAAAGGAACTTTAAGAGAATAAAAATCTGACGAACGCACGAGAGTCATGTTAGCATCGTTGATTAAAAATGAGTCTGTTTCACACATCTGGATATATTAAATTGCATAAATATCCGCAATCTAGTAATAAGGAACAAATTTACTAAATACAGTGACTCACGAAAGTATTCGAACGCTTACATTTATAAATATTAATCAATGAAATGTGTATGTTAAACCGAACGGTTTAAAATAGTATGATGTCTATAGGAAGGGAGAAACTTTGAAAATATGTAAGTGAAATTTGGAAATAATTCAAAGACATACACAGTACTTACAGTGCGTTTATTTCACACACCCACCATTAGTGTGTTACAAAAGTATTTATCACATAAGTATATTATGTCCTTGAATTATTTTCAAATTTCACTAACATAATCTCAAAACTTCCCCTTTCTTATAGACATCATACTAGTTTAAACACTTCAATATAACTTACACATTTCATTGATTAAAATGTATAAATGTAAACGTACGAATACTTTCATGAGCCACTGTATACAGAGTATCCCAGCTTATCTACTACAAGCCCATACTTCTTAACTTATTGAAGATAGAAAAAATAATTTATATGGAAGTTGCATGGTATGAGGGGGCACATAGTTCGGCGAAGGCGAATTTGATGCAGCATAGACTAACAACTTACTTCAGACATACTACAGTAATAGTGAAAATCTAAATCAACGCAGTTTGCGTGTTCATAAACTGACGTAGCGATGTATAAACACTGCTTTCGAAAGTATCAGGAGAGCCGGAAAAAAGTCCAACTTAACGCTGAAACTATTAGCTAAATTACAAATTCTGTACAGTGGATCTGAATGCCCAAATCTGGAGGTGTAGATGGGTGAACGAAATAGTTGGGCATATCTAAAGTGATGCATATAGCAGTCAGGTTCAACAAATGAAGAGGATTTGGATTGTTGGAGTAGTTATTAATAATTTTAAAAAGAAAACGCAAATTGTTGACCAATCTTCTGTCCTCCAGAGTATGAATATTAAATCGGCACATAATATGGTCATAGTTGTGGTCTAAACGGTGTATGGGATGGCCAGATTTATAAACCAACAATCTTAGAAATTTTTGTTCGACTTTTTCTAATAGGTATTTATGCCTGGAAGGTCATGTTCGTTTTTTTTTTAATGGAACTATGTATTCTTGTTCAGATTATTTGATAGTTCTTTTCAAGACGAATTCATTGATCTTTAATTTATACACCCGACTTTATGTACGTCTTCTTAATCACTCTAAATTATTTCTCCGTATTTAACGAAAGAATCGTCAGTGCTAGTACAAACTTACGAGAAAACATCTTTTAACTGCTGTTCTATCGTACGATTTGAGTCATGAATACCTCCCCAATGTAACAGAACATCATAGAAAAATTCATCTTCAATCTTCACCATCCCTTATCAGAAGTGGTGAAATTCGAATCGACCACGGTGCGACCGTTGGCCGACTTCGACACGTTTGCCGTCGAAATACGACTCCAGGACGCTTCGTCGTCAATTCTCACGACCCGGGGACATTCATCGTCGTATCTGTCGCGAGTTTATCGGCGACAAAACGCGCGACGGCGCTCGTTAACGCCGTGAAATACGGTCGTCCATAACGAAGGGACTCTTTCGATAGCCTTGTCCTCGTCGCGCCGCGTTTTTTTTTCACTCGCCCCGCCGTCGTTTTCCACGCCGTACCCGTGTTATGGAGGTTTAAACGAGCGTTATAATGACCATTGGTCGACGTTGATTAAAAAACCTTCAACCGGCTGACGTGGGACCCGAGGACTAAATCGTTCGGCGCGTGCTTCATCGCTTCATCGTCGACCGGAAAGCCGATCGATATATGACCGCGGAACAGGCGATTTTTTCCCTCTTCAACGTTTTTTTTCTCCGTTTTTTTTGGCAGCTTTCGAACGGTCCGATCCCAAATGAACGCAGAGTCCCGGCTCGGCCCGGAGAATTTTCGTTCTTGCCGATTGCACTCGGCGCGAGACTTTTTTTATCGCGTATAATTGAACGGCGGGAATTAATTCGGACGGTCGTAAATGTTGTTCGGTTTTTATTGAATCGCGCGTTGCCGCGGTTGGGTTTAAAAGTGCGGATTAAACGACGTTCTCGAGCGCACGGATCGTCCGCTTTTTGATTTGCGCCGGGCTAATCTGTTTGTGCACGGTATTATGAAAAACACCGCGTAACTTTTCGTTCGGATAAATGTACTGCAAATATGCGAAACACCGATAGTTTTTGTGTATAATTTCAATTGTAGTAAATCCTATCAGAGGCTTTGTCTGACATATGTCATGGAAAGCAGTCGAAGCTTTATCCGGCGCAGTTGTTTTGTTTACGACGAAGTGCAGATTCGAGATCGGACTCGGTTTAACGCGTTGACTGCCGCATTGAAAACAGTCACCGCTAGTCAGACGCAATATAAATTTATTTTCCCTATATAAATCGCGAAGGACAAAACTGTATGAATATTCAGTATTGTACATACATGTGTACCTATATTAGTGTTGCAATGTTAAATTCTCTCGGAATATAATAGAAATGAATAATTATTTAACCCTAGTGCGTTTTTTCATTCGACTACTCTCAAGGTCTTTGAGTCAAAAATGCCCAGAATGTATGGAACTCATATTTTAAACTTTATAATATAATGAAAGGACTAAAGAAACAGAAATAACTAGTCGCGTGTATTGTAATGTCGTCGTTGGGACAGTTTTTGAAATCAGTGAAGACGCGATGGGTCAAAAAAGACCTGCAGACCGCACAAGGGTTAATTCAATCAGTGATGGTCACCGGAGCTGCGGCCTTCCCCTACTCTAAGTCCATACCCCTCGTAGAGACTGTGATCTGAGACGACGATGGTACCAGAGGGAATGAGGAGCGAACTGGAGGGAAATAAAAGTAGGGGTATGGACCTTGAGTGGGGGAAGGCCGCAGCTCCGCTGGCCATCATTGAATTAAATTATATTTGAAGCACCGATGTCCAGCGACCTCCATGACAGTCAACGTGTTGAAGAAAATTGCGTATATTTTTATAAACTGTTATGCAAGTTTAACCCTTACTTTAGATTTAGGCTAACAGATGATAGCAGTTTAAGTTGAAGTTGTCTTTGCGAAGTTATGATTAATTCTGACGTAAACGAAGACATGAATTTAAAGGAATGATGCTATTGCTTTTCGTGAATCGCAGAGGTGAGGAAATATAAGTTTCAGCTTGTTACTGTGAAAAAACAGATGGTGGTTTTTTTTAGAGAAAATTGGATTTTTACAGAGATGTTTTCTAAAAAATCATACACTATCGATGAGAGCTACACGGAGAGAAAAAGCGAAAGAAAACAGTGTATTACATTATCAGTATTGTGTGCTTGCGTTGTATTGATTGTTGCGTTGGGTGTGTTCTTTATACAAATAAATTGAGGGATTCATAATAAAAACACCTCTTATTAAAGTGGACGGTGACAACACAACTTCACAGCTATATTATTTAAATGAATACAGTTCTTCTGCGATATAATTACAGCTAACACCCACAGCAATTGTGTATTATGATGAATACTTCGTTAAACAACATTGAAATCTATTGAACAAAAATTAATCATGTTACAGTATTTTTTGGCTCCCCTGAAAAAAGACAAAAACTGACAGGAATTGTTCCTGTTATGAACCCTTCAGTTATTAACCTGTCAGCTGTGTATGACACGTATACTCGTCATAAAGAAATGGCAATTTTTTGTGTTATGACGAGTATACTCTTCATACGAAAAAAGTAATTACCAGTTGTTATTTTAATTAAAATTTTAATGAAAACTAAACATTCAGACATTTTAGAATATTCTGAGGCAAGAACAAAATAAGAAAAAAACAAAAAGAATTTCCCTGTATTTGATTTATCTTGTTTTTTTTTAATATTGAAAGTTTAAGTTTTGTGAATAATATCAATGAATTTGAGCAATAAATTATTCATTCTTCCAAAAAAACAACTGCCATTTCGTTATAATTTAATTCAATTTTACAGCGGCTGCAAATACTCCACCATGTGTTTATGGCTATACTCCTCATCTCTTCTTTTTTGTGACACAACGTAGGTACACACTTTTAAAATAGGGCTACACAGCTAACAGGTTAAATTAATTTTAAAAACGTATTTCTTCACCCTACCGGTGAAATATCCAACACTGATAGATATTCTTCGTGATTGCAAATTTGTGCAGTTTGCTACATATTCCGCTCTCTGAACACGCAGTAGGCAACGCTCATTACGTAACAACTTAATAGATTAAAAAGCCGAACAATGAGAGTCCCGTTTCCCGTATTCATACGCGGGATCCCGTCACTAGTAGCCTCCCTTTTTAATAACATTACCGGACCGGATACCGTCTGTTGTTCCCTTTAATCTCGTCCGCCGCTTCCGCAAAAAGGGGCTAAATCTTCGGGTGGAGGGATAGTATCGTCGCAATAGCGGTGTCGGTGGTTGCGGGCAGAAATAGGGGGCGGATTTTAAGCCAGCAGGATAATCCGAGGTTTAAAGCGTTCGAGCAATAGCGCTGATACCGGCGTCGTCGGTCCGAGCGAGCATTTCGCTGCTCGTCCGTTCGTCCCCGTATTCAACGCTGTCGTTTCCAACGCACCACCCTCTTTTTCCACCCCCAAGCCGCAGCGGTTCGCTGCGAGGAACAGAGGTCGGAGAACGGCATGATGGACGACACCGCTAACTGTCGCGCAGGGGAACCGAAAGTCTGGCAAGTAGACCGATCGCCGGACGTATCGTACGAGCCAGGCGTTCCGCTGTTTTTCATTCTACGATTTATTTACGGCCGTCCTCGTGCACGATACGATCGTCGCGACTCACGAGAAATTCGCGGTGGACTGATTGAGATTCGCTGCGGGTGGGACAGATGATGTTTGCGTTCGACTTCAGGGGATTTTATTGCCGCAGAGTATGTTTTCGGGATTTTCACACGTCGAGTGCTGCAGTGGAATATCCAACAACATGGCAGACACGTGAAAATAGTATTTTTTGTGTACAGCTGTGTCGCATTAGCTGACCGTGGCTCGGAGAATATCTAGCCAGCTACCAAGGAAGGTAGAATTCTAGGGAATCCCGAGTATGTGTCTGCTTTATCAATACGAAATATCGAGATCCTAAAGACGGTAGAACGTTAAAATAAGTAGGGGTATCCAGCAACTAGTCAGTCACGCGCATACAACATCTTTTTTGTGTGCAGCAGTGTCGCATTAGCTGACCGTGGTTCGAACAATATCTGGTCACCTGTCAAGGGAGATACAATTCTAGGGAATTCCGAATAACTTTCTTCTTTATTGATACGAAATATCGAGATCCTAAAGTCGGTAGAACGTTAGAACAAATATGTTTGGATATCGGAACAAGCGAAATGGCAGAAATATTAGGAGATAAGGACTTCGACCCGTTTGAGAATTAAAGACAATCTCGATTACGTTTGTTATTTCATGTACACAACGCCGGAGGCTCGGTCCGCTAAGCCAGTTCCAGGAACTGGTGGAAATAGCGACGGTCAACTAGTAAGGCAAAATCCTGGTCAGCTAATGCGACAGTACTGTATATTGAAAGGCCGGCTTAGTAGATGTGAAATGTTCATCATAGTCTGATAACATAAAAGTGCTACTGACAATGAATTGTACTTGTGACACATCAATTGTCACAAAATTTGTCAATCAAAATCGAATTTCGGTACTTCTGCTTTGCAAATTTAAATTAGAAGATTGTGCTACAGAGACCAGCCGTAACATTGGCAGTACAACGGGTGAAGTACAGCTAATGAGTGAAGACTGCGATGTTCTTTATAAAAAAATGTTGTTAGATGGTTGATATCCTAAAGTAAGTTATAAGACCCAACTCACAGAAGCTACAGATATTGAGTAGTTAAAAGCGTCTAATGGAGCATGATATAATACAAACTATACGAGAAATAGTACATAAACTCGACGTGCATCATTCAATACTTTCTGGATATTGTCTGTCCACGTAGAAGCACTGAATCGATCGAAACCTTGTATAACAAAAAACTTCGTTCTATGTTTACGATTCAATTATGTACGAGGAATTTTCCCATGATAGTTGTATCATCATTGCAGCCGCATCCTGTAAATTTTAATCTGGGAAATCAGTTCATATGTTACAACCTAATAGTGTAGGATATGTAAGTATCTTAATTGGGTGCAACTGAGCATGGTGAAGGTGAGATGGCGCGAAGAATGTTTGGAACAGTATAAACAGGGTGACTGTGAAATGCGACGTAGTTCTATCTGAAGTGTGAATAAAGTGTTTAGAATTGACCGATGAGGACCGAGTGACTTTCAGAAATGGACGCAAGGCTTAGGGTAAAGCAGAGACACGTCGATTCAGAGTGCAAAGATACACTGTGAGGGAGAATGGAAAGAGAGTTAGTTGGTTAGGAGTTGATAACATATATAGTTGGTTAAGAGTTGATAACGAGTCAGAGTTCAGAGTTCACAGTTCAGAGTCAGAGGAGTTCACAGTACAGTCAGAGTAGGTCAGAGTATACAGTCAAAGTAAGAGTCGAATATAGACTGCAGTTATTTAGTCTAATTATTGTTATAATTAATACACGTACAATCAAAACTAAAGTATCATTAATCAACCACCCTTTCCTCTATACTCCCGATCTGTTTTCCACACAACAATACACATCCCCTTACTTCCGGGTTTGCAACAAATAAATCCTCCAACAGAAACAAAATTAATAACCATGAAAGTTACTGTAGATAGCCAAGAGGCCTTGCTACCCTCGAATTCCTTCCGCTCCGTGCTCCTCGAGGCTCAAACACCATTGAAACTCACCCAGCAGACTACGAAAGAAGTTATGCCTGATGCTCGAGCACGCAGAATAAATCGCATGGACGTGGCCGTAAGTTCGCATCGACGCATCTCTTTGCTGACTGGTCCCAACAAAAGATCACGCTGCGAGCAGTTTCCCCTAGGGGCGTACGTTCCACGGGGGAAAACGCGACGTTGTCTCGAACCTAGGGGGTCGTTTGCGATTTCCGCCCACCCGTGAGAAGCGCGAGGGATCAGGATCGACCGTTAGAAGCGGAAAAAAAACACGATCGTAGCCTCGAGCTGCGAGAAACGAACGGAAAGGGGAAGCAGAGCGATGGGAGAAGAGGCGACGGCGAAGAAAAATTCCGTGAGGGACGCGGCTTCGCGATGGTTATCGTCCAGGTAGCCTCGTAAAAAACACGCGCATTGGGAGTGAAGCGATTGGACGACGGGGCCGTCAGGGATGAACGAGGCCGAACGAATCCGGTTATCGGTTATCCATAAATCGAAACTGAACGAGCTGACCGTGGTAGATTGGTCATCATAATCCGAACGGACGAGCATCGGTGATCGAGGTCGAACGCAGTCCGGCTCTCGTGGCTTCGGCCGGGAATAAAGAAAAAAAGACGCTGGTTCCGTGATGACATATGAAAAAAAATTCACGCGACTGTATACCCACGGACCACGATACCGAATTAACGACACACTTCTTTTTTTGCGACGTTCCCCTCTGATTGACTCGTACTCCTGTTGTCCTTCGGATGAATCTTCTGAAAAATGGAGGACAGGTCGTTTCTGAGAGTAGACTATATAGAGAATGTTATGTATAAATCCTCTAAAATGGTTTTCGTCTGTTTGAAGAAGATTTTAGGACATTCCATTTCTCGGTGAAATTGTCATACACTATCGACCAAAATTATTTGAACGATACTAAGGTTGTGTCTAATTCAAGGGCAAATACATATATAGGGTATCCAGGTAGTTACTAACTACCGTTTTTCTCGTAAATAGTGAATACGTATATGGAAGAAATTAAAGAGGAAGAGGTTATACTGTTCTTTATAACCAACATAAAGTGTATGTAAATTTTTTATTTTTGCAATATTTTTCGAAATACGATGGTGCCCGTCAGTTTTTTTAAATGGAATGCTACAACTTTTTTTATATCTTATCGTTTAGTTCAATTAGCATATTCACTTCCACAGCGGGAATAGCTATTTCTGGTCAGATACATTATATTTTGACATTGTGATTATAAACCATGCAGCAAAAAAATGTGTTAACAATTCGACCGTCTAACATGTAATGTATACTATCATTGTAATATTAATGTATTAATGTTGTTCATGATTTAATAAGAATAAAGACACACTAACCAATGACACTTGATCAGTTCAAGTGGTATATTGAGTTCCATAGTGAAAACAATCGTATTTAGTCAAACGCATCATATTTCATCGTCTGTAATGTAAATCGTGAAACTACACAATTTTTAATCATTCCATCGCATGACGTATTACACATATATATTCCAATTATTATGCTCACAATTTTCAGAATTTTATAAGCTGAATAATTATTTAATTGAATCTAGTCAGTTCTGCCTATTACCAGTAACCCTCACTGTATTCAACGCCTTTCAACGTACAAAAAGTAGATACACTTCACTATCAGAACATCAGCAGATTCCTGATAAACCTAACTGCAATACCGATGAAACTACGACACATCTGAAACAACTGTGAGAAACCATGAGAAACAATTGTGGAAGGACTAAAAATTGAATTCCCTCTTGGCTTTTCAAAGGGTGTCGAGCGATTCAGTTCACGATCCGCGATATTTATCGAGCTAAATCGAATAACTGTCGTGTTTTCCATTGTCCTTGCTCTCACGACGTTCCCCTTTCGCAATGTTTCAATCTTCCGCCCGCGGGGCGGTATTTGTTCGAAGTTTAATCGAGTTCATCCGGAATTCCAGGGAAACGCGGACCTAGGTTATGGTCTTCGTTGGGAACAACCCTCGTTCTTTTCGCGGGGTAAGTCGGTTCTCCTGGTTCTCAACTAGTTTAGTCGTCGTTCGCTGGAAAACAGGGCATTGAGGTCGGACGATGGCCTCGAAAGTACGGGTTCCATACGAATTTCCCTCCCCCTCTGCCTGTGAACAGGCCTCGTAGGCCATATTTCCTCTGGCTCTGTCCCTCTCCCGTTGTCTCCGTGCAGCTCCGATCCCTCCCTCATTTCCCGGTTGGCTGCTACTGTCGGGTTTCCAGCCCTTCGCTTGTTAAATCATTTGTTCTCCAACGCAGCCCGGACCAGACAGATATTCGGTGAACGTTCCGATGCCTGGAATCGATTTCATCACCCTCTTCGTCCTTTCGTCTCGATGAACCGTCGATTGCCGATTGGCTCCCACAGTTGCATGATTTTGGTACCGTGAAAACTCAAGGAGAAGATTTCCAATGCTTGTGTTTTTAAATTATGTGGTAACGTTACGTGGATAGTTTAGGCACATCGCATGTCAGAGTAATTTCGTGTGATTAGTTCGTTTTATTGAAACAGAACTGTGGTTTGGAACTAGTCGAGGTAGTCCGGTTACCTGCTTGATATTAGAGTTGAACCGATTTGGGATTAAAATTGGCGTTTTTTGGTATTCCAAATTTTGTTGATGTTGATATTTCGATTTGGTAGGGACTATGTTGCGTAGGTAATTTTTCTTATGTACATCGCCCGTTAAACTAATTCTGTGCGACTAGTGAACTTTATCGAAACAGAACTATGATTGATAGAAAGTAACTGCGGTCTGGATCTAGTGAAGATAGTCTGGGTAGCTGCTTGAGATCTGTCCAGTCGAACTGGTTTCGGATTCAAGATTAATGTTTTTCAGGATTCTCAATCTTGTCGCTGCTGAGATTTCGATGTGGTAGAGACTACATTGTGTGGGTAATTTTTCTTACGCATATCACGCTCTAAATTAATTTTGTGTGACTAATTAACTGCATTGAAACAAAACTATAGTAGACAAAAGGTAATTTAGCTTGCAGTTAGTGAAGATAGCGTAGATAGCTGCTTGCTATCCGTCGAATTGAACTGATTTCGAATTCAAGGCTGACGTATTTCAGATTTCTGAATTTCGTGGATGCTAAAATTTTGATGTAATAAGGACTATGTTACGTTATAGACTGACAAGTCGGAGCAGTTAGCATGAGATTGGTCACAAAAGAAAATTAGTGTTTCTGATTAACCACCTACAAGAGTACAGAAATCTACGAGGACTGACGACCTTCCACCCTCAAGCACTGCATCAAGAAAAAAGGATAAGGTCGGTTGGGTAACATATCGTCCACACTGTGATTAATTTTTTGAAAAATTTTATGACTATTAGGGAACTCATGAGCTTATCACACCAAAGATTCCAAATAAAGCTACAAATTTTTTGGACGAATATTTCCCTGAATGTTATGCATTTTTAGCAGTTGTGTAATTATTTAAGGGGCCTAAATATGGTGCTCATCTCATAGACTTACAAATTCTGGTATTTGTGTCGTAACAAGTAATGAGATTGAATTTTTATCTTTAGACATAGAAACAGTCAAGAGTTTTGGTGAGTCTCATCTGGTAGACTGATCTTCCACTGACCCTTAACCTCTTCTTTCTTTCTGTACCACTTATGTAAAGTTTTGTACTACAGCACATTCGAATCTCAGAGGATTGTTAAAAGCGAATTGTTACGTGTTAATAGAGGCTCTTCATTTATTAGCTTATTCTAGAATTTGAATAGTGAACTTTATCCGACAAAGTCGTTAGATAAATAGTAAGACAGGGGATCGATACAAGTTTCAAATTATAGGGGTACACATTCTCTCATGAAAATGTGTGGACAAGTTTTAGTACTACAAAGAAATTGAATATAGTTTAATCCTCAATTCTAAAAATGTTCCAATGAAGTAAAATTTGTATATACTTTATTTTACACTTTACATTTTGTCCAACTGGACATTTGGTCAATTTTTGTAGCATTCATCTTAAATATCACGCGGATGACTATCTCCAGCGAGATGTCATCTTGCAATCAGGTTATTGTGATATGGTTAAGTCAATGGGATGTTTCCTTTTTAGTCTTCTTTTTATGTGGGTTTCGTACGCTTCTGCAGCTAGCTGGTTTGAGTGAGTTATAAGTTTTCTTCTATATTTTCTCCATATCTGATGAAGTGAAATTGTAAAATTGTAAAATTGTAATTAAACGAAAAAATTCGATTCAACTCAATTCTAAATTCACACGGAACAGGTGGCCGCGTCTCGTATTTATCAATAAGAATCATAGTAATAACTGTCTTATCATTCAAACAGTCCTTTTTAACATAGACGGGGCGTCCCAGTCAATATACTGGCTGTCAGCAGTACGATACAGCCCACCTTGCCAGAGTGTCGTGGGAATTAAACCGTAAAAGAGTCCCCTTCGTGAATAATACTATAACTATTGTAATGTAAAAGCATAAAACGTTTCTGTAGTCCTACTGCTGTGAAAACTATTTAACATGAATCCAAAGGCTTTAATCGCCCTCGTCTGATTTTTATTCGCGATAGTTGAAAATAATTGCGCATAGACACGGGGAATTTGAAATAATTCACGTAACGCGAGGATAAACGGGCCGCGGCGGCAGGGAAAAGAATTTCCCGAGATAATGGTCGGCCGCTGGCACAGGCGGTTGAAAAGTTTTATTTTTTCGCGGCGGCACTGGTTAAGCGAATTAGGAACTTCTAGGTCCAATAAAATTTTTTCGCCGAGCGTCGCGGCCAAGTGCAATTCACGGGAACTTTTCTGTGACTAAGTGCCGGCCGTAAAAAATTTACAGTGCACCTCGGCGCCGCTGGAACTCGGGGAAATTCTGGAATTACGACGTTCAAACGGAAGAAACGTTTGACGATATACCGGGTGGCTTGGAAACCAAGTGCAAATAAAAGGAAGAGGATGTCTCGTTATACGACAAAAATATAAAACGAAACTGCGGTGTTCCATTTTTAATGCTGCATTAACGAGAAAGAGAAACATTTTGCAGGGAAAAAACGGCGGTGTAGTATTGTAATATTTCTTTAAGTGGATGTGCAACAGATAATTTATTTATCAATCGAATATAAGTGTTGATTTACTTTACTGCGACTTTAAACTGAACACTTTGATTACCACACCACATTAACTGAAAATTACAAGCATTCTTCATTTTTGTATAAAATTAATCGATTCTAGAATAATATGTTTTCTGATCAATAATATTAATAACTTTCAGAATGGTTCTATTAGTTCCGTTAGACCTGCTTAACCCTTAAAAGTTATCATAAAAACATCACGTTAACCTTAAACGATGTCAGGGATGAAATTTCACACATGATAGCCTTTAAGGGTTAAATATGTTTGTTGATGTTATGCACGATCGAATAAGTAATGATTGAATCGAAGTGTCATTCATATAGATGTACAGTTATATTAATATTCGGACACAGCTCCACAATGTTCAAAACAAATTATTTTTAACATGCCGAAACGTTTAAATGACGTCAATAAACAAAAGGGGTACGCTACAAAGTATTGAAATGACACTTTTTCGGAAGTTTTACAGATAAAATGTTTCTTTTCATAAAGTGTCCGAATACTAGTGTGGCGTGAAAATGGGACAACTTTTTCTTTAAAATCTATTGTACAATTAACTGTTCTTATTAGGAAGAAATTTTGTTACGTATTTTCAAGCTACAATAAATGGTTCTTATTTTCGTAGAATAAGCAACACGATATTTAAGTCACCCTCTTTTATACAAAGTAACAAATACAGAGATAGTGCTGCGTCCGAATATTAATAACTTTATGTGTGACATAGCAGTCACAGTGTTCAATAACGCGCAACCATTTGTTATGAATTGCATCGTTCACAGGTGCCAACTTTAATTTTTGTAAATAACAGTCAAATCTTGTAAAATTAATTTTAAATAAAATTAACGTTGCGACACTACCATTATGTATTATGAATTATTTTGGAATGTTTAACTCTTCACACTAGGGTAGAGTTTTGTAGTGAAAGTACTGTCAACTGAAACCAATTTTTTGGGAAAGGGCTTTTTACATAGTGCGTACAGGGACAAAAAGTGGCCAGATTTTTAAAGTGGAAATTTAGTTTACAATTTGATTTACATATTACTACTAAAATAACAAAATTTTACTATTTATATTTCCTTACTCTACGATATTTAAAAAAATAACAAAATAACATGGTAACTGCAGCTGTCCAAGTGCTGACATGTTGGTCCAAGTTGTTCCTTTTCAACTGTAATGGATGTACAACTTAAAAGATTTTTGTTGTAATACATTTCTTTATTTGATTTGCTGAACAAAGGTGTGTTTTAGCTTTATATACCTTGATATTCTTTTACTATAAATATTTGGACAGAAATGTGACATATTTTCCTCTCAGTCCTTCGGAATTAGCAGAGTTTCCCCTCTAATATTCTATACGAACCGACCTATTTTGCATTGGAGTCTATTTAACCCTAATCTTCCGTAAAGATGGATCCGAGTACTCTAATGGAACTCGTATCAGAGAGAGTACAGTTTTACCAAATTTAAAATCTCATTTTCAAATTACGCCTGACAATAAATCTCGACATAACCACCGCCTTATTATCTATCACCGTTGTTTACTACACAACACAAGGATCAACCAAAACATTGCATCATTCGCTTCCACCTACTTCATCAAACTTAGCTACCAACAAATCATCCACAAAAGTCCAACCTCCACGCATTATTGCATCGGTAGAAAATAGAAAATTAAACGAAAAGGGAACAATCCTCAAGAGTGTCGTAGACCTAAGCAGCGACCAGGGTATCCCGACAAACATTCCCCATAGGCAGACCCTCGTCTTGCAGTAACTGGTAACAGAGAAAGCCGACAGAAAAGCCGGATATATTGTGCCTTGGTCCACAATGCGGTTCACCGAGATCGTCGCCGCGATATATAACATATCCAAAAGCTCTCTCTTTCTCTCTCCCCCCTTTCTCATACAAACATGTACACACTGGGTGCGCGTGCTACCGATGAAATTAAAATGTAATTCCGCACTCTGCACAGCACCCTCGTAATCTCCGCGAACCTCCCCGACTGTCGCACCGGCGAATACGTACATCACCGTCGGGGTTGGAGGGGTTTCCCATGGCGCGAAGGGTGCGAGACGCATCCCAAGGGGTGGCCGCACGGGGTGGGTTTGCGGGTTCGTGGGTGGTCGCGGAGGTCGTGTTACGAGCTTAGCCGTGTCGGCCGGCTTATTTGCATATTTTAATCTAACGACAAAAAGTCGCGCGTCGCTAGTTTTCCCATTAGCCTGTAGCTACTCGAAAGTTGCCTTTGTACGCGAATGCGTGGCCTCAACAATACTGAAGGGTTTTGGGTGTCGGGAGAGAATATGCTCGTTGGTTGTACGATTTCCGCGACCGTCGTGTCCCATGGACTTCCGGAACGATTTTGATGCTTGCTGATGAGCGGTGTTTGCAATGCTTTGGGATTTATCAACCCTTGTGACGAGATCTAATTTTTTGTATCTGGTGGATGATCGTATAATGGATGTTGTGTGTTGGTGTCTGTCAGTCGTGGGTTATTTCATGATTTTGTTGGACATATTGTAGAGTGTTGTAGGAGATGTTTATGAAGATTAAATATACAGTTTATCAACTCATTGAGCGCTACAGTGAAACCAGCCATATCTAGCCAGACACATTATAATTTACTATTTTTTATATAAATCGTAAAGAAACAGAAGGTTTGAGTACTCAATAGTGTTCTCCTGTTGCTACATTATTGTTTTGGTATAAACTTTGCTCAGAATTTTGGGACAATGAATCATTTTTTCATTAAATTAAATTTAACGTGGTAGTTGTTCGACCATTATCGTAGTGTTCTGTTCACTAAATTTTGATCTTATGGATATAAATATTTCCCATAAAAATTTGCCATTTGCTCTGCCTTTCATTGGACAATTCAAAATAAAGTATACCTGTTATATTTCAACGCATTCAGAGGGAAACCTCTATTGAATGCACCTTGATAATGCATTCACATTTATTGAAAGTGTTATACGTAAAAGAAAAAACAGCACTATTTATGGAATAACCTCATATTTTCCCAGTCAAAATTGATCGTCACGTGTTTAAACAATCATTCCTAATCTCATTGTCGTTTTCAGAACCAAATTTGATTTGTACCGGTGTACTAACGCAACTTCCGCCCATTCATCCTGCAATCGTGAACAACAGAGGTGGAGATTGAAGTTAAATTCGACAAACGGAAAATGCAATTGAGTTCTCAAACAGAGCTAATTCAAACATAACAAAGAACTATTTTGTACAGCAGCGAGAACGTATCTAACGTACCGACAGATTCAACAGACTCTATACTACTCATTGTCAGCGCAAACAACTTAAATTACAGTAAACATCTGTAACTATTCAGTCTCGATCTACAGTAACCTACACAATAAATCCAGGACCTTTTACAACTTTCACAAAGTGAAGTTGCAGCGAAGTTTTCTTCGATTCACCGACAAACGCTAAATATTTGCGACAAGAGTCGATTTGCGGGGCAAAAAACGGGGGAGTAGATTAGGATCCCGTGCAATGAGGGGGTTGCGTACATTTTTAACGGCACGTACGAAACTATGCTCGTAAATATGTGAAAGGACGGAGCGGAAAGGTGGTTTGTCGTACAACGGGCTACAACTTCCTAGCAGGAAAGCCGTCGAATCTAAATCCATTTTCCGGCACGGTCGACAAATTTCCGGCGATCGGGCGCCATTAATTGCTCGAATATATCACCGGGACCGAGACCGCCAGCATGCTACTAGGCGAACATAATTTACGGAAATAACGCGGACTTCTCTGTATGAGCATCGTCTCTCTACTGGCGGACACTGTTCTTTCGGATCTCCCGCATAATGCACGGACAAATCTTCAGATTTATACTGATATTTCGTGCAATTTTGGACGAGCGCGCTTCAGACAATCCGCTAGAGTCAACGAATAATATCTATGGTCACCGGTGTCCGGCACCTTAAATTTAATTTAATTCAATAATTATTAATTTTTATACAATTCTGAACAAACTTCATACTGGAACAATAATATAGGAACCGAAGAACACGACTGAGTACTCAAATCTTCTTTTTCTTTATGATTTATATAAAGAATAGTATAGTATATCGTGTCTGACTATATATTGCTGTTTTCACTGTGGTACATGGCGTGTTAACATGCTGATTCCCCCAGTGAAAAACATCGTGTTTGGTCAGACATACACTACCGCTCACACATATTTTCCTGCTCACTCTTACAGCGAATATGGTGAAAGCAACATGTATGTATGCAACATTTATTAGCTATATCAATTAAATATTACAAAAGCAGTTAAAAAGAGATCTGTCTTTCTGTAAAAAATCCAAACAATTGTCGTAATGATACAGCGACATGTATATACATACATATGTGGGCAAATACTTTTGAGCAGCAGTGTATTATAAAATACTTTTTTAAACACAATGTCTTGGGAATAAAAATGTTGAACTTTCCAACGTACTTGTCAGTATTACTATTTTAATATCGACTTTGATCGGAATTCGATGAAAATAAATAATTATTTAATTATTATAAGTTCGTATAACCCGACGTCACTTCTAACATGTTAATAATTAAAAGACATATATTTTCATATAAGATTTCCTAAAAAAGAAGTGCAACTTAAAATAAAAGTTGTGATAATTGTTTGAGGCTGTAGACTGCGATTACACGCAACGTGACCACTATTACCCACCAGTGTGAATAATTTCGATCATAAACATTTCTTGTTTAATCGCTAGTTTAATCCCAAAAATTAATATCAAAATGATTATTTTGTTATCAAGTTAATAGTTTAACAATTTATGTTTGTAAGCAGTAACTTGCAATGTATATTTGTCCTCATACTTTGGTTTCATTATAATTATTACTTAGGTGACCACCATTACCCGCTTTTACCCCATTATAATTCGAAAGAGGGTGATCCTGTCTGAAAAAAACTTGAAACTATAGAATAATCGTTTTTCTTAGGAGCCTTCGTCTTCAACATCACAGAATTCAACAATTTACTATATAATAAAGTTACGACAAAACAAGAAGTTTGTTATAATTTTTCATTATTAATACTGCATTTATTGGATGTTGTGAAATGTATATAAATATAATTTCCTCATAGACTGTTCTATTTTTTGACATGCAACTGGCAGTACTTCAATATTATTTTTCTCAAAGGTGTACCTGCTCATGCACAAAATTTATTCTGAAATTTCAACTCACTTGTTCATCATGCATATAATATAAAATAGCAGTACAGTCTTTCATATAGATTTTGAAACAGTAGTACAATATCTTTCCTTAACCCTCTTAGTATCCCAGAGCCGATATATCGGTTCCGCCTTTTTCCCGAGAAATACCATGAGCCGATATTTCGGCTTTTCACTTTTCTCAAATTTTTTTTCACCATTGACTACAAGCCTTAATTTATGGAAATAATTTTGTTCTTTTCCTTATATAAAACTACATACAGTTTACAATAAAATACAAGAAAAGCAAGAAGTTATCTTTGTTTTTAAGAAAAATATGTTAATTTTAATAAATGTCTTCAAAAATGCATATTTCCCAAGGTGTTTCTGGTCGGTGCATGAAAACTTGTAAGGTACTAAAAAGGTTAAAACCACGGAATTTATAAATATATTCCACAGAACTTTCAAAAATTTCAATTCGCTAACGCATCGAACATTTAACACCAATCGCCCAGAACCAGAAAGCTCGCACAGAAAAAAAGCTGAACACGCGCTTCAAATTTATTTCCGTCGGTCGTGGTAGAAATTCAACCGCGTCGTTACATCGCGTGAGACCGCTAATATCGCGAAAAAAAGAGGAGGCGACGTGAACGCACGTGAAATTTTTCAGCGAGCGACTTAACGCGGAATGGCGCGGACGAATTATGCGACGCGTAACGCGGAATTTAAAGCAGACGGAAGAAAGAAGAAGGCGGCGCGGGGCGGTCGTTTGCGCGATTAAAATTATAATTTAATCTAATGGAATCACATGCGCGACCTATTTATGACCGCCCCCGCCCCAGCCCCCATGAGCACTGGCTATGATTAGACCGTAACCATAAAATTCTGACCACGCCGGGGCTTCGGTACAATTCAACGTCTCCGCGCTCACTTCGCGTGTATAAATAATTCATGCATCCCCCTGTGTCCGGAGGATAATATTTTTTGAGTTTTCCACGCGGAAACGGCGCGTCGGCGGGAACAGGAAGATTTGTCGAGACGATTTCTAAATAAAAATCAGCCCTGCCGGATCGGCTGTGTTTGCGCAAGCTAGAGGGGCGCCTGAGTATTTGGAATTTCTGAATTGAAGGGAAAATCGATTTGGCTGCCGAATCGATAGATGCTTGCGATGCTGTATTAGATATTCTCAATCACTTGAATAAACAGCAATGGTTATTTGTTGTAATAATTATTGTAAGTTACAGAATATGACAGTGTAAAAGATAACGCTTTCAAAGTTGTTATTCTGTTATGATATTCCATAAATTATGTCGTATTTAAATGTGGCTCTATGAGTAAATAAAATTATATTGCAGTCACTTTCATTAAAGGAGATTGTATTATTTGAACATGTTCTTTGATTCTATATTTGAATAAATTTTATTCTTTTAAGGCTAAAACGTTTTAATCTAATACATTTTGAGTTGATTTCTGCCGATAGATATCATTAACCTTATTTTACATAAAAATTGGCCGGTCTACCTACACATGCAGGATGTTCGCTTTTAATCTATTATTGTAAATATTTCAAAAAGTATGCTGGGTAGAAGAGAATGCTTTTTAGAGGTTACAGGAAATCTAGGGGGACATCATAAGATGCAGGTAGGATGTTGCTAGGTGGAGGTGTTAACCCTTGAGTGGATTATTGGAGCCCTAGCGGCCCTGTGCAACTTCAAACTAATAATTGTTTAATTTTTACCGCATAGACAAAACAGAAATCAATTTTCCTTACAGCATTAAGAGCATAATGAGATAATAGAGGATTACATAAAACTTTAAATAATTATATCAACACATGTTAAACAATTATTAGGGAGGAAGGACACATACGTTTTTTAAATCATATATAATTTCTAATGCAATAATCGATGCAGCATGTTATTGCCAATAAAAGAAGCACTAACTTATTTATGTAAGAAAAAACAGTAGTTTCGGAAATATTTTAATATCAATATTGCGAAATGGTACTAGTACGCATACTTATACCTACGTTTCTAACCTCGCACAGACAAACTCTTCAAAGTTTATATCGCCTCGTGTCGTTTCAAAATACAATATTGAAATTAAAATATCTCGTAAAGTAATGGTTTTTTGACACAAATACATTAACGCTTTCTTATAGAGAATACTATGCTGCATCCATTAATGTATTACAAATAATATGATATCATCTAATACGTTAACTGCCGCGGTGGTCACTTGTGACTGGCACCTCAAATTTTATTTCATCAAATAACTAATAATTGTTATACAATTTTAAGATAATATTAATATTGCAATAATAATATAAAGTGAAATCTATTCGTTCAAAGAGTAAAATAATCTTTGCTTTCAAGATTTATATTTAACCCAGGACAATTGTGTTGTGTCTGACTAGGTATGACACTTGCCACTGGGGCACACAACGTGTTGTATGACTTTTGCACTCCTCCACCTAGCAACATCCTAATTACATGTTACGATGACACCCTCGATCTCCTTTAACACCCTAAAGACATTTTCTTCTACTCAACGTACTTTTCGAAATATTTCCAATAATAGATTAAAATCAGACAACCTGTACATGTGTCAGTAAGTACGTATAACACGATTCGAGAATATAGTAATCATGTTGCATAAACCTTATTGCGGTATTTTTCTATCAAAATTCAATAACGAACGAAAGTGTTTGCTACACGCCTTTACCATTATGATTCCATTTTTTTGTGTTAGAATAATTAAAAATAGTGCATATTCCACATTCCACTACCCTGTACATGTAGTAGCAAATATAACACGATTCGAGAATGCAATAATCATGATACATAAACCGTATCACGATATTTTTCTATCAAAATTCAATAATGAACGAAACTGTTACTTACACGCCTTTACTATCATGGTTCAATTTCTTTGTGTTACAATAATTCTGTTCAGGATGAATAATACAAAGTGCTCTAAGCGTTATTTCTCTTGTATCTATATTATATTATTCGAATTAGATCGCTTTTTAGTTCCATTGTTTCAGATATGTTTCTGTTTCTTCTACGCGCGTCCGTATTCGCACTACATACTCTCTGATCTTCCTCTCTCGCGACGTGCCCTTTACATTTATATTCTATTGTTTCGCTTTCATTTATTTTGTTACTATGCCTCTGATATTCAAAAAATTGAAAACAAAGTACATCTTCCACGTTCCGCAGCATGCACGAAACGAGCAATTTTCAACAGTCCAGAAAAATTTCAGCAGTTTTCTACATTTCGAGAGCTCGATCATACCTTCCAATATAGCGTGAATATCACGACGCGGCTGGGATCGGACGTCGTGGCGGCGGCGGCGGTGGATAATAGTGACGACAATAACAATAACAATAATCGATAATCCGTAATCCGGCTGATATCGTAAAGGGCGGCAATCCCGGCGGAAATGGAGGAAACGGCGCACCGAGAACGCGGAAAGAACCGGGGAAAATCGAAACGACCGCGCTGTAACGCGTTTTCCGCTAACTTGCTCGCTCGTTTTCCACGGTACACGTGTACTCTCGTTCTCTCGCTTAGAGATCGACCGCGTGAAATTATCTCGTTTTCCCCCGTGCAACGATACTGCAATCATTATATCGCGATCGATATCGTCTTACGAAGGAACTTTTCGCTGAACGAAGCTTATCTACTCCACCGTTCAAGTTTGATACAGTCGGCTTCATTCGCCAGTCAACTTGATGTCCGTTGTATTTCTTCATATTTATATTTTTTCTGGGTACATAATCTTTCGACCTTACAAACATACATACAATAAAATTATTATTGTGGGATGTGCAGAATAACCGAAATGCTAGGTGTCGAGGAATAAACAGAGTGCGAGACGGACTTCACTAAACAGGGTAATATCGAGAAATGTGACTGCGTTGTAGCCCGTGACCAAAATGTGGCATGTATCTAGTTTGTATGTTTGTTTGTTTGTTTGTTTGTGTGTGTGTGTGTGTGTGTGTGCGTGTGTGTGGGCGCGCGCGTGCGTGTGCATCGAAAGCGTTTATAGAAGCTTGAAAACGCAGCGAGCGGGAACGTCAGTGCGTTTTGAATAGCGCACAGTGGGACACATGGCCTATCTAGGTGGACAAAACCGTTTAAATGAATGAACTCCGAATTTTATCATTTATGGGAATAAAGATGTAATGTAGTAGTAGATAAAGAAAAGGTATAGAAATATTTCATTCATAAATGTAAACAAATATATTGTTCTTCAAACTTGTATTAGTGAGACGCGTGTTAGTTTGGTCCATTTCGCGCACAACTTTCTTTTATATGTATAATATACTAACCCCCTTAGTACCCCAAAGGTTTTCCCGAGAAATAGCTTGAGCCGATATTTCGGCTTTTCATTTTTTTCAAATCTCCTTTCCATTGATTACAAGCTTTCATTGATGAAAAATAATTTTTCTTTTCCTTATGTAAAACTACATACGTGTTAAAGCACAAAGAAACGTGAAGCTATTTTTATTTTTAAGAAAAATATGTTAAATTTAATAAATGTCTTCAAAAATGCATATTTTCCAAGGTATTTCTGGGCGGTACATGAAAATTTGTAAAGTACTAAAAGGATTAATCAAAAACAAAAAATGGAAACGTATTATATTTTTAGTAGAATCTAGACCCAACAATTAATCAGGGAAACTAATTTCGCAGAGATAATTCTATTATTTCCGTTGCAATTAAAAGTATTTCGAAAGGCTTTTCTTTAAACAAAAATGATTTTAGAAAATGGCAAGAATGATAACATGTAACTGTAACACTTTGCGAATTCAAAACAGAAACACGTCCTAACAAATTTTGTAATCATCATTGTATCTTAATGGACACATGCCCGTGAACTAATAATAATAATATTAACCACTTCGACCCGAATGACGAGTCTGACACGTCATAGTAACCTAATAATATTATCGTCGGAACTTTTGAGGTATTAGATTTAACTTGCGGAAATTTTATAATAATTATAAACAAGGTCAGTTTTTGTTGCGACACGTAAATGAAGGTAGTATTTTTAGTATATTTTATTGTGAAATATGGTACCGTAATATCTGTATTAAATTGTACGTCAAGGGGTACACGTAGCATTGCTATCGTGTTTCGAATGACTGTAATTATGTATTTGTTTCAACGCGATTGTAATCAAATCGCAGTTCCTGACAGTAGAAATTGAATGTTATTTCACGATAAATCGATACTCTATTGTTCTGATTTTCGTATGATAATTAGATTAGCCGCACATATTGTTCGGAGCTTGTATAGAATATATTGTGGCTGCAGATTTGTACAACACCGTACGAATAATTTAAAACAAGTATTTAATCAGAAATTATAAATATCTAGATAAAATTTTTTCATTCGAGTAAAGAGTTCTGTGTCACAGTAGAAAAATCCACAATTGGCCAGACAAAGAAATAGGTGTTTGTAACTTTAAGCTTCAAGGATACAAACATTTTTTTACTTGCGGATGCACATCTTATTTTGTATTATCATTATAAAGTCAATCTTACACAAAATTGTACTGGGTTAGTATTATAGTTATTTGGTACAATATAGTGAGATGAGTGTTGGTGACTTTCATGGCACGGAACGTGTTAATACTACGTTAGTATTGTTAATGCTATGTTTCTACTACGATAGGAAAGGTTAATGATAACCTGTATTAACTAATTTTGTATAATTCATAATTGTTATTAAGTAAAAAAAGAATTCTTAGAATATACAGAAGATATAACAAGACGTTTAAAAAATAATTAAAAATGATAAAATATTACTTTTAATGAATATTCTTTTAGGATTCAGTATATTCATCTGATGCAATTTTGATCTAGTTGAAAACAATGGACATGTTTGTGATAAGAATTTTAGGTTCCATGTTAGCCTAACATTTTCAATATACGAAAGGAAACTTGAAAAATGAAAGGTATGTTCTAATTTCATGCTGTGGCTGTTAAGTTTTAGAATAATCTCTTATCCTAATATTCCATACAGATGTTTCCATGTTAAAATATAAATATATGTAAATCATGTGTTCTAAACTAGAAATATTTTACAAACTTTCAGATACGAGGTACTTCAAAACTCTGTATACATAATTATTGATACATTTAATATTATAAAAATTCCAATGCATTATATTAGTCACATACCATAACCTAGTATTGATTTATAAATATTGTCCTTCTTCCTGGAATTATAAATTTATACTTTATTTCTTCCATCAGTGTTTTGTCAGAAAAGTAAAATGTATGTAGTTGAATAATAAATAATTCATGATTGTGTCGTGAACTCCAACTGAGGATTCACGTTTCATGAATAATAAAAGAACAAAATTTTTGTGCCAATTAAAGTGCTCGGAAACAGTGGCTATGAGATAAAATTTTTCGTTTCAACCGAGTGCTTTCGCTGAGCACAGCTTTTTAAGTTTCAATACTTTTTGTAGATTATCCATTAACGTGTCGTGCTTAGTCAGAACAGATTATAGTATTCTGTTTTAAACCTAAATCGCTAAACTACAAGTGTGTAAATTATGTTATTATTATAACACTAATCATTTCAGAAGTAATTTTTGTAGAACTATTCCAATGGCTAGAATATGTAAAATAGCTAGCGATTTATATGATTAAGTTATTTAGGTGCTTTATTCTTTTAACACGTTAAATGCCGCCGGGGTCATCGATGACTGGTACTTCAAATTCAGGTTAATTAAATAGCTATTCATTATTACACAATTCCGCGACCGAATACTGGAATACTTTTTTCCTTTAAGATTTATATTAAAAATAGTAAATTCTATTGTATCTGACTGAATCCGGCTGTTTTTACTGCGGTATTCGACGTGTTAACTACCGTGTACGGAATAAATTACTATTTTCCGATTCCTATGATTAGTTTAATGTATCAAGTATTTTTTATTTCTCATTCGCATCCAGTTATCTAAGTCGATTGTACCTACACTTCATCTGCATAGCACATTTTTTCTTTCTAATTTGATATATTCCGTACCCCCGTTAATACAGAATCTTCGTCAATAAATAGGCGTCTGTCATTCAAACATCCAAATAAATGGATAAATATTAATACCGCTAAAAATTGTATAAGAATCAGTTATTTCTGAATTAAATCGCGTTTGCCTTGATGGCAGTCAGGGCGTTAACGAACACCCTTCTTCCTGCCGCGTTCTTTACATCATCCCACAATCACAAACGCAATCTCGTAAATAGTCGCCAGCTAAAACCAACGGCGAACCAATGAACGTTGCTTTCAGCGGGGACCGCTGAAAGCGACTTAAAGCGCTCAAATGTCGCCGTAAATAAAAAGTTTCGAAACGACGGTGCTCCGTCAGAGACGAAATGAAAGCGGCAGAACCCTTAACGCACTTATTACCTCTTTTCTCTCGCGCCATCTTCGTGGCCGGAGGTGCTAAAAACGAGTTTCTGTAAACCGTGGCAAACAGCGGCGGCCCCGAAACAGACGGCGCTCGCATCTCGTGGCCGGGATGCCTTCAAAGGGCGTCATAATTGCCAGGAATAAAGGTCCTCCACGGATTCTTTTTCCCCGCGCTTCTTTTTTTCGACCGCCCTGCCGCCTGGCGGCACGCAAGCTGTAAAGAAGCAGAAAGAGCAAAAATTCCCGCGGACGTTATTTACAGCTGTCCTCTCATATTCAACCGACGTTGTGGTCCACTCTTTCAACGGTACACCTCCGCAACGTTGCAACACCCTGCCGACGTCCCATCCACCACGTCTTCGTATCCTCGAGAATTTCGCCCGATGCAAAGGGGTAGGAAAAGAAAGCACCGTTTCCCTCTTTGCAGCGCGTTTTGTGCCAGTTTCAAACTGGATTTCGTGCTGTGTCTCGCGCAACTGCTCTCAAGGGCTCTTTCACCAGCCCTTCCGTCCACCCCCCGTGAGAGGGTGATCTCGTTGCGCTCGCGCGAGAATTGCCACTCGTGACTTTGCATACGTTGCCGCTAACGCTGCGAAAAATTCAACGCCCGTCGCCGCGACCTGAAGACGTTACCGACCCGTCCCGCTCCCGATCCGCTCGAAATTTTACGAACACACGCCTTACTAAGACCTCCGTCAGGCTAGGGTACTCCTGTTGTTCGGCTTGAATTGTAGTTGATGATCTAAGACGAGGTTTATTAAGTAGATTTTAGAAGGATCTAGATTTTGCTAATTATTATTGAATGCTTGTGATATAAACAGAATTGTTTTCTTTTTGCAACCGTTTTCAGGGTAGATTTTTAGTCGACGCTCTGAGGTAAGGTTTACTAATTAATAAGCAATATATTGTAGAATATCGGTTAAGAGTTTTGGAATATTTATTAAATTTCAGATGGATCCGAAAAAAATTATGTGTAAAGACGCTATTGTGACCTAATTGGCCGAAATATTCTCGAGAGGTTTAGCTAATTATTATACAGAGCGCATAATACAGGTAAAATTATGTTCTCCATATTCAGAATTCGAACGTCATTTGTGTATACATATGAACTAGCATTTTGTGTATACATGAGTGCAAAATCATCACACATTGCTATAAAAGTCGCCAACAAGAACATTTGTATTTAATATGATTTTTAAAAAGTGTAAAAGAAATATCGAACGATTATCGACTTCAACCATTCAAATACTCATATAAAGTTTGGTCGGCGTGTCAAATGCACGTAGAAACTTTATATAATAATATAATTTGTTTCGAAGAGTACGTGTACGCCACAGATATGAATAAATATACCTTAGAAGATTTATGGGGATAATAAGAGAAACATGCAGTCAATAGTACATTGATATCTCACTAAAAAATTAATAAAATATAAAAATTATTTTTTATCAATATTTCCTTTCATCTTTTATATTTCTATAATTAACTTCGTTTAACTATAATAGTTTCATTGTAATGCTGTTTCGCCGTTTAGGCAAGAGTGTCTATCAAAGTGAGACTGATTTTGGACGCATTTTGATTAATTGCCCCTCTAATTTACGCCACAATGTTTCCATAAAGTTTTCATGTAAGTACCACTAGTTTGTAGTTCATGTTTTTAATCAGATTTCTCATATTTTTGCAGCATACTTGGAGTTAAATAATTGTTCCATAAAAATATCAAATGTCCTACTACTTTTGAATGATAACCTATGTATTTTTAGTGCAGTGTACAGGATGAGTATGGTACTATCGATAAGCTGATAATTCTACATTTGAAATAACATTATATTCATACCGTTAGGCAAGATAAGCTACTGGACCACCCAACAACCTGATAAAATCCGTTTCCTGTTCGATTGCTCAGAAAGTTCACATGACTCAACATCTCAATACCCAAAAACTCCACACGACACCCTGAGGCAACAAAAAGATGTGATAATAAGGTGCACGCATCCTGTATTCCGCGAATGTTGATGTTTCTAAAATGCACGTGCATCCCTTATTTCGACGAATGCTGTGCAAGCATTTCGAAGCGATAAAAGATGCATTCCTACAACTCCACATGATTTATCCTGAGACAAAGGAATTTCCGTTAGCCACGTCACTTCCATAAAGATATATAAACCGGTCAATGTGGCCACCCAATCCATTCCACCAAAATTCATTGTGAAGCTCTGTTCGTTAATCTGCGATACTTTCAGTTAGTTTTTGTGCGAGATTCCGGACCAAATAAATAATATAAATTCTAATCCTTGGAAAAACTCGAGAGTTATATTCTTTGAAATCCAACACCGCACGTTGCGACGTAGCAATATAATAAATTATTTAAAATGAAGCTTTGTTTCCAAGGAAAACAAGCCTGACTGCCATAACAGATATGCAGTTGTCTCCTTAGCATAATGAATTTTGCATAAGTCGAATACTATGCTTTTGATCTGTCCTAAATGCTTATGCCTTACTTAATATCAGAATAGACTATCATCTGACTTATAAAATGACGTAGACGGATAAATCGATTGTTTAGAACAAGTAGATAAATTCACACATAATGAGTTGATTTTCAAAGTTTAGTTTTCACGCTGTGAACGGAAAAGTGCGAGAAATCCATGCGATTATTTAACGAGCTCATGCTGAGACTCAGAAATGGTTGCCAGGCAAAAGATATTCAGAAGTCGCGGATAAAGTCTCATCGCCAAGGGAAAAGCGTCTGTTTAGACGCTTCGAAGGATTTTATCGACGTTGAAACCCAGCTTCCTCTCTCGAGAGAAGCAATAAAACACTCCGCTGTATCACGCAACACTGGATTACGGTCTTTTGATTTAATAACGTCGAACAGCTTCCAATAGAACGTTGTTCATTCAACGTAGCACTTCGTGCACCCTTATCAAGCGCTGATCCTCCCATTTGCACGTAACTAGCGCACTCTGTGTCCGTTGTAATCTGATTAACCGTGCTGCCTTTACTCTGCGCTGCAACTCTTACCCTCTACCTTCCCATCTATTATTAAGTCCTACCAATCTGCCCTGCATTTCGGCCAGACATTTTGCAAGCTGATGCACGACACGCATGTTTCGAAATTTTTTCAACTGACCGCAACAGAGGTCTCACGGAAGGGCACAAGCCCTCGGATGAGTCCAGTTACAGTACTGATGAAATGTCAAAATTAATTGTGAAGCAGATCTTTCTGAGAAATCTGGACTATGTTCAGAAATAGTGTGCTTTGGAAATTCCTGAACATTCCTGGAAAATGGAACAAATTTTGAAGCAGGAGTTTCGAATTGTTGGATTATACGGCTAACCACGGCTCTGATCAGGTAACCTCAGACTTGTTCATAAGAGAAGCCCTTCGTGCAGTTTTTTGAACGTCATAGGTTATCACTAGAGAACAAGGAAAGTTAAAATCCTTGGCGGAGCCACAGTAGAAGTGCTGCGCTTATATTATAAGTAAAAGTTTGATTATAGCAAGTAATTGAGGAACGGAATGCGTAGATGGTAGAATTTTTCGGATAACCGAAGGATTACATTTTCATATAATAAGTGGCGGTTACAGTAGTGTTCTGTTCAGTAACAATAAAAAATGATAAAAGTGACCGCATAATTTATTAACCCTTTGAGCCCTGATAATTTCGGGAAAAAGCGTGCACCATGTGCTGAAATTTTCCGCGGTGGCGTAACGAGAAACTGAATACTGAATTATAATAATGTATATGATGTCGACTATTCACTTGTTTTTGTGCTCCAAAATTGCAAAGCATGTAACGAAACATGTATATTTTAATCAAATGAGCTGAATCGATAATTCATCCGAATACATGCGTCTAAAGCGTACAATAAGCAGCTGGGTCTGAACTAGTACGGTGACCCGTAGCACTCGGTGAACGAATTTTTTAAACGCGTGTATGCTTTAATCGTCCTCAGAGGGTTAATATGACAACGTGGTAAAACTCGCCCAATTTTCATATGTGTGCCTTAAAAGCGAATAATTTACAAATTATGCCGGCAATTCCTTGAGGAACTGTAGCTAATGCGTATAGCAGTAAATTAGATTCCTATTAAAATTGCGAAAATTATTCAAGTGGCCACTCATAATATTATTTCACCCTTAGTTTTCTCTTTTGTGTTTTATTTCTTTCTTCTTTAGTCTCGCCTTTCACATCTGTGTATATTTACTTGTCGTCGTTATATTACTTGTATATAATACACCTGTAATGGGGTCCTAACCATATAATAATAGTCAATAATACTAATGTAATAACTCTTCCTGAATTTTTCGACGTGATGTGAAACGAACTATTTCTAATAATACCGTGGCATAATATAATTCATGTATAACACTCTCACATGGTCTTTCAGGTCTATTTTCTTGTGTTTAAAATGGCTTGCTCTAATAATAGCAATAATCGTATTATTATTAGAGAATTTCTGCAATAATCACTCTAATACGAACTTGGTATAGCCCGTTCATACTAGTTCAAACCAGAGCGAAATCCTCCGCATGAAAAACTCCATGATGATGATGATGATGATGATAATAATAATTGCGCTGAATTTCGGCCGTTCGTCAAGCCGTCGTTGAAGACGTAACAAAAAAGTTTCACGGCCGGTTACGTCACGTATATGCAGCCAACCTGGCGGAATTTAATTCTCGAAAGTGCTAGGGGATGAGAGGAGCTCGAGGGGGAGAGGGTGAAGAGAGCTGGTGGCGTCGTGATCGATTGCCCGAGACTGCGCCAATTCTGGAAGCGCTTCTTGCTCTCGTCAGACCTGTTACAAAAACCCGAAGAGGAGAGGCGTAGGAGCTTGCACTTGCACACGTGCAGGCCACGTGCATGTGAAGACGTCGGCTCGACGAGCAATCGATTGACACCGGTGTCCAATGAACGAGGCGGACCCAGACCAGGGGTTCGACTCGGTTTAACGACTTTATATTGTTACGACCCGATACACGGCGTGTTTCACTCAAAGTCCCTGCGATCCGTTTCTCCGGCGAGCTTTGGATGCGTTTCAAGCTGAGGCCAGACCGGCGAAGTAGTACGGAACTCTTTGATACAGTATTATTAAGATATTCCCTAGGTCCCTGCGTGTGGTCCAGCAGGTCTTTGTGACTTTTTAATCCAAACCGGAGCACAAATTTTGAGAATAGTGACGATATTTCGGCCGAACGACAGAAAACAATCGAAGCCATCAAGTCTAAAACAGTACAAGTCAGCTTTTTGTCACTATGAGTTATTGGTATGACTGTTTCCAGTTCAGTCAGATCTATCCAGTGACATTTGAAACAAAACGAGAATGTATGTGTAAAGAATATTCACAAGAGGATTCAAAAAGATTAATGGAGAATTAAAAAAGATAAATAAAAAACGAACTGTTGTTCTCAAAAGGGGGGTTGGTGACGTTTTGGAATTCGTGGCTTCAATTGTGTGAAAGTTGAAATTTAGGTATCATTGGTTATAGAATCAAGTTTAGTTTTACTACGTTCTGTGCATATGGCATGTCCCATTTGCACGGTAATGATTAAACCACTGTGCTTTTCCGAAATAAGTATTGCAACAAAATTAAAGAAACGCGAAGCCAATTTATAGGTAAACGTATGACCCTGTCGACTTTTTCAATTTGGCTCTATCATAGTAACACTCTGTGTCTTATTGAAAACAGCCATACCTAGCCAGACTCACAATAATTCGTTGTTTATAACATAAATCATGAAGCAAAATTGTCAGAATTGTATACAAATTAATAATTATTTAACTAATTTAAATCAGAATTCGAATACAAATCAAATATTATTAGACTGCAGACTTTTATACAAGT
Organism: Macropis europaea; assembly: GCA_916610135.2. Lineage (NCBI taxonomy): Eukaryota > Metazoa > Arthropoda > Insecta > Hymenoptera > Melittidae > Macropis > Macropis europaea. Next base: position 37,824,776 of record OU744345.1, read on the forward strand.
ACATATGTACATTCATATGTCAATACTTTTATACATCATTCTAGATCAAGAAATGGAGCCACCAAGAATTCGTTTCTCCTTTTCACCATTTAAAAATGTATTTTTTACTTGATTTATTTTGCAGGGCTTGGACCTTTTCTACTCGTAAATATGGACATGTTAAATCGCTCAAGCGTCTGCAGTCTAGTTATCAGTAATTTCCCCACTGAAAGTCTTTGAAACTCACGTTCTTACATCATTTCGATGCTGAATTACATATTGCAATACAATTGTTTATATTTAGGCGCGCTCGGTCAAAATGTTGTTACACTTTAAGGCACCGCAAAAACGACATCTGTTCGCCAAATATCTAGCATACCTAATTTGTGCCACGACCAGAGGAAAGTAATCCTATCAATTTTGTAAATCAAACTGCCGTGTCATAAACAGAAAATCGTTCAAAAGGTGGCTAAGGCCCGCAATCAGCTCGACTTCCGCCTTATGAAGTTACCATTGAAAAGAAGGCAGGAGCCATGGACATATTTTTCATAAAAATAACACAACCGGCTCACAGCACACTTCCTCATGAAATGATACTTCACCCTGCTGTTCTCCTCGGGTCTATATGACTCGAAATGAAGATTACGTTTCCACAGGTACTATGTTTTCAAAGTTTTCTTTTTAATACTCAATGTGTGTAAATTTTGCGTTTACGTCTTTAATATTTCACATTTTTTAAGAATAAATTATTTCAAAATTTATGTATATACATTGAACATTAAAAGGAAATATTTAAAAACATAATATCTATAGAAATGTAATCTTTATTTAGGGTCATATAGACCCGAGGAGAACAGCGGGATTAAACAGTTCGATGACGCTTTTAACCCTTTAATCTAATTTTTTTAATTTTCTTTTCGTTAACTCCACATTATTTTAAGTGTTTTATTTAAAATGTACTTCAAAACACACTTGATTGATAGGAATCAATTAGGTACAAACAATGATGTACCTGAACATTTCAAGCACATTTTCTGTTACAAAAAATGGTCATATACATGTAATATTGCTTTTCTAGGTAAAACAAAATATTGCGAAATATAATACGTACCTAAACTGGCAATTTAAAAATGTCGAGTGTGACGCGACATAGGAGTACCTATAAATAAAATCGATGTTAAGTCACACTCGACAAAGGAGTTCAAAAAGTTAATAACTTGTAACTGCCTTATCAAATGCATTCATAACTTAGCAATCATGGAGTCTTGATAAACCACACTGTAATTATCATATTGTCCCCTAAATAGAAGGATGGTCCTTTGAGTAATTGTGAAACTCACACTTATTGTTAGTTTAATCAGTCACCACATCATGTGCGAACACCAAGGCCCGAAGGATTAAAAAATCGATCACGATCGGCAACAGTTTATTTTTCAAATTAATACTTCCGTAAATGAGATCGTACGGAACTCCCAAAAAATTAAATCGCATCGATTTCTTCGTACCGCAAAAAAATATATTAAAAATCGAAAATATTTTTCGTTTCCGCACATGTGTGTGCTCGAAATAACCGTTCATCTGTGAAGGGCCCCCACACGCACGCAGCGTGTGTCAAATATGTGGGCAGCTAATACTTTGAACGCGCGAGGATATCTACGGCAGCAAACAGGATTATCGGGACGAGGAGGAGGGCTCTGATTGGGTAAACGGTTTCGCGAGCCACAATCGATATATTTGCTTTTTATTTACGCCTCGGCTACGTAATTGGCCGGGTGCGATTCCCTCGAAACACGCCGACGCTTTCTGCCCCGCTCGCAGGAAACGGAAATGATAATCGAAATCGGGCGAGATATTTGATTCTTATTTAAACGCCTCGCCCGCGAAACTTCCATTCCCAAGAAATTCCTGGCGTGAGAAGTCGAGAGAACGGAGACGATTTTCGGAATTCTCCGGAACGTCGTCGAGATCTCGAAACTCTTTCGAGGTTTTCCGGAGAGATTAGCAGGAAGGAACATACAGGGTGTTAAAAAAAAGGGCCTAAGACCTTGTACATTTACAAATATTCCTTCCGTGTCTCGTATCGAACGACATGCAATTTTCTATTCGTTGTTCTAAGTCGATCACACTATTTATTTATTTTTTATTATTTTTTTTGTTGAAACTTACGGTATCAAACGCTCATAAATATAAAAGTTGACTTTATATCGAAAGTATTGATTTTAGGAATTATGTTGATTAACCATTTTTAACTACGCTCGATGAGTGCTATAAGCACCTAAAGTCTTCGACCCTTTTCTGGACATCCTGTACAGAGGCTTGTCTCGAACGATACATCGACTGCTGATTTTTTTGTTCCTTTTTTACTGTTCTACAGTACCCTGTCACTCCATAATGGACACCCTCAATTTTAAACGTTTGCTACATTCTCAGCAAAATATTTGGGTTATGTCTAGTTTGGTAAGTATAAGTTTTGCACCGTTAGGTTGTTTGGAATGTTGCTAACGACATGAAGTGAGTTTTATGTACGTGAAGTCATTTCATTGTTGAATTCTGTGTGCTAAACCAAAGTAAGTATATTCTTTCGCCTATCATTTCGTTGAGGGAAGCAAGCCTTATTGAAAACATATGGTTTATCCTAAAACACCTAGTTTACCAAAGATTCAATCCCACTGAAGATGACCTTACGCAAAATATTCAGCAAGTGTGGCATGGTGACCTCAAGAATTGCGGTCCACTACCAATAATTAATATGAAACTAATTCCTCTTACTGTCTACACTGAAATAATTTAACATTTTATAATATTAGCATTGATAATAGAATTATACAAAGGTACTTAAAAAACGACAACATTTTTTTACAGAAAACTAAATTAAAACTGTGGAATAAAATGGTTTCGTACGACGCTTCATGAGCTGAGGAAATAAATTTTACAAATTTCAATTCGGCTGACATATTTGTTCATTATTCATTTTATCGGTTCCTGTCGGTGTTTGCAAATATTAAGATAAATATGGTTATAAAATTGTTAAAAACGTCATATCCGTTACTCTATATAGGAGTGTCGGTTAATTCATACTATGTGGATAAAGATGAATGTGTTTTTATGCTTTAAATTGTCAAATTCTCTAACAATGATAAAACGGATTAATAAAGAGGAGATCGTGTAATGGTTATCCGTGTTAATGAATATTAATACAAGTAGAGAGTGAGTAATGAAGAGACATACATCGAATGCGTATGCGACTAAATTTCAACATTGGTATTCTAGGAATTGGAGTTACGTAGGAACAAGTTTTACAGTAGAACCTCGATTATCCGCACACCGACCATCCAGAAATTAATCATTCTATATCAGTTACAAGCTGGAAATATCATTAACCCTTTGGCTGCGAAAGGCGTACATACACGTCAAGGAGAAGTAGCAGTTTTTTTACTAACAGCCACTATAATGACTCCGCGAACATTTTTCCAGTTCCGAATAATGTACGAAACTTCAAAGTTGAATTGGAACATAAAACTAAATAATAAATCAGTACACAAGAGGATAAAAATAAATAATAAATTACCAATCAATTACCAAGGCAGGAAAACAAAGCATAACGCAACAAATAAATACATAAAAAAAATCAACCGTTGTGCTCGACTAGTACTATTCAACATAGCGGACGATTTTCACTCGAAGTGTACCGCGCACTATTTTAAAATAAACTTCTCATGTTTATGCGAAATTTAGTTGCAGTGTATGCATACAGTTACGAATTATAGTTCAGACAATAGAGGTCCTACTGTATTTTATATTTTAAATTTGTTTGCTTATAGATAAATAATTTTGCTCATATTACGCTTCAGATTTGCAAATAATTTACTTATTGGAAATCGGGCAGAATGAGTGGTAAAGTGTCTCAGAAAAAAATTTTTGCTAGTTCTGCTTTATCATTGTAACAAAAGACATATTTGTGTTACACTGATCTTAAAGTGTTGAGCCAACGAAGAAGCAAAAGTTGAATGAACCATGAACTGACGTTCTTCAGATGACTTATTAAGGTACGTTTTCATGTGATACTCAAAATCATGGCTTCTGCGGTCATGATACCATGACATTTCCAAATGGAAATTACTCTTTGATATTGTATTATTACAAATAAAACACGGTTGCGGCAATATTAAAAAATAGTTTCCACCAGACACGCTGCATGACACTGTTTTACAAATGTCACCAAAAAATCAAATTTATTTGATTTCCTTTTTTCATTGAAGTCACGACGCGAAGTTCAATATCATGACACCGTGACTTCTAGTTTTCACTACGACAAAAGTCATAACAGTAAAAATCGCGATTTACTGTCACGTGAAAACGTGCCTTTAGTCACCCTAACACATGGACTGACGACAACAGAAAACAAAATTACAAATATCAACGTTCTACAACCGTGTTATAAAGTCCCTGCTGCACTCCCTAACACAACTCAAAGACTACAAATTATTAGGTTGTCTCAAAAGTTCTTTTCGTAATTTGTCTGCTCGACTTTCTTAAACAACGTTTCGGTAAACACGCAATCTGGTCGGTTCCTCGCTGATGTTATGGCATTTAGTTGTCTTCTAGTTTTCCAACAGTGCATTTATTCTCTTGTACAGTGTCCTACTTTGTTTTTGTGCGTCTTAAAAGATGGAAAACCAGAAAATGCACTTGCGGCACGTCTCCTTAGTCGTTCGAAACAAGTTGTTGGGATTTGATTTGGATATTCTACCCCATCCTCCTTACTCTCCGGACTTTGCTCCTGCTGAATATTATTTGTTCCTTTCGTTAAAAAATTCTATTCGTAATAAAAAATTCGGCTCTTTAAGTGACATAAAAAATCGATCAGTATTTTGCCAGTAAGTCCAAGGAATTTTGGAAAAATAGCATGATGAGGCTTCCGGAGAGATGGATAAAGGTGATAGGACAGAATAGATCGTACACACACTACCGGCCAAAAGGATGGGACCACCTCACGACAACGACGAAAAATTTGATTTCTTTAATACCTCTTAAAAGAAGTATAGAAATAATTTCATTTTCTTATTTTTAATGTGTTTTATTTAGTATCTTACAAAAATTCACAATAAATCCTTCAAACTGCCAGTGGAACATTAAATCCGTTGCAATTATCTTTCATGACTTGTGCCATAAAATGTGGCTGGGGCCAAGTGGTCCCATACTTTTGGCCTCTAGTGTACTTCAATAATATTGCACCGTTGATGAAATTTTGTACACTTAATATCCAGTAAGAAAACGAAATGAACTATTGGAACAACCTAATACACTAAATTCTCCATAAATACTCGAAAAATCCGCTCTATAAGCGCTCGTGCTTCATCCCCACTACGCTCTTTGTATTTTGCCGACAGCGACGAACGTAGCAAAGGACAACGAGTGAAAGAGAAAGAGGGCCTGAAAATCGAGGCAATATAATTATAAAACTTTTTATTTTTGGTTATTTTGTTATGAAACTGTTTTTAACATATTGGTGAGACTTTTCTGATTAAAATGAGGCCAAACACGATATAATTTGATCATATTTGCTTATTTAATGCGTTAACTCATTTCGTTTCATTGTCGCTTCTTTCACTTTCGTTAATTTTCATTAACAAAGTGAATATAACCGAATTGTATCGTGTTTGGTTTCATTTTAATCAGAAAAATCTCACCAATATGTTAAAAACATTTTGAAACAAAGTAATTAAAAATAAAAAATGTTATGTGGTTACGTTAGTATTGTCTCACCAATACGCAGGTTGTTGATCTTACCGGCTGTCTCGATTCTCAGGCCCTCTTTCTTTTTCACTCGTTGTCCTTTTCTGTTGTCGTCGCTTTCGGAAAAATATAAAAAGGTGCAAAAACGTTCTCCTTATTCGATAACTGTAGCTAGCCGATCCCAGCTAGCGCTCAGTAAACGAGAATTTACCGTATTTCCTAAATTTCGCTCTGGCTATAAACACTGCACCGTCACAGGCTAAATCCTAACCTACAGAACAAGACTTGGAGTATAAACAGGACCGAATACGAATAAATAAAAACCTCTCATCGAACCACTCGAAAAATCGAAATTCCTTACACGATCGCTCGCGAGAGTCGCGTCTGCGACGGGCCGTACAATCAAACTTCAGCCTCCGTTCTCGAAACTCCAGTTTCTGCTTGGCTTCTAACGCGAGTAACGTCCGCTGCCGGTGTTTCGTATCGGTTGTTTCGTTCGCGGAGTAATCAGGAAATCGCAATGTTTTTCACGAGGCCGTGGAGCATCGTCGAACGTAGCCACGGAGTTTTCCGGGGAAAATGAAAGGAAAATTGAGTGCGCGTCCGGAGCAGTGGATGGCAGGGCCAGAGGAAAGGAGGGAGAGAACGACAGTGAGAGAGAGAAAGCGAGAGAAGGGGAGAGGAGGGCAGGCAGTTTCGCGAATGGGCAAAGTTTCGAGATGGTTAACGATTCCCAAGGGCCGTCGAGACGCGCTCCCGGAGACGAGCTTCAACACACGTAATTGCAGCGTCAGAATCGTGCGGTCGATCCGCGAGCAATTAATATGCTCTGTGTGCTAGCTCCTGTTTGCCTATGCGCGCGTTTACGCTGCGTCCGAAACGAGTACGGATACCGTCACTCCGCAACCGGAAACGCTATCGGGATATTCTCCGCTGGCATTCGCAATTCAACCATTCCTATAAGAAAAATGCTTTGGTTGATGTTACGTCCCGCACACCGTAATTCAAAGTTAGAATTTCGCGAGGTCGTAAATCCCGCTTACGCTCGATCGCGATGATGTGATGCGACGTTGGCTTGTGTAAAATTAATTACGTACACCCCCGTCCATAAGTCACTGGACACTTGCTCATTTTCAGCAAAATGATTAATAGGACGTGGATACAATATATTGGCTTGATTTCATTATTTTATATTGTTATATTTCTGTCTACTTTACGTTAATATGATACCTAAATATGATATTAATAATATGCACGTATAATTTGAATGAGTATTTGAAAAAGCAAGACTGTGCGTGTAAGTATGTTTCTAATGCATCTCTAACTCGGTCAGACGATCATCTCTACACACTTTTCGTTTGTTTTGGAAGCTTTGTCCAAAGTCGAAGGAAGACATATGGAAGATGTTAGAAGAAGGTTGGCAAGAAATTTGTTTCGAAATATTAAAACCTTTGATCGAAAGAATGTAACTATTAGTTCAAGTGGTTATATAAGATTAATTACTTATCTTTGGTAAAACTTTTAACATATGATTCGAATCATATACTTTCTGCATTATAAATAATTAATAGGTGCTAACTTTATGTCATAATGTAGATCATTTCATGCTGTAAAATCGTTCACCTCCTAATTTTACTAACTGTAAGTGTCCGGTGACTTATGGACGGAAGTGTAAGCCTGGATCAGATGAAAGAATGAATATTTCTAATAGAACTTAATCTACCGAGTCTTGTCCAATAAAAGTCAGCGGAAACAATATAAAACCTGATTCGTTGATCAAATATTTGGGCATGCTCTTAGACAGAAAACTAATCTATAAGAAACATGTATAATAAAACGAACACTTAAAAAAGCTTGTGGCATACTCAGTACACTTTTCCCTCTCCTGGCTAAATCATCGACAATGTCCATAAAAAATAAGAAACTGGTATATATCAGAATATTACAACCTATAATCTGCTATGCCGCACTAGTATGGTGCACGGTATCCTGAACTAATCTCAAAAGTATGCGAATTTTCCAAAATAAATGTCTGAGACTAGTACTCAATACAATTCGGTATGCAAGAATTTCAACGTTGCATGATGATTCTAACATACCACAAATACAGACTTATTTACGTACTTTAGCGCAGGGCTTCGACATGAAATTACCAGTACATGAAAATAAGTTAATTAACAAGATAACACACATCAGATCAAGCAATAGACCAATCACTTGGAAACACGAGCTGCCTTATCAAAACTTGCCAATATCGGAAACCTAATTAGCATAAGTGTTGTAATTGTTATTAGTATAGTTAATTATTAGGTGTCAGGTGCAAAGTATTAGTATTAAACATAAAAAAAATCAGTATTAACTTAAAAATAGAGTAAGGATTTAAACAGATATTGTAAAATACTACATGTGATTAGAGTGTCCATTGATGTTCATTGTACAGTGGTCACTTCTGTACTATCGTGTGAACACTACTCTATTTCCATTTTGCGTGTAGACTGTCTTGTATATTAAACCACTAAATTCATTACAATTACATTGAGTCATAATTAACACGTTCCCTGCCACGTGTACCGTTTTCAGTACACGCAACAATTTTAATTTGATCTACCAACTCTTATGAAATTTCGAGTAACATTCACATTAACATGATAGTAGAAATGGAAAGTGTAACATCAAATAGATAAGTGTTTGTACAATCCAACCACGTGTATTAATAAATAGCGACTTTCGCGTGTCTTCCTAGTCACGGAATTTTCTACTGCGGCAGAGAACGTGTTAATTTCCCAGATATCTTCCTACGTTTATTTTTAAAAACAATTTGAGGACTCGAAGAAACAGTCGACAGTGCTGAATCATTTTTTTCGTTCAAGATACTCTGTACGAAGAAATCGATTTTAAGAAAACATTTTATAACAAGTCTGACTAGATACCGTGTTTTTCACTGTGGCAGTTAACGTGTCAAACTGATTCTCTTTTCTATAGCAGTTCGTGGACAGTAATTATTTAGAATGAATCGAAATTCATAATACAATGCGAGAGACGATCTTCCATATAAAAATAATTTAAAAATATACAATACAACTTCTATAGCCTATACAATAAAACAAACATTTATATTAACATCCTCAGGAAACAGATATCTCGTCTACTTTCCAGAACTGTCACGAGAGCATGCTTCGTTCTAATCGGATTAAATGGTTCGCAATACGATAAACGTTGACGGTCGATATGCTACGAGTATACTCGATTCGAGTATCATTTCGTCACCGCTCGGTGGATCCTCACGCTTCGATTGCTCTCTCGAATTTTTCCGCTCGTTAAACAACCAGGAAAAGGACGCTCGGCCGTCGACAGGGAAGTTTTCTTTGCCTCGAAGGGGAGAGAAACGAAAAAAAAAAATATTCGAATCATTGAAAATTCTCGTCGACGTTCCAGCGTTGGAAATTTCCCTTACTCGCGCGGATGACCGGAACACAGATGCTGAAAATCGAATTTCCCGGGTTGGCGTGCTGGCGGATCTTCGACCTCGACCGGGTCGAATTGGGGAGGGGGTGACCGGCGATATATATCGAAAATCAAATTCTGCGGGTCGGGACCGTAACGAATGCAATTTAAGGCAGCGTCGCTCGAAAGTTACGGCATAGAGAATCCTGTGCAATCAACTCATTACCGACTTCGCTAAATCAATTCTTCTTCTTGCTCCGCGAATCGAAGTTGCCCGTGGATGCCTCGAGTTCCGTTCGAATCGTCGGCAACTCCGGCCGAGGGTCGAGGATTTTTCATCGGCTAATACGGGTGGAAGAGAAATTTACTGTTCTATACGAGCGCCGACGTTCCCCGGGATATTTGCCCTTTAATGCTCCGAATCTTCGGGGAACTCTTTCGAACGGTTAAACAAACTGAGAGCGCAAGAAAGGGTCTTGTTGAAACACGGTGGTTCCGTAGTAAAATTTTTGGTAAAGAATCGAATGTTTTTTTTTATGATTTTGGAGGTACGGAGCTGATGATCGTTGTTGGTCTACTATTTGTTACATAATATTAGGTTGGTGCATCTGAAATGTCGTTTTCTAAAGTGGAACGTTAAAGACATATAGCTTCTTCAAAATATGATATATTTAATCCAAATAATTTCCATATGATTCTTCACACTTTCCGCGACGATTATCTAATTTCATTATTTCATTATTGTAGAAATCAACAGGTCTGGAACTTAAAAATTCGTCGAAACAATTTTTTCCTTATGAAATCGTCTAAATGTTTGAAGAAGCGGTTGTCCGTAAGTGAAAGATCTGGGGAATAACGGGGATGTGGCAAAATTTCCTATTCTAATTTTGTAAACTTTTGTATTGTCATTTTCGACACACGAGGTCTTGCGTTATCATGCAGTAAGATGGTTAACTTTAAATGCATTTCTTCTGTTCTTATTTTTATTTTGCGCTTCATACATTTGCATAACCGCTCCAAATGCTGAATCAATTTTGTCAGTAATTTTCCCTGCATTATTGTCAAATTTATATTCGCAAAGAAGGATTACTAAAAAATCTCAGGTTTCATAGCTTCAAGAAATAATTTTTAAATAATCAACAACATGTATTAATGATAGCTAATGCAGACGTATCATAAACAACTTCTTCTTTAATATGGTTTATAACAATTGTCTATAAAACAGGGTTCGCTGCATAAAACCATCCCGCGAAGTTCCAGCTTCGGAGAAACGACATTTCATATACACGAACCTAATAGTAACATGATTCTGGTAAAAGTTTTGCCAATATAAAAGTATATTTTGTGAAATAGCAGGGCTACGCAACACTAGCTTTAACTTCGGAGCAAAGAATGAAACTGATGCTCCTCATCTTAAATTACAATTCGCGTTCAAAATGTGAATGAATGTTTGGAACGCGATATTTTCAAAAATGAAGCTTACCAAAAAAAATGTATTCTATAATTTTGACCTATTTCTCATCTAAAATCATCCTCCTTCGGATAACGCCAAACATCCAGCATTTTCTTTTTGGTGTATCCTGCTGATTTTCAGAATTGCTTTTCAATAAAACAAAATATCGTTCAAAAAGGTGTAGTACACAATTTGAAATTAATTTTTTAATTAGACCTCTGTTTCCTGTTGGATCACTCTGTACATCTTACAATTTTCATCGTGTGGTTTTTATGAAAATTACAGACACATGTACGAACTGAAGAAGTATTTTTAAATTGATGCATTCAGTAGCATGTGACGTGCTGCAGTGGAAAATCTCGTAACTAGCCAGACACGCGAAACAGCTTTTAACAAACTTCTTAGTGGGTTGTTAGGAAAGTTCGTAACGAGATTTAATGAAAACTTCAAGGTAAAACTTTTATATAAGAGTTGTAGTTTGTGAAATAACCTATCCACTATTTCTCTGAGTTACCTATCCATTTGGTAATTTCAGCGTAATATTGGTTCATATATTATCAATAGATATACATAAGTGGGTACAAGTGTTTTGCTCTTAAAAAATTTGTAAAAATCGAAAGAGGTGGCAATCAGAAGATGCTATACGTGAATACGGTAGAACACTTGAACTAAGCTCCAATATATTCTTGAAGATACAAATGTTCCATTGAACTTAGTTTACAAGTCAAGGATTTCTTGCTTCTTCGGTCTGTGAAAAATAGACTACCTACTTCTCCAGACTTTCGACGCTCTTCTACCTATTTTCTATTATTTTGATCATTCAAAACACATTTAGTGTACCGTTACTACAAATTTAAATAAACCTAACATATCTTTTTCCTAGTAATTGTATTTATACCGTTCATCAAGGTAATTCTCCAATCATTTCACCTAAAATAAAAAATTTATTCCCGTCTTATATCAGTCGAAAATAAAATTACACCCATTACTTTAGAAAATAAAGCATTGTGCTTAATACAATCTATATTTATAATAAACTTGTTTCATAAATTTTTAGTCTTGTATCACTTGCCAAAAAAGAAGCTGAACTGTTTGACCCTTTGGCTACTACGCGCCACTATAGTGGCTCCCCGCTAAGAGATAAAGCTCATTTGTTGCACAGATTGCGTTAAAAGATTGTGGACTCATCGTGTTAACTCATAGCTTATTTAACTTTCTTCAAATCGTTCAAAGAATATTTCTATGGTATGGACGAGGACCGTTATATTATTTTTAATAAAATAGGTATAGTGGTATAAATATGTATAGTGGATCTAGAAAGTGCATGTTTGCATTTACTAGCTACAAAGGAGATATTTTTCTTTAACTTGACTAACCTCCTTAAAGAGTACAAACAAGAGCAATTGTTCTGGCATTTACACCCACGATGCATTGCAATGAAAGTAATTATAACTTTTCACACTACAGTGAATAACCTTTCAAACAGCGTACTGTTAAAAAATATTTCTTTAGTAAAAAGCTTGTTTTTCGTGACTGAAAGTAAAAGTGTCAACTATTGGTACATTTACCCTAGTTTCTATTATTATTCTTTTATTGGATTTTACGGTAGAGCTCTGCGTTTAAATCAGCCTTATCAAAAGGGTTAATGATGCACTTCTTGTACACTATTACTGTAGCAGTATCAATATTCCTCTTAACATGATTAAAGTGAATTTAATGTGTGCACAGAGCTTTCAAAATTTATTAAAATTATTCAAGAACGAGGTCAAGATGAGTGGAATACTTCCATCCAATTTTATCGCAGTTTGCGTCAGGTAGGAAATCGTCCAAGAATTCGAGTCAGTGCGATTTTAAAGAGAGAACTCAATCTATTCGCGAGCCCCACGGGCAAACTTCCTCAATATTATGACGCTCGAACGATGATGGCATTCCGTGATTCACGATTACGTGCAATTCGCTTCTTTTTACGACTATCCCTATCTGAAGCACTTCCGCGAAACTTTTGCCCGCCACGTAGAAACATACACACGCGAACACTTCACCGTGAACACCATATAACCGCGAGGAGGAGATCTCATTTTTATTGTATCGTACGGACCGCCGTTTTGCAAAGGGTGTTTGTCTATTTGCAGTTCCTTCGAGCGAAAACGTCCTTCTGAGACCGCGATATCGTGTTTCGCGATTCGCGTTTATGGCTGCTCAATCCGAATGCAATAAAAGTTCTTCGAAAAACCGGATCGCGGAGCGGAAGGAGCTAATACAGTAGAAACTCGACTATGCAAACTGTAATTAGTAACAGGATGACTTGCGTTGTAATTACTTTTCACACGTCTTACTATTATAATAAAGAAACAGAGTTTGTTTGCGTGTTCGCAAAAATCAGAAAAACTACTAAACCGATTGTTATGAAATTTTCACAATAGCTTCTTTACATTTTCTGGAGTGTCATAGGCTATATTTTATCGCAAAATAAATTATACATTGAGAAAAAAACATGAGACTATTTTTTGTCGGCGTGTCGACGAGCCGTCCACGGGGCATAGTTCACGCACAGCCGCTAGGTGGCAAACCTCGCCACCCGCGATCTCGAAAGAGAATTCGTCCGGCTATATGATATAACGATAAAAATACATGAAATTTCGTATTCTATATGCAGAAAAATCGCGGGCAAAGTCGAATTGAGGGCATGCTAGTAAGCGATAATTTTATTTAAAAATACATAGCGGTATAAGATTAAGTATATTGTCATTGATGATCATTTTAGCTTGTAACTAACATAGGATAATCAGTTTTCCGATAATCGGTGTTCGAATAATCGACTTCTACCGTACTTCTGTTTGGATGTTATAAAGTTGCAGTCCTAAAAATAATATACTTTTTGACAATGCTATAGTCTGCGACGACTATGACGATTCTTCTGGAAGGTCCACTGACTTACTCATAGCACGTTTATGTGCACCGAATAACTTCGATAGACCACTCAAATAATAATTTGAGACCAATGTATATTTGAATGTAAGCAAGTGTATTAATTAGATACTGAAGTAAACAGTGCTTCCCAATACTTTAATGTTTAAAACAAAAAGTGCTTTTCGGTATAAATTAACTAATTTAAAGAGACAGTGCTACCCGACCGTGCTTTTGTTAGTGACGCAAGAAATGCTTTGAGTCGTTCTTTTGTCGTGGACTTTAAACTTCTGATGTTTCAACGAATTGCAGAAGCTCGTCTGTGGGCCTTTCCTCCTCCTCAAGGCAACTCATTGAGAATGGGGTAGTTTCTGGGTCCAACGGTGTAGTCGGAACTTTCGTAACAGCGACATTTCTCCGGTTTACATGAATCGTCACATCCAGGTTTTGGTTTACTCTGAAGAGTTCTAACGTTCAACACGTTCAGCGCCACGTGTACCATCGGTGACCAACGGATCAGTTTTAATTTCGTCAAATAACTGATTACTCTAACAAATTTTGAGTTACATCTATGTTACAATGATAGTACAAAATAAGAAATATATTATAAAATAAATAAATATTTATATATTCAAAGATACGTATCAATGGAAAGGTATTTTCACGTGTCTGACTAGTTGCGGGACTTTCCACTGCGGTCCTCAACGTGTTAACACGTTGAACGACACACTGAAAACGGGCATACCTAATCAGACAGGTTATAATTTACTCTTTTTTATATAAGTCGTAAAGACAAAAAGGTTTGAGTAGTCGTGTTCTTCTACTCCTACATTATCGTTTCAGTATGAAGTTTGCTCAGAATTTTGCAACAATCAATAATTATTTAATTAAATTAAATTTGAGGTGTTGGTCACCGGTGACCGCCATGGCATTCAACGTGTTAAGAGGTTATCCTACTGTGAAATTTTGAAAAATTAACGATTTTTGTATTGTCTTAAAAAATAGTTTAAAGCCGTAAAATTAATGGGCAAAAAGGTCATTCTGACTCGAAGCGTGTTAAACATTGCACATTCACGTGAAAGGAAGTTGTTTAAGTTACAGAGATATTTATTTATAATAATTCTAACAAGATAAATTTTTCAACCAAATAACTCTAACAAACCTCTTTAACACCATGCTGGTTGCATAGTGTAGCGAAATCTTGAATCTCCTAGTTGTGGTCATTTGTGTAATCGTCAGTCTCGACAAACTGAGATTTCTTGAAAGAGCTCATTACCATTAATTATCAAACACGAGTTACCACCAGTTACTGCTAATAACTACTTGAAAGTAAGACAAACGTGTGACTAAGTCGTAAATTCTCTGAAATCACTTGTAAAGTTAATGCGACTCACTTATTACCTATTTAAGTACTAAATGCCTCAGCTATTACGGGAGCAATTTAATAGATAGCTCAATTATTAATGTCTGCCTTTTAACGATATCTTCCAGTAATAGAAGCGACCTAATTTCAGGTTAGTGAACACATTAAGATTGGAACATCTACTGAAAGTTTACTAAAAATTTCGAACTTTCCGTTCTAACTTCAAATTTTAATGAATTGATTACACGATTGAAATATATTTTACGAAGAATCTTCTACAGTTCAAAATTCAAGTAAAACTTCTTAATCAGTTAAATTCATTACCTATTGAAAGTATACAGTGCAGTTTTTACCTGTTTGTTACGTAATTGTATTCCCTTTTTTTTCAGTAGAAAAAGTTATTCATAACATTCTCTTTAATTCGGACAATATAGACTTTTCAACCCATGGTCACTAAACATTTTCTGCTCAGTTTGTTCAGTATTATGTATTCTGCAAGTCCTGGACCCATTTGTAACACTCGCAATCAGTAGTTCTCGAGTTGCAAAATTCAATAGAATGAATACAACTAATTGGTACATAGAAAGTGCCAAAACAAAAGGTTTAGGGCATACGTATTAGGCAGTACTCGCCAAACCGAATAAAACATCTACAAACAATTTTGTATTGAAAAAATTCTACAAAAAGTTGTATATAACTTGAACAATATTGATTTTTCGATGTGTACATACAAAACCTTTTTTGTTCAGTTTGTTCGATTCTACAACCCCTTGCAAAAAATCTTCGATCAAATGCAATAACATGGAAGTAAGTGAAAATATTACAGTCTTTGACATACAAAATACTATCGTTTATATTTAAAACACAGGGTAAAGTAAGATTAGTCTGATGTAAAGTAAATAATAAAAAAATAACAAAAATTTTTGTTTACTATCAAAGAAAAGAGAGTGAGAAAACGAAATGTTACATAGAAAAAAAGGTTTCACTCGTGACAGAAATAATCACTTGATGAATATATCAGGTTTCATCGAACCTGATTTGATCAATTTTGATTTTGACAAATTTGATCGGTTACTTTTTTCCAGGACTGCTGCCAACCAAATACTTATTTCCATGCATCGTTTTGTGTTCTCACTCTTTTCTTTGATAATAAACGAAAACTTTCATTTTTTTTATTATTTACTTCATGTTAGGCTAATTGTAAGTTTTCTTTACTATGTGTTTTAACACTAGAACTACCAAGGTCGTCAAAATGACTGGTCTGCAATTTCACTGTGTATAATTTATTTTTGACGACTATTACGTTTACTTTGAATTGACGCTGAATAAAGCTGAAGAAAAATATAACATTGTTTCCTTGAATTCCGTATTTTTGCCAAAGCATGTCATTTTCATCGTTTCGATGATCCCTGGCGTTCTCCTGGGGTCTATATGACCTGAAATGAAGATTACGTTTCCATAGGTACTATGTTTTTAAATACTTCTTTTTAATATTTAATGTATTTAAATAAATTCTGAAAAATTTATTATTAAGGAATGTAAAATATGAAAGAAGTAAACACAAAATTGAAATGTATTGAGTATTAAAAAAAAATATTGAAAGACATAGAATCTATAGAAACGTAATCTTCATTTCGGAACATGTAGGCCCAAGGAGAACAGCAGGGATAAATAGGTGCACGTTAATTGTTGGTCGATCTAGTGTTAAATAAACACAATAGTATTTTGTACCCCAAAGGCCTCAATATTTTAAGTTACTCCCGTATTATTGCGTTTTGCCAGAGGTAGAATCTACCCTGTAAATCATAAATATTTTTTTTGAGACCTTCTATGACGACTCTCGAGATGCAAAAGGAGATGCAGTAACGATCAACAAATAACTGCGAAAGTAGTTTATAATTTGAGGAGAACAAATTCATTGGAACGTGTGCTACGGTTCTTGATGGTTTCCGGGCAGAATTTCCAAGGGGCGGGGGAGTATCGTGGTGAGAGAACAAAACCGTTCCGGAAGATACTTCCAAGTATGTAAACGACGAGCACGTGAATTACCCGTGAACACGGGAAAGTGCAAACTGTGTAGTTGAGAGGATAAATTCAACCATTCCCTGTGTTTCTACGCAAACGTCACGGCGCTTTCGTCTTTGTTAGGTTAGGTTGAGAGGTTAAATTCAACATTTCGCGCGGACGTAACAAACCTTTCGTCTGCAACGCGACTTCCCTCTATTCTCTCCCTTTCTCTCGTATTTCCCCCCTCCATCTGTTTCTCTCTTACCTCACGAATTCCATTGGCCAACGTACCACGAATTTTCTCTACAAGACGAAATATTCTGCAACTATCGAGCGAGCCATTATTATGAGACCCGTGTGAATTCCTATTAATAACATTAAACGGCTGAGTAATATTAGCATAAAGGATATTATGGTCGTTAATGCTCCGGTAACATCGTCTTTAGGTTCGAAGAAAGTGGTTAAACGTTTCGTTGCAGATGCTGTAGATTCATTTTGTTAGATAATGGTTGGATGAATTTATAGCATCATTCATTATTATTTAAACAATTTTTAATTACTGTGATGTACATTCAAGTACTTTAACACGTTGACTGCTGTGGCGGTCACCGGTGACCGGTGCCTCCAATTTTGTTAAATGAAATAACTAATAATTCAAATACAATTTTGTACAGTATTATTGTGATAACAATAATATAAGGTAACTACTATACCTTCAAGTTATAAAATATTTTTTTCCATCGCGACGTATACTTAAAATAGTGGTTTAAAGTGTGTTTGATTAGGTATGGCTGTTTTCACTGTGTTTTTAACACGTTGAACGCCTCAGTGAAAACAGTCATATCCGATCAGACACGATGTAATATACTATTTTTCATGTAAATTCTAAAGGAAAAAAATATTCGGGTATTCAATCGTGTTTTTATGTTTCTACATTAATGTCACAATTGTTCAGGATTGTGTAATAATAAATAGTTATTTCATTAAATTAACTTTGATGTGCCAGTCTCCGGTGATCCCCGCGGCATGCAGCGTGTTAATTACATATTATTTGGAAAAGAGAAATAAACAAGTGCTGGAATAAAACGTAGACTCGTTTCCTCACCTATCAGATAACTGAAAATAATCAAGGAAAAAATAAAAAGCGTCTTTGTACTATACTGAGCTAAGTGATGATTAAATTATAATATTTTAGATATCGCTGTTCATGTCAGAACGACTGAACAATTAGACATTCAATTACGGTCATGGGATTTTCAATAAAATTATACAATCTGTCAAACGTCAATAATGAATGAAATATTCTCTACCTAATAGTATAAAGTGCTCATTTAATGTTTACTGTACACACAATTTCAAGCTTCTACAGTATTTCACACTGTTTAATGAAGAATAAATCATTTAACTGTCTGAACATCTAAAGGTGCAGATTTACGATGAAACATTTTACGAAATTTTAGGGGATTATGTAGACGTGTATACGTATACAGGATGTCCGATTTTAATCTATAAATACGAATTACTGGTAAACTACCCCTTATATAAAAAATGTTTCAGATAGGAAGTGAATGGTTTCGAGGGAGGTCATAATCTGGTTTAATTAGTATTTCTGCAGATGAACGCGCAGAGGACATACGAAGGTGACATACGTTTTTTTAAATAGAATTATATAATTTTTAATACATTAGTCGATGCAGCTCTTTATTTTCTATGAAAAAGTATTAAGGTATTTATACCGAACAACCATTAGTTTTGAAGATATATTAGTCTGAATATTGCAATGTGGTTCTAGTACACCTACATGCACCTACATTTTCTGAATTGACAGTAAGTGGGTGCAGATAGGTGCACTGGTACCACTTTGCAATATTCAGACTAAAATATCTCCTAAATTAAGGATTTTTCGATATAAATCGCTTAATATAATTTTGTAGGAAATAATGAGCTGCATTGACTAGTGAATTAAAAATTATACGATTTCATTTAAGAAGCCGTATGACACCTTTATATGATCTCTACGCGTCCATCTACAGAAAAACTAAATATTCCAAATTATGACCCCCTCGAAACATTCCACTTCCTATTAGAAACATTTTTCATATAACGGGTACTTTACCAGTAATTCGCATTTATAAGTTAAAATCAGACACCCTGTATATTTACATTTGTTTTTTCTCAGATTTTTGTCTCATGAGAGAAAATCCTTATCGTAGATCTACACCTTTATTATTTCAAATAGTATAATAATTTTTTATTAATAATTGATAGTCATCAGAGTAACTTAACCAAATAAATTCACAATTAACGACACGAAAACTCGCAAATCAATAAACCTTTCGCAGAGTCCTGAAATAAATCCACTTTCAAGTCGGAAACATCGACGCGATCACAGGAATCACATGGAAGATCAAGTACGGCTTTCGTTTCTAATGACACGTCGAGAACTTTCCCCGGAATTAGGTCGAATTCTTGTAACAAAGAACTTCCATTACGTCTTTCGATGGACTGTGTGTATCGCCACGGTTCTCTCGAAGACGAATCGCCGAAAACCCGCAATAAGTTGATTGCTGTTAATCGCGGCAGGATGGCTGCCGACGCCGGTCATCGGCGCGCATCAATTTCGAACTTTCTCATACGGACGACGTCGAAACTTTCTGCCTCGATTTCTTTTTGTTCCTCGCGCGCGAAACTGTGCCGAGGAAAAGGAATTCGCTGCAGTCCGACGTAATTTCGAGAAATTGAGTATCGTTCCACGCTGATGCCGCGTGTTTATTCGTCTGTCCAATTTGTTTCGCTCACGTTCAAGGGAAAGTTGGAATCTCCTCTCCGTGGAGCCGTTGCAAGATGCAAAATGAGAGGATTACACGCACACACAGACCGAGTCATTTCGGCTTTCCTGATTTGACAAGACTCGGCTCGGGCTTTCTCGTGAATTCGTTAGTAAATTCTTAGATATTTGCACAGGGGGAGCTTCAGAAAAAAATTGTAAACACTTAAGGGGTCATTCCAGTGTGACACTTTCAAAAATTCAATTTTTTTATTCTTTTCGAAAGTGTATGTGTTCAAGACGGTACTGTTAAATTTTGATAAGGATTTTCCAAGTATTTTGGCTTCTACAGTTGCTTCTAGTGGGAAGCTCAAGTGGTCCCAGACGAGAATTTTCTTCGCTCCCTGGCGCATTTAATTAATAGGTAAATATAGTAATAAAATTTGGAAATTCAACTAATAATTTTAATCATCATTTTGAATGCACATTGACGCAGATTGTTAGAAAAGGGAACTCGCTATAACTAAGAAACAAGGTGAAATTAGACACATGTTTAACAAAATTTATATTATTGTTTATAAGAGTTCAACCCCTCCTAAATGTGTTTCCTGCATGTTAAATCACACCCTACCAAGAAACACGTGTTAATCGTCTCGAGATCGCACCACCGACGCGTTAGCATGATTTTCAAGCTGTAGAAGTCCGTAAGTGTGTATTCGGTCAGAGACGTGGCAAGTTTCGACGTTAACACTTCCTTAAGCCGTGCCGGAAGTTATTACGTAATGTGTATTAACGGGTAGCTCGTTAACTTGGACGCTGAAGTTACGAGCGGAAGTTGCCCTAAGAAGAAGAAACAAGGGAAACTCGGAGGAAACCCGTTCGTCGATGCAACTTTCATCATGGAAATGTAAACGAAGCCCTTCACCAACGATTTCACTTCTTGTTGCCGGGTCTCGTTGTACGGACGATAAGCTACTTCTCTGAATGGACTGTTTTGTTACGAATTGAATGATAAATTCGCTAAATTTATTTCACAAAATTCCTGTGCATTATTTATGATTTGAAAATTGTTCAAGCTCGATGATGTACTACTTCTTTTACATTTTGTTTGAGAGTATATTTTCCATTATCATTTTTCCGAACAGAAAAATAGGAAATAAAGCAGCATTCTTCAAGTTCAACATTTTAAGGGGTTATCCTACTCTGACTACTGATGCGCAACAAATGCAAAAAAGGGGAAATGCAATTGTTTTGATATTTGCCAATATATTGGAACGTATTTTTAGCTTCCTGTATTTAAAATTGTATTAAAAAATATTAAAATTTTAACGAGATACAGCAATTCTGGTAAAACGTGTCTTTGCGTGCACGGGTGGACGATGTACACGGTTTTGCCATTTCGTTTTTCGTAAAACAGAAGAAAGAGCTCTTTTACACTTCCTCTATTTTGACGGAGCTTGATTATGTTTCTTTGAAAATTGACGATTAAAATTTTTGCTGAGTCATGGACTGATTGTTCTATTTTTTTATTCAACTCATTACAAAAATTTACCCTGGTATCTGGGACTAACGGTAGTGCCAGAGAAAATACTCCGAAATGTAGTAAAACTTTAACTGTATTAAAAGCACAAAATGAAATGAACTTACAATTACATTATTAACGGAACGTGTGACAGAAACGTGTC
Source organism: Macropis europaea (assembly GCA_916610135.2). Classification (NCBI taxonomy): domain Eukaryota; kingdom Metazoa; phylum Arthropoda; class Insecta; order Hymenoptera; family Melittidae; genus Macropis; species Macropis europaea. The sequence continues at coordinate 37,846,117 of OU744345.1, forward strand.
GAGTATAAAAGTTTTAGACTTTTGGGAAGACGACATCTTCATTTGAATATATTTATTACTGTCTACAGGGTTGAGAAAAATACCAGGAACTGCTATCGAGGATTGTAGGCAGGTCTTCGTTTATAATTTCCCAGACATCGTCTGTTTCTGAAATACTGCGAAGCGAGTGTTCGTCACAGATGTGTCATTGGCGACCGTTGCTAGGCACAAGGCTGATTATTCCCTTGTTTTAAACTGAAATTTTATACAGATTTTTCTTATTCACGAACCACATGCTGCCGTCTTTCCTTCTTAATATTTCTCGAAAATTATGTTTCAATCTACAATACTTTAGGCGACAGTTGCAGCATGTTGTGTGTGTGCGTGTGTGTGTGTGTGTGCATGGAAGGGTGTGTTGGCATCGGAGTGCATCCATTTGCCACAAGACAATACAAAAACAATAGATCATTGTGTTATATGTCTTTATTGGCTTTTTTATGTAGTCCACTATGCAATCAAATATCTCCCTACTGCCAATGAGAAATGGAGACTTTAAATCCGGCGTAAATTTGATCCCTACGATTGTTAATTTCTCGACCATTTCATTTGAAAATCCACAATTAAGAGGGCAGTTAAAAAATATCTAATTTGAGTCTTCAATAGACTCACTATCATAATTGAATCGGTGAGTTGAAAAACAGTACAAGTCCAAAATTAGCCATTTTCAAACAATCTCAAAACTAAATGTAAAATGTATAGAACTATATGTTGAGACGAAAAACAGTGCAAAAAAAGTTCCCTATACTCGTTTTTCAGTAGTCCCTTCAGTTTAATGAGTGTAAAAACAGTGTCTGTCATGGATTTGTACTGTTTCAACAATCTGTTTAACAATCACTTTTCATTAAATAATTTCTACTTCAGTTATGTTTAAAGCAAGTTAATAAATGTCTTTTTTTTACTATTGTGTTATTTTTTAATTTTCCTGGCTAAAAAGTGGATTGAGTTGAAAAACAGTACAAGTCGAATGGTTCTATTTTAATTGTTGAAAATTAATGAACAAAGGTTAACCATAGTTAGACATGTATGAACGGTCATATGGGTTAACATAACCGTGTTTAAATTGGAATAGGACTATAAAATTAATGGCTTTGATTATACACGAAAACTGATGCTAATTCTTCAAATGTCTCAAAATGTGATTTTTGGACTTGTACTGTTTTTTTTAACCCACCGATTCAATTATAGACTGGGGAGCTCCTGATTCCGATTTTAAACAAATGAGAGGGAAAGCACCCGTGGTTCAATTTTAGTCGAGAGATAATGGAAGAGTAGTTCCTACTAACGGAGTAGTGGCAATGAAGCTTGTTTGTGAAGTGACATAACGTTTATAGGACAACATATCCTACCGTTTACATACACCTTGATAGGATTTCATGTAAATGGTTAACCAGCGTTCGCGACACCTTGAAACATGTGCGCACTTGCGGAGAACACGCACGTGCTAACCGGAAGTTACGGAGTATACCGAAAGTTTATAGGGTTTTCGTGTCGCTGTACACCTTCCCCCAATCTTGTATTCGAATTAATTTACGTGCACGTGATTTGCACGCTGCGACAAGTGCTCTTGGCATCGATATGAAGATTTCGCTCAAAAAGATTTCGCGCAATTTTTACTGCATATGTGAAAATTACTTGTTTCCAGAAGTAATGGTTCTGTTAGTGCTGCTTTAATAAACAGTACTTTTTAGGGGTATTGGAAGATTTTCATAAATTGTCAAACAAACTAATGTTCGATTGTTACTGTTTTTTGTGTGTTATATATATGCTTTCTCCAGTATTTTATATTTAAGATTATTATGACGATTGTTATCAAAATACTATAAGGAAGTACATGTTAGTGATAAACATGATTGGCGAATGGTGCTATGAATGCCGTTGGAACATCTATAATCATACTACTGTAAAACTGTTAAATGTTCAAACCGTTTGGGTTCAATAAACATTTATTATTATTAAACTAATGATCTCAGTAAAATTTAAAGTTTGAAACCTCTCTGAATCTTCATAGTGAGAAGTAACAAATTCCAGTCTTCAAATGAAATATTCAGTATTTACAGTTTTGCGTTCAAATGCAAGAATAAAATTATTTCTCTATTTATTGAATATCGTAGTGTTTACTTGATTGTTAAAGGTATTGTGTACACATACTGCGCAAGTGCAGTAAACAATTTTCATTATAGATGTAACAGACACGTTTCTAAGGTACTGATGACCACGTAGTTTAGGTGTGACTGAACAATCAAAGTCATAATATAATTTTGTAAAATTCGAGACATTTAAGTTGACCCACACAGAGAAACGTTTTTTATTGATTTCGAATGTTTAGGATAGTATTTAGTAAATTGAATAATTTAGGAAAAACTGTATAAGAGCACCTTGTAACTCTGAATCATCTATATTTCAGATTTTCAAAACCCAGTAATGAATTCTACATCTTGTGCATTTATTAATTTTAGGACATTTCTCATTCACCATTTACAGGTCCATACAATCCTTTTATGTGCTAAAAATATAAAAAGATGGTTGGTGTATTTTACAAAATTGTACGGAAACTGGCCTAATAATTTGAATCATCATTTTGAATGCAGACAAACATTGCTAGAAAAAAACTCGTTACTCTAAAAAACTTGATGAAAGTAACTGTAACTCTGACACATTTCAGATTTTTAAAATCCAGTAACCAATGCCACATTTTGTACATTCAACAATGTTAGGACACTTATCATTCACCATTTCATGAAATCGATCAAACTGACTCATTATGCTGGTATCGTAAAGCCATGCACGCCTTTCATAAAACGCCTTCCAAAGAATCTAATTCTAAACAACATAGTTATAAACAGATGTATCCGCTTCAAAGTCTACGCTAATAATCCTTCCTGCAGACTCTAGTTAACCCTATACTCATAACAAAAGCCCTTTATAACTTCAAACCTTTGAAAACTCCTGGTTCTTCTCTTCTGAAGCCTCTGATGGCGAATCGACTAATTAGATCATCAACATCCTCGTGTAAGGGATGCAGCTGAACGGCAGACGAAATTTCGAAGGACACGTGAAATTAGCGAGGAGAATCGTTAGAGGGTAAGACGTAGCCGTGGCTTCGAAATTACGCGGGCGAAGTTCGGCCCTTTGAAGGAAGTTCGATGAAACGCGGACCCCCTGCGTCGAGGTGCTTCGCTCAATAAACATGGCCCTTTGTCAACGGAACGAAGTGTTATGCAGAAGACCATGGTCTTCGTGGTTGAAACACGGCCTCGTGCCGTGCTACTTATCGGAATCGCCAGCTTCGCGATCTTCGTGGAAACAGTATCAGGTCATCCAATAAGTAATGTTGTTTTTAACCCCTCCACTGTATAAGGCGTACATACAGGTCGTAGCCGAAAGTTACGTACAAACGGGCACGAGGTGATTCCTGATGAAAAAATACAGACAAAATATAGAACAACACTTTTTCATCCGAGTCTTGGTTTTCGAGAAAATCGAGTTTTAAAATCTGCTGTGTACATACACCCCCGCCCATAAGTCACCGGACACTTGCTCCTTTTCAGCAAATTTATTATTAGAACGTTGATACAATATATTAGCACGATTTTATTATTTTACATTGTTATCGTTATCTATTTTACGTGAATGTAATGCCTGAATATAATATCAATAATAAGCACTTATAATTTATATAAATATTTAAGAAATAAGACTGTACGCGTAAGTATGTTCCTAATACATCTCCAACTCGGTCAGACGATAGTCTGTACACACTTCTCGTTTACTTTGGAAGTTTTTTCCAAAGGCAAAAAAAAGATTTATTGAAAAAATTAGAAGGTTGGAGAAAATTTTAATCGAAAGAATGCCATTATTAGTCCAAGCAGTCATACTCGCGCGAGGCGAATACATTGATGAGAAGAAAGTATAAGATTAATTACCTATTTTTCGTAAGATCTTCAACATATGATTTGAACTACCTGTTCTCTACATTATAAACAATTATGTGCTAACTTTATTTCATAATGTAGGTCATTTCATATTGCAATATCTTCTACCTCATTTACTAACAAGGGACGGACCCCAATGGTCAGACTTCAATTTTAATGAGTTTTTGTGAGATGATGGCATACAGGTTTCTAATGATACGCGTGAACTATTAGGGGTAGACACTTGATAATTTTAAAGATATAAACAATTAATGGTACGTACTTTCAAGATGTACCATGAATTTAAATCGAGTTTATCGAAGTTGTATTGGCAAAGCAAAATGGTTGTTTGGCTGGTAAATCCGGAGGTCTTGAAAATACGTATTGTACATTTAATTGTTTATATCTTCAAAATTATCGAGTGTCTACACCTAATATTTCAGGTGTATCGTTAGGAACCTGTATTCAATCATCTCACAAAAACTCATTAAAATTGAAGTCGGACAATTGGGGTCCTTCGCTTGTGAATGTCCGTTGACTTATGGACGGGAGTGTACGCAGCTTCAGCTAATAAGATAAAGTAAAATACGGTTCCTCGAGCGACGTATGTATAACGCCTACCGTATTTTTGTATATAATGTCTTCGCGACGTTTACTGGTTTAAGAAAGCACAAAGACAACATTTTTTCAACAATATTTCCTTCTATTAATTAAGGAATTGTTGAAATTGGTGCCCTCGTTGGGTATATTTTTTTTCTGGACTCATTTTACACTCGGAAGTATTAACTCAAAATTCTCATTTGGAAAATATTGATTTTTCGAATATGTACTGAAATTTTACTGTTTATTTTGTTAAATATCATACGTGCATAAAGTGAAGCTATCAATTTTTAGAACATTCTGTGTACAGTATTTACTAATTAAACGGCGAAACGATAGTACTATATTTTATAAGTAGAAATAGGTAAGCATGTTGTACAAAATTTTGAAAAAGGTTGAAAAGGTATTTCAGGATCACGTAATACTTATTAATAGACTGCGGAGTTTTATGCAATTTAATACATTTAAGTACGTGGAAGATGCACATTCTATGCAGTAAATAAAATAAGAAATAAATTTTGTAACATTTAAAGCAAAAAATATAGTTTTGTCATAGCTTCACTTCGGTAATTACAGTAAAATAAATAATGTTTAAGTCCTAACATGAATATTTGCACAAAAATCGCAGTCTCGTTATTAGTGTCTCAGGGGATGAGTTTAAATTTGGAAAAAATGAGTTAATTTTTTTTTTCAATTATACTTATTGAATATACGTTTACAACTGTAGATAAAACCAACTAGAAATTCGAAAAATAATCCGATACCTTTGAAAGACAGCATTGGGCACGTATGAGGTCATTAGGTCACGATGTTCGTAATACGTCAACAATATTTAAACTTAACAGAATCAAGTTGATTTGAACGAACTACATCAAGAATAATATCTTAATGAAATATTCGACAATATATCTTTGGAACGAACGTTTTTACCCTAAAATTATATTCACGAACGCCACCTGACATGTGGTAAAAAATCCTCGCATCGAAAATTGACACTCCGTACAACTGGCATCGAACTGGCGTGTCACGGGAGTTCGTTTACAAAAAAACCGCTGTTTGGGACGGGAAATGTCGAAACAACAGAATTCCGTGCGATCGCTGATCAAAAAACGGCTCTATTTTATCAACGAGCTTCGCGCGTTCGATTAAAACAAAAACAGGAAAAAAAACGCGTGTTCATGGCTTTGAAATCGAATTCGAAAAGTGTCGAGAACGAGAAACGGATCGTCGATCCGCCTCGTTTGCTTTTCTCTCATTCGACTCGATGTCATCGACGGCCATTGCGTAACTCGAATTAAGACGCTCGAACGACCAGTCAAATTATATTGAATTCTATGCGTTGTCACATTCGGAGAAATTTCAACATGTCAAACCGAAAGGAACTCGTCCATTATAATATGTAATAGCTTTTTCATTGAACAGCAAATAAACGGGGTAAACCTGACAACTTACAAAAATGAGAGAAAGGCAAAGATAATAATTAAAGTCACTTGTAGATGATATTAACGCGTTGAGAGCCGCGTGTACCACTGGTGACCCACGTACCACTTTTAATTTCGTCGAATAACTGATTACCCCACCGAAATTTCAAATTACATCTATGTTACAATGATAGTACAAAATAAGAGGTATATTATTAAATACATAAGTATTTATACTATATTCAATGGTATATGTTAACACGTTGACTGCCGTGGGGTTCTCGTGACCGGCACATCAAATTTTAATTTGTTAAATAACTAACAATTCTTATTAAAGTTTGGGATAAAATATTCTTTCCTTCCAGAATTTATATGTAAAATAGGGCATTATATTGTGTCTGACTAGGTATAGCAGTTTTCACAGTGGCATGCAACGTGTTAATAAGAAGGTATTTTTGTGTGTCTGACTAGTGAGATTTTCCACAGCGGCGCTTAACGTGTTAAAGAAACGGGTTTGGGACTTTAAGGACAGATAGTACTTGCGAAATGGAGAAAAAAGAGTCTTGATAAATATAGGTCGAAAAAATTAATATTAATATTTAAAAAATTTTTGAATTTTAAAAGTTAATCTTAAGTCGCTATCTTACCATTTTTTTCTTCTAGAAAAAGAAAAAAAAATTCTGTAAATTCCAAAGTTTGCAGAAGCTTTTGTACATGTTCTCCCTCTATTTTCACACACGCTTCACATATTCGTAGTACAGAATTGCATGCTTTAATTAAAACGAAGAGTTGTTTTTAACTCCGAAAATATTGACGTTTCAACCCATGTTTATTAAAGACTATTTCCTGCATATGGCGAGTACTATCTATGCTTAAAGTTTTGAACCCTTTTTTTTAAACCCTGTATGAAGGATTTGAAGCGATAGTAACCAGAAAGTAAGTAAAATAACACTCAACATAAAACTGCACGATAATTGTTCAGAATCTCATATATAGGGTGTCCTGTAATTAGTGGTGACGCCGAGAATAAGGAGATTCTATGTGAAAGGCTACCTCGATGTGATTTTCTCACAGATATTAAAGGAAATTACAACGATAAATTGTCAATTTTCATTTAATTGATGTTGTAAAATGTTCTGATTAAATCAAGTGTAATTCCTGTGTGAAACTTAACATCTTTTCTGCATGCAATGGAGTCGGGAATGGTGACATTTCAGTATCGTATTACGGAGATCTGTTACGATACGAGTAAGCATTATAAGATCACGTTTGAAATCTCATGGAAAACATTTCGGGCTTTTATTTTTTATAGTTCGTTTTCACTGTACCTCGTGAAATAAATGATTCTAAACACATATTTGTACTTTTGTGTCCTACCTTTACATATGAATTGTTATATGGTATCATTAGTTACAATAGTAGCATTTTGAAAAAAGAATGAACATGTCTAAGAAAATACAGTAAATTCTTTTTTGTACATAATAATAGAATGAGGCATTTTAGAATTATATAAGAAAAACTGAATTTTTCTAGCTTCGATATACACGGGCTGGCAGGTTTATATCTTACGACTTAGAATATGCAACAATATGTTATATAAGCAGGAGTTTATAAATGCTTTGTTAAAAATTTATAACAAAAATATGAAATATAGAATGGAGTAATCTTCTTGCACAGAGCAGGGTAAGAACAATTTAACACGTTGAATGCCGTGGGGGTCGCCGGTAACAGATACCTCAAGTTTAATTTAATTAAATAATTATTGATCGTCACGAATTCTGAACAAACTTCATACTGAAACAATAATTGAGTACTCAAGTCTTCTTTTTCATTACGATTTATATAAAAAAATTCAATTATATCGTGTCTGATTAGGTATGCCTGTTTTCAATGCGGTACTCAACGTGTTAATGACATTTGTCTAATGTGTTGATACAGCTACGTTAGCTACATGACATCGTTGAAGATCTGTGTAAACATAGAATGAATAACGCAGTCATTAAAATGAAACAGGTTTAACACGATATTCTAATCGTAGTAAATTTCCTTTTTCAAAGATGTCAAGTTTGTATTGACAAAAATAGCCGACTTTTTGTGATGGCGGAGTAACAATGAATATTTATACAAAATCTATAATACGTTGATTTTCTACAATGATTTCAATTATTACACGTAGGTTTATAAACATATTAGATATATATATTATCGAATTATTTTTACATTGTATCATACTAATTTGTATTTCATGTTTCTGTTATAACTTCTTAACAAGGCATTTGGGGATACATGTTTACCTAATTTAAACCAATTTAGTTCAATTTGTACTTTTACTTGCCTTATCTTAATCTTTGTGTAATGTATTACAATATTTATTCTTTGTTATAATATGTATATTTTCCATGTCATTTTTATCACATTTTTTCACATATTTCATGCACATGTTTTCTTTGAATCATGCTTTAATAACAATCGATTAAGAAGTTCATAGTACAGGCAATCAAGTTTTAAAGTCTGTTATCAGACCTTTTTGGTGTATTGTAAATGTTTGTAACTTCAGCTCGCTATGGTATTTGTTCAAAAAAATATTTTCAAAATGAACTGGAAAACATGAAAAGCCATTTCTTTATCTTCCAAAACATCTATACATATGGAACCATTTTTACAGTGAGCAGGGTATTTTTAAAACACCCTGTCATTTTTTCAAGAATTCAATAAAAATGATTATAATATGATTCCGTCAATCTCTGTATTTATTTACGAGCCTCGAGAATCATTTAAAATATACAAACACGAACTCGGAGGCTTAGAAGAAATTTCAAAAGGCTCGAGCCGTTCATCGTGGTTTTATACCTCGACAAGAAGAATTATAATTTTTTCTTCGCAAGGGACTGGACGGATTGTTATTCAATTTTCGTGCAAACTCCCCGGTAAGCGGTTTTCCTCCAAGTTTTTCGAATCCGATATTATGCCTAATCTGTGCGCCGTCGACGGAGAAGCAAACGCGACCCTCTTAAATCTATTCGCAGGGGGTGAGTCTTTTTAAGTCTCGTCGAAGATGGATCGAACAGAAAAGAAAGGGAACCTCCGACGAAAGTGCTTGTCTAAATACTATTTCGACTTCATTTCCTTTTTTTCCGCTTATTTTCTTGTTTCGACTCCGAGCGACCGAGCAGGAAGAAACTTCGAAAGATCGCGAATAATTTCACCATTTCAAGAGAAAGAGAATAACCGTCTTTTTCGTAGTTCTTCTGTTTCTTCAACCAGAACGAAAAATGAAATATTTAAGAAGATTTACGCGCTCATTGTTGGAAAGAAGAATGGGTATTTTATCTTTCTCACACTTTTCGCCGAAGACAAAAAATCGAGACTTTGAATACAAGTTTCTCGACAGAGATAAACGCTCAGGAATTTTTTAAAAACTTTCTTATTAAGAAAAAGAATATTTCTCTGTTCCTCGCGATCAAGCGTTTCATACAATTTAAACAGAAATAATCAAAAAGTTTTCAAAGCGTCTGGGCACATACGAAGAACCTTCTGCGTCTCTTGTTCTCCTGTTCCTCGAACGAACGGCAAAAGCGTAGAAAAAGAATCTTGAAAGAACGTGCAAACATTTATATTCGAGACGAATACCTGCGTTTATTCGCGGCGGTTCTGTCCTCTCTATCCGCGCCGGCAAAGCGACGAAAAAACGGAGAAAAAAAAATGCAAGAAAAACGGTTGGAGAGGTTGTTCGATCGTCGAAAAGCCGTCGCGTCGGCGGCACGCCGAACGTCGAGAGTGAACCGCGTGTGCGATACGAAAGAATCTTTGATTCGAACTCTCCCTTCTAACTGGGAGCACGGGTTGAAAATGTTTAAGTGCGCCAGTCACCGGAGAGAGCCGACGGTAATGAAAGCAACGTTTGATCATCGACCACGAAGTAATCGACTTACCGTGGCTTGGCTCTCCCTCGCTGCGCTCTCCCTCGCCGTTTCCCTTCTTCACGAAGAAACACTCGCGAAAATGCAATCACTTTTCGAGACGGATTCACCGTGCTTCCATCGTCTTTCCCTTCTTCCAACATTCCTGCTCTTTCTCCTCGTTCTATCTACTTTTCCTTCGTGACGGTTATACGGGACCGGAAAGCCGGAGAAACTTCATTCAACTCGTCTAGACAGTGTCTGTGTACGCGAACCGGAATACTTCATCAGTTAGTCTTTTTTTTTTTTATTTAATACAGAAGAAACGGTGAGATTCGTTGAAGAGGAACGTCACGCCTTGGATGAGAGAAAATTGGAATCCCTTGGCGGTCGGATTCCCGGAAAGGAAGTGGCAGGATAGTCCCGAGCACGAACTCGATAACGCAGCTGCGGATGCTATGCTGATTACTTCATCCCCGGCGAAACGCGGGGGTCGAAGTCCCGCGTCAGACTGCAGGGTGTCACCCTCGGTCGTAGCCTCGAACCTCCGCGATTTCCAGCCGCCGGCAGCCTCTCTTGTCGCGCGCATGCTCCAGAAAATCCACCCTCGCCGCATCTCTTTAGGGGGTGGGCTGCCGTTATCCTGGCCCTCACGTGTGTTCGTTTATGCGCGCGCGTGTACGCCACTGCCTGCCCTACCGGGACGAAAAGATAGCATGAGTGTCCTGTCGTTCGGTTTTCGATGATAGCTACACGATTTGATAGGTCGGATGAAGTTTTGGGGAATTCTTCGGATGATTGAGTGATCGTTGTTTGGAAATGATTTGACAGATGTACAGTTGTAAAGTATACTCTACGACGAGACAGCAGTCTGTGTTATAGATACTGATAAGTATCTGGGAAGAATAAGAAAGTACTGGTAATTTAATTTAATTTTAATTTATTACAGTATACGGGAAAATCCATTTCTTGTATAATAATTGAAAAGTGTGGTCACAGATAGTATACATAATACATGAAAAAGACTTTTGCAGTATAGACTAACAGCTTATTTTGAACATACTACAGTAATACTGAAACGCTGAATTAACGCAGTTTAAGTGTTCATAAGCTGACGTAGCGATCTATAAATACTGTTTTTGAAACTATCAGGAGAGCCGAAAAAAAAGTCCAATTTAACGCTGAAACTATTGGCTAAATTACAAATTCTACACGGTGGATCTGAATGCCCAAATCTGGAGGTGTAGATGGGCGAACGAAATAGTTGGGCATGTCTAAAGAGATGCATAGGAGCATTGAAGTACGACAATTGAAGAAAGCTTCGATTGTTAGAGTAGTTATTAATGATATTAAAAAGAAAATGCAAATCGTTAACCAATCTTCTGTCCTCCAGAGTATGAATATTAAATCGGCGCATAATACGGTCATAGTTGTGGTCTAAACGAAGTATGAGATGGCCAGATTTATAAGCCAACAATCTTAAAAATTTGTGTTGGACTTTTTCTAATAGGTACTTATGCTTGGAAGTGTGTGGAGACAGGTTTACCGACGCATATTCAAGGTGTGGTAAGACCAAAGAGAAGTATAGATTTGATAAAAACAGAATGTTTAGCCCTCTATAACCGGAATTTTATTGTGTATGACGAAATGGTACATCAGATAAATGATAGAGATTGTATCGCGGGACATAAACATAATAATAAACCAACACGCTTCTCAGTGGCAGTATAATCGTAGAATATAATTGTACACAGTAATAAATAAACGAAATAAGATTTAAAAAACATAGGTATACAAAGTGTATGGGAAATTGTAATACAATCGGAAAGGCAGTAATTCGATGTGCAAAAATAAGTAAAAAATTTGATATGAAAGTTTTTCGTTCGAGGGTACGTTTTTACAAAATCAATTTTGAAAATTCGATAAATACGCGTATGATTGAATACGACTCGGCTATTTAGGAGCAAATGAATATCCCGATGACCGAATATAGGAGAAATAAAAAACTATTCAAATGAATGATAAAGAATGTGGAATTTCTAATGTTTGAATGTGAGCGAACGTGAATGTGTTGGCGAAGTTGCTCTGCAACGATCATGTTTAAAATGAAAGAGGTGATCAGTAGAGATCATTAAAACAAATTATTTACGATGTGGAAGTGTGTATGTAAAATTAATTAGTTGAAAGAATTAATCATTCAAATGTCGAAATTTCGTAAAATCGTAATGAAATTCGATAGGTAATAAATTCAATATTACGTCGATATCAGACTTGTACGGATGCTGACTACTGCTGTTTAAAAATTTGAAGATTCGTATAACTTTACTTTCTTCTACAATTCATACTTTTGTTACAATTTTTTAATAAAACTTTTACAGTCCTGTATTTATATAATATTTTTGTCTTATTTGCAGCTGTTGAACTTGCTGGTAAAGTTCGTGTGGAAACCTGTCAGACAGCCTGTATAGATGCCTATAAAAATTTCACTCCGAATATAAATTTCATCGATGTATTAGTACGTTGTGCGACGCAGTGGAAAATCCCGTAACTAGTCAGACACAAGAAAACACAGTTTTATTAACACGTTGGACGCCACAGTGAAAACGGCCATACCCAATCAGACGCTATATAATTGATTTTTTTTTCATATAAATCGTAAAGAAAAAACAAATTTGAGTACTCAGTCGTGTTCTTCTGTTCTTATATTATTGTTTCAGTATGAAGTTTGCTCAGCGTTTTGCAATAATCAATAATTATTCAATTAAATTAAATTTGAGGTGTCGGTCACCGGTGACCACCGTGGTTCAACGTGTTAACATATATCGTTGAATACATAAATATTTATTTATTTAATAATATACTTCTTAATTTGTACTATCATTGTAACATAAATGTAACTGAACATTCCGTTGGTGTATCAGTTGTTTGACTAAATTACAATTGGTACGTGGGTCACCGGTGCTACACGTGGCGCTGAACGTGTTAAAAGTTACAAAGAGTAATAGTGAAAGGTCTGAAAGATTTCATGTTACAGACATAATAAGAAATAAAAATGACGTCATTTCCGAAGTAATGTTGCTTTGAAGTACGATCTCATGAAACGTAGACAAATTAACAACTATAATTACTTTAATTATCAAGGTACTGAATAGTAATTTTAGTGTCTTTGTTCAACTGCTTCAACAATTCTTTCATTCTATCCTCAACTGATAGGACAGCAGACATCCAGGTTTTGCGCGTGAAAAGTAAAAAACGTAGGGTCCGATTAACGCTGGTTATTTTATTCAAACTCTAAGCTTTCTTCTAAACGATTTGGACGAGGAGGGCATTCACAGATGAATGAGATGTCACGAGATCACACGAAGGTATAATTCGATCGTAGTTCGAGAATATTGGCCGACAAATGACAGTACATACATTAACACGTGTTAATTAAATAACTATTGATTTTGACAATATTCTCAACGAATTTTACATTGCAAGATTAACATAGAAAGGAATGTACACGAGTGAGTATTTAAATATTCTCTTCCTCTTTGATTTAGAATCAAAACAGCAATTTATGTCGTGTCTGATCAGGAATGGCTCTTTCCACTGCGGAAGCCAACGTGTTAACCGTGTATGGATTCCATAAATCACGTTCCAACATCAAGAAATTTCTACAGTTTTAAAATAATTCATATCAGATTAATTTCAACCAATTAGAGCTATCGAGGTACCATAATAGGTAGTACTTGGTAAGTACAATCAATTTCGAGTGTGACGATCGCCATCACAATATGTTTTCACTATAATCGCAGCTTATTTACAAAATCTTTAGCAACAGATCTTTGCTATGGAAATACAAATTTTTATTGAAAAACTCTAAATAAGGTAGATCCTTCACATTCCACCGCATGCACAGTGCAATTTTTGTATAATAAAATCGGATAATATATTTATGTTCTATAAAATAGGGAACGAAATTATTTGTGGAATGACCTGATAACTATTTTTTTTCAACACTGTGGCTGCCATGTCACCCATATGTGGAAGACACTTAACCCTCTATAACCAGAATTTTCTGCAAAAGACGACAATGGTACATCAGGTAAATAATATAAAGTAAATGATAAAGTTTGTATCTCAGCAGTATAGTCAGAATATAATTGCACACAGTGATAAATAAACGAAGTAAGAATTAAAAAATATACATATACAGTAGAACTTCGATTATCCAAATATCGGTTATCCGAAGGACCGTTTATCGGAACACAGAATAAGTCACGTATCTAAACTATGTAATAATGTACATTTAATAATGTAATGTTACATTTTGGAAAAAATGTCCTTCTTGCTTCAAATGCCCGATTGTAGTGTCTTATTTGAGTTCAGTGCATGTACATTTCATTTGAAACCGATCATAATGAATTGGAAAATTTGGTACGCAATGTATGTACAGTAGTGCCACGTTAGATGACCGTAGCTCGGGAATATATCTGGCCAGCTATGAAGGGAGGTAGAGTTCTATGAAATTCCGAATATGTTTCTTCTCCATTGAGTGCGAATGAGATACGTTTTACACAGCACTGTTGTACCTGAATTTAAAAACTTAATTCCGAGAATATTCAGGAATGATTGCAAATAGATCAGAATAATCCAGGATATAAAATTATGAACGATGATGACACTGTTTGAGCCATCCTTGCTGAGAAAAATGATGACACAGATGGACGCATGGCAGGATCATGTTAAGTACTATCCCACTACACTATGAAGCTGAAAATGCATTGGATATTATATTAAGATGGGCAAAAGCACAAAAAAAAATACATACAGTAAAATATTTAGTTTAGAAGAAATCCAACATTCGACTATATCTAAAAACGATTAATTTACTTCCTATATTTCGTTTATCATATACTTTTTCACGTAAGAAACATCCGTATTTGAAAATTGTTATGTTCCAGTCGTTTTATGACGAATTCGCAAATTTGGTTGTTCTAGTGCGATTATCCGAAAAATCGCTTATCGAAATAGGTTTGTCTCCTTATTATTTTGGATAATTGACGTTTTACTGTATAGGTATATAAATACGTAACTTCCAAGTCACACGGCGTTATAGAGGGTTAAATTCAGTTGTTATTTATTTGACTACGAAGAGTACTAGTAAAAACATCTGAAAAGGTCTAACAGAACCAGTAAAAACTGTAAAGTATTGCTAACATCATTGATTAAAAAGGACATGATTTAAGATTGCCCTTATGTTGTATCAAAGTCTAAATAGGTGACTCATTTTCAGTCTACATAGCATGGCAGTCAACGTGTTAAAGAGATGAGCAAGCAGTTGAGGCATCTTTTGACAATGCCTTTTGTAATGCACACATGTTTGCGTTATTAGATCAGCGGATAGGAGATTCATTGAAAGAACAATCGGGGTATCTTCAGCTGGCTGGCTCGAATCGTTTCCCCGTCAGTCTGGCGAGGCTGCATCGTCGAAACGGTTACACACGTCGATTGATCGACCCATCGCTGTTTTCCCCGTCGGTTTCTCGTTTTTGTCCCCGGGAACGGAGACCCTTGAATTTTCTATCAGCGATTCCCGTCCGTGTTTTTGCGATCGCGTAACATTGGCCCGAGCACGTTTTTCCGTCTCCGTACCCCCGAAAAAACGGAAACGGGGCTCGCGACAACCACCGACACCGGGTAATTGTCTGCGTTCATTGTTTGCGTGCGAAACGCGTAAACAACCGTAGAGAAGTAGCGAACGTAGGCTTTCGCTGTGATTGGCGTGTGGTGCGCGTGTCAACGACGATCAATCATTCGACGGCCGCTGAAAATGCCGACCAGACGCGATAGAATCCATGATCGCAGTCGCATAATGCAACGTCACCTACCGAGCTCAAATTACGAAGGGTGATTTAGGCGATCTAATTAATTATACGCTTCGACACTGCGCCGAATACAGTGGAATCTCGATAGATGCTGTCTTGATTCCTGCGGACCTCGTCCGCTTCACTTTGTACATTACTAGGGATGACGGAGACAAGGAGTGTCAACAAACAGCTGAAAGGGGAAGCGACAATTCCACTCCTTGCTGTGCGCTGATCTTGAGAGAACCTCGAATTATCGGGCACTTTCGTAACGAAACTGATAACGACCAATGAGCTCCAAATGTAGCCTTGTCTTCAGGAATTGTACTGTCTCTAACGCGACTTAACCCACTGGCATGCATAGCCGCCTGCTGAAAGTGATATTGAAGATGATTGTGATAATGAAGGGGCGCCTGCGAAGAAAAAGACAAAGAAAAGTCGAGAAGACGGCTGGTAGTGGCCTGAAACAAGTGATAACAAAACAAGAAAAGAATAGTAATTTTGGTTAAGAAAAAATAGTATACACAGAAACGTTCAGTGTAAAAGAATTAGTATACTGATGGGTTCATAGGTCAAAGCTACATTTCGAATGGTGAGGTGCATAGAGAAATGTTTGAGGTGTGATAAACTGACATTTATTTTAACTAGAGGAACTATGGAAAATGGAAGTATAAATGTTGTAATGTTTATTTGTTCAGACATAACTACAGTTTCCAGTTACGTCAATACTGATCCTCAGCTTCGTAAGTACTGTTTTTCATGAAGATTCAAATTAGTAGAGGCATTTGTGAACCTGTTAACTGTATATGACGCGTATACTCGTTCTGAAGAAATGGCAATCTTTGTGGTATGACGAGTATACTCGTCATGCGAAAAAGGAATTACCATTTGTTATTTACATTAAAATTTTAGTGAAAACTAAAACATATTCTTATATTTCCGACATTTTAGAATATTTTGAGATAAGAACGATATAAAAAAAAAAAACAAAAAAAATTTTTTCCACGTATTTGATTTTCCTTGTTTTCTTTATTAATGAATGTTTAAGTTTTGTTAATAATATCAATGTAATTGAGAAATAAATTATTCTTTTTTCAAAAAAACCACCTGTTATTTCGTTATAATTTAATTCAATTTTGCAGCATCTGCATGTACTCTGTGCTTGACGAGTATACTCATCATCTCTTGATTTTTGCGACACAACGTAGCTAAACGCTTTTAAAATAGGACTACACAGAAACAGGTTAAATGACACGGTATTTGAACTGTACGAAGTTGCGAATAGCTCGAAACGAAATCTCCAAAATATATTCTAATTTTCAACGTTGTTTAAATAAATCTGTTGCATACCGTGTTCTGCGCCATAATTGGGAAGGGCTCACAAGTACCTCACACTCCGAATTAATTTCGTCTAAGTGATTCAAATCTTGATTGATGAGACTTATGAGTTGTTTTATGTTGGTTTATTGCGTAGTACCAGAGTTACAGTTTTTGAATCTCCTAGTTTGCGAAAATTACGAGTGTATATAAACGTTTAGGTAGCTTGGCATGGCCAATTAGCGCATAGTGTGTCACTCATTGTCTCGGTCGCATTCGCGATTCATAAAAATGTTTAGTTTGTTAAAAAAAAAATTCCAAAATATAGCCTCAAAACAGGCCGAAAAAATACCTACTTAACCCTTTGAACTCCTTTGTCGTGTGTGACTCAACAGCGATTTTGTTTACAGGTACTCCTATGTCGAGTCACGCTCGACATTTTCAAATTGCCAGTGTAAATATGTATTATATTTCACAATATTTTTTTTTACCTAGATAAGCAATATTACATGTATATGACCCTTTTTTGTAACAAAAGAAGTCCTTGAAGTGTTCAGGTACCTAATTGGTTCCTATTAATCAACTGTCTTTTGAAATACATTTCAAATAAAACACTTAAAATAATAGGAAGTTATTGAAATGAAAATTAAAAAAAAATTAAGGGTTCAAACGGTTAAGGCATTGGCTGCATGTTGAAAAAAGTACCTTCCACGTGTGTAGTATTTTTCTATGTGAACCACATCGATACGTAGCGAAGCAACGAAATAAAAATACCATCTCGGTGTCGAATAAAAACTGTGACGTTTCTTCGAACTTTACACCGTTTGTATGTCGCTGCGTTCACATAACAGCGAACAAAGGACAAGGACTTCGCGCACTTGATCCTCTTAAAATTTTCCGGTGCATCTTGTAAACTGCACCGATGAAAAATGCATCCCTGGAACTTAATAAGGAACGTTCGCCGGAGTGTGCTCCTCATCGCGGAAAATAAAAGGAAAGAAATCGGCGGGGGTGGCTGGTTTTTTCCTCGCTCGCGCGCCAATTCTATCGGATCGCTGGCAACGTTACGAGGCCCCTTGTTAAAATGAAGATTACTTCCGGTTCAGAACTGACGGTCGATCGCCGAGTCTGTTGTTACCTGAGGATAATAATATTCGTGCTAGCGGCCTGCCTCGAATCAATATCGGATTACCACCCAAATGTTATGTAACGCCGGTACGTCGGCCAAATTGTTTCTTCAGCCAAGGATCGATTTGGTACACTTATGTATCGGATGATCGATACACATCGCCTTTAAGGAGCTGCTCGAACGATGCATTCACCGTAATTTCTCTCGATGAATCTTATTATCGCGTTGAGTGCACTATCGCTCAGAAATACAGTAGGACCTCGATTATCCGAACTGTAATTACAGTAGAACCTCGATTATCCGAATTGTAATTAGTAACAGGATGGATTACGTTGTAACTATGTTTCGCACAAAAATAATAATTTTATGTTAGAGTGTAAAACACACAGTGGTACAGAATTAAGAACTCATTGTCAGTATCATTAATGAGAACTCTAGCTTATAACTGACACATGATGGCCCACTTTCAAATACCAGTGTTCGAATAATCGAGGTTCTATGGTATTAATAAGATGACTCACATTCCAAGTATATTTTGCACACCAATTTTACTTTTATGTTCGAATGTAAAATACGTAGCGACATGACATTAAGCACACAGTATCACTAATGATAATTGTAACTTGTAGTCGACATAAAGTGACCAATTTTAAGGTGATCGATTTTCGGGTAATCGAGGTTCTACTGTATTGGGAAGTCTACTGAATTTTATATGAAGCTCGAACAATATTTATGAATTGTTATAACATGTTCATAATTATCAGATTATCCTATAAATATGTACCTTGATCGAGAAAGGGCCAATTTTCAAAATTATTGCATTTGAGTTTCATGCACCATTCACATCAAAACCATGAACGTTATCATAGAAAAAAGGGCTACTGTTCTACCACTGTTACAAGCTAAGATAGATACATTTGCAAGAGACCAATGTGTAATGCGTATTACAATAAATGTGCACGCAGCCAATGTGTACCATTCCCCAAAAAATTGAAGATTGGTACATTGGCCCTTTTTCCAGCAAAGTACAGGTTTAAAATATTATAATTTAATCATGATTTGACTCAGTACAGGACAAAGACGCTTTTTATTTGTTCTTTGGTAATTTTCATTTCATGTGTTTTACAATAAAAAGGGCCAGCTTGCACTTTTTCCTAAGAAACTGCAGATTGGACATTGACCGTTTTTCTACCAAGCTACCGAAATCATGTCGTTTTTGTAGTTAATCTTTAATATAAACTAATAAATACTTACCGTTACTTTTAGTCAACAACATATTGACCATTCGAGTAACTTCTTTATTCATTCTTAAAAGAATGCTTCTCTTTTTGAATGAAAAAGAATTCATTCGCAGTTAATTTAAAATGGATACAATTATTGAAGTTTGTACCAGTTAAGAAATTTTGTGATGATCGGAATAAATGGTAGTGGGTGGGTGAAGGGTCAGGAGAATATGGAGGGTGAATATTTGAACGGTGAACGTTTAATGTATTTAATAGTATTCATGGTTGTATTGCGTTTCTTAAACTCGAACAGCATACAATATTAAAAATGAATTTCGCTTACGTTCCAATTTCAACGTTTTGTAACATGGAGGATATACAAGTAGATCTGAATGCTTCGAATATTCGGTTTAGATTAGAGAAACAAAACTTTTTCGAAGGCATATTGTAAAGCTTTTGTTATTAAAAAGTCTTTTACAGACCGAAACAAGTGGTGTCACATTTGAATACGGTGGATGGGGTAGGACGTCTAAGGTAAGTTCCAACAATTTTGGTGACTATTCATCGAAACGTTTGATGTGAGGTCATCTGTGAGTAAAAATATGACGTCTCTCCCATTAAACAATTCTGGACGCTTCTGTTTAACCCTCTGAGCCCTGAAAATTTTAGAAAAAAACATGCACCATGTGCTGAAATTTTCCGCCGGGAAACAACATGTGAAACTGAATGTTTAATTATAATAATGTGTATCATGTCGATTCGATATTTTAATAAAACAAGCTAAGGTGATCATTCATCTGAAATAAACGTAAGTTTATAGCTGTTTATACAATAAACAGCTGAGCTTGGAGCAACGGTGACCCGTAGCATACGGTGAACGACTTTTTCCAACGCATGTGTGCGTTCATCGTCCTCAAAGGGTATAAGTGTAGAATACAAATGAATCAGAGAGCCGCACAATAGTATAAGTCCAAAAAACACATTTTGAGATATTTGAACGAATAGCTTTAGTTTTCGTGTATCGTCAACGCCATTAATTTTATGGTGCAATTCCAATTTAAACACGATTATGGTAACCCAGATGAACGTTCACGTATGGCTAACTATGGTTAAACTTTTTTCACAAATTTAATTTTCAATAATTAAAATAGAACCACTGGACTTGTACTGTTTCTCAACTCAAGCCACTTTTTGTAAGATAAACCGAGGGGTGGGCGACTCAATAAACACAGTTACTATTAAGTAATACTATATATAAATATATATATGTATATGACATTTAATATATATATATATTTCGCTAATGCCCGTTCTGGAATGCGTGAGTCGCACACGAGGCCCGTTACAGGAATGCCGCGTCGCTGGCCAAGAATCCTTGACCTGCGACCCATCCGTTGAGGGCCCACGAGCGGCACCCCCGATGGCGATGAGAGGCGACATTCTCCAGATGACCTGAACGTCGCCTTTTCTTACATTTTTGATCAGGAAATTTAAAAAATAACACAGTAGTAAAGAAACATTTATGATCTTTTTGGATCCATCGCGTCTTCATTTATTTAAAAAACTTTTGCAATGACGACATTATAATACATGCGACTGGCTATTTCTAGGTTTCCTTAGTCCTCTCATTATATTATAAAGTTCAAAATATGAGTTCCATACATTCTGGTCATTTTTTATCCAAAAATTTTAAATATATAGTCGAACAGAAGAACGCACTAGCGTTAAACAATTGAAGTAGAAATTATTTAATGTAAAATGATTATTAAAGTAAATTCAGTGTGATATTAAAAAAGTCACCGCCTTGTTGGTCAGTAGTAGTCTTCCAAGAACAAATTTCTTGATAAAATGAATTTGAATTTGTTAAAACAGTACAGATCCATGACAGATCCTGTTTTTGCATTCATTAAACTGAAGGGACTACCTGAAACATGGGTATAAGGTACTTCTTTTGCATTGGTCTTGGTCCGAACGTATAGTTCCATGCATTTTACATTTAGTTTTGAGACTGTATAAAAATGGTTAATTTTGGACTTGTACTGTTCTTCAACTCACCGATTCAAATACAATAGTTGCACTCAAACTTTTGTCCGGTATTGTATGTCAGTTTTCACTATGGCATTCAATGTTACATAGACTTATATCCTGCGATTGCATCATAAACCCATCACTGCAGTGATTCCAACGACGTTAGACGGTTAAAATGGGGATAGTGTCATCGAGTCAGCGTAAAATCCGTCCGACGCTCGCTTTCCTTTGTAATTGAACGGTCTCTTTGAAGTTTCCGACTTCGTGATAGTCGCAGGAACCTCGATCCACCGTCGCCACGGCTTCGTCCCAAAAACGAAAATGGAAGCTTAATATAATTGTCGGGCCGGCGAGAGTCGTCACGGTTGCGCGATAATAAAAGCCCTTGTCCCAAATAAAGGAACCGCCGCTCCCGTCGTCCGCGGCTCTCGTTTCCTAGCTTGTAATAGTTACCTTGATGGTAAAACTTTTCGGGAAGTTCAACGCCGGGGTTTAAACTGCATTAACCACCGTTCTGACAGTGAAACTTTCCGGGCCGTTTCACGGACGAACCGATTCGACTTTCTGCATTTTCGATTCATTCCCTACCGCCCGACCTCACCTCCAGAATGGTAATTAATTGAACGCCAAGGAGTTCTGGATCGCTATCGCGGCTGATGTTTCGAACCGGCGCGGCGACGATAAATCCGCACGAGTTCCGCGAAAACTCGCCGCGAAATGAATGAATCATTTCCGGCTTCAACTCGAGAAGGAATTCGGAAACCAGTGGCGACAATTTTGGGGAGCTTTCGCACTTTCCCCTTCCGCTTTTGATATAAATTTTGATGTTACAGGGGCAACGAAATTGGGGTCTTCGAGGTCACTCCTTTTTAATTTTAATGATTTGTGAGGAATTCGGAGTGCAGTAAACATTTCTGTAGCTAGTTAGATATATTAGAAAATTGTGTCTTTAACACGTTGAGCACCGCGGTGGAAAGTCCCGCAACTAGTCAGACACGCAAAAATACTTACCTTTGTATTAACACGTACCGTTGAATATATAAACGTTCATTTATTTGATAATACACTTCTTATGTTGTACCATCATTGTAACATAGATGTAACTGAAAATTTCGTTGGTGTATCAGTTATTTGATGAAATTAAAATTGGTACGTGGATCACCGGTGCTACACGTGGCGTTCGACGTGTTAAAAGTCACAAAGAGCATATTGATAATATACAGTACAACCTCGATTATCAAAACAGCAGTCGTCCAAAAATTGGTTATCCTATATGTTACAAGCTAAAATTATCATTAGTGACACCGTGTACTTACTTTTATACCACGGTTTTATTTTATATACTAAACTAAAATTATAAGTTTTACAAGAAACGTAGTTAAAGTGTGGGTAATTTTGTTGCTAATTTCAGTTCGAATAATCGAGATTCTACTGTACTTCTTATTTTGTACTACCATTGTAACATAGATGTAACTCAAAATTTCGTTGGGGTATTCAGTTATTTGACGAAATTAAAATTAGTACGTGGGTCACTAGTCCTACACGTGGCGCTCAACGTGTTAAATGCATACGACCACAGTTATCATTTTCTACTGTTATTTTAACATTGATGTCAGTCAGTTGTACTATCATTTTAACATTATCATGTTAATAAACATGCTATTTAATTTCTACAAGGAATTCAAATCAGTTTTGACGTCTTATAAGTAAAACAGGAATGACCCAGAAATACCCCATTTCGATGTCCACACGATAGTTTTGTACGGGATTGAGGAATATGTTCGCCTATCTAAGATTTCTAACGCTTTACTCCCATCTGAATTAGTAAATGAACGCTGCTATTTCACATGTTTAATTATAAAGGTGTTTGACAGATTTTTGCAAAATTTTTACTGTTTTTTACATATTAACCCCGTCGATATCATTTAACATTTGTCTAAAGTATGTTTCGATATCTATGTAATATACTAGCCCCTGACTAATATTTTATTTAATACCAACTAAATCATACACCAACATTTTTCCACATCGCAAAACTTCTACGCGTGTCAGCCTGTGACTCATTTGTTTTGGTCCTTTTCTGTACAGGGCGCGATGAAAACTTGGCAACTTTTATGTAATAAAATATTTCTCACATAAGCGAAAGCTTCCTAAAAGTATTCGTTATCGTTGGATCCACTATTCAATTGTCTATTTAATGGTGAACAGATGTTGCGCATTTGTTTTATTTCAATATGTCGAACAAACGTGAAGAAGTTCGAGCCTCTATAATTTTCTTGTACATGCGAAGAAAACGTCCGGTTGACATAGTTCGTTTACTCAATGTCGAAAAATCTGTGATTTCAAAAGCTATTAAACATTTCAAGGAGCAAGGCCTGTGCTAAACCTCACAAGACTGTGGAGTTGTTAAAACAAGATTTGGTGAAAGCTTGGAACGAAATAGATGAAAATACGCTGCGCGCATCGGTCAAGTAATTCCAAAAGCGTCTCAGAGCCTATATCAAAGCAAATGGCGGTTTCTTCGAAAGGGACCTTGTCTAAATAAAATTTTATGTTTCTTCCAATGTTGTTAATGTTTCTTAGTACTTGTTAATACAAATTTTGTTAGAAGGCAGTTGCCTAAAAAGTTGCCAAATCTTCATCGCATCCTGTATTTTCTCCCTACTTCAAGAAACTCCACATGAACCGAAATCCCTTTAAAAATCTAGGTAACCACATTGTACGAGTTCAGTGTATTGAGTTGCCTCAGTATTGCAGTAGCGCTGTCAGAACGAACTTGTGTCAAGTTTAGAATAAAACCTCTCTTTGAAAACTTGGTAGACTGAATATTATCCTGTATAATCGCCAACCCATTACATCTACAACAATTTTGAAGGAATTCGCGAGGATCTGTTTAATCACTTGGGTTGGAGTAACGTCGCTCTTGCGTGATAGCTACTCGGGCTAAAAGTGAATTGCATATGTCCCATCCGTGGTGTGACCTTTTCATTTTGATAACGGTTTTACGTATTAAATAGACGCCTATGGTCCACGTATCAGTCGATAAAATTCCAATCCAAGTGGTTCGACAGTGAAATTTGTTTAAATTAAACAATCGACATAACGTTTATCCCCTCAGATTCTAAGACACTCCATGCACTATTCGGAAGTTTGCAACATTCTACCAGAACTCTACGTCGTCGAACCGTTTCACGGTTTAAGGACGTAAAAATGTCCTCGTCCGATTTTTTCCACAGGTGGCCGCAATTTCGAGGCTCATTATCGTTTTACACCCACCGATCGCATTTATGCAAATACTGGTCGGTTCACGGTGAATTATACTCGATCGAGCTATTCTCCGGCCACGGCTGTAATAAATACAGCGCGCTATTGTCTCCGTGCGCGTTAATTAAAATGCAGCTAATTGTAACGCACCAGTTCGGCCGTCGACAATGCGGAGATTCTACTTCGATTATTTAATCCGCCAATAAATATGCGGACCCGGATTTTACAGCGTCTCTCACGCGCGTTGTAAACGTGACCAGTGACCCACCCAACCATCGCGTTCCTCCTCATCGATCTTTCCGTTCGTTCGAGAACGATGGAATTGCCTCGCGAGGAATCGTCGATCGGGAACACGCGCAGCGATTACATAGGACAGTGGTTCCCAAACTTGTCTTTTTGTGGAACCCGTACACGATTTTCCAAAACTCGCTGAACCGCAAGTTTTAATAACTTGCTTAGAAAATCATTCTTTAACCCTAGAGTGGGCGCGTACTGTCCCACAGACCGACGCGGTCATTAATATTAAATATTTTAGTTATTGCTGAATCTTCAGTGCTCATTCTCACTCTAGCTGATTATTTTAGCCTAAAAAATAATATTTTTCATCGGCCGGCTGGATGAACCCAATAATTAATTATTTGAGCCGTTTTGTTTTAAAGTGGTATAAGTCCATTTATTCATACATTGCGATATTTAAGGGTATGCGCTCGAATTAATTAAAAGATATTGGCAAACGTTAATAAATTCGGGCAATGTTCTTAAAACTATAAACTTGTTAAATTTTATTATGCAATAATAATTAATAAAATTGTCAAAGAAAATAAAAGGTTTCTGTAGCTAAAAATGGACTTATACCACTCTCAATAATAACAAATTATAAAAAACATGAACAATACCAATTTCAAATTTATATTTTAATTGAAGTTGGCTTTTCTGAAATGTATTTTTTTAATATAAAAAATAAGAATTAAAATGAAGACATGTAAGTAAACGTAAAATTAACTTTATTAAGAAATATTTTCAGTTATATTATAAAGGAATTTATAATAAAACAACTATAAAAAGTAAAACATTTCATTAAGATATCTAATAATAATTTTATTCATATTTCAATCTTATTTCTCCTTTATATTTAGCATCGTGACGTAATCATGGTGAATAGGGGGTATCTAAAGCAGTAAAGCCATCATATCGTTATATTTATCTCTTGTTATAGGTCTTGAAGTTGTATACAATGGTAACAAAGTTATCTTGCTAAAATTGTTTGACCTTCCTCGTCTTCCAAATAAATCTAGAACAATAATATTTAACAGTTAAACTTCTTCTGAAGAATTTATGAGGATATTGTATACCATTGACTGTGTTCTTATAAATATGAAAAGAAGATATCTGTCTACCTAAAACTAACATTAACACATTTTTTTTCAAAATTGGACTTATACCACTTTTAAAAAAACGGCTAATATATTTATGTGCCTGGAACACAGTTGTACTGTGTGAAAAGTGCTTTGAAAATGGTTCTACATCAGATTCCTCAAAAGAGAAAGAGAACCAAAATTGTGAAAATGTATGTTGATTTGTTTAGAAATTTTTCTTTTGTTACATTTCAGACTTCTTAAATAAAAACAAAGTTATAAATTAAAAGGGAATGTACATTTATTTGCTTCATAATATTTTTTATTATACTTTTATTATGTATATATTCTTTTGGTTAACGAATCATTATTCTATACATTAATTGCTATTACTAAAATTTTAATATTTCAAACTGAGAAAAAGAATTTCATCCACTTATACTTCCGTCGGTCTCCCAGACCGACGCGCCCAATGTTTACCAAATAAGCTACGCGCCCACTCTAGGGTTAATATAATAAGTTCTTTATTAACCCTTTTGTGGCCAGCGGGACATATGTGTCCCGCTTGAGCAATCGAACTGTGGGTCACATACCAGATTGTCCTATTTGAAATCTCTTCGACACATATGTTCTATATTAGTACTCGAATTATGTGTGACATGCCAAATGTGAGTTACGTATGGGCGTGTATTTTCGACTCGCTGTTATTGCATATTTTTACATTTTGTTGTTGTTTTTTTGCGAGAGTTAGTATAAGTAAGCAACCTCGCGTGCAAATTTTGCTGTATTTGAATGACACTTTCACGTTATTTTGCGTTTCTATTACTAAAATCCATTCACCCTACCATGATGTGCAACCGCTGCATAGTATCCTTACGTGTGTTCCTAAGCGGTGAAAAATTTCACAATAAGTAATTTTAAGCTAATGTTTCACAAAAAGTAACTTTGGGAGGCTAGAAGGACAAATGCGCTCCACAAAAAATTTTTGGAAAAATACGAGAAGTTAAAAAAAATAAAAATTGATCTCGATTAAGCATCCATTACAGACATGATGATCAGTAAATAAATGAAAAGTTCTTAAAAAAAGAAATATTCAGATCATGAAAGAGTTAACGCGTCAGTCAGAACATAATCAATCGATTAAAGAAAACAAAAAAAAATAATTAATAGGAAGCAATCAATAGTTTATGAAACAGTCAACACTATTGAAGAACTTCGAGATCGAGTAATATGTACACGGAGAACTGTGGATTAACAAAATTTATTTGCTTGTACACATCCAAATTTAAGCGTTTCGCTACTACGGGTAACTATAATTGCCCTTCGCTAAATGATCTATTGGTACACTACCGTCCATAAGTGTCCGGACACCTAACAAATTAAGATAAATAGAGTACTAATGCTATAATAATATAACTATTATTATTTTGGTTGTCGCTACTATTTGTCTAATGCAATATCCTTCTTTGGCCAACACTATCATAACAACACGTTTTTCTATAGATAATGCCTTTTCTGAACTCAAAGTTGTGATCGTTAAAATTGTTAAACTCAAACTAAAATCAACCGAATGCGTGCACCCTCCTAGTCTGATGTTTATCAATCTTAAGTGGCTGAGACTCGTTCAAATTTATACAAATATCCAACTCTGGTCAGAGATGAACATATTAAATACACGACGGTGTTGAGAATGAGCAAACGGGAGATAAAGTTATCTAAGACTGGATCCCTACGTACCACCTCTATACGTACATACCTTTTTGCTTAACTTTCGTCATAGCAACTATCTGAACATTATTTGTTAATAATTACCGCTTATGTTGTTCAATAATAGCATCATATTTGTAAAATAATATAACAATCCCATAAAAAAACTGTATTTGTAAGATATTCCAGTGATACCCGCAAACTTGAATGTGTCCGAATACTTTTGGACGGTAGTGTACTTCAGTAATTCGAAGAAAAACAATTGTATGATCACCTGGTTTATCATTAAGCGTCATGGTTTTTAAACTAAATTTTGCATTCAAATTTCATTTTATTCTTTGTACTGGAAAAATATATGGCCCTTACGACCGTACCGTATTGACAGTATTAGTGTAATTTTGTTTTGTGGAAGGCAGCCTGCAGTTTGTACTCTCATTAGGTGTTCAATAATAATACGATTACGTGCCATGAACAAGAGGTCGAACCTACGACAAGTCTGTTTAATGTTACCGTTCAGTTACAAAGTAGACTGAATTACGTTAATGTTTGACGCAAGGTCTACGTGAGCCTAAACAGACCAGTAATAGGTTTTGACGGACAACTATACTCCGTTATGAATCAGTACAATTCAAGTCAATTGACCTTACGTTCTAACCCTTGTTCTTCTCAGCTTTCTTCATATAACATAAACAAATTTCTCCTTCTTCATCAGCTCAATCCCTGTTTCGACGTATTCCTAAAACTAAATTCGTCAATTGCATTCATCCCCATAAAAGAGTCCACTAATCGGTCAATCCACTCCGACGAAGGGGCTTCACACGTTGATGCCATAGTGAAAACAGCTATGTCTGGTCAGACGCATTATAATATCCTGTTTCAAGTGCAAATTACGAAGAAGAAAATATTTTACTACCTGATCACGCAATCGTTTCTTGATGTTATTGTAACGATATGAGCTGTAACAAAAATTTTATACAACTTTGGAGTTATTTGACCTTCATACACTTCTGGGGTAAAACTTCACCCATTTTCTGTATCTAGATACAACATGCAAGTGTATTCTGGTAGATCATCTAGTACTGTTCCCGAAAAAAATCAAGGTCTGTCCATACATGTAGTAACTGCAAAATGTAATATAATAAATTGAATAAATTTACCTAATTTTTAATTAACACGTTGACTACCGACTACGAGGTAACTCGTATTGGACAGTCAACGTATTAATTAAATAATTATTGATTGTCACAGAATTCTGAGCAAACTTCATACTGAAACAATAATGCAGGAACGGAAGAACACGATTAAGTACACAAATTTTTTTTTCCTTATGATTTATATAAAAAATAGTAAATTACATCGTGTCTGATTAGGTATGGCTGGTTTGACTGTGGCACTCAACGTGTTAAACATAATGGACTACTAACATTAAT
This sequence comes from Macropis europaea, assembly GCA_916610135.2. Classification (NCBI taxonomy): domain Eukaryota; kingdom Metazoa; phylum Arthropoda; class Insecta; order Hymenoptera; family Melittidae; genus Macropis; species Macropis europaea. Next base: position 37,875,292 of record OU744345.1, read on the forward strand.
TTAACGGTAAAACGAAAGTGGGTGAAATATCACCCATGAGGATCTTTTGTGTAACTAGTCTGTGGAGCGTATGAGGGTTATTGAAATAGAATTTTAGGCGTCGGTTACCGGTGACCTCCACGGCAATCAATGTATTAACCAATCACATTTAAAGAAAAGGGAGTAAAACAGTTCAACTCAGTAGTCATACAGGTCACAATTCAACTGAAGCAATCGTGCAGTTCACATCAAACATTCATTCAGTACACATTAAACAGCGAGACAGTTCAGATCAGTCAGTCGGACAGTACACATTATACAGACATACAGCGTAGTTCATATATTCCACATGTAAACAGTGACAACAAAACATATCCTATCAAGAATGAATAATCTTCTCAACAATCAATCATCCAACCGTGGCTGATGAATCCTCATCAATTGTGGTTGCGGAGTACGACACTTGCATGTTTCTTTGCTCAGACAATCTCACTATCACGTTAAATGACAGTCGGAGGTCACGTTAAATATTTCGTTCATTGTAACGATATTATCAGCATTCAGCAATCAAACGAAAAAAGAATTACTTTTCCATTTCTGAAATTAATTTCTTTTTTTATGGTTTTACTAATCGACAGATACGTTATACCTAACTATTTAAGTGTCTCACTGGTACGATAAATAAAAAACGTATATTAGAACGTATAATTTGCCTTTGGCAGACTAAGATGTTTCTGATAGATTAATTTTTATGAGTCAGTGCAAGACTTCGTCATGTTTTTCTAACACATGGAGCATAATTTTCTTCGCTAAAGTGACTCCTTGCTATAAAGCAGAGGGTTGAAATCTGAAACTGTTGTATAGCTGACAAAATGTACAGTTCCAGCAATATTTTAGACAATGTTCCGTCCTCAGGGTCCGTAAATTTATTATTATATCGCTAAATTGTCTTCAACACACAGAAATTTGTTTTGAATTAGGTTTATGACACGTTTGCCGATACTCTGCTATTTTTGAGGAGCATTTGCACATTTAGCAGTAAAGCAATTGTCTCTATATTATATAAATAAATATAAGAAATACGTTACTATTATAATAAAGAGACAGAGTTTGTCTGTGTGTTCGCAAAAGTCTAAAAATCTACTGAACTGATTGTTATGAAATTTTCATCATAGCTTATTTACATTTTTCGAACTGTCATAGGCAATATTTTACCGCGAAATAAATAATATATCAAGATAAAAAAACATGGGACCATTTTTTGTCGGCGTGCCGTCCGGGGAGGGCTTAGTTCACGCACAGCCGCTAGGTGGCAAAACTGCCAAGAGAACTCGTCCAGCTACAAGATATAACGAAAAAAAAATATAATTTTCCGAATTCTATACGCAGAAAAATTGCGGGTGAAGTCGCATTCAGGGCATGCTAGTATAATATATAAAGTTAGTGTCAAGGACAAGAAAGTAAATGGTTATTGAAAAGATTGATTATTTCAGAGTATCTGGTCAGAAAGTAGGAAAACCGAGAATCCTTTCCAGTAAAAACATTGTCAGGGACAACAAGATGCGCCAGAACAATCAAGCTACTTGTTTCCTAATTTTTAACCAGAAGCTTGAAACTTCTACGCAGGACATCGAGGAGTTTTGCATCCGCGGACGAAATAAAAGCCGGTTTCATTATACAGGCTTCATGTCCGCGATTCAAAGTGGTCGCCGCAATCAATAATTGCGAATTCTGTGACAGCAATCAGTAGCGCCATTAATAAAGCCACGTCGAGCTTTGTCTTCAAACCCATTTACATGGAACACATCGTCGAGCGAATAGAGGCAATTGCGAGCTCAACCTAGACGAGTTCCGGAACGTGAAACGAAATATCGACGACCGTATCGGTGCCGTAACAATCGTAAAATTCATAAATAATATTCACTTGTTCTACAGATTAAGGAGGTAAAAGAGTATTAGGCGCTCAAATCGACGGTTTCTTTTAGGTTAGAGTGAATACGGACTAATATCTCAAGCTAATTGTATTTTTTACAGTTCTTTACTGTGAATGTAACACGTATTTAAGAATCAGAATACCCAAAAAATATTGAAAATTAAATAAACTACAAAGCGCCAGAGTGGGGCTGCACAACACGCAGGTCCAGGTGGTGAACATGATTCCAGTTAAAAAAGTCATCTGAAAGCAAAATGGTTGTAAATGAGTGTTTTCTGACTCAAAATCTACAAGGTGAAACTTTGCTGAAAAGTTTTAATAAAAATTCGCGGAGTTGTACCAGTATCGACATTGAAAAAGTTTAATCAAATTCTTCAGAGTTCTGAAATCTTACTAACAATGCGTGAGTTCCACCTCGCGGAGAAAAGCATTATGTAGGTTCGGTTAAAATTTCAATTAAAAATATCGATCCGTTCTCGACTTATGATGTTCACCATCCTGAAAAACGGGGCTTTGAGAAAAACAGCTTTAAAGTTTACCTTATCACGTTTACCTGCACTAGGCCTGCCGTTACTTTTCTAGCTGTAACTTCTGTAATTTTGCGAATTTCTTAACGAACTTGTTTAAAATACTTATAAGGGATAAGGCTATTATAAACAATTGAAAAAAGATTTCGATTTTTTTTAACTGTAGATCCTTCTAGCTCTAAAAAATAGATAAATTTAATATTTTTTTCTCAGGTAATTATTGAGTAAAATAACGGAGTTTTTTAGGGGATGTTAGGCAACATTTGAACTTCATTTTCATACGTATTTATTATTTAAACTTACAAAATGACGAAGTTATATAACATTGTCTACTGCCATGAAGTAATATGTAATACCCTGTTACCCTTTTAATGTATTTTCGGCTAATCTGGTTTATTTCTGCTCGTTTCACTGAAACACAATCGATTCTGTCAGTACCGGGCACGTTAAACTTAGTTTTGTGCAGACTTACTTCTTTTATCTGCTTGATCGAGGATTGTTGTTTCTATTTTGTCTTACAATTAGTCACAATCAGTTCAGGTCGAGTTTGCTTGTTTAATCAGATTGCTTGTACTTGTTCGAGAGGAGGCACACATGTTCTACTTGTTCCACCAAGAACAGTTGTATCAGTCGGACTAGGAACAAACCTATTCTACGCGTCTAGTCAGACGATCGATTCCACTTGGCTGGCCAAGCACGGTTCTACTCCACTTGTCCGATCAGACGTATACCAACCTTACACGTCTGATTGGCTACTATGAGGTCATTGATACTGGCTATCTCTCCATGTCTTTCTAGTCGTTTCTTCAAAACGATCACTATTTTCTGTTATTGCTTAACACGTCGAGCACTACAGTGAAAACAGCCATACCTAATCAAACACGATATAATTTACTATTTCTTACATAAATTATAAAGAAAAAAAAGATTTGAGTGCTCAATGATGTTCTTTTGTCCCTACATTAGTGTTTCAGTATGAAGTTTGCACAGAATTTTGTGACAATCAATAATTATATAATTAAATTAAATTTGAGGTGACGGTCACCGGTGACCCCTACGGCATTCAACGTATTAAACAGTTTAACAATTTGATAAACAAACACTGGAGTTTCATTTCAGAAGTGTTAGAAACGTGAAAAATCTCAAGTAGTTTGTTTTATTTCAATTTAAAGATGTGACACTCGATTTGGATAATCCTATATAATTTTGTGCGTTTTAGAAGAAAACGACAGAACTTTATACTTCGTTAAGCGAATAACCGAATAAATTTTAGTAAACACGTTTGAGAAATAATTTCTCCGTCGACAATCGTTCGTTGCAAAGAAACGATACGTGTTGACAGGGAGCATGATCTTCTAAACAACCCGGCAACCGAACGTTACCGAATCACGTCCAAACGAATCGCAATAACTCTCAAGCCAGTGATCGATGTTACGAAATACTACCATGGCGGTGAAATCGGCAAAATATCATCGGGGTGCAACAAGTAACTCGGAAAAATACGATCGTGTCCCGTGTGTCTGTCGAAGCAGCGCAAACACGCGCGAATGTACGGAGGAAAAATGAAAAGGAGAAGGCGCGAGCCGAAGCAGCATGCAGCTGGTACGTCGAATGGCACTCGATAGTGATGGAATCGATTCGATGATCTACTCATTTACCCATTAACTGTCAACTTTTTATTTCGAAAATTTTGGTGTAATTCTATAAATTTTAGTTGCCTTCTAATTGATGTAACCCCCTATAACGCCATGTGACTTGGAAGTCACTTACCTACATATCTATATATCCATATTTTTTAAATCTTATTTCGTTTATGTATCACTCTGTACAATTATATTGTGCAACTATACAGCCACCAAGAAATCTGGTCGTTTATTATTATGTTTATACCTAGCGATGCAGACTTTATCATTTATTATTATCGTTTACCTGATGTATCATTTCAGTCGTACGCAAAAAAATTCCGGTTACAGAGGGTTAACACGTTCACTGTTCATGAGTCATACATGATTCATGAGACGTATACATTTGGACGTCCATGAAGCACATATGATGCAATTGCATACAGCAGTTCTGTTTGATTTTGTGGCCTGAACGCCATGTGTCGGTAGTTTTGTCGTCAGCGGACGTCAAGGAATATGTACTAAATATTTTACGTGATCATGAGTCACATGTGATTCATAAACTTGGTTGCAGGTATGTCAAAATACATGTAGGCATCTGTAGGATGCGTGGTAACATCTTCAGATTTCTGCGTGTGTATAGAGGAGCTAAACAAAAGAGATTAGGCATCCGAGCAAGAACAAAGGCAGTTGCAAATAAGAGTTAGTGAAGTCGAGAACGTACTCCTCGTGCGGATAAAAAAGCGCATGTATATTTTCTTTGCATTCATTCGATTTATATTCTTTCGTCACCATTTTATGTAATAGTTTCATTTTATTTTATTTTATTTGTATTAATAAAACTTTACATGTATATAGTCATTTTTTTATGGAGACGTAAATTGCTACTATTTATTACTATTTAACATAAAAAAACAAAATCGCTGATAATCCATAAAAAAATTCTTCCGAAATATTATGGACGTGTGGGAGTTGAAGCCCAAAAACCTCTTGGACAGTGAATATGTTAATAATTTTAAATACGCAGGGTCCCCAAATGCGGCTCATGGCAGTAAATGGGTTAACACTAGGTATGTGATCAAGTTCAATATGTACTCATGAATCCAAGTCAATTCCAATACAAAAGTTTCACTGCATGAAATTCGAATGCTGCTCATAAAAAGCGGTGTTTCATTTTATGTATTTGGAAAATACTCGGATTATACGCGTTGGCTTCGAACTCCTCGACGAGTAGCTACAGGGTTCCAGAATGTACTTCTAAGTACTTTGTCGTTTGAAAGATTCAAATTTTTTAAAAGTAGTATTCGAACCCTGGAAGACACAAAATTGCAGATATCATGTACATACGTTACAATGTACATGCGCTGTGATTTTGCTCGAATTAAATACTGTAAACAGAAAACTATCGTAGGAGAATCATGTGATATAATATTCGCCGAAAACGAATGACACAATTATACAGAATAAAAAACTTCTGGTTAACACGTTGACTGCCACAGTGAAAACAGTAATCGCTAGTCAGACACCATATAAATTTCTCTTTTCTGTATAAATCATGAAGAAAGAAAATGTTGAAATATTTAGAATTGCACATGGGTACCTACTATATTAGCGTTGTAATGTTAAATTTGCTCAGAATATAGTAAAAATCGATAATTATTTAATTAAATAAAAAATTGCGGCGCCGGTCATAAGTGACCACTATGGTAGTCAACGTGTTATCACTTTAACGGCCGCAAATATTTTGCAGATATTAATTGTCTTCGGCTATTTATGTAAGAATCCTTAAATAACGGAACATTTTACAATACTTTTTGTATATTGAATATTTTACAGTTTGTACTTTAATAGTATTTGAATATTTATTTGTCATCCGTCACAGTTATGTTCATTTATTTATTTTACATCGGAATTATTGAAATGAATAAAACAGCATGTGCATGACAGCGACCGTCAAAGTGTTAGAGTACTCATAGAAGGTTCGAATCTATTTGGTCAAGGTTCGATTATACTTCAAAGTACCGCTTACATTTTTCAAAGTACTTGTAAAAACTTCGAACTTATCGCGACCAGATTCGAGTCTACTCAAAAGTATTGCTTCTCTTTTTCAAAATATTCATGAACTTATCGAAACTATCCAGTCAGATTCGAACTTACTTGTAATATACTTATGTCCCATCTCTAATGTAGACATTTTCATTTTGCTTCGAGTTTTCAATAGATGCATTACAAGTGCTACTTAGTGGTACTTTTATGTTTTGAAATTGTGACGAACTTTCTCTATCTACCAAATCGGTCGTTTCATATGCACCGATCTGATAGTACGAAACAGTTTAACCTAAGTGTACCGATGCCATCAGAATAGCTCGCAGACCGATCGCTAGCCGTCGACCTTACACCGGAGATTCGGCGACAGATTTACTGACCGAGCTCGAAACGGGCGAAGCGGAAGCAGCCTCAAGTTTGCGTATAAATTTACCGAAACACGACGAGTGTACTTTAGAAGGGACAAGAGACCGCCATTTTGCGAGCAGCTCTATCGAAAGGCCACTAGTCCCGGAGATTGTGTTGCCTACGCATCCTGTTTAATGCTTCCTTGTCTTCGTGATGTTTCATAGCTCCGCTTCCGATTAAGGTTAACTCGGTGGAGGTTTAAAGACGACGGTTTTGGATTCGAAGGATAACGAGGTACCTAATAAGAACCGTGTCTCTTTGATCCTATTCGAGAGACTTATTTATGGTGTCCTTTGATGGTCTAATGATTGCAAGAGTCTTCACGATGGTGCTTCAGAATCTTCAAGTCGCTTCTGAATAATGCTTGTCATTGCTATAATTTTAATAATTAATTAATGGTCGAGAGAAAAGAACATTGTTTTGTGTTTATGGAGAGTTAGTTAGCAATTAAAGGAGAATTAGTTGTATATAAATGGGATATTTATTATTAAATCGTCAATCAACTGAAAAGTTATTGTGATCTACACATTCGTTCGTGGTTCGTTAAAATATAATCATTGAAAAATGTATTTATTGAAACAGTGTGCAGCTTGAAAGTGTCAACGATTTCTGGAAAGAAATTATTTTTTTCAACTGAAACTGTTTAATCTTAGTCTGTGTCTATGTACGTATTTTTGTTATTATTATAAATGAATTAAGATATGAGTAATCTATATTTTAATCTGAATGTACACCCCCGTTCATAAGTGTTAAGACATTTATCAAACTGGAAACAAATTTGAAAACAGTTAAGGAATTATTGAGGGATTTGAACACACATTATTCTATTCCATGCTTTGCATCACACAGGAAATATTTATATTCAATATTATGTCATAAATATTACCATAGTTCCCTTGTTTCTTCATTATGGTTAGGACTAAGGAAAAAGAAATAACCAATCGCATGTATTATAATATCTTCAATTATAGGAAAAATAATATAATATGCCTAAATTATTTATTTATGACAGATTTTACATAATTGATAAAAGGCCCTACACTGGATACACAGAGTGAAACGAGGTTCTGCGTAGTACCTGAACTTCTACGCCAAGAATAACAATTCATTTTTCTTTTGCTATTACTAACAGTATGCCAGTCATTTTGTAGTATTTGTATCCCTTCTCTTCACTTTACTTTCCTACAATACTTTATAGAGCTGAAGTTTAACTAATTTCTCTCATTCCATAGTGTTCGTTTAAGATAGAAACACATTACTATCACGTGCTATCACGTTGCATATGATAGCACGTGACATCATGAGTAGGATTTATATTTTTATCACGTTATTCCTTGGAAACTATTTAGTAATACATCGTTTCTTGCTAATAATGGAGTGGGAGGAAGATACAGAAGATCCTGCAGCATGTCTGGCTCATGTCAGAATAAAATGCGTAGGTCAACTTGGGTTCATGAAATAAATGCAATGAGATAACATTTACAAAAATATAGCCATTTAGTAAAAGAATTATGAAAATATCCTAATAGATACCATATGTACATATTTCGGGATGACTAAAAATGAATTTGAATTTTTGCATGACCTAATTGAAAATGATATAAGAAAAAGAATACACAGTTTCGTAGTTGTTGCATTTTTTGATTCATGTAATTTGGTGATTTTATATCGAATAAAATTGCATGTTTTGTTACATGTTCTATAAGCAATTCATTCATTTTTAAGCTCACGTGAGAATAAAATTCTGGACCAACGTGAAATCGTGGTATACTTCCACACGTGACAATACGCGTAATGCCGTGAACAGCGCACAGTGGGGCAGAGTCCCGAAAACGTGGCAGAAATTAAAAAAACAGAAGTACGAAAATCCAAAATTTTCGGTTACAGGAAAATACGTGAGACCCTACTCGATATTGTTAATGCATAAACTAAGCTTTTGCAAACTCAGAACAGGTGCAATTTTTACTTAAACTTGTGCAAAATTTTTCGAAGTATTTTTCGCGTCTTTGTTTAAGTAATATTTTCATTGGTTCCCGAAGGATTTTCAGGATGAAATTCACAAGGCAGGTACATCAAAGGGTCAGTTAAATAGAACAAAGTAAAAAATTTCAAAATTTTTACGTAATGGGATTTTAGGACAACTGCAAAAAAAGAAACAGGAAAATTCTTATATATTTCTAAGGTCTTAGTTGTGTTCCCAGCAAGTCCCAGTAGAGACTTTTTTTTTATTATGTAGAGCACATATCTGGCTTGTAGAATCTATAACGAAAAGTTGCCCGTTTTTGCCCCTTTTAGAGAAATTGCATTTTCTTTTGTGCAATACCTCTAACCTATTTTTTTGAGTTGTTGCTTAAGTGGTTCTTTTCATTGGTACCTGTTTGTATTCTAGGATGAAACTATCATGGCAAATACACCAAAGACTAAATTAAAGAACTCATACCAAAAAATTGCGCAATTAGGACATTATAGGGCGTTAGGGTTGTATTGAGAAACCAGAAAAATACTCAAATATTTCCAGATTTTTAGTTGTACCCCAGCAAGTTCTGGCAGATATTTTTTTTATTATGTAGGGCATGTATCTTACTTTGATAATATGAAATAAAAAGTTACCCTTTTGGGAAAAATTTATACAAAAGCTGCAACAGAAGCCTTTGTGAAACTGTATCCTTGGTACCCTATGTCTCCTACTGTGCATAAAATGTTAGTGGACAGTCCCGAGTTGATACGGCATTTCTCACTGCCAATTGGGCAACTAAGCGAAGAAGCAGAGGAGACACGGAATAAAAATATTAAATTGGTTCGAGAAAAATTTACACGCAAAACATCACGTCGAAACGCGAACGAACACATTTTTAATAACTTGTTAGTGTCTTCTGATCCCATAATTGTGGGGTTTCGGCTGCTATCAAAAAAAGAAAAATAAAGTCATTCCCTGTAGACTTATTGGAATTGCCACAGGCTACAACATCATGAAGGGTAGCTGACGTGATCTCTGAAGATAATTCCACATTAGAAGAAATAACTTTTTCGATGACGATTAACTATGCTGTTGATAAAGAAATAAAACTTATATTTTGCTATTTTTTTCTTTTTTTAAATACTTTAGACTCCTTTTAACTAATCTTTTAAAAATTTACAGAAAAAATGGCTCCTTTCAATTTATGCCATGTTCTCGGGATTCTGCCCCAATGTGCAGCGTGACGCAATTATAATTTGTCTCCAACTGATTTAAAACAATAGAAATACACCGGCTCACATTTTTCGAATGTCACGTGATAGTAATGTGTTTCTACCTTCATTGTCAACACATCATATGAACCTACACAATGAGCTGTCGATGTAATGTTAAAGAAAGAAAGACAAATGCATTCATAACAATTTCATTATAGTTTTCTTTATTTTGCGAAAGCATTTGAAATAAGTATGGACGCGACGGATCAAAAAAGACCCGAGGATTGTCGTAGGGTTAACAATAACGTCGCATTGCGGAAGTATAATTGGGGAACGGTAAATCTTCCGAAAAATCGAATCGTACGTCACGGAATTCGGTTGTCTGTTTAAGGACGGTTGGTCGAGGCACGCCCTACGGGATAGCAGAACTTTTCCCTCGGCCAGTCGTTGAATTCTATCTGGAAACAGGAAGCGGACTATCCTGCAGGGACGCTGCAAGCGACTTCGCAGAAGATATATATCAATTGCGGTAGATCTGTCGGACGATATATCCCTTCGACTGCGTGTCTTCTTTCTGAGGAACGGTTTGAAACGGCGGTCAGCTTTTAACCAGCTTTCCAGAGCATGACTCCGGGGAAAATACGTGCGTCTCGATGCTGGGGAAATATCAGGTCGCCTCTCCGAGTCTCTGCATGCTTTTCACAGAACTTTGTGATTCAAGGACGATTGATATGCAGTCTAGAAGTATTCCAAACATTTTTGTGGTGTAAATAAATTCTATGCTCTCATAGCCTATATACACTCTTGTTTTAACTCTTCCTAGGTGTTTAGAAACATAATGGTGACCTCGATTGATTGTCTATCATTCGTGCTGTCTTATTGACGGTATGAAGTAAGGAAGTCAATTTTGTGTAAAAGACAAAATGTTTGCTATTACAATAATTTTATTTTATTAATTCATAAATTGCTGAAAATGTTGACAGATGAAAAAATCTTATTCTTCCTTTTCGACTTATTTTTGTATGTAGAATCACCTCCCAGACGGTTGACCACGAGTCGAGGGACACCCTGTATTTATTACAAGGGCGAAATTAAAAATTCCAATTTATCCATATTTTCAGTAATGGTTTATAGTTTATGTATTCAAATTTTCATAGAAATATCTCAACATTTTGCTAGAAAAATTTGAAAAAATACATTTTCTTTAATATATTTTTTAAATAAATAATTTTTTTTAAATCTGTTTATACGCATGAATTCTCCCTTTAAAAATACACAATCTGTACATTAAATTTTTTTGCTACGATCAATAGTTTTTGAGATAATTGATCAAACGTGTTTTTCATCCCCAACTTCAAGGGCTGTTTTCACCCCTTCAAAGTGGATGTCAGCAGATATAAAAAAATACGCTCCAAATATTTTTCTGAGTACTATATTATACTACAATTTCATCGAAATCGGAGTGTCCCGATTGCTTGACATCCATGATAAGTTCTATAGATAACATTTTTGTTAATTGCGTGTAGTTTTAGTAGAGACAATGTAATAATACCGTTTCGATACAAGCATCTGATTCTCGAATCTCGTTGCACTTACCAGCTAGAATCTATTCACGTGATTCGAATGATTTTCCGATAAATTGAATAATACCGATCATTTTGAATCTACTTGAAATGAAATCTTTTTGAAGGTGGAATGTGACAATTTGACACATTCTTCTTACGAAAATTTGATAAATGTAAAAAAGCAGTATGCCTTTCATATCGCTTTATATTTTGTTAACGATGCGAACAATCTTATGCCTGAATGTACTGAATATATACAAATTTCACTCTTTTATTTTTAACGAAATTATTTCCAAAATTATTTATTTATGTTTTCATTACATCGATTTTTTTACTACTGTGTCAATTTGATACCAAGGAACAAAAGTAGGTAGGGAAAATGAGAGACGGATGAGGGTTAAAGAACTGTTTAAGTCAGTGATGGCCACGGGAGCTCTGCCGTCCCCCCACACTAGGCCCATTCCCCTCGTTTCAGTTCCCCCTCGGTCAATCGTCGTCTCAGATCATAGTCTATAATCTATATGAAGCGAATGGGCCTGAATTGGGGAAAGGCTGCTACCGTGGCCATCACTGGTTTAACACTTTGTTTGCCACGCTGCATTAGCTGAGAAAGACAAGCTTTCTAAATTTTTATACAAAATGAATATAACCATAAATTCTACTTTTTTAAATCAATAGTATCAGTGAATCTTGTCATTTTTTTACTGCTTCTATTAGACTTTATTATGCACGTTTATTGATCCTATATGCAGTCAAATAAATAATGATTGAATCTATGTATCGCCCAGATATGGGTGGCGTGGCACTCAAAGTGTTAAATGGTAGAAGCTGCATGACAGACTGGAGCAATGTGGGACAAACAACGGACGATATTTCACAGATGTGCTATCTACAAAACGAACGAGGTGGTGTATCACACTCAAATCGTTCTGTTTCCTACTGTTATATACAAGAAATAAATATTGAAGTTTTATTTAAGATTGTTAATTTCATTCTGAAAATCGTCGGGTTCCCATGGCCTGCTCTGTACAACTTACACGAGTAAGCATCTAACTTCCCGACAAACCCTTTTTACATATAAGGTTCGACAAATCCTTCCTGACACCTTCGCTGTATTTATAGTGAATTCTCGCAATTAACCCTTCCGACCCGACATCGGTACGCCGTACCGACCCATCAGCCGTCGTATGTGGCCGACATCGGTACGCCGTAACCGATTCGTACATAGAATGCGTCAATGTTTTCTTCACACGATATCGCAGCAGGATACCTTGTTTATTTCTACAGGCACAGTTTTTGGTCTTCGACGACCATGTGCTTTTAATTCGTTCTTAGCCATCGCTGTAAGCAGAGAATACTTGAAACGCCGTCGGGTCGGAAGGGTTAATCGCGTCCAAGGGGAGGAAAAATTTTTTTCTACCATGTATTCTTTCGGCCGGTATCGCGTTCGCCGCTTCGACTTCCTTTTTACGATCAAGTTTCTACACAGGCGAACCGTTCTATGTACATATCGGAGCGGAGCGGGCGCTGCTCGTTTTTTGCGATCGTTTCGTCCATCGAGGATTAGAAAAGTCTCGTGCCAGAATTCCGGAATAAAAACGACGGCAGGGGATGGCTTCGAATACTCTCGACGGTGCTGTAACTGCGCGAATCCTCGGGAGTATCCTTAGGCTTTCGTTATCTGGTCTCTCAACCCCCGCAGCCCACCCTACGCCCTCTGTCCATCCACCCCGTTCCAGCTTCAACCTTTCTATTCTGTGCCGGATTCAATCGACCCCGGAATCTCGTTGCGCACGAAATTGTCCTATGCAGCGGTTCGCCCTTCTGGGACACTACGTTTAATTTTATGTACGCGTATCCGATCAGCCCTTTCGTCTTTTTTTCCATTCTTTTTTCTTTTAAATGAAACGTAGAATTGCGTTGATGCTTCTTTTTTCGGAACGATATGGCGACGGGAGGAGTAAACTTGGAGATTTCGTGTAATTTCGGAATGAATTCTCGAATTTTACAAGTGAGTGAAAAAGTGTGAAGAAATTGGAATAGAATGGAATAAAATGGAAGGCAATTTTTTGGATTTTTTGGGCTAATGAAATTTTCATAATTAATACGTTTGAACGTGGATTACTGTAACACGATTTGAAGGCGCGAGAAAGAGATTTAGGGATTATCTGAAATTTGACGGTGAAATTTTTACTATTCACGTAAATGGAAAAATATTAAAAAAATGGAATAGGGCAATTTTTTTGTAGAACATAAATTTTGTAGAATGATGAGGTTAGACAAATTAACATATTCAAATATCTGAAAACAGCACATTTAAAACCATGAAAAAAATGAAATGTATATTTTTTAAACATTCACAGATCAGAGTATAGTTTCGTCAAAGTTTCCAACACCAATCAGATAGGAAATATTAACTATAAAAACGTATATTTGCATAAAAATCCGCAGTTTAGTAATAATATTTCATACTCATATTATTATTTTTATTCTGATAGATGGTATACTGTTTGCGTGATAAATATGCATCATTTAATTCACCTGATCTCTTAACATATTTATAGTGTTTCATTTTTCTTCTTTTTATTTCGAGTAAACAATTTTTTACTGTAATTATAATTGAAATTGAAATTTGTTATAGACCTATCGAAGTTGTCGCTGATCACATTAAAATTTTGTTACAACATATTTAATAAAATTCTTGTAGGACATTCATAATACATATAAAAATGCAGTAGAGAATTGTTTTTCCCGTTTTATGAGCCTTAATATATTTAAACATTCTTTAATATTGAAACGCGCGCGTTACGGTAAAGTCTCGAACCAGAAATGCTTGCAGCTTTCAGAGCGGTATTCAACGGACGTTCCATCATTGATTATCGATAATATATAAGATGAACAGTAAATAATACAAAGACGTGAACGGAGAATTAATCGCAAGCTGTTATCGCGAACTACCTCTTCCTGTTTTCATTTCGAATCACATTTCTTCCATCCTCCCTTGTTTCGGGAACGCTCGTACTCTTTTGTTAATCTTTCCTGCACACATTTCAGAAACACACTTGTTAGCCTGCTATCGTTAATTCAACAGCAGTGGAATCGATAAATCACCCACAGTCGCCTAAAACCAACGTACATCAAGAAGGAAATTAATATTATTACAACTTTTCCACTTTCAAACATAGCCCGAAATGTCGACACGGTAATCATTTTCTCAAAATATGGTTAAAAGGTGGGGTTAATTAACACAACAGATGCAACACAGCTTCGATGAAAAGGGTTCGTACAAAACACCTATTGTGACCTACCTATTGTCGAGTACATGTTTCATTTTAGATAGACAGTGATGTTTCGAGAAAGGACAGCTATAGAATTTACATACGTTTATCATTATCTTTTTTTCATCATCCTTTTGAATACATTGTGCCCTTAGATTTTCGAGCAGCTGTTGGGAACTACATTGTTCAATGATGGTTCGAATAAAATGGTAACCAGTGTTATTTGCCTTCGAAGCAGAAATATGTACCTACATTTCAGTGGTGAAAAGGAGATGTGATGGTGCTTTTAAAGCAGTGAAACTAAATGAATTGGTGAGGTGAAAAACAGTACAAGTCCAAAATTAGCCATTTTCAAACATTCTCAAAACTAATTGTAAAATACGTAGACCTTGACGTTGGAAAAAAGAACACTGCAACAGAAGTAGCTTATACCCATGTTTCAGGTGGTCCATTCAGTTTAATGCGTGCAAAAACAGTATCTATTATGGATTTGTACTGCTTTAACAAATTCAAATTCATTCTATCAAGAAATATGTCTTCGAAAGACTATTACTGACCAACAAGACGACCGCTAATTTTTCAAACATTGTTAACGCCCGTGGTTGATTAAAAATCATTCGGGCCTTGTTGGCGTTTGCGCGTGGTGTGCTGCCTAATTGTAACTAACTAATTCCGAACTAACTCGAAGGACCACCTTCCTTGTGGCAGAAGGACAAAATGCAAGGTTTCACACTAATAATCGTATATTCTTTGATACAAATTGCGAGCAGTGTGCTCGGCTAAACTATGCTATACTAATTATGTGTGGGAGCCACGGTTCTACAAATGATCTATGTGTGGCAGCCACGTTCTATGTGCTGCTGAGATCGTTCTATACAATGATCTAATGTGCTCCACAGAGCGTTCTAAATTACTATCTAATGTGCTCCTCGGAGCGTTCTAAACAACTCAATTTTGAGATTTCACAAAAATCCACGATGAAGGTTCCTCCCTCCTTCCAATGACATTTTCGTGGGGGGTGTAGGTAGACCGTGGGAGGGGTTGTCGTCGGTGGACGGAAGTTAGGCAACAGCGGGGATTTTCCTCTGAGCGCGGGCCCGCTCGCGAGTCCCGTTGAACTGTCCCGAGCGAGCCTACCGTTACCCTTCGGGTGGTTTCGTTTGTGACACGGCACTTCGGCATTCGAATGCATCGAAAATTAGTCTTTTCTGGCCGCTGTACAAATTAATTTTGCCTAGCGTTTTGCGACCAGATGTGGACCTCACCGATGTCCTGAAGCACATAAAAATATTTGGCCGTGCCATAAACCAAGCCCGCCGTTGGCGTTAACAAACATCATACTGAATTTACTTCAATAATCACGTTTCTTTAAATAATATCTACTTTAATTATGTTTAAAGCAAGTTGATAAATGTTTTTTTACTACTGTATTATTTTTTTAATTTCCTGAGTAAAAAGTGGCTTGACTTGAAAAACAGTACAAGTCCAAAGGTTTCCTTTAAATTACTGAAAACTTATGAAAACAGTTTCACCATAGTTAAACACATATAAACGTTCATCTGGGTTAGCATAACCGTGTTTAAATTGCAACAACACTACAAAATCAATGGCGTTGATGATACACGAAAACTAAACCTATTTTTCCAAATATCACAAAATCTGTTTTTTTACAATGTACTGTTCTTCAACTCATCAATTCGATTAGTGAATCAAATTTAAGAATGGTAAAATTGAAAGTATAATTGGAGATAGAAAAAGTGATCTATATAATCATGTGAACCTTTCATCTAACCTGTGCTTGATATTTTAATTTTTTGACTGTGCTACGCTTCCAGCAAACATAGAACACGTTCGGAAACCGACGATTGATCTCTGTTATTCTGTTAGATTGTTATGTTTTGCTCATTGCATTCAATAACAATTTATTTACTACATACTCCCCTGAGTCATGGTAAAAGACTAATTCAGCTATGCGTTTTCTTTATTTTTCATTAACGACCAGGTCTCGAAGTCATTGTAGCAGCCGATTACAGACAGGAGACTACTATTACTGCTACCCAAGAAGACAAAAGTAATGTTCGATGTTTTAATATATTATTGAAATGATGAAACCCCATAGAATTCATGATAGTAAGTTCCTCGTCCATCCTACCGTCATCTGTCCGATGAGACAAAAATCTCAGCAACAACTAAATATAAATAATGGAAATGGTCGTGAGAAATGAGTTTTTGGAATATATATCATGCAACATGTCTCATGAGTCTAGTTTCATGAAACTAATGACTTTTCCTGTAACGTAAAAAGCGACTCATCTCTCGCGAGACATTTCACGAGAGATGACATTAAAATTTATCCTATAATGGAAGCACATCGTGAAATAATTGCCTTATGTAAGACATAAAACTTCTGTTTCATCGTGGATCTCCACTTTAATGGAATCAAACGAACTCAAAATTTTATCCGATGACAAAATGAAAAATCATTCTTTGAAATAACAAATGCCTACCAGTGTTTTTGATTTTGATTCCTACCACCAGTAGCGCTGTGGTGTAAAGGCAGTTCCAATCGATACAGTAGGATGTGACACGAAAATGGTACTGAGGCTCTAGAGGCCTAAATCCGTGTAACATAAAAAAGCATTGCATGAGTGTTCTAATCCATACCTCTTCTGTGCTACAGAGACCTACAGTTCTAGATGTTTGGAATCACCGTTGTGCGAATCCTAATCCGCATCAGAATTGCACATCAGTTGTCATAAACACGTCAAGAAAGCCCGAACCCAGCCCGAATGGAGCATTTCAATCTCTCCGATTATTCATCCACCACTTTCGCATCTGTGCCACGGATCGTATCGTAATTCAGCTCGGCCGGTGGTTCCATGTTCCCGCGAGATCTGTTCCGATATACCTAACAGCCCGAAACACTTAGACCCGACAGATTGTTTCGGGACCGGGCACGAGTCGGCGAATTATCCACCGGAGCAGCCAGATTCACTTTCTCGTTCGAGTTAAGAGCCGTTCTCGTCGCATTCGGGAAACGGCTTAATGCGACTACGAGCCGGTAAACGACGCCGAAGGTATTCGTCGTTATGGTATAGCACACGGCCCGCTAAACCGCTGTCTCATAACTTCATTTGCTCCTAATACCGTGCGGACCGTCACCGGTAACCCCTGATAACCGAGCGTGTACTCGCGCGTATCTTAAGCAGGCCCTTCTCGCCACCCCTCCCGCCCTTTCACACCCGCTGAAGGGTCGAGCAAGGTCATTCGCATATCGTGCCGCATCGATAGTTTATTGATATTACGCGCTGTCTTGCGCGTTACGTAACGATTCTGTGATGTAAAGCAACGATACTGTATCGTCCTTGGGGAATTCCGATTTCCCCTTCTATGCTTCTCTAAGAGGTGGCATTATAATCTAGTAAGTTGTTGTTGTAGTTGTATGGTGTTTAATATACTTTTACAATAAAAATTGTACATGTCCTGTCTTAAGGTTCTTTTTAGTGTGGTTTTAATTGTTGAAGATAATGGCAGTAATTGTGTGGTTAGTATAAGTAGTGTAGGTAGTGTAAGTAGTTAGCAGGGAAATGCACTGAATAAGATTATCTGTCTATTATATCTAATGGGTGATTTCGTTTAAGTCTTCTGTTAGGTATGTGTGAGGTGGTTTGTATAATGTCAGAATTTGGGTGGTTAAGAGCGTATGAAGTGTCTGATTAAGAAATCAAATATAGTGTTTTGTACTGATGGAATGCCCGTCAGAGTAAGTATGTCTGCATTTCATATGTACCAGTCCGAAGTCGTTATCTGTCTGAGTATGCTGCTTTGTGTCGGGGCTATTTTTATGTTGGTTTGTGAGGCTGAGCCCCAAATTAGGCATGCGTAAATCCAAATAGGCTTAATGATGGCTTTATATTCAGGGTGGATCTAGTAACTGCGCCGGACTATAACTTTCTTCCTGTTGCAGATAGAAAACAATTGTAAAGGAAAATTTTGCATTGTTCAACAAGCTTTATTATCGAGTAATGCGAGTTTATACAGAAGTGCACCTGTGCAGTTGCAAAGTGCAAGTGTACTTGTTTTTTCCATTTAAAATATAAATGCAATTGCATTTTGCAATTGCACCGATGCATTTCTGTAAAAAATTGTACTACACGACGATAGAGCTTGTTAAACAGTGTAAAATTTTCCTCTGCAAGTTTTTTCTATCTTCAGTAGGAACAGAGTTATAGTCCGGTCCAGTTACTGGATGCACCCTCTATAAGAATTTTTAGTGTCTGTTTTAATTTAGAATGTCTTCCGATTAGCCACCAAAGCTGTCTGTTTACTGTGCATAGTATTTTGCGGAGAAAGGAGATTTAGGGTTTCCAAGTTAGCCGTGGGTCGATGTGAACTCCAAGATATTTGATATAGTCTGAAATGGGAACTGGAGAGGTTTGAAAGGTGATAACTATACGGTTGAACTGGTGAGTGTTAGTGGAAAATACGATGTGCTGAGATTTTAGTGAGATAATAATCTTTTAAAGTATGCAAAATTCTACACGTTTTTCATGATGCGAATTCATAGAAATAATTTGAGTAATAAGTGCAATAACAGATGGAAATGCGATGGCCAAAATGCTTCGCGGTGTAGGGTATAAAAGGGCACCAAGTATGTACGTAGGTGACGTTCAAGCGCCAACGATTGAAAAGGCTGGAAAAATTTGAAATCTAAACGTCCAGCACTTATTAACCACAGAGGCGTTATCTTTCATCGTGATAACGCAGGTCTCCTTGCAGATTTTTCCACTCAGAGAAAATTGCTGGACATCGGATGGGAAGTCTTACCTCACCCCACGTAGCACCCAGACTTTGCACCTACGGACTACCACCTTCTTCGATCTCTATAGATCACCTTTGGTGGAAAAACCTTCGATGAACGTGTAGGTGTCGAAATTGGATTACAAGAGTTTTTCGACTCGAAAACGAAAGAGCTCTATACTAGGGGAATTCAATGAATAGCAGAAAGGTGACAAGAGGTCATAGATAATAATGGTAATTATATAGAACAATAAAGATATTAATTATTCCATACATTTGTTTTTTGTTTTACTGCTACAAAAGCGGATAGAATTTTACACAGATCTAATATACATAGAACGATATCCGTTGTTTAATCTAGTAATGAAAATGTCTATGTATGTTATACAGGGTGTTAAAAAAAAAGTAGTTCAGTATTTTAAGGGTGGATAGTACTTGCAAAATGAAGAAACAAAGTTCTAACAAATATGGGTCGAAAAATTAATATTGTTGGAGTTATTCGGTTGGTGCATATGAAATTGCTGTTTTGAACAGGGAAATTTGAATAAGTAAACTTTTTGCGTTTTTCTATTTTATCTAATTAAAATGGTTACCCTTGTCTTGTATACATCTTTCGCAGCGCTTAATTAAAGCATTTATACCTTCATGGTAGAAATTAGAGTTCTTTGACGATATGAAGGATCTGAAAATATTTTTTACAGCCCCTTGTGGGTCGTTCATTTTTCTAATCGATCTGGATAGAATTAGAAGATAACGTCTACACTGTATCCATGCATGATGAAAGAGACGTTCGCTGTAAGGGCATAATCTAAAATGAAGTCCCGTCTATCTAACGTGGATCGTAAACGGCGAATAAAAATGCAAACCATAATCAATAAAAGATTTTGCCCGATTAGTGGTCGCGGTGTCATCCCCACCAGGGCATTTCTTTGGAACTATTTAACAATTAGCATTTCATTCTATCTCACACGTTCTCAATGTGTCTCACAGTAATTAAAATTAGTACATAAAACTATGTTTATGTTCGGATACGAATGTACAGCCCATGGTCAAAAAATTAGGGCCACTCACAATTTTGAACATCTTTCGTGTTTTTAGTCAAATTTAAAGGCCTGAGCGTAATTTAATAATAATTTTTCTTAACTGCTAAAGTACACACATACATATTACAGACATACATATTAATAATTTGTGTTTACCCCCTTTGCTTTGATTACAGCATGTATTCTTTCCGGTATACTCCGTATGCAGTGTTTTATTACGTCCTTCATTTTTGGATGATTTTGCCAAATATCCAGAATTTTTTTCTTTAAATTAGCGAATGTGGTGACTGGTGATGCATATATAAGTGTTTTAAGTAAACTCCAGACATTCTCAATTGGATTCATATCGGAAGAGTTGCCGGGCCATGGGAGTACGGGGATTTTCTGTAATGAGAGTAATTCTCTGCCGGATTTGGCTCTATGGCACGGTGCCCCATCCTGCATATATGTGTCCTGGGATCTCCGTCCACACAGAGATATGTAATAAGGCAGAATTACGAAATAGAAACATAAAATTTGTAATTAAATTTCGTCCAGGCTTTGAAATTTTACTAAAAACACGAATGATGTTGGAAATTGTGGGTGGCCCTAATTTTTTGGCCAGGGTCTGTATGTATCGGTGTGCCACGTGATCTTTAAGAAATTTTAATTCATGTCAGATGCAAATATCTCGAGATTACATGATCGGAACAGTAAGGTTATTAAGTTCATTGAATTGGTCTGATTATGCTCTATAAGGATACAGAAGAAAAATATAATTTAAAAAACTAAAGGTGACCTTGAGAACTTTGAAAAGAAATGACCTATCAAAAATATACTGCAATTGGCCTGTAGGCCTCTCTAAATCGAGGTATTTAAGAAAAGAAAAGTTTGCGTTGGTCCAGTAGCAACGGAAACAATTACGGTGATCGACTTACGTTGTCCACTCAGTATATACCATTAACGCAAACACACGTGGAGTACGTCACAAAGAACTGCTAAGAAATACACAAAGGTTTTTAAAATGGCCTAACTAATTGTATACATACAGTAGGACCTCGATTAACCGATTTATTCGGGAGAAAGAGAGCCCGGATAAATCGAAGCCCAACGGATAATCGAGGCCCGAGAGGACATAACTAAAAACGTATTTTCTATACCAAAATAAGCTCTTATAATATAATCATAACCAAATGTAAAGGGTCTTCCAATAAGAGGTGTGATTTTAAATTTCCCGCCATTCTAAATCTGTGTAACAGAAAGTTGTGAAAGTTTGACGTCTGTGTTATTAAAACTATACGATTTATAATAATGGATCGATATACGCTTTAACGATGAATAGAAAGTGTAAAAATCCATTATAAGTATGGAGAAAGTTTCGCGGAGACAGTTCGTAGAGATCGTGGCTTTTTTTTAGTGTTACGAAGCTCCGTGTCGATCATCAATTCGGAAGCTTATCTGAAAATTTGAGCAAATCGGCCAAGTTAGTGACATTAAACCTACAAATCATACACGTAGTGTCAGGGCAAACAAAAACATTGCTGCAGTGGCTGAAAGTGTCAAAGGAAACCCTGGTTTGGGTATTTCAAAACGCTCGCAACCATTAGGCATCTCATCGACTAACGTACGTCGGATTTTACATAAAGATCTTTCTATGCATGTTTATAAAGTGCAGCTGTCCCACGAATTGAAGTCGACGGACCATGCTCAACACCGTACGTTCCCTAATCGGGTGTTAGAAATGCAGGCAAATGATGGTGATTTGTTAAAGAAAATCATCTTCAGTAACGAGGCCCCTTTCCTCCTTCATGGATTCGTCAATAAACAGCACTGCCACATATGAAGCTCCGAAAACCCTTTAGCGAAATAGAGCTCCAATTATGTGAAAACATGATACAAAATTTTCTGAATAGAATAAATGTTTGCAACAAAAGTCAAGGCGGTCATTTGTGAATATCGTTCCACAATTAATGGTACGGTTTATACTTTTATTTCAAATACAAATTTTGGCATTTAAAATTAAATTGTGTTTTTGTTTTTTTAATAAAATAACACCTCTTATTGGATGACCCTGTATATCTGCTTAAATTTTGTCTATTTTTGTGATTCTACACTTATACATGCTTTATTACGTCAACTATTCACCATCATCAAACTTTCTGTTACGTTAAGTATAAACAGAAGAGAATCGTAAGATACGTAATTACAAGCGTTTATTGTTAGTAAACAGGAGACCCTGGATAACCGAGACCTCGGTTGATCGAGACCACGGATAATCGCGATCCGGTTAATCGAAGTCCTACTATACATGTAATAACCGTTGTCAAAAATTAGTGGCTGATTTAGACGATCTTAGGAGCTTCTCTGTTGTCCCGCGCTGACGTAAACGCCAACAAAAAGGACGTTATCGTGGAGACACTTTGTATTTCTCAGAGTTCAGACCAGCGTCTTCACCGGAGCATCAGGTTAATGAGATACACAGGCGTGCAAGAGAGTTCGCGACCGCCTGAATAATGCTTCGTCGAGGCTGAAAGTTGTGTACAGGACAAGGCCTGGCTTGTATTAAAAAGACTGGAAATCCTTGCTAGGAATGGCGACCGCGAACACGGCCGAGGGACAATTTTCCACGCTATTAGGGACGCCTAACAGCCACGCGACTGGCAGTTTACAAGCTCGACTCGCACATTTTCCAGGGTATACATTACAAGCCCTCCGGCCGGTCGGAGTCGCGATATGCAAAGGACCCTGCAAAGGATTATTCCCACGTTTTCCAAAACACCGAACTGCAAGACTCGACACCGGCGATATGCAGATTTGCTTCCCCGTCCCTCTCGACATCTCACTTCCGCGAACGAACAACCCTATCTCCGGCCTGATTCGCGGCGACCTACGCCATTAGGCTTGTACCTACCCATCGCGTCAAAGTGGCGCGCGATGCGGTTGGCACCTCTGCCAAACGATAACTATTACATACCCTAGAAACAGCCCTGGAGCCAACCGACCCCGAGATCACGAACAAGAGAGAAAGAGCCACGGCGGGGTGATAAAGGGGGCTGTTTCGATTAGGAGGATGTATACGAAGGCGTATTAGTTTTTACATCGGTTTTTCTGCCCGGCTATTCTCGATTCGTTGGGCTGTTCGGTTTTCCTGGTTGTCAGCGAATGAGGATCGATGCTGCGAAATATGTACACAGTTTGTGGTGTAAAAGAACTGTAGAAATATTAGGTACACCCCCGTCCATAAGTCACCGGACACTTGCCCATTTTAAGCAAAATGATTATTAGAAAGTAGATACAATTTGTTGGATTGATTTTATGATTTTATGTTGTTATATTTATCTATTTTACGTTAATATAATACCTGGATATGATATTAATAATATGCTCGAATAATTTAAATATGTAGTCAACCGTTAGGATAACAGTGTGTGTGTGCGTCGCGTGACAAGGTGCGAAAACAAACGATACAGACCGAATATTGCCGATTCGGGAAGAAGGCGCCGAAAGTCATTTTGCTTTTGTTCTCTTAGTTCCAGTTCTTTTCTTTACGTTATTTTATATTACTTCTATTTTTCATTTCTATACCTAAATATATATATGTTATAATCAATTGTGTGCTCGTTAATATACCAATCGGACCATCTTACTAAACCCACTTTACTACAAATAAATATTTAAAAAACGGAACTGTACACGTAAGTATGTGTCTAATACATCTCCAACTCCGTCACACGATAGTCTGTACACACTTTTCGGTTGCTTTGAAAGTTTCGCCAAAAGTTATAGAAAGACTTATGGAAAAAATTATAAGAAGGTTGGAAAGAAATTAGTTTCAAAATATTAAAATATTTAATCAAAAGACTGCCGCTATTAGTTCGAACGGTCACATCATACATAGATACATTGATAAGAAGAAAATGTAAGATTAATAATTAATTTTTGCTATGGTCTTTAACATATGATCTGAATTACATATTCTCTACATTTTAAACAATTAATAAGTGCTAACTTCATTTCATAATAAAAGTCATTTGATACTGTAAAATCGAGCACCTCCTAATTTTACTAATTGTAAGTGTTCGGTGACTTATGGACAGGAGTGTAAGTGCAAAAGTTCTATCGGTTTCTGCATTACCTTCTAACAGCTTTGTTTCATTCAATTAATTATCATACACAGAAATTTGCAACAGTGATATACAGTAATTACAGATGACCTACTTTAAATAAAACAACCCAGTTTAGTGAATAGATAATGAGTCTTGTTTCATCGTGATAACGCTAGGTCTCATATACTGCAATGATTACCTAGCAAGCAATTGGGGAGGTTGGATGGGAAGTGCTACCACAACCCCCATATTCTCCTGACATCGCCTGAACAAATTTTCATTTATTTTGGTCGTTGCAGAACTTTTTAAATGACCGAACATTTACGAATGAGGTGCAAGCCAAACGCTATTGATCACTTTATAGACTCTATAGGGTATTAATAAATTCAAAAAGGATATGAAAGAGTCCTAGAGTTAAATCGACAATATATACACAAAAAAAATAAATCAAAATACTGCAAACAGTTGTTACGTTTTTATTGCCTAAATCAAACAGAACTTTTGCACTCACCTGTAGATTATAGAACTGTAGAAATTATTGGAGTCTGTACGCGATTTTTAATTTTCTATGGTGTTATGTCCTGTTCTTTCTTCTTCTATTACTTATGTACTCGCTTCTACGCTGTTAAAGTAAAAAATAAGGAAAAGTTTTATCATCCAGGACGAAACAACCCTGAACGGTCCAATTTGAATGTCTGCGATGGAAAGTTCTACGAGCATTCTGTATTGATACGAAAAATAAAATCGAAACATCTTATGACATTAAATAGGCTAACAGCAGAAACATTAAAAATATCGTAATACAGACGATCCCCTTATAACACGGCATTCCCACAACACGGTCTTGCTCTAACACGGTTCGAGAATTGGGGAAATCCCCGTACAACACGGCATTCCTACAGCACGGTTTCGCCCTAACACGATTCGAGAATTGGCAAAATCCCCGTATAGTGCGTCATGTGATGCAAGCACCATCATCGGATACATCGATATTTTTCATTCGAGCAAGCCAGTGTGTTGTGTCAGAACTGTGTTCGGAATTTTAGAATATTAGAATTTTAAATTCATTTTGTTTGTGAACCATTAAATATATTTTAAGACTTTCACTGTTTTTTCTTTTTACTATATACATACATAGATTAAAAACTTTTAGGTATGTATTATTGAACGTTTTTCAAAGAAATGTTATTTTTTCTTTTTTGTGAATTAAGTTGTAGTCCTGAATTATGTCAGATGGAAGTAAAAAAGTACCTCTTAAAAGACATTTCATCTCGCTAGAATTAAAAATAAAGATTTTGGATCATCTTAAAACGGGTGAAAGCATATCATATGTTGCAAAAACCTTAGATTTAAATGAAACAACAATCCGGACCATACAGAAAAATGAGCAGAAAATTGGAGCTTCTGTTGCTTCAGGTTGTTCCATTTCTGCAAATATGACAGCACGTCCCAGAGCGCCAATAATTGAGAAGATGGAAAAAGCACTAAAGATGCTGCAGAATAAAGTTCAGAAGATGAGGATATTTTGCCAGAAAGAAAGCGCCCTCGTTTAATGGTGTTTAACAGTGATGAAGAATAAAACATTATTCAATATTAATATGTAATGCTTTTGTTGAAACATTGATTGTTTTAATGGACGTATTTCTGTTATTGTTAGTTATAAGAAGAAAATCATATAGTTTTGTTAATTTTTGGAACCTAACCCTGTTTTTTATACCAGTTCCTTGTTTCGTTTAACACGAATTCGCATAACACGGCATTTTTTAGGAATCTAATGACAGTGTTATACGGGGGTTACCTGTATATTATTTTTGTTAAATATGTTCGAAATATTGAAACATCTGATAGTCGCTGATAAACTCACTAGCGTAACAATAATTATGGAACTTGGACAGCTGTGTATGAAAAACCTTTAAAATGTAGACTCCGATCACTCGTGTTGACCTAGCTGAGTGTCAGAAGAGAGGAATAGTTTGACAAAGGGTTTGGGGGCGAACGAGCGACCTGATGTTCCGACACACCGGAAAGGGGAGATAAATAGACGAGACGAAGTCGAAGATAGGGTGGATTTTTTCGAGGTAGTGACAGATAGATTGACAGGGGAAGGGGAGATACGGTTGGCTCGTGGGTTGTCCGAAAAATGAGAAAAAGGTGTGTCAAAGAGGGTGAGGCTCGAAGATGTATACCTCGAGGAGGATGGTGGATCAAATTCTGAGGAGCATCAAAATAAAATGTATATCAACCGCTTTGTAAAGCTATCCATACACTTTTGTTGCCTTTTCATTTTCCTTCGAATTTCCAATTTACACGCAAACGACAGCGCTCGCGAAGTTGTTCGCCCGAAAATAAATGACGAGGACGATCCAGTTTTGAAATTGATCCTTTTGAGTGGTTCCGTCGCACGCGCACCTGTCGTAGAATTATTCAACAGGACCCTGACGTTCGATCGAACGGAAATTCAGGAAATCCGCTGGAACGGCAAATCGAAAATGCGTTCGCCGTGCGCAAAATCGAACGTCGACAAGATCGGATTCCAAAAAGGAGGTATCCCCTTTGCCGTGTGGCTTTGCGAGCCATAACGAGGGCTTTCGTGACCCAGTGCGCGATGCAAAAACCAGCTGAACCGAAATACAGGATGCACGCGAAAGATACATATCCACAGGGTGAACAGCCGTAGCGACAGCAGAAGCAGAAACGCCGGTCAGACACAAATCGGAACCAGACACCGATAGCTGCTTGAGAAACTGCGACGGACACGGACACCGGTGATTAATTGTCGAGAAACGGACACGAACGGCAGTAGAGACGCGAGGATTTCGATGTAAACGTACATCTCCGCCGAACGAACGCCCACCGTTTACACGAACGCCACCGATCTACGTGGAATATACCGTGTGTTCTAGAAAAAGATGATACCCTTAACACATTGAATGCCGCGTCACACGTGCATTACCGTCCAAAAGTATCCGGACACTTACATGTTTGCGGATATCACTTAAATATTTTACAAATATATTTCTTTTGTTGGTTCATTAAGTTATCTTACAATTATTGTGCTATTGTTGAAAAACATACGCAATATTTATTAACAAATAATGTTGACAAAATTGCTATAATGAAAGTTAAGCAAAAACGTGTATATATATATATATAGAAGTGTATGAAGGGATCCAATTTTAGACGTCTTTTTCTCCCGTTTGTTCCTTCTCCACATCGCAGTGTATTTAATATACAGTAAGATACCCAAAACCGCGGATAATGGCGAACACTATATTTGCATACATTGTACACGCTATACATACCTATGATAAAGTTTAATATATAAATTAGGCACAATAAGACATTAACAATAATAAGAGACAATAAAATACAACGATTATAATAATAAAAAAATATGTGAATGTCCCGAGCGTGACAGCATGAGATTGCAGCACGGTACTCAGACCTACGCACAATTTTTGTTGAAGTATAAACTATGCATTATAATTTGTGCATTATACGTAATTTAAATTAATGCAGAATATATACATATGTAAATTATGCTTTAATTTAAATTATGAATGTATACCGTATTTTTGGAATTTTCTATGCAATTATTGCGAACTGTGAACAACCGCGGATAATTGAAACCGTGGATGCCGAATCCGTGGATAAGGGGGTCTCACTGTATTTATTTCTGACCAGAGTTGGATATTCGTATAAATTTGAACGAGTCACAGCCACTTAAGATTGACAAAACTGAGACCAAGACGATGCAGACATTCGGTTGATATTAATTTGACTGTAACAGTGCTAACGATCATAACCATGAGTTCAGGAAAGGAATTGTCGACAGGAAAACGTGTTGCTATTATACTGTTGGCCAAATACGGCTATTCAATTAGACAAATGGTAGCGAAAACCGAAATATTAATAATTATGTTATTATAACTCTAATATGCTACTTCTCTGAATTTGCTTGGCGTCCGGATACTTATGAACGGTAGTGTATGCGGGGGC
The DNA here is from genome assembly GCA_916610135.2 of Macropis europaea. Classification (NCBI taxonomy): domain Eukaryota; kingdom Metazoa; phylum Arthropoda; class Insecta; order Hymenoptera; family Melittidae; genus Macropis; species Macropis europaea. Next base: position 37,903,748 of record OU744345.1, read on the forward strand.
GCATAAGGGGAGAATCCTGTCTAGAGCCCTCCAAAATAGGTCATTTTTAGAAATTAATTCCAAGAAAAATACATGAGATAATGTGTGATGAGAGTTTTTGCATTATATTAAGAATGGCTTTTGCTATAGAAATTTATTTTTCTTTTTTTAATACAACAGTGTAGATGGCGCTGAAAAGTCATTAAATTGGAGGTCTAAAAAAACATGCAAACCGGTGGAACATTTAGCTCCTAAACCGTTGGTCTGAGATAAAAAAACAAGCAGGATTATGAAGGGGTACAACATTTCCTAGGGGGCTAATCTTTAAACATAAGAAAAGGAGCAATTTTTGACAAAATGCCGACATTTCAAAGTTCGAAATCGTTTCTTCCCTGTTTTTCATCCTTTCCACGCATTTAAAAAATATATATTTTATAAAATTTCAAAATGTTAGAGGTTTGCAAAGGAAAATGCAAGGTACGGTGTCACGAAAATTAGAAACCACGAAAATGAGAAATAAATTTCTATGCAGAGTTATGACTGTGAACGGCACACACTGGATGTCTCTGTTATAGCCTATAGAACTTGTACTAGATCATAAAATCTATGATAGCCTGAAGTGTGCAGACCTGTAGAGTCTGTGGTAGCCAATAGAACATGTTGCTTATATGTATAATCTCAGGTAGCTTATACAACTTACTCTAATCTGTAGAACCTGTACTAACCTGTTCTAATCTACGTTATACAAATTGAACCTATCCGCTAAGATTATAGTTGACATCAGTACCCTTGATTATACCTCTCACATCTTCTTCATAGAACATATTATCCGTTGATTTATACAGGGTGGCGCCCAACCGACTGACATGTTTTAAATGTTCTGATATTTCTTACATCTCTCTAATTCAGGAAACAGGTTTGAGTATTTTATAACAAATGACATGTTCTATTCTATTTATAGGCGGTATTCAACGCGTGATTCTCTTTAAATTAGATTGTTTATGGCCTTCTTAAATGTGTCAGTAGCATCACATTGTACATATCAGCAAAGACTATACCTGGATACTGTTGAATATTCCTCTAACATCTTCACAACAGAATCCCTTATCAACTGACTGAAAACAAACGAATAAACGTCACAAATCGTATCCACCCAACGAGCAACGAATCGAGTTCATGTAACTCTGTTTTCAACAAGGCGTATCGGCGAGAACCCTTTTGCTAGGGTACACGAATATTCAGGACGACGAGCTTCCGGTATAGCGAGCTTATTAACGGGACCGGGGCTTCGGTGTAACATAACGTCGCGCCATTACACGTAGACCACGGGCATAATGGGCCTCGTAAGGCCTACTTAGCGGAGACACCGACAAAATTCTCGTGTAACCGCTTCTCTCCCTCTCCCTGCCGGTTGGAAACCACCGTTTAGTCCGTGATCGTTCGAGGCGGTTGGTACGCGTGTCAGAGGATCCCCGTGGAAAAGGGACGCGGCTGTCCCCGGGAACAGGGCCAAAAATATTATTCCGGAACGACTATGGTCTGCTTACGGGGGACATATCCGGTCCAGAACGACGCCTCGTAATACAAGCTGCGCACCCTCGCGAGACGAGTCCGCGAAAACGGGTCGTACCGCCGATGTTCTCTAACGGATACGCCATTTCTCTCGTCTCGGCCACCCTCTCACTCTATTTCTCCCTCGTTACCCAACGCGTTCTGGCTGCTTCTTCTTCACGGGGCACGCCACTGCAATTTCACGGGGCGATTATTATAACTGCACTTTGCGGATTAGCAGGCCTGTACAGGGTCTTGCTGTATTCGCCTCTGGCGGCGACAGGAATTGCAGGAAATAAGGCTCGATCTCTGGAAGCGGAATGAAATTCTTGGATAAGAGTTTCAACGGATCACGTGTCTCTTCTTTTCTGCTTTATCATTACTGTATGAGAGTTTAGTTTTAAATGACTGCCATTGGCGGCGGATCCGTTAGCAGGAGCTGAGCGAAGGAAATTTAAACGCATTTAGACTTTTATTTATGTAAAAGGGATACTTCTTCGCATAAAAATAAGTCACAAGTATAGAATGCAATTTTTTCTTACTAGACTTCGTTTCCGAGAAAATCTGTTTTGAACGTTGGCTGAGTGCAGGATTTTGTTAGCCACGGCACTGTATTGGAGTCTATGAATATTACTTTGCAACATTATACGCAGAAAATTTATTACACTTCTTAATTAGCCTATGATAAAAATTGGTATTTCCATTATCACGATGACTACAACAGTAGAAACGGCAATTCCTAGCCAGATACCACATAAACTGCTGTTCTGATTATAAATCCGCTGAGAATATTGTCAAAATCAATCATTATTGAACTAACTCGTTGACTGACCAATACGAGTTAACTCACACTGGACAGTCAATGTATTAAAAAGAACATTCTCTGCTACGAATAATATTTTACAAAGTTAAAATCAAAATATTTTCTAAACTAACGATTTTCATCACAAGAACCCAAATAGTTTTTCCTAGAAAATGAAGAGCTCCACCTATAAAGAAACTGTGAACACGTTGAATGCCGCAGTGAAAACAGCCATATCTAGCCAGATATAATATAAAATGAATATATCAGATATGAAACGAAAAATTTAAATATAGTTTTTAATATAAATCGTAAAGGGAAAAAATATTCGAGTATTCAGTCGTATTTTTATGTTCCTAAATTAATGTTACAGTATGAAAATTGCTGAGAATTGTGTAATAATAAATAGTTATTGAATTAACCCTTTGCACTCCAAATGTGTCTGTCAAGCACTGACAATGTCAAGCGTTCCACTATAAGTATGTCCGTCAGGCACTCCGTTGGTTTGTCAATTTTACCTACTAATTTTAGTGTACCATGTCAAAAATGAAATATTTCTTAGTACGTAAAAGTAAGTAAAGCGTAAATATCTTATCTCGATGAAGTTGTCTTGGACTATGAATCATTGAAAATTAACATTTGCTTGCAGTAGTTCGCAACCATATTGGTTGCATTATCACATTGGTTATGTTGGAGTTGCTGGTCTATCTTATCAAAAGATGCTTGGAGTGCAAAGGGTTAAATTGAATTTGAAGTTCCGGTCATCGATGGTGCCCACGAAATTCAAGTTGTTAACTTTTGTCTGGAAATATTGTTCGACATCACGAATAGTTTCAAAGACATGCGTGCTGAAAGATTAGCATTAATTACCCTGTAAAGTATACTTTGGGTACCGCTGAGCTATTGATGTTTTCAGAATTCAGAAATGTTTTTTTCTCTGCTTTATACACGTCTTTCTTGGCGTGAATAGCGACTGTGTGTATAGAACGGTGCGGAAGGCTCGGTGCTTCTAGCGCTCTTGTAGCATAGCGTGTTATGGCTTCAAAGTAGTTGACCAGATTTATGACACGGTCAGGAACATAGCGTGAGGGTCACGGCTATACTATCTCTATCCGAAATTTATGCGATAGAGCAGCGTTGAAATGGCGAGGAACTTCGGTCGCAAAACGTAAACGGATTTCCTTGATGGATTTTATTGTGTACCGTGACCGAACCGAGTGCTGCTAAGCGGTCGTGGAAAAGTAACGCGGTAGACGCGAAGCTCATTTTTAGGTATGTAATTGCGTAATCCATATGCTTTGTTGCCTTCAAAATGTCGACTGGACACATTCTGAAATGTACTCTACGGTTCTTATGACATAGATCAAACTGTTTGGCGGATAATGTGTTTTTAGAATCGCAAGTAACCATCCGGCTGGTTCGTAAAAGAAAGCATTCGAGGTGATAGGAATGAAAAAAGTTGAGTGTATTTTGTTCTAAACATGATGGTTGACTCAAAAAATTTGTAGTAATTTTGTCCTTTTTTATTCATCAATATTTTGTTTTCTTTGTTTTTTTTTACTCTTACCCCTATTCAAATGTATGACGTCACATGCTGAGCCTAACGTAGCCTAAGCAACGTGACCAAGGTCAGAGACGGAGCATGTTCCAGGCGAAGGCATCTGGAGTTTGTCTCTTGACACCACCCCTCCGGGCCCTTCAAAAACTCAACCCCGGGCCTAAGGATCATACAAGCAAAGTCAAGGGAAGCGGTTTAGGAAGAGTCAAGAGCATTCTATGCCGAACTAATTCCGCTGGAATGAACGGACATCGAATATGTATCCTGTTAAAACTCGCTTTGCGTCTTTATTTTATATAGTCTTGCACAAACTTGGTGCCATAAGGACGGATTATTATTATTATTAATTTGAAGAATTACCTTAGAAGAGCGGTGGCCACCGGAGCTGCCTTCTCCCACACTAGGAGGTCCCCCTTGTCGTCCGAGATCGTAGCTTACATAAGAGGAATAGATCTAGAGTGGAGGAAGGTCGCAGCTCTGGCGGTCATCCCTGTCTTAGAAAGTAAATAACTACTCATACAAACACAAAAAAAGTAATAATACACAGCCAATTTTATATCGATCACTATATTTATACGAACCCTTTTTTAATTTTTAAAACTGTTGTAATGTTTTTTATTCTAATTACAAATATACTTAATAATAAAAAACAGATACAGAAGAAAAAATAAGATAATTTTTTTTTTTGGATGCGCTGCTGGCACGAAATGAACGCGGCGGATATACACAATGGAATAATGCGTCACACGCTCTTCGAAACAAAGAATCATAAGAGGCGCTACGGTCTCCACACCACACACGAATGAACAGAGTATAAAACTATACAGCGTGTCCGCGCCAAAGTAATACAGGCCCGTAATTTCTCAAGTATTAAAGATACAAAAAAATTGTTTATATGAAAATTGCATGGTACAAGGGGGCAAATTTTCTAACGAAGACGAACTCTTTTTTACATTATTAGTTTAAGAGATATGATGGTCAAGTTCGTTTTCTTAAATGGAACCATGTACTTTTGTTAAGATCATTCGATAGTGCTTTTCAAGACGAATTCACTGACCTTTAATGTATACACCCGATTTTTAGTGGTTTTTGAGATATTACGCCTACAAATTTACTGATTTTCAACGGAAGAAACCCGGCCGAATAGGAAAAACGCTGTTTAACGAAATTCAGCAGAATATGCATAATTACAGAAACGCCTTCTTTTGCACCACTTTTTCAAGAGTACGCGAATCTGAAGGGGGGCAACGGCAAAACATCGGCTGCGAACAAGCAGACTGCGCTTTTTCGCTGTTAAGTAAATCGTGGATCGTAAATCTGAATTGCAAATCATGATAAAGTTCATATTTTACAGGCGCCGTTGGGAGGCTACGTAACGGGCCTATTATGCAATCATTATCGGATTAACGGAGTTTGGAAAAATGGAAGGCCCTTAAAGCGAGAGGATTCTGAAATTTAATTCGCGAATCGACCAGTTTAAACGCCACTGATAAGTAGAAAATGAATGGTCGCGATCGAATGCGTGCGCCGTTGAAATAATCGCTGTAATAGAACATTTGTTGCTTTCGTGCGTGTGAAAATGTTTATTGCTGGAAAATGCTAATCTCTTAAAGCCTTATAGATCACATTATCAATTGTTTACAATACATTATACCGGGTGTTCTACAGGATGTGATGAAAGTTTGGCCACCTTTTAGGCAACTGTCTTCTAACAAAATTTTTATTAACAAAACTAAAAAACAATAACAACATTGGAAAAAGCATAAAGTTGTAGTTAGACAAGTTCGTTTTCGAAGAAACCACCATTTGCTTTGATGCAGGCTCTGAGATGCTTTTAGAATTGATTGACCGATGCACGCAGCGTATTTTCAACCTCTCCACAGACTTATGAGGTTTAGCACAGGCCTTGCTTTTTGAAACGTTTAATAGCTGTTAAAACCACAGTTTTTCATCATTGAACAAACGAACTGTGTCAACAGGACCTTTTCCTCGTATGTGCAAGGAAATTATAAAGGCATGAATTTCTTCACGTTTGTTCGACATCTTAAAATAAAACAAATGCACAACATCTATACATTATTAAATAGACAATTGAATAGCAAACCCAGCGACAACGAATATTTTTAAAAAACATCACTCATATAAGAAATATTTTATTACACAAAAATTGCCAAATTTTCATCGCACCCTGTACAAGAATTTTGAAAATTTTTAGGACATATATTACTCGTAAATCTCATAAAAAATCCTCAATCGATATAATTAAACAAATTGATCTCATTAAAATTATAATCAGATAATATACGTAGATATAACACTGTATCAGTGTTCAAAACATTGTAAAAGTTTATGATACCTTCTACAAAACAAGCCCGAATACTTCTTTTCGCACAAAGTGGAAGAAAATTTCTATATACATCTTATAATTATCGTTAAATGACAAAAAAAGATTCCAAAAATACGTATCCTCTATTTTAGTCCATAGTTCACATACACAAATTTACACTAAATTGGATTAACATTTTGCAAGAAAAATCGATTAAAAAATTGAAATTTTTAATATATTATTTAAACAAACGATTTTTTCTCAAATTTTTTTATGTAAATAACTTCCCCACCCAAAAACACACAATTTGAACAAAAATCCCTTTCCTAAACGCTTTAGGTTCCGAGATATTGCAAAAAATACGTTTTCAACCCTGAACTTTGACGGCTGATCTCACTCCTTCAGTATGGACGATTGCCGATAAAAAAATGCTTGTCCAATATTTTTCTGCAAACTATCTCCTATATAAATTTCATCAAAATCGGCGTGTGCGGGTTGGATATGCTCCCTTTTAAGTCGATCTTATTTTGTGCGACAACAAGATTTGTAATAAATATACATATATCGTGCTTCAAATATTATCCAATACACTTTTTATTTCATTTGCTATACAAATTTGCATTCTTCAGGCATTTGAATACGTCAAATCGCATAAAGTTCGGCAGTCCAGACGTCACTTGCGGAACGACCTGATACATACTTCCGTACGTTCGAGTATGTCCAGGAGTTAGAAGCAGTGTAGGGGGTGTTCCCAAAGTATTCGACGAACTTCTGTGTCGATGCGTTCGGTTGTACGTGTATCGAACGTGAGACGATGAGAAACGGGTGGAAAAGGGTAAAAAGTGAATGGACAAGGACGAGGAGCGACGAGGGGTGGCAGAGGGCAAGCTTATCCTAATTGCCGGTAATAAAAGCTTTTTATCGGACAGAGTTATGCTTTCGTTCGCTTCGCTGGCCACTATTATCTCACCTCGCCTCCGGCAAAAAAATAATATCTGGCCAACACGCGGACAGAAAGGCTTTGCCATTGGAATGGCTGCAAGATGCGAGCTGAATGCGAACGAGCGTGTCGCGAATCGAAGGAAATCGTGCTCTCTCGATGGATATTAACAAATAATTGCATATCGGGAATGAAATGGTCTTTGTACGGAGCCAAGCGATGATTCAGCGACGACCCCGACGATTTATTCAATTTGTTATTTTATTACTACATCGACTTCATTGCACCGTACTTTATAATCAGGCAATACACTGTTACATATAAAAGGCAATGCGAATAAACTGGCCCCGACAGACTTTGTTGTTATAAAAGTTACAGCTATGAAAAATGGAACTATGATAAATATTTCTTTACATGGGGTACCGGGCATAGTTTTTGTAAGGGCAGGGTATTTGTTCAAAGAACAATACTCTAAAAATGATTCTTGAGTATTCTATTTGATAATTCGGTTGATTAATTTATCTTTGAAAATACATGTTCAAATTGAAGCGCAAAATGAACACTTAAGCAACTGAACATTGACAGAATGGATAATTTATTTTCTTGAAACGTCGGAGGTTGCACGACAGATAATATCAAGATTTTCAGTCAATGTTATGAATATTTATGTCATCTCTTTCGGTGGTGACATTATCAGAATTCACCGGTGCGTCTGTGCTGAATAGCGCAGGCGACATGGCACGCCGAAGCTAGTACAGTGGCTATTAGCACTTCAGTGTATTCCGCCTTGCCGGTACGTCACGCGGACTTAACACCAAAAGAATAGCACAAAGGTGCGACAATAAATATATTTTCATAAGCTCACTTTTTTTCTCAAGAATAACCACGTATCCTGCAAAATCTATCGTTTTAAGAAGCAAAGTTATATTTTGTGTAAAGAATGAGTCATATAATCTGTTACAAGTCAACATCTCAATAACCAGAGGAGATATGTCGAAAATTCCTCATGAATGTTTAGTGTCAAGAAAATATGCATTATTTATTGCATGTAGCTTACTATAAACGGTCTTTTTTTAGATTTCAAAGTCACCCTGAGATTCTTATTAAGAAATATGTGCTTTTCCATACAGTTGTATGATAAAGGGCAAAACTATGACCAAACAGAAATTTTTTGGTAACCTTGAAATGCCATAGAACTCAAAAGTTTATTGCTGTGACAATTAAATCATAATTAAATCTGCGCGTTTCTCGTGAATGTCATAAGATAATTTGCTTTGCAACTATGTCAAAAAAGCACATATCGATTAAGCAAAAACTCGAAGTGATCTTGAGATCTAAAACACCATCTACATTAAAAAAATATGTATACAACATGGTATGTGTCATTTTAACACTTTGGCTGCCGCGCTATATTCACTGAAAATATGCAACTATCTAAATTATGATACAAAATGAATATAATCTTAAATTATACCCTTCTTAATCAATAATATTAATCACCTTATTAGATACATTTATTAATACGGCATATGATTAAATCAGTAATAACAGAGTCTAAAAATAAGTGTTCATTAGATATAATTTTATAATGAAAAGCTTTTGTACAATTTATTCTGAAAAACTGTTGCAATGAATTCCTTCACTACAGAGACATTAACCTTAATACGACCATATTCATCAAATAGTTACCGCAAAAGTGCAGTAAAGTACTACGAGGATTGTCTACGAATTTCCGCGATAGGTCAAACACAAAAGGGTTAAACACGTCCGGCGATTACATCGTTACATAATCGAGCAGCCCCTGTTAAATCGTCCAGCAAAAAGCACCGGAGGATAAACAAATCGTAGAGTATCATAAAGGCGGCAGCGAAATGATCGTGGCCATTTGTTCGGCCTACCGTCGGAGCCGTTTTGTAGAGCACCGAAAAAGGACCCATGTCGGAGGATAGGGCCAAGTGTAATCGTTGGCGGTATCGAGTGCTTTTCACGCTCGTTTCGGTGGACGGGGGTGGTCGGATGGGACAAATTCAGCCCTCCCCGCCGAACAGTCGGACAGACCTTTTGCAAGCTTGTTTATTAAGGCCGTTCCACTTTTAATAAGCTGGAACCGTCCGCCTTCTGCCGCCAGCCAGCACAGAGGAAGCCTGGACTCTCGTTAAAGCCGCGGTTTCACGCTGACCAACTTTTATTAGATCCGACTGCGTGTCCGCCGGCTGTTGTTAAGCCCGCTAAGTTATGCGAACCCCGTTAAGCTCCGTGTCAGCCGTAACGACCGGCCATTTTCACGAACACTTTTCCCGCGCGCGCGCGCGAGCGTGAAAACGAGAATTACGAGCTGCTCGCTCGTTTTCCAGCCAACGTTCGCCAAGGACAAACGATTCGCGACATCGAAGACATTCTTTCTGATGGAAATGGCACTGGACTCGCTACAACGAACGCTCGGATATTTGAACACCGTTTTACACATTGATCGACACGTTGTGTTTGTCGGAGCGACACGTTTTTCGGACATACCATTTTTCATGTAAAATGAATATACAGTAAAAACTCGATTAGGTATATGAAAAATGGTACATGGTGGAAGAAGGCACATGTTGTAGGTAATGATGTATGTGTTAGTTAACCTGCTAACTAGGTCATACTTTGTCTATTGCAAGATCACATATTGTTTGTAGTTAAAAATGAATAAAAGTGTGGTAAATTGTTTTATCCATTGCAGAAATATTTTTTAATGACATATTAAATCGTCTTCTCCGAGTAACAGGTGGAACTCCTTGTTTCATAATAACGATTCACACTCGTGATGCAGATTATAGTCTATATGTTGAGCCTATAAGTATGTTTCATTGGAATATGAATTTTAAAAAATTTGGTATTGCAGTACTCCTGACTGGCAGAGGGTTATCTGAAGCATATTATACATGTATATATGTATTTCATCATCGGGCCCCATAGGGTTACAATGCCTTTTCTTTAACCTAGAGTTACATCTACATATTATTCTTATATCTATTCGCTTTTTGTTCTCTTGTTTTTCCTTGACCTAGTCGCCTGAGAGAGAGAGAGGTCCTCACTCTTAATCCTTCAATTTCTTTTGTGCTACACTTTTATTGTTTATTCTCATCCTAATTAATTATAAGTCTATTTTCGACCGAAGCATATTGTCCTTACATTAGGGCTGCATAACTAATTGCTCACGAGCAACGCGACTCACACTTCTCCCGAATTACCCCCTCTATGGAGGTAAGATTAACACTTAAGCACCCGGTCACGCGTTAATGCGTGTTTCTGTTTATTGCGTTTAATACCCGGGCACGCGTTAGTGCGTGTTTTTTCCTGTGAAGTCAAACACTAGATTACAAAGCAATGTACAGTTATAAAATCGAACACTTAATGCCATGATGTTTCTCAGTTGAAGTCTGAACTTGTTAGGAAACGGTTAACCTTGTGTATTGTCTGATATAATTTTTTAAAAATGTAAGAAGACCATGCCGTGTGTACAGTGCTCACAAAAAAACGTGGCGACAGCAGTTATATGTGTACTTTTTGCAAAGTTATGCTCGTGTTATGAAGATTATCACACTAACAAGGAATGTTACGGAGTTGACACACGCCAATTTTGATGAAATTTAGATATGATATAGATCTCGAAAAAATATTCGACACGTATTTTTTTATATCGGCTCTTATTCACTTTGAAGGGGTGAAAACAGCCCTCGAAGTAGAGGGTGAGAACCCTATTTCGCACTATATCTCGAAAACTATGAGAGATAGAAAGAAAGTTTAAATGTACGGTTTGTCTATTTTTTAATGCCGAATCTGCTTATGTAAATAGTTTTTAAAAAAATTAATTTGTTTAAAAAATATATTAAAAATTTACATATTTTTGCAAATTTTTCTGGCTAAATGTTAATTAATTTTCATGAAACTTCGTACATATAAACTTTGAATCAGTACCAAAAATACGGATAAATTGAAATTTTTAATTTCGACCTTGCAATAAATATTATTACATGCGCAATATAAGCGCATTTTGTGCCTGATGAAAGTTTTTAGATTCATATGATTGAGGTACCAGTACATTTTTATGGCGTTTTAGGTAATTACATTACTCTACGTGTTATTATTGTGTTTGCAAGGGTAGATATCGCCAGAGCCGATAAAAGACTCATTGTCGGAATTCCCTCCGTAAGGGGTATGGCAGGTCTGCGCGGCGCTGGTAACGCTCGTGCAGGCCGCGATCAGAAGAAGACCATAATTAAAAAATGAATCGAGTTTGAAACGTTGATTGTCCGAAGATGTCCCACGTTAATAAGTATACGGTAGCCCTGAAAAGAGCTGTTTGTCGCATGTAGCGTTAGTCTCCGACTGCAGCTAATCGTGTTGTTTTCTTTCCTTATATACTACCTGCGACGTTGCTAATAGAGTGGGGAAGTAAAAAAAATGAAGATCTCTTCAAAATGTGGGTCGAAAGACTGTTTTTGCCAAATCTAACTACAAACGCAATATTACTATTGGACTTCTGGACAGGACACGATGAGCACATAATAAGAAGCATAATTCCAAGGGAGCAGATCCTGGAAGTTTTAAAAATTCCAAAGCACACAACTGGATTTATACAACCATTAGACGTGTATAGATTTCGCATTTGGAAAAATTTCGCAAGAAAGATCTCCGATTTGATAATAACGTTAAATCTAAATATTAATTTACATGCCAGAAATACAATTATTAAAATGTAATCACTAATTCACAATCAGTTAGCAGGTCCCCGATGTAAGGAATTATTTAAATATGCCTGGTTTATTATTTGTTCCGAATGCACAGAAGTCGTTGCTTTGAAATGTTCTTGGTGCCAGAAACACTTCTGTTTCAACCATTTCTTCGAAAATTATCATTACTGCAATGATTACATAGAATAGTTTTCATACAAATTTGTTTTATATGTAAATGGCTGCTGTTTGAACCCGTTGGTGCACTGTTACTCGTTCGATATTAGAGACACTGGAATTCCATAAAATAAACAGCTCTTTTCACGGCTACCATATACTTATTAACGTAGGACATCTTCGGACAATCAACGTTTCAAACTCGATTCATTTTTTAATTAGGGTCTTCTTCTGATCGCGGCCTGCACGAGCGTTACCAGCGCCGCGCAGACCTGCCATACCCCTTACGGAGGGAATTCCAACAATGAGTCTTTTATCGGCTCTGGCGATATCTACCCTTGCAAACACAATAATAACACGTAGAGTAATGTAATTACCTAAAACGCCATAAAAATGTACTGGAACCTCAATCATATGAATCAAAAACTTTCATCAGGCACAAAATGCACTTATATTGCGCATGTAATAATATTTATTGCAAGGTCGAAATTAAAAATTTCAATTTATCCGTATTTTTGGTACTGATTCAAAGTTTATATGTACAAAGTTTCATCAAAATTAATTAACATTTAGCCAGAAAAATTTGCAAAAATATGTAAATTTTTAATATATTTTTTAAACAAATTAATTTTTTTAAAAACTATTTACATAGGCAGATTCGACATTAAAAAATAGACAAACCGTACATTTAAACTTTCTTTCTATCTCTCATAGTTTTCGAGATATACTGCGAAATAGGGTTCTCACCCTCTACCTCGAGCGCTGTTTTCACCCCTTCAAAGTGAATAAGAGCCGATATAAAAAAATACGTGTCGAATATTTTTTCGAGATCTATATCATATCTAAATTTCATCAAAATCGGCGTGTGTCAACTCCGTAACATTCCTTGTAAGGAGAACTATTGATTTACTGGATTTATATTTATGCCTCTTTCAAAAGAAAATGCTTTCTTAATTTATGTGCCATGAAATATAGTAATATCAATGTAATAATCATATAATTGTGTATACTTTTTAAATCGATTTGTTTTCATCGAATCAAACAAAATTAATTTTCACTAAATGATTCCATAAAACGTGCGGTATTTGGCGTATTTTATACCCCAAATTACCGCGTGCTTAAGTGTTAATATCGCTGGTGAAGTTTACCCGGAAAATTTTCAGGCACCTTATAAATGGATTACGTGGCAGTCATACTATTGAAACGTTCCATAGCACAGTGAATAGTTATGTATCTAGCACAGGACATGAGATATTACGTTTCATAAAACATAAACTATTTCATGGTATACATTCTATTTTATACTGTGGTATCACTGTAATATCGATTTCATTGAAAATACAATGAAAGTTAATAGTTTTATGATTCAGTTCAGTACGTGGTTTACCGACGACCCATGTGTTCATCGAATGTCTAAATATTCGAACACCGATGTATCACGTTATTATTGCCAAAAATAGTGCATCTCATAAAAACAGACAAATATTCTACATCTATTGCAAATATGTTACATTATAATTTACATATACGACTTCCATAATTAGATTTAATTCGAAAATAATCTTCTCAAAAGCTGAAGAAGTTCAAAGAAGCCATTAAAAAAATTACAAGAAATTTGTACAATAACAGTAGTCAAGGTCATACAAAAATATCATTACCCATGTGTAACATATTGATTTGTAAATAATATTAAATGAAAAAAAATACATCCTCGTTTACCTTAACGCCCTTGACTACACTGAAAATCGTTGGACGAAGCGAAGAAAAGGACAAGAATGATTTTCCTCACGGCCATTGTCTTCTCATATCGTTCTGTTTATTTACTTGGTTGTTGTAGACGCGATAAATATTCCGCAGCCCCGAAGATCGGCCGCGTCGTTCCTGAGGAAGCCGTTTTCACCCGGTGACAAAATGGCAGATCGTTAAGAGGGAAACGTTAAACGCGAGAGGAAGCATCGTTAGATTCACGGGCTGCGAATAACCGCGGAATCGAGGATTTTATGGACAGAAAAAGCTTCCTGGATGCGTCGGCCCATAATTCAGCAGATACATTCTCGGTGGACACTTAGATAAGTTAATTACCTTTAGCAGCATAAATAACGACAATCGCGTCTGATAACGAGGATGCACGACCCCTTTTATACGTAACCTGCACCCTGTCCTCCGTCACTTTTATATTTTGAGAATCATTCCGCCGGGTTTATACACTGCATTATCTGATACGCATTTCATAATGCCCACTCCACCCTGTGCCCCTTAATCGCTACGTTTTTCTGCCACTTTTAAACGTTCATTGTCGAAATAACTTTTTTCCCCTTTGTGTTTATCGGAGCAATTGTTGGCCGCGTAACAACCGGGAGATGCAACCGAGGTCATTCTACCGAGTGTTTTCAGCTTCTACGAAATATAACAACCGCTGACCCTTGCATACTCGCGTAGTTGAATTTTACGGACTTTACTATGCGTGTTGCACTGAAGATAGAAGATATGCGTTGATAATTACGGGAACAATGATTAATCACGGTTTATGTCATACACCGTGTAGTAAAAGTGACTAGTGTTTCCTTCTTTCGAAATGTTAACCTTTCGTGGTCTGAATTATTTTCGGTTACTTTTTGATGGAATTACTTGGAGAAGCCTCAGATACACAGACACTTTCATTTATCTAAAAAATAATAATAATGTCAATCAACACTTTGAATGCCACACTGCATTAGCTGAAAATGATAAGCTTTCTAAATTTTTATACTAAATTAATGTAACCATAAATTCTACCTTTTTCAGTCAGTATTGTCAGTAGCTTTCATCATTTTTTTACCGCTTCTATTAAACCTTGTTAGGTGTATTTACTGGTATCAAGTAAGTAATGATTGAACCTGTGTGTTACCCATATACGGATGACGTGGCAGTCAAAGTGTTAAACAAGCTAGGATGCCTTTTTCGAATGTTTAAACCGGCTAATGAAAGAGGACTATTTAACATGACATTTGAAAATGTCTGTGAGATGGGCAAGATAACTTACCTCGTTTAATGTTTAACTATAAACAACAGATGCTACTAAACAAAGGATGACCCAGTTAACAGGTTAATATGTAATAAATTTCTACTAAAATATTAAAATAAGAATGAAAGACGAAATGAGGGTAGCAAAGCATAACTTGTCAAAGAATCGACAATGTGAACAATGTACAGAAGTGGGAATGACCATACACATATTGTGCTTCAATGTGTGTGACTGGAGAAATTCTGACCTTGAGAGATCAGTTTAATTTTTTCTTGTAAGTTGCAAGAACGATCTGTCGGGGCCTTTTGCATGTCTTCTTCGACTGTCCACAAACTCCGGATTTTTAGTAGCGCCTACAACAAACAACAGCAAGACAATTGAAGACTTTCTTGCGATACATCACTGTTCTACACATCAGCAAGTATTTTATTCACAAAGGAACATATGCACAACGAATAAACAGGGTTAATAATCGCGTAACTTTATGAATGGAAATGCAAAGCTGACTTTACAATGACACATGATATTGTTGCATACCATGATATTCACTTCAGTCGAAAGATATCATGGTTATCTCACACAAACATTATATTGTGTGAAACGTTTTGTAAGTTGAATTAGATTAAGGTTCTACCAAGACTTGTTGGGGTCGTTTGACGTTGTTTGAGATTTATTGAATATATATTTTGTGCAGAGTTTCGCTGCAGAGCTAGGTTTTCAAACTGGTCAATATTTACAATTTTCTTACTTCTTGTATACAAGGTTTGATAGTTACGGAGTCAGGCCAATAGACAATCACAGCTTAGTTGCAGTTTTCATTGAAGAAGGATCAACGCTCGGGAACCTTCATCCCAGATATGCACTGGTGTCGCAAGTGAAGGGGGACAAGCACTGAACTCGTCATTTATGAGCTTATGATACGTCAATTTCTATTAAGTTGGTGCAGTTAAGGTGTTACATTTTAATTAACCACGCTATCTCCTTAAAAATAGCGAACATATACAGTGACCCGCATTAATATTCAGACACCATGGTGTCCCAGATATTATGGCTGTATATATTTATTTATAAAAGTGTTGACGAGTTGATTTTTTTTAATGTATTATAGTTAACATTGTGGTTGGTAAAAACATGTATATTATTTATTTAATACACATACTTTCTTAAATAACATGCGATAAGTTAAATAGTGTCCAAATTCCACGTCGCAAAAATATTCTGACACTAAACAAATTACATTAGTTTTATATAATATATGCATATATTTTAAGAATATTGTAGCAATAGTAACATTTTGTTAGGTAGCCCTTTTGTTTAATAACTTATCATAAACGCTTAGACATATTAGAAATATTTTTTTAATAGTTCCTGTGTATTGGGTTTCCACCCTTCTATTAAAAGTTGTTTTAATTCTAGTATTTCTTTTATGGACATTGTTTGAATATTACGATCTAATTAATGT
Source organism: Macropis europaea (assembly GCA_916610135.2). Taxonomy (NCBI): domain Eukaryota; kingdom Metazoa; phylum Arthropoda; class Insecta; order Hymenoptera; family Melittidae; genus Macropis; species Macropis europaea. The sequence continues at coordinate 37,920,259 of OU744345.1, forward strand.
TATAAATGCTCAATGGGGTTTAAATCGGGCGATTGAGGCGGTGGGTGCTTACGTACAATTCATACTTCGGGGCAATTGTATAATAAATAATTTTGTACGATTGTCGATTTATGCTTGGAATCATTGTCTCAAAAAACTAAATACTGTCACGTATGTGCATATTAATGGCACTTATGATTAAATTTTGTTTTAAAATATTGAAATATTTATATTTGTATAAAATGCCATCGATGAAAACTAGTTCACCTACACGTGCAGTTGAAATGCAACCCCAGACCATTACACTGCCACCGCTGTATTTCATTGTCGGTTTCAGGTTTTTGATTTGGCATTCTTTATTTGGTTTACGCCATACCATTCTTTGTCCGTTCGATCCAAAAAGATCGAATTTGCTTTCATAAGCAAATATTACGTTGTTCCACCACGTTCAATCTTTGCAAACAAATTCTCTCACCAAAGGCAATCTTTTCTTCCGATTCGTTTCGTTTATGTAGGGTATTCTACGAAGTACTCTGCCGTGGTTACCCATGGCTTTCCAATACCCGACGCACTATGTCCGGATGCACTTTCTATCCAGATTCTTGAAATAATTACTTTGTCAATTTATAAGCACTTAATAAAGGATGCTGTTTTATTTTACTACAAATTTTTCCTTGACCTCATGCGTTAAGTAATTTTGGTTTACCTTCTTGTAAAATTGATTCGATGCGGTCCTTAAGATTGTGCCTTTGTCTAACCTCGCCTGCGGTGCTCTTCCTCAAATTTAATAATTTGGCAATTTCGTGATACGGTTTACGTTTCTCTCCATTATAAGTAACTAGTTAAGAAACATCAAACGTGGTATTTTTTGCTTTACGTCACATTTTCACTGACATTCTATATACTATTGACAAAATTTCAAACAAAACTGAGCTTCTCAGATAGATTGTACGTTACGTTCATGAGCAATGAAACAACTGATTATATACGAACTTTCTATTAGCGACATAACCGAATCATTACAGCAAATAAACCGCAAGATAAATTGCGTGTCTCAATATTTTTGCGACGTGAAATTTGAACATTATTTAACTTACCGCTTGTTAATTAAAAAAGTATGTGTATTAAATAAATAAAATACATGTTTTCACCAACTACAATGTTCACTTTAATACATTAGGAAACAATCAACTTGTCTACACTATTATAAAGAAATATATACAGCAATAATATCGCACATTATGGTGTCTGAATATTAATACGAGTCACTGTATATTCCTATCGTAACCTCAGGGCGATTGTCTGTGCCTATTTTTCCGTGACTTTGAGCACGATGGACATCAAGAAAATTTCGAAAATGCGCAAAGAAGAAACGTCACGGAACCTTGATCGTGATCCAGCGAGTGGTACCAACCCTCTGACACAGCCCTTGTAAGTTCATCCCCCGTGGGTTGTTGCATGATTAAAGGGCCCCACGCCAAACGGGATATGCCTGAAAGACTTTCCAGCCGCCTCCCGATATTTATGGCTTACCATTCGCGCGACCAACTCACGTAACCGTGTTATAAGTATTCTGCTCGTGTGTCCTGGCCCTTTTCCTTTCTCTTGTCTTCCGTAAGGGCGCGTACCTTTTCACCCTGACGGTCGCCTGGACCCGTTGAAAGAAAAAGTCAGGAACTAAGGACTTTCACGTGGAAGACGATTTTTAAATTCGGCGAATAATCTTGTGTTTTATGCGGATACTATTATAACTATTAAGTTGTTGCATAATTTCTGTTGTATTTCTGCATAAAATTTAGACTGATATAATTTTGTTAAAGAATTTGATTAATTAACGCATTCGATGCTAGCGCAAGCTATATGATTTCATTTGTATTAACAGTTTTGTTTTAAATGTTTGTGTTTATCTAACAATAAGTGCCATTATTTTTTTGTGGGTATATACAGGGAGAGTCACCTAAGACTGGAAGCTGAAATATTATCGAAACTGTTAATTATATCGAAAAATGTTTCAGACAAAAGTTGAATGATTTTGAGGGGTGCATGATTTGATATAATTAACATTTTTTTAGTGGGCGCGTAGAGGACATTTTTGGTCAACTTTGTTGTTTCAAATTGAATCATATATATTTTAATACATCAGTCGATTCAGCTCGCCATTCTCGATAAAAAAGTAATAAACCATTTATATTGAAAACCCATTAGTTTAGGAGATATTTTAAATAAGATATTGCGGAATAGTACTTGTACAAAGTCGTATAAGTTTTGTTTTTTTTGTATGTACATATGTGAGATGGACATGTTCAGTGGTTAGCCTGTTCACCTGATTTGAATCCGGTAGATTTTTTTTCTGGGGAACTCTAAAAAATAAAGTTTACGTAAATGTACCAACAACTGTTGAGGACATGCGTCAACGTATTATTAAAGAGTGTAGGAATATCACTCCAGAGATCTTAAGTCATGTGCAATATTCTTTGAGAATTATATTGCAAAAATATGTGGATGCCAACGGTCATCGATTTTAACACATTTTGTAATAGGTAATATGAAATAATGTAATAAATATTTGTTTAAATCAAATCACATTGAGTGAATAAATATTACATGACCTGTACACGTTATATATTCTAGTTTTATAACAATTATTTGACAACAGATCATCTGTAGTCAACATAATCATACATGAAATGGCACAGATAAATTCGATTCTGTACAAGTACTACTCCGTAATATCTTAATTAAAATATTTCCTAAACTAATGTTTTTTAAGTATAAATGATTTATTACGTTTTTATAGAGAATGGTGAGCTGAATCAATTGATGCATTAAAATATATATGATTCTATTTAAAAAAACAAAGTTGACCTTCAAATGTCCTCTACGCGCCCACTTAAAAAAATGTTAATTATATCGAATCATATCCCCCTTAAAACCATTCAACTTTTATCTGAAACATTTTTCGATACGATTAACAGTTTCGACAGTATTTCAATTTCCAGTCTTACAAGGGAACATATGCAACCCGTACACGCCGATTTTGATGAAATTTATACGGGAGATAGTTCGCAGAAAAATATTCGACACGTATTTTTTTATCGGCAATCGTCCAGGTTGAAGGGGTGATATCAGCCCTCAAAGTTGAGGGTTGAAAACGTATTTTTTGGTATATCTCAGAAACTAAAGGGTGTAGGAAAAAGATTTTTTTTAAATTGTGTGTTTTTGAGTGGGGAAGATACTGATATAAAAAAATTTAAGAAAAAATCATTTGTTTAAAAAATATATTAAAAATTTTAATTTTTTTATCGATTTTTCTTGCAAAATGTTAATCCATTTTAATGTAAATTTGGGTATGTAAAGTATGGACCAAAATAGAGGATACGTGTTTTTGGAATTTTTTGTTTTTTGTCATTTAACAATAATTATAAGATGTATAATTTTCTTCCACTTTGTGTGAAAAGAAGTATTTGGGCTTGTTTTGTAGAAGGTATCATAAACTTTTACCATGTTTTGAACACTGATACTGTGTTATACCTATGTATGTTGGAAGTTGTTCCTTCAATAGTCAGAGGAGGTACCGCAGGTACAAGTGTAAGGCGGTACACTTGTGTTAGCCCAAACGTACCAAGCTACGCGCCGACCTGCAGTAACAGTATCAGGTTGAAAAACCGATGCGGGAAAAACCACACGAGGCTTCAAAATAATATTTTTACAATTAGCCTTCTAGACTCGCAGCATGGTCTTATGGTCGTGAAAAGTCAGAGGTAGTATAGGCTATACAAGATGTTCCAGATCTCAACCGACAATGTTTGCCAACATGTTTGGGAGGTCATTTTGAGCAAAAAATGTTATATTCACCATGGGTCGATTCGTTTTCGTTTTCGAGGTATAAAAGGGGAACGTTGTATAAACCACAAGTAATCAGATGCATTCAAGCTACTTAACTTTTAATGATAATCATTTATTTCATGAAATCGAGGGTGTATTTAGATGGAAAATCTGATACACGTGATGAATTGATAGCAAGAATCAGACAGACATCAGAGAGACTGCTATTACCGTCAATAATGATCTTGCTAATATTCAGTGAATGCGGTCCATGGAAGCACGCCTATTTACGGGCATAGAGGCAAGAGGTGATCATTTTGAACAATTTGTGTAAATCAGTCTATACCAGTATAAATCGGTGTAAAAAGTAGTTTGAAATACATGATTATCATTAAAAGTTAAGTTGCTTGAATGCATCTGATTACTCGTGGTTTATAAAACTTTCCCCTTTCATATCTCGAAAACGAAAACGAATCGATCCATGGTGTATATAACAGTTTTTCTCGAAATGATCTCCCAAACATGTTGGCAAAGTTTTTCGGTTGAGATCTGGAACATCCTGTATATACCTATGTCCCTTACAGCGGTGATTAGTACCACGACACACTTATACCTGCGGTACCTCCTCTGGCTATTGAAGGAACAACATCCAACATATATATAACACAGTATGAGCGTTCAAAACATTGTAATAGTTTATGATACCTTCTATAAAACGTGCACAAATCTTATTTTCGCACAAAATGGAAGAAAATTATACATCTTATAATTATTCTAAATGACAAAAAACAAAAAATTCCAAAAACACGTATCCTCTATTTTGGTCCATACTTTACATACCCAAATTTACATTAAAATGGATTAACATTTTGCAAGAAAAATCGATAAAAAAATTAAAATTTTTAATATATTTTTTAAACAAATGATTTTTTCTTAAATTTTTTTATATCAGTATCTTCCCCACTCAAAAACACACAATTTAAAAAAAATCTTTTTCCTACACCCTTTAGTTTCTGAGATATACCAAAAAATACGTTTTCAACCCTCAACTTTGAGGGCTGATATCACCCCTTCAACCTGGACGATTGCCGATAAAAAAATACGTGTCGAATATTTTTCTGCGAACTATCTCCCATATAAATTTCATAAAAATCGGCGTGTACGGGTTGGATATGTTCCCTTGTCAGGTGTCTCACCCTGTGTATGTGGAGAATGATTATAGCAGGTACGGCCCTGCGTAAGAAACAAGTGAATCATGAATGAGTGGCGACGTTGGGATGTAAGCGAAACGCAATGAGTCGATTGGCGTCCAGCGTGCTATAAAGACGATCTGTTGTTTGTTCTTTTAACCGTCTGAGTGCTGACAATTTCGAGGAAAAGCGTGCACTATGTGCTGAAGTTTTCCACGGTAGAACACGTGTTAAACAGAATATTTCGTTATAATAATATGGTTAATATTGATTATTCAATTGTTTTATCGCTCCAACACTGCGAAATATGTAACGAAGCTTATTCATTTTAATAATATAAGCTGAGATGATAATTTATCCGAGACGTAGGTTTATACACATAATGAACGGCTGTGCCTGGACCAGTGCGGTGACTCGTAGCACACGGTGATCGATATTTTAGAACGCGTATATGCGTCCATAGCACTCAAAGGGTTAATATACGTATTGTTAGATCTGTGAGTTCACTTTCACCATAACCCGATCATCATTTCCTACATATATTTTGTCACATAATAATAATAATTTTAAATGAAAATTGAATTTTTCTAATAAATTTTGTCTGTAGTATTATTTTCAAGCTTTCCAGACTGTCATATGTATGTCTGTAGCCGAAAAAGGCTTGCCAATGTGAAACGCTTTCCATTAGAATACATTTAAAATACGAGTATATTCGTGCCGGCAACTCTGAACACCCTGCCAACCACGAGTATACTTGTGGTTGGCACCGAATGGATTCACAATGTGACTGGTACGCTGTGTATTGGTTGAAAATGGCAAACTTTCTAAATTTTTATGCAAAATGTATATCACCTCAAAATATACCTTTTTAATCAATAATATTAGTAACTTTCATCATTTTTTCACTGTTTACATTAGGTCTTATTAGATATATTTGTTAACACTATACATGATAAAATAAATAATATCTGAATCTAACAATAAGCGGTACCCATATACATATGCGCGACATAGCAGTCGAAGTGTTAACAAGATTGGCCAGTATTATCCACAACTTATCTCTATTTAATGGGCAACTCGTCAATTCTGGATGCAAATTTTCATCTTTTTAACGGATGAATTCTCAGAGCCCATTATTCACGTCGTCTTTCTTTTAAAATTTTTTCCCGTTTAAACAATTTTGTACAGTTAAAAACAAGGGGTAGTTTGATTGCGCAATAGCTGGAGAGCTGACCTAGATTCTGTATAGTCTGAAGTAAGCTACAAAAAATTTAAAAAAAAAGTAAATGTAAATTTCAAAAGCACCTGGTTTAATAGAAACAATTAAAGGTAGTGTGTAGACAAAGTAGCAGCGCAGTTAAAAAACAAGTCTAATAAATCTAATAGATTGTGGATATTTATGCAGTTATCTGTATTCAATTTTTAGTAGTTTGAAAGCATCATTGGGTAAAATTTTATTCGGATAACAGATAACGGATTAGATTAACGAATAAGAATTTATCCCAATACGAATTTATTCATATAAGAATTTATTCGGATAAAAATGTACTTATTTCTTCTTTTTGTTTTGTTATGATACAGAAGAACATAGTCAAGAAGCGAACATAGATACAATATCACCAGCAGAAGTAGTGGAAACGAAAATAATCAACAGCTATTTGTATTATTATTCGAATAATTTAGCAATCGTTGTTCGAATAAATTATTCGAATAAATTATTCGAATAAATTATTCGAATAACTAATGACGAATTATTCGAAAACATGGAGAGAATAACTTGTTACGGATAACGAATAATTATTAACCGGATAAAATATTCGACTAAAAAGAATTTATGCGGATAATTATTTGAGATAAAAATTTATTCGAAACATTTCGAATAAATCCAACTCTGTTTGAAAGGACCTTATTCAAAATTTTTTCAAAATTTACTGACTTGTGTATCTATGTGAATGTCAGTAATTATTACTGTCAATTTTAGTTCAGGTCTATATACAACGGAGCGAAAGAGGATGAAAATTACCGAGTGATGAAAATTGAAATAAATTCATAACGGTTTTACGGATAAAGATCACTTAATAATAAAACATCTGGACTTTCTAATGATATACAATTTTTATAGTTTATCATAATTTTATACGTTTTATATATATTTTTTTCGATTTACCTGTCTCAAATATAGATATACTATAATATGGCATACGGGCTCTGAAAATATCTTCGAAATATTCACATATTGCACGAAACAATTTTACTTTGATAGATGTATTCACATTTCCCGAAATTCTTCATTTTGAAATGTGGGGAATGTACATACATGCATGCGTAGCGAATTCAAAGTCCAGTCACAAAATTTATAGACACATTCTACAGGTAAAAATGAACAAAACAGGTCTAATGAACATGAGTCTTAAAATTATTTTTTTTGGAGGCAACTTTCTGAAGAGATTGCTCAACATCATGATAACGTAGACGTCGTAGACAATGCAATTAGGGCATCCTTTAAGCCTTGTAGCGCCTACCAGATTATTATTTATTCATGATGTGTTATATACAGGGTGAGGCCGAGCGGGTGGCACGACCGGGCAGGGGGTGATTCTACATGTAAAAATAAGTAGAAAAGAAGGAATAACATTTTTTCATTTGGGACTCCGTTTTTGAGGAAATCGAGTTTGAATATTCTATCGAGTACGCGTGCTCTTGTCTATCTCCAGACTTAGATGTGTACTAACTGATAAGAGATGCCAATGTATGGATAATACATTTATTAACATTATTAACATCATTAACATTACATTATTGAACGAACACTGTTCAAAGTGAGGTCCTTGTTGACGAATACAAATGCTAGCTCTTCGAATCAGAGTCATGGACTGATGCCATATTATTTTGACGTTTGAATTGATCGAAAACTTGGATTATTTTTTCTCTTAGCTGCGGCGGATTTACTGTTTTTGTAAACATTACAGAAGGCAATGAGCAAGAAAGTGTGAGCGAAAGAAAATATTTGTATCGGACTCATTATCTGAAAAGATAGTCAAGTACACGCGTACTTGATAGAATTTTTCAACTCGATTTTCTCGAAAACGGAGTCCCAACCGAAAAAATGTTCTATTTTTTCTACTTATTTTTACATGTAGAATCACTTCCTGCCCGGTTATACCTCCCGTCCGACCTCACCTTGTATAGATCTGTCATGATCAATCGTTTAACCCTCATCCGCCCCTTGTGTCAATTTAACACAATTTTCTTATAAAAATGTGATAAATGTAAGAAAGTAGTATGCCTTGTACATTGCTTTATTATTTGTGAATGCTGTGAACAATTTTATGCCTGAATGTTTTAATGAACAGAAATTTCATTTCTTTTATTTTCAATGAAAGAATATGCAAATTTAACTGTTTATCTTTCCATTATATTGACTTTTTACCAGTGTATCAATTTGATACCAAGGGACATATTGAGTTAAGAAAATAAGGGACGATTGAAGATTAAACAAATGTTATGTTATTTAAAAAAAAAATGAGTATTACGATCCATTGGTTAAAGAAATTAATTCTTGTTTCGTACAGAACGGCGTGGGGTCCATGTATTTCCTAGTTAGAACAAACGTGTAAACTACGATTCAACGAGAGTTCCGGTTAATGTACCTTAATCCTATTAAGCTTGTGCGTGGCAGCATATTTCGTGCGATCATTATTGAATGAACAGCTACACTTGTATCTGTAGCATTCAGTACATTAGGAAAGCTCTAGCTGTAGTATGATTATTCGTTGATGAGCTACCGCCAGGAAAGACTTCCTGCAGTTCAGACGTAATGAATGCAGCGAAACGAGGTTTAATTCAGTTTACTGCTATTCATAAACATTTCTGTGCTGCAACAGGAAAATACCTGCCTTCCGTGCATCGCTTCAGAGGTTTCTGATTAAAACTATTGAATCAATTAATCAATTAAATTATTCAGTCTACTGAATTCCTCAACATTCCTGTGAGAACAGCTCCGAGTAATCAATTGCAAAATTTTTTATTTGCTGCTACGAAGTACTTGTCACATAAATTTATTCCTTTGTGATCAGCACAGTTTAGAGAGCTGAATCAACCTAAAATGTGTAGTCTGAATCGCCTTTTTCGATACAAACGAGAAAAAGATGTTTCGTATGGAGACACATGAAAAATGTGGAATGAAGGCTTTTCGAATGACGCTCTGTTTTCGGGAAAATCAACGAAATCATTTTTACACGTTACTTATTTTTTATCCTGTTAAATATTTCTGACGAGTAGTACTTCCTTAGATCGATTAGGCTTTCATGGTCCAGTGCCTCACACATATTACTGATAAAGGCTTCAGTGTGAATTGTGGACTTCAACATTTCGTCAGCATGCAATAAATTTACAGAAAATCAAGGTTTAGGAAAAATAATCTTCCGAAGAAACCGAAATACTTGCGATAAAGACTGATAGAGTCGGAAATATGAGCACTGGATGTCGATAGAGATCGAAATATGAGCAATACAGTCCGATAGAGAACGATAAAGAACGATAGAAACCGGTAGAGATCAAAATCTGATTGTGAGTGACAGAGGCCGAGGATTCCAGGAGATCGCAAAGACCCTGGTGAGCGGGTAAGTGAGAGAGTTAGAGGGAGACAGAGAAAGTTGATAAGATGAGAGAGTGGAGAGTATGAGAATGAGGATGAGAATCAGGATCGTAAGGATGAGGTTCAGGATCGTGAGGGTAAGGTCAGGGTCGTGAAGATGAGATAAGTCCAGGGATTTGGAGAATGATCAATTCCAAAATAATATAAAATAATATAATATAGAATCTCAACACATCAGGATAGATTCAGTCACTCGCTGTCGCGTTACGGGATTCGAAAGTGCACTGACGACACAGTAACAATATTGCACACATAATCTCGTCTGCTACGTTGATTTACTACCTGACCAACCTCTATCATTTTGCCATATGTACTTCTTAAAGTCACCGTTCTCAATCGTACACTGCGTTAAAAATCCACTGGTTTTTGGCGCCGTCGGTATTTTAGATCTGTGACACGAAGTCCCATAAGACGATTGGTCTATTCTATACCTCGTCTGTGGCTTCAATCTCAGATATATCTACACGGATACTGACTCTTGCGAAAAATGTCGCAAGTTGTTTGCTAGTGTCCACAAGGCTTTACGTTTCGCGACATGGCGGTTACTGGATGCCGGATTGGAATTGAATTTCTTAACGATAGTCGCGTTATGAGGTCGAGCATTGTCACGCAACAAGAACCGATCACTTGAATCCATGACAGGACGTTGTTACAACGTTATGTTCAACGAAGAGCTACTTCCAAACGCATGTGATTGCCCAAATGACACCACGCACAAACCAACTTCAGACATGTTACTAATTAGTTGCAACAACTGCCGCTGGATGGTTTAAATACTCTCAGAAAAAGATAAATCCTGAAACTTTCTAGACACAGTGTGTATTCCGGGGGTAGTTTGCGCCTGGGTTCGAAACCTTTGCTGCGTTCCTTAACCCCTTGACATACAAAGATGTCTGGGATACGTAATCTGTTTATTATGTCAATGTAAAGATTACATAACTGTTAAGATGAGATATATTAAATAATATTTTCTGAACGCATCGAGTTTCATTTTATTTGTATGTCAAAGGGTAAAGTACAATTAAAAATCCTGATAGTCCCCAGGTCAGTTATGTATGTGACAGTGTTAACCCTTGTCTGGTGACGTACTATTTTCGTTGCGTAACAGGTGATGTTGGGTCGATCAGACCGTGTAATTAAATCATCAATAATTGATGAGGAAGGGTCCACATCAGCCTGTAAAAACCTTGAATACGGATAAATCGAAAAGCACAGAACAATAAATGCGTGCGATCTCTCAGGTCGTTTAAAGCATACTAACTTGAGGGTTCTTGCAATGACAAGTCGGTGCGTGGTATAAGTGGAGGGGAGCAGCTAAAACAGAATGAACAGGGTTGTATTGACTCTGCGTCAGCAGGTGCGGGTTAAGTAGCACGTTTCCTTCCATCGCATCGAGGTGAAGCTTGCGTGGCTAATTTCTCCGAAGCTATTGAATTTTTGTTTTCTACTCGAGCAACACCTTCGGATGGATTAGCCGTGTTCGACGTGGCGTCCCATCGGTGTTGGCGGGATCTCGCGAAAATTGCGTCGCGAGCGATCGGAAAAAGGGGGACCTGATTACTCGTGCTCGAGTTATATCGAGAACGTCGACTGGCTGGCAGTCAGAGAAATGTCTCCACGTTCCTCTCTCGGTCGGCCCGCAATATTTTCCGCCGATAACCGATCGACCTCGGCTTCTCTTCTGATATACGATCGGAGCCCACTTTTCTCATCGTGCACACGTCTGCTCGTAAAGAGTATACCCACGAGTATCGGGGAGAAAAAGATAAAGAGCGTGCAAGGAACAGGACTTCGCCTGCAGAAAGGACAGAAAGACGGTTGGGGCCACGAGAGGGAAATGGAGAAAGGGGAGAGGGAAAGATGAAGGCAATCTGATCGTTTCGAAACGGTTTTTGGTTTATTCCTTTTCGTTATTCGATTGTTATAAGATACTGTCAGATGAACTGGGCCAAACCATATCTTCGCGGCTGCTGCGCTGAAATCATAAACTTTCGAGGTTTATCGTGTGGAAAATCAAATGTTGCAGTGTATACGTTGATCGAACTGAGATGCGCGTGTTCCAGTTTTTTTTGTTAATTAACCTCTTCAATGACGACTTATATGTGTATGTTTATCCCTTTTTTTATTTAAATATACTTCAGATAGGTATGGTGTGTAAAGAACACATTATATACATTATTCTTCTCAGAGACATCTAAACATTTTTTTATCTATTTATTTGTAATGAATGAATACATAAGTATTTATTAACCCAAGCTTTGTAATATGTATGCATGTGGTTAGTCATCACTGAAGCATAGAATTGTTTATAGTGTTCAGTATTCTTACTGCAGTTAAAAGTAACTGGTCACAGTTTATCGTAAATTGTGAAAATCTGCGGTGTGAAAATGTTAGTTGCCTTAAAATTTTCTTTCATGTTAGAAAGAACATCTTAATTTTAAAAATAAGATTTAATAATTCCTCAATTGTTATGCAAATTTTATTATTTTGTTAGAATTGTTCTTTTCACTAATGCTACATTCTTAGAGTTCCAATGCATATAATTTCCTTGTCTAGAATCTCCATTATTGGCTGCTGATGTAAGGTTCCATATGAAGTTGAATAAAACAAATTTAACGAAGTCTTGTCTTCACATACTTACCTAAGTTCTAACACTAATGCATGCAAAAGTCATAAATTGTTATAAAAGTACCATTTTTTTAGTTTATTCGTGCTTTCTTTTATACAGGTCACTATGTTTTTCCTCCAGTATAATTATCTAAGCCTCAAACAGTAAAAAACCGCAACAAAATACCAATTATTTAAATACATAAAAAAATCAAGCGTCTATCTCACATTTTATATACAGAACATATTTGAGGATCACCTGCGAAATATTCAAAAATACTGTATAAAGACCTTAAAACACATAGGACCACAAATAAACTATCCACTTCATATTAGTCTGAAACTTTTACGCTAGCCACTTTTTATTCAAAAAAATTTGAGTATAATTAACAGAACTGAACTCGTACGTTGAACAATTAACAATTCATTTCGTGTAAACATTACAATTTGCCCATCAATCAGTTCCACGCGCGGCGTCAAGTTCACGGATAATTAAGCCATCATCAGAGTGCCGGAATTGATTTAAAAGGCGAAACGAGTGTACGCAAACATTTTTCCACGGTACGCAGAAGTCTGCGTTTCGTAGATACGCAGTTTAAGGATAGGCTGGAAGGTTCCAGTACTCGTTCGTGAAAAGAATCAATTCCGTGGAAACGGGAGCGAAGCCAGAGAGAAGCGAAGCGTTTGTGTTCTTCCGCTCAAACGTAATTTCGATCTATATACCGTAACAACGTATATAATGTAATCAACGCGGAATCGAGTTCCTTTAAAGTCGGCAAACCGCAACGTATCGGGAACGGTCCGCTGCCTTCGACCATTGTTGTCCATTTCGTCTGTTCGCCGCGTGGCGCTAATCCTTCACGCGGAATTATCCTGTGCATCGCTACGAAGAGACTCACTTTGTTCGAGTGAGACCACCATACACCTTCGTGTAGAGTCTACACTGTAGACGATACCACCGAATTTTTTCGCTTTTACCTTTGCGAACGTTCGAGTACGCAGCACTTTGAGGACGAACATTTGTCATTCAGGGAATTTTTGTGTTCCGGGTAAGAGAACAAGAAACCGAAGCAATTATATGTATGTTTCGGTAACTACATATCCCTTAAGGGGTTACACTACTGTGACGACCCGAAATAGTAGGTGATCTTCTAATACAAATTATAAAAAAGCGAAACTTCCTATTAAGTTGCGGTTTGGCAATTTATTTTGGCATATTATGAAGTGTTAAAAACAATTATGCAAGTTCAAAAAATATGTACATATATATACGCCATAAGACAGCTCCGAGCTGAAGGTCCTCCTAACTCAATTTTGGATTATTTGAAAGAAAAAAAACGAAATTTTTCCATAAATTATATCGTAATGTCTAAGCATTAACGGAGCCATTTCTTAATTTTTTGAAAATCCACTGAACACTAGCGTATTGAAAGGAAAATGCTGATTTTCGCACAAAATTTGTCACTAGTTTGCTTGTAAATCCCACAAAGAAAAAATTGCCGAAAACCATCCATTAACGCTCAAAGAATGTAATAACAAAGATATCTGCTTTTTGTCGTAATAGCAATAATACAGAGTGAGAAATCGTGTACACAGTTTTGAAAAGTGTCATTCTGAGAAAGTCGCGTTCAAAGTTAGAAAAACTTATTATTTCTACGCCATACGAGTATGCGTTCGGCTCTGTAGCTCCAAAACTAAGCTACATTTATATTTTAAACCTTTTGCAATTCATTCTAGAGACTTTAGACTATCATCTGAGCGGAAAAAAGATTTTCAGAAAATCCAAAATGTTACAGTAGTCTAACTCCTTAACACGTTGAATGTCGTGGCGGTCACCGGTCATCGACACCTCAAATTTAATTTAGTTTAATAATTATCGATTGTCGTCAAATTCTGAGCAAACTTCATACTGAAACAAAAATGTAGGAACAGGAGAACACGACTGAGTATTCAAATCTTTTTTTTTTCTTTACGATTTATATAAAAAAGTAGTGAATTATATCGTATCTGATTAGGCATGGCCGTTTTCACTGTGGCGTTCAACGTGTTAACTCATTATCAGTCATGGCCAGGGGTGCTCCGGCCTTCCTCCTGTTGGATTCCGTGTCTTGGAATCGAAACAACACTTTTTGAAATCGAATAAGAGGTTTATTCAAGCATACGTGGCGTTGTGCAAGAATCGGAATTTGACGTTGCAAGAATCTGACTGCGGCGCTTACTAAAATGTGACCGTGGCGCTTGCAAGAATGTTACTATCTGAATGAATCCCTTAATTTTTTGATATATATATATTTCTTCTTAATATATATATATACATATATATTATCGTGTTTTAGGGAAAGGGAAGGGACAAGGATGACCAGCCTTGACGAACGGGGCCCTTGATGACTAAGGGTAGCGTTCGTTTGGAGACAGAGTTTGACTTAAAAAGTTACGCGTAAACAAGTTGACGCATTTGTAGACGATGAGTTGGACATCCTAATAGATAAAGGTGGTTGGTCATCCAACACTCCACTCTAGGTTCATTTCCCTCATATACATTGCTTTTAAATGTTTAAACACAATAATGTTAGTAATATTTTATGAATATTCACGAAAAATAATGCATTACATACAACAAATACTTATAATACTTACTCACTGAGAAAACAAGCGCCGGTCACGGGTGACCGCCGTGGCAGACAACGTGTTAACTATGTGCACGGATTATAACTTTCGAAGATTAAACGTAACAAGCTGTACGTGAAGTACTGCCGTATTGAAATTGACAGTCGGAGTCATGTCAAAACGGTAGAAAAGTCTGACTTCGCAAATTCTTAGGTAGATATACAGGATGTCCCGTTGTATGTGGGAAGTACAGCAGGGGTGCTTATTGGAAACAATCTTAAAATTTTGCTAATACCGCTTTTATTTACCTATACAATATTATCGTAAATCGGAGATGCTCAATAAAATGTCAATTTGTTAGTTCGTTCGTAAAAAAATGCCTGCCGTCAGGTCCACTCAGCCCAAGGACTAGCGTGCTAGGAAAAGTCCTCTGCTGCTCGAAGCAGCAGCTCTGAGCTGTTGCAGCTCCGCATAGCACATCGAAAGAAGCTTGCTATGCTATTTTAAATATTCCTATTCACTTGAAAAAGTAGTAATATTTATTTGTCATAATAATTGTTATGGATTACAGAAATAAAATATGTAACTAGTCTCTCATATAGACATTAGCTTATATTATAATTACAATGGTAATGGCTCTCAAAACTCTGTAAAAAATAATACTTTTTAATTAAATTGAATAATACAAAGCGTTACAATGACTTAGTATTTTGATGACAAAATGATCGTATATTATGTAGTTCGAATAATTAGAGGTCTTACTGTATTATTGTCGCCAGTACATGCCCTACATAACCCTGAAAAACAACAAAAAACATCCCCATCGATCCTAAAAGTTCCTAAAAATTCTAATAATTCCACAAATGGTAACCACAAAAAGTGGTTACGCCTCATGTACTAAAATTCCCTCTTGTAATATTTGACACCGCCCGACCTTCAACCTCTCGTCTGCCTAACAAAGCAGAAGAAGAGGAGGAGGAGGAAGAAGAAGAAGAAGGAAATCCCTTCATGAAGATTCAGCGTGTCATAAAGCGGCTCATGAAGCTGGCGAGTATACAAGAGCGACGAGGGTCGAATTCCGTCACAAACGGGAAAGTTAAGGTTGGACGCGATATCGTAATGATTATAGCTCGTAAAGAGTGCGAATTCGCGAGTAAGCCCAACCAGGAACAGGGGAAACTACCGGTAGGAACAGGCCAGACCAATATCCGTGCTGTGCCTCCTAAGTCATGCGTTTAAATTACCTTATTATGAGGCAGCGCTGCCATAATTACGGGCGGGTGAGAGGAGGCCCACGAAGCGAGAGTTACCACCACCAGCGAAAGGGGAGGTTGGAGGGTGGGCCACGAGCAAAACAGGCTGGAGTGATAGAGTAATTAACATCCAGTCAACTCCAGACCGTGCCAATAATTTCGTACCATCCTAGTCAACCGACTTCGTGAAAACCGGCCATGTCTCTCTGTCTCGGTTGAACGACGAAAAATCGTTCACGGTTACATCAATTATTGTAGTTAAATCAGTAAACGGATTTAACTGTTTAACGGTATCTACTCGTAGCAAGTGAACCCATCGAGCAGATTTCAAATTGTATTGGAGATGGTAAGAGGTATTAAATGCTCCATGGAACATCCATTCGTGTACAGATATGTACACTACCGTCCAAAAGTATCCGGACACTTACAAGTTTGCGGCTGTCACTGAAATATCTTACAAATATAGTTCTTTTATGGTTTTCTTATATTATTTTACAAACATTATGCTATTATTGAACAATATAAGCGATATGTATTAACAAATAATGTCAAGAAAATTTCTATGGCGAAAGTTAAGCAAAAAGATATGTATGTACGTATAGAGGTGGTATGAAGTGATCCAATTTTACACAACTTTATCTCCCGGTTGTTTCTTCTCAACATCGCCGTGTGTTTAATATATTTATTTCTGACCAGAGTTGGATGTTTGTGTAAATTTGAATGAATCTTAGCCACTTAACATTGACAAACATGAGACCAGGATGGTGCAGGCGTTCGGTTGATTTTAATTTGAATTTAACAATTATAACAATCGTAACTTTAAGTTCAGAAAAGGCATTATCAACAGAAAAACATGCTGCTATGATAGTGTTGGCCCCAGAAGTATATTATTGTAGCATTAATACCCTATTTATCGGAATCTGTTAGGTGTCCGGGTACTTATGGACGGTAGTGTATGTACATGTATAGATATTGACGTATTTCAGTTTGAAGTAAAAATGTTATTGTTATTATTCTTATCGGTGAAGTGCATCCACCTTGATGGCTGATTAAGTAGTTATGTAATATATCAAATATCTAGTTAATTAGGTAAAACATCAAATATCAGATCTCGTAAGAAACATGAACTTTGGACTATCTTTCCCTAGCCATCGACTGATCTTTAAATGTTATTTTGATCAAATTTAGGATACTTGAGCGTAAGATATTTAGTCAGCTTTCAGGATAATTCGTTAATTATACAGTACAATCATAAGAGGGTCGATTCCCCTTGCAAAGATAAGTCGAAAATGTAGAATAACATTTTTCCTTACGAGGCTTCGTTTTCGAAAAACTTTATTTTGAATATTCGTGAAATACACGTGTACTGTTAGCTACTTTAATCAGTTATTATTTTTGTTTATACGGTGTATATGAAAACTTTTATCTCTTGGAACGCCTTACAGATCTTTCGTATAAGTTTGATATTTTCCATATCATAAATTGTCCTTGAGACGATCTTCAGGACTTTACCTAGAAAAAGTATTAACTACGTCATATAATGCCACCTGCCGTTCCAAATAAACGTTGGACAAAAATTTTTATTTTTCGTTTAATTTTAGAGACATTAGCCTGTAACGCCTTCAATTTCATTCCTTGTGTACATTTATGTTCACAAACACTTTTTTTCTTGTAAATGAAATTGTACATTTCGAGATAGATAGTAATCAAAAGGAACAATTTCTTATGAGTTTCAAGGATAAAATTAATAATATAGAATTCTTCCATCCAGTTGCATGCTTGGCTTACTTTAAAAACACTACCCTAATACACAATAATTTACCCGTTGTTCAAACATAAAAACATGTTTAAACAATTCTACTAATATAAAAGTATTTAGACACAGTATTCAAAGTTTACTGTATTACTGTAGCAATGCCACCAATTATGCAAGCACGTATCCCCAAATTATCTACTTACACTATTAATTGCAACCCGAAGTTTTCGTAAGAGCTCATTTCATGTGTTCACTACTTCCACCCATATAATCGATTGTCCCTCAATCATTATAACTTATAACTTACTTCAACCGTTACAAACATCCTCCAGCAAGAAGCAATTCTAGAACTCGCAGAAGAAAATGCAAAAGAAATATTGTGCGTGAAAATATTTGCCTTCTATCAGGGGATTGATGAAGTCCTTTTGCCCGGTGAAGATTTTCACGCGGAGGAAGCGCAGCCTGAGAAGAACGTTCTTCCGGAAGCCTTCTGCCATAAGTAACCAAGAAAGATGTTATATGTTAATTTCCAGCATACCTTGGAAGAGGGGCGCGACCATAAACTCGGTCTCTTCCAGCCTGTACTCGGCTAACGAGTACGAATGGTTTTCGCGGGACGTCAGTATGCTAATTTTAACGGGTCCGTGTGTAATACGGTCTCGCCATACTTTTCTCCCCTATTTCCGTGCCGGCTACTAATTCCTATAGCCGCTTTCGGGGCCACTCCGCCTTTGCAATTGATATAAACCCGCTTTAGTCCGGCTAACGTGTTCCCTACGTTTCCCGGTGCACGCTGGAAACAGATACAACTCCGTCGGCCAGAGTCGTCGGAGACACGTAGGTATGTCCCTGTGAGTTTATGAGAGCATAACTTAGAGACAAGTATGCGACGAAACTCGCGGAATTTCGAACTTTCCCTGTCTTCGTCCTCCCGGCTCGTTTCGCCTGTCCTCGTCCTGCTTGCCCGCCTCTTTAGACTCGCCCAGCCAAAACGACTCCTGTCCACGGTTTTCTGTACGTAACGAACACACTTACGTGGTGCACACGTGACCGAGTGCCTGTCACGTGCGTCGCGTGAACGTAAAGATGCCACGGAGATTTAAACCGGATCAATTTTTAACGATAGATGCAGGACAGAACGGTGTAACGTTTGCGATACGGTTGCTAGGACCACTGCGGTCATGGTATTATGGGTTCAGCTAAAAGTTTATGTATTCGGTGTGTTTTCTGTCAATTATTTTTTGGCAGGATAAGTCACCAAATCAAGTACAAGGATCTGCAGTTAACGCGTTGGCTGCCAAGGTGGTCACCGGTGACCGGCAGCTGAAATTTTGTTTAATTAAATAACTAGCAATTGTGACGCGATTTTTGACAAGACTGATATTGTGGTAATAATGTGGGGAAACGCCTGTACATTTAAATAATAAATGTTTCCTTTTCCTTCACGATTTATACTTAACACTTTGATGGCCACTGTCACGTATACGAGATTTCATTCATTTTAATAACACTTGTGTAGAACGAATAATTAGACGTGCATACCACCGACAACAAGTAAATAAACAACTACACATAAAATTAAAATGGCAGTATAATTGCCATAAAGAGAATAACGTAGATCGTGAAAGTACTCAACTAGAGTCTCGAGAAAATGACCAACGACAACTAATTTTCGTTAGATATTTGCGGCCATCAAAGTGTTAAAACAATAGACTATAATGTTCCTGACTAGGTATGGAAGTTTCCACTGTGGCATTCAACGTGTTAATACTGTTTCAGGCTTCCGTAAGCCGTGTCGAGGAGGATATCCCTAACGTTTCGTCAGTTTTGCAGCTGACTTCATGAGAGATCTGAGGACGGACTAAAAATCGCTCATGTGCACCGGGCCTAATACTGATGCGCGGTAAAAGGTTTATTCTTTTGAAATGCCCATGTTCTTGTTTAGAATCATTGATCAGAAACTCAGTTTTTAGTAGGTCAACTACCAGTGTGTCCTCAGACCCTTGATGAAGCCAGCTGCAAAGCTGACGAAACGTTAGAAGTATATTCCTTCTGGACACAGCTTGCACCCGAGAGTCTCAAATAATTTTCCTTTAACTGTAAAAACATTGCACGCTTCTTTAGAAACGTTGTTCTATTATGCTGGTCCGTAAATTCATGTGTACCTTTTCGGAAATTTTTAATTAGAGTATTGCAATCTTGAATTGTATGTTCAGTCTATAATATATTATCCTTTGCCATTTCTTTTACCAATGAAGTGCTTTTTCCTATTTCATACGTATCGTTCAATTCCTTTTATACCTTGGAATAGATGACCAAAAAGTATACCAAAGTATACCAATATGTATCACAAAATACTGAAATTATATCTTGCCTGTATCACTCAAATAAATTAATACCTGTTTATTGTAGGGTACAATAAAATCACAACTTTCTTAATAAAATGGTATCCTTTATTTATATGCCTTGACAGTTTGACGTCTCTAACATAACTTATAACATTTGTTTATTAAAAATCAATATCTGAATGGCCAACTTACATTCTGTACAACGATACATTTGATAAATGATATGCCATCGCATATCAATTTCATCACCGAGAAATTTGTCGAAGCAACGCCATGTACTGGGTACGCGTTTTGGAAAGCAGCCTAACTCTAAGCGATCTTCTGGCATCCACGAAACTAGTCGTGCATTGGCGGTCGTTCGCAAAAACGTATGCGACATCATTTGTTAATCTTTGCCGGTGCCGCGAAATTATCAGGTGGACGAATAACGGCCGGGGGCTAGCTCGGGGAAAGCCAGGGCCGAGCTATCTAGATACACCTCAGGGCTTGGAAACTAACAGACGAGAGGTGTAAAAGTGGCGGGCCAACGAGTGGGAATAAGAACAGCCCCGTTCACAACACACGAGATCCAGTTCCGATCCCTCTCCCTCGGCGACGAACAAAAGCTAATGCACTTCTGCCGGATAACTGCCAGCACATCCCTCCTTTTCGCTGCTGTTCTTCCACCTTCTCCGCGCTTCTCCGTCTCCTTTCCTTTTCATCGAAGGAAACTGGCTTCTTTGTCCTTCCAACGATTCGTTCAAAAGGAACAAGGTATCTTCAAAATGTGAATTTTACTATTGCATTGGCAACTGCGGATTTGTGTTTGACTATTGTAGGAGCACTGAAATTAAATCCTTCAGAGTCACAATTGATTCTTACAAAGAAGCTTCCCAAGTGGTCGTCTCAGATTTTGATGCGCTTTGGCATGTCGGTAGTTCATGTTATTACGAATCTCTCTATACATGGTTTCGAGCGTAGACGGTCAATAGTTTTAAAAATATTTAACACGTTGAACGCCACAGTCAAAGCAACCATACCTAATCAGACATGATATAATTTACTATTTTTTACATAAATCGTAAAGAAGAAAAAGATTTGAGTGCTCAATCGTGTTCTTCTGTTCCTACATTACTAATTCAGTATGAAGTTTGCTCAGAATTTTGCGATAATCAATAATGATTTAATTAAATTAAAAGTGAGGTGTCAGTCACCGATGACAATGTTCAACGTGTTAATGTTAAAGTTTTGGTAGGATCAGCTCTTAATTACTCGGGTTTGACCAATCGGGTTTGTAAAGTGACGCTTGAGAGACCCCGTTTGACGCATTGTATTTTGAAACAGGAAAATGCGTAGATGCTATATTGTGTAATTTATATTTAATATTGTTTTTGCAGTTTAAATATTTTTTAGGATTATATTAGATTTAATTAGTCATATAGTTCAATTAAAATGATGGAGCCAAACAACGCAGACTCGATACGAATAATTACAGGTTAACTTTGACAAGCCAGTTTTATTTTTCCTTCCACCTTATCCTGTCCAATATTTATCAGTTTTATTTTCAGTTTTGAGGTGACCAGACATTTAAAACGGGACTTTGTGTTATTTTCTAGTATGTATGAGGAAATGAAGGGTGAGTTTCAAGAGTCTAATTTTAGTGTTTTAGAGAGAAAAGTGATATACTAATTGAATCCGGCAGTTGAAGAACAGTACAAGTCCAAAATTAGCCATTTTCAAACAATCTTAAAACTAAATGTAAAATGTATAGAACTATATGTTGCGACCAAAAACGGTGCAAAAAAAGTACCCTATAATCGTGTTTCAGTAGTCCCTTCAATTTAATGTGTGTAAAAACAGTATCTGTCAAGGATTTGTACTGTTTCAATAAGCTGTATAGCAATCACTTTTCAGTAAATAATTTCTACTTCAATTATGTTTAACCCTGCTACGGTCTTCGATTCAACTACACACTTAAGGTCTTTGAGACAAAAATGACCCGAATATATGAACTTCGTATTTTTAATTTCACGGTCTAACTAAAGGATCAAGGAAATGTAGAAATATGTTATTATATCTTTTATAATACTTTTATTGCAAAAAACAATACATTCTATTGAAATTGTTTATTTATAGCAAGTTGTGCATATCTCGTAACAATGCCTTTTACAAACGAATTTTGTGCATTTGTGACATTTTAACGAACTTTTATTGTCCCTTTTGTTGCATAAATAGCATGTACCCCTTTTTTTACATTCCGAAATATCTTCAGCCGATGTTGAAGCAATAGGTTCCAACAAATTTGTAATATTTTCCAACATCTCTTTTGCAGCCTTCCCCCCTGGGTAGTGTTTTCGTTGTGCAATATAATTCTGAATCAATGCACTTCCTAAATTTTCTATGTATGTAGTCAGCATTTTGTTTATTGTATCAACGGATCCTTTCGTTTTATTGTAATCTAAAATTATTTTTGTTTTCGTTTGTGCATGCATCTATCGAGTCTGTAAGTCTTACATCACATTACACGATGAGAAAAAAGATTTGTACGTCGTAGCAAAATTCGGCTCTTACTGAATAATAATTCACATTTTGGACAATAATAAAATTATCTTAGCTATTTTATATTATTTATCGTTCCATTCGACTTTACTATCAGTCATGATTTCGAAATATTTCACTTTGATGATTGATTTCCATCATTTAATTGTATCTTAATTGCTTACGGACAAAAAATACCCGAAGACCTTATATGTAACTATTTTTGTTACTAACATACCATTTGACCGGGGACAATAGGACTTGGTATATGTCAAGGGAACAGAAACGAGCATATTCGTAACTATTTCGATACATGTTCTTTGGGAACAGTAAAGTTCTTAAAGGAATAAGAACGCCTTTGGCCAAAAAAGACCCGAAGACCGCAGCAGGGTTAAAGCAAGTTAATAAATGTTTTTTTTTAATACTGTGTTATTTTTTAAATTTCCTAACTAAAATATGGCTTGAGTTGAACAACAGTACAAGTCCAATGGTTTTGTTTTAAGTATTGAAAATTAATGAGCACAGTTTAACCATAGTTAGACGTATATGAACGTTCATCTGGGTTAGCATAACCGTGTTTAAATGGAAACAACGTTATAAAATCAATGGTGTTGATGATACACGAAAACTGACACTATTTTTTCAAATATCTCAAAATGTGGTTTCTGGACTTGTACTGTTCTTCAACTCAACGATTCAATTAATGAACAGTTAATCAATAATAATACGATAGATATCATATATACATATAATCAACAATAACAAGATGTATATCACAGCTGTTATTAAACCTAACATATGTTTCGGTGTACGTCATTGATGGAAGCCACTTTCGACGCGAAAAGAATGCGATTAATCTTAGACGCGTTCCTTCTGATTGTTCGAACAGTCTGGTAACCTCGTACATCTGATGCAAGGAACAAATCGAGACAACAATTAAACGACCCTTGAATCATCAAAATTCTTGCCGGCTATCCGACTGAAACCAAAAGGCTGCGAGTGGCTACGCAATTAGGGGAATCCCGCAATCGCGAGAAATAAGCACCGAGCAATGAATAATGCATACTAGATGGCAGATAATGGAACAGACAGAAGATCGAGAGGACGGAGACAGGAACGCTAAGGGAAAAAAACGAATGGAATTTCGCCGAGTCTTCGATGCAAGAGCAGACGAAACTCATTGAGTTCTTAGCATTCTACGCGATGGGAGCCAATAATTTTTGAATAATTATGACAGTCACTCTTCGAAAAATTATTATACACAACAAAAAATCACGAAGCACTGTACAGAGTGTACAAAAATTCTGTGCTGCGGTTTTCACGGATTATTCTGCACCCTCTGATCAGTGGACATACAGTGGCGGACAAAAGAAACTTTAAAATAGAAACTTGTGTATGTTAGTGTTTGTAACTTTTATACTAGACATTTTATATCATGCTGGTAACACTCATCTATTCTGGGGTATCTCCTCACTCTGTACGACATAGATATTCTTTTGTTTATACGGCTGTATCCACATGGTACGTAAATAATCCATTTTGTTCGAGACGTGCAGTGGACAAAAGTAAGTCTAAAATCTTTTACAGAATAATAATATCGAAAAATAATAAACATTTCTACGTGTACACTAATTTCAATAATTGTTTGACCCTTTATTTACACAGCCGAGCAAGAATAATAGAAAATCTATGAATGTTATGCAGTTAATAGTTAGAGATAGAAAAAACGGATTAACATTTAAAGAAATTGGAAATAGATATGAAATTTCATTTTTTGGCTAAAAAAGGATTGAAAAAACCAACTGGTCACCGCAATCACCAGATCTCAAGCCGATTGAGAATCTTTGAAACATTTTATATGAGCATATTTCTTTAAGTTCTTCCACTAATAAAGAAACATCTTGGGAAGCGGTACAAGAAAAGTGGTGTGCTTTCTCAATAAATAAATCAGAAAACTTAGTTAATAGTATTCCAAAAAGGCTACAACCTATGATAGATGGTAAAGGAGGGCATACAAAATATTAGCAATAGTACGTGGGTAAATATAAAAAATATAATCATAGAAACATGTAATTAAACTTACTTTTGACCAGCTACTTTTTACACTTATTCCATAGTTTTAAATAAAACATCTACTTTCTCATTTTTATGCATGGTTTTCTTGTTGTTACTACTTCGTATGATGTACATATTTATGAAAACTTCGTTGCTTTTGTAAAATATAGTTTTGTTTTGTAAAATTATGATGTCTTTTCGTATCCCTTACCTTTTAAACTTTTCTTGTCCGCCACTGTATATTAAAAAAAATTTGCCGTAAAATTAACTGTAATCTAGAAATTTCAGGTAAAATTCTTTTTTATTAACAACGTATTTCACTCGTCAAGAGGAGAATAAGTGCAAAGGAAAGTATACATTTGAATCTGATCATTTCCTCAGAAAAATCTATTGAAATTGTATTACAACAATTGTAACCAAATTATTTGAGTGTATAATTAATTAGAAAAAACGCATTGTTTTGGGAGAAAAAACCGTGAGCATGTAATTTTGTAAGAAAAATCTTATCGTGTATCCTAATCGGGTACAGCTGTACCATATAAAAATTCGCATGCATTTTAATAAATATTTTATTATTAAAAAACATTACATAGCATTAATGTAATATACTGCAAATATGAACTTTAACATTTTGACTGATATGTCACCCATATTTCGGTGACACATCGATTCAATCATTATTAATTTCATCACGCATAGTATTAACAAATATATCGAACAATGTATTATAGAAGCACTACAAAAATTATGGTAGTTGCTAATATTATTGACTAAAAAGGGTGTACTCTGTGTTATATTCATATTCTATAAGAATTTAGAAAGTTTGCTATTTTCAGCTAATTTAACGTGGCAGTTAACGCGTTAAAAAAGAATAAGAACAAATTAAAAAGAAAATCAATTAATACAATTAGAGCAGAAATTAGAAGTTTCACAGTTGCAGGGTTAAATTGGTGTTTGTTGAATCGACTTCGTTCTCCGAAGTAACTCGAACCGATTCACCGTATTAACCGGTGACAATGGACAAGCAATTCGATTGTAATTCCCATCGCTTCGATACAGAGCGACAATACAGACGAGACCTAGCGTCGATTTTGGAAACGAATTGTTTCGTCGAATCTTCGGTTTACCAGTTCGCGACGTGACAACAGCGTTTTACGCGTTTAGAAAGAAAGAATTAGTCACGTACGATCTTTGTTTCGTTCATAAATGTGCTCCGATAATGACGTGGCGTTCCCTATTTTTGTTCAATATGTTGGTGCTTACTTATTCCCTACGTCACACAGTGGGACAAATGGCTTATCTAGGTGGACAAAACCCTTTAAATGAATGAACTCAGAATTTCATCATTTTTAGGAAATAAAGATAAGGAATAGATAAAGAAAAGGTATACAAATATTTAACTTCATAAATGTAACCAAAGATATTGGTTTTCAAGCTAGTGTTAGTAAGACGCGTATCAGATTGATCAATTTCGCGCGCAACCTTCTTTTATGTGTATATTAATCAAAGACAAAAGTGGAAACGTATAATATTTTTATTAGAATCTAGATCCAATAATTAACCAGCAAAACAAGTTTCGCAGAGGTAATTATATTATTTCCGCCGGAATTAAAAGTATTTCGAAGGGTTTTTCTTTAAATAAAAATGATTTCTTTTGTAGAGCGCCTATTTTGAGATTTCATCGGATTCGCTTTAACTCCTTAAAAAAACTACAGAAGAATAGTTTGTTAGTAAACACTAAAAAATCCAAGTGCGACAAGTTGCCACAACAGTAAAAAATTTGTCTACGAAAACTTATAGACAGGAAAACCGAATTGATATTTTAAGGCAGCTCCCCTATAAATTATTTCGTCATGGTGTTAAAGAGATGTGTTTATTACTTCTAGAAACTACTTACATACCTTCGACTTAACATTTCATTGTTGAATAACGATGGCACATATATGGAACTGTGAAGTGTATTGAATCGAAGCACAAGTTGCCGCGGAATGTAGTATGTACTATCAAGAGGCTCTCTCGAGAAAAGTATGTCTTGAATATTTTCTTAATTATACAAACTGTGAAAAAGTGTTCAAGACTAAGTTTAATTCTTTTCAGTAAAGTTATTGAATGTTGCAGAACTTTCTATATTATTTCGTTAAAAAAGTAGGGGGTGCGCACCCCCTACAACCCCCGAGTGTCTGAAGGAGTACATAATGTGTCATAAAGAAAGCCTCATCGAACTATAACGTGCGCAAAAAGAATTTTGTATTTACCCATAATAGTTTTCAAGAAATTAATTTTGTTCAGCTTAAAAGTGGCATTTGTCCCACTGTGCGTCAATGATGGCCACCGGTGCTGCGGTCTTCCCCCACTCTAGGTCCACTTTGTTCGTTTTAATGGAATGTCATATTTTTTATACTGCAATTCGAAAGAATATCAAAATCTGACAATGAGTGACAATGTATGAACCTTTATTGAACTTAATAGGTAACAAGATATTTTACTGAGTTTCTCGAGCTGTTGATACGCTATGCAATGTCTCGCTTGAATCGATGCAACTTTTCTACATAGTAATTTTGTATAGAATATATAATTAAAAGGTCATGCAAAGTGAGCATGTTAGGTATCTCACCCTGTATGATCTCAAGGTAATCCAATGAATACAATTGGAAATTGACCACCATTCTATTGACAATCAGAAGGTCGAAGCAAAATTTGATTACTTTCGTAGGACTTGTTTAAACGACGTTTTAATTGGGCAATACGCAGACAAAATAAATTTACAGCCAGCGCGGATAAAAGTATACGCCGTGTCGAAATTTATCGCGATATTTATCGAGACATTTTACGAGCATGAGAGACGAGCACGCAAAAATACGTGCACCCATATATTCACATGTTGAAGGGGTCTTAAAAATGGAATAGAACAATTTTAAATAGGACAGAAAATACAGTTTTCCACATCAGACGATTTCTCTATACATTCATTTAAAATTATTAAAAGACTCTATGAACTATATTTTTAAATATTTCATTGTATAACTCCGTATCGATGAAGAAGTGTTCGAATCACCGAGTAAACAGAACGTGAAAAACATTTCAAGGAACATTCACATTTAGAATATATTACAGAATTTTATAATTTATAAAATATTCCGCTTATTGAATTTCTTTAATAAATTTAGTTGATACAGATACCTTCCACCGTATTATTATGAGAAATCAAATAAACATAATTTTTGCATTTATGTTACAATGTTTGTCCGTTGAAAAACATGCCAAGGAACATTAACATTAAGAATAAATTACAGAAATTTTATTATTAATAAATTATGGAATTTATTTATATTCCATAAAATTATTTAATAAATTTACTAGATACAGAAAACAACCATTGTATTATGATAAGAAATCGAATAAACTTATTTTTTGCGTTTGTGCAGAAATGTTTGTTCGTTGACTGAAACCATCCAAAAAGAATGATAAGTTTATCAGATTTTGTTTCTTAAGATTGCATCGATGATCCAATATGATACGGAATTAGTGCAGGAGTGTGAGGAAATCGAGTGGTATCAGTATGTCTAGTTCTTATGTTAGTTTGGTACCGATAATTTATGACTGGGCCAGTCGATGGTCTGCAGGCGCTGCGTGGTGATGCATGTAGACACGTGACACCTGCATTTTCCGTAGCATAGCATCGACTGTTAGTTTTTAACCTGCTAGCTGTGTAGTCCTATTTTAAAAGTGTGCACCTACGTTGTGTACCAAAAATGAAGAGATGACAAGTACACTCGTCAAACACAGAGTATATGCAGATACTGTAAACTTGAATTAAATTATAACGAAATGGCAGTTGGTTTTTTTTTAAAAAAAGAATAATTTATTGCTGAAATTCACTGATATTATTGACAAAACTTAAACATTCATTAATAAAAAAACAAGGAAAATCAAATACATCAAAACAATTTGTTTGTTTTTTTCTTATTTCGTTCTTGTCTCAAAATATTCTAAAATGTCTAAAATTTACTAATATGTTTCAGTTTTCACTAAAATTTTAATTTAAATAGCAAATGGTAATTACTTTTTTCGCTTGACAAGTATACTCGACGTAACACAAAAATTGCCATTTCTTCATAACGATTATACTCGTCATACACAGCTAACAGGTTAAAGGTGTGAGTGAGAAAGAGAACCTGATGAGCAGTGTATATTATCGTGTGGAAGAAAAGCAGAGTCGTTTCGAGCTTCAAAAAGGTAACAATGCAGACTTGTGTGGATGTTAGACTTACCAGGGATGATACCTAACCGTTACACGCCGATTTTGGTGAAATTTTAGTATGACATAGAGCTCAAAAAAATATTTGACACCTATTTCTTTTATCCGCAAAGGTCCATGTTGAAGGGGTGAAAACAGCCCTCAAAATGGGGGCTGAAAACCATATTTTATCGAGTATCTCGAAAATTGTTGAACGGAGGACAACCATTTTTTTTAATTGTATATTTTTTAATTACGAATTCAATTGTGTGAACGATTTTGTTGAAAGTTCATTTGTTTAAACAATATTTTAAAAAATATAACGTTTTTGCAATTTTTTTCTGGTAAAATGTTCATAAATTTTCACGAAAATTTATGTATGTAAACTTATAGTCCAAGACCAAAAATATGGTTAAATTGGATTTTTTAATTTTATCTTTATAATGATTATTATTACATGCGCAAGATACTCTAATTCTTAGTACCATACTTTTAAGCATAGTGGAATATTTCTTTTTCTTAATTAAATATATTTTTACTTCTAATTTACATTTGCCCGGTCTTGATTACGGAAACATCTTTCAATCCCACATTAATTAGCGCAGTGGCTTTCGACACCGCCTATTGTTGAAATATTTTGACAACAACTACGTCGTGTTTATTGACCGATAAACATCGCAATTTTATCGCTACGCTATGCCGTCCACACGAATTTCACGAAGGGGATTAAAAAACGATCCTTCGCTTTAATTCTTCTATAGACAGGTCGCGATGAAGCTTCAGGTTCAAAAAATTCAACACTAATTAAAAAATTTACGACGTTACGCAACGTGAGCCGCTGTGAACTACCTATATACCGGATATAAAATGAAATTAAGTAATTTTCACTGTTAGAAAATCTAGTATATTTTAAAATTTTCATGGCAAATTTTCACGTTGGAAAATCGCTTTAAATTTCGAACATATCCAAGTTTAATAATAAATTCAGATACCGAGTGGTTCAGTTAAAGTGTTTCACACTGTTCTCTGGGAAACTACGAAAGATAGAAACAAATTCTTTCCTTTTACTTTTTAAGGCTGAAGCATTTCACATTTTCCGCTAGTGTGTTTAATGACAAATAACGTGTACTCGAAATATTTTTTCTTGGTTGAACAATTTAACCCTTAACCGGTATACAGGGGTCACTCATGACCCCAAGCACGCAAAGTCAATTGCAAAATTGGTTCTATTGGAGGTGGGGTCAGCATAGACCCCAGTATTCCAGTTATGTTACTATTTCAAAATATACCATGGTGTGCATAAATTTAACCCATGAAGAGCTGGAGATGAAACACAGGAAGAGAACGCAGACGCAATACGAGAGGAGGAAGGCAGGGAAGAGAAACTCAGAGATCAATGTCATCTAATAATTATTTCTGTGGAAAAAATCGTTATAAATGATCGAAAATTCCTCCAACGCGTACTACTCGCACAGCGGTACACAATATTATTTCACATCTACCTGGACTGAAAGGAGGAGCTCGTGCAATGAATGTATCTATGCCCAACGAGGCCTGGCGGCTGCTAATTACAGAGGACATTCTAGAAAAAGTTTTGGAACGTACAAACGCGGAGATAACTGAGCTTAGTTGTAGATATAGAAGTGACCATGCTTCCTTTACGAATTATCTGGGTACAGTTGAGCTCCGAACGTTCTTTGAATTACTTATTTTAGCTGGGGTGTTCAAGTCAGGAAGAGAAAATTTAGCATCATTGTGGACGAGTGATGGGACAGCAAGAGATATCTTTCGAGCAACCATGTCCCTCAAACGATTTTTATTCCTTTTAACTGCTATACGATTTGACGATGCAGGCATCTGTGCTGAAAGAATTGCAGCTGGTGAAACTGCCGCTCCAATTTCAGAAATTTTCTAAAAATTTATACAAAATTACGAAAGAAACTATACATGCTCTATGCCACGGTTAATGAGATGTTTGTACCATTCAGAAGTAAATATAAGTTCAGGATGTATATCAAAAGCAAACCAGCTAAATATGGCATAAAAATTATGTGCTTGTGTGACGCCAAAACGCATTATTTGATTAATGCTTTTATCTATACAGGTAAGTATTCTCCGTGACAAAGAAATAATTCCAGGAAATTATGTGTACCAACGCTGGATGTTCTTTCTCTCATAAAACCTATTGAAAACACAAATAGAAATATAACCGGAGATAATTGGTTCACATCTAACGAACTTGTTAACGAGCTAAAATCCAAAGGTCTCATGTGGGTACTATAAGAAAGAATAAAAGAGACGTGCCTCCAGAGTTTCAGCCCCATAAACGTCGTGAGGTAAATACTTCTTTTTTTTTGGATTCACTGGAGATGGAACACTGGTATCTTACGTTCCTAAGAAAAACAAATGCGTACTACTCCTATCTTCTATGCACCATACCAACATCGTGAACCAACATTCTGAAAACCAGAGATAAATGAGTTTTATAACTCCCCCAAAACCGGTGTTGACAATTTGGACCAGAAATGTGCCAATTATTCTTGCAACAAAAGAAGTCGCAAATGGCCCCTATCAATTTTTTTGCGATTTTGAATATCTCCCGAGTCAATGCATTTGTCATTTTCAAAGCAGCCAATCTAGCAAATACAAAAACCCGACGAATATTCAATGTTGATTTAGGAAAGGCCCTGATAAACCAACATTTGCATAATCGATTATCTACATATATACTATCAAGTCACAAGAAGAGACTTATTGAAAATATTTTAAAAATTGAGCAATTTGGTGATGTCAGTGAGGCACCAACACCCGCAAAGAGGATGAGGCGTTTCTTGTGTCCGCGTTCCAAAGACCGAAAGCATCCAACCATTTGTGATAAATGCAAGAGGGGCATCTGTAAGTAACATTATACCCACAAAATGTTTGTTCTTCATACAATAATGATCAAGAGTAAGTGATAAAACGTTATTGTTATTTTTTTTGGAAGATGATTGATAATGACTTCTTTTATTTCAGTGGATCCAGTGACGAGTAAATAGACAGGAAAACTTCTTTTACAAACATGGGAAAAATACTAATAAATTTTACAAGTTTTTATTTACGTGAATGCAGAAATGGCGATTCTTAGTTGCCTAATTTTGTAAATACATTTCTAATTAATTTTATAATAAAAGTTTGATTTTCCACGTTTCTATTATTTTATGCATTATATAAAAACAAAACATTCATAGAGGTTTATCTAGTATCAGATATACAAGTTTTACTGTCCTTTTTATTTGGGGTCTGCCATGGCCCTAGTATACCAGTTACGTTTCTGAAAAACCTTATACCATTTAAGGGTTAAGGGGGGAGAAAGCAATGTAAAATTTTAAAGATATCGAAAATTTTATTGCATTTTCTTACTGTTTTGGGTTTCAAAATTGTGCCCGTGAAGTATTTTAGTGAAATTCGAAAAAGCAAAGGAGCTACGAAAGTATTGGTGCAAATCACGCAGCGCTCGAAACCGACCGCTCGCAGCTTTATGGTGTAAAATATAGTAACTACATAAGAAATAGCGAGAGCAAGACACATAAACGAATAATTTAATTGTATCATCAAGACGTACCGAAAAAGAAATGCATTAATCACTTTGAAAAACGAACGGCTTTATCAATGTAAGATAAATACAAAAGGACTCGGGGGCAGAGCTAGTGATGGGATTGGTACGATACATATTGATGACACTCACACAGTTCGATACCTAAGTACTCAGTGGGAAGTACCGATAGGTATCGAAATCCCGGATACTCGGTATGAATTTTTAATACCGATTCGTCTTGGAACGATACCTATCAATACCAATTCTATGGTGACCAAGCAGGAATCGATACCATGAATCGACATCGTCGGGTCTTTCAAAAGTCGGAATCTTCAAAGCACTCTGTAAGGATGCGGAGTGGCTCAAATTACACTCTGCGAATATAAACATCAGTCTCGAAAAAAAGTATCAAATCGGTATCGATATTTTCGTAGAAGTATCAAACAGGTATCGATACTTTCGTAGAAGTATCGAAGTGGTATTGATTCTTATTGGTACCTACGTGTTTGACACTACTCCGACACTAGGCAGAGCAAAACTAACAAGAAAAGTGCTTACTACTTCGCAGAAATATCAATTTTGTGAATGATCTATATAAAACTGTATGGGCAACTTTATATCATAAAAGTTCAACAGACAAATCGCCGAAATATTATTAGTAAGTTCTGACAATTGCTCGAGTTAATTTGTAAACAAATTCTGTATATGCAAAATATGTGCAAAATATGGAAAGTATGCAAAATAAAAAATATATATTTAGGATCATTTAATGGTGAAACGTATTCTGTCAAAGTATCAGTTGTTTAATCCATTCCTGTAAAGTATGCATTTGCATAAACTTCCGCAGGGTAATCATTACTGCCCGGGGGGCGTGGAGTCTTGGTCCGGAGTCCGTCCTGATTGACACATTATCAACATCAACCAGCACGATCGGTTGATGTAATCGCTGCCATCACACCAGTTTATGAGGACGCGAGTGGCAAAAAACTTTTAAAAAGATGCTTGGGTGATTTCACTCATGTCAGAATAAGAATGAGAGTTTCAACGCTCACGTTTATAAATACGCTCCTAAAAGCACGTCGGGCGAAGTAAAAATCGTTGAACTGTCGACTTATTTGACTGTGATCCAGTTTGACGAAAGATACACTGGATTACAACAAATAATAGTTTCTTCAAATAAAAATCGGACCACACGCTGCCGAATACCGTGACAAGCAGGCTGCGCTTCGTATTTCCGCGGCTAAATGAAAAGCGGTGGCAGCAACGTATTACGCTAGTATTCAACGAATCCGTGATCTAAATGAAGAAGAGGATGCCGAGCCTGATTTGAGAGACACGTTTTATGGCCCTGGAGTAGAGGCACTATAGGACAGTCACAAAATTTCAACATTGGTACATAAATAATTCGTTTAACACTTTCAACGTGTTTTTCTCGAAACAAGATTTTTCAAACTGTTCGCATCTTTAATTCAGTTAATTTTCAACTAATTCACTTGAGATTTTTTGTGAAGACTAATAATTAGATAACCGTCAGTTGCGCGTATGGAATTTTACAAAATAAATTGTTTTCTTGCAACGTTAAAAAGGACGTCGATTTTTCTATCGAAGTCTGCAACTTTTTCTTCAAAACTCCGTCATTTTGTAACGTATTACTTTTTTTGGAAATCCATGTGTGCAACTGAAGCTGCTGCATCAAATTTTAAGAAAATACTTCTTTTTTTTGTTTCGGAGATTCCGTTGGTCTGCTACGCATGCATCCGTTTGTTACAAATTTTTTAAGGTGGCTCGTATCATTGGCAACTGTGGCTGTAAGTACTAATATTTTTTAACGAAACTGTCATAAGGGATAGTTTGAGTCACGTATTTTCTTACACTACTGAAGTCATTAAAAAAAATTTATTTGCCAAAGAAGAATGCATTGAATATAGACGTTTTGGGGCGGTTACACTTGTTTCCCTCCTTACGAGAAAGAAGTTAAACAACACTTACAGTTAAACTTTATTTAGTTTTTACGCTAAAGACTGAACAGCCGAAAATCCAAGTATGTCATTCTGCCTTAACACGTTGACTGCCAAGGTGGTCACCGGTGACCGCCGCCTCGTATTTTATTTAATTAAATAACTACTGATTTTTACTATAGTCTGAGCAAATTAAATATTTTAACAATAGTATAGGTACGCATGTACAATACTGAGTATTTAAACATTTTCTTCCTTTACGATTTACACAGAAAATATAAATGTACAGTGTGTCTGACTAGCGATGACTGGTTTCGCTGTGGCAGTCAACGTGTTAATACGTTGAATGCCGCGGTGGAAACTGTCACATCTAGTCAGACATGTTATAATGTCCTGTTTTAAATATAAATTGAGAAGAAAAAAAAACAGTTACTATTGAAACTTATAGACGATACCTTACAGTATTACTACAATATCAGTAGCATCCAAAATCGCATAAGAATTGCTAGTTATTTAATTAAATAAAATTTTAGCGGCCGGTCACCGGTGAACCTCACGGCAGTCAAAGTGTTAATTATTCATTGCAGAGAAGAGTATTTCAAATAAATACTTGTCTAGCAACAGTCTGTCCATAAACGCCAAAAAATTTCTGTATCGTTAGATTTACAGAAGTCGAGAGGTGGCTACCAATTTTTTGCTTCTGTTACGTCACAAATGTTAAACATTAACCCTTTGCACTCGGACAGATTTCTCAGATCACCTACCAGCAACTCGAACATATTTTATCATGAAATAGTGAGTAACATTTCAAATAAAATGGTATAGTGTTGGAAATAATTAGCCTAATTAAATGATATTTGAAATAAAGCTTTATGGGTACACATTTTATAAAATGAAACTAAAATATTATAGCTTATACTTTTCTAAGGTATGAGAACGTTCAAAACAATCACCAATATGCATTGCAAGTTTTGTTAGAACAAGTATCGCAGTAATAATTTGTTAGCCGCCTTTCGCCTTTAGTTTTTCTATTCGAACACTCAATACAGTCACGTTTATTTCCTTCCGCACGAATAATGTGTAATTTACCGTTCACCCTATTGTGAATAAAATGTAGAAGGTCGTCTTCGCAGTTCTTGGAAATCACCTCTCAATTTATCGACCAAAAGCTTTATAAATTTTAAATGAGAAGTAGGTTTTTCATTTTTTTTTGTTTTGATACTCCATATAGTATATAGGAGTTAATGACGTATATTTTCAATCCCCAAAAAAATAATTTCCTCCCCCAACTTAGAAACTTTCGTAAAAAACAATAGGTTGAAGCATACTGATCAGTGAGATCCATACCGCCCATATTTGTAGTATAATTTAATACCATTTCAGGTTTTTCAATAGATATAACATTTCTACCATGTAATATCCCTGAGGATGATTTCTTTGTTTTTGCTTACAATGGAAAGGG
The DNA here is from genome assembly GCA_916610135.2 of Macropis europaea. NCBI lineage: Eukaryota > Metazoa > Arthropoda > Insecta > Hymenoptera > Melittidae > Macropis > Macropis europaea. The sequence goes on from OU744345.1 coordinate 37,956,287, forward strand.
AATATCTCATGACAAACAAACATTCGAACAAATTTTGCGTCTGCATAAGTTTTTCCCAATAATTACCAGCAGTCTTTTCGTGTCCCCTTGGAAGGGACATTTGAGTTATTTGTTACATTTGCGATGTGCCCTTAGAGGGAAAAATCGAGTGCAAAGGATTAAAAGTTCAAAAGAACTGGAAGGAAAGGGTAAAGAAATAAATAGCATTTTGAGCATTTAATAAAATACAATTCGGATTAACTCCTTGACCTTTAATTTAATTCATATTACAGTACAATACTTTACAATAAAATACACTAAAAATAATGCTTTTACTTACGTATCGCTACAGAAACTGACTATCTTTATAATTATTATAAAATTTTCGCAAATGAAATCAATTTACGTGCCTCAGCTCGTTTTTGCATAAGTACTGTTCACTTGCCACAAGTCCCGCAGGACGACGCAGACGTTATACATATGTATATCGACGGCATGTCAGGGAACGTGGTCCCCGTAAATACAGAAATCCTACTACCATGTTAGTATGTGACGTTAAAAACCTAAACTTGGGGGCTACGGGAGCGCCAGAGGTGGGGTCAGGTATAGAGAGTGAGAGAGTCCTTTTGCCCCTGTGCTGTCTCGCGGGACTTCTTGTGGGAAATGCACAGTACTTTGACATTAGGTTCTGGAAACGTTTCTCTCAATACCTTTTGCCGCACCTACTCAACATTCAGATGAAAACTAAGTCTTACATCTCCTAAACTATGAATCACAGAAACTTTTTCTAATAAATGTTATTAACTGTCCGAAATAATCCATCCCATAACTTGTACAGTCCAGCTTTCCCAAGAAGGCTACACAAAAAGCACCCACCCGACGTAACTACCAACAACGGACAGTAATCTACTGTGAACAGTCGCTTATCAACTCAAAGGTGTAGACCATTGGGAATATGCCTACAAGCTATCCTCTCAAATCGTTAAACCATTTTACCGAATGTTTTGTATAAACAAATTGTAAATTACTACGAGGAAAACAAAGAAAACACAAAGAAATGAATGTTATTTGTCTTCTAATACGCTATTCGAAAACGTAAAATTTATGTACAATTCCGTTTAAAAAAAATTGAGGGTGTGGTCATTTCCAATCGTTCGTGCACCCCTGCATTCTGGAAATTTAACCTTAAACATGAAGCATAAGAAATTATCTCTGCAAGTCTCCGAGAAAACGGCTTGCAACTTTTTATCTGGGCCACCCAGTACATTCTTCCAAAGTTAAACACGAAAATAATCAACTTCATAAATAAAAATATGTCGTGTTTATATTTAATTATAACACATTTTTAATTAGGCAATCGGTATTGAGAATTAGCAAAAGAAAAATGACATATATTGAACATTTCAAGGAGCAAATGCAGTTGAAGTTTCATTTATTTATCTGCATTACCATGGGAAATATGGAAGCCTAAAATGTATATTTGCATAAACATCCACAGTCTAATAATGAGTGTTACATACTATATAATTCGTCCCAATTCAATTGTCTCAGTTCTTAATCTTTTGAGGTCGGAATGTGTTTCACAGGCTCACGTTGGCATAAGTATACAGATGAACACATGGTCTGCGTGTGCTTCCCCAAACCATTGAAACTGAATTAATGTTACACGCAGATGATATTACACCTTTAAAATGGAATAATTACAGTTTTTTAAAAAAATAAATGTTTTTACGTAGCTGGGGTTTCTTCAAGTGAATTCCCTAAAAAAGAGCTAAAAATAATTTGGACTGCAAAAGGTTAAAAGAATTGAATGAATAAAAAATCATTAATTTACCTGATTGATCTATATGCAGCTTTTAGTTAATGCAGCTATAGTTGCTGCAGAATTTTAATTAATGACTTCAAAATTTGGGGTTCATATTTCTTTTGATGCGAAGTATTATTCATGGTGAATTTGAATAATTCGAAAATTCAGTTTTATTAATATTTATTTTCCATCGTCATAAATATTAGTTATAATTTGTATTAAAGTTAAAAATGTTCCAATAACTTCTTATACATAAAAGAACACTTTGAAAATTCAGTATTCTTAATATTTATTTTCCCTTAAAATCAATATTACACATAATTTGTATTAATGTCAATTTAAATATACATTGAATTATTTATGTAATAGAAAAATTGAGTGGCTTAGTGTTAGTTAACATTTTCGATGAATTTTCAAGCTTCGAGTTATTCTTCTGTGGGTAAATCGTAAATAGATTTTAAAGTTATCGTCTCGAAGAACAGTTGCTGTCGCTTAGGCAACTTGAATTAGATTTGTAGATATGCTAATAAGTTTGAATGCATTCAAAAATTCCAAAATTCCTTCCAAATTTCTCTAAAACGAATAAATTACACTCTCGAAAGATTTTAAATGTTGTCTTTCATATTTTGATTGTTATACTTTATTTAATATTTTCCATAATTTAGCATTCGAACTTTTTAAAAGAGTTCGAAGTATTATGTTTTCTTTGTTTAATGCGGTTGTCTCTCAGCGTGCTAGGATTCTTTTGACGAATGTAACCTTTTGTGTGGTTAAGTATTACGATAACTTCTATGGGAGCGTCAAGGTTCTTCTATTTGCAAAACTGATTAGTCATGCGAAACATTCTGTATTTAATTTCTTCAATCAGAGCACTGTCTAGACTATAAAACAATTATTTTTAATTGTTGCACCTTGAACTACGATTTACCCTTTGACTGCTATTGGCACCTTTATACGCCCACATAGGCGTTCGTCGCATTGGCTCTCTACGGAGTACTGCAACTGGGCCGTACGCAGCGTTCGCCTCATCTCCAAGTATAGTCTCCAAAGGATTAAACGTTTGAGTTATAAAACCGATTCGACTGTAACTCCCACGTTCGTTGAAGATGCATTTGTTGAAGGAGTGTTTGTAGGCCATGGAAATTTGTTACATTTCATTTGCATTTAGATATCTCGATTCTCTGTGTTCGTCATAACGATTTCATGCAGGTTCTATAAAAGATTTACGATCGTCTCTGCGTCTCCGATGCGATCAAATCGCGAATACGGCTCAATACGATTACGTAACACTCTTATTGTCGAATGTCAAGAATCTCTTACACGACACCGTTTAGGAGTATCCAAACCTGTCTGTCATTGTCGTGAAAGTAAATACTATCTTTTTAAGGTGAGAAGTATACATGTATGTTCACGGTTAATACTATCTTTTCAATGCCAGAAATATTTGTTCACACCGTCCAATCTTAAAACCGACGTGCGTCATGAAGTATATACAGCTTTTAACGTATTAACCTCTTCAGGAACGATTTTATTAACAAAAATAAAAGTAACTCAGTTTTTGGACGAAGTTATAGGTGATAAACGAAAAATTGAAAATATTCAAGAGTCTCTGAGAATAATAATATACAAACGAATGTGTATGATCATTAAGCGTTGTATCTTGATTAGTACTATTTTGATTGAATCATGTTACTTGAATATAATTTCAAGTGTACAGGGTAACGTATTTAAAACAGACCACCCGAATAACTTTTCAATTTCGTGAGAGAAAAAAATATTTCAGATGAAAATTGCTTGATTTCAAGGGAGAAATTATGCAGTGTAACTGAATCGGTGAGTTAAAAAACAGTACAAGTTCAAAAACCACGTTTGGAGATATTTGAAAAAAGTAGCATCAGTCTTCGAGTATCATCAAAGCCATTAATTTTATAGTACTGTTCCAGCTTAAACACGGTTATGCTAACCCAGATGAACGTTCATATACGCCTAACTATGGTTACACTTTGTTCATTAATTTTCAATAATTAAAATAAAATCATTAGACTTGTACTGTTCTTCAACTCAGACCATTGTTTAGTCAAAGAAATAAAAAAATAACAGAGGACTGACAAAGCATCTATTAACTTGCTTTAAACATAGTTGAAGTACAAAGTATTTCATGAAAAGTAATTATTAAACAGATTATTGAAACAGTACAAATCCATGATAGATACTATTTTACACTCATCAAACTGAAAGGATTACTGAAATACGAGTATAAGGTACTTTTTTGCACTGTTTTTGATTCCAACGTATAGTTCTACACATTTTACATTTAGTTTCGAGATTATTTGAAAATTGCTAATTTTGGACTTGTACTGTTCTTCAATTCACCGATTTAATTGTTTTCATTATATATCTGAAGTTCAAGGCCATCGGAATTTTCTTAAACAGAATGGTACATATTTTAATTTATACTAAAATAGAGTGTCTTACGAAAACAACAATAATCTATGAATCATTATACTCTAAAATCTGCCGTAATCATAACTATGTCTTGTTTTTTTCCTTATTATTGTAAATGTATTATACGTAAATAAGTGTAAAATATGTGTATACTGTATTGTATGTCGCTAATAACTATACCCCGGATATTTATGCAAATATACATTTTTAGACTTCCATACTTTGTGTGTTAATGCAGTTAAATAAATGAAACTTCAACAAGACTGCATTTGCTCCTTGAAATGTTCAAAAGATGTAATTTTGATTTTGCTAAGTTATCAAATATCTGTCATTCATAAACATTAGCATTTTACTAACAACCTTTAGCAGTTGGTGCGACACAAATAAATAAATAGAAAATAACAATCTACGATGCAAACTCATTTGTCAGGATACAAGCTCATTTGAAGTGATAGGACGTCAATTACTAAGAACATCTTATGATTAGATTGCGACTGTCAATGGTAGCAGTTGTGACCAGTTTTTTGTCGCAGATATGACTTCACCAAGGGGTTTCGCGCAGGCGATGCCTGGGTGCATCTGGTACACATGACCATCGACGGCTGATCGAGAGTTGCTCTTTGTCCGTAGCAGCAGCGCTATTTGCTTTGTCTAGAAATTTCCAAAAATATTGGTGACATTCTGTCCAACCGTCGTAAACTAAATTGCCTTGTTGGCTGTACGGCACAGCAATTGGCGCAGCTTGGGCGGGCGACAAGAGGATTAACCCTTTGAGGACGACAAACGCATATATGCGTTCTAAAAAGTTTTTGTTTTTTATGTGCTACCAGTCACCGTACTGGCTCAGACATAGTTGTTTATTATACGCTATAAACCTATTTATTCGGATGAATTACCTCAGCTTCTTTTATTGGAACACATATTTTAGAATTTCAGAGCGCAATGGACAACTGGACAATCGACATCATACACATCGTTATAATGAAATATATAGTTTAACCCATTGACTACCCACTTTTTTTTCTCGAAAATGTAATTCTATAGATTTTAGTTACCTTTAAGCGTGTAAATCTGGAAGTACTCGATCTCGAATGCTCTTCCAGCCAAACGTGGAACTCTGTATAATCGTTTTGAACGTCTCTTAGACCATGTTATTCGTGGTAAAAAAAATGTTAATCTATTTAGTAACAACAGAATAATTTAAGGTGGTCACGTTAGGAGGTTCATCTTGTATACAAGGAGTTCAAAACACGGGTCTAATGCAGAAAATGGACACGATTTATTATAGAACTTATGTACGTTGATTAGACATATTCTACTCCACTCGATAAGTACTATAAGCACCTAAAGTCTTGGACCATGCGTGTCCAACCTTTTAGCTTGCCTGGGCCGCATTGAGTGAAGAGGAATTATCTTGGGCCGCATATAAAATATACAATATAGTTAATGCATATAAGTAACAGAACTTCTAATGTTAAAGTTTAAAAGCTAAACTAATGTTAAAAGTTTACGATCTTGTGGAGCCGCAATACTAACTGTCCAGGACCGCGGGTTGGACACGCCTGTGTTAGACCCCTTCTTTTATCATCATGAGACATTTTTGTGACTTTAAGTCCGAGACAGCTTTCTTGATGGTTTGATTTCTAAATTCCAAATGGAACACTCAAAGAAGGTCTCGAAAACTGGTCCACGATCTCTGTCCTCTTGTCAGCTTTCACGATACTCTGCGAATCACTCGTTACTACGGCATGACTGACTTCCTGTGTTGCTTCTGCAGAACTGCTAACTCCGAACGAAGATCCACGATTCCTGATGGGGATGTCTGGTATTCATACAGCCTCATCATTTATCAGTAGCCTATTGTGTGTACCACTAAAAGCTTGGTTAACATTGCTATTGGACACACTATCTGCCTTGTCCCAGTCATCCCAAAAACTTCCTTGCTCGGTTTCTTTTCCAATTCCAGCCGAAACACTCAAAGGAGGTCTCGAAAACTGGTCCACGATCTCTGTCCTCTGGTTAGCTTTCAGGATACTCTGCGAATCACTCGATACTGCGGCATGATGGACTTCCTGCGTTGCTCCTGCAGAACTGCTAACTCCGAACGAAGATCCAGGATTCCTGATGGGGATGTGTGATATTGGTATAGTCCCATCTATCAGTGGCCTATCGTATGTAACACTGAAAACTTGATTAACATTGCTACCAGAGACACTATGTGTTTTCTGCCAAACATTTCCAGAATTCCCTTGCTGGTTTGATTTCTCAATTCCAATCGAAGCACTCAGCAAATGGTGGGATAACTGGTCCTCGATCATTTTTTTCTGCTCAGCTTCCAGGAAACTCTGCTTATCATTCGTTTCCGCGATGGACAGAAAACTCAATTTAAATGCGAACGTAGAAGAAATTAGCATCAACAATAGTGGAGCTGTTGTTGCGCGCCACATGTTGTTAAATGAATTTTCTGAAGATTCGAATGTAATACACTTGGAAAATTCAATACTGTAAGACACTGGCGAAACTTTAGATATCGAATTTTCGATTCTAGGAAAATTACTTTAATTTTGAAGTTCCGTTGTCGCGTTTAATACCCGCTCACTGACTTTGAATGCCCCACGTTGCTTTGATGGCAGTCGGTGGTGTACTAGAGCGTTTCCAAAAGGGACCACGGTATTTATAGGTGGGGAAGTAATGTTGTCAGGTAGGTAGGGATATGTATCGTGGCTTCAGGTAGTCACCACTTCGTTGACCAAGAAGTCGAAAGTATTTTCAGGTTCGTCGACGATCCGATGGCTGATTAGACAGCCCGATACCATGCTTCTAAACGATTCTAATGCACTTACGTGCGGCTCTAATGTTATGTTAACTACCTATAAAGGGTATATTTACGAAATTACAAGTTTTTTTGAAACTGTGAAGTTAATTACAAGCCTGTAATGTGAATGACCTGAAAGCGCAGGAGATTTCGAAATATTTCTCATGCTTGGCATTATTTATGTTTCTTACTTTATTCTAGTACCATGTTTTCTTATATTTTCTTACATTGACTTGCTCTTGTTTTTAATTTGATTATGTTTCTTAAACTTATTTTTGTATTTCAATCTGATTGAAATTTTGAATTTTATTTTCGTAATTTAATCGAATACTATTTCTTAATTTTGTTTTCTTAATTTAATTCTATTTGGCGTATTAATTGTACTTTCTTATTTAGATTTGATTCTTTCTTCATTTTACTGTCGTATTTCAATCGGGTTTTACACTCGTTTAAATCGGTTGCGGGTAATTATATGCTTATTGCACATATGGGATTTATAATAATTATAACTGTTCGTATATTTAATTCTCCAGTCACCTTAGACTCCTGTAGTTATGCAATTAATGGACCTGTACTCTGTGCATGTTGCATACATTCAGGCTGATCAGACCAGTTCTGAAATAACATACGCTGAAAAAGGTATACGTGATTAAGATAAATCCATTTGAATTTAATTTAATTAACAGCCTTTTTCCAGATAAGTAATATTCACATCACTTACCTGAGAACGTCTAAGGTTAGATTAACCACTACTACCTAACTACGTTAAACACTTTGCCTGCCGCGTGACCCATATGTGGGTGACACTTACAATTAGATTGAACCATTATTTATTCGATTATGTATAGCATAATGAATATATCTCATAAAATCTAACAGAATGAGTGAAAAATGATGAAAGTTACCAATATTATTGCTGGAAGAAGGCAGAGTTTGAAATTATATTTGTTAACGCCAATGTGCGAATTATCGTTAATGCTAGTATTCGCTAGTTATTGTCAACAATAATTGAATCAAGCCGTTAAAGTATGAATAAAGTTTTATTTTCTCTCCAACCCGATCCAACCCAACCATGTATTCCCTCTTTTTTATAGTAAAAGTGTTTTCTATAATAAAAAATAAGATCTGACTTGTTGATAGCAAATTATATCCCTAAAATACGCATTAACTAAAAATTGTTTGACAAAGTTTGAGTTTCATTCGATACACATAAAAGTTACCTACGGTGTGATACCTTTTATGTTCTGTTATATATTTTAGGGATACAATTTGCTATCAACAAGTCAGATACATATGATTATAAAAACCAGTTTTACTGTAAAAATATAACGAATACATGGTTAGGTTGGTGTGAAATTAATACTTTATTCGCACTTTAACGGCTTGATTCAGTTAATGTTAACCATAACTAGGGAATGTTAAGTTTAACGACTTTCTCACATTAGCGTTAACATATTCATTCTGTATAAAAATTTAGATACTTTCTCACTTACAGTTAATAAAGCGTGGCAATCAAAGTTTTAAAGAGTCAAAAGGTGGATCCGCCAAATCAATGTATTCCTTAATATATTGTTAAAATCTTAGCCGAAACATTTTATTATTCGTCATGGACTCATAAGCCTACTGAATAGAAAATCTTTATCCAGTCAAATGCTCCGTTCTTGGAATCTATACGCTTTTCTGTTTAAACAAATTTTGGATGTTTCCAGCGATTCGGTTTATAAGACTATAAATTGTCTCATTGTGCCGCCAGGCATCATAAAATATCGATATAATCCAGCAGTTTATTCAAATTCCGCTTAATCCTCTCGCCAACGAAAGTTCTACCACCAGCATACCTACGTTTCAAGGAACCCATTGAAACGGCACAGAAATGGTTGGAGTTCTGCCTTAGTACCTACCTAACAATTGACAATTCTTTTCATCCTTCTCTCAGTATCAAATTCTTTTGTACTTCTTCCTGATCACCGATCTAAACTGTTATTAACCTGCTCGTTACCAGGACTCACATACATACGTGTTACTGCGATGCCTTTTCATTCGTTTTCTACAGAAATAAGGCAAATGGTTGTTTGTAATATTGAATATATTTCACATGTTTGTTACCGTCGGTCAGTTACTAAACCGCCGACCACAGACGACGCTATATTTTTAGTAAATCTATTAAATACGATGTATATTCTGATTACGTGCACGTAAAATGTATTATCCCGTTGAACTAATTTTTCTTAATTTTCTTTTCAATAACTCCCTATTATTTTAAGTGTTTTGCTGATTTTAATTGTTTTAGTGATTGTATAACGCAAACGATCATGTACCTGAACACTTCAAGGACTTTTTTGTTACAAAAAATAGTCATATACATGTGATATTGCTTATCTAGGTGAAAAAAAATATTGCGAAAGATAATACATATTTAAACTGGCAGTTCCAAAATGTCGAGTGTGACTCGACATATGATTACTTGTGAATAAAATCGACGTCGATTCACACTCGACAGAGGAGTTTAGAGGGTTAATAGGGTTCGGAGGGTAAACCGGTGTACCGCCTAATTCAATTTTGTATTATTTGGAACAAAAAAACAAAATTTTTCCAGTAACTATATTGTAATGTCTAAGCATTAACGGATTCAATTTTTAATTTTCTGAAAATCCACTGAATACCAGCGTATTGAAATGAAAATGCCGATTTTCCCGAAAAATTTGTCACTAATTTGCTTATAAATCCTACAAAAAATCAAATTTGCCAAAAACCATCCGTTAATGCTCAAAGAATGTAGTAACAAAGATATCTACTAAATTTTGTCGTAATCACATCAATAGAGATTGAGAAATCGTGTACACCGTTTTGAAAAGTGTCGTTCTAAGAATGCATTTTCTAAGCATTCAAAGTTAAAAAAAACGTATTATTTCTACATCATACGAGGTGCGTTCTGCTCTGTAGCTCCGAAACTGAACTACATTTATATTTTAAACCTTTTGCAGTTCATTCTAGAAACTTCAGAGTATTATTTGAGCGAAAAAAAAATTTTTCAGGGAATCGGAAGTTTTCTGTAGTCTAACCCCTTGAAGGGACGATGAGTATTGACACTGACCATAACGACATCAATCTTATTGTTAGGAGGAATATCACTTAACTAATACACGCCGATTTTGGAGCAATTTTGGTGTGATATATAAGTTGAAAAAATATTATATATATGTTTTGTCTTTATTAGCGAACGTCCATGTTGAAGAGGCGAAAACAGACCTTAAATTTGAGACCGAATAAGCTGTTTTACCGAATATCTCGAAAACTATTCAGTGTAGACAAAAAATTAAAAATTTAAATTGTGTCTTTTTAAATGACCAATTACGCTGTGTAAACGTATTTTCGAAAAATTTCTTTGCTTAGAAAGTGTATGTTTACACATTTTTTGATACGATTTAATTATTTTCATAAAAACCTGTATACTCAGTCTAGAGAATCAGACAAAAATATGGATAAATTGGAATATTTCGTTTCACCGTCACAGTAGATATTATTGTAAGAGATTTAAAACATTTGTTGATTAAGCAATCGACAGGTATAATTTCAATTACGTAGGACAGTCGGCGTTTAAAAGGAAAACAATTAAAGCAATTTAACAATTAATTTTCATACGTAAGTTGAGAGTTCACAGCCTTTTCTATCCATAACTACGAGTTCGCTAATGCGGATTTAAATCTTTCGGACGATGATATGAAATGTGCACGGCTGTTTTAAAACTAACTAAGAATTGAAAAGGCATCCAACGGTGTTGGAAATTTATGTTTTATCAATGGACCGATGGATAAGCATGAATATTTTAATATTTTAAAAAATAATTTACCCCAGAATGCAGCAAAATTGGCATTCGAAGATGACTTCGCGTTCCAACAGGATAACGACCCTAAACATTGTTCGTAACTGGTGAAGGAATGGTTGTTATATAATGTAAAAACACAACTGCGCACACCTCCTCAATCTTCGGATTTAAATCCCATAGAGCATTTACGGCAATGATTAGAAATACGCATGAGGAAACACAACATAACGTCCAAAGTGGCGCTAGAAAGAATATTGTAAGGAGAGTGGAATAAAATATCAATAGAGGATACGAAAGAATTAGTAAGTTCCATACGCAACCGTTTGCAGGATGTTATAAAAAACAAGGGCCGTGCAACAAAGTATTAATTTAGTTGTTCTTACTGCGTTAGGTACATATTATTATATAAGAGAATCTTTGTACGCCGACTTTTTTGGCGTGAATTTCTGTCGCGACATGTTATTAAGTTGCTTAATTTTTGTGTACAATAAGTTAACTTGTTGTAGTTCCAGGTAGGCATAAGCTAGGGTTTGCTTTCTATATTTCTTGATAAATTCACTGTCGCTTTTTGTTTTTTAAACATTTTACACATTCTATTTGGAGTTGCGCGTTCTTGTACGCAGACTTTTTTACCCACTGTAAGTGGTATCGTAGTGAATGGGAATGATTGAATCTGGATATAAATAGTTGAAGAGTGTGTTATGAAATGAGGAACGGTAAAGACGCATTATTTATGTACCATTATTATAATGTGTACTATTACTTTCGATGTAAATTTTGTCATGTTCTGGCAATTAAATTACATTACATGTGATGAATGGTCTCTTCTTGTTTCATATCTATATTTTTTCATTTTAATTTCATTTAGCTTCTTAATTTTATTCTTACATTTTAGTTTGATTTTGATTCTTAATTGTATTTCTTTATTTTAATTCGACTTTGTGTCTTAATTTTATTCTTTTGTTAATTTCTTGTGTTTTCTAATTAAATTTTTTACTTGTATATAATTTGGTTTCTTAACTCTTTATAGACGAAATTTCTTTGCGTATGACGAAAATGGTACATCAGGTAAATGATAAAGTTTGTATCGTCGGATATAAACATAATAATAAATGAACAGAGTTCTTGGTGGCAATATAATAGATGTATAGGTAAGTCAAAAACAAGCGAGATATTCTAGGTGAAAAAGTTAGGTGGGACACCATGTATAGTATCGAATACATATTTGCGAATATCTGGGAAACTAAAACCGAGCGGCAGTTACATGTATAAGGAAAAGTTGTTTAGAATGTTGACCTTGACAATATATTTCAATTTCATAAAAGTCGGCGAGGTCGTCTGCTTTGCAAATAATTACTAATTATTGGAACTGTAATATCATTTTTCAAGAGAACGGTTGAGTTGCAACCCATGGTTCCTTTCAGACTTCTTGCTCTCACGAGTAAAATACGATACCAATAAAAAAAATTTGACCCTGAATTTCAAGATCAAGGTCAATTTTGCGGCTTTTTTTTAACAAATGTCCACCGATCCAAAGGTGTAGAATCACTTTATGGTGGTCGTGACATACAATTTCCACACACCCTGTACAAATAAAATAAACCCATTTTAAATAGATATTCCTACAATACCATTTGCAATAAATACTTATTGTAGTGGATATATTGCAATGAGTCGTTTTAGATAGTTGGGAGATTACGTACTGAATGGTTTAATATTGTAACAAGCTGATTTATTTTTAGTATGGTGTCAGGTATTGTAAAAGGTTTATCCACTACGAGGACTAGAAGTGTTTAATAAATTCCTACACTGTTACACGTGTGACATAGATATTGTAAAATACCTTTCATTTTTTATTTTTAGGGGATTATGTAAAATTATCCAGGATCTTCTAATTATTTTGAACAGTATATTTTATGGGCAGCATTTTATTAATTTTGTGTATTTGGTAGATTGTTCAAAATCATTTAAATACTTAATCTTTCAATTATTTTTAAAAGTTTAATTTCTGTGCAGTATTTTATTCATTTTCTTATAGTCGGCAGATTCTTTAAAATCGTCCAGAAACTTGATCTTGTAAGTATTCTGAGCGGTTTATTTTATTGGACGAGTGAGATGTTGTTTGGTGTACAGTGGATTCCGGTTTTTGGGTCATCGGTTCATTGGTTCAGCTGCTTATTTGTGATAAATTGTGAAGAGTTCAAACCTAATGGAAAATATACTCAGATACATCTCTGGGTTATAGAAAGTTTTAAAGAGAAAATATAGTTGAAATGAGATTTAGTTTGCAAGAGAAATCCCAGATTCAAAACTATATCATGAATTCGTAAAATTTTAAGAGGTAAAATTGTTGAGAAACCAGCGGAGGTAAAAAAAATAAGACATTAAATGTAAAAACTTACGATTCTCAACTGAATTTAGTAATAAGTAGACTGCGAATCTTTATGCAATTTAGCATATTAAAATATGTACAAAATGTACATGTTAGAAAGAAAGTAAAATAAAAAATTCAATTTGTAACATTTAAAGCGTAAAATATAATTTTCTCGAAGTTCTATTCCTTCAATTATATTAAAACAGAAAATACTGATATCTAAAATTTTATATTTGCATAAACATACGCAGTCTAGTAATAAAAAATAATTTTTTAATGAATTATAGGCCCGATTAAATTGTAGTGTATTTAGAGGTTGGATCAGAACACTCGTTCTCAAATTATAACCGAATTTTAATCGATAAGTCTCACTAGTAAACAGGGTTTATGTAGAAAAATTGCTTATACTTACAACTTAAATTTCAAACACAATGTTTAAATAATAAAAGTTGCATTATTACAGAACATTATCAATATGTTTCTTCTATATTCTACTTACTTGTGGAATATGTTGATATACTTCTACATACACTCGCAATTACACATTCAAAATATTGTATTAGCATATTTTGAGTATTTTTCCTGCATGCACATACACACTTTACATAATTGGGACAGTCGTTTAATCGGTCAACAACGCACTGGCCTCTATCTGTCCTAAATAACCGGAATCCCCAGTATTTGAGTTGCAATGCATTACGTAAATGGATAATTAGTATTGTAATACATAATAGGTTAGGCTTATACCGTGAGAGTGAGACCACTATGTACGCGACATTTAAGCGTACTGATGTTCTACCCAAATAAGTTTATTCTGTTCTATCACGAAACGGAACTTTGACTTCTCTCCAAAATGTTTGAAATTCTAACTACCTGTGTTATAAACGATTTAAAGTGACCCGTGATAAACTATCAATATGGTCGTATTAAAATATTCTTTGTTTATGCTGTTATATTCCGCAGGATTCAATTTTATTGTATTTAATAAATCTATGGAATTGCAGAAATTGGGCAGTTATGCACGACGGATATTCTCTGTTCAAATCTAGACGTTTATTTTATGATAGAGAAGATGAGACTAACTGAAGATGCAGTTGAAGAGACAGAGGTACTAAGGAGTAGAAGAAGGGTTCGGAAAATTGAAGGGTAGGCGTTATCTTAGAGTAAGGGATGAAATGATGCGCTTCTATGTAGGAGGAATAGTCAGCAAAGTAGGGAGGTACTAATTATCCAGAAGGAATTTGAAATGATAGTTAAGATGATAGTGGCTATCTAAAAAGATAGTTCAATACAATACTTATAAACTACGTTGGTATACAACCGTCATGGCCATCCGGAGCGCAGCACTACTCCGGCCTTCCCCCATTCTAGGTCCGTTCTTTGCGTTTCAGTTCCCTCCAGTCCCCCCTCGGTCCATCGTCATACCAGATCACAGCCTGTATGAGGAGAATGGACGCGGAGTGGGGGTAGGCCGGAGTGTGGCTGCGCTCCAGATGGCCATGGCGGGTATACAACAATGCAAACATCACAAGAATGGATGTAACTTTCTCTATTAAAGGAAAATGTTCAGACACGAACACTTCTTTCTACCTCGAAGTTTGGAAGAATACTGCATCGTTGGAAAGAAATGAAAGCGATCAGTTCGACACTCGTCGCGGTATCTACAAAGTGCAAACAGTTTCGACTTTCGGAATCGAGTTACCGCTGCCCGGATCTGTAGCGTGCAAGGGATAAATAAGGACACACCGATTAATAACAAAGCATCGACACAGTTTTTAGTCTCTCGAATGGAACTTGTCCAAGGTCTCCTCAGTTTGGTGGCTATGGCGAAAGAGAAAACAGCTGTAATAGGCAGGTAATATTTCTCGCGTAGAAAGCAGTCTCTTTTACAATTTAATTTTACTTTCAGTGTTCGGCTTAGTTTTAGCTTTTTAGAGTTTTTTCGTTTGTAGTATTTTTCTGTGCGTGAGTAAAGTAATCTCGCATGCGTGGGTGAAGTAATCGCAGTGCGTATGTGTGTGATTAAGTGGACACTCGCGAACGGGACAATCGCCTGGCGTGTGTTTTCAGGTGCAAAATTTTGTGCATGCTTTGAACATTTTTTTGTGGACATTCGCGGAGGGGACAATCATAGTGCGTGTAATTCTCATGGACACTTGTGAATGACATAATCGCGATGCGTGTGTGTGGAAATGGACAATCGTAGTGCGTGTACACATGAACACTTGCGAATACAATAATCGCGGTGCGTGTGTAAGTCCGTGTCGGTGATTTTTTTGGACAAAATCGTCAATTAGAAATTGCATTTACTGTCTATGCTTGAGAATCCCGTGAGGCGGGTTTTGATATGCCCTTGTGGATTTTTTCAAACAGGCAGGTTTAATTCCGTCAACGAAATGTGTGTGCTTCTTTATAAATTGTCGCAAGAATGTAGTGTCTTATCGCATCGTATGGTATGTCATAGTTTCTGTTACATCGGTAAGCGAGCACTCTGTACGGGGAACTTGGCGCGCGATGACAGACACTGCGCGTGTATGGAGTGCTGCCGCTGGACAGGCGTTTTTAGCCCGTTTTTTACACATCGATAACTCAAAAATGAAGCCTCGGACGCGATTTTTTTATTCTTGATTTTCGTCTTATTTTGGCTTGTAGAATCACCCCTTAAAATTTTTGACAGGTTTGGTGAAACACCCTGTATACATACAATAATAGTCAAACAAACACACGTATCCACAGATGCAAGTGCATTTTCATTGCAGTTTGTCAGGCAAAATGACGTTATTGTTATTGTTGGATTTCTTTAATGTTCCTTTAAAACATGAAAAGGGACAAATAATATGATTTCACGAAAAAAAATACAGATGACCTTAAGTAGATAACCAGTGTATTACTAACACTGATTTGTAATATTCAAATTCAAACACCTCCTAAACTACTGACTTTAATACTTGTTTATAAAAACTAAGGAGCTGCATCGACTTGTAGAGGCACTTCCCGACCTCGCCAGCAGAGGGATCAGCGGCACACTGACTTTCCCGCAAGTCCACGACCATCCTGCGCTCTGTATACATGTATACACCTACGACCTGACCCTCAGTATCCCGCGTCTAAGGCACGGGCCTGCTAGGTAGCCTTACTGACGAGGCCCCGGACGAAACGCTCTATCCTCTTCCCTCCTTCCTTTCTTTTCTGAAATCCCTGTGCAGCACCACCGCTACAGACTAATGCATCAGAAAATATATGTTTCCCTTAAAAAAACTTCAGGTGACCTACTTTTTTTTTTACTAACAAAACTATTTTGGAACTCTTAATTATTGCAATTTCTAGACGACTGAAAACTAATTAATTTTATGTGTCAACTTTTTCTGACAGATTCTTGGAAGCGGATCCGAAATCGTTAATACCATTACGCACTACACCCTGCATACTGATTATGAATAATAAAGTTTGATAAAATGTTGGTGAAGTGTACACTTGTAGCAAGAATGGAACAAATATGTTCGTCCACGCGATTGTTTGTGTCTTTATTTCATATCGTTCGATTGAAATATACAAGAAACACTCACAAATACTTGATGACGCATCGTTTGAGGTGCAACGGCGAGCGTCCCGGACAATCGTATCGGTAAAATTATCGAATTACTGTATTGCCGCATAGGTTTAGTACACATGTTTGTATTTGTTATGAAATTTTGCATATCTTTTGTCCTGATAAGAAGAACAATATTTTTTAAAATAAAAGTGTTGGAATTTTTTGTTATTTAAACATCAAATTTCTAACAATTTAGTTGCACAGTTTTATAGAGCACAAAAAGCCGTTAAATTTTCAGTGCAATCATTTTTGTATATGTACTATAGTTTTCAAGATATACAGGACAATATGAAAATACACATTAACTTTTAAGGGGCGTTTTCACCCTGAGGAACCGAATTACAGCACGAACAAAAAATTGTCTGATACTTCCGTTGAGGTCCTCTACAAACCTGCACAGTTTCAAAACAATCAGAACGTTCGGGTTACCGAACTTCCCTTGTGAGCGTGCAAGCTAAAGCCGTCAAACTAAAATGAACCAAAAAATATTTCAAAATTACACATACATTAATTTTAAAAGACACAAGAAACATGTACAAAGGAGAGAATACAAATTTCAAACGGTTTACGAAAGAGATGTCCAGACCAATTACGATTTCGCAACAGCTCGTGTTTCCGTCGAGACCGAAGAAGGGACAATTAATTCGCGTGTGTCCAACAAGGCGCGTTTATAGCGACGTTAACTACGCGAATTTTCATTAACACGCAATAACTGGAAACCTGATTCCCCGGAAGTTCGTTACACGCTGTATAAACTATATTAACGTTGTTTTCCATTGATGCGCGTCCAACGATATTGATGTTCCTTGTTTTTCCGTATTAACAGCCAGGTCCACCCCGCAGCCACCCCGCTCAGCCACTCCGGCACGCTGGAAGTTAATGGGGAATCACCGTTTCAAGGGGGCAGCCGGCGATAAATTAACACAACACGAAACACGGTCACCGATCCGGTTGCGCCATCGCAAACTAATATCGTACGACATTATTTACAAGCTGGGGTCAGCATCAATCGGCGGCTCGCTTCGACTCCGTTGTTTGCCGAGTGACAGAGGCTTACAGGCTGACAGGAAATAGGTTCCTGTCCCACTTTTCATTCGTCACGATCGATCGTGTCGGCGCTAAGTGCGTATTACAGGGTGATTAATTTTACGCCTCCTTTGTCCCATTGCCCCCCCCCCCCCCCCTCCATCCAGCCCCTTTCCGCCCCGCTCCACCCCCCGTCCCGGCACACACTAACTCCCCTCGAAGCGCCACCCGTCCGTTGAAAGCGTCCCTACTCCCTTTTCTGGGTTTTACATTTAAATCGATACCACCACCGACCCACCTTCGTCCTTCGTCGGCCCTCGTTACGCCAACTTTTCACGCCCCCTAATCCCCGATCTGTCCTGACGAAAAGGCTCAATAATACCGGTGTCGTTGACACTCGGTTTATGTCTCATTCACATTATGCGGGACGTCTCCTTTGCGTTGACGTTTTCACGGTCTTCGGCTAATCTTCGTTCGGGGGTAATTGGGAGACGGGCGAGTATGACGAAGTGGTTGATTAAGGAACGGTTTCTTTGAAGAGAAGGAGATCGATGAAAATGTTTCACACGTTGATCACATCCGTCACAGGTCGGATACAATATATATTTTTCTTTTCTGTACATTGGCCTGAGTCATAAATAACTTCCGATTTGGCTTCTTAAATTTAGTGATGACTTATTGGAGAATGGATGTTGTTGCGTATGCAGCATGACTACGTTTTAGGGATTTATATCTTTAAATATAAAGCAAGAATCAGTAGCCCAGATGCATTATTTGAATTTGCAGAAAGAAAAAGGGCTGTCACATGTTGGTACTTACACATGACTCAGCCTCGTAAATTGTAAAGGAAGAAATTTTTAAGTATTCAGCATTGTACATGTGCTTTCTTATTAGCGTTGCAATGTTATATTTGCTCAGAATATAGTAAAAATGAATAGTTATTTAAATAAATAAAGGTTGAGGTACCCCCATGGCAGTTGACGTGTTAACACATTGCGTACCGCAGTGAAAAATTGCGTAACTGGTCAGACGCGTGAAAATAGTTTTTAGTGAATATTTCAATACTTATGTATTACATAATTTCCTTTTTGTTTTATATGATTACTGTAACATAAATGATACTGTAACTGTCATAGTGGTAATCAGTTTTGATGAAATTAAAATTGATGCGTAAGCCACCGACGGGGCACGCGGCGCGGAATGCGTTAAATCAGGTTAAGTGCTTACGGTGACTCACGAGATTGATTAAATGTTTCCACAGTTACTCGTCTTTCTTAATTATGATGCAACTGATTAACTACCAGTTTTGCAGGAGTGATTGAAATGTTATTTGTTAGAGATCTTGTAATCTTGCTGCAAAGAACACTGCCTCGTTGTTAAACAAAAGAAAGTTGAAATAGTTCATATATTTGATTAATTTTTGTGAGTCACTGTACGTTGTAAGATAAAATATATATGAGTGAATTTTATGTATTGTTTAAACACTTTGAAAACGGCAAAATTAAATGTAAATGCTTCAGAATATTCAGAGCAGAATTATTCATTCAATTAAAATAAATGTAATTTTTGATTCAATTGTTTTTATATTTTCACTGATATTTTCCGCTTGTGCATATTGTTACATGTTACTTATTGTCTGTATTATAATTCATCACGTTCTCGTATTTAATCCGTAGGGAATGCGTTCGTTTTTGATAATGTTTACACTTCGATCATTTTTAATGAACTCGTTCATAAATGTAATGTTAATAAATTTGATAGAAAATATTATCAAATAACAAATGAAACAGTTTAAATTTACGGTGTTACACGATTACATATGAAAATATATATGGGTGGGCAAATAAAAATACAACCATATCAATTTGTCTTATGATAAAAAAAATTAGTTATAGGCACACTTAATAATAAAAAAAAAATATGTATTAATCAATTTCCAGGATTACTGTGTTTCTAAAATATTACAAAAAATTTAATGAGGTCGTATTTTGTTCAGAATATCTGACAATCCGTCCGTTGTGATCGTTGTCTGAACAATGACGGACATATGCTACTTACACATAAACATCAACCGATTGCAAACTTTATTCTAGTTATGAGGACCCCACGAAGATTTACGTACAGAGTCTGATGAAACTTCACAGTTTAATTTAAAACAGAGAAGCACTGGATAAAACTCTTCGTCTTTACCCATTTACGTAGACACTCAATAATTTGAAAACTATTTTATAATAAATATGGTGTACCATTCAAAAGTTTTATGGAGTAGAACATTTTTGGGAATTAGACGGGCCTGGGTTTCGAGGTATCGAGAAAATTGTGAAAATTCCGGAGTCCAGATGAAATTGTGAAAATAAAGAAATATTAGTACATAATGGCCGCTAGGTTATTTTTGCGAAAGCTACATAACACTCAGTTCATTTTAATTCTCTTCTCAGGCAAGCGTTCTGTGAGAAACATTCCCAACAGCAATCAAAGCTACATATGAGAGAGTTTTTTCACGCGGTACAATGTGAACGAATTTTTTTCAGGTTACCAGTTGAACAGTTCCAATATTGCAAATTATTTCCGAGAACGTATGAAATAAATACTGTGCGCTCAAAGGCGCCGATAACGGTGAAACGTATATTCCCTCTTTAAAAGTTACTTCAAACTCTCTACATTTTGCAAATGAAAGACAAGAGTTGTTTTCTACGCGACAAATACATAGGATAGTAGACAACACATTCAGTAAAAAGCACTAGAGAAATTAATAGTCCGAATGCCAGGAATTTGTAAAACAGTTATAAGGAAGAAAGACGGATATTTCGAAGAAAAAAGGACCCCATATTTTTTTTATATCTATAATAATTTGGCAAAAACTTACTTTCAACTGGGTGTACCCAAACTATTGAGCGATACTAATATAACTTTTGTACAATTTAATTAAAAGTAATTATCCGTACGCATACTATTTAATTATGTTTTAAACTATTTAATTGTATTATTTAATTAAAATTCATTAAACAATATTACGAAGATGAAAAAAGACTAAAAATGAGAATTTAAAGTAATAACATAAGGTATACTTTTCTTAGATATACTAATAGCTTTGAACTGTATTATAATTCGAAACGAACCTACAATTGTACGTCTCACGGCTGAATGACTAAAGCAGTCGATGCTGGATTATATAAAAAAATAAAGAATACGAAAACACATGATTTATGTTCAAGACTGTGAATTTTTCATTTTTCAAATACTTTTTGGTATAGAACGGGTTGACAAACACTGCATAAAACCATCAAATTGTCGACCAGTTTTCTTTGCAACGATCGACTTTGTTAAATCTCGCCAGTTGCTGTTCCAATCGCCAAACCCAGTGATGATCACAGGAGCTACGGCCTTCCCTCACTCTAGGATCATTCCCCTCGTATAGGCTGTGATCTGGGACGACGATGGTCCGAAAGGGAACGAAGAGCGAACTGGAGGGAACTGAAACGGGGGGAATGAACCTAGAGTGGGGGTAGGCCGGAGCTCCGGTGATCATCACTGACCAAATCTAACGCCTGTACTTGTAGCAAACGCCAAGTAAATTATAATCTACTGCAAACGGTACTGTAATTAGTCGAAACACTATTGTATCACGCAGGGCACTTTAATTAACTCAATACGGTCTGGGCTGTTTGCGCGAAAACTGATGCGTGTAGCCAGCATATTTTAAGGTTTTCGACTATGTTGCATCGTTTTACAAAAATGGTTAAAAATTTTGAAGTGTCAAATATATTTTTATGAAATTTGAAGTGAAGACTTTTTATATAGTAATTATTTAATCTTTAACATAAATGTTTATTAATTTAGCATATACATTGTAACACATATTTATAGGCCTCCGGCATTTAATGCACAGTATGTAAAACCGTATTTATATGTCTCCGGCATTTCACGAGCAGTCAACAAGAACCATATTTTTATCTCTCCGGACGATAATATGTTAAGAATAAATATTCTTTGTGGCTGCAAACTTTTGGAATTTGCTAAGTATTCGACTTCCTAAACACGTAGACGCCACCAATGTCCGAAAACCATCATTTAAGACCGAGTGTTAATAAATCGTTCAAATTGGACAGAAATGACTAACAAGAGATGAAATCGTAATTGATCGCCGTCTGTTTCCCTGATTTTCTCTCAAACTATGATAACATAGCTTCTGTCGCGGCGACCGTAATTAATGGTGGCCGTGCAACTGAAACAAACCTGCTCGCTGAGACACGAGAATTTCGCGAATCATGAAACACGAGCAGAGAAAGCGGGCGGTCGAGATATTTCATTAAAGTTGAATTGGCCGCATGCGCGAATTAAAGAACATAAAAGGTGATTCGTTCCGCTAGCGACATTAAATTGGAAAATGTGCCGCAGTGTTTTTGGTCTGTGGATTTAATTTAGATAGGACGTAAGGAATGTTAAACAACGTGCGTTAGCATAACAGAAGTAAGGAATATTCTGTGTACATACACTCAGAAAATTGGCCGTTCAACGGGAAGCGATGCACGAAGCAACTCTTATGGGAATTTTTCTAATGAAATTTCAGCTAATGATATTGTGCTCATGTGCAGAGTGTATCGCTAATTTTATTGCAAATTTCGTCTCCGTGGACTTATTCATAACAGTCCCCTTCTTCTGGGATTATTAAAGCGAGGAGAGGTATTTTGTGTATCCTACTTGAAAACTTTAGATGAAATTGCGATTAAATATGTACATGATTATAAAGTTCTCATTATAATGAGCAACTTGGTTTGCTTGGAAAAACATTGAAAATAATGAACGCGCGAGAAAATAAGGCAATATATAATTTCAGGTGTGTACTTTTTATAATTCATGGAAAGTCGTTCATCATTTTCTAACTTATTAAAACTTTGATTAACGTTAATCGACTCCCAAGCGAACCCCTAAAATCTCTAAAAATAAAAAATCGATTTTATTAACTCAGTTGACGCCAGAAAGCTCTGATGTAGGATCTATGGTCCTGAAGCGAATCAAATCGGGCCCGTTGACTCCAAGAAAATCCAACTTGGGACATACGGTTCCAGAAAGATCCGTATCTGACTCCAAGAGACTAAAATAGTCCAGCCCCAGAACTGCAGAGAAATTAAAATTGTGTCCTATGATCTTGAAGAGATCCAAATCGGTATCATTGACTCGATCGACTTCAGAGACTCCTGATTTGTGTCCTAAGGTCCTGAAGTGGACAAAATTTGGCCCATTGACTTCAAAACGATCCAACATACTGCGTACGACTCCAGAGAAGTTCGTATTCGTCTCTAACCCATCAAAATGGTCCAAAATTGACCCTAGAACTACAGAGAACTTACAATTTTCTGCTACAGTATCGACGAAACCCAAATTGGGACTGGTGATTCTCAAGTCGTCCAAACTGAGTCCACTAACTTTGGAGTGTTCAAAATATTCGCACACTACTACATGAAAATACGGTTTAATTGACAAGGGAACATATCTAACTTGCACACGCCGATTTTGATGAAATTTATATGGGAGATAGTTCGCAGAAAAATATTGGACATGTATTTTTTTTTATCGGCAATCGTCCATGTTGAAGGGGTGATATCAGCCCTCAAAGTTGAGGGTTGAAAACGTATTTTTTGGAATATCTCGGGAACTAAAGGGTCTTGGAAAAAGATTTTTTTTAAATTGTGTGTTCTTAAGTGGGAAAGTTATTCACATAAAAAAGTTAAAGAAAAAATCATTTGTTTAAATAATATATACAAAATTGAAATTTTTTAATTGATGTTTCTTGCAAAATGTTAATCCACTTTAGTGTAAACTTGTCTATGTGAACTATGGATTAAAATAAAGGATATATGATTTTGGAATGTTTTGTTTTTTATCATTTAATGATAATTATAAGATGTATAATTTTCTTCCACTTTGTGCGAAAAGAAATATTCAGGCTTGTTTTGTAGAAGATATCATAAACTTTTACAATGTTTTGAACACTGATACTGTGTCTGTGTTATACCTATGTATGTCGGAAGTTGTTCCTTCAATAGCCAGAGGGGTACCGTAGGTATAACTGTGACGCAGTACTTACATGTGTTAGCCCAAATGTACAATACTAATTGTAACCTACGTGCCGACCTGCAGTAACCGTATCAGGTCGGAGGGCCAATGTGGGAAAAACAACACGAGGCTTCAAAATAATATTTTTACAATTAGTCTTCTAAACTCGCAGCATGGTCTTATGGTCGTGAAATGTCAGAAGTAGTATAGCCTACACAGGATGTTTCAGATCTCAACCGACAATGTTTGCCAACATGTTTGGGAGGTTATTTTGAGCAAAAAATGTTATATACACCATGGGTCGGTTCGTTTTCGTTTTCGAGATGTGAAAGGGGAAAGTTGTATAAACCACAAGTAATCAGATGCATTCAAGCTACTTAACTTTTAATGATAATCATTTATTTCATGAAATCGAGGGTGTATTTAGATGAAAAATTTGATACACGGGATGAATTGACAGCAATATCAGAGAGATTGCTTTTACCGTCAATAATATAATAATCTTGGTAATATTCAGTGAATGCGGTCCATGGAAGCACGCCTATTTGCGTGCATAGAGACAAGAGGTGATCATTTTGAACAATTTGTGTAAATCAGTCTAAACCAGTATAAATCAGTGTAAAAAATAGTTTGAAAT
This sequence comes from Macropis europaea, assembly GCA_916610135.2. Classification (NCBI taxonomy): domain Eukaryota; kingdom Metazoa; phylum Arthropoda; class Insecta; order Hymenoptera; family Melittidae; genus Macropis; species Macropis europaea. Next base: position 37,980,845 of record OU744345.1, read on the forward strand.
AAATGATTATCATTAAAAGTTAAGTAGCTTGAATGCATCTGATTACTTGTGGTTTATACAACTTTCCTCTTTCATATCTCGAAAACGAAAACGAATTGACTCATGGTGTATATAATATTTTTTGCTCAAAATAACCTCCCAAACATGTTGGCAAAGTTTGTCGGTTGAGATCTGGAACACCCTGTATAAGCCTATGTCCCTTATAGCGGTGATTAGTATCGCGTCGCACTTATACCTGCGGTACCTCTACTGGCTATTGAAGGAACAACTTCCAACATACATAGGTATAACACAGTATCAGTGTTCAAAACATTGTAAAAGTTTATGATACCTTCTACAAAACAAGCCCGAATATTTCGTTTCGCACAAAGTGGAAGAAAATTATACATCTTATAATTATCATTAAATGATAAAAAAAAACAAAAAATTCTAAAAACAAAGTGGATTAACATTTTGCAAGAAAAATTAATTAAAAAATTCAGTTTTTTATATATTATTTAAACAAATGATTTTTTCTTTAATTTTTTTATGTGAATAACTTCCCCACTCAAGAACACAATTTAAAAAAAATCTTTTTCCAAGACCCTTTAGTATCAGAGATATTCCAAAAAATACGTTTTCAATTCTCAACTTTGAGGGCTGATATCATAGCTTCAACATGGACGATTGCCAATAAAAGAAAATACATGTTAAATATTTTTCTGCAAACTATCTCCCATATAAATTTCATCAAAATCGGCGTGTGCGGGTTGGAGATGTTCCCTTGTGAGTTCTATAACCCTGAAGAAGTTCTACTCAAATCAAGAAATTCCAGCTTATCCACGAAGTTAATGAACAAAGTGTGCTTCCATGTTTCTTTTTGGCGCCCTTTGAAGATTTCCAAAAGCTCCGAGTCCATTAAATACCATTGTTTGAAGTTCTTCAAAGAGTTATTACTGTAGAACCTCCGGTGCGGCAGCAGCTTTGTCTCTGTGAAGTAATCCAGAGATCAAGGATCGATTTTCTCTTCGAACGGTCGTTTCGTTGGCGTAAAGAAAATAATACAGGTTTAAGAGGCGAGATGGAGAAGTTGAAGGCACCGCAGCGTTGCCGGGGCTCGTGTTAATTTATTTCGAAAGTGTTTTTACGAGCACCGAGAATGATACTCGAGAAACCTTTAACAGCAGTTGCCAATGACTCGGAGTCGATCGATTTCGGGTGGCGAAGTTTCATTGCGAAAGTCTGATCGCGTAAAAGCTCTTTTACGAGCAGCTTAATACTTCGTACCCGATGAAGCTTCCTTTCGTGGCGTTCCTCTTTTCTATTTCTTTTTCTTCACCGACAGCATGTAGACGATTGCGAAGTGGAATTACACACTTCTCTCACGGTTCACGTAAGATCTCGTTTTGATCGCGGTGGCGGGAAAATTTGAAAGGAATCGGTGGCAAAAAGTAGATATAATAAGTGGCGACACTCCGAGCGGCATGTTTGAAGTCAACCGGTTGCATTGCCCTTTAAATTGGTTGCATAGACAAGCGGGAAATTTAAATCAACTGAATTTAATATCTTTATTTCACGTCAACCTCTTATCGCTTTAGAAGATTCGTCCTATCACTGAACAAGATAGGGTCCACTAAGGGCAGTAATTTTTTATTTGATCTACAAGTTCTGCACGCGTTGCTGCTCCAATTAGATGACTTTCTTGATGCACATCGTGCAATATTTGAATGTATAAATTTATAATCAAATCCTAGTTGGACACATTATAAATTCTTTTTATAATACAGATTGTTGAGAGCAAAAATATTAAACTGTACGATCATATACTTATTATTTTAACCCTCAGTTGATATGATGACGTATCGGTCACGTAACTGGTATCGTGGGGTCATACATGACCCGTTGGAGTTTTGTAGTGATAATGATGGGTATCTTTGCTATAACTATCATTAGCGATTGTATTACCAATTGAGATACACATAAAAAACAAGAATGCCTAGCAACTAAAAAACATGCAATTGAAAAAGCTGTGGGTCATCTGTGACCCAACGATACCAACTGAGGGTTAACACTGTCATCAGGCGGAATTTAATAAGAATCGTCATGACGATATTACTTATATTATTACTACCATGTTAATGCTGATCAAAATTTAAAAAGAATTTAATTAAACTGAATTGGAGGCACTGATGATTACCAAGGCGGCCGATATGAATATTTAGTAGCTAACGAAAATTATAATTATTTATTACTAGAAAACCGGCAGAACTTTCGGATAATCATTATACACATTTATTATCGGCCAAAAGGTCGACGTATCATGGCGCGGATATAAAAGCACTTAAACAGGAGTATCAATAAAATCGAAGTTACTGAAATCACGAAAACTCTCGCGTGTCCGGAGACACTATTCCACTTTTCCAAACTTCTACGGAAACCTCGAAAGCTCGCAAACGCACTACTGTACAGCAACTTCGTACGAACTCATGAATTTCCGGAGCGTCACCGCTACCATAGCGTCCCTAATTCCTTATTAATCAGGAGCGGGTAGGGATCGAGCGATCCCTGGCTTTGAGCCGGTCGAACTCAGACGCATACAATTACAAAACATTTCAGAAGTTCGATCCACGGGAACCGCTTCGTTACGTACACTTCTCCGCGCGATGTATACAGGGTGCTCCTGGAAGAAATACTGGGGCGCTACACAGGTTCTTGCATCAGTTTTTTGTACAGGATGTCTCAGAAATACTTTAAAACTCGAAAACTGCATACTCCTCATGACATAGCAGATGGAACAGTTCTTTTGCCTCTTTGCAACCTGAATCTTCGTTTACGAGACATAAGCAATCAGAAATCGAGGCCTGAACGAACAGCTGATTGCGCGATGGCAGATTTTTTTTCATCAGTTTTTTGTACAGGGCGTTTAAGAAACAATTTAGAATCCGAAAACTGCATACTTCTCATGACAAAACAAATCCAAAAGTTCTTTAGCATTTTGCAATCTAAAGCCTCATTTTCGAGATGGAAGCAATCAGAAATCAGAGTCCCGACTTCCGAGCACGCTACTCAAACGCCAGTGGCCTAAGAGAACAGCTGATCGCGCGACCACGTACCTTCTTGCATCACTTTTTTGTACAGGATGTTTAAGAAATAATTTAAAATGTGAAAACTACGTATTCCTCATAGGAAAACCAAATGGAAAAGTATTTTTACCTTTCTACAATCTGAAACTTCGTTTTCGAGATATAAGCAATCAGAGATCAGGGTTATGAAATCCAATCGCGGTATTCAAAATCTAAGGTCCTGAGTGAACTTCTAATCGCAGGAATGCACATCTACGCACTCACACAGAAGAATACTCGTAGGCACGCTGTTAGGATCACTGCAATCGTACATTTATAATATGGCTGCGTGAATACCAATATTTTTGGCACGCATCTGCAGACCAGAGACTGAAAACAGAATTTAGTGGACAAAAAAGCAATTATGGCCTCTGAAGTCGGTTTATTGTGAAGAAGTTCATCAAGTTCCTTTAGATCACATGTGCTTGTAGAATTACACTCAACAGCGGTTGGGGTCCTATAAACCGTCAATCTAAGACGTACAATCATTAAACCTAAGAGAACAGTCTCTCTCACAATTAGTCCCAGGGTTCCCACAGCCATCCTCTCGACCAAGGTCACGTTATACTCTGCATGGAAGGCGGAAATTCCTTATAAAAAGGACCATTTGCTTCTTTTGTCTCATTTCCAAATTCCTGTCAGTTATAGTAGATACATTTAATCATATAAATTTTACTTTAGTGTCTTTCTATTTCCCGAAAATATTGTAGGAAAAACTCTAAATCAATTAGTGTGTTTACCATGATGTGCAATCGAAAAAGTGACACTAAACGGCCGAGTCTTTGTGCCTCCTTTATACTGTCCTCCTTAGTTAAAATGTCCTATCTATCATTTTTACGTTTTACAAGATATTTTGAAATACTTGGAGTTCGGTATGTTTTTTTACCTTTTAAGCAGAGTTAGAATGTTGTACGTGCTTCGTAGGGGTTTAAAAACAGTCTAACTTATTTGTCCTAACTGCTTTTCGTATAGTTTTTAATGATAAGCCCTAATTTTCTCGGATATTTCGAAATGTTAGTTAGGACAATTAGGCTAAGAAGGGCAGTATAGGAGAAAAACGTTCATTGCTATTGCTGGGTCACCCTGTACAGGTGGATCCCCATGAGGCGTGCTTAAACTTCGACCAACATTCACGAAGGCCGCGGTAAGCCTGCGGTTTCTTGGCCAAGTCGAATTCGAGGCGGCGATAAAATAAATCCGCGATGGGGTTTCGTGAGTGAGGACCGGAAACGGAACCGTGTCTCCCTTCTTCCTTTAAATATCGTCTTAATCTCGCGGCGTCTAAAGCCGTCCCCCTGTTCCCAGAGAGGCCGCGTCTTAATTCCAGCCGCGTAAACTTCCAGTCCGGCTGACAAATCGCCCGGCACGGATTATCCGTCGACGAAAAACTAATTAAGCCGGAATGCCAGTGGCTGGAACGACGTCTCGTGGAAGTATTCACCTCTGACCGTGCAACTTTCCATGTACGTACACAGTCTGCTAGCTGAGCTAGCCGAGCTAGGGTGAAGAAAGGGGAGGATGCAGTCTGCACGAGGGTGCACCGAGTATGCGACGAGAAGTTAGCCAGGTCGTTTGGCAAAAAGCGAAATCGCTCGGCTTCCATCCGACTATCTAAATAGTTGGCCGAGTCCATAAATTTGCCTACTTAATGCCGACTCGTGCCGTTCCTTTGTGTATGCATCGCGGCTGGATTCGAGGTCTCACAGGACGATTCAGGGGGACAGGTTACCGAGCGAGAATGAAATGCAAAGGACATCGATGAAGGAAGCACCTCCTCTGAGGACATCGACTTCTTCCTGGTTGATCAACAGCCTCAATCTTGATTTTATTGTTAAACCTTGTGACTCATCTTCTGGAGTGAGCAGGTTACATTTCTGCAACTGCGTCTAGTCTGTTTAAATGTTGTTAGATAGTAGAACGTCTTTATTATACGTGTAGGATATTAGTGAAATTTAAAAGGATCAGAAATGTCATGAGAGACTACTCAAGGCGGATGAATAAAGCGAAAGTTCTGAATTTATTTCTGATATACAATCTGTGATAGAACTGTAAGACATTTATAATACTCGAGATTATCTTTTCCACATAAGCACTCATAGTTTGATTGTAACAATCTTAATACTGAAACGTAAAACACTTTCTGGTTAGATTTCAGAATTCCAGAAAATAGAATTTTAAATAATTAATTTCATTCAGTTATTAAAGTAATTAAATGCATAGTTTCATATTTATTTCTAACAAAACTCAATCATTATTTTTGCTAAAAATGTTGAAAAGTAAGGGATACATCCAGAATATTGAACCCTGAAGATAGGCTTCGTCTCTCTTCGTACTATAATCGGGTTTGGCGACTATACTGTTTCTGGTCCAACTTAATGTACCAAAATCAAGTTGACAGAATTGTGAGTTTCGCGATAAACTATACTATAAACTATACATTAAACTATACTATTCAGGGTCATTGAGGGTCAATATATTTGGTCGGTAACATACCGCAAACTAATAATACTATTCATCGATGCAGGTAAATATGAAGCGCACAACATGATTGGATGTTTGTTTACATTCTACGATCCGTATAGGGATTACGAGAGCGATATATCAACAACCAGAGAAAACACGACAGCGTTCGATCGGTTCTTTGAAGTAAATTACTTTTCATTGTAGTTAATATTCAACGAGTTTGAATGACATTTAATCATAGGTAATTTAAAAAACAGAGTTGACCTTCGCATCTCCTCTACACCTCCACCTACAAAACAACTATTAAAATCAGATTATGTCGCCCTCGAAACCATGTAAGATTGGTCTTATGTATTTTTTGCCATCGTCAAAAACAATCAAGTTATTCAGGTACCCTGGTTAAGATACCCCACCCTGTACAAGTCCTCTTTTAGTGTCTATTCCTCACGTATAGACACTGACGTCTATCCATACCCCCACTCACGTATATACACTCACGTACAGCATCTTCATACTCGCACATCAGTCAATATTGTATCAAGTTTCAATAAATCAATAGTCAAAACAGTTCAACGTAAGTAATTTTCAAAGCGGCTCCGATACATTAGTTTGTCTTGGAAATAGTACGCGCTTACAACGTTGTGCAACAATCACATCAGAGTGCTCAGTGAAGACCCATTCTTCAGGCATTCAAACGACGCTCAATACTACGTCTGCTACCAGCTAAAGTAATCATTGTTATGATGTGTGACACTATGTATCTAACTTCACAGCACTGAGTAGTTTTCGTTCCAAAACTTTATCATTTCTATGCGAAATATAGTTATAATCTTAAATAATTATAGTTACCAACTGTAGCCCGGATAATCGAGGTCCTACTGTATACGGAATTTTCTTTTCCGCTTCCTGACATAGAATACGCGAGCAGGGGAGAGCTTTTCCTCTGACGGGCGCAGTTTCGTGGAAAATAACTGATACCGGAAATTCGCAGCTTCAAGTGAAAGGCTGCCGTGCCTCGGGAATGAGGACGCTCGATTTTCTTGTTGTATCGAGGCGCGAGCGTGCGAGAACGAGTTCACGAAACGAACTCACCCCGTCGAAGATTACGCTAAGTCCTCTGGACAAAGTGGCGCATTGTCTGGCCCTTATCGCGGCAATTGACTCCCTTGTGTACGGGCCTTAAGCCTTGCAAGAACCATCACGGTAATTTTACCCGATTTCCAGTCCGAATATTTTTGGGGGTGCGAACACTCCGCGCATTTCAAATTATGCTACGGCTTTGTAGCTTGTAACCCTTTGCTCTTGGAGGATGTACACGGATTCGTGATAGCACATCTATTTCCTTTCATACTCATTTATACTTATAATTAGACTGCGATTTAACAGTAAACCTACCGACAATTTATATGTACTTATTTGAACTTAATATCGTAAGTTATGCAGTTTTTGCAACGCGAGGTCTAGCGTTCTCATGCAGAAGGATCATACCTTTCCGATTCACTTATACCGGCTGCACTTTTTTTAATTTCTCAGGCATTGTTTATAATTCAGCACAGTATTTTTCAAGTGTTATTGTTTCTCCAGTTCTTAAAAAGCTAGATGGAATAATTTCTTCTTGTGTCCACCATACGGCAAGCAGAAGTTGGTTCGAATAAAGAGCTTATTTTGGAGCCGACTGTGGAGATTCACCTAAATTCTACCATGATGAAGATCTTCGTCTGTTGCATAGTATCCACTTTTCATCGTATACTACCACACGATCCAGAAAAGGTTCGATTTGTTGCTGATGAAGAAGAGAAGATGCTGTGAAGAACCTCTTCCGCCTATTTGCCTCCGACAATTTATGCGATACCATCTGGTCAAGTTTTTTAACTTCACCTACTTCCCGCAAACCTTGCACGACCGTTACATGATAGACTTCGAGTTTCTGAGCGAGTTCCCGAGCGGTTTGGTGAACATCAGATTCCACCGATTGTCGCAAAACTTCACGATCCAACAAACGATCTCATTTTCAAAATTGTGCACACCAGAACGAAATTTTTCGAAACAATTTCTGACTGTACTTTCAAAAAAGTTACTTCCCTCAATCGATCATTTATTCGCTTTGCCGTTTCAGATGCACTGACAAGAAGAGGTTCTCAGGATATAGATCACTATCATAGTGATTTTTCAAACATTTAATAGCAATATGTTTTAATCGGAGTTTGACAGACTCCGTGCCCATACTAGTATCCAAACGTTGGGTGTCAGTAGTTAAGGATTAAATGAATCAATTTAAGTGCATCTTCTCCTTTCTTGGACAATGCATCATCATTTCTGATATAGGACAATTTTGGACACATCCTGTACGTGTTAATAACCCTGAAGAGATTAAGCATACAAGCGAATCTTCAAAAATTCCTGTTTATCATTAAATGGTTCGTCAGGTTTCGGATTGCCTATTACCATTTTTAATTACCAACCCCTCCCGTTGTTATATGTTCGGCGAGCCCTTCTTAATCGCTTTAAGGGCCGCGAAGGGACCACGGGAAACGATCTGGGCCGATGTAATCGGAACATAACCGTCGATGGAAGTTGCCTGTTCTAATTATTTCGTGTTTCGTTAACCGAACCTGCTCGTGGCGCGGTCGAACGCGGAAAACTTTCGAGATTACAAGGGTGGATAGTCGTTATTTGGTCAGGATGACTTGCAGGACTTCTGTGACTCGAGGCCGTTGTCCCACTTTTGAACTTGACGAGACACTCGACAACGTTGAAATTTCCGCAGGCGAACAGCCGACTGGCGTTCGTGTGTCTCCAACGAAATATCGTTTCACCGATCTGTTCGCCCTCGTTCAGGTCAACGTGAATGTTTCCAGAACCTCCACCAATTGTCAGTTTACCTTCGACGTCGTCCAGAATACACGGTCTGCTCAGACTCTGGTGCGACTGATTTTTTTTTGTTCTTTCCCTGCAGCGCTATCTCTTAACGCGTTGACTGTCACATTGTATATACTGAAAACGACACACCTTCACAGTCTTTGATACAACATGAGAATAATCTCACATAACATAATTTTTAATGAATGATGTTAGTAACTCTTTACAGTTTTTTAGTGGTTCTGTTAGACCTTTTGAAATATTTTAAGTAATACTATTCGTAGACAGATAAATAACAACTGAATTTACGCGACATTCACATATGGATGACATGGCAGTCAAAGTGGTAATGAATGATGGCGTTATGAATCTTAACATTTCAACTATGACCACCCAACATTTCAAGGCTCTACCGTATCTGTACCGTTAATTTTGAGGTGAGATGTAACAGTACCTTATTGACGCTCGTTGAAAAAGCAGCTCCTACACGATAATGCACCAGCGCACAAATCCAAGATGGCACGCGATTTCTCGGCTAGAAAAGGCATCACAGCTCCCAAACATGACCCGTATTCGCCAGATTTGACTGCGTGTGGCTTCTGGTTTTTCCTAAAACTCAAGTTGGCAATGAAAAGACAGCGCTGCGACACCATTTAGGATATCCAAATGGTTTCTACCACAATTTTAAAGGCGGTTCCGAAAACGGAGTACCGTGAATTCTTCAGAAAAATTTTTAATCGCTTTCAACGTTGTATTGACGCAGCAGGAGTTTATTTTGAATAAAAAAATAAAAATAAAACAATTTACGTCTTATACTGTTTTTCGACAGTAGTCGCATTAAAGCCTGGGCAGACTGTGTACATCAATAAGTTCGCGAGCGATTTGTTGGCCTCTGATGAGGATTCAGACGATATTTCAGATTCTCAGACAATAAACAGGACAATCTTACAATGAACAAAGGACTCTTATTGCGATCCAATCAGTTCGTCCAGGAAATATCCTGGTAATCCACTTTTGGAATGTTCAGACATACCTGTAACAAATCAACTTTGGACAAACTTGATGTGAAATGAAGATAAAAAGTAATCATTTGAAATCTACAGGATGGTTCACGGTACTGTTGCAAGTCATAGTTCTTTGCTCAGTGTATTAGAAAAAAATGTTATAGGAAAAAGATGAATGATTCAAAGAGTGCTACATTTGTAGGACCATATATTTTCTGCAAGTGCAACGATGCGTGTGCATTTAACGATTGAATTATTCTTTTAAATAGGAATGTATAGTTTTTTGCATAGATCGAATCCTCCTGTTATTCTACAAAAGAAAGTATGTAACGCAGTCGAAAAATGATTAGTTCACGAAATATTTTAAATAAATGAAAGACAAATTCTTTGAAATTCTTTTGAAAATCTAAAAAAACAGAAAAAACTACACTATGCAATAATAACCAGAGGTCACCTTAAGTCAATTGTAAAAACAATTGATAAGCATTTTATGAAATATGTAGATTACAATGGAGAAGAGTTTGAGCATCAACTTTAATAAAGACATTTATTTATCCTATATAAAATCTATGACTTGTAACAGTTGCGTGGACTACCCTGTATTTTAACTCTTTCACAGTTGAGTTTGAGCGATACTCAGGCGAAGTGGAAAGTATCATACTGCGAACAGCCAGTATACTAGCTTGGTTGTAAGGCCTGTACTAATAACAACTATTTTAATGATAAAGCTGTTTGTCTACTGTACTAGCTAAAACAATTATCCAGAGTTTGAGCACGCCGTTTCTGCCGCAGACATTGTCTAACACGTTGCACTTCAGGCGCGAACAAGACCACCACTGGTATTTCCTATTCGACCGGATTTCTTCCGTTGAAAATCAGTAAAGTTATAAGCGCAATATCTCGAAAACCAGTAAAAATCGGGATATACATTAAAGGTCAGTAAATTCGTCTTGAAGAGCGCTATTAAATGACCTGTAGAGGAATATGTAATTCCATTTAAAAAATCGTACTTGACCTTCATATCTCAGAAAATAATAACGTAAAAAAACGTTCGTCTTCGTTAAAAAATGTGCCCCCGTGTACCATGCAATTTTTATATAAACAATTTATTTGTATCTCCAATACGTTAGGAAATAATGGACTGTCCACACTTAGCGCGGACACCCTGTATACGAATCGCAGGGAGGTCGAGGACTTGCGGGAAAGTCGTGCGCTGCTGATCCCTCTACTGCCAGGATCGGGAAGTATCGCTACAGAACTTTTACATTGCTATCTTAAAACTTGTACGTACACATTTTATCGCAAATCACCACATAAAAACGGGAGAGCAGAACAGTCGAGACAAACGACATTTTTACACTTGAAGCCATGAATTCCTGAAGAGCAAAAAAATGTACGGACAATATTCACGAGAAAAATCGAAATGATTAATGCAGAATTAAAGAAGATAAACAAAAAGAGACTGTTTTTCTCGAAATGTTGGTTAGTGGGCTCGTGCTGTTTTGGAATCGATGACTTCGATTGCGTTACCGCGGCATTAGAAAAATGGCAACTTAGCCATGGATAGGCGCTCAACGCGATCGTTGAATATTGTATTCATTGTTTATCGGCTCGCAGCTCGTTCATTAGTCTTTCGTTTCGCTAGGAATTTTTTATAAACCCTGCCATATTTATTGTGTACCGATAAATGTTGACTTTGATCGCACACGCGGATATGATGAATTATACATGGGTTTTCGAACTGTTTGGAATTTCATACGTTTTCGAGCGATCCCGGCTTGTTCATATAGAAACTGAGTTTTATTCACAGTGATGCGGAGTTGCGAATAATTATTCATAGAACTGTTACGAATAGATGGGTTGTAGAAGTAATGCTTTTTTGGCAGCAACATCGACGTTTCCATTACCCAATATTTCTCGATGGGAAGGTATACACATAATTGATATCGATATTCCTTTGTGTAGTAGGTCGTTGTGTAGCTCTGGTATGTTTCTTATTATTGCATTAGTGGTTGGTATATTTTGTGTCGCTTTTACTGCATTTAGTGAGTCGCTGAAGATGATACACTTTCTGTACTGTTTATCTTTAATATGTTGTAGAGATCTGAAGATTGCATACCATTCGGCCATGAATAGGCTAAACACATGTGGAGTACTACAGAGTTCCACGGATGTCTGAACCGGCCGCACCCCAACCACATATCCCCCGTTGCTCCTCCGAAGCCGGGCCGAGAAGTCGGACGGCTCACGGCGGCGTTTGAGAAACATGATACATTGTACGAAGAGTGAGTCATTCTTTTTTTTTGTTCTTCATTGTATGAATATTCATGAGAATATTATTAATAAATAGATGAAGTTTTCCCAATTAAAATGAGTCCAAACACGATCTTATTCGGACTATTTGTTATCAGAGACATTACGACAATCGAATTTTACCTTATGCAAAATTTGAATAACATGAACCGAATGACATCGTGTTTGGACTCATTTTCATTGGGAAAACCTCACCTATTCATTTGTAATATTTTCATTAATGTATTATAAAAAATAGAAAAATTTTGTTTTTCGTTATACGATGACTCATTTGCATCGACGAAAAAGCTCTTTGGCGGCGGCCGACTGAAACCTCGCCAATGCTCTATCTCTCTCCCTCCCAGATTATGGCTTCTCGAGCTATGCTCGTGAATCTTGTGCTCGAGAAGGTGATGAAAACTGGTCCTGGTACGGATCTCTGAAGTTGCTCAGTCCCGAGTGAGAGTTCAAACATCCGTAGAACTCTGTAGTTGTAATAATTAGAGATGGCGTCACTAGTGCCGCACTTGTTTTTTGTATGGATACGTCAGCGTATATTGGTATAAAGCTCCTTAAATTTATTGGTGATTTACTACAGGATGATAATTGTTGCTTCTGCAGCATGTCTACGTTTTAGGGATTCTTACCTTCAAAAGTGAAGAAGAAGCCAGTGGCCCAGATAAACTATCTGAACTTTTAAAAACAAAAAAGTCTGTTACGTGTCGGAAGTAATTTGTAACTCTACACAATATTTCAGAAGAACTATAATGATGATTTTTCTAGATAGACTTCAACGTTCTAATAGTTTCGAACGGTACTATACGTCAAGAATTTTACGTATCAACATTAGATTTCGTGATGGTTAAACATTTCTTTACAATATTATACAGTAGGATAGTACATAAAATAGCGTGCTGACTGTACGATAAATTTGTAAAATCCTTTTGTAATTTGTTCTTAATACTCGATTAAATTAGCGCAAAGGGATTATAGGCCTGATCTGCTCGTGACACTCCTATTAGTATCGTGGAAGGGGAACAACGGGAAATCGCCGTCCCTTTCTTCTCGTTTCTTTTCCCTTTCCGTCAGACCGAGTGTATAAAGTAGAAACTCGACCTGTGGTCTCTTCGATTCCTTCGAAAATTTTCCTTCGCTCCGCCGAACACTGTTAGTGTCTCATGAGCTTTACAATTTTTCCGATAATAAAAATCGAAAAGACGGCAATAATTTGTGTGAAATAGCGGTGAACTATAAAAATCTTGCTTCATCTGAAAGCTTTACCTTTTTACTGTATTTTGTCATACAGACGCGAATACAACATTAGATTAAACTAAACTCGTAACCTTTCAGATTTTTATGAATTCTAATGACGCGGCATCGAAAAATTGCCGGAGATATGTAAAAAGATCATTAATTCGATTCGAAATTGATTTAATGAAAGATTGTTATTTTAACCTGTTAGCTGTGTATGACGAGTACACTCGTCGTGAAGAAATGGCAATTTTTTGTGTTATGACGAGTATAATCGTCATGCGAAAAAAGTAATTACCATTTTCTATTTAAATTAAAATTTTAATGAAAACTAAAACATATTCGTAAATTTCAGACATTTTAGAAAATTTTGAGACAAAAACGAAATAAGAAAAAAAAATTCTTTTCATGTAGGTATTTGATTTTCTTAGTTTTGTTTTTAATCATGAATGCTTAAGTTTTGTCAATAATATCAATGAATTTGAGCAATAAATTATTCATTTTTCAAAAGAACCAACTGCCGTTTCGTTATAATTTAATTCAATTTTACTGCAGCTGCATGTACTCTGTATTTGACGAGTAGGGTAACTGTACCTAATATGGAACACCGCAATATCTCGGCAAGTAAGCAACAAAATCAATCGGTAACAATGTAAAATATTCCATTAAAGGCAAAAGATAATCATATTAACATTCAGCGTCAGTTGGAAGTCTGTCGTTGCATGGGAAGTTTATTACTGTGTTTGGAAGAGTGTAAACGTTTTTAAGAAATGAGTTAAATAGTGAAATTTTTTAGTGAAGGTAAGTTAAAAAATATTACTTTTGCATAATTTATCATTTAACATGTTTGTTGTTGAGTGTTCAAAAGAAATTTACCGTTAAATTTATTTTCTTCTTAGTATAATTATTATTTTTCTCCTCAAATACGTATGTACCCAATATGAAACACGTTCAGTGTACGTAATATGGAACACGTTCCATATTGGCTACATATTCCTTGTTAATATTATATAGTATTATATTATATTTTTACCATTGTAATTACATTATATTATTGTACTACAATATATTACATAGTTTTATGCTATTGCTATTATTATTATTTATATAATAGATGGAATTTGTATCACCACAAATTAAAAGAAAATCCTGGGATAAGGAAAGTATGTTACTAAAAAAAAATGGGAACATTAAAATTGTAATGATAATAATAGTAATGGAAGAAAAAAACCGCTTTCAAAAGGTCGACAGAAAAAGACGTGGGAAGAAAAAGCAAGGCTGTGGTGTCGGGGTCGGAGTCGTAGAGTCGGAGTCGAGGGTCAAAAAAAATAGGGGAGTCGGAGTCGGGGTCGGAGTCGGAATTTTGACTGCCGACTTCGCAGCCCTGGAAAAAAGCGATGATTCTGATACAAACTCATTAGAGATAATGTATAATGAATCATCAGACAATGATGTTAATGATGCTGCTACTGATGATGATGACACAGAATGTTTATTTTATGGTAGCAATTACAAAAGTGACAATAATGGTGAAAAATGGGTCGAATGTATTTGCTACTTTCATTGGAGTTGCGAAGAATGTGGTGCTTCAGGTGCGTCATTCACGTGCCCGACGTGTAGGAGGTGAAGAAAATTAATATAATATAATATAGATTAAAAAAATGTAAGATATTTGTTTATTTATCCTTTGTATTTAAATAAATATTCATTTTTCATAGAAAAAATAAAGTTTTATGAGATTTCTTTACAAATTTCCTAGGTGTTCCATATTAGGTACCACTTTTTCAAATCGCGGCGTTTGACTTTTTTTACATTTTTTACCATCACCTCAGGATACTTAAACATTTGCATAGTTAACTATTAACATACGAAAGTATATTAACTTTGTCGTGTTTCAACGTTGGTTTCATTGAATAAGAAGCATGTCTCTATTTTTGGCAAGCTTTTACAATCAGGTGTTCCATATTAGGTGCAGTTATATACCTATACTCGTCATCTCATCACTTTTGCGACACAACGTGGGTACACACTTTTAAAATAGGGCTACACAGCTAACAGGTTCAGGATTCTAACCTTTTGAACCCTACCAATTTTGGAAAAAAGCGTGCACCATGTGTTGAAATTTCCTCGCTAGATCACGTATTAAACTGAATATTTCATTAAAACAATACGTATGATGTCGATTGTTCAATTGTTTTAGGGCTCTGAAGCTGTAAAATATACAACAGAACCGATACAATTTAATAAAATAAGCTGAGATGATAATTCATCCGAATACATAAATTTACAACGTATAATAAACATCTTTGCCTGGACCAGTTTGGTGATCCGTAGCACACGATGAAAGATTTTTTTAGAACGCATATATGCTTTCATCGTCCTTAAAGGGTTAATAATCATTCTTATGTACATGATTTCTGACTTCGCGGATTTAGTTACCAACTTAATATATATGTAAAATAAAGGACGATATAATTTAGGGGTAACCCGGCAGATAGTTCCGACGAATAAAAGTCAACGATGAAATTGCAATATCGTAGACGTGTCTATACGGTGTATCGATTTGTGCTTAAGAGAAGGGTATAATTTCTCTCGCTGAGAATTATCCTGGGATTTCTGGAAATGAACGTACGACAGATAAGAGATAGTGGCTAGACAAGCGTGACGTATAGTCCAAAACTCTAATTTTGATTCGAAATTAACGGTTCACTTAATACTTCTTCAAATTAATTATATTCATCTGATTTTTAAACATATATTTACATTTCTTTAACCGCCTTCATTTATTGTAAAAGTCATGCTGTGATACGACAACTCAAAATCAAAAACATAGTGACCGTACAACGTGAACATATTAGGTTGTTCTATAATGAAAGTCAGAGTTTTGTGTCAAACTTTGAATGACGTAAACTCTATATACACTAATAATCACACGAAGTAAAATATGAATATGTCAATACATGTGTACCCGTGTATTGTGATACACGTGTTCCCGTGTATTTCAGTACCCGTGTACCCGTGTATTAAAAACTACGCGGACTGCAACACGGGTATATTAATTATACGTGTACACCTGCAGGGCTAGGGTAGGTATACCATTTCTGGTACATGAGAATAATTATAATAACGTAATTTCATCGGATGGACAAGCTACGTTACGTAGTGACAACTATTTAGAGTATATTTGTAATAATCATGTGATAAATCGAAAAAAAAGTTTATGTACGCATTGTATAGAAGTATAATAATGCTTGAACAATTATAAAATAAACATATGTTAGTAAAAATATTCATAAAATAATATCTGTAAATATGTTTTCCTATAAATTATTATATGAGCCACTCAGAAGCCAAACTGATCAATTCCACTTTTTCGCAAATTTCTCAAGTTTATTACCCGAGCACGCAGTAGGTTTTCAGCTTCACGAAAAACAAATGACTTACTTCCGTAAATTTATGTACTGCTGAAAGATGGCATAACTATTTATGGTTTCTGAATAACAATTGGCATATATACGTCAGATGCCATTACGATTAATTCCAGTTGGTTCTCAACAGTTGAGCCTCAACAACCATTTTCAGTAATAACCAAGTTGTATTGTTATTGGTATTGTTTCTGTCTGTTATTTAGTACTTTATTCATTTTTATTTAGTGTGTGATTTAGTGTAATTGAGACGAGTCATAAGGACACTCTTTGTTCAAAACTATTAGAGGACTCCATCACTAACAGAAAGAAAACAGCTACGGGAATAATGGTCAACTGGCTGGAGATGCGATGGATTAAATTAGAGATCAGAACCACACATCATAAAATTCAAATGTGATTTTGACAAAGATACAGAATGCAATGTAATAAACATGAAAAAATCTCAATCAAGAGGACCGTCAATTTTGAAAAACATGGTTCAGCCTTTATTCTACCCTTGTGGTTGGTCAATAACAAAAGAAAAAAGAAAAGACATGATGGATTTATTAAAATACATTCAACCTGTCAAACAACTATTACAAACATTTAAGGACAAATCGAGGCGACGAAACATTAAATGCATCTGACACTGATGACATTATTTATGATGACATTAATAACAATAGTAATTAACATAAAAATAACTATGATTTATTCTTGAAAATTTCTTAACAGATAAAATTATAAAATGTAAAACGACGTGAACAATTTCTTATGTAGGGTAAACAGCCCAATAGATGGACGGGGTCCAATAGATGGATGAATCGTGGATTAATCGATAATACTGAAAAAATCAGACTTTTAATCTATATTATTGCTTTTTTATGTTATAGGAGAAACGTTTGTTGTTCTATAAAAGTAACATTTTTAATGGAAGTGTTTGTTATATGCGACAAAGTATTTCTTAGTACGATCTTACATCAGCACTATGTGCTAGTCACTCAGTTCTTATAAAACATTGCTCAATACTTGTGCTTTCATATAACGAAACAGCGTGTTTGGACGTATTATAAAGAGGTATGTAATGTACGATTGCATTAATAATGTCAAAATTTATAAATAAACGTGTAAACAAAAAAAGAAAATGATGGAACTTACAAAAATGACTGTCCATTTATTGGTATTGATTTTCCAACCTAAAATCAGTAGATTGTTTTTTTTTAATAAACTCTCGTAGTTAAAAAGTTTACGCATTATTTAAATGTATATATTTTTTTATTCTTGTTTGTAAGGAGATTTTCTAAGATGTGTTGTTTATTATACAACTTTCTTGGCAGCCATTTATTTGTTCTTAATTTTTTTTTATTGAGATAGCGAGCAAAAAGAGAATCTATAAATTACATCAATACTCAGATAATGATATAGACATAGCTTTTAAAGATATTACAAAAGGAATGAGTGTAGGGAAAGCTGCAAAAGAGTATGGAATTTCAAAGTCTACTTTACATGCTAAATAAATTACAATATTAAAGATATTAAAAAAACAAGTTCCATAATTGAGAGTTTTTTCCGCTTATGCACCACTGTGCAACGTTCCAATTGACTTAACAATTCAGTCTATTAAATAAATTAGTTTTGTGTTATGTTTCATTTAATATCTTATTATTCTTCCTTAAATTATGTTCTGTTATAACAAACGAACAAATTGATAGATTATATGAGCATAAATTATTTCTATTAGGTGTCCATCTATTGGTTATAAACTGTCCATTTACTAGCCCTACCGTCCATCTACTGATGATTCGAGCTATGAGTAGAATTTTCATCGTTTTATGCTTCAATAAATTAATTTTCGTACATACAATTCATTTTTTCTTTAAACTTATACATTTCTACGTGAAAAGTTTTCGATTTTTTTTTTCAAGAAACAAATATTTCTAAACAAAACCTTGATACAAACTTTGGAATCAGCTAAATTGCCCATCTGATGGTTTGCTTACCCTATATTAATTTTTGTGTCTTCTGTGTTGTACAATATAAAAGTTATATCTTAAATAAATCATGTGTAAAATTTGTTTGTTCGTGAATTCCGAGAAAAATTTACAAAAATTAGTTTTGTAACATCGTCACTTTTCTCAACTTTCCATTTTAGGGAGTTGATCATTTTGGCATCTGAGTGGCTCATACACGAGCAAAATTTAAAAAGTTAAAATAGTCAATAAAATAAAAGGTTAACATAAAATTTGCTTGCGGATACGTACAAAAAAGTATTTTGCTATTCGGTCAAGTTTGAACCCGCCACCGCAGTGCGTGCGGATATCACGCCATCCGCTGCCCGAGGGTTAACACGCTGCGTTGATTTACAACAGTAAAACAAAAGCGCCGTTCGCTCCAAGATGAGTGCTAATTGCAAGAGAAATAATCCAGAATAGCCAACGAATCATGGAACAGGCTTCTTTCACTCTATTTCTCCGTCAAGTACCAAGGTTTACATACAAACGTTCGTTCGTTCGATCGGGATGGGGGTGGGTAATTAGTGGCACCCTTTTTCTCGTCGTCGCACCGACACAAGCTTGTACGCAGCCTGTGTCACGAGCACTTAGCTTCCTCGAGCGACAACGAGATTAATCTCGCTCGAGGGTTCGACCAAAGCTCGTTCTCCTTGCCCTCCTACCACCTCCTGGTGGCGAGAAACTTCGTCTTTCTCCGCCGTCCAATCACGTTCCGCTTTTTCTTCGAACAAGCTGCTTCCTGAATTCCAAAACACTGACCCCGTCGAATCGACGTCGCTTCGCCCTCCCTCGCTCGTATATATTCGCCGCGAGTGTCTGATCACGATAACGCCGCGAAACTGCCCCTCTATCGTTCGTCTCAGGGAAAACTTCTTTCGAGCGACGAAATGATTTTTTGGGACCCCTTCGAGAGGATTTTAAATCGAACATCCCTCGTCAAGATGCACGATCGATGTGAATTTCTTGAAAGTTGGATAACAGCGATGAAAGTTCAGGCGGCTCCTTGTTATTCTCAGGAGACTATAACACTGTTCTACGCATATTTTGTCCTGTAACATTCAATAAGCGTTTCTTATAGATTTTTGTGCGCCGAATACGAAGTCAGTGCCACTGCCGGCGCCGCATGTTTTGCCAGACTATTTCGTTTCTCTATTGAAAACAAAGCATGATTTGTGGCCTTTCTTGTTGCTTACTGTAGGAAAAAGGTCTGCTCTATCGCAGGATGCAGTTAGATTTTCTTGTGGACACTTGGTTTTTACAAAAAATTGGAAAATATCAGCAAAAATTGACGCGTTTCAGGTGTCTCTTTCATTTTTATCATTGCTTAAACATGTTTAAGTCTTTGTGATGTAATAATAATTTATATCATTTTATTCGCGAGGGTTCATAGAATCATTTCGTGTAAAAAGCAACTGAATAACTGTTATTGTGACGCACAAAACATTTTTGTAACGCATTTTTTTTTAAATTAATTTTTCTGAAAACTGAGAGTGATGCGAAAAACAGTTCGCTGGTGTCTAATTGACGCACAAAAATCTATAAGAAACGCCTATTACATGTTAAAAGTAAAAAAGAAGTTGAAATTTGTTGAGCAATGTAATTGGTCCTGTCAAGGTTACTTGGCGTTCGTATCCCCTCAAAAGAACTTTTATAAGACTGGTTGGATAATAATGTGCTATAATCGGGTTGGTTTAATTTTAAGCTTGTAAACCTCCTACCAGGTGACCAGTTGATACAAATCCTTTCCGCAGTTAGCGCTTTGGCTGACGCCTTGAATAAGTTAGATGCGTGCATCGCACAGCGAGACAAATTCCACATTTAGCTGGACAAAATTAATTTCTCAAAAACTATTATAGGTAAAGACAAAATACTTTTTGCGCACGTCATGGTTCGATAGGGCCTTCTTTATGACACATTGTGTACTCCTTCGGGCACTCGAGAGTTGTAGGGGTTGAACACCCCATATTTTTTTAACGAAATAATATAGAAAGTTTTGTAACATTCAGTAACTTTACTAAAAATAAATAAACTTTGTCTTATACACTTTTCACATTTTTTATAATTAAGAAAATATTCAACGCATACGTTTCTCGAGAGGGCCTCCTGTTAGTACATACTACATTCCGCGGCAACTTACAGTGCTTCGATTCAATACACTTCACAATTACATGCACAGTAGAGCGTCAATTATCCGAACCTCGATTATCCGAACCGGTGTTGCATCGTTGCTATCTCCACCAGTTCGAAGAAAAGACAGTCTCTGATGGTTCAAAAAAAAAGATGAAAGATTACTTTAAAAAATAAACTTTCTTAATATCAACCGTATGTAATTACTATGTATTGTACACACATATTTGTTTTTTATTCATGTAAAAGGATGTATAATAAATGTATACTGTTACTTCAAAGCATTTCTTCAAAAATGAATTAATTTTTTGCGTAATATACACTACATTTCAAATTACAGCAGTAGTACTCTTGCATTTAATAAGTAATTTCAGGTTTAATGCCTACAGTTATAAACTGGGTAAGTACATGCATGTTTCATTATCCGAACAATTTGATTTTCCGAACCACTTCGGTCCCAATTGGTTCGGATAATTCACGCTCTACTGTATGTGCCATCTTTTTTCAACAATGGAATGTTAAGTCGAAGGTGTATAAGTGATTTCCAGTAATAATAAACAGATTCTTTTGACATCATGACTAAATAATTGATAGGAAAACTGTCTTAAAATATCAATTCTGTTTTCCTGTCTATAAGTTTCGTAGACAAATTTTTGACTGCTGTGGCAGCTCGTGTCACGTGGATTTTTTAGTATTAAGTAATAAACTCTTCTTCTGTGGTTTTTTAAAGAAATTAAAGCAAATCCGATCGAATCTCAAAATCGACGTTGTACAAATCATTTTTATTTAAAAAAAAGCCCTCCGAAATACTTTTAATTGCGACGGGGATAATAGAATTACGTCTGCGAAACTTGTTTTCTTTTTGTCTTTGATTAATATACACATCAAATAAGGTTGCGCGCGAAATAGATGAAACTCACACGCGTCTTACTAATACAAGTAAGTACATGTATGAAATTAAATATTTGTACACTTTTTGTATCCGAACATTCAATAATAGACTGCGGATGTTTATTCAATTTAACATATCCAAATATGTGAAACAAACTCAGTTTAAAACTGTGATAAAATGAAAAGTACACGTTTAAACACACACAAAAGAAAGTAAAGTTTGTCAAAGTTTTATTTCTATAACTGCATTAGCATGACAAATATCGAACTCTAAAAATGTATATTTGCATAAACACTCGCTGTCTACTTATGATGAATGTTCTACTATACGAACACTCTACTATCCGAACAGTACATTTCATTTTAAATCATAGTAGTACACTGTACGCGTGTATAGTTTCTTATCCAAACACATGTTAAAGTTGAATGTACGTCTAAAAATTTTTTTTAATGTAACGTGGCATCAACATCTTGGTTGTTAGTATCCATAGTTGGTGGTTATTTTATACTTCATGATACAAGTTTATTGTACAGATAAGTTCGACGGTTCTCTTGAGGTTACCTTCTGTTTTAAATATTTCTGCCATACTGTTAGGTATTTGGAGATAGTTTCTGGTGTCTTCTGTGTTCTTGCAGTTCAATAAAATGTGTTTGGTGGTTAACTGTTGTTGGCAGGGCTCACAGTATGGTGGGGTTGCTTTCTTTAGAATGTAGCCATGTGTAGCCTTAATCTGTTTAATTTTAAGTCTGTTCAGTATTATTTGTTCTTTTCTGTTAAATTTGACTGTGGCGTGGTTTGTGTAGAAGTGGTCGGTGGTCTAAAATTGTTATTTTAAAATAACTATAAATTATGAAATAAATGATACTAATATCATAGATAGTCTTTGTTATTATACTG
This sequence comes from Macropis europaea, assembly GCA_916610135.2. Lineage (NCBI taxonomy): Eukaryota > Metazoa > Arthropoda > Insecta > Hymenoptera > Melittidae > Macropis > Macropis europaea. Next base: position 38,003,150 of record OU744345.1, read on the forward strand.
AAAAGTACAGTATTTCTATAAAGAGTATGGCATATGCATCAACCTAATAATTGAATACTTGTATCATTACGACATTGACGGCTGCACAAGATTGTATGTCTTGGAGTATCAAATATTGTCGTATTGAGTAACTACTAATTCTCATAGAATTGCAACCAATGTTAATGTTAGAATAATAGTGCAAAATGATAAGTGTGCGATCATATTTTTTAATATTTTTATTCCTAATAAAAAGAAAATATTTAACACGTTGATCGTCGCAGTGGAAAATCCCGCAACTAGTCAAATACGCGAAAATACCTTTTCAGTAACATGTATCGTTGAATATGCACATATTCTTTTATTTGTTAATATACTTTTTATTTTGTACTATCATTGTAGCATAGATGTAACTCAAAATTTGGTTGGGGTAGTTAGTTGACGAAATTAAAATTGGTACGTGGGTCATCGGTAGAGATGGGATTCAAGTACACCTGGGACTCTTTTTACACGGTGGATGCGCACCGTGTAAAAGTGAATTGTGTAAAAAAGTACCGTGTAAAAACAATCCCAAGCGTATATTACAAGTAAGTTTGAATCCGATTGGATAGTTTCGAATAGGTCATGAACACTTTGAAAAAAAGAAGCAATACTTTTGAGTAGACTCGAACCTGGCCGCGATAAGTTCGAACTTTTTGCAAGTACACTGAGAAATGTAAGCGGTACTTTGAAATATAATCGAACCTTGACCACGTAGATTCGAACCTTCTATGAGTACTTTAACACTTTGACGGTCGCTGTCATGCACATGCTATTTTATTCATTTCAATAACACCCATGTAAAATAAATAAGTGAACATAACTGTGACGGATGACAAATAAATATTCAAATATGTACTATTAAAGTGCAAAGTGTACAATACTCAATATACAGAAAGTGTTGTAAAATGTTCCGTTATTTAAGGACTGTTACATAAATAGCTAAAGACAATTAATATCTGCAAAATATTTACGGCTGTCAAAGTGTTAACCAAAGTTTCCTATTCTATATAATTGTGTCATTTGTTTCCCGCGAATATTATATCACATGATTCACCTACGACAGTTTTCTGTTTACAATATTTACTTCGAGCGAAATCAGAATGCATGCACGTTGTATTGTATGTATGATGTGTGCAATTTTGTGTTTTTCAGGGTTCGAATACTACTTTTAAAAAATTCAAGTCTCTCGAACGACAAAGTAGTTACAAGTACATTCTCGAATCCTACAGGTACTCGTCGTGGGGTTCAAAGCCAACGTGTATAATCCGAGTATTTTCTTATACGCTCCTTGTGAGTAGTATTCGAATCCCATGCAGCTAAACTTTTGTATTGGAATTGACTTGGATTCATGAGTACATATTGAACTTGATTACATTCCTAGTCACCGGTGGTATACGTGGCGCTCAGTGTTGAAAGGAGAATTTTATAATGTTTCTGACTAGATACGGAACTATTACTGTGTCATTCAACGTCTTGACTGTAGCATGCGTGTATTCATAAAAACTTATTTTCATGTGGTTCACTAGGTATGAGATTTGTCTTATAAGAACCCAAAAAATTGTTTAATTTCTTCAAACAACTTTATTTTATAACCTTTTATATATCACACTGAAGCGTAGAGTAGAAGTCTACTCGACTATAGCCGGACCTGTCGGATTAAAACTTCATCGCTTTAAAATTTAACCTATTAACCGGGGAAGACAAGTTAACTCATCATTTAAAAATGCCTGTGCTGTGAACATATCGAGTTATCTCGTCGCGAGACATTCATACCTAATCTCGCGTAAAAGAGACAATTTATTGTTCACTCTCATTACAGTGGCCTATATCTTCCAACATTTTTGTTTTATTTTGTTTACGCCAATGAACTCCAAGCAACAACCGTCATGCGTTTCTTCATTTATTAAAGATAAATTAATACATTATTGCATTTATTGCAGGCATGACGAGTTAACTCGTCCCCACTCATTTTTAGCTAAACGCACTTTCTTGAAATTTACTCCACAGGTTCAGTTCATTTCTCCTCGAGAAATTTGGAGAAGTCTGCATTATTTTTTAATACTTGTTAACACATTGCATGCGAGATACGATCGCCTTTTCCTTTCTTTTCAGATTCTCCTAATTTTCTCGTATATTAGGTTGTTCGGAAAGTTCGTAGAGAAATGTAATGAAAATTTCAGAGTAATATTTTTTTATAAAGCTTGTGCTTTATTAATACGTTGACTGTCATGCTGTATTAGTCAAAAATTACACACTTTTTAGAATTGAATAAAAAATGCATTAAAATTCAGATTATATCGTTTTTTATCAATAATATTAGTAATTTTAATATTTTTTTAACTGATTCCGTTAGACTTTATTAAAGATATTTACTAATACTATTAATATGCAAATAAATAGTGGTCGAATGTACACATCACCCATGTACATATGTATAGGTGACGCGGCGGTCAGAGGGTTAAATAATGGATTAAATTTTAGTTAAATTTTTCCATCTTCTTGGTGATCTGAATTCTATTCTGAAAAAGCTTTTCATCTTCTTGAATACGAATTGCTAAATTACCGATTTTTTTATCTTTAAAAATTCCTATGCAGAGTATAATAAATGGGAATTAGAAGATAATATATCCAAGCCAAACATCAACAATAGTCAGCTTTTCATCCAAACATGTGATGTTTCTTATTCACCAGTTGCAGATATTTCCGTCCACTTATAGTATTTAATTGATCCAATGGTAAACAAAATTTCTCTGAATCAACCGTCTAATTATTTAGCAGAAGCTCGTAATAAATAATTTTCCACCAATTTCAAGAAATTCAGAGCAGAGTCAACGAACATTCCGAGCAACCCGTTATTTCTTTATATCGACATGCGTGTCTTTCGCAATTCATTTACTATACTTTGTTCTACTTCTCTGTGACTGAAGCAAAGATCCTCGAAATCTTCCAGACGAACATTAGACGATTTTAACGTATGAAAACGTGGTACCACGTGACCTCTACGCAACATGTTAATTGAACTAATGTCCTCGGAGAAGTCGATGCAGCAGAACTCGGCGCGCCAACGTTTGAACAGTCGAACAACGGGACGATGACGAACAATAGCGAGAGGCGCGAACATCCAGCAGACGGTCGATCGGAAACTTTCGAAACGAAGTTTCACGATTTTCGAAGGACGCGATGAGCTCGTGATGCGCTTCTTCGAAAGCAGCAAGTTCGTTAGAAAGTTTCGCGCCGAAGAAAGCCTCAGCCGAGGCGGAGAAATTCTCGGGACCACTTCGATGCACTTCCGAATCCCGTGAAACGAACTTATCGGCCACGTCAAAAAGGAAACGGTCGAACGAGTTGCTTAACATATATGCGAGTCGTTCCTCGTGAGTATCAGGTTGTCCCATAAGTGATGTCTCTGTTAAAACTATCCTGATGCATCAATTAATAATTGCAATTACTTTGAACCTCCTCGTCGAGTTTGATCGGCAGCCACCAAATGAGTACGGCATCGCGTTGTCTTTAGTCGGCTGTTTATTTTTATCCTCTTCGGTACGAACGTCGACTTTAGTCGACAAACAGCAAGTGCATACACTGTCGTCTATACATCCCGGCAGGGTATGGTAGGTGCTGGGCCGCCATTGGGTGAGTAACGACACCTCCGAACCCGAGTTATATCCCATGCCTATGACGGCCCATATCATTTAGAAGGTCGGATGCTCCTTCATGGGTAGCAGACAAATGTCCTCGAAAAGTGTGACCAGTGTGGCTTAAACTGGAACCTTCGGGGTTTCGGCTGCGCGAAAGCAGCGCTGGTGTTCGGTTTCGGAGGAATGCCATAGCGTATCTCCCGTCTGATCGCAGCCTGTGAACATCCAAAGATCCTCAAGGCTCTGAGGATTCGAAATGAATCTCCGATCAATTGAATGGGGCTGAAGAGTCGAACAGGGTCCGGTTCGAACAGAGGCAGTTTACAACTGCCTACCGGTCATCTCTTCAGTTTTGGTCGGGGGCAGAGTGAGCGTACAGGCGTGTACGCAGTGAGTTCGCCGCCCCGTGGTTCCCCGTGGATACGGCGCGGACCATTGGAGGAGCTATCCTCTCTTGGCCACGACGTAGCTAAAGGACTCATCCGCAGAGAACGCTCTGCGGCACTTCTGGATTTTTCCGCGCTCGTCCCGAGAAGGTTTCGCCGGTGGTAAACCAACCGATGCCGATATAGGGGAAACCCTCAGGAGCGGCTAATCGCTTGCGACCGGTTACACTAAATGTCGTCCATACATAAGTGCTAGGACACTTTTAACTGTTATTGAATATACAGGGTGATTCTTCTAAACTGACCCATTGAGTTTTCTCCAAAACTAAAAGAGATACGAGAAAATCGATTCGAGGAAAGATGTTCTGTTCAAGGGAGGAAATCTTCAGTGTTATAGGATTTGATTGTCAACTGCAAAATTTGTGAATTGTCCGTATAAACAGTAATTTGGTAGCTGCAGTAAAATTGGTAAAATATGCTGAATACTGTATTCGCGTTCTCATGTTGTTTTTGCACCTACGCTGCATTGTATTGACAAAATTGTCGCCTGTAGATTTTTTCTATTATACTTCGATTTTCATTGAAAAATTCGTAACAGCCATCTTGTACATTCTACTACAAGCACCGTCAAATCTTTATTGAATAAAATTGAATCGTATACGTGTGTTTATTTAACATTTATATATGTAAAAACGACATTATTTATGGGGTACCCAGTGATGGCCACTGGAGCTACAGCCTTCCCCCACTCTAGGTCCATTCCACTCGTTTCAGTTCTCTGCAGTTCGCTCCTCATTCCCCCTCGGTCCATCGTCGTCCCAGATCACAGCCTATATGAACCTGATACGAATCGTTCCAAGATACTCCTATTCTCATAACAACTGCAACTCTTCAGAGCAATCACGTTTCACAGTGTATCAAGGATGAACTTGGTAAATTCACAAAAACAGAATTTTCCAAGTATGTATCTTTGTTATTTGCAACGGTCCAAGAAGTGACGAAAAGTGATATTTATTACGAGGGAAGTTTTAGATCAAGGTGATCTTGTGATAGATTTCAAGAATACTTATTGAAGTGAATTTCTTAGAAGCCGGACACTGTTGCTGTATTCCTACTATATACAAAATGTCCCATTTAACTTGTCTATCTAAAACGTCCAAATGTTACTTTACATCAGGAACTTCATTGTGATAACTAGACTGCGGATGTTTATGCAATCTAATATATTGAAACTGGTGGGGTATTTAATGACTTAGCGAAATAAAAATTAGATAATTTGAACATTTCAAGAAGCAAGTACAGTCTTGTTGAAGTTTCATTTATTAAACTGCATTAACATAAGGAATATGGAAGTCTAAAAATCTATGTTTGTATTACAGTCAGTCCCATAAGTATTCGTACCCTCACTGCCTATAAAAGAAATTTGTTCAAATTAAGTGATGCGTCTGAGGTTTTCCAATAAACCTTTTACTATAATTTTACACAAGTATAAAGTTTATTCTGTACAAATTTTAGCAAAATTTAGCAATTAATAACGAAAATATTTCGTTTATAGAATTATAAACTTCTTTTATACACAGTAAGGGTATGAATACTTATGGGACTGACTGTACGTCCGCAATCTAGTGATACTAATTTTTATAAATGATCACTCCCCCAATCGAATAGACGAAACATTCTTTCACAACGTGTTATTTAGCAATGAGTCAAGTTTGATGATCTGAAGCGTGTATTTGCAAACACAAGACACTGCTTCACACGTTGGATCTGTTGTCGTGTTAGAGAGTAGGATCAGAGGATCTGAATCCGGAATATTCAGAAACGTATTTTCAAGAAAACCTTATTGAAGATCATTGAATTTGTGTTGGTGTCAATTATAATATCGTATCAATAAAAGTATACATTGTCATATAAGAAAACATCGATTATCTTCAAATCGTGAGAAATCCGTGGGAACATAATATTTGCCACCTTGAATCAAGCAACTTTGTTCCTGAGATATTTCTCTGTATCTTTAAAAGAAATGTACATATTCAAGGTGGTCAAGTTAAATGGGACACCTTGTAAATAATCCGTCTGATTTAAGTAGATACGCGTAATTATGTCGTGAACAGCTGAAAATATAAAAAACATGTCCATATAAAAATTATATTGTTTTGGAGGGGGACGTAATGTGATGTAAATATTTTTTTAAGGATGGAGATGTAGAGGAAATTTCAAGGTCAAGTTAATTTTTTAAATGAAGTGCTACGCCTTGTTCATGTTGTGATAGTGATTATTCAGACGATCTTAGTAACCTATGGTTAAAAGTCATTCACTGACAGGAAGGTCATAAATTAACCCACTGAGACCATAATTACTTCTCGAATGCGAAGGCCAAAGTGCAGAATTGACTTTCCGCATAAATACTTTAATGTTTATTACAAATACACACACCAAACAGAACTTACTTTGAAGAATAATTATTTTTATATGAATAGTTTACAACAATGTGGACTCATTGAAACATTCTGGGACATGTAAAGCAACGAAGATATTGTTTTTAATAGTAAGTGAAGTATATCTTGTAAAACAGAGAAAAAATTGCAAATTCAAAGAAAGCGAATACAATACAGGTTGACATGAAGTTATCAACAATTTTAAACTGCAAATATGTAAGATCAGGAAAGTATACAAACATGTAATCTTCTTTAACATTCAACTAATTAATGATATGTAAATACCACAGATCGATATAAGTTTCAATAACGAACAATATCCAAAATAAACAATATTTACAAACATTTTATTACCTTGCAGAAAATCAGGAGTTAGAATCATTTTCATAGTTAAACGCAAAGACGTGTCACAAACTCGCCCCAACCCCGTTATACAGTCTCAATGGGTTAATAAGATTCATTCATACTTACTAGCATGTCTAACTCGAAACTGGCGAAAAAATTAAATATTTTCAATCGTTTGCGAAATAATTACGCATGTCCACGTGGATCAATCATACTGTACAACAGAAATATTTTAAATACACAAGTTAAGCAGAATACCCTGTACATTGGTACATTTGTCAAGAAGCACGTTCACGTGACTCATTATCAGTGACACCAAAGGTCCCGATAACGTTCAATCTATTTTTTTCCGTTTAAGTACTCCTCGGTGAATCAGATGAGTCTGTCATTCGAGAACGCGTCGGCGATCGCGGAACCATTTTGTGTGCTTTCAATCTCCTTCTTCGCGAGGCCTAGACTCTTGTTCTTTCTGCGTGGCGGAGTGGGAACGGTACCAATGTTCTCCACTAAATCGTCGGAATTTCTGTTCAGCCTGCTCGGTTTCTCAGGCGGAACATCCGTGGGACACGGAACTGGGTTCCTCTGTTCCTCTCTCAACGAAACGTACCCTCTATCCTCGTTTGCATGAGAAACGGCCTTCTTATCTAAATCCACCGGACGCTCGATGAATTCTCGATCGTCCCTGGTGTCCGTTTCAACCACCGTCTCCTCCCAAGCGCAGAACGAGACCTTCCTTCCGGCTACAGGCTTTCTGTCCTCCAGGATCTGTCCCAGGGACACAGAAGTCTCGTTCTTATCCTCAGACTCCTGAACGACTAGATTCTGATCACCCGTTCCCTCTCCACTGGACGAAGTTTCACTGACCTTGAAACCGTCAGAGTTCTCCAGAGGGAGGATTTTCGGTTCGAACGTCTCAGACGCTGGTCCGTTGGTCTTAGCCTCGTCCCTGGCTTCCTGAGCCTCCTCCTTCTCTAACATGTCCGATAGAGCAGCCTCCAACTCGGTCAGGCTGGGTGTCATGGAGCTCAAGTTACTTTCCTCCGCAGCTTCATCTTTGAGGACCTTCAACAGCGTCGAGTGATCGGCGTCTTCGACATCCGTCTTGATTCTAAGCTCTGGACTAGGCGGTGGCGTCTTCATTTTTCTGTCGTCCAGACTCTTCCTTAAATTGTTATGCACGTCCTTGGCTAGTTTCTCATCGTAGAAGTCGTGTAGCTCTTGTTCCTCCATCATCTCGCGCGGCAACGACTCCTCAGATATGGTCCTGATCATACTGGTCGAAGAGTGCAGATCCTTTGTCTCGTAAGCGTCCTCGTTCGGCTCGCTCTCGTTCGACAGACTCCGACTGAAGATCATCCTCGATTGGCTGGATCGATCGGGTTCACCTTTCCCGCAGGACCCTCCGATCGTATCTGGTAAATGGAACGTCCGCGGTTTAACTAGTCACGTACGGGAATAGTTGGGTCCTTCCTCTGCGCCGGGAAGACGATTACCCGACTTAGAACTCGAAAGGGATCTCTACTTAGGCTAACAGTGTCTGCTACAGCGATATGGCGGCGATCGGACAGAATAATTTCTAGTGATGTCCGTTCAATACGTCCTGGACCGAGTTGCTTCAAATATTATTCGAATCTAAAACGCTTTGATAGGTCCTGATGGGATTCACAGATGATGTTGTCAAGAAAATCAATTTTTTAATCATTTTGTACTGGGTTAAATGGGACAGACATTTAGGTCGGAAGACTTTTTCTTATAAGGAAGAACTAACCTCCGGCTTTTACTGGATAGAGTTATTTATAAAGTTTATTTGTGGGAATAGGTGGTCACTGATTGTCATAACAACATAGTCACTTTCACCAGTTCCTCTCTTTAATGAGTGGATATGAATAACTGAATCGTATATAGTGCTTTGTTAAACTTGAAACCCATATTACATGTACTTAATAATCTGAGATCCAGAAGTACTGGTCCATCGAGAAATATGAAATTTCATATTTCAGTCCACGTGTATTCGAAAAATTTTCAAAATTGATTTTCTTGAAAACAGAGTCCAGTATAAACAAATTGCATGCCAATCTTCATGTTCACGTTTCTATTAGTGTTACCGGCTGATCTTGTTCTTTCGAAGCGATTCGAAGCATCTTAAACCCATCACGACTAATTTCATTGACTGTCTCGCTATACGAACTATAGTAGAGACAAATAATATTGGTCGTGCAAGATCACTGAGCAGTCTCCTTCTCATATCAATTTGATTAATTAAATTTAACCGTACCATCATTCCATGTCTTAAAACTACACTGCTCGAAAAAATTACAGGCTCAGAATTTCTTATAATTTCCAACAATCTACTAAATATCCGCGATTACAATATTCATTCCTTGTTTACAGTACATAGTATTTCGAACTTTCGCACTATATATCCTTGGCTGATTAAGTGTTCCCGGAGAATGGGAAAAGATGATCGAAAATTGTTCACCTGCAGTGTATGATCCATCTGTGATCCTTAGATCCATTAAAATTTAGATTTACCTTGCTTACAGATTATACTATTTTCTCTGTGTAAAACAATTATGTACTGTCTTACATAAAAGTAACTATTTTTACATAGCCATCAAAAGAAAACCGAAAATGGTTAAGTGTCTGATCCTCTAATTATTTTGTACAGTGAATTTATATGACTCACCGCATTAACATGTTAACTGTCACTTAAGAATAAAAGTATTGCACTATACGATTGTATACTTATCAATCTGTACTATTATTCTGCTATTGACAACAGTCGAAACTTTATGAACATTAATAATTATTTAATTCGGCAATATTTGATGCACTAGCTCAACAGAAGTCTACCTGGCAGTGTGTTAACATACACATGGAAAAATTATGAATGTGACGCTTATGTTTATTTTAATTTACAATAAATGAATTGACCTTGAGCGGACAATACTTCGTGTCTCTAGTAAAGTTCCGTTGATCGAATTCGATGTGGTCCCGATTTACAAGGGGAACTACCCGAAAGGATTATAGTCGATTCAACACATCGAAAAGAAGCCCGTGTTGTGTTATCGCGTGTTGTTTTTTCAAGGTGGGACCACGCGATGGACTCCGAGTGGCAAGGTCGAGTTAATGGCAACGAAAGTACTGGTATCTTCTAGCTCTTTCAGGACTATTTACCTAAAGCGGAACGTTGCTTCGCCTCGTCTAGGAAAAACGGTTCCTTGGACCCCGGAGAGCTGCAGGACGACATTTTGCAAGTGTCCTCCAACGTGGGTGGGTCGAAATACCTCAAGTGCGACCTACGGAAACAATATTTTAAATTACGTACTAAACTTTTTGGAAACATTTAGCATATTTTGAGGATTTTTATCTTAATTTTTCTGCAAGCTTACAATTCTATCATCCTCGATTCATTTTTCCGTGCGTAGAAAATGATATCTTCAGGTAAACATAATTTAAATTACGAAGTGTGTTCGAAAATTAAAGGTTTTTAGAATAGTTGTAAGAATCAATAGTGATATTTTTATATGAGAGACACGGAATTGATCAAATACTGTTTATAATTTCTTCCCTTTTTTGACCTCTTCACAGATAATGACACACATAGTACATATACGCGTTCAATTTTTTTATTCTCTTATTGTGATTGATACAACAAATATTATGTCGCCTAATATTGTACAACAAAATACCCATAACTTTTCTCAGACACTTCTAAATATTTTCAACTTCTTTTTGGTAATAACTATTGAATGAATAAAGGAATATTGAATAAATATGATTAAAAGAAGTCAAATTGTTTTTTTTTTCAGATTTAAAGAGATTAATTGAGATGCAACTAATTACATGTTTTGCACTGTATTTAAAGTGTAACTTAGATTACTGTGGTAAGAGCAAGAAAAACAATAAGGAATCAATTTTATACATAATAAGAAACAACATACGAAAAATTCTTGTACGAATATGATAAAACAATTTTCTATGTCGATTACGCTTTTACTTTTCATTTTTTGCACAGCCCAATGTGTGAAATGGTTTTTCAACTTTTCCATTCCTAGCGAACTACCCCGTAAGTAAAACATTCTGCGCAATCCCACAACTCCGTATTTCACTCAGCAGTTTTACAGTTTCGTACGACTCGAACAACTGGGACGCTTTTTTGCACTTTGTTTTCACACGTGCTCTTTCGGGGCACAAAACAAGCTAACCTGTTTTTCGAGGAACTGGAAATACGTGCAAGCTGCGCTATCTGATATACTGAATCGCGTTTGTATTCTACATTCGTTCTTAACCTTATATTTCAACACAATATTATGAATACAATTACTGAATTGTGAAATCAAGCTACGTAAGTTCGCATCTACCACAAATAAGCTGATAATAAAACAATTTGTAACATAAATTACAAAAATAGATAGAAAAATGTCGCATGATTCCAGGACATTATAATTTCAGATTCTGTAATTCAATTTGTAGCATAAATTACAAAAATATGCAGCAAACAATCGGAAGATTCCAGGGCATTAAAATTTCAGAACATGGACTACAATTTGTAGCAGAAATTACAAAAATACGTAGAAAACAGTCACAAGGTTTCAGGATATTAAAACTTCAGAATGTAAACTACAACTTGTAGCAGAAATTACTATACAAAAATAGGTAGAAAACAGTCGCAAGGTTCCTGGACATTAAAATTTCAGAATCTTGACCTACAGTGCTTAGCATCTAGACCTTTCAACTAAATCCACTTAATCACTTAATCACTGGCCATAGATAATCTCTACCGACCTATTAGGATCCACTTCGGAGTGCTCCGTCCCAAGTATGGGAGACGGTGATTTTCCAAAAGCTTCAGGCTTTTGTAAGTAGGTCGAAGAACCCGTGACATCTTGATCATCTGGATTTCTGTTCTCTTTGTCTCTACTCGTTGGAAAATCGACCACATCCTTGTTTTCGTGGGTGGGTCTGGTATCATTGATCTGTGATACATCCTGCAGAACCAGATTAAATGATCTTTAAGAAATTTCAGAAACTACGCTGCTCTAAGGAATTAAAATATCACACATTGAAATAGTTCATTGGACATTAAAGTGTTAAATACTATGAACCTTCTAAATACTGTACAGAATAAACATTGAATGAAAATGTTGTAAAGTTAGGCATTCAATATTTTGTTCATTACTGATATTTGTCAGATAATGAAAAATTATTGAGGATAGTGAAACTCTAATTGTTTTGAGCAGCTCATTTGATATTTGGCTGTAAATAGAAATTTTTCTGTAAGTAACTTTATTCTCGAAATTATGAAATTTGGATCCATATTAGAAGTTGAAAATTCAGGACTGATTGAAACTAATTTTTTTATTAATTTTCTGCCATTTTTTCCCGTAAAAATTCATTAGTAACGGTGATGCGCCTATTTCAATTTTCAACAAGTGAGAGTCGTGAACTGGTAAAATTTTAGCGAAAAAATGAAATGAACTTGTTGGTTTACTGTAGAAAAATTAAAGTTTGCAATCAGTCGATTCGAAAATGTTTGATTATGGAGATAGAGGATCTCAAAATTCTGAAACTTTGACTCGCTGATGATCACCTGCTAAAAATTAAAATTCGTGTATCTTCGTAACTAATGAATTCTGAAAGAAATAAGTTGCTACCATTGCTTAGAGCGTCGAAAACTAATTCCAGAAAGTTATAAAAAATTAATACAAATCAGACCTAAATTTTCAACTCCTAACATGGGGCAAAACTTTAACATCACGAGAAAAATGTTACGCACAGAAAAGTTTCTATTTACAGTCAACTTCAAATAAAAAGAATTCCATTATACAATGTTAAGCGGTTTAAAAAATATCTCTGATCAAAGTTTCAGACTTTGATGCCCCCTACCCCCATAAGCGAACATTTGCGAACTGAACGATTTCAAACTTAACACTCAAAAGAAAAATAAATACGCGAAACAAATAAGTAAAATTAATTTTACAGGTAATGTAGTGTTTTCAAAATCGACTTTTCGCCAGCGTTTTAATGCCAATATTCCACTGTGGGACGTCCAGATAGAAACAGCAAGTGGAGTGTATCGATTGGCCGGCTGGCCGGAGTTTTACCTCGAACGAGATCCTCCGTTGGTGATTCAATTCACAATTACTGATGTCGTTGAGGTCCCAATCCTCCGATTTACTCGGATCGTACTTCACGAAACCGTTTTCCCCGCAATCCAGCTTCTCGAGGACCTGATACGGCGATAGGTTATCGGGCCTCGGTATGTAGTCCTCCAGTCGCACGCTCGTTTTCTGGGGATTAGAATAAATTCGCGCTTTATCCGCGTGATCGCGCTTCTTGTGGCGAATTAACCCTTTCGCTGCTGGGACTTCGGGCACATCGAGTGCATCCTCGTGGCCCTACACCACTTACAGCACGAGCAATTTGTCAAGCTGCATTCAATGGATTCACCGGCCTCTTGTAGCTCGCAGCAACAACGACAGATTGTAACGCGTTCATTGCGGAACTTCAACGCCCACCCCTCTCACCAAGCGGTATTTTTTTTATTGCTTTATTTGTATATAATTTGTTTTTATATGTTTTGAAGCTCAAATTTCTTTAACCCTGCAGTTCTCCTTGGACCTATGTGACCCGAAATGACGATTACGTTTCCGTAGGTAACATGTTTTTAAATATTTCTTTTTAATATTCAATGTACTTAAATAAATTTTGAAATAATTTATTATTCAGAAATGTGAAATATTAAAGAAGTAAGCACAAAATTTAAATATACTGAATATTAAAAAGAAATATTTAACCCTTAAGTGGATTATTGTTTGACACACTAATAATTGTTTAACATGTGTTGATACAATTATTTGAAGATTTATGTAATCCTCTATTATCATATTATACTTCTAATGCTGCAAGGAAAAGTGATTCCTATTTTGTCTATTGGGTAAAAATTTAGCAATTATTAGTTTGGAGTTGCACAGAGCCGCTACGGCTCCAATAATCCACTTAAGGGGTAAAGATATAGTGTCTATAGGGACATTCTACATTTTGGGTCTTATAGTTCCGAGGAGAACAGCAGGATTAAAGTTTCATATCTGTAGAATATTATGGTAACAGGACTTTTTGAAATTCGCATAATTGGCGAAGTTACAGCACTGAAAAGGACTGCACGTTAGGCCAAGTTAAATGAACGCGGTAAACTTTAAATGCGGTTTACATTGAAGAGAATCTATTTCCGTTTTAGTTGGCACAAGAATTTTTCACTTTTTATATTGCAATGGCTTTCGGTGTTGGCTGCTAACTGACAAGGTCCTGCCAGACATGTCGGTGGATAATGTTGTATAACTCCGCAATTTTGTAATTTTAACCTTCGCCTGGCGGATATTTTTATTTTAACCCACCGCGCGCGATAGATGACTGTTCTGAAGTCGGTTCTTATCGCTGTAACACAAGAAATAATACATCTCATTTGCCGTAGTAAGGATAGCATATGCTTTGCAACAAAGTTACAGCGTGACCGAAAGTATTACAGCGATAAGAACCGATTCCAAAGAGTCATCTGTCGCGTGCGGGGGGTCAAAAATGACCCGTACACTGCCATGCCAGGGTTAAATAATAAATGCGCAGGAAAATAAAGTGCAAATGTTGCCTAACATCCCTTGAAAACTGCGATATTTTACTCAATAATTACCTCAAAAAAACAAAACACTTTAAATTTACCTGTTCTTTTAGACTTACAATTAATAGATGGTCTATCCCCTTAAATCAATATGTTTGAATATTGAAATTCGCAATTCACTACCTAAATCAGTTGTACTAAAGAAATGTTAACAAGTCGTGTATGAAATAAATAAACGTCTCAATCGCATGGTTCATCCTCTAAAATGAGGTAGACCATTATTCAAGAAAGAAAATTAATTGATGAATAATCTATAAATGTCTGAGCATATCTAAAATGTCCGTGTTTTCAAAGTTAACCCGGCGACTGTGTGGTGGAAAAATGTAACATAACCTGTGTGGTGGGGTGTTACATACTCCAATCAATTTGATAAAACTTTAAATTCTGTACGTATAATCTTTCAATACAATATCAAATCCGACTTTTTTCATTCATATTCAATTAATCTATGCACAAAATAATGAGAAATTATTTTTTATTCGCAAATGTAATGAAAAAATACAGATGTTATTTTAAGAACAATCATATAATAGTTTCTTAAATGTAAACCTACTAACTAGAAATGTATTACTAAACGATAAAAGTGATTTTTCGAATCCAAGAAATACTTATGTTAGCAATAACGAAAAATTTGGAAAACTTGAACTTCATAATAATAATATTAACTAGTATTAACCATCCACCTATTCGAAGCAACATTTTTCTTTATTTTATAACCTTAACTGTACAACAGTAAACAGTCGCTGAAAGAAAAGAGCATGGTATAAACGGAGGGGACTGAAAACCAGCAGCATCGAACATGCTTATTTTTAATAAGAAAGTAATACTATTTTTAAAAATTGTAGGGTACGTCACACCCCACCACACTGTCGCCGGGTTAAGCTAACAATAAGTTCGAGAAAGAGTGCAGCGATCAAAATAATAGAAAATTTGTAACCTCAGAAAATGGGGCGAGGAAGGATTCAGCCGGAAGCGATCCGGTGCTGCTCCTGACGGGTCTCCTGGACTTTATTTTCTGCCCGTCACCGCCATGATCTTTCGTCTCTTTCGCCTGATGTCTGGTCACATCCAACTCGTCGTAATTCGGAAGACTGACGGTGCTATAGTTCTTGGTCCTCGCGTTACCAGTCGATTGCCCCGGAACTCTCAAGAAATCCTTGGTCTGTTTCTCAAGGTCCTTCGGCCTCCTCTTCTCCTCGCGATTAGGAGTGGAGGAGTCCTTGCTCGTCTTGCCCTTCGCGAATTTTTCATACTCCTCGTTCTCCTGAGGTTTTCGTTGCTGACCGGATTCGACAGTCCTGCCGGTTTTTTTCTCCTCGGAATGGGACGTCCTCTTACCGGAAACCACGTCGCTCGATATTATCCTTCCGGTCCCGTTAACCTGCTCCCGGAAATCATTGGGCTCATTACGTTGGAACGGAAAAGAATTAAAACGTTTCCAGAAAAGATTAGGGTACTTACAGTGGTGGTTAAAGGAATGGTTGAATTTGAGAGTTTATCGGTAGGCATACATAGTTATTATTAGACTGCGGATATTTATGCAAATATACATTCTTAGAATTCAATATTTCGTATGTCAATACAGTTAAATAAATGAAAGTTTAACAAGATTGCATTTACTGCTTAAAACGTTTAAAATGCGTACTTTTTATTCTGTTAAGTTATTGAATGTTCACCATTGACCAATTTGGATATATTAAATTGCATAAACATCCGCAGTCTAGTTATTATTTTATTTGAATGAAATCAATATTTGATTTTCATTGTTGTATGTATTTGCAAGATACATTGACTGTTGTTGGAAGACTCCATTCATTTTTGTCACGTTATAGTGTTTTTTGTTATCGTTCATTTATTTTGATTACCACTATCATTTATTTTTTAATTTGTTAGGTAGAGATTAATAAATTCATAAAATATGCTCATGTTAGAAATGAATTCTTTTGTGAAACGAGTAAGTTCGTATTGATTAAAAATTATATTAAATTTTACTGTGACATTATTGTCAATAATTATGCTTTAAAGAACAGTAGTTTTACGTGTGAATTACAATTTTTTATGTTCAAATCACAACATATAAATAATGAAAAATGTTATTGACTTTTCATATCGTACGTGGATTAAACGTCAGGACTTCATGCGATTTTAAAATTCAAATGATCATAATGGGGTGATAAAGAATCTCCAACTCATTATCTTAAATCTTCGAAATAATAAGAAACGATACATTTACTTTTTCATAATATGTACATATAATTTAACAGAGATATAAATTATTGATATGAAATGACCAATATCATTTTATTCGATAAATCAATACAGTAAAAATATATTATGATAAGTAGCGCATGTATCTTACTGTCTCTTGTGATCATAAATGCATGAAATATTAAAAAAGAAAAATTGCAAGATGAATCGATAAATATACAATTATTCATCGCAAACAATCATATATTTATTTTCCTTTCTCTACGTACAGAGTGGGCCACGTAAACAATTATAAATCAGTATCTCTAAAACGAAATGAGATATCGGAAAACGGCTTTTTCGTACTTTTATGATTTCGGTGAGCACGTTGTTTGTGATATTGAAATTGTTTTAGCTGGAGTAGCTTCCTAGATATCAGGGTAACCAGATTCTTTTAAGTAAAACATTATATTCTTTTCTCAACGTCATAAAGGGCATGCAATAACAAAAACAACAATATCAGTGATATCCTTGAAGTGACCTTGACGGGCGAAATTTATCAATTTCATTGATACTTAATTTTCTTGATAATTTATTTCGATGTTGCGGATATCACTCGTAACGTGTTCCGTTAACTCAGTTCAAGTTAGTTGTCTTCCGACTAATGAGCGAAAAATTTATACAAGATGGCAGACTTTCATTACAGGACTGTAGAAACATTCAAATGAAAATACACAAGTGTATAGAAGTCGGTAGAAATCATTTTAAATGTTTAATACAGAGGTGGTCGCCGGTGCTGCAGCATTCCCTCACTCTAGGTCCATTCCCCACATATAGGCTGTGATCTGGGACATCGATGGACCCAGGGGGGCGAGGGGCGAACCAGAGGGAACTGAAACAAGGGGGGTGGGCCTAGAGTGGGGAAAGGCCGCAGTTCCGATGGCCATTACTGACTTAATAAGATACCGATAGTTCTGGTCAACAGATATAAAAAATTCTCCGGTCAAGGTCATACAATAGTATGTGGTTGCATTCGTTACAAAGTCATACCATACATAATTTTAAGGAAAAAATTGTAGTGTTCCATTTAAAAGAAAAAAGAAAATGATCTTGAGATCCAAAAAGTTACTTCGTCTAAAAAAATTTCGAATGTCACGATCAACTTGTTCCTTGAAACCATAGAAGTACCAGAAGGCTGTTTTTGGTCTCATTTCATGAAGTCGCATGACGTGACAACCTTATAGAGTGTTTAACATAAATATAATCTACTGTTCAAAATTCGAAAACACAGTATAAACTCTGGTAACCATTTGTAGGTTATGCACGTACTCCTAAACAAATGGGAAGCGATAACAGTAAGCTGTAACAAACTCTAGTGCATATGCTTACACATGCAAAATCTAGTCGCTAGTTTCGGCAGCTATAGAAATCTACAAAGCTGACGAAGCATAATTATTAAAATATTGTACATGTTATGCAGACGCACGTCCCCTAAATTAAAAAAAAAAGACAATTATTCTTTCAATTGCACAACGAATTTTCTGTTACACCACAGAACCTGAATGACAAACGTAGAATCAGGGTTAATCACGTCGAATTTAATTCATTAATATTAACATTACATGTTAGTATCTTTGAGAAATATGCGGATAGACATATTCCTCCCTGACAAACAAATAAGTACGTAAATATTTATAAAAACAAAATTCTTCCAATATTGAAACAATCGATAGTTCAATTTCGTTATTAATGAGAAAATGTAGCACCACCACATATGCAAACAATTAACAGCAGCTACACAATAGACAAGAAAACACCCCGAACCCTTACTCATCGATTGGAATGAAACTATGTGGGCTTATAGAGCTATTCAAGACAAGAAAAATGGTATGTTTCATTCATGCTCAATCGCCCTTTAAGGATGTGAAAACTAACCTCAAAGTCAAATAGGCACTCCCACTTTTTCGCGTATAACTTTTACGCTAAAGTATAAAAGATATAGAAAAATCTTCCAAACAAAAGTTTAACAGTACAATGTTACGAACATGACAGACAAGAGTTAAAATTTAAACAAAAAAAATCCAATGGCCGTCAATGTGTTAAGTAAAACCGCGATTACTGAAGCAATGGATGCGCTACAAATTTCCTGTGCCACCGTGGAAGCCGCGTAACAAACGTAAAATCAAATTCGACGCTGAACCGCGTCGGATTTAATTCGTAAATATTTTTTAATGTCGCAGGATATTTGTTTCACAGATTCCCACGCCGATCGTCCCGCCGCGCCGTCTATTTACCCAATCGTCGCGTTTTACACGTCGGTAAATATTCTCGTTGAATATCGAACGGGAATTTACAATGGAAATGACGCGGCGTCGTACTCGCCTTGTGCTCGTAGATCTCCTTCGCCTTTCTTCCATCGCGTTTCGCGTCCTCGCCGTGTTTGTCCGGTCTGATCTCCTCTTCCGCGTCCTGCTCGTCCCCGCTGCTCTTAGGCGATTTCACCGACGAATATAACGGTTCGTCGGTGGATTCGGCGCGCCTCAAATTGGTCGACGAGTTCTCCGGAATCTCGTCCGGTTTCGGTGGCAAGGGCCTGCCCTTGTTCCTTTTTCTTCGTCTCGGCGGCGGCACCGGCGTCGCATCCTTCAGGTTCGAGCCTGACGGACAGATTTTTATTGCTATTTATTAACACGTGCCCTGCCACGTGTACCGTTATCAGTACACGCATCAATTTTAACCCTTTTAGTGCCGAACAACGATATATCGTTTTGGTTACACTTGCGAGAAGTGAGTCACTATACGCGTGCGCGTGAAAATAACAAGGCTTAACTTGTTGGATGCGTTTACTAGCTCAGAACTCATTTGTATTACTACCGTTGAAAAAGACTACAGCAGTGCCAGGAATAAGAAAACTTCGTGGAGAAAGGAGAAAGTCTGTGTGGTCTACAACAGAAAGAATGGTGGGCCTGTGCGCAGATCACGCACAATTTGTAATCTATGTAATAAGGGGTTACATGGTGTATGCATTAATGACCATAAATGTTACATGAATTATTTATGTGAGTAATCGTAAATCAATACCACTCTTTTCCATGTATAAGACGATTATTTTTTCTAGAATTTCGAGCTGAAAAATGAGAGTCGTCTTATACACGGAAACGTACGGTAAATGTTTAATTGAATAACAATACAAGTTTATAATAATACTAGAATATTTTTTCTAGTGATATTATACTGGCTACATACCATTATATACATGGATCATCTGCTTTTTAGTAGGCAACCCTTTTGACACTTGCTATGCATCATAGAATTATTATTTATTTATGTTTTGAAATAATTGTGATATTGTTATAAATAATTGAATATACGTTGTTTATGTTTTATATTACATGTTCTGTGTCAAACTATGTCAGAGTGACGATGTTTATTATTTGCAAATGCAGTTTGTAAAAGATGACTAGCTTCTTGAATTTTCATTATAATTTAGAATAAACATTATTCTTATAATTTCCGACAAATATTGAAATACTTTAGTCATTAATTCACTGTTTCTCTAGTTCTTAACATATTTCTTCTTAAATTTTGCAATTATTCTTTAAAATTAAATATTTGTAATTTTTTTCTCAAACCTTACCAAACTATATCAGTTTGGCTCGGCACTTTTCACTCAGGTTTAGTTTTTTCGGTTGACACTAAAAGGATCAATTTGATCACATAACTATCAACCTTCATGAAATTTTCAGTAACATTCACGTTAAAATGATAGTAGGAATAGAAAGTGTAATATCAAATAGATAAATATTTGTACAATCAACCACGTGTATTAATAAATAGCCATTTTCGCGCGTCTGTCTAGTTACGGATTTTACCACTGTGGCAGGGGACCTGTAAACGTGCGTCAGCTAACACTCAATATACGGGGTGGGACAGTAACTTTGACCACTTGGAATATATCCGTTTTTTTAGAGATGTGAAAACACTTGAATCACAAAAGTTGTATGGTACCGAGGGAGCCATAACATTACAGTGATGATTTTTTTGTAGATGGAGAATCTTCGGAGATTTCAATGTCAGTTCGGCGAAAAAATTCTGGCGTTCCGCGAGATAAGATGTTATTGAGGAAATTAATTGCCGATATGCGGCGCTAATAGTTTGTTAATATCTGTTTTATCGATATAAATGAATAAGTTTTGTTCTTCTTTTCATGTAATGCCATTCGCTTATGTTTCTTCTATCACGACACGCTACACATTTTGGTTTGCATTTGTTAATAAACATTTCAATTTATTTCTTATACAATTCGTGCTTGCACTCTCATGTTGTGGGTCGACCTCTACAGATCCACCATTAACAAATGTCTTTTAATAAAATTTACTGGAGTCCAAGAAGCAGCAACATTGTTCATATTAATCTTCTTTTTATTAATTTTTTTCACAACAATTACAGATTTATAACAATTCATCAGAGTTGTTTTTTAATTTTATGTTACATTTATTATATAAATAAATTCTCTATTTAGAACAATTTTCGTTTCATTTAATGTCTTATAAAATTAGGGTGCCGGGGGTTATCCGTAAAATATAGGTATGGCTTCCGCGATTTTCGGAAAAACGTATAAGGGTTGCGCGATAAAATGAGCTTGTTTATAGTCTAAACACCATCTACAAAACAATTATTACTGGAATATTATGGTCCACTCGATGCGATACAGCTTTTCTAAATAAAGTCTTTACATATTTTTAAAAATAAAGGAGATATTCTAGGTGGTCAGAGTTATTGTCCCACCCTGTAAAGGGAGATTCGTTTATCTACCTGGACATTTTGGATTTCAAAGAGTCGAGACTTAAATATACCAATACGAACTGAAAATTAAAATAACTGGTAAGCTAAGAACATTAGGCATTGATTTCTAATGTGCAGGTTCTTGAACGAACAATAAACTGCATGAATTAATGCACCTATTAAGAAACAAGTGAACAAAAAATTTAATTTTGCGTTATGACATTTTTGTCTATCTCCAACCGTTTAAAAAATACAGGTATACTCTGTTTGTTGTGACTCCCTGTACAATTTCTTCATATTTTAAATTATCCTCTTCAGATGCGAATTTATTAAAGTCAAATTAAAATTATATTTGTTGTATATGAATTCAGAGCTATTAAAGAAAGATCAAAACATTGAAAAAGAAGTACAGTAGAACCTCGATTATCCGAACTCCAATCATCGTAAAACCGGTTATGTTATATCAACTACAAGTTAAAATTATCATTAGTGATGCCGCGCACATAATTTTCAACTATGTATTTTACATCTTAACATAAAATTAAAATTTGCATGCAAAATATAGTTAGAATATGAGTCATCTGATTATTAATTACAGTTCGGATAATCGAGGTCATACTGTATGTAGAATCCTTTGAAAACATGAATGTACACATACATGGTCGACAGGCGCTACATATTTGAAGACAATATTAATATATAGAATAACAATAAATATAAACAGATGCTTGAGTATCCCTGAAAAGGCTCAACAAATATTATCATAAAAATTCGAAGTTAATAAGTATTACCAAAAATTGATTCCTGTCTAAACTTCTATTGGTAAGTGTACATTCCGTAAAAAGCTTCAATCGAAAACGTGCAATGTAATAACGAAAGTACGTATTTTGAATTCTTTTCGTCACAGTGTTCGTCACTTGTTATTTACAAAACGTTGACAAATGCTGTAGCGTCAACGGAGCCACGATGTACACAGGGTACAGTATCCTTATCAGCTGGCATGTCGGAACGACCATGTTCTCGTTAAGGATACAGCTTGCAATACGAGCTAACGATAAATTGTGAGCTTACAGCTAGACGTGGGGGTGGTGGCAGGATAGAGGCTCGTGTCGACGGTTAAATTCGTGCGGACCGAGCTTGCCCTCGGTGTACTTGGTACTTCGAGGTTCACGTCGACCCAGTCGCTCGGATGAAAGGGCCTGTCCACGGAATCTATGCTTCTGCCCCTCGTAAGTACCTCCCTTGGCGGCGAACCAGCGTACCCTATCTCCGAGCTGAAAATAAACAACACAAAGGAATTTTAGCGCAACGTGTATCTTAAGCTTCCTAAACGTTTGTGTTTATGATGTTCTCGACAGGTCATCGTTATTTTTTGGAAGAATTTGTAAGTGAATAATTATACCTCCCAGAAATTAACCCTTTACACTCCTAAGGCCAACTGTATTGCCCAGGCACTCAGAGGCGTTCTACTCCTACGGCCAGTGTTACTGCCCACATTTGATCATTTATAGATAAAAGTATTTTATGCGTTCGTTCATCAATGTCATCAGGTGTTTATACTTTTCTATGTTTGTTCTAATTTTATCCTAATTCGTAGTATATAAACTTTAAAGGTTGAATAATTAAAAATTTAAAGTTTGAAGAAAAGTCACATAATCTAAGAAATTGCTAAGATTTTTTCGTAGTCATTTTGTGTAACTCAGAAATCTAAGAAAAAACTCCTTGGAGTTGACTACCAACGTATAGCCTAATTGCTCGGGGTGCAAAGGGTTAATAGGATGGTCAGAATCAGAATTAGGAAACTCGTTGTTATTTTATAGGAGTATTTACGAACCGGAGACTCAAGACAAATGAGCAATTCAGGTCCTAGAAGTTGGTCTAATGTAATGAAATCCGTTAAGTTTTTGTAGACCACATGCGCTTCTAGAATCGTACACTAGATAGAGATTGGCGTGTCGTAAACCATCGATATAGCAATCAATGATCTTAAAGGGGGCAGCCATCGTTTGGGCCAGAGTACTCGCACCCATCCTCTTGACCAAAGTCCAGGTCATACTTGCTATTCAAGGCAGGGTGTAAATTGTAAAATAAGATGCTTCTTCTTTCATCTAGATCAATCACACCTCCTTAAATCAGTTTTGTATTTAGGGCTCAAACGAGAGAGACATGTCGATCTATACCTTTTCCGTATTGCTTGAGCACCCGGGAGTAAATTTCAGATGATTCTACACTCTCAAAAACCAAAAACCTTTTTACTGAACACTGTTCTTCAAAAGTGCACTTTTCGAGAAGACTCGTTATTGTTGAATGAGTGGTAGAAATTATGAATATTGAAATTGTTGTCAAACAACTATTTTACATTGATGACAGGAATGCCAGTTTATGGTTTTGAAAGTATCGTACTTCTTATTTAGATATGTTTTTTGACTACCGCCGTTTGGCTCTTTACTTATTGAATGACCCGTGTATAAAATATTTGTTGTGTTATTGCAACCAAAGGACAAATATATTATTAATATTATTATTATTACACGGGCAAGTGCCCAATAAGATACAATGATGATTACAAATTTGTTACGTCGTGTTTCTGTTTTGATTACGCAATGAGCTACAGAGATTATTCTTGAATGAAGATAAATGTCCAGAGAAAAATTCTACATTATCTGCATATAGATTTGCTAATATTGTTATCCTATTCAATGGATCTCGGGAAGCATAACATGAACTGATTGGTAATGGCAAGAATGTCGATCTCTTTATTATGTTTCTAGATGGTGCATAAAAGTTGATTTATTCTAAGAGAGCTGGGCAGTTAATTTTATTATTAATAATTTTGAATAAAAACGGAAGATCAGATACAGTCCTACGGTTTTTCAGTGTTGCTAGATGAATATTTTCAAGTATAGGAGAATAATTGTGATCCAAGTGTGTCATCCTGATTCCGATTTGGTAAGCCACAAATTTTTTCTTTTATTTTCTATCATATTAGCAATCAGAATATAATTCTATGGGCTAATTTGCTGGTTTGAGTACTGTCTACAGCACCACTTACGGCGTGATGAGAACTCATCCATTGACGAGTCCTCTTTAACCAGTCTGTTGGCGAATGTCGCTTCAGTCTTCTTCTTGTTTTTCCACTGTGCTGTTGCAGTAGTGGGCGTAATAAGGTATTGCTATGTTTTTCTAGTTTTTCATGATGTTTTATGCTGCTTTTCTGTATTACTTCTTTGACAAAAGGAGTATTTAGGTCATCATGCAAGGTTTGATTTGGTATACATATACCAAGAACCACAACTCTGAGAAATTTATGTTGACCGCGTTCTAGAAGAGTTTTGTATTTACCTTACGTGAACGACCAAATAACCAAAGCATATTCTAACTGTGGCCTAACAGAAGTACAATATAATATTTTTATTGTATACATGTTTGTAAAGTCGGAAGAAAAACGTTTAATGAACCCAAGAGTTTTTAGAAATTTATTGACAATGGTGGAATAGTATTTAGAGAAATCTAAGTTAAATGTGAAATACCCAGATCGCAGACTTCTTCAAGCTCTACTAAAATTTAGGTGAAACGCTCTGTGTACAACATTCTTTTCGAATAGGAGCAGAAAACGTTCACAGAAATATTTCAAAAGCATACATATATTTTACAAACGAGCACATACATTCTTCAACTCCAAAATTGATTTATTTCATAATTTTATTCGACGCGAACACCGTGCAACGTTTCTTCGCCGTGCCATTGCGCGCTTCGTCTTTTCACGGTCCCGGCAGTTTCGGCTCGATTCAACGTGCAATTTCTGTATTTCGAAAATTTCCACCTGACCCACCGAAATTATTTGGCATCGCTACAATGCAGCTCTATTATACGGTTACTCGCAAATGCATGCCGTGTTTCTTCGTGTCCCCGGAGCCATAACTCTTCGGGGATGCGGAACGTTACTGGAATTTCTCTCGTACAGTCTCTTCCTTTTATACGAAAGTTCCTTTTAACTTCTTCCAGAATGCTGTGATGCACGCGAACGATTCGAGAATATCGACGAAAATCGTGGAATTCCATCGATTAACGTTTTTGCTTTTCGCCACCCTCGTCCCCCGCCCCTCGTCCTTTATCCCACGTTATTCCTGGCATTCTTTCCGGTTCGAACGATAGAATAATCAGAATGAAAACGTCTCCGAATTCCTTGCCTTTAAATCGCTTCACTTTCCGCTACCTCTATATTTTCGAGTTTTCTACTGTGCTTTCTGTGGATTTCTTCCTTCATGTTTTTCTTGTGTCAGGAATATTTTTCCAGCAATTTTATGCGGAATACTGTTCATAATTGGATCGTTTACTATTGAAAAGGCATATGTGCATATTTTGGGGAAAATCATGTTTTGCGTTTTTCTAACTGTAGATGCTTAGGCCTGTTTATAGTTTTGGGACCCAACAAAAAAACATCAAAAGTGTCTTCTGATATCTCCTATCGATTTTGATTGAAAAAACTGAATAAACATTATTTCGAAGAAAAGTAGTAAGTTTTTATTGCCCGGTGTAAAATTTTAAAGAATAGACATGCGCCTTTCCAATAATAAACGATTAATTATTTGAACGGTAAAGAATTTTTTTTTCTCAGTTAGAATTTTTTAGATTTATAATCGGACAAACAACATGACGGTTTGTGCGGTCTAATAAAAATATTTTGGTGACTAACCAATGGGAAGCCATCCGAGGTAATGAATATAATTCATAGTAATTATGATTGGTCGAATAATTATGGACAGTACTCCATTTCATATTTAACTGCTGTTTCTCTTAATAACTCTATTTTAATGTTCAGTTCCTTAATAATTGCCAGAATTGTTGTATTTTAAAATTTCTATAAATATTTCTCTTGTTTACAAGTTTCATAACTTGTATGTCGCAGAAATTTTGTGGACAGCGTAGGAAATAGAATAGCTTACGACTTATATTTCCGACCATATTATACGAATTATCGTTCATATGAATTTAGAGAACGCATACTTTATAAAGAACAGGCCATTCGTATAGGATTTCCTACCAGCAATGTATTCGTGGAAATTATTATTGCAGTTTATGAGACGTAAAATCAACGAAATATCAAAAAGTATACACATAAAAAACGCGTATATTCATTAAACATTCATCTACATTTTTCATATTTTAATACGTTTCATACATTTCCTATATTTTATGTCATTTTGATATGTGTTTCACATTTAGATAACATAACCTTCATTTTATGCAGAAATAACACATACTACAATGGTAACAGAATCAGATGGAAAATAGGAATTATTAAAATCCCTTAATCTACACAAAAAATCATTTATTTTTCATATACATTAGATTAATTATTATGAAAGTGTGCAATTCCGACAGCAACATTTATAGACGCTACTATAGACATTTTTACTATAGATTACTTTAGAGATCAATTACAAGGATTATTAAAAGCTGAGCAAGTCAAACGGACTTATTAATAACAATAACAGTCCGTATTAATAACAAATTATTTTCATATAACCAACTATTGTAGAAGCATCCGGATTAGGCCACTCAAGGTTATTTCCTCGTCTACGTTATGTCGTCCCCCTACTTCATTATAACTAAATAACTGTGTGAATGAAACTGGAAGATAAACAAAGTACTGTACATTACGAGGAAAATTGAGGGTCGTATTAACCATTTGAATCCTGAAAATTTTAGGAAAAAAAGCATACAGCATTTGCTGACATTTTTTTTCGCTAGAAGACGTGTTAAACTGAATATTTCATTGTAATAATACGCATGATGTCGGTTGTTCAGTCGTTTTAGGGCTCTAAAACTGCAAGTGGACTTCAGTGGACGGAAGTTTGGCAACAGCGGGGATTTTCCTCTGAGCGCGGGACCGCTCGCGAATTCCGTTGAACCGTCTCGAGCGGGTCTACCGTTACCCTTGAGGTTTAGGTAGCACTTTTTCAAATCGCGGCGTTTGACTTTTTTTACATTTTTTACCATGACACTTAAACATTTGCATAGTTAACTATTAACATACGAAAGTATATTAATTTTGTCGTGTTTTAACGTTGGTTCCATTGAAAAATAAGCATGTCTGTATTTTTGGCAAGTTTTTAAAAGCAGATGTTCCATATTAGGTGCAGTTACCCTACATGTAAAGTTTTAAATTTTTTCATCGATATTCGCTTCCCGTTTGATGATGTTAGCTCGAAGTAACTTTGGCAGTTTTGCGGTGATTTTTTTAGTGTTCCTTCCCGGATTTTCGACCAGAATTGCTGCAATTGTGTCCGCAAATCAGAAACGCGAAACAGAAGTCGTCTAAATTCAATACATTTAAAACCTAGTCTTAAACCGTATATTAATTATTTCAGGTTCTTTTTGTAATAACTGTAACAAAATATTAACCATATCGTTAAAGATATGTATATTGTGTAAATGTAAATGTCTTTAAAAGAATCATTCATATCGGAAGAAGTAACCAAGTCTGTATCGTAATCCAGATTTATTAAAAAATGGTAAAGTGTCCCATGACTTATGGACGGGGGTGTACATACAGTTCCATTTAAAAAAACATGGATGACCTTCAAATCTCATAAAAGAATGAGCTTGAAAAAAAATTTTTCTACTGTCACATGAGCGCCTTAAAATAGTGTAACTTTATCGTAAAATGTTTGATCATAAGATCATAAGTAACGGAGATATTCAGGTCTTTCGGCTTAAATGCCCCACCCTGCATTCTGATCGTCTCTACTATAGTTACAGAATTTTTAACCATCTCATAGGACGCGTGAAATACGTCGTCCGCTCACAAAGTTTGATGCGTGAAATCCTATTTTCCGTTTCGTCTTCCATAAATCCTGCAATATCCAAATCCATCGTGACGGTATCACTTCGAAAGATTTTGCTTACCCGTTACGCTAGATATTTCGAAGTGTTGACCTGATTTACCCCGTAATCTCGATTCGAAGTTTCATCCGACGGAATTGTATAGATCCCAGAGAAACAGACGGTTGCATTTCGTCTGGGTGCATAGGATGCACGGGATTCGGAGACTGTCGGAGCAACGAAATACTTTGACAGCTCGAGGTTTCGATTTCGTCTAATTCGCCGAGGACAATGAGAATGATGCATCGCTTATCCGTGCACGCTGGTGCATAAATTAGGTCGCGCCGGATCGCATGAACCGGGCTTAACGGAGTGCATAAATAAAGTGTACGTGTCGTTGTTTGCTGTGTGTTCGTGTACAGGTCGATCCACAAAATAGTACCTCGCTGTATACTAACTCCTCGAAGTATAATTTAATTCAGATTATTTTTGCGTATGGAGACGATTTAATTTTCTTGCACCTGTCGGTATAGACAGTGGTTGGACAATAAAGAATATTGTTTTTTTAAATTTAAAACCTGGTGGCCTTCAAGGAGAAATTTACAAAATAAAAATTTGTTTATAATTTTCAATATTACAAAACTAATGTTTTAATTCAAAAAGATATTATTACAATAAGCCAAACCTTCTCGATTAAAATAAAAAGAAGGAACTCAGTCCGACAAATAGTTCCCGAGATAAAAATTATTAAGTACAGCCTATTTTCGTAAAAATAGGCAAAAATTGCAAAATTCGAATTTTGAACAAAATCCCTGACATCGACGTCAAAAAGTGATCGATTTGGCGTGGAATGACTCAAAATGAAAAGTATGCTTCTACGCGCACTGCTGGTTTATTACAAAGCATTATAGGAGATTGAAATTCAAGAGAAAAAGATAGAGAAGTATTTATATCGAAGACTTCCATAAATAATCTCATTTCCGGGACATTTTCTTCATCCTTTCAAATCCATTGTTCTGATAAAACGTTTATGATATATTGCTCGTCATCGTCGGTGGTTAGACGTTTTACACGTTTTCTAGTACAGTAGCACTTCAATTATCCGGACTCCGGTCATCCAAAAATTAGTCATCACATGTGAGCTAGAGCTACAATTATCGTTAGTCACACTATGTATCTATTGTAATTTTATACCACTATGTATTTTATATTTTCAAATGAAATTATAATTTCTATGCAAAATATAGTACAATGTGAGTGTGGGAGTTACCACATTTTATATGAAAATAAGGAAATCTGCATTACCCACAGTGTGGGCTAGTTGGTGTCGACACTGTTCACCTAATGCCTTTCTGAATGTCTTTTGTTTTCAACAAGTATTCTTGCTTGCACTTCCGGTTATAAGTATATGGTTGAGACTTACGTTTACTTTTGTAATATTGTTTTGTATAATAATTATAAACCAAACCTAAAGTGTTTATTTAACCATTGTATAATTAATATATTTTGCACCCAAGTAAGTCACTAAATAAGTGATTTGCCATAAATCTATGTCCTTTTCCTTTAATAATCTCAATAGTGAGTCTTCCTTTTCCCAATTATAGTTCGGATAATTGAAGTTCCACTGTAGTTGGTATTATGTCACATTCATCAAAAGTAGTCAGTTATGTCAAGAATGTCAAACTGTCACGATGTGTAAAGTAAAGGATATGGTTTTTAACCCTTTGCTCCGGCGCGCTTGTGACAAATTATGCTCGTTGTGGACGGAACGTCTCGCTGAGGACTCGACGCTGACAGATGACACAAATGAAACAAGTGTTTCGTGCATGACACGCATTTGTTTTACGTTTAAATAAGTGTATTGAGTTTGGTGGAGAACATTTTCAGCGCACGTTGAACCAACAATAAATCATGTGATTACGGTGGTTATTTTCTTACTATAATTAATTCTTCGTGAGCTTCCACCTACAGATGCTGCTACCGATTATCGATAACTCATTCATTCTTAACGATAGATTGATAATATCGTTAAGATATCGTTAAATGAATGGAGTGACTGAAGTAAAAAGTAACGCGCAATTTTATCATTTAAATCTATTTATTCTTGTTTGAACTTATTACAGACTACCTGTTCGTATATTTTCTGTTCTGTATGTTTTCTGTTGGAAGAATCTGTTCTATTTTAGAAAATAGTCGTTCACTTGGAACAGAAGTTGCTGGTATAGATAAGTACTTGACAGTCGTATTCAAATGTCTTGGAAAATTTATAGCACCTTCTCTGTTCTACCATGTGAAGTATTTGAAATGTAGAGAGATAGAAGTGTGGAAGAAGAGGTGACAGTTTGCAATCTAATGTTTAGTCTAGTGAAAATGTAAGTCTAGCAAATAGTTGATTATATGATATAGCAGTTATTGTTTTAAGTATGTACTAAATTTGTCTGTTACCTAACACTCTTACAATAGTTGTGACATAAGGTCGGTCTCTCAGAATAAAATAACTCTATTATATGAAATCCTAAAAATCGGAACGTCGTTATTGTTTTGTTCGTTAAATGGATTTCTACACACAAAATAAACATATTGTATCTCTTATAATAAAACTATAATTAAATTCAATTTATTACTATCTTAATATTATCGAAATATCGAATTACCGATAACATTTCGATATTATCGATATTTATTAATAACAAGATCATTTCAAGGTTATATTGTGGTACATGGTTGAATACGTTTCGATGTCACCTTTCTCACGGTAAACAAAAAAAGAGGTCAACCCATTCAAACAAAAAAACTTACTGTTAGTAAAATTTCGGAAGATACAACCTTAGGAAGACCTTCACCCTGATAGTCTAATTGCTCCCCTGGAGTACATCAACTGCTTCTCGAAGCATTTTTTTGTATCTTCGCATATAACAAAATAATGGAGGGTGGATTATGTGGGACACCCTGTATACGCTCTAGGGATCGAATAGATTAACCATCATACGCTGCTCAGGTGAATATTCATCCATTTTCTGTCCCTAGATACTGTAAAATATTTGATTTCTCACTGACTGTTTTGTAATTCGACGTATTTGTTTGAAATATTAAACTGTGAGTAAAGCACAATTTCTTAATATCTTCTCCACGATATTCATATAATAAATAAAAAAGTGACGTGAGAGCTCATCAGGGTGCATTTTCTCTCGAATACCGTGCGCATAAAAATGTTTTATATTCTATTGTCAAAGGAGCTATAACCGTCGATGAACAATTTATCCCTTTTGTAGAGTAACTGCAAAATGTAATATTACAAATTGAATGAGTTTAAGTAATTTTCAATTAAACACAGTGTAATGGGCTACTGGCATTAATTTAAGGGATAAAGCGACAGGGGGTGAAATATCACCCATGAGAATCTTTTGTGTAACTATATCTGAGGAACGTATGAGGGTTAAGAAAGAAATTCTGATTTATGTCGTGTCCTACAATATTAAATATCACAAATCGTGTCCTCTGCAGACGTAATACACGAAAAAAGTGCAAAATGCAATTCACCAAATTTTTCATCTACACTCTGAAGTTCTTTACAAAGTACCGTCGACAAATGTAACTCGATGATTAGATGTCCTCAACCCTCAGCTTTATCGCTGCTCCCGAGGAAGTAATTCCAGCGAAATTTCCCGACTCCAGAACGCGGTCTTTTTAAGACGATCAACTCTCGCGTTTCGAGTGAAAATAAAAAGTCAGCTGGAATTGCCGGATGTTATGAACCCGTCGACTGCATGGGCGAAAGCTTTTAAAATACGATGCCCTATAAACAGCGTGCGTCGCGGCGAATTTCAATTCCGAGCGTGCATTCGAGGCGCAACGTAACTCGCCGCATATCGTGACACGTAACGAGACACCGGAGGAATGTCGGTGTAATAACTGCGAGAAAGATCTATGCGGAGATAATTAACGCTTGTAGATCGTTTCTGGTCGCACGCGACCTGCAAAACTGACCGTAAGCCCGTGGGCATGGCTGAGATCCACGGGTTCGATGATCCGTCTGCAGGAATGATAATTTGTTGACAAGAAAGTGAATTATGAATGTCAAATATTTCATGACACGTTGCTAGAAATAGATATCGATTAACAGAAGTACTTAAGAATGTACAATCGGTCACAGAAGTGTTGGACATTTATTCAGGTTGGACTTGTAAAACTAAAAAAACAAATTTTTTAAATTTATTTATTTATTTGTCTGATTGAATGCTAAAAACTTCATTTCATTCCACTTTTTATTATTTTCAAGAAAACAAAAGCATATTTGGATTTTTGTCACGGAATTTCCGTTTCTGTCCTGTAGTGCTCCGCTATAATCATTTCACTTCCACCGTAAGGATAAAATGAAGAACATCTTACAAGAATGTCCTGCTAGTAAAAATATTAGAACAAAAGAAAAACTGCCCGAAAGTATTAAGTAATGCTTGAACGACAAAAAGTATAGAAAAGGAATAATAACTTATTTCAAGGAAATTAAAATATTTGAGGACATATAATATAAATGTAATTAGGTTTAAGAGATAAAGAAGACTGTTAAACTGATACCTACATAATCAAAGCTATACCAGTAAATAGTTGTAATTTACTTAAGCCAAGATCAAAACATAAAGATTAGGTTCTTTCTCCTTAATTCTGTTCAGATGCTTCGTTACTGTTTATATAGAGACTAATTAGTTAATAACTATTGTTAATGCAATTAATTTGAGTAATGTATCTTCACAAATGATAATATAACAGACAATCTAATAATGTAACAATGTATGGTCGCCAGTGGCCAATGAGCTGATGCGACATTAAATAAATGAATATAAAAAAAAATAAAAAGAAATGAAGAAATTGTTCAAACGCATATGTGTAAAGGGTGAATTTCCTTTTTTATCTCGAAATGAAAGAAATACAACAGCTTTAAAGTACGTAAAATCTCGTGAAGTTTCGAAAGTCCATACGACGTATCTGTGACATCGTAACGAATTTACGCGTTCCGGAAAATCTCGCTCGTAACATTTTTACAGGCTTGCGCGCGATCAAAGCTTTCGAGGACGAAAATCTGTTTCCCGGAAGAGAAAAAAATACAGACAGATATTCCTGGTAGCCGTCTGGTAAAACAACCGGAGGAATAAAAATATTGGTTTGGTGCACATGAAATTGCTGGTCGCTGGTAGTCCAATGTTTCCTTCGCTTATGGTAAATACAATACATAGAATATAAACTGTTCAAACTGGTATACATGTTACGAGCCGAGGGCTGAGGCCGGCTTCCGCAGTCGAGGATCGGATTTTTAATTTAGAATTTGTTAGTCGCGATCGACCCGGTGCTTATTTCATCACCGGTAGCCGCAGGATTTTGGATATCGTGGACGAACCGATGCTTATTTCATCACCGGGAGCCACTAGGATGGTAAGTTTTCATGGAAGACCCGATGCTTATTTCATCACCGGTAGCCACTAGGAGGTTGTATGGCGTGGACGAACCGATGCTTATTTCATCACCGGGAACCAGAGGATAGTTAGTAATTTGGCCTCGTAACTTTTATCTTTTAATTGTAATACACCCCGAACGGTAGAAGTGTATTACCGTGGGTTCGCCTCGAGTTGGAAATTAGGAGATTGAATTAGCTTATAAAATGAAAGTACTCAGTGTTACGAAAGATCAAGGTACATACATTAAAGTTAAAATTGATAGCTTTACAATTGTTGAAGGTTTGTGTTGTCGCGGTAACTAAGTACCTACCCTCTCGGTTTTCACGCACTGAGAAATGCGGGGGTCGCGCTCAGAGAGAAAAGACTTTAAAAGACGGCCTATCAGTAGACTACGTACTGAATGGTAACAATGTTGCTTGAAAGGGACTTGGACCCAATCTTGCTGGTAGTCTGGCTCGGACAATAACTAGACATGTACTACTTCCTATCTAAACTCTAACTGCACTCCAGAGCATAAAAACCAACGCCATTTTATACCCAAAATTTGGCTTAAACAGTGGTGAGGCTAAGCATGACCTTCCCTAGTTTCTATGGAAAAGTCTCGCGGGTTACGTGGCCACGGGAACAACAGCTGCATCCAGACGTATGCATATCAGAACACTTTAGGGGAGTCGGAGTAAGCTAAGACGAAAGACACCGTAAGTACGTAACACACATTTGGTCGCAGAGAGCAAGCGTTCTTCAGTTTTTAACCCTTTAACTACGGCGGAGCTGGCCGTCGAGCTGTGCCGCTGTACGGGCTAGAGGTGCTGTAATAGATAACGTTATCAATAAATATCGATAACATCGAAATGTTATCGGTAATTCGATATTTCGATAATATTAAGATAGTGATAAGTTGAATTTAATTTAAAGTTTTATTATAAGAGATACAATATGTACATTGTATCTACACTTCGAATGGGGCATGTTTTGTGTCTAGAAACCCATTTAACTGACAAAACAATAACGAGGTACCGATTTTCAGGATTTCATATAATAGAGTTATTTTATTCTGATTGTGAAAGACAGAACTTATGTCACAACTATTGTAAGAATGTTAGATAACAAACAGATTTAGTGGATAATTGAAACAATAACTGCTATATTATATAATCAACTATTTGCTAGGCTTACATTCTCACTATACTAAACATTAGATTGCAAACTGTCACCTCTTCTTCCACACTTCTATCTCTCTACATTTCAAATACTACATATGATGGAACACGGAAGGTGCTATAAATTTTCCAAGACATTTAAATACAACTGTCAAATACTTATCTATACTAACAACTTCTGTTCCAAATGAACGACTATTTTCTAAAGCAGGACAGATTCTTCCTGATATAAGAACAAGCTTACAGCCAATATATGCGAACATGTAGTCTGTAATAAGTTCAAACAAGAATAAGTAGATATAAATGATAAAATTGCGCGTTACATTCTACTTCAGACACTCCCATTCGCTTAACGGTATCTTAACGATATTATCGATATATCGTTAAGTATCAATAAGTTATCGATGACTTATCGATGACTTATCGATAATCGGTAGCAGCACCTCTAGTACGGACAGCTTTGTCACGGAATGCGTGTAAACGATATTAGTACCGCAATCGGTGTTTCGATACCTTCAACTATGCATTTAGCCATATCTAGGTTAGTATAAAGTAACAGCTGAATAAGTTATAATATTTTTATAAAATTCAACATAAAAGTAATAATACATACCTAATAATGGTGTAGCAAGATAAGATAATATGTTATGACGAAATGGCAGATATGTGCACTCCTGGCAATATCGCTTAAGGGGGTATTTGCTTGTTTGGGGACCAAAAAATCTTTTTTATTTCACGTATTAATTTTCTACGATTCTTCTTGAACAAGTCTGTGGAAGAATTTTTGAGAAATCTTCGAAAGTACTGGAGTTACAAAGGTTTGAATTCGAGCACGCGCGTTTACCAAAGGGTCTGCCAAAAACTTTAAACGCGTTTTTTTCGCAACTACATTTTACCAAACGGTGCGCATGATATCTCGAAATCTAATAGTCTGATTTGAATGAAACAAAGTGCATTCGATTAGTGAAGGAATCGTCTCTACTAGAATTGTAAAAATCTATTAACATTTTCCAATTTTTTTGTTAAATTGAAGCTTAAAAAATTCGTACGAAAGTCAACCTTTTCGTTTATCGCGTTGTCATATTTTTGTACATTATCAGATATAAATGATTCTTAAGGGGACGATAACGGAAACCTTCTTGAACATAAAAATAACTTTGTTTTTCATTTCGAATTGACACGAAAGATGCAATCGTGCGCACCGTCACTGAACGTCCGTTCCACCCGACCAAGATCAAACCACTGCTACGTCATAAGTATTGATTTTTTTTAAGCCAAATTTTTTATACATCATATTTAAAAGCCAATAAAAACACTGTAAAAAGATTGAAGTTATACAGTGTTTTTTTCTATTAAAAAAAAATCACGAAAGTTACCTATTTTTGGCGCCCTGAAAAGCGAATACCTCCTTAATACTATTGCTAAAGCATCTTGTGAGGGAACAAATGCGAATCAAAACATATGAAGACATGTCCACGTCACACAAACAATGTACATACATGGTTTCCAACGTAAGATAAACAGGTGAGCCACTATAGTAGCTTTCTGTTAAAAGACGTCACTTAAAGGGAAGTCTCTATAGTGGCGTTTTGTTCCAAAAGATGACCCGGCGGGAGGCCACTATAGTAGCACGTAGTAGCTAAAGGGTTAATACAAATTCCGAAGGTTTCGAAATAACTAAAATATTCTGGTGGTGCATTTTTCGAAATATGCATCCGCGACAGATTAAAGCAATTATACATTCTGAGTACAATGGTGGACTCGTAAAAAATACTATCGTCTCTCCAACCAAATACCTTAACGCTTGAGCCACGCTGTCAACTGACAAGTAGTCGTTCTGCTGAAGTATATCAAGACCCAGTGAAAACCTTATCATTAAATATCTCGTAAACTATAAATCGTTTGCCTCCAAAACCATATGTTAATAGTATCGGTATGTCAATGTCTAACAGTGTGCAAAAGCTCATCGATTAATTGGCGCTACATCTGAGGACCTCTGCTTGTCAGTGCATCTGAAACCGTAAGACGAATAAATGATCGATTGAGGGAAGAAACCTCTCTGAAAGGACAGTCAGAAATTGTGTCCAAAAATTTCGTCCTGGTGTGCTAAATTTTGAAAATGAGATCGTTTGTTGCATCGTGAAGTTTTGCGACAATCGGTGGAATCTGATGTTCATCAAACCACTTAAGAACTCGCGAAGAAACTCAAAGTCTGTCGTACAACGGTCGTACGAGGTTTGCGGGAAATAGGTGAAGTTAAAAAACTTGACCAGTTGGTACCGCATGAATTGTCGGAGGCAAATAGGCAGAAGAGGCGTCTTCTCTTCTGCATCAGCAACAAATCGAACCTTTTCTGGATCGTGTGGTAGTATGCGATGAAAAGTGGATACTATACAACAGACGAAGATCTTCATCATGGTAGAATGTAGGTGAATCTCCACAGTCGGCTCCAAAATAAGCTCTTTATTCGAACCAACTTCTGCTTGCCGTATGGTGGACACAAGAAGAAATTATTCCATATAGCTTTTTAAGAATTGGAGAAACAATAACACCTGAAAAATACTGTGCAGAATTATAAACAATGCCTGAGAAATTAAAAAGAGTGCAGCCGGTATTAGTGAATCGAAAAGGTATCATTCTTCTGCATGAGAACGCTAGACCTCGCGTTGCAAAAACTGCATGAGTTACGATATCAAGTTCTATCCCATCCGCCATATTCACTGGATTCTCCCCCTGTTGATTTTCATTTATTCAGAAGTTTCGATAACTGTTTGAAAAATGAACGATTCAGAAGTGAAGGGGTTGTAAAAAGTGCCTTCGAAACGTTCGTGTCGTCAAAGAACCAATTATGATCAAAAAAGCATAAATGCTTTACTTAATCGTTGAGAAAGATGTACGCAAGCTGATGGTAACTACTGGGTTGAACGGAAAGTTTGTGCGTCTTTCACAAAGCGGCCAAAGACAATAAACGAGGATGATTTGCAGCCGATAATTGCAATAAATCGTTCCATCACAACTAGGGAACTTGCAATGATGTTTAAAGTTTCTTAAAACAGACTCCTTAAGTGCACTGAAAAGTCTTCATTCTGCCAAAATATACATCAAAACTAACTGTTATATCTTTGAAATTAAGAAGAAATATAATAAGTTTATTCAAGAGAGTCCTAATAACAGCTTCATTAAATTCTTTTGGATTCCATCTCATATAGGAATATCGGGGAATGAGAGTGCCGACAATTTAGCCAAAACACCAACAAACTCGAGCACTCTCGATGTACCGAAAATCGCATTTATAGACACTTACGAAGCACACAAAAAAGAGCCAAATTGTATGCGGAAAACACGGTCAAAGAACAAGGTCTCATCAAAGGGAAAAAATATTTTCAACACTATTACAGTCAAAATCATGAGCCATGGTACTCATGCAGAAAATTGACTAGACCATTTATTGTCACAATAAATCGAATTAGAGCCGATCACTATAATTTAGCTGCCTCTCTCGCTCGCCTTAGTGTTATAAATAACCCCAAATGTAAATGTAACCGTGAAAGCGAAGATATTAACCATGCAGTTTGGCAATGCAAATTCTACAATCCTCAAAGAGCAAAATTAGTCAAAAACTTGTAAAAAATAAAGTTGCAACTACCCCTTAATATGGAACCGATAATTGCAAAACCAAACATTGCGGCCTGCCTTTATGTTTTTACTTTCCTAAAAGAATGCAACTTACGTATCTAGGGACATATAATTATAGAAGCTGGAAAACTGTTACTGATACAGTTAACAATGTAATTCATACAGTTATATACACACGTACACACACATGTATATATACTCATGTATGCAAAATAAACCTTCATTGAGGTTTCACCAATAAACAAAAAGTTCCGCACTTGCTGAGTGAGAAAAACAAGTTGGAACGAGTATCAAAATGCGTTTCAGTAAGGAATCGACAACGACAGGAGGTATTTTCGAACGCTTGGTTATATATGATGGAAAGTGGGTGTTTTATGAAGGTAATATTCAAAAAAGGCGATGATGGCAACCAGGGAAAACACCTGAATCTATCCCGAAAAAGGAATTGCATCAAAAGCAGCTTATGCTTTGCGTTTGGTGGAATGTGGAGTGAATAATTTATTATGAACTTTTGCAACCAAATCAGACCACTAATTCAGAATTTAATGCCAACGATTGGCGTGAGTGAACGCATGCTTCATGATAAATCGTCCATATCTCGTCAACAGAAAAGAAGTCGCCTTCCATCAAGACAACGTTCGACCGCACGTGACCATTATGACCCCGAACAAAATTCAGGACCTTAATTGGGAAATTATGACGAGCATGTCCTATATTTGCCGCATTTATCACAATGTGTTTATCATTTATTCAAATCATTGCAAAATTATCTAAAAGGAAAAAGATTAAAAAACTATGAAGTCGTCAACAATGCTTTTCAAGACTGTTTCTCATCCGAACCGCGGAAATTTTAGAAAGATGGGATTCAAAAGCTCGTGGAAGGTTGGGAGATGGTACCTAATAGAGACTAATGAAAATGGTATCATAGATTAAATGAATTAGTTTATAAAAATAATGTAACGGAATGTAATAAAATAAAAATGCATGAACTTTCCGTTCAACCCGATAATTTGATTGAATAAAATAGCAAAAAACAAAAACATTATTTATTTGAACTTCTCTATACAAAATAATAATTTCGTATGCACCAATCCAGTAAAATGGCGACGCGTG
Organism: Macropis europaea; assembly: GCA_916610135.2. Taxonomy (NCBI): domain Eukaryota; kingdom Metazoa; phylum Arthropoda; class Insecta; order Hymenoptera; family Melittidae; genus Macropis; species Macropis europaea. The sequence goes on from OU744345.1 coordinate 38,042,812, forward strand.
GAGAAAGTCGAATGCGGCGAGGTCGATGGGACGTACGTTCGCGAGACGAAATTAAAAAATAGAGGTTTCCACGGGACAAGGAAAACGACAGCGGAGAAATTGAAAGATGCCGACGAGGAAGAAGGCAGCCAATGCGTTTGCGGAAACGTGTGTAAATCGAACGTCGAAGAATGTGACGCGTGCAGCTGAAATTTTTTGGAATTCGCCGACCACCGAATTCCGTTTTTCGTCTGCCCGTCGCTCAGTGGAATCCCGGATTTTCGGAGAAGTCTGCAGAGAGTTTTCGACGATGAAAACACACGGTGAAACTGAAAACATCGCGTCAGAACGTTTATGACGTGTTTGCTCAACGCTATACGCTGAACAACGTTTCTTGAAACCTCTTTTTTAAAACACAGTAAAAACTTGCGAATCACCTTGACTGTGGAGAATTTTAAACTTAAGCTTTATGTACAAGATTCTCACTTTTTGTACAGTAATTTTCGTTTGATAACGTTATGTGAGATAATAAAGAATTGCTAGTGTGGCGTACGAGAATGACCTGTTTAGAAATCTGACAATCTTTGCTACAAATTACATTGACTGTCATGAGGACATTGAATGACCGACACTCTGATTTTTTTTAATGAAATAAGGAATAAGTCGTGTACAATTTTGAACAGCATGAACACGTTGAATATCGTAGTGAAAACAGCCATATCTAGTCAGACACGACATAATTTACCGTTTTTAATACAAATCGTAAAGAAAAAAAATATTCCGATATTTAGTCGCGTTTTTGTGTTCCTAAATTAATTTTACAATATGGAGCTTACTCGGAATTGCGCAATAATAAATAGGTATTTAATTAAATTGAATTTGAACCCTTGGTCATCGGTCACCCCCGCGGCATTAAACGTGTTAATTTGTTCCAGAGATACAGTTGAATCGTTTACTATCGAAAGGGCGTATGTCCATACTTTAGGGAAAATTAAGTTATACGTTTTTGTAACTGCAGATATATACCCAAAAAGAAACATCGAACGTGTCTTTCGATATCTCCTATCGATTCTGGTTACAAAAACCAAATAAACATTATTTCGAAGAAACATAGCAAGTGTTTATTACCAGGTGAAAATTTTTAAAAATAGACACGCCCTTTCAATAATAAACGATTGAATTGTTATCGAATAAACGTACAACGAGAGCGCTCAAGGCACTCGATTCCTCTCAAAATCAGCGCTCCGCGACCGTCCAAATTTGTCATGCCTCCTCCTGCTTCCAAATTGACCGAAAACTAACAATCGTCCTTCGCGAGTTCCCTTTTAAAGAAACGGTTTTCGCAATCTGTCGCGACGTTTCGAGGATCCCCCGCTGTCCGGCGGAATACTAAAAAGCACAGCATCCGCGGATGACGTTTGATAAAGGACCGGGTGTGGGAGAGAGAAAAAAAAAGAGCGAGGAAGGTGGAAAGTTCACCGAAAATAGCTCGACGGTCGTAACGGCCGCGTATAAACATGTTACTGTACACCTGTGCTTATGCGAGATGAGATTCGCGATCGGAATATAAAACAAGCGCATCGTAAATGTGCATACGCGGAGACACCGCGGATTACCAAGCAGGCCGGCTCCGCTTCAAATTCGAAAAGCGAACTGTTCATAATTCCCGTATTTCGAAATTGAATTACGACACTTCGACGGATGCCGAGTACCAAATTAGACCGTCGTATTTTACGTCACCGTTGCGCTCCTGCGTTAAAAGCGTTGTTTCGATTCGCCTGCGCGTTGTAAAACGAAACACAGTGGAGCATGCTGCAACGAACGATGCTACAAGGAACGAATGCTACAACAAACAGTTTTTATCAGTAAAATCAGAATGCTACAATGAACAAAGGATGCACCGCCGATTCTCTCTCTACGCCTTCGTTACCATGGTACCACGTAATGGACGGAAGAAGAAAACGAACTACCGTTTTAACAAACTGTTTTATTAAACTAATGTAAGATCTAGAGTATAACAACGTTTACTGCTGGCCTGGAGTCTGATTGACACGACTGTTAGGTTTTAGAATAGTACTTAATACTGTTAGTATTATTTAATCTTAGTCAATGCGACATGAAACAAAAATGCCACCAAATATTTAATACACTATTGTAGAAAAATAATCAGTTTAACATACTATACAGGATAATAATGATTTGTGGATACTGGTAGCCATAATAATGAATTCTTTTTTAATTACAGTTGATTCCGCTTATTTGTGCCACCGGGTAATCGAGATAGCCGTTTATTTGGGACAAAGCTCAAAGAACAGAACATATCGAATAAGTAGCCCTAGTTTTCTTCACTTAATTGGGACAGCGTACCGCTTATTTGGTACAGATGATTGCAGTACTCATTGAGAAGATAGCAAGCGTTAATGTTCACTTATTTTTCCTAATATATTGTGCATTTTGCTTTAATTGGATTTTTTAAGAGGACTTTAAGGACAACGTACGTATCCGCGGACAGTGCATTAATGATATTGATGGTTATTGACAAATAATGAAAATAGAAAGTTCTGCATGAAGAATATCTATCTATATACATATTAGATATTTGGCTCCGAATTATTCTAAAAATATTTCAATTAACACTTGGTTGCTCATTTAAGCTATAGTTTGTTTGTTTTATATCATTTTAACTACTGTATTTACCTATGTTATACTTCGCATAATTGGGATAGGCGCTTAATCGGGCTAGAGGACGCTGGTCCCAATGTATTCCAAATAACCGGAATCCACCGTATTTGATTTAACAAATGAAACCGCTATTTCAGATTATAACCGTACTATGTAGTCTCAGAAAATGTGACACGAACCGAAATTCTTCCAAAGTTTTAACACACTATTCAGAAAAATAATAATTTAAAAATGTTACCTAGAAAAATAGTAATTCATAGACACAGTTAACCATAATAGTCAGTTCTTTTCTAATTATTTAATTTAAAAAATTGTATCTCCATTTCGGATTATAATCGTATAATTTAATCAATATAACATGGAACAGGAGCTCCTCCAAATCGAGGCAAACGATCGTTTCTCTCGATCATCTCTTATTTTTGGCCACCTGCGAGCGTTCTAGTGACCTTAAAAAGGAATCGCGTTGGAACGCGGCGTGGGTGGATAAACCAGCCTAAACACGACCCACGCTGCATCATCGTGCCGATTTGGTGTCGCAAAACCCAAAAGCTGCCTCCATATGGGAACAAAAGCTGTCATTGCGATCGAGATCTTAATTCACGTTAGCGTGTCCGGTCTTGCTTCTCGCCTTTCATAACTATGCTTCCTTTCCATTTTGCAACAAGAATTATAAGTCATTTCTTCTAATATACGCTGCTGCTCATGATTATTTGAACAGTGAAAGATTTTATTCTTTTTTTTTTAATTGACGATAAGCAAAATTACTGAAGTCTTCATAGTTTTTCGCTCCAAAATTTTTACTATATTTCTATATACATATTCCCTGTACCTAAAATGTTATCAACAAAATCGGTCGTTACAAGAAAACTACTGTTCTTCTGAACGTGTGTTTTAAATCTCATGGCAATCTATCCATTGTAGCCTGAGATATCATGTACACCATTTTGGAAACAATAGTTTCGATAAATACATGTTTATAGTTTAACTACGTCCTACCTACGCATACGTACATACGTCCACTCTAAACACTACATCTCGAAGAATTTTTTTGAATATGCACATGGGACCTTCTCCATATTAATTTTAATACTACAAACTATTTTTTAAAACAATAAGACAAATTTTCGATTTTCTCAAAATTTGGCATATAATATTATATCTATACTATAATTGATCTATATAATTTTTATAAGATAATTATTTAATTTATTATATGTACAATATAGAAAGGGTTTTTCAATAGAAGTAATATGTATAACTTTAAACCGTTATAGTGTTCAATCTAGATATGTTTTTGAATTTGAATTTTCACAGTTCTCATCATTAATGTTTGACAAATAATCATGCAACGATATACGATTGAACAAGGTGTTCAAATCATAAAAATTTATTACCAAAATTCATGTTCTCTTCGTGCAACTTCTCGCGCGCTTCGTGTTACTGAAGCCACTATTCATCATATTGTAAGAAAATTTAAGACAACCGTTTCTGTTATTGATAGACAAAGCCTCTAAGGCAAAGAAGTGTGAGAAATGAAGCCAATATTGCTGCTGTTAATGAAAGTGTACGCGACAACCCAAATTTGTTGATTCCTCGTTGTTCACAAGAATTGGGCTTTTCTCAATCGCGGCTGTTAACTGGCCACCAAGATGTTGGGATTTAATGAATCTAGATTTTTTTCTAGGGCTTTGTTAAATCGAAAGTCTATGCAAATAAACCGCAAACTATTGAGTGCCTGAAAAGCAACATTTCTCGTGTTATTGACAAACTGGAGCCTCAAGTATGCGAAAAAGTTATGAAAAATTGGGTTCATCGAATTAACTCTTAAGAAAAGCCGAGGTGGTCACTTAAACGACATTGGGTTTCATACTTAATGTACTTTTACATAAAATAAAAATATCATTTATATTTCAAATACGAGTTTTTTTTTAATTTTAAGTTATATGGCTCTTATTGAAAAACCCTGTACTAAAATTAAGAAAAAATATATATACTTAATTTATATATGTTTATTTCAGGTGAATCCCTTAATTTCTTCAACTTGAATAAACTCGTCCCTGGAGTTTATTAATATTTTATCATTCGAATTCAAATATCGAAACATACCTAATTAATTCTCTAAAAAGGGACATTTTGTCGTGACAGGATTGCGTTTCCAGCTGGAACGTGGTACAGTTCGCCGGAAAGAAAATTAGACAGGAGTAATCAATCGGCTGCGCTGGATGGAAGTGTTCGTTCCTCTACGGAAATCGGTTTTCATCGGCGTTTAACTGGCCTCAGCTTTTCCCTGACACCATAATTTCCGTGAATATTTCCGTACTCATAATCAGACCGTCGCTGGTCGTTGCTTTAAAAAGTCTCCGAGGAAAGGATGCAAAAAGGAAAAAATAAATTGAAATAGAAATAACATGCTGGCTGAGGCGACTGTCGCGCGACGTAACCAACGGAACGGCAATTTAAAATCCTTGCGAACGATATGCGTGTTTGTCCGGCACGATTTTCCCGATGTGAACGCGGTTGAAGATAAGGAGCCGCACAGGTTACGGCAAATTTAACATTTTCGCCTTGTAATTTGTTTTGAGAGGAAACTCCACGCTTTCTGTTCCGACTGACACACTGTTGACGCGTCTAAATATGTTATTTTCCATCAGAAGTAATTCCTTTCACAAGCCCGCGTAAATTTTATTTGAAATTTAAGTAAGAAGTAACTACGTTAGAACTTGCATTAAACCTGTTGATCTCCTCGGGTCTATATGGCCCGAAATGAAGATTACGTTTTCATAAATAGGTTTTTAAATATTCCTTTTTAATATTCAATGTGTTTAAATTTTGTGTTTACCTCTTTAGTAATTCACATTTCTGGAGAATAAATTAGTTTAAAATTTATTTAAATACATTGAATATTAAAAAGAAATATTTAAAAACATAGTATCCATGGAAACGTAACCTTCATTTCGTGTTATACAGAGCCGAGGAGAACGGCAAGATTAATCGGACTTAAGTTATCTGAAAATTGGTCAACCTATGTTAGACACAAGCTGAAATTATAATTAGTCGTACTGTATACTTAATTTTCTAGTATTCTGTATAATGGGTCCATTTTAATGTCTCCACCACAATATTACTGAAACTATTGAAGATATTGAAATACATTTCAGACGAAAGTTACATGATTTAGAGATGGACATAATATGGCGTCAATCATTTCTTTATAGGTGGAGGTGTAACGGAGATACGAAGGTCATCTTCGATTTTTTAAATGGAACTATATATTTTTTATACTTTTGTCAATGTAGTCCTTCATTCTGCATAAAAAAGTATTAAGGTATTTGTGTTGAGAAACAATTGGTTCAATAAATGTTTCAATTTTAGTTTTGCTAAAAGAAACTACTAGTGGCTCCAACCGGGGGAAAATTTAAATCAAAATATCTCCTACGGAACGGGTTAATTTAAATAATCAGTATAATATTTATTGTCCTCAATCGAGTGACTACCCTGAATTATTATTTATCGCAAGAATATAAATTATTTACTTTCAACTTTTTTGCAAATTTAAACCAATTAAACTGTGCAGTCTCTCACGTTACAATCTTCCACCGTAAAATATCGTTTTTATCGTTTGTCGGATATGTTTCGTTGCAGAAAATTAATGAAGAGATATACATATGTATATACACATATATTAACGTGAAACGTTATCTCGATATCGTTACACATTTCCAGCGAGCATCTCTGGTGAAATTTTTCGCATTGTTCCGCAGTGGTACGTTTTCGAGTGTTCTACGTTTTTTAGGCTGAAAGGCAAAAACTGGCGGTTATCAGTCTCATTTGCGATTTTGTGAAAATGTTAACGAGCCAATCCGCGCATCAGCTTCGTTTCGACGCAAGAGAACACTCGAGAGCGAACGAAGAAAAATTCCGCAAACAGTGCTCTCTAACAGAGCTGAAGAAGTGTATACGAAGGAATACAATTTAAACAAAATATATGGGGTGGTCTGTTCTTGGATGCTCTATATTTTCTAAGAAAAAATATTCAATAGGTTAGTTCTTGGCACGTGCTCATCAGAAAACAAACGGATTAGTAGAAAGTACATTCACTAACGAATAAAAATTTGTTCGAAGAAGAATTTATCCGAATAAGAATTTATTCGAATAAAAATTTATTATTATATTTTTCTATATTATATTGTATCGTAGATGGAATTTATTTATATTACATCGTAGATGGACAAATACGTTCAATGTATTGAACGTGAAATACTTTTTCACACTTTATTGTTCAAATCTTTTCATATTGACCTTTACAATTAACGTTTTTTCAAACGTTAAATCTAGAAATGTATTAGTTTTTGGTAAATTTATCATCAATGCATAACTAAATAATCCTTCCATCTCTAACATTTACTGCATAACTAAATAATCCTTCCATCTCTAACATTTACTGCCACATACACATACATATGTATATACAGTCTTTTTATGCAATTTTTTGATCGCGTTATACGGGGTCCTATTTTATGTACATTCGGTCGATTTATGTTATAATACAGAAGGACATAGTCAAGAAGTAAACATAAATACAATATTATCAGCAGTAGAACTGAAAACGAAAACAATCAATAATTCGAATTTTTATTTGACTAATTTTGCAATCGTTATTCGACTAAATTATTCGAATAAATAGAGAGAATAATTTGCTACGTATAACGAATAATTATAATCCGGATAGAATATTCGAATAAAAAGAATTTATTCGGATAATTATTCGAGATAAATTTTTATTTGAAACTATTCGAATAATGCCCAACTCTGATTCTAACTTTGTTAGTCATGGCCACAGGAGCTCTGACTTTCCCCCACTCTAGGTACATTCGCCTCATATAGTCTGTGATCTGGGACGACGATGGACCGAGGGGGAACGAGAAGTGCACTGGAGGGGCCTAAAACAAGGGGTATGGGCCTAGAGTGGGGTAAAGGCCACAACTCCGGTGGCCATATCTGTTCTAACTCGAGCATAGTTAGTAGAGTCAGCGGGAACCTGCAGAATTCACCTTGTCTACCTTCCTCTCACTGCCTTCAAGCGTATAAGAAAGTTTCAATCATCCTTACAATAGAAAAACTGACCAACAGGAAGAAAAAATGAAAAAACCAATCTTGTACGTAAATGTATTGGCTGATTTTAATATTGGATTAATTGGATCACTTGAACCATATTTAATTTTTGCGGTAGTATAAAGATGTTACTGTGATGATATATATGAATCACCCTGTATTTAAAACGACTACATATTTAACCCTTTCGCTGTTTCGTCCTTACGACGCGGCGTACGGGCGAGGAGGAAGGTAGTTAAGTGCTAATAGCCGCTATACTGGCTCAGACATTCCATATAGCCTATTTTATAATAAGAACCGCATTAATGATAGTTTTTCTCAGGTTTTCGCTGCTTGTTTCATTTTATCAATACATATGAATTTAAAATTTGACCGAACTTAATTTCTTTTGTCTAAAATATAGTTTATTTCATTACTCTCTTATAAATAACTTCGACCAATGTCTCATTTGTAAACTAAAAGCAGAAAAAAAACAATAAACAATAGTATTAAAAGCAGCTAGAAAATATGAAGTATTATAGACAATAAAATTTGCAAAGGCAAACTGAATACAACTTGAAGAATTAACATTGCAGCTGTGAATTTCGCACAGAAATTCTCGTTGAGAACGTGAAACAAATTCAGCACAGGCGATCATGATAAATAAAACAGTGAAAGGATTAACACGTTGAATGTCGCAGTGAAAACAGCCACACCTAGCCAGACATAAAATAATTTACTGTTTTTAATATAAATCGTACGGGAAAAAAGTATTCGGTTTTTCAGTCGCGTTTTTATGACCCTCAAATAATGTTACAATATGAAAATTGCTCAAAATTGTGCAATAATAAATAGTTATTTAATTATATTGAATTTGAAGTGCCGGTCATCGGTGACCCCCGCGGCATTCAACGTGATAAAAACTCAATTACACTAATTGTTTTCATTTTTAATAGAGCGCTCAGAAATTGTGTGTTGTTTTCGTATGTTAGGACGTACTTCTCAGACTTTCCTTTGTAAAGAACGAATCACGTAGTACCGTTCGCAAATTATCTGCCGTTCGAGATGCTCGATAAGAGGCCATCGTTTCTAATTACTAGAAATTCGCTGGTTCCCCGCGAGCATGTAATTTCTGCGCGGTGCACACGTAGGTACAAGCTAATTTAAGATGTAACACGTAGTGCATTTAATTGGTCAATATTTGGGGGAGAAATTGGAATAACAGCGGCTAATGTAAACGAAGCGCCCCGAGAAATCGGTAAATACGGAACATTATTGCGTATCAAAGGATCAAACGATTTCAAAGGAATATTACATTTTTATAAAGAGATTTCATGATGGCGCACTTAAAAGATAATTTAGTGGCAAACGCTATAAGAAAGTCCCATGTATTATACGTAATAAGCATGGAATGAAAATGTAAAATATAATGAAGGTTTTATATAAAATACCGAAGATTAGAAAAGATATAAAGGAAAATAATGTGAAGTAAGTAATATTTGATAAATCGTCTAAAATTAGTAAGAACTCTGACCTTTCATTGTTCCAATCAGTATAGCTTGTCTTTTTTCGACACGGCGCATAATTCATTATTTTTTGTAAAAAAGAGAACGGACAGCAATAGAATGTCGAATATCCAAAAATAATAAGCGAAAAAAAATAATTCTAACAAATGAACTTTATTTGATTTAGTTAAACAATATACATTTGAGAAGGTGAACTCAAATTAATGATCAAATTAATCTGACCCAGTTCTTGAAACTCTTTATAAAGGTTTTCAAAATAAGTAATACTTGTACATGATTTTCTCTCGTTAGAGTAAATTGTTTGTAATTACGAAAATCACGAAGGAGGTCAACATGCATTTTGTACACGCCTTGAATACAAAATTGATTGTGAACTGGAAGTTTAATTAATGAAAATAAAAGCAGAGTGACATTTTTTTAATAAAGCTTTACAGTTTACGAAAGATCGATTTTTTAATTTAAATCTACTCTTTGTCGATTGAAACAAAATATAATGTTACTGATTCAAGCAGAAAATTGCAGTGCTTTAAATAAATGAGACTCAGTAATACAACTTGACAAAATATAAATTAATCTGCCTTCTATTTTAAGTACAGGGAGAACAAAAATGGACCGAAAACTTTAAAATCATATAACTTTCTTCACTGTGAATATAAAAAAAGTATAAACGCAATTGTATCTATCTATCAGAAGGAAATTAATTTATCAAATTTTCAAAATGATTTGCATTGCTTTTTCAATATTGGTCTACATACGTAACGCACTATTTTTGACACGTCTTTTCAAACAGTCGAAAACCGCACCAGTAGTTTTAAATTTAATGTTTCAGTCACACTTTGGCTGGTTTTGAACCATGATTTTATTAGAAACAACTCTTTCATTGGTTGAATAAACCATATTTTTTAAACAACACTATAATTTTCTCTAACTAAATTTAATTAAAAAGGAGCAGATATGTTTGAAAAGCATAAAGAAATCATGATGATGTTATTGAAGGTATTAAGCTAATTAAACTTTTATTAATTAGTGCTAATCGTATAGATCTTTGTTCATAAATTACATTTACTAAATAAAATAATCCCGAAGAACATAAACCATGAAAAATTATTATAATATATCCTCCTAATATTCTACTTTTTATAAAAGTAAATATTCTTATAATTAATATACCTATACGAACAACAGATGAATAAGCAACTAAAATGTACAGGCCCACACTGTACATGTCAGTTTGCATGGACCTAGAGTATTCACTAGCTTTCTATGAAGGAATCTGACTTCTTATCTCAACCTTCTAATGGTACGAAAAACCATTTAAGAAACAAGAATATATAGATCGCTTCGAAGAGGCAAAGAACGGTATAATGTAATAAATTTTGTTCTCTGTTATCGCCTTGCGTTCGATATTAACCTGAAAGGAAGTATTTCATTACTTTCCAGTTATCGACGAATAAACAAAAAATGTGAGTTCCAATTCCGACAGCAATTTTATTTTCCCTCTGCGAGTTATACATCCGTGAAAAAGTAAATCACATCATACATAGAAGTTCAATTTATCGCACATACAGGGTGTCCCACCTTATCTGTTACAAGCTCATATTTCCTAATTTATTGAAGATACAAAAAATGCTTTGTATGAAATTTGAATGGTACGAGCGGGCACATCTTTCGGCGAAGACAAATTTTTGTTTACATTATTATTTTAAGAGATATGAAGGTCAAGTTCATTTTTTTAAATGGTATTACATATGTTTCTTCAGGTCATTTAATAGTGCTTCTCAAGACGAATTCACTGACCCTTAATGTATACACCCGATTTTTAGTGGTTTTCGAGATATTGCGCTTAAAAATTTACTGATTTTCAATGGAAGAAATCCGGCCGAATAGGAAATACCGGTGGTACTTTTGTCCGCACCTGAAGTGCCACGTGTCAGACATTGTCTCTTGAAACAGATACGAAGGGTCTGCACCAGGAACGGCAGGCCCAAATCTGGACAATTGTTTTCCGCCACAGATGTAGCATTTGCAGTGTCGAGAAAGGTATCGTTGATACTTTACAATGGAATACTATTATCCAGAGTTTGGGCCTGTCGTTCCTGGTGCAGACCCTTCGTATCTTTTTCAAGAGGCAATGTCTAACACGTGGAACTTAAGGCGCGAACAAATTCACTACTGGTATTTCCTATTCGGCCGAATTTCTTCCGTTGAAAATCAGTAAAGTTATAAGCGCAATATCTCGAAAACCACTAAAAATCCGGTGTATACATTAAGGGTCAGTGAATTCGTCTTCAGAAGCACTATTAAATGATCTGAAGATAAATATGTAGTTCCATTTAAAAAAACGAACTTGACCTTCGTATCTCTTAAAATAATAATGTAAAAAACAAATTTGTCTTCGCCAAAAGATGTGCCCCCTCGTACCATGCAAATTCCATATAAAGCATGTTCTGTATCTTCAATAAGTTAGGAAATATAAGCTTGTAACAGATAAGGTGAGACACCCTGTATATCTAAAAAGTTCTGACTTCTTCCAGTTGTATCAGTGATGGGTATATTCAATATCAATATTATCGTACATACGATTTCAATTAATTTTTATTATCTGTCACGTAATTTCATTAAGCAGCCTTATTAGGTGGACAAATTTATGGTGATGAAGACATGAATGAAACACGAGGGAAATTACGTGGTTCGAGTGGCACGTCGCACCTCGTCACATGAGAATGTGACCATTTAAGGTCGACTTTGCGGCTGGTCGACGTTCTCTGAGCACGAGTCATTGTTTAGCCCGGATTTGCGTTCAATGGCTTCGTTGAATATTCTCCCGTAACCCTTTATGTCTCTCTTCTTACACCTGCCACTTTATTATTTATTAATGCATACTGCACAATCCCATAAGCTTTTTTATGGATGTAAACTAACTTTAGATATTGATCTTTACCATGTACTGAAATCTTAGTTATGCCTCGAATGAACCTCAATTATTTTTTATAAATTACAATTATTATGAACAGATTTAAATAGTGTTTTACACATCGTCTTATACATACCTCGTCACCCGCTGCGTGGCACCTCCGAGAACAGACCCTTCTTCCTTTAGACCCGGGTAGATCTGGAAACAAATTAATTGATTACGTTATCGCTTTATCGTCGTACATTTTACACGTGCATCTACTGAATAGGAAGAAATTTTATTTAATTATACAAGATACGACGAAATTCGTGGTACAGGAACAGAATGTTACTTAATGCAAAAATAAGCAAAAGCACTATACTTGCATCGAAAAAATTTCAACACTCATATTTAATACATACCATAATTTATTTAAATTGAGCATTCACGGACGCGTCTATCTATCAAATCTGCTCCAATGTTTCTTATAAGCAACGTCTAAATAAAAATAATAAAATTAATAGACGCTCTCTTGCAATCCGCTCGTTCGTATCAGCTGTACATAATAGATAACTAATACACGTGATGAAACTATAAATAATATTAACACGTTGACTACCGTGGGGGTCACCAGTGACCGGCTCCTCAAATTTTGTTTCATTAAAGAATTAATCATTTTTATACAATTTTGTAACATCATCAATGTTGTAATAATAATACATGGTGATATCTATACATTCAAAGAGTAAAGTATTTCTTGTTTCCACGATTTATATTTAACCCTTTGCACTCAAATGGTGCCTTTGAGGCACCATACGTTTCAAATTTCCTATTTTATATAAATGCCTCATAACTGTGTTCAGTTGCATAAATTCTAGTGTACGAGGTGCGACACAAAAAAAAACGAGACTGTGTCTGTAACTCTTTCTATTAAACAAACTCAGAAAATCAATTACGATCGCCTTCAAAGTAGTTCCTTTCTGAGTTTACACACAGCCGCATACGATACTGCCATCGTTCAAGCCAATTCCGCAGGTCATGTTCCGTAAGGCTCTTGAGACTCTCCTTCGTTTTTGCTTTCACACTTTCTACCGTCAAAAAAATGGGTTCCTTTGAGCACTGACTCGACCTTTGGAAAGAGATAGAAGTCGAGACATGCAATCTTCATCGTAAGCCTCGAACAATAATTGAAGTTTCCGTCAGATTTCTTTAGTTGAACAATAAACTGGATGTTACCTCGTTGGTCACTTTTGCAGTCCGACATTTTCCGACCGAGCGTATGAACACGTCTATATTTGAAAATGTGTGCACTTGTACTGAGTGGAGCGATCGAGCTGTGTTTTGGAACATTGTTGCTAGACAAAACATCTTCTATAGCCGTTTGTTTACCTCTCCTCTCCCACTCTTGGTTGCCGAGCTATCAGGTCAATCTCGTTTTTTTTGTGTCGCACCTCGTATACATTTTACAGGTATTCTACTATTGAAACGAGTGCATTTGAAACAAAATAAGTTCTCTTATTGAAGTCAATTATGCTTGCATTTCTAAAATATATATATTAGATGTAAAAGTTTTCGAGCGCAAAGGATTAAAGTAGGACATTGTATTGTGCCTGACTAGGTATGACAGTTTTCACTGTGGCATTCGACATATTGAAATAAACCTTACACTATACATTTTTTTTTCATATGAAGTATAATTTTCGATAAAAGAAAACGATCTTAAAATTGCACCCAGTGCGCGTAAAAGTGCAATTATGTACATAGTTCGATTTTACATGTCTGATTGTGGACGGGTCAACTTCCACATGTAGTGGCCTTTGTAAACGTTTAACACATTACCTGCAGGTTCATTCTGGTGCTGATGCGCTGCTAAAACTTTTAAAGAAAAACATGACGTTTGTTATTGACTGTATCAAATAGAATCGCTGCTGTAGCCGTGTAAACAATTTCTGAACTAGATCGATCAGGATAGAAACGAACGAATTATTCACGGCGAAACAGAAAAGTAATCGATTTCTGATTGATGAGCGCTAATAGTGTGAAGCCTATTAACACGTTCGCTCCCAGATATATGTGACGCGTCGATTCTGTTTTGAAAACTCGACGTCACACATGTGTGGCAGAGGTAATTGATAAAAATAAAGTGTGGTCTGCGGTGGACGTTTTTCTCGAATCGACAATGGTAGCGAACGTGTTAATGAGAGTTTTGACATTTTATTGACATATTATAGTATGCAAACACACTATATAATCCCATTTCAAACAGAAATCACGAAGAAAATGAATACGCAACTATTAAGTTGCGCAGTCTCTACCTTCTATTCTTATTACGATATTATTCTATTCAAAATTTTAATCAAATTAGTAATTGTTTAATTAAATGAAACATGATGCACCGATCACCGGTGTCCCCAAAGCAGTCAAAGTCTTAATAGGCTTCCGGTAGGTGAACTGTTAATACAGTTGTACAAAATGATTCTTGTAAGGTGGTCGATTGAATTATCTCGGAAATTGAAAAGAGTACAAAAAAAAACTGTTCATACAAGAAATATTCTGTTCGAGTTGGAACAACTTACGGTGAACACGACCAGTTAGTAGATGGAGGTACCAAGGAAATTCCAAGGGCATGTTCACTTTTTAAAACGGAATCCTACAATTTTTCTTATATAGGCTGATATATTTTCACTGTTATGAATTTTGGAGAATGAAACAAATTTGTATATTAAAAACAAATAATAAAAATCGCGTAATCTATCATAATTCCAAATAATCACTTGCTAGGTTTGCACCCTGCAGTGCCAGGTAAAAAAATTTGTACTCATAATATCTGAGAATTATTATATAAAAGGTGGTGATTGTATAGCTCGTTGAAATCATCTTTTAATATATGATAAGATAGTTATAACAAACCCATGTGATTTCTATTTAAAAATTTGAACATGACCTTGTTGTTTCATAAAATAACGTAAATAAACATATGCTTATACTATCATACGTACACCTTCAGATCAATCATTATATAACTAACTATTTTATGTTGAATAGTTTACGAAGTAACAAAGCGTATACACTTAAGCTGAACACGCTGCATAGACAGATAAGGTTTTAGATTTGTAGTTGACGAGTTACAAAACATTATATTCTATTGGTTCTACACTATAAGACTGTGGTGGCCACGGGATCCCAGCTTTCCCCCCCACTTTGGGTCCATTCCCCTCATACAGGCTGTAATCTGGGTCTGAGGGGGATCGAAGTCCGAACTGGAGAGAACTGAAACAAGGGGAATGGAGCTAGAGTGGGGGAATGCGGAGCTTCCATGGCCATCACTGGTGTAAAATGTAGGAGACTACATATTGATTGTAAATTCTTAAGAAGCATAGAGCGAAATATTTAACTTTTAATTTTGCAAGCTAAATTCTTTATTCAATCATGCGCAATGTTAAATGGCAGTTAGGTTTTTACTCTATGTTTTATAAAATATAGGGAATACTCCCTTATAGTACATGGCCTATACTCTCTATTACTACTATACCCTACTATTTGTTCATTTTTCTAATTTCTAATTCTTTTTTTACAGATCATATATACATTCACTTCGCGTAACAGAAAACATATTTAATATGTTTTTATAAACAGCGCATATCGAGGCACACAGACTACGACTGACATTTCGAAATTAAACTGGCAGCTTTAGATGAAATTCTTTTCTTTCGTGCAACCGATTGTAAAAAAACAATTTATCGCGAAATTGAAATGAATTCGGAACACCGTATGATTGGAATTTTGAAATGCGTGCACAATTTTAACGACGAATGAAATATTTCTCTCTCCACTTTTTGTTCTAATTGTCGAAAGAAGGTAGAAATCAATGGTAGGGAGTTTTAATCGAAAAACGAATGGCATTGTGGACGTCGATGAACTTCTGATTTTACGTGGAAAATAAATCAGTTGTGAAAGCCGTATTATTAAAAATTTGCAACTGTATACGAGCTTTAGCATCATCGAACGAAAAAAACGGTATGATTCTATTATTTAAAAGTAATGAAACAAAAAGAAAAATTCGAATACAAATAGAAATTTCAATTAACTCCTGCAGAAAAATTGAGCAAAACGCGACTGATCGCTATCGATGCTTCAATACATGAGTTACATTCAATTTCATTTTTCGTTTACATGAAAAAAATTAAAACTTTAAAAAGCGTTCGAAGCAAAAACGCATATAACATGAACAGGTAACTACAAATCAAGATTTACAAATCTGCGTGATTTTTCTAACAGTCGGATGAAAACGTATTGTAATATTGTTAATCGAACATTTTCGTATTCTACACGGACGTTCGGTGGCAATCGTACGTACCATTCATTACGAAAAAGAATCGAACGGCGTCGATGGCGTTTAAATTAGCGGACAAAAGCGTCGTTGTTAAATTCGGCAAGCCTTTCATCGGCTTTCCATGCCGGGAATTAACATAATTGCTGTTCAGATATTTACGCGAGTCGTATTTAGTGGGCGAGTTTAAACACGTAATAACATTTCACCAATGAAATTTACTTTCCACCGATGAAACAAAAGGAGCCAATACGGGCTGGGGAAAAAATGACGGACGAGTACCAACAAACATATCGAATTTCATGACGCAAATTATCACGATCGATGCACCAAGGTACACACACGAAATTTCCTGCAGCTGAATATAAACGTGCGATATTTACGCGCCTCAAACAGTCGTGCCCCGTTCAAATTAAACGCATGTGTTTTGCCTTCGAAATAATTATCTTATCGCGAAAATTGGCCCATTTTGGGCCTCATTGCTGAGAGAATAATTTTTCATTCAGCTGTGCAATAAACAATTGTACAAAGCACGTGAATTTTTGTATAATTAATAATTTAAAAAATTCACTTCTAATAAATATTGAATCTACTATCACCACGGAGATTAAAAAATTATTGTTGAAAAAATTTTACAGTTACAAATTACAGTTTATTTACAGTAGCTTTCAAGGGATATTCGGAATGATTGAACATTTAGATTCTCAAAAAACTTAAATTTCATTTAGTGAATTTTTTCTCGATAATTTGTATTTTTTCATTTACATAGTTTAAAACTTTATGTTTGGTTCAATGTATTATTCAATGCTCCGCTTTCTGTTTGTCTCTACAATTTTTGGAACGTGTTTAATTTCAATGGATTATTGAAGCTCTTCAGGGATACTGTCACGTGTGCGTACATTTAGTTTCTGCTTTTTATTAAAATATTGTTAATCAATTTCTCTCACACATTATGAATTTTTCCCATTTTTCTTGTTTGTATAGTAGCTGTGAATTCATATTCAAATTGTATAATTTTTTCAACTTAAATAAATTTGTGCCTGAAGAAGTTAAGACAGGACACACCATAAAGAAATATTTAAGTACAATATTTAGTGTGTGATACGGAAATTTTAAATGTGTAACAACAATGTTCTGGCATAAAATATGAAGTGTTTTATGGAAGAATTCGAACATAAATAACTCCTTTAT
Organism: Macropis europaea; assembly: GCA_916610135.2. NCBI lineage: Eukaryota > Metazoa > Arthropoda > Insecta > Hymenoptera > Melittidae > Macropis > Macropis europaea. Next base: position 38,060,504 of record OU744345.1, read on the forward strand.
ATAATTCTTTGCAATTTGCATTTTTCTATTTGTTTTACAGTTTTTTGCCACATTTCTCAAGAGGGGACATTTTTAGAAAATACTATATCAAATTACCAACGAATGATTTTTTCCATTTATTAAGAATCGCGCCAACCTATTGAGGAACAAACTCAATGATAGCGAAAACAAAATTATACATATTCGATATAAATTCATACCTAATAAATAAAAAACAAACGATTCAGAAAAAGTTTGGAAGCTTCCGAGAAAAATAATGAACATACGGAGTATTTCTACAAGAAGTGGCCAAATTTTAGGAGCATATAGTACTTTCGAAAGTGGCCAGAAAATGTCTAATCATTCTGGGTCCTACAATTAGCCCTTAAAATGTTATAGGCACTTAAAAGTGGCTCCATAATACCAACGCTCCGTGCGGAGAACTCATATGAGCGTTCAAGCAGTGTACTTACTGAAGAAGTTTAACACAGGGATTGAAAACAGTTATGATATCGGTTTCGGTTCTTGAAACTGTTATGACAATCGAAATAATGTTATAACTGTTATGGATATAACGGTTCTTGCCTATATTGGTTTCGGTTTCGGTTCCATAACTGTTATTTTTCGGTTTTATATCGGTTCCAAAACGGTTCTGAAATCAATACTCATATCGACTTTGCAGTTACTGAAAACCGTAGATATTACTGTTGCAGATTATGTACAAGTTTGCAACTTTACAATTTTACAATTTTAGAATTTTACAAAGTTTACATTTTACAATATTCTATTATTTATTTTTTTCTGCTTTAAAGTAACCTATTTTTTATTTCGTTTATCCAAAAATTAAAGAAGAAATTATTTTACTATAGTAGATAAGTAATATATTTAACATGGCACTCTACGCTTATTGAAACTGAAATTTTCAATATTTGGGGACGTAAGTTTCAAACGGTTCGTCACCCTTGGCTTACGCTGTAAGTATTGTTTAGGAACTGTTAACGCCAGCAGCGGGCTTAGTTTATGGCATGGCTAAATCTTTTTATCTGCTTCAGGACGTCGGTGAGGTCCACATCTGCTCGCCAAACGCTAGGCGAAACTAATTTGCACGGCGGCCAGAAAAGGCTAATTTTCAGTGCATTTGAATGCCGAAGTACCGTGACATAAACGCAACCACCGAAAGGTAAAGGTAGGCCCGCTCGGGACAGTTCGACAACCCCTCCTGCGCTCTACGGTCCACGAAAGTGTCACTGGAAGGGAGGGGGAACCTTCTTTGAATAATTTTGTAAAATCTAAAATCAGAACGCTGCACAGTGTGACGAGCGATGGACAAAAATCAAAAAGCTGAAATCTAAAATTCACAGCTTATTATATCTTAAAGTACTAATACAGGAACGTAGATTTTAAAACTACCCACAATTTTTACTGAATTTTCCGATTTGTTGTCAAAAATGATGCTTGAAATTTATTCCAATTTTCGGTGCATTTTTTAAACACGTGCCATTTGCCAAATGTTTCTCTGATTAATAATATTATAAGACCTTCCAAGCTGCAGAATAACTTTTTTTCAATATTAACAATTTGTCCCAATTTTTTATGTTAAATGTTTATCAACTTTGACTTGAGTTTTAAAAAAAGTACCTCCGTGATTTTCTGTACATTAATTGGGGGCATATTAAACTTCACATTCACGTCAAATTTAACTGCACAAAATTGCACAAAATGGAGAAACATGATTTAAGAGACATAAAACAATATTTAATAATAGATGAATCGCGTCTTGAATCATCAGATATGAACACCGATTCGTGTTCTGATTCAGATGTAGGCATCATATAGCATATACTTGATTTAGAAAATATATTAAAAATTTCAAACAAGTGTTAATTTTTCATCTTTTGTCCCTAAAATCCATATACTCTAAACGATCGTTTCGATTTTTCACGAATTCCCGATAAACTGATAAAAAAGTATTTCAAACAAAAGTTAGTCAGTAATCATGTGACAACAAATTGCAATCGAAAAACTTGGCAAAAAACTTTTTATTTAATAACAAATTAAAATCACCTTAATTTCTTTAAGGAAATTGTATATTTTTTTCATGAATCGTTGTATCTTTGTATCCTCATTAAAAAAATATTAGGGGTCCTAGGACGAAAATGTATTAGTTTAGAAGTCATGAATTTTGTCCCGAACGCCCATATACTCGTCACACTGTGCGCTGTGAGCAGCACATTAGATCAATTGTATAGAACGCTCTGAACAGCACACGGAACACTCTCAGTAGCACATAGAACGCTCTGAGCAGCACATAGAACTCTCTTAGTTACACATAGAACCATCTTAGAACTTAGAACCGTGGCTTCCACACACAGTTACCAGAGCATTGTTTTAGCCGAGCACACTGCTCGCACATTGTATCCTAGAAATATACGTTATTAGTGTCAAAGTTTGCATTTTGTCGCTACAAGGAAGGTGGTCCTTCGAGCTAGTTATAGAATTAGTTAATTAGTCGGCACATCACGTGCAAACGCCAACAAGGCCCGAACGATTTTTAATGGACCACGGGCGTTAACAGGAACTTAACAAATAAAAGTTTCGATTTTATGTTTCAGATATTTGTTGTATCATATTTTGTCATGTGTTAACATTTTTATCTTCCTTTAGCTTTCCTATATTTAACCGAATCAGTAATATGTTATCTATAATGTCTGGCCTCATCCTCGAACGGTGAGGAGACGAAATAAACTTTATCACCGAAAACAAGCGTTCCACGCTAACTTGCGTTGGAGGGACTACTAAAATAAGGTTTTTCAGTAATTGCAAAGTCGATATGAGTATCGATTCCAGAACCGTTTTGGAACCGACATAGAACCGAAAAATAATAGTTATGGAACCGATATAATATCGGTTCTGAAGAATCGAAACCAAAACCGATATGAGCGAGAACCATTATATCCATAACAGTTGTAACATTATTTCGGTTCTCATAACTGTTTCAGTCAGAACCGATATATAACAGTTTGAAACAGTTTTTTTCGGAACCGTTTCAACCCCTGGTTTAACAACCTTCTACACGTGACGGATGATCATTGTAACAACTAGACTGAAAAAATTATTTCTTTCAAACAATTGGTCACTCTTTTTCGTTACATCCTGTATATGTGACCATTAAGCAGTAGGGGAAGGTGGGGCAAGATGGGGTTGCGGGGCAAGACGAGATTATTGTTTATTTCGCGTTGCTTTGCTTCCATGTTACTGAAAACAGACAGAGAGAAAAAACAGTTGAATTATGCTCGACACCGATACTAACAGTCAGTTTGTAGCGTTTTTATGCGTTTAGTGGCGATTTTTCTATTTCTAACCATCTTGATCTTATTTTCTACCATCTTTTGAACATCAGCAGGTAAATAACAATTCTCAATCATATTATTTCTTGAATATTATCAGTTAGGCAATTTCTTAAGGTATTTATTTATGTGCTTATGAATGTTATTCGTAAACAAATAAAGATATTTTCATTCAATTAGTCTCGATGTAACATTTGGGGCAAGATGAAGACATTTCCATAAACGATCATTTTTAGATTGAATGGTTCGTGAATTCTTGCCTTCAACAACTACCGCCAGACCATCTCCGGGAGACACCAAAAAAATTAGCAGTTCAACATTTTCAGAGTTTACAGCAAACCAAAGTGATGCAACTCCAGCTTGCTTGTTTTCAAATTCAATGATGCCAAATGTATCTTTTGTGACCAATTGTTCTCCGAATCAACAGGAGGCTGGGTTCAGTGTTTAGAATGTGAAAGTTAGCACACTGTGCATGTGCCGGAGAAGAAGACGAAAACAGAGATATTGTACATGTATGTAATATGTGCAAATAGATGCGTCCCATCTTGCCCCATGTACGGGGCCAGACAGGGCATTGTGACTGTGTTTAACACCTTGAACGCCACAGTGAAAACGGCCATACCCGCTCAGACACGACATAATTTACCATTTTTTATATAAATCATAAAGAAAAAAAATTTAAGTACTCTGTCGTGTTCTTTTGTTCCTACATTATTGTTTCAGTATGAAGTTTGCTCAGAGTTTTGAAGAAATCACAAGTATTTAATTAAATTAAATTTGAGGCATCGGTAACCGGTGACCGCCACGGCGTTCAACGTATTAAAATTAGTTTTTTCTACTTTTTGTGTTAAGTTGTGCAAGTTTATTTTAAAATATTTCGGCCAACAGATGTTTATACTATATGTATTATTTTTTGTAGATACAACATCAATAAATATAATATTCTACAGCAATTTTTTCTTAGCGTTCCCATCTCGCCTCACCTCCCCCTATACCTCTGTCATAAATAATGAATTTAAAAAGAAACCGAAAATACGCGTACATGTATCTATTCATGAAGAAGTTGAAGATACTCTGAAGATAAGCTGCTCGTTACTCGTCTAAGTCAACTAGTCGATGTTTCTCGATGGAAAAAGCACCGGAAGCCCACGTAATTTTCTTCCGTGTCGTTGCGTTTGAAATATTCTACGTTCGCATCAGCTTCTTCAACATTTTCCCATTTGTTGGCCGGGATTACATGAGAGAGTACCGGTTGTAACCGATCCGTTCACGATCGGTGCCTTAAAGGTGAACAGCACACGTAGAAGAGTCATTAACAACACGGCCGTGTCCTCAGCCCACGGGAATCCAGAAGCAATTTCCAACGAAGATACGAGCTGAAAGAAGAATTCGAACGATCCATCGTGGATAATCGATGAAGCTAATTCAGATTGCTAGACTGTTTAACAATTTCAGGTCTCAGATTTCTCATAATATGACATGAACTAGGCACTAGGTACTGCTACGATACATCACCTGCTAGACTGTATATTTAATTATTTTTATAATAATATCGATTTCATTGAACCGTATTTTTTACAGTGGTATTAGACTAGAACATGTTAGCAGAGACACGAAATATCGTTAATGGACGAGGGCCGACACACATAGTTGTTACAATACAGAATTGTCACAACTTTAACGTTCTGTCATGAAGAACTTTTAAGTAAAATTACTAAATTTTAACGCGTATAATGACAATGTTTGGACCCACCGCCGCTTTTTTTCTCAGTGCAGTATATATTTTATTACTTTAACCCGTAATTACAGATATGGAAGTATTGTTACTTAACACTTTATCTACCGGAAGCCTATTAATCGGGTTTTCGATGCCAACGCTTATCGACCGATAGCCTATTAATCGGCTTTTCGATTGTCAACGCTTATTCGACCGATAGTCTATTAATCGGCTTTTCGGTTGTCAATGCTTATCGATCGGTAGCCTATTAACCACCTTTTGACTGTCGAAGTTTATCGATCAGAAGGAACTATTGGTCGGTTTGTCGTTTTTCTTTTGTTTAATTTTTAATTCGCCGGGCGACGAATCCGCGCTCAACTGAGTCGGTCGTTAGTGAGCGGCAACTTCAATCATGAGCAGTAGATAAAGTGTTAAGGGGACCCTTCGATTAAAACACACAAAAAATATATGATCTTCATGAATTTTTTAATAGCAGAGCTGCCAACGTATCGAGAAAAATCTTTTTGGCTTTTATTAATGTACTTATTAGGATAAGAAACAAATTTTTTTTTTCAATTTTTCGGTGTCGGTGCATTTTCTAGGTAACGTTTAGTGCAGCGCTGCCAAAAAGGGTTGCCCAAACGGTAGCCATAAAATCTAGTCACAGGATCGTCTGAATTCAGAAATCGAAATAGTTTCTTAAAATTTATGTCAGTGGCTATAGCCTTACCTATAATCGGCACAAAAATACAAAACTACGATGATTGGTGCTCATTTAAGCAAAATAGTGCAAAAAAGGGGTAAATTTACGTACAAAAGTGCAGATAAAAAAAGAACACGTGTTCCAAAAGTTATGTTTGTAGATGACGCGATAGCAACACTAATTACAAATCGAATGCTGCAAGGTTTTTTTGAATCGGCTCACTAGATCTTGTGAAATTGTGGCCACCGTTTTAAAAAATCGTATTCTGAGAAAAACGCTTTCAACGTTGCTTACATCACAATGCTCATGTTGTGGCTTGGCGTCCATCGATATTTTATGGAAGAACGTTGCATTTTCTGAATTTGAGTTAGATTTTTTTACAGTCTTTCAGTTGTTTGTACATTCGTTTTCCAACGTGTAAAACGTACTCCAATTTGTAGATCACGAAACTATCATACGGCGCGCTCGTCTCTTACCTATCGGAGCATGGATCGGTTATGTGACTGTAATACCTATACCGTTCCGAATTTCGATTGGAAACTTTCATAGAGTATTTCCGGGTTGTTATACTACGACAATATGCAAGAAAAAAAAAATCTATTTTTTGAAAAATTATGACCGGAGGGTCCTCTTAAGCACAGACGTGCGGTCTCGAATAGCCCTGTGTTAATGTGCCAATTAACACCCTACAAAGACTTCTCTGACTCTGTTTCTAATTTTCACCATGATACAGAAGTATTATAATTATATGTTCATAGCGTGTTACTTTAAATTAGAAATAATTATATTTATACACACGTGGCATAAAACAAGTAGTTCTACCCCTCTGAAACGTCTCACAGACCGCCCGTCTGTGATTACGGGTTAATTAACTTCATTATTGACCATGAGACATGTGTAAACTCTTCTACGTTTTCCCTACGTTTTGTTTGAATAAACTGTTATTTAAATAAAATCGAACAAAAATAAAATATTAGATCATCTAAATTTCAAAAACTTTATTTCTTTCCCACTGAAAAGGTAATGTATCTGTTACATTTTTAAAGCTTTATCTGTATCGCATATTTTTCAACAGTTTCGAGTGTAAAACCAGAATAAATCTCGCATAATCTTTCCATTCCGTTATAATATATTATATCCAGCGTTTGTAGCATCTTCGATATCAGTAGCAGAACCACTAATGCTGTCTTCGTGTCCGAATAAAATATTCAAAGTTCTCGATAACAGACCTTTCCACGGATTGATCGCTCGCTATCTCTTCATTGCCGACAAGCATACAGTTCCCGAAACAGGTCGACAAACGGAAATCGAGGATAGTGTGAACGATTCAGTCGGCTCGATTAGGCTTTTCAGCGCTATGAACCCGTATATGAGTTCAGAGAAGTTTCTTCTTCTTCTTCTTTGCATGTAACCCAGCATCGACTGCTGTGGTCATTTAGCCGGAGGACTTACAGTCTTAAGTGGATTCCAAGCCACCATGTGCCAACAGCAACGCAGAAGCACTGAAAACCCATCTTAGCGTTGTCCGTAGCCAGCGCAGCTTAATTTCAACGATCGGAGGAGAGCCGATGTTCTTGTTTATTAATTTGTTTATGGCAATTCGTCTTTACAAATATATGTATAAATTGTTTACGTTAATAAAAAAAGCAAGCTTCTCCGTTTATACAGGATGACCCAGGTTTTTCTGCCAAACCGCACCAGTGCATTTTAAAAGAAAAAATAAGTAAAAAATATTATACAAATATACACCCATAAATGCTTTGTTAGAAAGTTATAATAAGAACATGAAATATGCAGTAACGAATTATTCTTATATGGAGTAGGGTTAAAATAGTTCAACGATATTTGCTTAATGAATTTATGGAGCTATGGTAGCATGAAACCATCGATAAAGGTCTGATCAAAGAATTAAGAATGTATTCATTAAAATGAAACAAAATTAACGGGAAATTCATTTGTATTGATGAAAATTGTCAACATTTTGAAATATAAAAGTAATAATAGTTGATTGATATGTTGTAGATATTTCTGCATTTTAACATACATGAACACATCACAAAAGAACATTTCATACTGTACGTGAAAGAAAGATAAACTTTAAAACTTCAACGACAAAATTCAACTTTATCTCTTTCGAGAGCTAACAATAAGAATACGTATTTGCCCATTCAACAACAGTCTCACGGTAACCGAAAACTACATTGTTTACCTAGATCGATTACAATGACTAAACAAAGCTTTACAAATAAATTAGATAAGTACTGTCAAACCACCTTCATGTGATACCATACCGTTACTGTATTCCATATTATTGTTATAACTCTTTAACAAAGCATTCACAAACATATGTTCGTATACCATTTTTTGCTTATCTCAGCTCGTAGAACATATTGGCACTGTTTGACGGGAAAAACCTGAGATACCCTGTACATTACAGAAAATGTCAGGTCTGTTACGCTACAAAGAACATCACTTAAATGTGATACGCCGATTTTAATGAAATTTATGTATGAGATAGTTTTTAGACAAATATTTGACACGTATTTTTTATATCTGCAATCATCCATAATGAAGGTGAAAACGTCATGCAAACTTCGTGATGCAAAACGTATTTCGTCGTTTATCTCGGAAATTATTCGTTGCAGAGAGAATATTTAAACATACGACTTGTGTATTTTTAAATGCCAAATTCGTATAGGTGGACAGATTTCTAAAACATTCATTAGTTTAAAAAATATATTAAAAATTACTATTATTTTTGCAATTTCCCTTTGTAAAATGTTGATGTATTTTAATGAAAATGTATATACCTGAAATACGGACTAATACCAAAAATACGGATAGATTGGAATTTTTAATTTCACTTTTGTAATAAATATTATTACATACGCTATACCAGAGTGATAAAAAAAATGGGTTCAGAACTTTAAGGACAGGTAGTACTCGTCAAGTGGATGAAAAAAGTGATAATAAACATGAGGCGAAAAGTTCATATTCTCGCAGTTATAAACAATTTTTCGTTTGTAAGTGTCTGTCAGTGTGAATACTATCTAAAATGTCCTGTACGCCACTTAATCGCTTTCGTATTTACTGGAGTGTACATTGATTGCTATATGCTAAACAGATTCTGCTAATCACAAACGTTGTTACTATTTACTCCTAAGAAAAAAATTATAACAATATTTAACCATGTCTGTAGCTGCATCTACAAATAATCTTATATATAGTAATATTTTCAGTGACCGAAGCACCAAATTCTTTGATCTACATCCACAGACACCTAAACCCATGTATTATAAATTGAAACAAACTCTAAAAGTATTAAATTTTTCCTTTCCAACCGTTTACCAAAGAAAACTTCACAGTATCCCACCTTGGCGTGAACTTAAAATAGAAACATATTTGGAATTCGAAAAATACCCTAACGGCGTAACAAACTCTACTATCGTGCAATCCTTTCATTTAGAAGATATTAATAACAGCATTGCTTCATGCAACATATATACTGATGGATCTAAGACAGAAAAAGTCACAAGTTGCTCAATAATCACACCAAACGATTCTATATCAATCTGTCTGAATGACATTTTTTCTGTTTTCTACCACTGAAATACTAGCCCTTAAAAAAGCATTGAACTTTGTTAATAGATCCCCTGAAAAAGATTTTCAAATTCTTTCCGTCTCAAAAAGTGCTATTACGGCTATTACAGATACTACATCTACGAACCAACTAATTCAGGAAATCCAGGAACTATATCGATTAGCAACAAAAAAGGAAAGTCTATAATAATATACTGGGTACCATCTCACATAGCCATCAAAGGTAATGAAGAAGCTGACAAAGCAGCAAAGTTAGCAGCTAATACACCTGAAAAAGGTATTAGTATATACTCACTGTATTACATATAGGGACATGAAAAACCATATAAATAGAAACAGGTTTTGAAACACTACAAAAAAAGTACCCTGAAAAATATCAACCACAGGGGAAGATATAGGATGGAAAAAATTTCCAAATTTCTTGAATCGCACAGTACAAACCTTAATAAGCAGAACTAGGATAGGCCACACATCACTGACACGTTTATACCTTCTAAACAGTCGTGACCCACCCATGTGCGAGCAATGCAAAATCCCAATTACTACCAGACACGTAATATTAGAATGTAAAAACTATGATCGTGCTAGAGTGGACGCAGACCTCCCTAAAGACTTGAACAGCATTCTAAATTCCGAAAAACACTTAACAAAACTCATACAATATCTATTCACCACAAAACTGTACCAAAAATTGTAACCGCTAAATGTAAGAAAACATCCACGGAGTAATTTAGTATGTAAGGATGAGGATCAGTATTAATATTATATATACTATATCCGTCATGGCCATCCGGAGCGCAGTCCTACTCCGGCCTTCCCCCACTCTAGGTCCGTTCCCTTCATTTCAGTTCCCTCTAGACCCCTCTCGGTCCATCGTCGTCCCAGATCACAGCCTGTATGAGGAGAATGGACGCAGAGTGGGGGTAGGCTGGAGGGGGGCTGTGCTCCGGATGGCCATGACGGTACTATATGAATGTACATAGTATAAATGACCCCTGAGTACGTAAGCAAACAACTGTACCGCGTTGCTAATGACCATAGATGCTAAAGCAACGTTAAAAATATATGTATAAAAAAAAACAATATTTAAAATTCTATATATAGCAGGTGCTCTTATCAAACTCCATTGTAAAGAAGTGTTTATATTTTGGAAGAGAAGAGTTTCAGGATACGTGTTTGCATGACCTGTCTTCGCCTTTATGAGCAATAGAATACGCTCCATAATGCGCTTTGGTTACCTCTTTTCGAAATTCTCCGTACAGGAAAAGTAATGGTTATAACAAACTTAAGCGAGCGTGATATTGTTCATTAATGGCTACAGTTCGAGAAGTTAAGAAATAGACGCTCGATTTACCTATCGAACTGAATCGCGAACTTGATCATTTGTCGTAAAGATGAGAAGCAGTTTAATAGTTCGAAACGTACGATTATTAAACGCTATCCATTAAATTTAAAATATTCAGCGGCTGGATATCGTATGAATGTAATTTCAAATTCGGCCTCGTCAAAATTGATTCCTTCACGCGTGCCGGTCTAATAAATATGAAAAAAGGAATGAAATTCAGCGGCGTCGCTTCGGGGATCCCTTGTGCCAGCGAAATTAAATTGGACTTACAGGTGGCATTGATGAACGGACACGGATAATTTAAATTTTAAAGCAGTAGCTCTGTCGCTAAATTCGAGCGAGCCGGAGGATCGGTCAGTGATTCTCATTTTGCGATATCCTTTGAATTCTAATTCGTCACGTACACGATATCGTTTGTCGGGACGCCTCGAAAAAGCTACCGACTTCCGTAAGTAAATTTATTTTTCACGAGCTCCGCTTCCAACGGTAAACTTTTCCAGCGGAACAGCGTTTTTCGCTTTGATTCGGATGTTTGATTACATTGAATGTTTTTAGAATGCATAGTATCTGTGGCGTTGGACTACATTGAATTTTCATTGATATTCATGAAAATTTCATCCGGTGAAATGCACATATATTCTTGAAATTTTATGTAGAAACTATACTGAACTGTTTATTGCAGCTCTAGGACTCAGGAGTTCTTGGATGACCTCATTTATAAAAAGTGACATTAACAAGGGGAACCTGCGGAGTGTTATGCTCCGATGTTTGATTTTGCAGGTAGTTCGGGAACCAACAAATTTTAGACACATATTTTGCCGTATATAGGTGTAGACACTCAATAGTTTATAAAATATTGTAATATAAAATTAAATATTCCGTTTATAAAACACAAGATGATCTTCATATCTCGATAAAAAAGCAAAATTAGAAAAAACTAATTACTACACTGTATGTCCCATTTGATATCATACAACTTTTGTCTGAAAAATTTCTTCACATGAAAAACAGTTTACGAGTAATTTGAGATAGTCAAGTTAGGTGAATCACCTTATATATTCTTCAAAACATGTTAAACATTGATTACAGTAATTGAAAAGCATGTTTCAATTCATATAAAGATTTGTACGTTAAACCTCGATAAAATTACGCTGTCCAACACGTATTCAATTCTTATACATATACAAACAATTTATTACAGTACACTGTGTATTTTAATTAATCACAAAAAACAAACTTCTTAAACATGGCATGAAAAATGATATCGATAAAAAAATCTTAATCCGTAGAAAATTACAATTTCCCTGCAGGTATGTTTAAGGATTCACACTTCTGCTACGTGTTCTAAGTAATTCTATAGAATTGGCGTTCACAAAAGAATGACAGGTTATTCTTCGCGCATTTTAGAGAAAATAGAAATATCGTTGCACGGAGTTTCTACGTTGAAACCGCGTGCAGAGGAAGTTGCGTTTGATCCTCGACGTTCTTGTCGAAGGATTGCATAATCACCGGTATACGTAGCCATCCTGAGCAGGTTGCATAATTCCCTTTTGTATCTTTGCGAGCACGGAAACACAATTACAAGCGGACCGGTGCATCGAGTTCCCGTCGATCTTAACAGGATTTCATCGTGTTCACGCGATCGACCTTTAAGCAATTTTCATCTTCGATCGGATGGCCCTGAAGAAACACAACCTTTTCTTCCTTCCAGATGCGTTTTCGACGCTCCACTGTGTATCGTCCGTAATTATTCAAACACTTCAGTAAGTACACTCCCGTCCATACGTCACCGGACACTTATAATTAGTAAAATTAGGAGGTGAACGATTTTACAGTATAAAAGGAATTATGATACATTATGAAATAAAGTTAACACTTATTAATATAGAGAATATGTACTTGGAATCATATGTTAAAAATCTTACCAAAGATAAGTAATTAATCTTATATAACCAATTGAATTTAATATTTCGGATCTATTTTCTTTCCAACCTTCTTCTAACTTCTTCCATAAGTCTTTCTTGGCTTTGCACAGAACTTCCAAAACAAACGAAAAGTGTGTAGACGTTATTGTCTGACCGAGTTAGAGATGCATTAGAAACATACTTACACGTACAGTCTTGTTTTTTCAAATATTTATTTAAATTATACGTGCATACTATTAATATCATATTCAGGTATTATATTAACGTACAATAGATAAAACTGAAACAACGTAAAATAATAAAATCAAGCCAATATATTGTATCCACGTTCTTATAATCATTTTGCTGAAAACAAGCTAGTGTCCGGTGACTTATGGTCGGAGATTATGTCAAGAAAAATCATAATTATAGTTACTACGCAACATATTCGTTATTCCAAATGTCTGATCATTAGACTGCGGATCTTTATGCAATTTAATATATTTAAATATGTGAAAGGTGCATATTGTAGATAATACGTAAGATAAAAAATAAATTTTGCAACATTTAAAGCGAAAAATATAATTTTGTCATAGTTTCATTTCGGTGACTACATTACAATAAATGATATTTATGTCTTAAAATGTATATTTGCATAAACATCCGCAGTCTATTGATCAGTATAATTACATTTAATAACTGAACAAAATAAAAATTACATACATTAAACTATTCAAGGAACAAATGCATTCTTCTTAAAGTTTCATTTATTTATCTGCATTATGAAAGTCTAACAATGTATATTTGTATAAACATCCGCGGTCTAATTATAATTGTAAATATGTACTACTTTATGATATTCTAACACATTCAGCATTATTTACTAATTGCAAGCACAATTTTCCAAATGTAAACAGGTTTTATTTACGTACTATGTAAGTCATAAATATTGCAACAGTTAAATGTCTTTGATATTTCATATTTAATATCTTTGATTTGTTTCCTCGAATTTATTTTCTTCAAATTATTATTTTTATTTAGTTGGAATTTTGTTTTACAACAGAACACTTATGTCAAATACGGAAATTTTAATAAATATACTACGAAATATGAAAACAATTTCTAACTTGTGAAAGCATATCAGTTATCGATTAAAAAGTGACTAGTGAATATCATAATCGCCTGAATATTGATTAAGGGCGCATTCTTATTGGTAATTAAATGCTTATATTTTCAACATTTTCATTTCCACAATATTGTAGTCAATAAAAAACGAATTTTATCTTGTATGAGTTGACATTTAGATAACCATCTGTGAAGTGATTCTTAAAAAATCATAATTGAATATGACAATAAACATCGAAACAATATCATTTTCTCATTTCTGATTCATAAAACAAATTACATTCGTGTGCATTTATAGGATGCAACTAACTGTGATTTGAAGGGCAACGTATACTATAGTAATGTACATACATACTACATGTTAACACGTTGAGTGCCGCAGTAAAAATTGCCATACTTCGTCAGACAACCTTACAATTTCTTGTTTTGAATGTAAATCCTAAAGTAAAAAAATTTTTAACCATTCAAACGCATAATTTGTAATTTATATTATTGTATCAATATCAAAGCCTTTCGGAGTAATACAAGAAATAATAGTTATTTAGTGAAATTACATTTGTAGCGCCGGTCGCCGGTGACTCTCCACGGCATGCAACATGTTAAATATACAGTAGCAACAAGAAATATGTTTTTACATTTAACCCTCGCACTATCAAGGGGGGAATAGTTTGCGACCACCATATCATACTTTGTGTATTCATTTTGCTAATCAGCCTGGTAAAAATTCGGAAAAAAATAGTTATAGTTGAATATATTGAGCTTAACCATATACTTTCTCGCAGAGCAATTGAATGTTGCGGTTTCGCAGAATGTCTTTTAGCATTCAATCCAGCATAAATTTTCCAGATATAATTATCTCTCCCCTATTAATAGTTCGAGTTTCAAAAAAACCTTAGTAGTGCGGAGGTTAAGAAGATATCAATGACCTATAAATCTAAAAGACTACACCTTAATTTTGGAGTTCTGGTTGTCGTGACTCGCCATGCATATAGTTATCCTCAGCTTGAATACAAATTGTGTATCGTTCGAATAATTAAAAACGGTACTATACGCCTAACACTATCAGATTCAAGTCACACAGTATTTCACAATTTGAGATCTTTCAGGACCGTGAAGATTAGTCGCGACCGGTTGATTTGAACAAAGATACGCTACAATTAACTCTCTGTTGTTTCAAGAATACCAGCACGAGGATAATGACGTATACGAGTTCGAGTTTGATGAACAAAGGACGTAAAAATAGACTGAATACGCAATAGACGTTGAATTGTTAATAAGTATTGCTACTCGATGCAAGAAACGTTATTCGAGAGAATTTTCGCAATT
This sequence comes from Macropis europaea, assembly GCA_916610135.2. NCBI lineage: Eukaryota > Metazoa > Arthropoda > Insecta > Hymenoptera > Melittidae > Macropis > Macropis europaea. The sequence continues at coordinate 38,075,550 of OU744345.1, forward strand.
GAAAATTGATGTAAATACGGCCTTTCGACAAGGCATGAGTACATGACGCATCTCGCGGTGTCACACGTAACAACGTTATTATGGATTGCGAAAAGCTGACACATGCCTGTGTTTTTCGGCAGGATAAGTCATCGCGCAAAGCCCAAGGACTCATCCCTGAGGGATCTTAAGTCTAAGGTGTCAAACTAAATAATAATTCTTCAAAATTTTTTTAATTAAGTAACAATATTACAGGTTTAAGTATCCTAATACGTATGAACGGGGGTGTATGTATGAGGTGTAACCATTTAATTCCCGGAATGCACCTATAAAAGATATACTTTCGCAACTGTACATTAATGACTATTATCGCCTTCGAAGTAGCGCCCTTGTGCATCTATACAGTGTTAGACGGTGTTCCCATGTCTGGAAACAGCACTGAAACCCGTTTTTTTGGAATACTGTTTTTGGGGTTGACGGTGTTCGATGAATAATTACACACGTTCGCGGTGAAATGACTTTTATTTATTGACGCACGTATACTCGATCGCATTCAAAAATCAGACTCGCTCCTGCGGCAACGCGCACTTGCTCTCATATTCAAACGCTCTGATCTTCACTTGTCATTCGCTTCTCACGCGTCGCGAAGATTCCGGAGTCTTCGAGAATTTCGCTTCGCGACGCGCGTCTCACATGCATACGTAGGCACACACGCATACGTACGCACACACGTCCATTCACTCTCTTTCGCATAACATTCGCTGTATCTCTCTTGCGCGTTCAATCGCTCTATCTCTTTCGCATGTTCTAGCGCTCATTCTCGAACGTTGAAGCCCTTTCTCGCTATCGCTACACTGTTAAGTTCCTTTATCACATTGTGCTAGACATCAGCGATATCAGAAAATCTTCGTCCTTTTAGTGCATTCTTCAATTTTGGGAAAAACCAGAATTCACAGGGAGCTAAGCCGGACGAATAAGCAGAATGATTTACTTGGGTAATCAAATTTTTGGCCGGAAAGTCTCTGACAACGAGCGCACTATGGCTGGGCGCATTGTCGTGATGGATGATCCACGCATCAGGCCACAATTCAGGCCCATCCCCCGAAACATTTATGCCACTCAAAAACACTTGACTTATTCATAGCATTCATATCATATGCCACCTTCAACATTTCCAACGTTTCCGTAGTATTTTTGCCGATTTTCACACAAACTTTAATGATAATACGCTGCTTTAATTTTTGATCACTCATTTTTATGCTACAGTTCACACGCAGGTCTTTGTTATTTTCACAATATCTAAGTACCGAATAACTCTGTACACTTGCGGTACATTTACAAGTTAAAACATGTGCAAACACGTCAAATTGTCACACCTCGTATGTAAATGTATGACGTGAACAGCATGTCAATTCAGAACTGTCAAAAATCGAATTTCCTAATTTACATTCAGACCATTCCATTCATCTCTAAGAAGTCTTCTTCTGCTTGAAGACACCCTACACGCCAAACAAAAGCTAACTGAAAATGAGTCCACAAGGGATCACGATGGAAGGGAAACCGTAACAGCGACTGCAAGGATTTTCATCGACACACGGTGGACACATAATCGGCGGATGCACGTACGGACATCCCTCTGGAGAAATCGTATGTACACGTGTCGTGTTCGAACGGGTAGGACGGTTTACATTGCAAATTCGTCGGGGAAGTTGTCGCGGCGACACGTTGCCCGATGTCAGCGCAAAAGTTGTTCCACCGATTAAATTACCGTGCCAGTTGCCGCTGGCCCCGGATTAGAGACATTGTTTTGATACATTGCCGGGAAATTGCCGCAGTGCCGCGTGACCGGCCGCTCCGAGGACCATTCTGATCGTACGCCGGAATGAAAATCAGATCACGACGATTAATACCACTCGTTAGACACCAATTTATTCACCGCGCTGCTTGACCAAATGGCCACGACCTTTTCGAAAGGAAACGAAGCCGGTGCTCGATGGAACATTTTGAAACAACGATGTTGCGCCCTGAAATGATTCTACACAGAAGAATATTACACTACCCTGTCACTCCATTATGGGCGCTCTGAATTTTAACAGGTTGATCACCACGTCACCCACGTATGGCTGACGGGTAAGTTTCCACTGAGTTCTCGTCACCAAAATGTGGGTGACAGTTTCATTCATGTAATTAGTAGGACCTTAAAAACAATTTGCTAAAGTATTTAATAGTAAGACAGTTATTTAATACTAACAGCACGCTGAATTATGTGCAAGTGCATATAACTAATTTATACATAACAAAATTATATAATGTTACAGTAGTCTCTTATGGTATTTTTGGAAATAATGTATGCAAAGCTGGGTGTTTCCAGGCAGATAGGGCAATAAGTTCTTTTTTTTAGACATTTTTTTCTGACTGCCGCCGGTCTTGAGTGTAACTACTTTTTATAGCAAAAAACGTGCGTGCGTCTAATTGTTCTTCATTCAGAGTTCGTCCTTGCTATTAAATTGTATGTTTTACTCTGGTGAATATAGTAGCGATGTTATTTTGACGGAGTAATGATTGCGTAGCTAAACATTTTCTAAATTGTGTGATTTTATTTTTTCATTTCTGACTAGTACACAATATGTGCATTTACAACCGAAATTCCCACAATTAGATGAATTGCCAGCTTCCGATATCATTTAATGCCTTTCCGCAGTGACGTAGCAAAGGAAACCATTTGGTCACTTCGATCTATACCGCATTTTCATTTATCGTATTCAACAATGGCTAATGGTTGAAACAGCTGCAACAGTGTTACAAAGGCAAATAAATTGTTGTCTGTAGCTTATACGCCAGCGCGATGACACGAGTCGAACCGCGGATTTGGGCCCCACGGGAAACATACTCGATTTATGCTGGGCGATCAACGTGTTAAACGTTTGCTGTATTCTCAGCAAAATATTCGAGTCATGTAAAGTTTGGTAAGTATAAGTTTTGCACCATTAGGTTATTTGAAATGTTGTTAACAAGATGAAGTGAGTTCGTGTACGTGAAATCATTTCATTGTTGAATACTGTGTGCTAAAAGAAAGTATCTTTGTTTTATCCTGGTCCGGTAGTTCTCCTGATTTAAACCCGATTGAAAATATATGGTTCATCCTAAAACACCGAGTGTACCAAATATTCAATCCCACTAAAGATGTCCTTATGCAAAATATTCAGGAGGTGTGACATGGTGCACTGGAAATAAAGGAGTGCATAGATCGCAGCGTTTCAAGTATGTCCTCAAGAACTGAGGCCACTATCAATAGCCACAAAGGATGCAGAAAATATTAAAAATTGTTGTGTTGTAAAGAAGCCGAAAATAATTTGACTGCGGAAGGTTAAATCACTAAACAAACAAACAAGGTAAATAATCTAATTATTTACATCCGGGCAACCAATAGCATGTAATGACCGCAATTATGATTGTATTTTGTTATAACTTAAAGTGGACAGCTTAGAAAACAGAGGAACTATTTCTGATTTGCTTTTTTTTGTACAAAAAGTATTGAAAAGGGATATTAACAATTATTAACAGACATTAACGAAATTATTCTCTGCTATATAAATTCAATTTAAATGTTCCTTTTAGAAGAGTCAGGAACTTTCTTCTATTCAAACCGCGATTCCACTTAATTTCTAAACTGAAACATTCAGATTCTATTACTACGTTGTCTAGCCTTGCTAATTTACAGAACCCTGCCACTCCATTATGGGCACCCAATATTTTCTACAAATTTCAACTTCAGAAGCTCAGTTATAGTTTGTGCTTGTATAAAATGTAACGATATGGTTATCAATAAAAAAAAACAGAAATCTCTGTTTTCTAATTTTATTAAAGTAACACAACAATTTTTAATATTTTGTATGACCTCTGTGGCTATTGAGAGTAGCCTCAATTCTTGATGGCATATTTGAAATGCAGCGATCTATGCACTCCTTTATTTTCGGTGCACCATGCCACACTTCCTGAATATTTTGCATAAGGACATCTTTAGTGGGATTGGATATTTGGTACACTAGGTATTTTAGGATGAACCATATGTTTTCAATCGGGTTTAAATCAGGAGAATTACCAAGCCAGGACAAAACAGAGATAGGGGAGAGTCGTGCAGTACCGACCATTCTAAGCTTTTTGAGTGTAATCTAGGCTAGTCTCGATAAGAATAAAATTTAGTGATTTGTAGTATAAGTGTAACGTAACAAAAGGAGAGGAATTGTTTTTCTTAAATTTGATAACAAGAGTTGATAATCATAAAAAATAAAAAAGTTGTAATTTCTAGCGGACGAAAAATTCTTGTCCAGTACCGACGAGTCACTTTATTAGTAGATTTTTAGATGTAAGTGATTAATAATGTTGGTCAAAAGACACTTATATGTTGGGATAGAAGACCATTATTCAAAATTTCTGTTTACAAACATCACAAATGAAATGAATAATAGTTTCTTGATCTATGAATTCCACATGTGCACTACCTTCACATTGATGCACTGCACCCAATCTTCGACAAATGTTTATTTGCAAATGATGCACAGACAATGAGTGATTTCTTTATCCATGTCTAGTTTTTTCTTTGTTGGGGTACCACTTTTTTTCTTGTTTACCTTTCCCCCTAACTTCCTTCCACTCTTGTTTTTTAAAAAAGGAACAAATTTTGGTAAATACTGGACGACAGTTGGGTGGTTGGAACTGCACAACAAGCACGTGAAAAAATTGTAGGGTCTGGTGCGTAATGGACAAAGAAAATTGCAAAACTGCTACTACTTATTTACTCCTCATAGACTGAAGATAGTGTACATAATACGACAAAATCATTTACTTATCTGAGAAACAAGAGGTCAGCTCTGAAAAATAACTTTTTACACACCGAATATCACGTACACGTTCAACATCTGATACCGTCGATAATATTAAAGTAAAAAGTACGACCCCGGAATATGTTGCATAGAAGAATAGTATTCATTCGCTTATTTATGTAAAGTGTACGCAGGTAATGATGGAACCGAGAGCTAGCTTTGATCGCTACTGTACGCCGGTCAGTACTGCACGACTCTTCCCTACTTTTGGATTGGACACAGAATTCAACAATGAAATGATTTAAAGTAAATGATACTCACTTCATGTCGTTAGCAACATTCCAAACAACGTAAAGGTGCAAAATTTACGCTTACCAAACTTGATATAACCCAAATATTTTGCTGATAATGCAGCAAACGTTTAAAATCGAGGGTACTCATAATGGAGCGGCAGAATACTGTATACTGTGATAAATTTCATGCTATGCGAACTCTTAATTTCCACTTATAATTAAGTAAATGTACGTTCTAGATATATTGTATTCGTACACAAAAGTGCCTGTCCCGTTTATGATATTAATAAACAAATAACTAATGAACAGAATCAACGAATCATAACGGTAAGGAACGAAATAACAAATGAGCCATTTTTTTTTTAAAACGGTATAAGTCCAATTTTGAAAAAAAATGAGTTAATGCTAGTTTTAGGTAGACATAGATGTCTTCTTTTTATATTTATAATAACACAGTCAATAGTGTACAATATCCTCATGAATTCGTCAAAAGAAGTTTAACTGTTAAATGTTATTGTTCTGGATTAATTTGGAAAACGAAGAGGAGCAAACAATTTTAGCAGAATAACTTTGTTACCATTGTACACAACTTCAAAACCTATATCAAGAGATAAATATAACGATATGATGGCTTTACTGCCGTATATACCTCCTATTCTCCATGAATACTTCACGATACTAATTGTAAGTATAAAGGAGAAATAAGATTGAAATATGAATAAAATTATTATTAGTTATCTTAACGAAATAGATTACTTTTTATAGTTGTTTTATTATAAATTATTTTATAATATAACTGAAAATATTTCTTAATAAAGTCAATTTTACGTTTACTTACATGTCTACATTTTAATTATTATTTTTTATATGAAAAGCACATTCCAGAAAAGCCAACTTCAATTAAAATATAAATTTAAAATTGGTACTGTTCCTGTTTTTCATAATTTGTTATTACTAAAAGTGGTATAAGTCCATTTGTAGCTAAAAAACCTTTTATTTTCTTTAACAATTTTATTAATTATTATTACATAATAAAATTTAACAAGTTTATAGTTTTAAAAACATTACCCGAATTTATTAACGTTTGCCAATATTTTTTAGTTAATTCAAACGCAAACCCTTAAATATCTCATGGCATGAATAAATGGACTTACACCACTTTCAAGAAAAAAGGTTCAAATAGACAGTCTGCTCTATCCCGATAAGATCTTACAAGCGATGAAAGTGCTCAGCAAAAGCGAAAACAATAAAATTGATAAGCGCCCTCGTGCTGTTATTGTTGCACATTTGCAGCTGATCCTCAAAGAGAAAGGGTCATTGTTTCCAGGCGTGCCATTGACAAGATACGCGATCTTGAGCGCCGTTTAGAAGTTAAATTCTTCCGGGAACAGTATTTCACGTTTCATTGAACGCCACGTTGTACGTTTTCAAGAAAACTGACAGTTTCATGTTTTTTTCTCTCGAGCGCTTCACCTCGAAGGAATTCGAGTCGCAGCCGTGAGAAAGTACTTACGCGATAGAATGCTGGAAAGCGATAAGTCGTTCCACCATAAAACTTTATTATTTGCCGAGTGATGCGAAGAAATTTCCAAAGAGGTGGAAACGCGGAGTCGTAAAATTTTCACTAACAATAAGAACAAGGCAATTCGCGACCGATGCGACGAACTTCGCTCTTTTTTATTTCTCTAATACCGTGAAAGCCGAATTTACTTCGCCGTTCCATGCAATTTATAACGCACGCGAACTGACAGTGGATTAAACTATCGGATGTTTAAATTTAAATTACATCAAATTATCGATATTTGAGGAGTTCGAAATGGAATCAAATTGAATCACCCACGTTCAAGTTTAAATTCCAGCGTGTGTAGAATTAAATTAACCTTATTCGATATTTATTCAAATAAACTGCAGTATTGATTTTCTCAGAGTTCAGTTCAAATAAATAACTGAGCGTTTAATAATTAGAACGAAACGATCGGTGAATTTGAGCTGTCTGTATGAATTTTAGAAAAACATTTGCTCGATTCGTTAGTGAGCATTACTAAAGTAGGATCATGTCATCGTCTTATGAAAATATTTACTCTGCGGCATAAAGTATATCTTTCTTGGATTCGTGTGTATTTAGTGTCAATAAAAATACTAAAAAAAGATCGATCTTTTAGGTTACGACGTCAATGGTCATTAATGTTTTACGTTCTTCCGTGTCAGCGAGACGTTTTCCTTGTTTCAACGCGAAGTAACAATGAAACTTTCACTGTCTATTAATACTGCGACGGTGTAGGTTAATCGAAGTTCGCTATATTGCTATCTATGTATTTTACACCTCCCATTAATGATTCTATTATCCTTGACACACAAAGAAATTGTTTTGTCGCTTTATAATATGTTGACTACCACCTGTACTCATACTGGCTCACTACACCCTAATTTAATTAACTCTCTGACTGCGAACGACGCCTATAGGCGCTTGACGAAGCTGCTCACCGTGTACTGTCGACGCCCATAGGCGTTCGGTGCAATGGCTTACTACGTACTACTGTAGTTTGGCCGCACGCACCGTTCGACTTGTTTCAAAATCACCCGCAATCAAATGATTAAATTGAATAATTACTAATTCTTATGAAATGTTAAGTTGAATTTATATTCTAATGGGTATATAACGTTATAACCATACAGTCAATAGTCAAGCATTTCTTTTTCTCTGTGATTTATATTTAAAACCGAATATTTTAGTGTGTTTGATTAGGTATGGCAATTATCGAGTGTGGCAGTCGGCGTGTTAAATCGGGGAACGTCATTTTATTTAATTACGGTAAAATTGGATACTACATTTTTGAACGATTTGTGAAACTTTTATTTGTAAAAAGAGTATTTTGAATGTAACTCGCGTTTTAAATATTATTATTATATATTTTGTATAGTTTATAGTTGTATTTATTGCTGGCGTCAAGACCCCAAAACTAGGTACTTAATGGTCATTTCTTCTTTTAAATTTTTTACTTCTACTATTATTAAAATTTATTTGCGGAATTTGTTCCTTTTATACATACAGAAACTGGTAGAAAAAGGAAACAAAAAAGAATACAAATTTAAAGAATGTGTACAAAATTATAATAAAAAAACCGTTTTTTTACGTAGTAAAAAGTAGTAAAAAAACAGGTGATTGTTATTTTTCTTCTTACCGCGGTGGGGCTAGTACCTTTCACTTTCAGATAATAATTTCTTAAATTGTAAAACAGGGTATTCAAAATGGAATCTTCGTTATACTATGGTTTAACGCGTACAATTAAACGACGAACGACCTTGAAGGGCCCACTTTCAGCGTCCTTACAATAGTAGTTGCTAACAACTTAACAATGAGTAATTAGGACTTTCATGAGTGATTCAGTATTCTTATTAAATTCAAAGATTCCATTTACAATTTGTGTGTCGTACAGCAACTCTTTGGTAACGGAGTTTAATTATAAGATTACATAAAATCATTCTGAATGCGTGTTCTGTATTTCTTTTATAATCTGACGCACTCTTATTATATGATAGAACTCAAGTGACGCGTCCGCATTGTCAGTTCTACAGCAATTTTATTATTAAGTTAACGCGCGAAGAATATTACCGTCTATAAAAGAGCGACTAAACCTTGCTTTACGTAATTGCTACTTAACGAAAGCTATATAAAGTAACTGGCAGTCTCGAAGACTATCTTTAGTACAGCTAACCAGGAAATTTCGATGTTCTTTCATTTTTATTGACACAGCGATACTGAAACTGAATTATAAGTACACAAGAAATACTTCAATTATTATAAGAATACATTTATTCACAGATTTTATAATTATATTCCCATAACTATTAACACGTTGAATGTCGCAGTGGAAACTGCCACACCTACTCAGACACATTATAGACTACTGTCTTAAATATACATCGCGAAGGCAAAAGAATATTTTATTATTTGAACGTATAGTACTGATTTTATATTATTATTATAATAATGATGATGTTGAAAATCGTATAACAATTAGTAGTTATTTAATTGAATAAAATTTGAAGCGTCGGTCACCAGTGACGCCGAAAAAAACCCCAAACAGGCAAAATTTTCATGGTCATCCTATTATTTCGGTTACTTAAAGACGTTCGATGATCATTTATTCAATTGAAGGGTTCATTACAAACACGACCCCTGTCAATTTTCATCTTCTACTTCTGAAAATAAAAAAAAATACTGTAACACCTTTAATTTCTGTTCAAAAGATTTCAATTTGTTTTCTACAACATAGGCATCATATTACACAAGTGCTGTGGCTGTTATCTGTAATTATGTCTCAGAAGAACTGTACCACAAATTTTCTTTATAACTCCTACAGAGTTCTAAGAAAATCGAATGTTCCTGCAATAAAGTATACAAGGAAGCAATTAAATATTTTTCTTTTTCATTATTTCTTTTTAAAACAAGATGTTGTGGCATGTCTGGCTGCTTATGGCTATTTTTACTGCGACACTCAACATCGTAAACTTTGACCAGGTTTGTCTTTAGAATGAACCTCTCAATTGTATGCGTATCATACATTGAAATATTGCCTTGACATATATCAATTTTTGAGATCACATGAAAAAAAAACGAAAACTTCACACATGTGTAACTAAATACAAACGTTGAAAATCGGCACTTCATCGTTACTGAATCTCATTTACTTAATTAAAGTAAAATGTATCATATTTGAAGCTCCACTTTGAAGGTCTTATCATTTTTGACACTGGAATGAATTGGAAATACAATAGACATCGTCTGCTAGGACACAAAATGTAGAACACTTGAGAAAAGTAAGAGGGGGAATTGACATTGAAGCGCCCAATCTTCGTCACTGCGGGAACATATTTTGCGATTATTGCGTACTGGAAGATTGCGTAAACGCGTATTTCTGGAGAGGTGAGCAACGTGGCGCTTTAGACGCCAGAAGGCCGTGTGCGCCTTTTCCGCAGGCCGACGTATGCAACTTACGTACACTGTCAGTGGAAAGTTATCAACCATTTCGATACATGTAACGAATACGTGAATTAATCAGAATAACGAGCTGAATCGCCCACCCTGTATATTCGCCCTGGAAAAGTAGCGTTTTATTTGCGAACGGCCACTATAGTGGCTTCGAGAACTAGTTGTCAGTTCCAAATAATGTATAAAAACTCAGAGTCGCGTTAGAAGATAAAAATAAATAATTATTGAGACTACCTATAGAAATAAATATCAAACAAAGTCTTTATTAGGGCAAAAAATGTATAATAATAAGAAAAATCAATAAAAGGAATCGACTATTGTAGGTGACCAGCGCCTTAAACTTAGTTGTTCTTACACGATTTTAAACATCATTATTATTATAATAATAATATAAAGTAAATACTATACGTTCAAATAATAAAATATTTGTTTCCTTCGCGAATTATATTTAAAACAGTAGTCTATAGTGTGTCTGGCTAGCTATGGCAGTTTCCACTGTGGCATTCAACATGTGAACTATTACTATTCATCAAAAATCAACAATATCGTACGTCATAATATGTATGTTTCAAATATAAAAAATAAAATAAAATTAACATAACAAATATGATTTTACAAATCATGCCTCTTAACACGCAATTAGGCCATTGAGGCCTTTTTTCTTCTCTAAGCGATTCTAGCCAGCACTGGCAGCCGTAGATGATTTTGCCAAAGACGACTATGGTTCCACGGAGAACGACTACAGTACGTTAGCAGTGAAAGGGTCAAACTACCGTCGATTCTTACAAGAACACCTGTCACCTATGTGCTTGAGTGTCGACTGTGTGCACAACTTTTCTTCGATAGATTTACGAACGCAAATTGAGCATTTTGATCCAGAAACGTCAAATTTGGATACGTCAGTTCAAAGTACCTGCAGGCGACAGCCGTTTAGTGTGTTGCCTTTAGGGAGATGGAATTGGTAGTGTGTTGGATAGCTTACAATTAGTGGGATAGCGGAAAGCGGAAGGTTCCGGGTTTGACTCCTCAGTCTAAACTTCATATACAATTATTTCATCTTGCATTACAAACAGATACTACTATATCACAATTAGAAACGTAACCTCCTCCTTCAAAGAAATTCATGCAGGGGTACCACAAGGAAGCGTCCTCGGACCCATTTATATGTTCCTTGTTCACTGCAAACGTGCCAACAACACCAAAAACGGAAACATACACCTTCGCAGAGAACACTTCCATCTTATCCACGCACAAAGATATCGAAATTGCAACAACGAATCTACAAAACCATCTATACAAAACAGAGAGCTAGACGGAGGCCAACAAAATTCAAATCAACTCAAGTAAGAGCTTGCAGATTACTTTCACTCTAAATAAGAAAGCAACCCCTAATTTTAAGGTCAAGTTGTTAACCAGTGAAATTCAACAAACAACCTCCGTGAAATATCTCGGACTTCATGTAGACAATAACCTTAATTGGAAAAAACACATATAAGAAAAAATTAAACATATAAAGGTATCTAGGAAATCCATGTACTGACTCACAGCAAGAAATTCTAAATTAAACATGTGCAACAAGTTACTTTAAAACACCATCATAAAACTTATTTGGACATATGGACTATGGGGCATGGCTGCTAAGTCAAACATAAAGAAAATAGAAACTCTTCAATCAGTTATATTAAGGTCTATACTAAATGCACCATGGTTCGGTCAGAAACAATGACATAAGAAGAACGTTAGAAATCTCCACTGTGGAAGATGAAATTATACAATTCTCCAAAGCACACCAAAACAGAATAAACAGTCACATAAATCCTCTTGTCAAAAACAGTTACTCAAGTCTTCCCAGAAGACTTAAAAGAAAACATCCTACTGATTTACTCACTCCCAACCATTATCATATTACGAACTCATACAAGTCAATTAAAATAATAAAAATCTTCTTCAGCAATTGTCGGTAAAAGTATCGAAATTCTCACGTTATTATTGTAAACAAAAGATTAAAAAAATGTAAATATTTGTAGAAACAAATAGAAACATTTAATAAAGGAACATTAAGAAAAAATAATCTTCATATGATCATGTTTCATGAGCAGAGACCCACCGTTGCTCGTTCAATTTTGTTAACTGGTCTAATTGTGAGCAAAGATTTTCGCACTGCGCCTCTCTGTGTATTTACGCTGAAACTTAACGGGACGTTGAAATTTTCCGCGCGTACGCGACGAACGAATATCAAGGACACGAAGTGTTCAGGAGATCGAACACGGTGAATTGAAAGAATCCGCGGAAAAATAGGGCCGTTCAGGGGAATTCGAAGGAAATCGGAGACCACCCGAGATGCGAAAAAATACGGAACGTTTCGCGACGTTAAAAGGAGAACGAGACGCGGAATACTTCGTACGAACGTTGAGGAATCATGGAAATCTTTGAATTTCTGAACATGATCTGAAACACAAAACGTTGAGAAAACGTGACGTGGAGACTGAGTATAACAGAACCTCTAATATGGAAACGTTTTATTACTTGGATATGCTACAGGAAAAGCATGGACTTCAGTGAATGTATACATTAAAAAAGTATGCAATATAAATTACTATTACTGATACGTTAAGAATGACGATATCTTAAGGATGAAAAAATAGCCCCAATTCAAGATGAAATTATTCGTCTTACTAAAAAACACAAAGAAAGTATAGATGCTCGTATTAATCCAATAACTTCATCCTGTTTTAGTCGAATCCCAAGAAGATTAACCCTTTAATGGCCGCTGTCACGTACACGTGATTTCTATTGATTTGAATGAAACACTTGTAAAATAAATAAATAAACATATCTATCACTGATGATAAATAAACATTCAGACACTAATAAAGTGGAAATTATAGAATATTCAATACAAAAAGAATCACGTGAAATGTTTTGTTACTTCAGGATTCTTGCAAAAATGCTAAAAAATAATTAATATTTGCAAAGTTTTGCGGCTGTTGAAGTGTTAACAAAAAAAAAATCCTATAGATCTCGTAAAGTGAATAACGATGCAAATAATGTAATACAATAAAAGTTGGATAACTGCCCGCATCGATCTACTGCGTAACTGCCCGCTAGTCATACCCACCACGAGGGGAGGGATTCCTCTTGACGCACCCAGAAGTTCGCCGGACGAGTAGTGTAACCTGATCCTACCTGGAATATCGGTGAGACAATACTAATGCAAACATAAAACTCTTGTAATTTTGATTTTTTTTTAAATTAAATTGTGAGGTTTTTCTCGTTAAAACAAGACCAAACACGGTATAATTTGAACTATATTTCCTTATTGATATTGATTACGTGTGCCACGATGTACGTTTAAATTATGAAGCAAATATGCATCAAATTATATCGTGTTTGGTCTTATTTTAACCAGAAAAACCTCACAAATACGTTAGTAAAAGTTTAACTTAAAAGAAATCAAAATTAAAAAGCTTTCTGTTTGCATTAGTATTGTCTCACCGATACGTAGTTTTCGCATTCTTTTGTGTCTCGGACCTCTTTCTCTTTCACTCGGTGTCCTTCTCTACGTTTGTCAACAAACCGAACCTCGGTTCGAGCCGTGTCTATAATTAGAATCGATTCTCGTACTGCATAACTGCCCGCCTTGGGTCCCGATTTGCGGGAAGTTATCCAACTTTTACTGTAATGAGTGCTTTTCCCACAGCGGAGGGACGAGCCGCATGCTATTGTAACTGAATAATTACATGTATTTACTTATTGTCGACCTTCACAGATTGTAAATGACAGGTGGAGTTAATAAAAAGAAACTATTATTGCTAAACATGTGCACTTACTAGCAAGTTGTAAACAGTTTCCTAAAACGGTTCTACCTGATGTCATTTTTTTGCGAACTGTGTGCTTTGGATGGGTTAATAGTCAGCTTGCTAAAAGACAAGACAGCTGATATTTTTTCTAGTATATGCATGCACTTACAATTTTAATTAATCAATTTTACCAATTGTTAACGTGATATGGACTTCGCAAAGAAATTTTGTCATTTAGTCTTCATGTTTATGCTCTTACTAAACTATCAGGTGGATCGAAAAAATTTGTCGGATTGTTTAGAAATCTAAGAGATGTTTAAAAGGAAATTTTATACAATTTAAATTAAAGTTACAAATAGAATAGAAATGTCTAAAACTAGAAATACAATTTTCTTGTGGAAATCTAAGCCTCGAACCAAAAACTGTTACTCCACATTTACGATTTATTTTTACACAAGGAATCATCTCCTGCCGGATTTGTGCCCGCCTCACCTTGTATAATGATCAACAGCGAGAATATATTTTATACTGACAAGTTTGTCTCTCCATTAGGATATTGGAAGTTTTACATGGTAAACGATGATTCATTTAATCCAGTGCTGTCTTCATTGTTATTAAATTCTATAAAACTGTTATACCGTTTATATTTAGATCACGTGGTTTAACATCTAAAAATACTGTGCTATTACGGATCGTTGAGACGATGTACTAGTTTAGATTGACCTTCACCGTCTTTACGTTGACCTTAGGATAATATTCCTTGTAACATCATAGTTTACAAATTTTCCACTTTGTAGAGCGTCAAAAGTAATCTTCTTGATTCATGTTTATTGAGTATTGTTTGGTTTGCAAGTAGAACGTGTCCCTGGTGTTTGGCCCCTCCTTTTTTCAACATCCTGTACGTAGATTTTGCATCTTCTAGATAATTGCATAGGTGTCAGAAGTGTCAGCAACATGTTGGACGTTAAATAATAATATTTACGATCATGCCAGATGTCGACGTGTTAACAGTGTTCTGCTAATGATCCGAACAAGGTCGGATATCTCCATAGATCTCGATAGATCTTCCGCGGACGTCGTGTGCTCGATCACGTTCGACTTGTATATTAAATTTCAAGGAGATACGTACGACGATCGGGGATCATGATGACATCAGTGAACTGTACAGGTCAAAAATTTGCAACCACAACGCGTCTTTGTAACATAATGAATATTTCATGTGAAAACGTGTGAAAAGCGAGATTTTCAGTCTGTAGTAAAATCAGAACTGGTTGGAATGTTACGTTGCGACACATAATTGTACGATACTGTCGATTTTATTAAGTTTATTATCCTTTCACCATCGAACACTGTTTGAATATCAAGTGGAAGTAGTTCAATAACTCTCCATTAACAACAAAACAGATAACAAGTAGCTATACTTAATTACATGGAACTTGCGATACAATTTAACCTGAAAGAAAAATATTATAATTCAAGGAATTGCATAAAGGAAATCTCTAACTATGTTTATTACATCCTCGATGGGAGGAACAGTTCTTGCAACACCTGACGTTAAATCTCAATTATTCAAACTAATAAATGCACATGTACAATAACTCGTGATACAACCGGTGACGTATGTATCTCCCGCAGTTTGTCGAGGAAATACGGGACACCTTGTATAACGATATTAACCGAGATTAAATTTCCTTTTCGCAACGATTTCAAACGGACCTTGTTACTTCCTCCGCCTCGTTACCTAACTTCTCTGATACGTATCGCGGGTAAGGCAGCCGCAGAAAGAAAATCCAACGGTTCCATTCGTTTTAATGAAAGCAACGATCGATTAACTTTTCGACGTACAATTTCATTCAGCATTCGGTACTATATTTCATAATAAAATACACGAAAAAGACTACTTCTTCCACGTTCATATCGCAACAGAAACTGACCCTGTTCATAATTATCATACAATTTCGTCAAATAAAATCTAGTAGAGGGCTCATTGTCTAAATTTTGATGGGGTGCAGTAGTACCCGAAGATACATTGCACATTCTGTACCGGATGGTTACTGTTCCATTTTAACACTAAAACTACCAAAGCAGTCAAAATGACTGGTTTGCAATTTTACTATGTACGATTTATTTTTTACTATTATGTTTACTTTGAATTGACACTGAATAAAGCTAAAGGAAAGTACAAATAAACATTATTTCCTTGAATTAGATGGAATTTAAAATAGTGAGTTTAACGCACAGATTTATTAAAGCCTATTACTTTATCATCAATTGTTTCAGTAATTGACACTCGTATCAACTACTAGTGCAAGTCACTATTTATGTACTCAGTGCTTGGCATACCCCAGAAATTATGTAATTCATAGTTTATAATAGTCAAATATTGAAGAATATCTTCCTTTAATATGTATAGTGTATTGAGAATGTGCAGGTTTGCATTTAATAGCTAGAAAAGGAGATATTTTTCTTTGACTTGATTAACCTCCTTAACAAATCTGTGAAGGAAAAGAACCATCCAACAGAACGCGGAGTACAAACAGAAGCAATTGTTTTTGCATTTACACCCACGATGCATTGCAATGAAAGTAGTTATAAATTTTCACACTAGAGTGAATAACCTTTCAAACAGCGCACTATTAGAAAGTATTTTTTTTTAGTAGAAAGCTTACTCTTCGTGACTGAAAATAAAAGTGTCAATTACTGGTACATTTACCCTACGTATTTCTTCTAAAACGCGGTAATTCGTTCGCTTCGTTGAAATAGGTGCACGTTAATCGTCGGTAGATATAATATTAAAAACGTTAGGCGATTTGAACAAAAGTCCACGCGCCGAATGTTCTCGGCTGGACTCGGTGCAATCTTTCCGAAAGTGGAGCACGAGATTCTGGCATGTTCGAGATGTCTCGATTAAAATCTCTTTCGGCTGGTTTTTAGTCGACTGTTCTGTGTACACAAGGCCGAGATACACGCGTGAATCAACGTACAATGTTTCTTACCTGCAATCTAGGTCCGTAAGGTGCGAATGTCGGACACGATAAGGAGGTTGCCGTGGACCGGAAACGGGCGTACCCCGCAGCGATCAACGGTTGTATATTTCTACCAATCGTAAATCGTTCCCCTTTAGAAGATAACGGAGAACCAAAGGCCGACGAAACAACAGTCCCGATAATGAATGGCGTTTTGAAATTGTCGAGGTAAGTTTGATTATTAAATTTGTTGGAGGTCCCAATGAATTGGGGAACCTTCACGGTCACATGCACACCCGGATACTTTAACCAGGCGTGTCCAACCTTTTGGCTTGCCTGGGCCGCATTGAGTAAATAGGAATTGTCTTGAACCGCATATAAAATATATAATACAGTTCATCTACAGGGTGTCCGATTTTAATCTATAAATGCGAATTATTGGTAAACTATCCGATATATAAGAAATGGTTCAGATAGAAAGTGAATGGCTTCGAGGGGGTCATAATCTGGTGTAATTAGTTTTCCTGTAGATGGACGCGTAGAGGTCATATGAAGGTGACATAGGTTCTGTTAAATAGAATCGTATAATTTTTAATTCATTAATCGATGCAACGCTTTATTTCCTATAAAACGGATTAAGGTATTTGTGTCGAAAAACCATTAGTTTAGCAGACATTTTAGTCTCAATGTTGCAAAATGGTACCAGTGCACTTATCTGTACCTGTCCACTGTTAATTCAGAAAATGTAGGTGCAGACAGGTGTACTAGTACCACTTTGCACTATTGAGACTAAAATATCTGCTAAACTAATGGTTTTCTGACATACATACCGTAATGCTTTTTTATAGGAAATGAAGAGCTGCATCGACTAATGCATTACAAATTATATGATTCCGTTTACAAAAACGTATATCACCTTCATATGACCTCTACGCGTCCATCTACTGAAAAACTAATTACACCAGATTATAACCCCCTCGATACAATTCACTTCCTATCTGAACCATTTCTTATATAACGGCTGGTTTACCAGTAATTCGCATTTATAGGCTAAAATCGGACACCCGTGTATAAGTAACAAATCTTCCTTTATTTTTTTACATTTTTTTTACTAGTGTCTTTTTCTATCATGTTAAATGTTTACGATTTTGTGGGGCCGCATTACTAACTGCCTAGAGCCGCGTGTGGCCCGCAGGCTGCGGGTTGGACACGCCTGCTTTAGACCGTACCGAAAGCGTCTTCAACGGCCTTACCCATCATAAATTATTGCCAGGGCCTTACTCTGTAACGCAAAGCTTGTAAATACACCTTTTCCATTTCCTAAAAAAGGGACCTCCTCCTCCTCCTTCGAACGGTCCAATAGTAAAATCATTAAAACACGATCGGGAAAGCGCTTTCCTTTGCCGAAGCCAGAATTCGTTAGGAATCAACCGAGTTTGCATCTTGTCTGTTGATATTTCCATGAAGTCTAGACGCGTAACCCCAATCTTGTTTAACTGTTAACTAAATAAATTAGATTTTGTTAACCAATGATTCGATTCAAATCTGGACCACAACGATTCATCTCTTCAGGACTCTCTTCAGATTTTCTGAATGAGTAGAGCACCTGAGTGTCTCCATTGCTCGGTTTTTGTTTGCCAGACTTTTTAAGATAAATCCATGTTCATATTAAAACGAGACACCCTGTACTTCTGTTATAGCCGTATCAATCAATTTTATAAACATGTGGACCACTGCAGCCAGTTTTCTCGCAAAAGAGCTTACTCCAAATCAATGGAATCCTCCGCTCTGTATATTTCTTTCCCAACTTGGGCCTTTATAGATCCACGTGCCCGTGAACTATTCCTGTTTTCAATTTTCCAAGTTCCAATTTGCGAAAGTACTATTTCGTTAAGAATTAATCAAATTCATAGCTTTTAAACGATTAAGGACAGATACGGCAGATTATCATATTCTGATTCTACAGTTGCACGCTGTTATTTATATAGTTATTACAATATCAATATAGTTTAGAATTTTATAAAAATTAATATTGATTAAAGTAAATTTACAGCACCATTCTGCAGTATCCACTATAAGTATCTAGTTCATCAGGGATGAAACTGATTCAGTTAAAAAAAGATAAGATGGTATCGAGCAAGAATATACGTTGCCATGGACATGGAAATTTCCCGTAAAATGTGTGCAAAACACTTATTGCGAAAGGAAGTCGTTTCACAATGTTAAACATAATTGAACGCGATAAAAGAATAATAGTGATGTTGCAACAACGTTGGAAAGACGAATAATAAAGTATACAAGCTAACTGGACGTGTAGATAATAGTGTGTATACCTGTTTGATTGGCCAGACAAAAGTGTTTTCCTGCTGCGACTATGAGAATTCTTGATGACGTGTCTTCCTGAACAATCAAGAATCGTGCAATCTTGTACTCTTATAATCAAACGAAAAATTCAACGATTCAATGTTACTGTGCTCAAAGTGGAATCATTCCAATTTTAAAACACTCCAAATTAAATAATTTCAGATTTACCATATCCTGTATAAAAGAAACTAAGAAATAGAAAAAGTTTACTTTATTTGACTTTGATTGAAGAAATGAATCCTTTGACTGCGGGCTACTTGGAAGCGAGGCGAACGCTGCATGCTGCCAAGCTGTACTGGTACACAGAGAGTTATTGCACCGAACGCCTATGGGCGTCGGCAGTACACGGTGAGCGGTTTTGTCAGACGCCTATAGGCGCCGTTCGCAGTCAAAGGGTTAATAGACTTACACTTCAAGTGAAGGAACTCCAAAATTATTGTACTCCAAATAGAAAAATTACTAGAGTTACGGTCCAAGCAGACGAAAGTAAACTTTTTCTATAAAATTTTATAAGTACAATTCGAAAATAACTTTATTATACGTCGGTTGTTCAATAAGTAATAAAAATTTTTTTGTAAATACAAAGAAGTTTCTTCATGTCCAATTGAACTTCTTACTGACGTGTTATTATGAAGAAGCAGTTCCCACTATAACTTGTCCTGGCATTTATGACGAAGTCCTAACCTCACAACATTTATTCCTTGTTTTTATGGTATTGCGTTGTAACATGTATTCGTCCCGTTTTGTAGGGTTTTTAATTCATACATTTATAAATTTAGAAATAAGTTTACTGAATTATTGTACGTGCCATTTTGATCGATAATCTTCTTTTATCTCTCTGGTAGCTGAAGGACTTCTTTCTTGTAGAATTCCTGGGACTTATTAACGAGAAACGAAAAAACAGGACGAATATATGTTACAAACCAATACATGTATGTATATTTTTCAAACTAGGAAGTCTCCCAGAAAAACTACACTTTCAAGTTTAAATAATTGAAACCAGCTCTATAAAACTGAATTAAAGAAATTCCTGTCCAGTTCTCTGAGGACGGAGTCAGAATTACCTTTTGAACATACTAACAATTTCAAAAATCAGAAAGAGAACCCACTATGCCCATGTGCAAATAACATTTCTTTACGTTTCCTCTTGTTTGTTTAAAGAGAAATTCTCGACTTGTTTACACAACCTCTGGCTTTGCCAACGAAAGCGTTTGGCAATTCAATTAAAGGCAGCGACATCAAAGATTATTTTCTATCTAGTGCATACAGATGCATGATTAACCTTTAACGCGAGTAACACTTTTTCTCGGGATGCAACGTCTTGCAAAGCATACTTAAACGCGAATTATATAAGAATGAGTAATGGCTCTAACAGGCTGCGGTGCTTCAAGACTCTCCGATGGACACTAAAAATACACAGGCGATTATAGAATCGATTTACTACCGGTGAAACAAGAATCGTGCGCCGCTTGGTAATGGCTAACGATTCTGCGGTTTGCTGTACAATTAAAGAGAACTTAAGAAGAGATTTTCATAAATGTCTTCCACCTTTGAAAGTTGTTTCTGTCCGTGTTTCTTATTTGAACGTTTTTTGAAGATAAGCATCGCATTTAAAATTTTTTTAACGTAGCATAGGTCGCGCCTTGAACTGCGATAAAAAGTGTGAATAGAAGAGATAATGTTAAGTCAGTATGAACATACTGTATGAAGCATGAGAGGTATAGTTTCTTATGTGAAAATAAATCGAAAATGAAGAATAACATTTTTCCGTTTAAAGCTTCGTTTTTGGGAAAACTGAGTTCGTAAATTCTTCAGGTACTGGTACGCTTAAACTTTCGATTTAATCGATTCTACTGTAGGATAGCATTTTGACAATATCATGTACAATATAGACTGGTAATATATTTAGGCAATTATATGTACAAATATATGTATATACATATGATATAATACTTTTTGCTTGCTGGCTACAAAATGGGGTTTAGCTGATAAATATTATTTCCCATTCATCCATCCACACCTTTGTGTTAGTCCATATAAACTTGAAAACCTAATGTATAACATTTGTAAACTTATCTTAACACATTATTTATATTGCCACCTATCTTTGCAGATCATTTTATTCATACATTCCAGCTTTGCCCTAACCTCTTTTTCTCCCTTTTCCTCCAAATTTCTTAGGCATTTTACTGATTTAGGCGAGTATAATAGTAACATTTATTTCTATGATAAGCTATCGAACTTGTCGTCCACTTTGTCGCAACAAACTGCTCTGCATCGTATCATTACGATAGCTTCCGTAATACTGGCAGATTAAGGGGATAGTAAGATAACAGATGTAGTGGAAGACAAAGGATAACATTGTCAATGTTTATAAACACAGGAACGAGCACATGTAGTAATGTATAGTGTAACCGGTTAAATCGAAATGTTAACACGTTGACTGCCGTGGGGTTCACCGGTGACCGACACATCAATTTCAATTTAATTAAATAATTACAGATTCCAATATAATTTTGAATAGAACTAATATTGTGATAAAAATAGAAGGTCAAGGCTGTGCAACTGAATAGTTACACAATTATTTCCTTTGCGTTTGTGTTTGAAATGGGGTGTAGCCGTCTGTCCAGGCATGGAAGTATTCACTGCGGCAGTCAACGTGTTAACAAGTACAGTACTTGAAGAATTTCCAAACTTCATTTTCTCGAAAACGGAGCCCCATACGAACAACTTTTATCCCATATTTTACATAATGAATCATCTCATCTCCGGTTGTACCACGATTTTGAAAACACCCCGTGTTTTGCAAAAGATAAAGAAGAATGTTAAAAGGGCGTAAATATGTCTCAGGACGCCTGGCAAAAATTGGCACTGGCCGCTTCCCGTTTTTCCGCCGCGGAAAAGATAAAAACGAAGGGGTGAAGGGGGGCTGGCGAACAGCTAATAAACATGTGCCGGCCTCGGGCTCGATTTTTCCTTCTTCGTCGGCTCTTGCACAACCGTAAATCCTTGACGGGGCCCGCGTTTTCTCATTTAGCAGCAAACTTATCGCGCCGCGTCTAATTGATCCTGCACAGCTCGTGAAACACGACCGTGTAACCCCCTCGAGCTCGCGATCCATCGATCACCACCTGTTCCATCTCCCTCATTCGACGGACGATTCCACCCTCCGATAGACTTACGAGAATTTAATGCCGTTTTGCCTCGTTAACGAATTATTTAGTTGCTTTCTCTAGCTATTCGATGATCCGCAGCATGATCAAAAATATGTCACGTTACAAGCTTTCTCTATTAGTTAATAAAAATGTGTTAACGAGAGATACATGATTTGGTAATATAAAGTAACTTCTAACCCGGTGATGTTTGAAAAAATTTTTTTCGTTGACATCGTCTGACTAAGCTCTACTGCTGTTATATCCTACAGCAGAATACCATATGAAACAGTAATATAAAGCACTTGTTTAAAAGTAAAGAGACATTTCTCCTTCGTATTGTCAAAATATATTATTGAAAACATTTAAAGGGTCAAGATTCTCAGTGATTTTAAACAGTCTATCGAATATCACTAATGAAACATACACTAAATATCTAATATTATAACACTTTTGTTCGATGTTTGCTATTTATAATATTTTTATTTTATTTTTAATGATGAATGTATAATTTAAATACACTACTGCTCAAAGTAATTACCCACCCACCGTTACAGCGATTATGGTGAAAGCAACATGTATGAAAGCACCATTTATTAGGTATATCAGTTAAATATTACAATAGCGGGTGAAAACAGATCGGTTTTTTAGAAAAAATAAAAAACATTTGCCGTAATAATACAACAAAATGTACATACATAGGTTTTGCAAATACTTTTGAGCAGTAGTGTATGGCGTGATGGATATTCGACACTCTTTCTTGCAAGTTTTCAAGCATTTCAATTATATTCGTGCATTGAATTACTTCGATAATTATTCGAAGCCAAAAATTCTTCAAAGCCTTGAAAGTCTTGAAATACTACTGATTCTTGAAAATGCAGGACATGCGATAATATACAAATTTGAAATCTGAATTAAAATTATTCTGTGTGTAGTGTAATCACATTGGATATTACAGGAAACTTATTCAGATGTTATGGTAATTATATCATTGTATAATACGACAAAACTTTCAAGACTTTTATACTCTTTCAAAATTGTTAAGAGTTACAAAACTTTCAGAGTTCGAATAAAATTCGAAATGATTTAAAACTTTCGCCATATGTACGTATATATTCGAACTGATGGCTAATCCATCACTACTTGTAAGTGTATGTGATCCTCTGATTATTTTGAGCAGTGTATTTTTTGGATGACATAAAAAGGGGTACAGAAACTACTGATTGGTACGACTAGTGCGAGGTGTTTATAATCTGAACATAGGTCGTGAAACAGATGAACAGCTATAGTGGCGTGTCATGCTAAACGATCACTTAGCACAGTGATCGCCATGGGAGCTGCTGCCTTCTCCCACTCTAGGTCCACTCCCTTCGTTTTAGTTCCCTCCAGTTTGCTCCTCGTTCCCCCCTCGGTTCAACGTCGTCCCAGATCACAGCCGATATGTAGGGCATGGATCTAGAGTGAGGGTAGGTCGCAGATCAGGTGGCTATCACTGATTTATTGTTAGCGGAAAGTCAGTACAGTTGTGCGTGGTAGCTAAAGAGTTAATGAAATATGTTGCATTTGGAGAACTTCATGTTTTCGTTTATCTGTTCCTGATCTTTTTGAATGTATTTCAGGCAAAATGTCTGTGGCAGTGTTTTTCCTTGGCAGACTGGCATGACAAAATATTTTATTCCCAGCCTTTAGGATTTTTCAAATAGAAATACCCGTTTTAGCATGAAGATAGATACTCTAGTTATCGTGACTACCATATGTAACCATTATTCTATTATTTGGTTGATGAGTTTCCGATTGAAATTTTCATCAATTCCAAATTTATGTATGTATGTCTAATCAGACAAGCAATCATGTTCATATTTTGGTTCACTGACCACCGCAGCTTTTTTAAATGGACAGCTGACCGGTTAAATGAACTGTGATTACAGATATATGATTTGAAACGTTCTGATGATAGAAACCCTATAATATCAAGAATTTCTGACTAGCTATTTTTTATAAAATAATTCTGAATATTTATTAATTATTTCTGTACGTCCTGTGAGCTCCTTAAAGAATGCTTCGGAATACAATATGCTCGAAATCTATCCTAGAGTCTTGGTTATTATTTTACAAAAATGACTGACTGAAATTCTGCATTATTAGGTTAATAATCTACTGCTGACGTCTCAGCTCAGAAAATCGTCTCCTTTTATGTAATTTTAGCAATAAACCCATTTTAGGTTGACAAATCAGTTGAGTCAGGTTTGGCTCTAAAACATGATCACGAAGGTGTTACATTAGACAATTATTACGTCTTGTCAAATAAGACAACAGTCGTAATAGAATGTAATATTAAACTAAAATAATATTGAAGAAACAACAGAAGGAAACAATGGTATCACAATGAAAGCTGCTCATTTTCTCAAATAAAGTAATCATTAAAATACCACGAGTACCAAACTCGTGACGTGCATTTTTGAGATTTTAAGATAATTGTACTTTCTACTGCAGTTCTTCAGTGAAATCTGAACTAACACAATCAGTCTCAGAGATTTATCGAACTTCAGCCTCTAATAAACAAATTTGCTTGAAGGTATGTACAGTCACTCAGGAAAGTGTTCATACACCCCCTACAGAAGGCTATTTTGGTTACAACAAACAATAATTTCGTGTAATAACATATTTATTTATTAATAGATGAGGTAGTAGTAACAATTTTATAACAAAATGTATTATACTATAGGAATATTTGAACAGATAATAAAAAAAACGTGTTCGTACAATCTTATTCTTTGAGATTGTGGGTTACATTAATATTTTGTCGGACCTCCGTTTGCTTCTAAAACAGGTTTTAATCTTCTTGGCATAGAATGTACTTACTTTACTTTTCTTAGTGTACGATCACTTTGGTGAAATGCATAATTCATTTTCTTCTTATCTGTTCAAATATTTCTGTAGAATAATACGTTTTATTATAAAATAGTTATTATTGCCTCATATATATATTAATAAATACATAAGATATTACACGAAGTTATTGTTTATTTTAATCAAAATGGCCATTTTATGAGGTGTACGAGGACTTTCTTGAGTGGCTGTATATATTTATCATTGAATTATTTTTAAAATATTATAAAACCTTATCATAATAAGTAATTTTTAGAAAGGAGTTAGAACCTTATCTGTTAGAGAATACGGGAACCTTGTGTTTTATTATATTTACAGAATCTTAATTTTAATAACTTAAATTATTTTCTTTTATTTTTTAATTGGATCGAATCTCGAAACGCAGGTATTCATAACCAGCCAGTGCAACTATAAATTGCTATATTTCAACATTTTTTATTTGAATGTAATTCAAAAAATAGAATAGCGTAAAAATTACATTTATTTTTCTTTAACCCGTAACTACTACTATCCAAAATTTGTATTGCTAGCGGGTCCCTTGGCAACCACTCTTGAAACTTGCAATAAAAATCACATTTTGCGTAAACAAAAATTGATTTCTTCTTAATAACATTAAATGAAGTATATTAACAATAAAAGTGAATGAAATATTATTAACACTGGAGTGGGCGCGTAGCTTATTTGGTAAACATTGGGCGTGTCGATCTGGGAGTCCGACTCAAGTTTAAGTGGAAAAAATTCTTTTTTTCAGTTTAAAATATTAAAATTTTAGTAATAGCAGTTACTTTATAGAATAATAACTTGTTAACCAAGAGAATACATATGTAATAAAAGTATAATAAAACAAACATTCTGAAGCAAATAAGTGTATATTTCTTATTAATTTATAACTTTGTCTTTATTTAAGAAGTGTGAAATATAACAAAAGAAAAATTTTTAAACAAATCAACATACATTTTTTCAATTTTGTTTTTTTTTCTGATTTGAGGAATCTGAAGTAGAACCATTTTCGAAGCAATTTTCACATGGTACAACTATGTGTTCCAGGTACATAAATAAATATTGGGTTCGTCCAGCCAGCCGATGCAAAATATTGTTTCTCAGGCTAAAATAATCAGCAAGAGTGAGAATAAGCACCAAAGATTCAGCAATAATTAAAATAATTAACATTAATAACCGCGTCGGTCTGTGAAACCATACGCGCCCACTCTAGGTTATACGCATTTTGGACAAATTTGTATTTTTGAAGCGTTGGGTCTGTGAGACCAGAAGTTGTAGTTACGAGTTAAATATTCAAACCATGAATTTGTTATTCCATTTACTTTATAAAATCTCCATCTCCCCGTATTTGGATCTGTCAAATTCCATAAATCTGCGCAATCTAATTATAACAAACGCAAATACGTCGTACAAAGTAACGTTAAAATACTTATTTTCGAGGAAGCAGAAATACCCTGACCTCGTGCAACGTTGTGACAATGGAGTCTGAGGACGCGAATGAGAACGACGTGTCATTGTTGTTTCTACAGCGGTGCACGCAAATGTATTTAACGCAGAAAGAAACCGCAAACGGAACGCCATTGAATCGAAACGAGTCGGGCGTGAAATAACCAGCGGACTGTGTAAAATCTGCACGAACTATAACTCACGTAACTAAGCAGGAAAAAAAAGCCGATTCGACGTGTAATTAGAAAAATAACAGAACGAGCCTGTAACGAAGTGCAGGGCGCACGCGAAACGGATTCTGGCTCCTTGCAGCTGCTAATCAAAGCGATACACGTGATAATTAATTACTTTTCATTTGCAGCAGACCCATTACTTCGTGTGATCGGTTACATAATGAAGGTTGCACCGTTTTATGCATTGGTTTATTATCGTCCTCGTTATCGTTGCATTAATGCTCTGACTATCTTTGAATCGTACCATGAAAAAGATCAAAGTTTAATGGAATCTTCGAGCATCGTTTGTGCAACATTGACTCGAAACTGATATTTGATATTTCATTAGAATTCAACAAAACATTCACTTAACCCTGCTGTTCAAACACAACAGCAAAAGAGGCTACCGACATCCTGCAAAATTTAGTTCAATCACAAATTCATCCATCGTTAACTGACCTACAAGAACATGCATTCAAGAAAATAAAAACGACCCAGAAAACGGAATGGAAAAATGCAGCACCACAACATATCCAGACAATCAACAGCAGCTTTACAACTAAGGAGAATGTACCATCAGAACTAACAAGAAGAGAAGAAATTGCTTTTTCCCGAATTAAAATTGTACATACAAAAATAACCGATTCATATTTACTCTTAAAAAATAGTCCTCTAATTTGTGACAAATGCAACGTACAAATAACTGTTAACCACTTAATTATACACTGTAGTAAATATTCGACATTACGCCAAAAGTACAATATAAGCTACAACTTAAAAGAGAACTTTTCCAACCAAAAAAAAAAATATGTCAGTTGCTCCTATTCTTGAAAGAAACAAAATTATTTGCAACTGTACTGTAACTAAATATTGTCATCGCTAATAAACATTGTAATTGATGCGACATTAAGAGAGAAGAAAAAAAAACCCTGCTGTACCTACTCCACAGGTTTATATGACTCGAAATGAAAATTACGTTTCCATAGATACTATGCTTTTAAATATTCAATGTATTTACAGTTTGCGTTTACTTCTTTAGTATTTCACATTTCTTAAGAATAATAATTTCAAAATTTATTTAAATACATTGAATATTGAAAAGGAATATTTAAAAACATAGTATCTATGGAAACGTAATTTTCATTTTGGGTCATATGGAACTGCGGAAAACAGCAGGGTTAACATGAAATTTTTCGACTTTTACTAAAATTCTGTGAAAAATGTGTACCTTGAGTAAGATCGCTTTTGGCGCTATTTTTTCGAAAATGGAGACCAGAAATGATTAGTTATTGTAACTGTAGTAAATATATGCTGGAGAAATTAGACATTAATTGTAATATACAATTATTGAAGAACATCGTCAGTGACTTTATTTTACCAAATTTTTATATTTCGACTTGTCAAGCATTTATATATAGAAAAATATATATTCTAATTAGAATCATAAACAAAATATAACTGAGGCATTTTTTGTAAAAAATAGTAAAAACTAATAGAAACAGGCAAATATTAATAGATCTATCTGTACAGTACTATATTCAACGCATTTTGTTGTATACACTAAAAGAACATATAACTAAAACACTCTGTTACCATTTGCAATGAATGTATAAACTAATTTTACCTCATGCTTGTTGGAGATACGTTACAATTTACAATACACGAAAGTAGAACATAAGCATTGTGCCCTCTATTAAAAGTTGTAGTTTATGCAAACGGGTTTTTAGAACCATATTCATTTTGAATTCATGTTTGGATGCTTCTCCGTTTTGCTAACGTGTGTTTAGTCCGCTGTATATTTAAAGTGACACGTACCATGTTTATTTAATTAATTCAATATATACCATGTAAACAATATTCCTTCGTGTTCACTCATACACCTTCGACAATATTTATTAAACTACATTATAATCCAGATGATCAATATAATTATTTTATTTAATTTTAACTTCGTGTCAAATTGACCCGAACGGCTTCATTATATCAATTATTTGAATTGTGCATAGGAGTAAAACAGGAAATATGTAACAATAAATTAACTATTCTTTAAATAATATATTTTCAGCTTTTCTTGCGTTGGTATATTCAAAGGTTTGTATTTCATCCGATTTAAGAACATTCTTAAACGTTAATACGCTTGTTTTATGTTTGACGATATTATAATTCCGTAAACATATGGTATTTCATTTTATAATCTTTTTTATACGCATCACCTAACTAAAATGATATTTAATTGACTGCAATGGACCTGTACCACTTTTAAAGATACTTACTAAATTGTCGAAAATTTTGGTTTCAGTTTCTATTCAAGCAGACTATTCTAAAACGTAATTTTTATGAAAATTAGACTTCTACTGTTTAACCCTTTGACTGCGATCGACGTTTAATGACGCTTGATACAGTCGCGCACCGCACTCTGTCAACGCCCGTAGGCGTTGGATGCAATGGCTCACTGCGTATGTACTGTTGCAGCCCGGCCGCACGCAACGTTCGCCTCGTTTCCAAGTGGCCCCGCAGTCAAAGAGTTAATCAAAATAGCGTAAATGATGATACATCTTTACAGAAAAAGTTCATTAATAATCCTTCACCTTGTAATATTAAATAACTTAATATAAAATTATTAATCTATTATAACTAAACTCAGTTATCCAGACTTGTTGTACGTTAAAAATATCAACGTGTTCATATAAGAAACATCAATTTCATTGCAGAAGTAATTATACCGTAGCAATGTGATAAAGCTACACATACTTTTTAAAAAACAAAAAACTCGATTATTGGTGGTGTGATTCATAAATATGTTCGAAGGGAACGGAAGGTAGATGTTTGCACAACTTCGACAAGTTTTTGCAATAGTCGCGTTCTGTTGCAACTCGCGATACATGTGTATCATGCAACGAGGGACCGTCACTTGGTTAATTAGCAATTACACGCGTATCTGCGTGTCTCGGATACCAAATTAGAGTGCTGTTCGTGTCTGATGCGCAATGACGAGTCTATACAGCGCATACGTGCGTGTAAGTGTTCAGCCAGCACAGAATAATCGATTATACATAGATTCAGTGAAACGTATCGACAGCTCTAAGATACGTTTCGTCTTCTTAACACTTTGACTGCCATGTCATCCATATATGGATGACACTTACAAGGGACATTACCCAAGTGTCAATCGCCAAACTTAATGAAATTTTTGTGGATAGTAGTTCTCAATATAACGCTTTAAATAAATTAATATTTTAGGAATTTTTTTTGCGTAATTAAATTTACTGTAAAAAAAATACACAATTTTTATCTAAAACATTTTTGTCTACACCGAATTCTTTTCGAGATATTAGAGAAAACATTTCTCTCACCCCAATATTTTACATGCAATAATATCTCTTACGAGAGTGAAATTGAAAATTCTGTTTTATCCGTATTTTCGGGCAAGGTGCATAGTATAAGTATACAAAAATTCATGCAAAATGATTAACATTTTACCAGAAAAATTTGAAAATTTTAAACATATTACTTTTTCGGAAAACTAATTATACAGCTCAATTCAGCATTAAAAAAATTGGCACACCGTACATTTAGACTTTTTTTCTAGGACCAATAGTTTCTGAGATATACCGCCAAATATGTTTTACGACCCCACCTTCAAGGGCTGTTTTCACCGCCTAGATATGGACGATTGCCGATATAAAAAAATATGGGTCAAATATTTTTTTGAGATCTGCTACCCACAAAAATTTCATTAATATCGGCGATTGACAGTTGGGTAATGTCCCTTGTTAGATTCAATCATATGTAGTATTTATATATTGATTTATTAATCTTTAGTAATACCAATAAAGAGATTATGAATATTCTTCATATTTTTGATTAATAAGATTTTAACTTGAGATTATATTTCCTTTACATAGACATTTAGAAAGTTTGTCATTTTCAACCAACAGAGTGTGGTAGTCAAAGTGTTAACGCTTCATTGACGGGGCGCATAGTTCTGTTATTATAATTAGAGCGGTACATGTATGGAATAAAAGAAATAAAAGTACTTATCTTCTGATAAATAGAATATACAGGGTGTCCCAGTAATCGTGGTATATACAAGCGAGAAGGCGGAGATTCCTCGGATGAAGATAAATCGAAATTACAGGATAAAGCTTTCCGTTACAATGCCTCGTTTTTGAGAAAAACGACTTTGAATATTGTCGAATGTATGCATACTTAATTAACAATAACTTGATTTCTTAAGTCATATTAACACTTTGAAGGCCGCTTTCACGTATACGTGATTTTATTCATTCCAACAACGCCTATGCAAAGCAAATAAATATTTCAAATAATGTAATACATTTTAAGCAGTAATAAAATGGAAATTGTAGAATATTCAGTATAAAAATAAACTGTAAAATGCTCAGTTACGTAAGAATTTTTGCAAAAATGTTAAGAAGTACTTAATGTATGCAAAATATTAGCGGCTGTCAAAGTGTTTTTGTGTACGACATTGACTCTTAATTAGAAATGATTTTATTAATTTTGATAAATTACCGCTTTAATGCGATCGCATAAGTAATAATCACGTGGGACGATGTTTAGTGACATGTGCGGATGGAAAAGGAGGTTAGGAACACTATATTATCAGTTCCCTCTTCCGTGTTTCGTTAAGTGAAAATTTGTCCACAACAAGGTCAAGGTATTCAATAATTCATAACTGAACAAAGAAAGTACCTCATAGAAATTTAATATATTATTTTGAATTATGTTGGATCTTCGCATACAAACCTCAGTTTGTATTTAATTAAGTACCGGTATACCTGAAGAATATTTGAACATGGTTTTCTATTTTTAAGAAACAGAAGCCTTGTATGAACAAATTCTATTTTATATTTCTGACTTATTTTACCATGAGCAGTCATCTCTTTTTCGGCTGTGCCACGATTACTGAAACACCCTATATACCGTGCTTGGTTTTTCCAAACAATGTCTCCAAATTCGTTAATGACTTGGCTTTACGCCACACCTCTACCCACCTAATTGCTAGCACCGATCGCTCATTTATTAATCCGATTACATTTTTGCCATCAATAAACTCATTTAAACAATTAGCCTGTCATAAACCCACGGTCATCAACCCATACCAGCTCTAAAGTTTCCTAAGGTCATAAACCCTAGTCCCTTAGACTCACAAGGATAGCTCCCGAACTCGTCATAAACAAAATTTAAAAATTTGGTTTACATTTTGTTAACGTCTAGAAATATATTATAAAAAAGCTTTGAGAAAGCAAACAAGAAAGTTTTATACGATACTGCTGTAGGATGAATATTTTAATATAAAAATTTACTTTTTTGTAACAATACGTATAAATTTTGAACTGTACACCCATAATTAGTTAAAGAATACTTGTCAACAAACTAAAATAAAGAACGATTGCATTGCAATATTTTCAGTAACACGTACGATAAAAAGAATAAGGTATTTACCAGAGCTCGATATTAATGAAATGATTTCAATAATTTTATTATTACATCCAGTTAAGAGTGATGAATGTGTCTATTAAAAGCGTAGTCCGTCTAAACTACATTTTTGTTACACGCTTGAAGGACAAATAAATCTAGATCATTTTTTACACCAGTTACTAAAATAATATACAACTTTTTTCAAATGCAAATCTCTGGTTTTTTGACAAACAATTTAGTATGTACCATAGGCATCAAATTTGACTTAATCAAATAACAGCTATCATTCATATTTTTCTTAAATAATTTTTTAGCTGAATCGTAGTATAAAATATGAAATGTTCCAGGAGATATTTAAACATTTTTATTTTCCGTGTTATACATTTTTAAAAATTCATTTGCCGGGCGAAATATGGAAATTTATACTGTTGCGCTGAACGTGTTATGTAAACAATGAATATTCTGAGCTTTTGTTACGGTTTCACAGCAGCAGATATTTTTCGAGCAAAGCAGAACCGTATTAAATCAACAGAGACGCTTGAATACGGCCTTGCATTCAAATCATCCCGACAATATACGAGTGGCATATTAATCAACATTAATAAAACAAAAACAAAATAAGTTTGAAATAAAAAACTCAAAAAAACTCTTAATTAATATTAGCGTATCTAGCGCTTGAATTATGGAAAACTAAATACGTACATAAATATTTGCGATCTTAAAAAGTGGTATAAAGCTCAAAATATTACTGAAATTTAATGTTCGTTCTTCAGATGGATGCCATTTTATAAAAAATCACTTCTTCTCATTTTCTGTATGTCAGGCGTCAGCCACGCGTATATTAATTAAGAGTTTTCCTAATTTTTCGATTTCAGATAACTTTAGTGGCAATTATCGTGCGACCCATCTGAGAAGAATTTTTCTAACCTATCCACTTCTCCGATGAAAAATTACTTTTGCTTCTATGATCGCAATGTACAAAAACTTATAAATGCAGTATAAATATATATGAATAAATCTGAAAAGTTCCATAAAAATATGTTGTTTAAATTTTTCAACGATAATTCCCAAAGTGTACCCTCAAAACAGGGCGAGAAAGAAGAATACACCCTTAATACGCTCCGTGTCGCGTGGTTCGTATGCGTCCCACGCATCAAATTCAATTATTTTAAATAATCGCTAATATCTTTCATGTTCGATTAAAACGAACGCCACAAAGATAGTACAAAATAGGAAGAATATCATAAGATAATTCAATGTTAGTATTTTTAACATTACGTCGCGTTGGTCATATGCGTTCCACGCATCAAATTCGATTCTTCTAAATAATCAATAATATCCTTTATGCTCAATTAAAGCGAACACCACAAAGATAGTACAAAATAAGAAGTATATCATAAGATAATTCAATGCTGATACTTTTAACATTATATATTTATAAAAACTTATTTTCATGTGCCGGATTGTACTGAAAATATGCCCTCAGAGCAGGTTAAAGGAGAATATCACCTGAAATGGAGCACTTGGCTGATACACAACCGGAAGCGAAGTAAATGTAAAAGAAGAATATTTCTTGGCATACCGTGTGCGCACAGCGAACAAAGACCCGATCCAAAGGGGACTTCGAATCCTGAGCCTTCGAGGTCCTCTCCTTGCACCACGCCTGTCCCATTTTTCTTCCTATCCCGCTATTATCTCGACGGTTCCTCTCGCCACGTGGCCTGCCCTCCTCTCTGTTTCTTCTTCAATCCGACCACCTCTTCTCTCACCGATAAGGCTGGATAATGTAGGCCATCTTAAGACCCGTTCCTCGTGACCTGCCGCAACTGACGTGCCTCTCTCGCCTCTTTTCGATCCGCATGCACGCGAGAGCCGAGACTTGCCCCAGCAAGAACGAGGCGTTCGTTGATGACCTTTTCACAGCCGTCTGAAAAATCCAAATCGTTCACACTCTCAGCTGTGCAAGATAAACGCTCTCCAATGAAACAAGTACAACTCTCGCACGTTGACGAATCGAATTTTCGGAACGTTGTCATGTGTGAGGTCATCACATAAGCACAGTAGAACCTTGATCATCTGAACACCGGTCATCATCCTATACTGACCTCCTTAGGTCAATTGTCCCAAGTAACATTTTGAAACATCCGAGAAAATTGAGGTTTTACCATTAAAAATTTTACGATAAGCAGTTAGGACGAATACATTATCCTGTGTCTAAACCCCTACAAAGCAAGTAGGACATTCTAACTTTGCTTACAAGATAAAAAATATATCGAACTCCGAATATTTCAAAATATATTGTAGAATGAAAAA
The DNA here is from genome assembly GCA_916610135.2 of Macropis europaea. NCBI lineage: Eukaryota > Metazoa > Arthropoda > Insecta > Hymenoptera > Melittidae > Macropis > Macropis europaea. Next base: position 38,110,222 of record OU744345.1, read on the forward strand.
TGGTAGATAGGATATTTTAACTAAGGAGGACAGTATATCAGTCACAAGCTAAAAGTATTGCTAGTGGCACCGTGTACTCAATTTTGTACCACTATGTTTTTTAAATTCTGAAGAGAAAATAACCATTTTCTTGGGAAACAGTTGAAATGCGAATCAACGTGTTACTCATTACAGTTCAGATTATCAAGGTTCTAGTGTAACGCGAATTTCCTTTCATATTTTTGTAAAGTGGAATACAAAAACATAATCTAAACTATTAATTTTCTATATATTTTCCTTTATTTTCTACGACTTTTCGCCACCTTTCACTGATTTGTCAATGCCCGTTTTGTAAAAGTCGCTTTGCTTTTTTATTTTTTACTGTACGTTCACTGCAGGTTTTTCGTTCTAACGTATAAAAAAATGGATAAATAAAAACAATAATTCCATACTACCGTCAACCTTTTTGTGTATTGAAAATGTAAATGTACTTTAGAAAAATAAAATTAGTTTCTTCTTCCATGCTGACGTATCAGTACATGCATTAAAACGTGCGTTAGAGTAAACGTGCTAAATAAAAAACTTTAAATAAGAACAAACATTTTAAACAGGTTCACTGAAAACGTCTATCCGCTGTTAAGTTAAAGCTATCTTATTATAAGATAGTTAATAACACAATCTCCCTTATATTTTATAACAGCTCACTGTTCTTCAGGAAAGACTACAATGTCCTTTTCATAAAATTCTTCAGATTTTCAGGGTGAAATCCTAGCGATCATCGTCGAGGTTCAGCGACCTCCCTAATTCGATGGCCGTCTTCAAGTCTTATACATATACACCTTCTGTCTTCAACTTTTCAATCGATTATGACCTGCTTATTTATGGTAACACGCCTGAACCTGGAAACCCGTAATGATTATAAAATGGACAGTACCTTTCCGTCATGGTAATATTTTAACGATCTGATTTTTCTGATAGCCTCTCCTTGGTAAAATTATTTCTGTGTCCGTTATATTAGAGTTCTTAACAAACAGTGCCATACAGTGCACTCCCAGTTATTCCAACAAGACATGTATTAAATCTTTTCCTCGACAGGTGACCTTCTACCCAATGATCATCCAAAGAATGTCGGAACACACCCTTTAACGGTGCACTACACATTGTATCGTCACCACTGGCTATCGAAGCTAAGTAGCTCTCGTGTTAATTAAATCGAGTAAACTACGAAGTAATGACAAAATTGCAGTCTAACCGAGGAACAGGCTATTTCTTGTGCAAAAACGAATCGAAAGTGTAGAATAAATTTTTATCATTTGAGGTTTTGTTTTCGAGATAATTAATTATAAATAGAGAATATTCAAAAAAGTGGGAACCAAATTCACAAAGTGTGTTAAGTAGGTTGAGTAGGTAAAAAGACTTTATATGAACCTGTCACCGAAAATCGCTTATTAACCCTTTGAGGCGATGAACGCATACATATGCGTTCTAAAAAAAGATCGTAACACCGTACTGGCCCAGGCACAGCGGTTTATTGTACACTGTAAACCTATATATTCAGATGAAGTATCACCTTAGCTTATGTTATTAATATATACAATATCTTTCGTTACATATTTTTCAGTTTAGACAGGCAGAATAACTGAACAATCGACATCATACACCGGATGTTCATTTGAAAACTTCAGGTCTTAATATCTCGAAAACAATACAGTTTCGGGAAAAAAGGATAAATACAAAAGTTTCACGGTTTCGAAGGGGGAAATATAACTATCCTATTTATTTTTTATTTCTTAGGCATCTTCAAGGTTATGTGAAGGTCAACTTTCTTTTTTCAAACGGAAATCATATTTTTCTTTGCAGATTCTTATCCTACGGGGAAAAAGAAGAAACTTTTGTATGGGAAATTTTTTTTATCGGACCTCATCTTAAAAAAGTATTTAATAAAATAAAAATTTATTTCAAGACAAAACCAACAAATATTGAAGACTTGAAACAGTGAATAATAAGAGAATGCAGAAATATTACAAAAAAAACCTTAAGAAAAGTGAGAATTGAATTTGGAAACAGATTATACTATTACCTGTCACAAAATGGATAATATTTTGAAAGTAACTTATGAAGATTGTGCAAAACTATTGTGACTTTTCGTGTAATAAAAAAGTAGCGTAAAAAAGTGGAATTGTTATTGATTTTATCTTATCATCTAATATTGACCAGAAAAATTAAAGTATTTTCCGTCCTCTACTTTTGGAGTAGCAAAACTGAAATAAATGTTTCTTTTATTAAATATCCGTTTGAGATGAAGTCTAATAAAAAAATGTCCCATACAAAAGTTTCTTTCTTTTTACCCGTAGAATAAGAATCTGCGAAGAAATATATGATTTCCATCTGAAAACAGAAACTTGACCTTCGAATAATGTTGAAGACGTCTAAGAAATAAAAAATAAATAGGATAGTTGTATTTCCCTCTCGAAACCGCGAAACTTTTATATTTATCATTTTTCCCGAAAATGCGTTGTTTTCGAGGTATTTAGATTTGAAGTTTTCAAATGAACACACGGTATATTATTACTGCCACGATTTCCGGAACACCCTGTATACCATGTAGATGAAAACGTTTCTAGACTTTGATACGGCATGAGAGCAATCTCAAATTATACTATTTTGAAACAATGATACATATTAGTAACTCTTTATTGTTTTTTTATTGGTTCTGTTAGACCTTTTCAGATATTTTTATTAATACTATTCGAGTCAGACAAATAATCACTGAATTTAAGCGTCACCCTCATATGGGTGACACGGCAGTAAAAGTGTTAAACTGTAGCTTATATCGTTCTTCGAATATTTACTGCATTCTACACTATTAATTTTTTTTAGAAGAAGAAAACGCACCTGGATCGGGTGTAACGCGACTTTTCTCCCACCCTGTAGAATCGGCGTTTTCGTGAAGTAATTTGCGCGTAACGAAGGTTTCTCATAAAATTCACGGTTTCTCGGAGAATCGAAGGAAAGGAACGAACGTATCGCAAGAACAATAGCGTGAAATCGCGAGGGGGCGATGCTTTAACGACCGAACGATGTAAATCATTCGTGTATTTGAAAGTCGTGCTCTCGTTACCGTAAACGTTCAACGAATCGTATTTTACCGCGACGCTTGAAACCCGTGAATTCGTAACATGCGTTCCAGCTTCCCTATTTTGTACAACTTCCCTTCCTGCTGCGTAACAATGACAAATACTCGAATCTACTCCACATCGATTTGAGTTATCCGTCGTAACGATGAAAGATATTCGATTCGAGCTTTCTTCCCACGGTGTAACGACGAAGCGCTTGTATTTATGAGATGCAAATTTAAGTTATTTGTATGAGTGCAACGGTAAAGAGCCTTTTTGACTTCCTGGAAGAATCGTTTAAGGGGTTAATTTTGATAGACTCGAAAGTTTGTTATTATTTTCAAATCTTCCCATTCAACACATGAGATTTATTAGTCGTTTCTAACTTTCTTTCTGAAAATACGACCTTTTTAGAGAATTAATTATGTTTCGATATTTACACTCGAACGAGAAGAAAGTGATAACCTCCAGGGATAAGTTAATTCAAGGTGACGAAGTTAAGAGGTTACCGAACTGTAAAATTTTATAAAAACTGACCTTTTTTGTACCGTTTTCAAAAATAGTCTGAAGTCTTAACACTTTGACGGCCGCACATTTTTCGCATCGCCTTTAGGTTGCCGCTGGCGACATTTACGACGTCATTCGTAGCATAATAAGTAATTACAGTATATTTATTTTACTTTCAAAGTTTTTATACAATTGAAACACGCGAGCAGTGGACGCAACTGTTTCGAATAGCAGTCAGTAGATAGTATACGAACATCGAATTCGCGGCCTGAAATCATTTTTGTACGTCTTATGAAAATAGCGGTGTAAAGTCACATTTTCGTGACGCTGACCGATAACCGCTGGCTAACGCAATCACGCATACGTGACAGCGGCCGACAATGTGTTAAAATTAATGTGCAAAAGGTCCCATGTGGTAGTTCAAAAGATTCTTCGTGGTATAATGTTTAGAGTGAACTTACATATGAAGGGGTGAAAGTCACAGTAGTCTGAGTCAAGTTCAGATGCAATCTATACATGCTGTTTATTGAAAGAAAAAGTTGTTTCAACTACTTGTAATAAGACCTTATGGCAATATTCAATGCATTACGATCATTAATATGTGTACGTGGAATTTATTACAATCAGTCTAATAAAACTTTTTTGCCCTCTCATATAAGCCGTTTAATGCAAAAGTGGTGTAAGTCAGAAAACTTGATCACTGGATAATGAGGGATGAAGAAAAAATTCTATAAAATGCAATAATATCTAAGAATGTTACATCTCTTTTATGTAAGCCACTGTAATAATGCCGTTTTCCCCCGAAAATGAAGATACATAAAAGATATGGTTAAACCAAATAGACAAAAAATTGACTTACACCACTTTTGCATTAAACGCCTCATATGTGTATATCTACACGTAGGGAGATATTGCTAAACTTCAAACGTGTATTTTTCGAACCTATGTTTCCAACTGCACAAATTAGTTATTCGCAACATAATATGTACGAAAATGATTTAACTAACTGTGTCTTAAAATTTATGAATTTACTTGTTTTTCTTCGACTTTTAAGATTGTACCAACCGTTATAAGAGTTATTAGCAACCACTGTACGTACAATTGTTCGATTATGAAGTTCCATTATGGAATACTTCTGTTTCCTTCAAAAAGTTTAATAATTTATTATTATGTTGTCTTTCTTTCAGTGCTCTGGGGCACTCAAACACTTGGCCATAGCGCACTCAACAATCAATGAAATAGTAAAACAAGAAATTAAAAATTAATTCTACGAAAATTGAGGATTAATACTCAATCTTTGGACACTTATTAATTTACAAAGAAACTATGACTCCTTCAGATCATTGATTTCGATTAAATCTCACACGATGTTAGTACTCCATACGCAAATTATTGTATTAAAATTATACGACCATACCAATCAATACTGGGCTACGTGCAAAGGCTTTTTTTATTTATTAATACACACGCAAGTGTACAATTTGCCACGAAGGTATTTGGTACATAGCTTAATTATCTTTTGAACGTTCAACATGCAAAGGAAATTTGTTGTTACATGTGTATATTTTTCTTTTGATTATTGGCAGCACTTATTAAAATGCATTTTTATTTATCTTAGCGACAACTTCATGTAATTTGGCTTAAACTTGACACATAATTTTATTTAAATAACGCGATTTGTTGTAACAAGACGTGTTCAAAAGTAAGTACAAATCGACCTTTTCAATATTGCACCTGCTGTGTTTGTATATTTTAGCAGATAATGTCTGTATTCGGTGCAAAAAGAGGGAGGAAAATAAAAGCCAAAGTGACAGATGATGCGCGAAATGCTGTGTTACAGTATTTATTGCAGCATTCAAAAAGTGGAAGATTGATACGAGGCGCCACAAGTACTGATTCATCCAAATTTAACACTAAACCTACCAACAATTTATATGTACCTATTTCTACCGAACCGGTCAGATGACCTGTCTTTAAATAAAAGTTATATTTTTTGCAATTGAGTGCAGGTAAGAGTCAATTTAGTATGGGCAAAATTGATTATGTATACATTACAGGAAAAGTCGTGAAGTCAAGTGACGATAGCGGTAACAACGAATGCAGAATTTTTAATCAAAAATTTAAAAACGGTCATTTGTGCGGCTGTAGTAGCTTTAGTGTTAATGTATACCTCGTATCACAATTTCTTGATTGTGAAAGACTGTATATTTTTTTGTTAATAATTATATTATATGTGATTTAAATCTGTATCAAATACAGTACCAACTTATTATACTATTTCATTTTCATTGAGTTTATCTTTTCAATCGTTATTATTTACAAATATAACAACTATTTCGGGACAAATTTTATACCCTAAATGTAACAACGAACATGGGATGGAAATAGTATTAAAATTATAGGACCATAACAGTCGATACTGGGTTACGTTCGAAGGAAAAAAGGAAAAGGAGAAATTTTGAAGAGTGTTTATGTGGATTGTGCGTCACAACGTCCTCTCCATGAATGGACAGGCAAGTGGGTCCATGGTGTTCGTAATGGGAACACACACGTGCGTGTTACGGCACCCACGACATTGTGTGGTCACGTCACCGCATTCGCGGCAATTGCTGAATACATGCAATTGTATGCGGATCGCATAATCATGTTATTATATACGTGCCTCTTGTTCTCTGTACTTATTTCCAGCTTCTCGTACTTCTCGTTGCCATTCTGCCTTTATTCGTTGTTTATCGATACGCCACCGGATCTAGACGGTTGACATTTAACAGGTTGTTAACACGCGTGTCGACAGTGGGCATAGATATGGAAATCATCGGCAGCGACTCATTTCTTCAAGTATTTGTACTAGATTTTTTTTCATTTAAAAAGGAGTGGAGTTTCTTGAAGAAGGCATTTTTAGTAGAGCCATGACATGAAGTTGTACACAAAATTGGAGATAATGTAGATCACTTATTTTATTTCTTTGTAGTTAATTTCTTAATTCTTTGCAGATTATAAATTTTTTTAATAAGATAGTGCAGCACCTTTAGAACATTTTAGTGGTTTCCTCTTACAGGATAATGTTTTTGAGAATAGAAGTATAAGAGTACTAGTGCAATTAAGGATAATGTGTATAGTAATTATTAATAAATGAAATTATACACGTTACCATTCATTTTTCAACCCATCTTTACTAGACATTTTTATTCAATTTGATGTGTACTATTTTCGGCTGGGACTGTTCGAACAATTTAACATTCGAATATTTTAAAAGTTTAACTAATGCGTATTTATTTACAGCGTCAAAATTGGACTCAATATACGCATCGGAAAACTATTAGTTTAGTAAATATTTTAATTTGAATTTTACAAAATGTTACTGGCTTTCGTTCCTTTCTTCAACAATTTTTCGGTTTATAGAGCCTGTAATTCGTCTTAAGCTGATTCTAAATGATCAGTATCATAGGATATTAACGTTAACTACACAATTGTTTAACTGCCTCAATAAATAATAATTTGGTAGATATAAGAAGATTTGAAGAACATACTGAGTATACTACAGAAACGTTATCTGGTATTTTATTACTGCATTGCGGATGTTTATGCAAATATACATTTTTACACTTTCATGTGTTCCTATGTCAATGCAGTTAAATGAATGAAACTTCATCAAGACAGCATTTGCTCCTTCAAATGTTTAAAATATGTATTTTTTATTTTGTAATTTTATTGAATGTCCATCATTCACCAATTTGGATATATTAAACTGCATAAGCATCCGCAATCTACTTATCATCAAAGCTTTATCGTATTGGTAAAATTGTGGGCTGTAGATTTCTGCTTATCGAACATTCGCAACGTATATCTCATATATTTTCGCATGAGCATAGTTAACACTTTGATGGCCGTTGTCATATATAGGTGATTTAATTCGTTTGAATGGTATACCTGTAATACAAGTAAATGAGCGTAGCTATCAATGAAAAAAATTTATAGCCGAATACTTACACAATTAAAATTGTAAACTAATCAATATAAGACAAATAACATAGAATGTTTCGTTATCCAACTAAGGGCTTGTAAAAATTGCCAGGAAATAATTTTTCGTAAAATATTTGCGGCCGTCAAAGTATTAAGTCTTTATCGAACGAAATTGAAGAATATACACGTGTTTATTTGTTTAACCCTTAACCACTATTGACGTTGAAACTTACGCAACCACTATAGGAGGTCTCACAGACCGCTAATGTTTATTGCGTTATTACGTACATACAAATGCCGAATAAAGATCAAATCCAATTGTTCTTGCGTTGTACATTAATAATAAAGAGACTCAAGCCTGATTGAACATTAGACTTTAATTGAAAGGTACATGGTGTGAGAAGATGATAAATCATGCAGAAAGGGAAATAGGTAACATGAAAATTTGGAGCGGCCTCACAAACGTTCTATAGTAGTTAAGGGTTAACGCATATTATACAGGCTGTCCCCGGTAAGTGTGGACAGTCCATTATTTCCTAACACAGTGGAGATACAAAAAAATTGTTTACATGAAAATTGCATGGTACAAGGGGACACATTTTTTAAAGGAAGATGATTTTCTTTTTACATTATCACTTTCCGAGATATGAAAGCCAAGTTCGTTATTCGTGTACGATAGAAAACAACATCGCTTATGGGATAACCAGTTACTTTGAGCGTTGAAAGCGGGCACAGCTCAAATGTACCAAAAACCGATAGATAACAGAGAGAGATAAGAGAGTTCACACTAATTTGCTTCGATGTTCGAGAGATTCCCTGAACCAACATGATGTTTGCGCAACCTCAAACTCTCTATTTACTAGCTGGAACGTTGCTTCACGTGGTCCCGACAATAAACCCAACTTGGAAAAACTGGAAGATGAAGGGTTACGTAAGCGTATGCTAGGCAAAAGTGTCGCGATGACGCTCCGCAGAAAGTCAATAATAGAAGAGCAAGGAAAGGATAACAGAGAGGCTCGTAAATCTCTCATAGAACCTGCACGAAATCCTGAACGCAGCGGGTACAGTGAAGCCTCGATTATCCGAGTCTCAGAGGTTTAACAGAGATTCCGTATTTTTTTTTTAAGTTTGTATATTGCAACGTTCCGCTACATATAAATAAAAATAAAACAGAACAAAGAGGTACACAAAAAGTATAGAAAAACTTACTCGCCTGACATACAGGTATCTTTAACAACTGTACACTCCCATCCATAAGTCACCGAGCACTTACAATCAGTGAAATTAGGAGGTGAACGATTTTTCAGTATGAAATGACCTACATTATGAAATAAAGTTAGCACTTATTAATTGTTTATAATATAAATAATATGTAATTCGAATCATATGTTAAAGATCTTACCAAAGATAAGTAATTAATCTTGTATAACTGCTTGAACTAATAGCGGCACTCTTCCGATCAAATGTTTTAATATTTCGGAACTAATTTCTTTTCAACATTCTTCTAATTTCTTCCATAAGTATTTTTTTGACTCAGAGCAAAACTTCAAAAACAAACGAAAAGTGTGTAGAGACTATCGTCTGACCAAGTAAGAGATGCATTAGGAACATACACGTATAGTCTTGTTTTTTCAAATATTTATGTAAATTATACGTGCATATTATGAATATCATATTCAGGCATTATATTAACGTAAAATAGATAAAAATATAACAACATAAAATAATAAAACCAAGCCAAAATATTGTATCCACGTTCTAACAATCATTTTGCTGAAAATGAGCAAGTGTTCGGTGACTTATGGACGGGGCTGTACTTACTTCTAGGCAGTATAACAACTTCAATCATGAATATTGCGAAAAATATTGAATATCTGACCCTGTAGTGGGGTATTTTCGTAAATAGGCTGACGAAATCTACCACTGTGCAAAATCTCAATTAAATCGGTGAGATGAAGGTCATAGACTCTCCTTGTAAGTTATAGTCTTATACTCAGAATAGGAATATGTTTTACATAAACGCATTCGCTTCGTCTTATTTTGGATCACAGTTGATTATCATTCTCGGTTTTGTTATTTAAAAACGCCAGGAAAGAAACAATGAAAGTGAGAAAAGAAAAGCCTGACGGGCGCAGAGGTTCCGTACTATCCGAGGCGCTTAGAACTGTACATCGAATGGCGACATTGAATGCAAACAAAAATTGTTTTCTTTTTTTTCGTAAGTTTAATATGATCAGTTCAGAGGGGTGACTAAATATCATTAAAGCAGTTAATTAAGCTTTCAGTGAAGATCTAAATCAACCTCAATACAAGTAAGTACTGTGTTACGGAACCAAAATGGCGATTTTATTGCGTGATTTATGAACTTCCGTATCATGTGAGTTTTTGATCATCCGAGATAAATTTGGTCCACGTTACCTCGGATAATCCAGACTGTACTGTACTTAGGACACCTGAATGCAAGTGATCCAATTCATGTAAAATATTTAACCAAATTTACTATCAACAATGTTAGATCATTATGTAAGTCTATGGATGTTTTATGCACTTTATTGACATTTCGCACTCCACTGACTGCTCTAAATAGATAGCTGATGTTAAGAGGTTAGGTTTGTCGTTGACTTGATGATGGTACATACTACTATACAGGGTCTCCCATTGTAATCATTCCACAAAAATATCTTCGAAATTATTAGTGATGTCGAAAAACATTTCATGCAGTTTAGATTCCCTTTTGCAATTGTACTATATGGTTTTTAATTCATTAATCGATGCAGACTTTCATTCTCAGTACAGAAGTATTAGAGTGCTTGCAACGGAAAATTATTAGTATATGTATGTCTCGTGTGGATTTATTGTATGTTAAATATTATTTATATACAGGGTGTATTATAACATGTGGGATCCACTTCAGGAGTGAACAGGAGACACAAAAACAATGAAGAAAGTTCATATAAACATACAGTGAATCACAAAAATATTCGGCCACTGAGATATGCTCGACTTTAACGGTCTATATCTTTGTTAATCATGCAAGGAATTAACTCAAATTTGTGTCTATTAATAGAGTATTTATTGTACTTTGCAAATATGTACAACTTATTTAACTAACTTGATGTAATAAAATAATGTTATAAATTAAATGAAATCACAGTCAGTTTTCGCGTTACAAAAATATTCGGATATTATGCATAATTAATACTTTATAAACTAAAATGTAGCTTTTAATACTTAGTAGCATAACCTTTCTGTTTTATTACATGTTTCAAACGTTTAGGCATAGTAAATACAATTTTTTTAAGATACTGTACATTTGTTTCCTCCCATTCATCTGGTAATCTTTTTTTCAATTCTTCTTTATTCTTTAGCGGTGTTGTTCTTATTCTTTTGTTTAAATTATCCTACAGATTCTCTGTAGGGTTAAGGTCTGGGGATTGAGGAGGAGGCTGTAGAATTTTCGGACAATTATAGAGTAGGCACTCTTGCACAATCCGTGCTTTATGTTTCGGATCGTTATCCTGGTAAAATTTGATACTTCTTTCAATACCCATACTGACTGCACTTGGCATTAAATTTTCTCTTAAAATGTGTAAATATTTGTTCTTATCCATAATATCCTCGTTGGAAACAGGTTTTCCTACTCCATTGCTCGACATACAGCCCCAGACCATAACATTTTCTCCGCCACGCTTGAAAGTGGCTCTCAAATTTTTAGAATTTAAAGAAGTATTTGGCTTACGCCACACCATGTGTTGTCCATCGGAACCAGATATGTTAAATTTAGATTCATCAACGGAAATAACATCACTCCACCATGACCCTTCTTTTGAAATCATATTTATTGCGAAAGTTAAACGTTTTTTTCTATTTGTTTCGCTGATGTACGGTTTCTTGATAACCACTCTTCCATTGTAACTGCTTTCTTTAAGCACTCGCCGAACTGTCTGTGTGCTTACATTTTTCCCACTTTCTTCTCGAAATTCTGCTGTTAATGTTGATGCACTCAATCGTGGATTTTCTTTTACTTTTCGAATGATCTTCCGCATTTCCCTTTCATTTATTATTTTTGGCCGACCACTTTGTAGAAGTGACTCGATTCTGTCTTCGTGTTTGTATCTATTAACGGTATCTGTCACCGTGATTTTTTTTAAACTAAGCATCGCTGCGATTCAGCGATACGATTCTCCTTTTTCACGATGAAAAGTTACGAGTTGACGGATATTAAATGAAACGTTTTTACTTTTCCGACACATTCTCACGGTAAACGACAATATAATGGCTGGATTGTACGGTAACACTGACTGCTTGGTACTAAACCTGATGCGTCGTACTTGTAAACAAACGCTACGATTTGAGTCGAACATTTCTAGGAAAATATTCAAGCACTATTTGTAAATATATTGAGAAACGAAGTATCTGTCCAAATATTTTTGTAACGCGTAAATTGAATGTGATTTCATTTAATTTTTAGTATCATAGAAGTTTATTAATATAAATTAATAATTTTTATACATTTCCAAATAAAATAAATAATCTATCAAGAGCAATAATTTCAAGTTCATTGCATATATAAATAACAAAGATATAGAGCATCAAAGTTAAACATACCTTAGTGTCCGAATATTTTTGTGATTCACTGTATGTGCTATTTGACCTTGTTTCAAAATTATAGCTATTTTTGTGTTTCAATAATCCGCAACTGCTTACCTTCATAAAAGATGCTCGAAATGGCCACCTTCGGTCTGAATTTATAAACAATGCTCTGTTTCTTCTAGATATTTCCTGACCTTGTTGATTTCACACGTTCTGTTGATTGAATTTAACCGTTTCAGTTTGTTCTCTTGCTAGAAGCACTCAATAATTCTCTAATTTACTGTGTATTACAACTTAGAAGTGCGTAATTAAGTAAATAAGAATGAATAAATATTCAAATCAAGAAATGGCAGACATGCATTTGATGTATGGCCTTGACTGCAAGTTTAGAGAGAGAACGAGGATGGCCATTTCGAGCACCTTCTATGAAGGTAAGCAGTTGCGAATTATTGAGACACAGAAATAACTATAACTTTGAAACAAAGTCAAATAGGACACATGTTTATATGAACTTTTTTCATTGTTTTTGTGTCTTCTGTCCACTTCTGAAGTGGGTCCCATTTTTTATGATATACCCTGTATATGTATTGTCAACTTAATTATCAGGACCATATCAAATCGAATATAAGTTGCTATTATTATTATTAGTAGTATTATTATTATTATTGTTAGATGGTAAACCAGGATCTATTATTACCAATATATTACAATTATTTGTTTGAAATCGTTTTGAGTAAACAATTAATTTAAATGAATTTTCATGTGCATCATATTATTTTTTTTCAGAAACATGGAAGAAAATGATAAGAACAAAGATTTAAATGAAAAAGGTGTGCGTTGAACAAGACATTTAAGTAAGCAAAGCTACTGTTTTTCTTCTTTGTTTTTTAAGTGGTGCAACTCAAATTTAAAACAAGAACAAAGACATTCAAAATAAGAACCAACTTGAGAAGAATCAACCTTGAGAAGAAATCATTCACTACTACAGGATGTTTTGATACATCATGGAAACAACAAAAAATTCAAACCTGTTTAAGAGAGGCAAATGTTTCACGTGAGATGCGAGTTGATGAGAGATGACATGAAAATTTTTCCTACAGTAGAAACACATAGTGAAATTATTGTCCCATGAGATTAAAATTTCATGTGAAACACAAAATTTCTGTCTCAGCATGGATCTTCACATTAATAGAATTAGAAGGACGCACCAAAAACTATGATAATTGCAATGTACAGCAAACGAGACCCAACGACAAGTATTCTTATCAAACTTGACCCGCATAGATGAACGATAACGCGTTAAAAAACATCTAGTGTTATCAATGAGAACTAGAAATTGTTTAACAAAATTCTTCCTGCTCACTGAACACGCCGCGTAGCTGCTCGTTTGTTGAAAATGTGACTCGTGCGAAAATTTCAGCGAAAAAATTTTCTTCCACAGCCTTGTGCTTATTTTCCTGTTTCCCTCGTGTTGTCCTCGCGCGAACCGAGAGGAACGTGTACGAAGCGAACATAAATTAACCACACGCGAGCGGAAATTGTCCAAAACACACCAACATTTTCGCCACGCGTGGGTACGCATACGATTGCAAGTAAAGTACAATAAGAGAAAAAGAGCGGCAAAACAACGGTGTCCGTCGCACTTTCTAACTCCTGTAAATCGTACATCGAAAGTTGCACCTGCGAATAGCAACGTTACAGCTGGAAGAGATTTAGTCTGCCTCGGAGGTACAGTCACAAAAATGTCTAACATGGATGTTAAAAAAAAAGGGTCTAACACAGGCGTGTCCAATCCGCGGTCCTGGACAGTTAGTATGCGGCTCCACAAGATCGTAAACTTTCAACATTAGTTTAGCTCTTAAACTTTATCATTGCAAGTTTTGTTACTTATATGCATTAACTATATTGTATATTTTATATGCGGCCCAAGATAATTCCTCTTCACTCAATGCGACCCAAGCAAGCTAAAAGGTTGGACACGCATGGTCCAAGACTATAGGTGCTTATAGTACTTATCGAGTGGAGTAGAATATGTCTAATCAACGTACATAAGTTCTATAATAAATCGTGTCCATTTTCTGCATTAGACCCGTGTTTTGAACTCCTTGTATACAAGATGAACCTCCTAACGTGACCACCTTAAATTATTCTGTTGTTACTAAATAGATTAACATTTTTTTTACCACGAATAACATGGTCTAAGAGACGTTCAAAACGATTATACAGAGTTCCACGTTTGGCTGGAAGAGCATTCGAGATCGAGTACTTCCAGGTTTACACGCTTAAAGGTAACTAAAATCTATAGAATTACATTTTCGAGAAAAAAAAGTGGGTAGTCAATGGGTTAAACTATATATTTCATTATAACGATGTGTATGATGTCGATTGTCCAGTTGTCCATTGCGCTCTGAAATTCTAAAATATGTGTTCCAATAAAAGAAGCTGAGGTAATTCATCCGAATAAATAGGTTTATAGCGTATAATAAACAACTATGTCTGAGCCAGTACGGTGACTGGTAGCACATAAAAAACAAAAACTTTTTAGAACGCATATATGCGTTTGTCGTTCTCAAAGGGTTAATCCTCTTGTCGCCCGCTCAAGCTGCGCCAATTGCTGTGCCGTACAGCCAACAAGGCAATTTAGTTTACGACGGTTGGACAGAATGTCACCAATATTTTTGGAAATTTCTAGACAAAGCAAATAGCGCTGCTGCTACGGACAAAGAGCAACCCTCGATCAGCCGTCGATGGTCATGTGTACCAGATGCACCCAGGTATCGCCTGCGCGAAACCCCTTGGTGAAGTCATATCTGCGACAAAAAACTGGTCACAATTGCTACCATTGACAGTCGCAATCTAATCATAAGATGTTCTTCGTAATTGACGTCCTATCACTTCAAATGAGCTTGTATCCTGACAAATGAGTTTGCATCGTAGATTGTTATTTTCTATTTATTTATTTGTGTCGCACCAACTGCTAAAGGTTGTTAGTAAAATGCTAATGTTTATGAATGACAGATATTTGATAACTTAGCAAAATCAAAATTACATCTTTTGAACATTTCAAGTAGCAAATGCAGTCTTGTTGAAGTTTCATTTATTTAACTGCATTAACACACAATGTATGGAAGTCTAAAAATGTATATTTGCATAAATATCCGCGGTATAGTTATTAGCGACATACAATACAGTATACACATATTTTACACTTATTTACATATAATACATTTACAATAATAAGGAAAAAAACAAGACATAGTTATGATTACGGCAGATTTTAGAGTATAATGATTCATAAATTATTGTTGTTTTCGTAAGACACTCTATTTTAGTATAAATTAAAATATATACCATTCTGTTTAAGAAAATGCCGATGGCCTTGAACTTCAGATATATAATGAAAACAATTGAATCGGTGAATTGAAGAACAGTACAAGTCCAAAATTAGCAATTTTCAAATAGTCTCGAAACTAAATGTAAAATGTGTAGAACTATACGTTGGAATCAAAAACAGTGCAAAAAAGTACCTTATACTTGTATTTCAGTAATCCTTTCAGTTTGATGAGTGTAAAATAGTATCTGTCATGGATTTGTACTGTTTCAATAATCTGTTTAATAATTACTTTTCATGAAATACTTTGTACTTCAACTATGTTTAAAGCAAGTTAATAGATGCTTTTTCAGTCCTCTGTTATTTTTTTATTTCTTTGACTAAACAATGGCCTGAGTTGAAGAACAGTACAAGTCTAATGATTTTATTTTAATTATTGAAAATTAATGAACAAAGTGTAACCATAGTTAGGCGTATATGAACGTTCATCTGGGTTAGCATAACCGTGTTTAAACTGGAACAGTACTATAAAATTAATGGCTTTGATGATACTCGAAGACTGATGCTACTTTTTTCAAATATCTCCAAACGTGGTTTTTGAACTTGTACTGTTTTTTAACTCACCGATTCAGTTACACTGCATAATTTCTCCCTTGAAATCAAGCAATTTTCATCTGAAATATTTTTTTCTCTCACGAAAATGAAAAGAGTTATTCGGGTGGTCTGTTTTAAATACGTTACCCTGTACACTTGAAATTATATTCAAGTAACATGATTCAATCAAAATAGTACTAATCAAGATACAACGCTTAATGATCATACACATTCGTTTGTATATTATTATTCGCAGAGACTCCTGAATGTTTTCAATTTTTCGTTTATCACCTATAACTTCGTCCAAAAACTGAGTCATTTTTATTTTTGTTAATAAAATCGTTCCTGAAGAGGTTAATACGTTAAAAGCTGTATATACTTCATGACGCACGTCGGTTTTAAGATTGGACGGTGTGAACAAATATTTCTGGCATTGAAAAGATAGTATTAACCGTGAACATACATGTATACTTCTCACCTTAAAAAGATAGTACTTACTTTCACGACAATGACAGACAGATTTGGATACTCCTAAACGGTGTCGTATAAGAGATTCTTGACATTCGACAATAAGAGTGTTACGTAATCGTATTGAGCCGTATTCGCGATTTGATCGCATCGGAGACGGAGAGACGATCGTAAATCTTTTATAGAACCTGCATGAAATCGTTATGACGAACACAGAGAATCGAGATATCTAAATGCAAATGAAATGTAACAAATTTCCATGGCCTACAAACACTCATTCAACAAATGCATCTTCAACGAACGAGGGAGTTACAGTCGAATCGGTTTTATAACTCAAACGTTTAATCCTTTGGGGACTATACTTGGAGATGAGGCGAACGCTGCGTACGGCCCAGTTGCAGTACTCCGTAGAGAGCCGATGCGACGAGCGCCTATGAGCGTCGGCAGTACACAGCGTGCGGCTTTATCAATCGTCTAAAGGTGCCAATAGCAGTCAAAGGGTAAATCGTAGTTCAAGGTGCAACAATTAAAAGTAACTGTTTTAAAATCTAGACGGTGCTCTGATTGAAGAAATTAAATACAGAATGTTTCGCATGACTAATCAGTTTTGCAAATAGAAGAACCTTGACGCACCCATAAAAGTTATCGTAATACTTAACCACACAAAAGATTACATTCATCAAAAGAATCCTAGCACGCTGAGAGACAACCGCATTAAACAAAGAAAACATAATACCTCGAACTTTTTTAAAAAGTTCGAATGCTAAATTCTGGAAAATATTAAATAAAGTATAACAATCAAAATATGAAAGACAACATTTAAAATCCTTCGAGAGTGTAATTTATTCGTTTTAGAGAAATTTATAATCCTTTACGAACCGTCAAAACACATTTGGAATTAGCGTTTATTTTCACTGAAAGAATGCATTCAAACTGATTAGCATATCTACAAATCTAATTCAAGTTGCCTCAGCGACAGCAACTGTTCTTCGAGACGATAACTTTAAAATCTATTTACGATTTACCTACAAAAGAATAACTCGAAGCTTGAAAATTCATCGAAAATACTAACTAACACTAAATTACTCAATTTTTCTATTACATAAATAATTCAATGTATACGTAAATTAACATTAATACAAATTATGTGTAATATTTATTTTGAGGGAAAATAAATATTAAGAATACTGAATTTTCAAAGTGTTCTTTTATGTATAAGAAGATATTGGAACATTTTTAACTTTAATACAAATTGTAACTAATATTTATCACGATGGAAAATAAATATTAATAAACCTGGATTTTCGAATTATTGAAATTCACCATGAATAATACTTCGCATCAAAAGAAATATGAGCCCCAAATTTTGAAGTCATTAATTAAAATTCTGCAGCAACTATAGCTGCATTAACTAAAAGCTGCATATAGATCAATCAGGTAAATTAATGATTTTTTATTCATTGAAATCTTTTAACCTTTTGCAATCTAAATTATTTTTAGCTTTTTTTTAGGGAATTCACTTGAAGAAACCCCAGCTACGTAAAAACATTTATGTTTTTAAAAAACTGTGATTGTTCCATTTTAAAGGAGTAACATCATCTGCATGTAACATTAATTTCAGTTTCAATGGTTTGGGGAAGCACGCGCAGACCATGTGTTCATCTGTATACTTATACCAACGTGAACCTGTGAAACACATTCCGACCTCAAAAGATTAAGTACTAAGACAATTGAATTGAGGCGAATCATACAGTATGCAACACTCATTATTAGACTGCAGATGTTTATGCAAATATACAATTTTAGATATCAGTATTTTCTGTTTCAATGTAGTTGAAGGAATAGAACTCCTAGAAAATTGTATTTCGTGCTTTAAATGTTACAAATTGTATTTTTTATTTTATTTACTTTCTAACATGTACATTTTGTACATATTTTAATATGCTAAATTGCATAAAGATTCGCAGTCTACTTATTACTAAATTCTGTTGAGAATTGTAAATTTTTACATTTGATGTCTTATTTGTTTAACCTCCGCTGGTTTCTCAACAATTTCACCATTTACAATTTTACGAATTCATGATATAGTTTTGAATCTGGGATTTCTCTTGCAAACTAAATCTCATTTCAACTATATTTTTTCTTTAAATCTTTCTATAACCCAGAGATGTATCTGAGTATATTTTCCATTAGGTTTGAACTCTTCACCATTTATCCCAAATAAGCTGCTGGACCAATGAACCGATGACCCAAAAACCGGAATCCACTGTACACCAAACAACATCTCACTCGTACAACAAAATAAACCGCTCAGAATACTTAGAAGATCAAGTTTCTGGATGATTTTAAACAATCTACCGACCATAAAAAAATGAATAAAATACTACACATAAATTAAACTTTTAAAAATAAATGAAAGATTAAATTTGTGAATGATTTTGAACAATCTACCGAATACATCAAATTAATAAAATGCTGCATATAATATATATACTGTTCAAAATAATTAGAAGATCCTGGATCATTTTACACAATCCCCTAAAAATAAAAAATGAAAGATATCTTATAATATCTGTCACACGTGTAATAGTGTAGGAATTTATTAAACACTTCTAGTCTTCGTAGTGGATAAACGTTTTAAAATACCTGACGTCATACTAAAGAACAAATCAGTTTGTCACAATATTAAACCATTGATAACGTGATCTCCTAATTATCTAAAACGACTCATAACAATATACCCACTGACAATGAGTATCTGTTGCAAATGGTACACAGAAATTTCAAAATATTTAAAACTTCATTCAGTTTCTTTAGAGTAAAACATCTGCCACAGTGAAAACGGGCATACCTGATTAGACACATAACATCCCATTTAAACACAAATCGCAAAAGACAAAAACACACAACCATCTAATCATACAGTCATTATCTCTGACTATTATTACAATATCAAATCTTCACAAAACAGTATTAGAATTAGCAGTTATTTCATCCACTATAATTGGTGGCTCCGTTCACCAATGACCCTCATGACAGTCAACGTGTTATCCGACTCTCCAATTATTCTGACCAGCGTGAATTATCAATTGTTACGTACCTCTGCCTCTCAATCCCAACACAACCGTATTCCTTCAAAGGAGATCCACAAAAATCTGCGAGAGCACGTCCTTTTTTCGACACTGGGACCATTTGTTCGACACGATCGAACGCGATCACGGGACCGCGAGACGCAGACGCACGATCTTCCGAGGAACGCGCGGATGGTACCACTGCCGAGCTGCAGGGCAACTGGTACCGTACTGGTACCAGTCGGTCAGACTTGCGGCACTGTTAGTACGCGTGCATGCTGGACAGGTTGTGTATCGTTCAGCGTCTATGGTCAGGTGGTATGCGGCCGTGGCGATCAACGACGCGACATTGTAAACCCGGCTTAAGGCTTTCTAACCGCAGCCTCCACGTGATACCGCGTCGTCCAGGCATCGTCCACAGGAGATCGGTTCCTCCACCTTCGCGAGGCCCTCTCCCTCGGCCCGTTCTGGTCTCCTTCTTCGACAATGTCCCCCTTCCACCGGGACCAACTTAATGCCTAGCAAGAATCCGGCTTCTCCCGCGGCTCTTCCTCCTCTCAGGTGTGCCCGAGTTCCTTCATGTCACGTCTTTTCGAGACGTTCTTTCTTTTGGTTTGATGACCCTCTGTTTCGTGCGTCGAGTGATTGGTATTTTAGGCGACCGGACGCAGTTTGGCTGATGGGTTAACTGAAATGATATTGTTTGCGACTTGAATTGTGGCTATCGAAATTGTCGCGTTCATTGTCCTTACCTGCGTGGGGATTAGGACAAGTTTGAACCCTTTTTGGATTTTATGGTACTAATAGGCTGCGGGTGTTTATGCAGTTCAATACCGGTGGCCCACGCAATTGGTACAAATCGTATCTCTTTTCTGATCGCAATTAGAAAAAAATGTTGTGATGTAACATTTGTTTTAACATAATGTTGCAATAATACAATTGTAAAAAAGATCATTTTTTTTCGCGAATATAACGATGCATGCATATTTTACAGTCGCACCATTTTTTTAAATGGTAATAAACGATTTCATTTTTTTAACTGAATTCGATGACGTTTCTTAATCTCATTTTTATATGTTAATTTAATCATGATTCTTAATTCTATATTTTACTTCAATATGATTTTTTTTTTTTAATGAATTCGATGTTCTCTCTTCATTTTATTTGGACACATTAATTTAATCATGATTCTTAATTCTATTTTTTTACTTCAACTGGCTTTTGGTCCTTACTTTTGTTTTCTTATTTTAATTCTCGTTGCTTCATAATTGTACCCTATTACTTCCATTTCATTGTATTTCCTAATTTTATTTTCTTACGCCAATTTGATTTCGTTTCTTCATTTTATATTCACTATTAACACATTGTTAATGGTCGCTTGAATACTGAAAATTAGCACAACAGGTAAAACTATCCGGAAAGGTAGTCCCCGTTGTAAAAGGGGGTACGGTAGGCGTAAAGGGCGCCGGCTGCGCTCATGCGAGGCGCGGTCGCTGCGCGACCGTAATTACGAATGCTTTCGAATAAGAATAGTTGTTCGTACAAAGTTGTCCCACGTTTATAAAAATACGACGGCCCAAAAAGGACTGATACTGTTGTGTAGTCTGAAAACCTTCGATTGTACGCAGCACTCCTTTTAGGGCTATCATATTCTTATAAACACGGGACAACTTTGAACAATTCACCATTCTTAGTACGCACGCTTAATTACGGTTGCAGGGAATATGTTTCTAACCAGGATTTTTCGATGCCTCGTACGCCTGCCATACCTTTTTACAATGGGGATTGCCTTACCGGAGACTTTTACCTATTGTCCTGATTTTCACCATTCAAGGGACCATTAAAAATGCCTTAATCTGAAAATAAAATTAATGTAACACTACCCCAGAGCCGATATATCGGGTCTGCGGTTTCCCCGAGAAATACCTTGAGCCTATATTTCGGCTTTTCATTTTTTTTCTTTCAATTTTTTTCTTCATCATTGATTACTAGCTTCAATTTATGGAAAATAATTTCTTTCTTTTCCTTATGTCAAACTACATAGATTTTACAGTAAAATGCAAACAAAAACGTGAAGTTATCTTTATTTTTAAGAAAAATATGTATTTCTGGACGGTACATAAAAACTTGTAAGGTACTAAAGGGGTCAAGAAGGAAAATTAAATTTAAACATGAAAATGAAAGTAAGAAACTAAATCGAGTTCATCTAAAAAATAGAATTAACTCTCTATAACGCCATGTGACTTGAAAGTTACTTACCTATACACCTATACCTATATTTTTTAAGTCTTATTTCGTTTATTTGTCACTGCGTACAATTCTATGCTACGATTATATTGCCACGAAGAACTCTGTTCATTTACTATTATGTTTATATCCGACGATACGAACTTTATCATTTACCTGATGTACCATTTTCGTCATACGCAAAGAAATTTCGTCTATAAAAAGTTAAGAACCAAATCATATACAAGTAAAAAATTTAATTAGAAAACACAAGAAATTAACATGAGAATAAAATCGAATTAAAATAAAGAAATACAATTACGAATCAAAATCAAATTAACATGTAAGAATAAAATTTAAAAGCTAAATGAAATTAAAATGAGAAAATGAAGATATGAAACAAGAAGAGACCACTTATCACATGTAACGTAATTTAATTGCCAGAACATGATAAAATTTACATCGAAAGTAATGGTACACATAATAATAATGGTAAATAAATAATGCGCCTTTACCATTCCTCTTTTGATAACACACTCTTCAACTATTTATATCCAGATTCAATCATTCCCATTCACTACGATAACACTTACAGTGGGTACAAAAAGTCTGAGTATAAGCACGCGCAACTGCAAAAAGAACGTGAAAAATGTTTAAAAAATGAAAAATGGCGGTTAATTTATAAAGAAATATAGAAAACATACCTTATCTTATACCTACCTTGAACTACAACAAGTTAAATTATTGTACACAAAAGTTAAGCAACTTAATAACATGTCGCGACAGAAATTCACGACAAAAAGCCTGCGTACAAAGATTCTCTTATATAATAACATGTACCTAACGCAGTAAGAACAACTAAACTAATACTTTGTTGCACAACCTTTGTTTTTTATAACATCCTGCAAACGGTTGCGCGTGAAACTTAATAATTCTTTGGTATCCTCTATTGATACTTTATTCCACTCTCCTTGCAATATTCTTTCTAGCGCCACTTTGGATGTTATGTTATGTTTCCTCATGCGTCTTTCTAGTAAATCCCGTAAATGCTCTATGGGATTTAAATCCGGAGATTGAGGAGGTGTGCGCAGTTGCGTTTTTACGTTATATAACAACCATTCCTTCACCAGTTACGAACAATGTTTAGGGTCGTTATCCACTTGGAACTCGTAGTCATCTTCGAATGCCAATTTTGCTGCACTCTGGGGTAAATTATTTTTTAAACTATTTAAGTATCCAAGCTTATCCATGGGTCCATTGATAAAACATAAATTTCCATCGCCGTTGGATGCTTTTTTAGTTCTTAGTTAGTTCTAAAACAGCCGTACACATTTCATACCATCGTCCGAAAGATTTAAATCCGCATTAGCGAACTCGTAGTTATGGATCGAAAAGGCTGTGAACTCTCAACTTACGTACGAAAATTAATTGTTAAATTGCTTTAATTGTTTTTGTCTTAAACGCCAACTGTCCTAAGTAATTGAAATTATACCTGTTGATCGCTTAATCAACAAATGTTTTAAATTTCTTACAATAATATCTACTGTGACGGTGAAACGAAATATTCCAATTTATCAATATTGTTGTCTGATTCTCTAGTCTGAGTATACAGATTTTTATGAAAATAATTTATTTTTATCAAAAAATGTGTAAAAATATACTTTATAAACAAACAAATTTTTCGAAAATATATTTACGCAGTGTAATTGGTCATTGAAAAAGAGACACAATTTAAACTTTGAATTTTTTGTCTACACTGAATAGTTTTCGAGATACTTGGTAAAACACCTTATTCGGTCTCAAATTTAAGGTCTAAGTTCGCCTCTTCAACATGGACGTTCGCTAATAAAGACAAAACATATATATAATATTTTTTCAACTTATATATCACACCAAAATTGCTCCAAAATCGGCGTGTATTAGTTGAGTGATATTCCTTCTAAGATTGATGTCGCTATGGCCAGTGTCAATACTCATCGTCTCTTCAAGGGGTTAGACTACTGTAAAACTTTCGATTCTCTGAAAAATTTTTTTCTTCGCTCAAATAATAGTCTGAAGTCTCTAGAATGAATTGCGAAAGGTTTAAAATATAAATGTAGCTTAGTTTCGGAGCTATAGAGCAGAACGCACACTCGTATGATGTAGAAATAATACGCTTTTTAACTTTGAATGCGACTATCTCAGAACGACACTTTTCAAAACGGTGTACACGATTTCTCAATCTGTATTGATGTGATTACGACAAAATTTAGTAGATATCTTTGTTACTACATTCTTTGAGCATTAACGGATGGTTTTTGGCAACTTTGATTTTTTGTAGGATTTATAAGCAAATTAGTGACAAATTTTTCGCGAAAATCGGCATTTTCCTTTCAAAATGCTGGTATTCAAAATTTTGTTTTTTTGTTTCAAATAATACAAAATTGAGTTAGGCGGTACACCGGTTTACCCTCCGAACCCTATTAACCCTCTAAACTCCTTTGTCGAGTGTGACTCGATGTCGATTGTATGCACAAGTAATCATATGTCGAGGCACACTCGACATTTTTAAACTGCCAGATTAAATATGTATTATATTTCGCAGCATTTTTTTTCACCTAGCTAAGCAATATCACATGTATATGACTATTTTTTGTAACAAAAAAGTCCTTGAAGTGTTCAGGTACATGATCGTTTGCGTTATACAATCACTAAAACAATTAGAATCACCAAAACACTTAAAATAATAGGGAGTTATTGAAAAGAAAATTAAAAAAAAAATTAGTTCAATGGGATAATACACTTTACGTGCGCGTAATCAGAATATACATCGTATTTAATAGATTTACTAAAAACATAGCGTCGTCTGTGGTCGGCGGTTTAGTAACTGACCGACGGTAACAAACATGTGAAATATATTCAATATTACAAACAACCATTTGCCTTATTTCTGTAGAAAACGAATGAAAAGGCATCGCAGTAACACGTATGTATGTGAGTCCTGGTAACGAGCAGGTTAATAACAGTTTAGATCGGTGATCAGGAAGAAGTACAAAAGAATTTGATACTGAGAGAAGGATGAAAAGAATTGTCAATTGTTAGGCAGGTACTAAGGCAGAACTCCAACCATTTCTGTGCCGTTTCAATGGGTTCCTTGAAACGTAGGTATGCTGGTGGTAGAACTTTCGTTGGCGAGAGGATTAAGCGGAATTTGAATAAACTGCTGGATTATATCGATATTTTATGATGCCTGGCGGCACAATGAGACAATTTATAGTCTTATAAACCGAATCGCTGGAAACATCCAAAATTTGTTTAAACAGAAAAGCGTATAGATTCCAAGAACGGAGCATTTGACTGGATAAAGATTTTCTATTCAGTAGGCTTATGAGTCCATGACGAATAATAAAATGTTTCGGCTAAGATTTTAACAATATATTAAGGAATACATTGATTTGGCGGATCCACCTTTTGACTCTTTAAAACTTTGATTGCCACGCTTTATTAACTGTAAGTGAGAAAGTATCTAAATTTTTATACAGAATGAATATGTTAACGCTAATGTGAGAAAGTCGTTAAACTTAACATTCCCTAGTTATGGTTAACATTAACTGAATCAAGCCGTTAAAGTGCGAATAAAGTATTAATTTCACACCAACCTAACCATGTATTCGTTATATTTTTACAGTAAAACTGGTTTTTATAATCATATGTATCTGACTTGTTGATAGCAAATTGTATCCCTAAAATATATAACAGAACATAAAAGGTATCACACCGTAGGTAACTTTTATGTGTATCGAATGAAACTCAAACTTTGTCAAACAATTTTTAGTTAATGCGTATTTTAGGGATATAATTTGCTATCAACAAGTCAGATCTTATTTTTTATTATAGAAAACACTTTTACTATAAAAAAGAGGGAATACATGGTTGGGTTGGATCGGGTTGGAGAGAAAATAAAACTTTATTCATACTTTAACGGCTTGATTCAATTATTGTTGACAATAACTAGCGAATACTAGCATTAACGATAATTCGCACATTGGCGTTAACAAATATAATTTCAAACTCTGCCTTCTTCCAGCAATAATATTGGTAACTGTCATCATTTTTCACTCATTCTGTTAGATTTTATGAGATATATTCATTATGCTATACATAATTGAATAAATAATGGTTCAATCTAATTGTAAGTGTCACCCACATATGGATCACGCGGAAGGCAAAGTGTTTAACGTAGTTAGGTAGTAGTGGTTAATCTAACCTTATACGTTCTCAGGTGAGTGATGTGAATATCAGTTATCTGGAAAAGGACTGTTAATTAAATTAAATACAAATGGATTTATCTTAACCACGTATACCTTTTTCAGCGTATGTTATTTCAGAACTGGTCTGATCAGCCTGAATGTATGCAACATGCACAGAGTACAGGTCCATTAAGTGCATAACTACAGGAGTCTAAGGTGACTGGAGAATTAAATATACGAACAGTTATAATTATTATAAATCCCATATGTGCAATAAGCATATAATTACCCGCAACCGATTTAAACGAGTGTAAAACCAGATTGAAATACGACAGTAAAATGAAGAAAGAATCAAATTTAAATACGACAGTAAAATGAAGAAAGAATCAAATTTAGATACGACAGTAAAATGAAGAAAGAATCAAATTTAAATAAGAAAGTAAAATTAATACACCAAATAGAATTAAATTAAGAAAACAAAATTAAGAAATAGTATTCAATTAAATTACGAAAATAGAATTCAAAATTTCAATCAAATTAAAATACAAAAATAAGTTTAAGAAAGAAAATCAAATTGAAGAAACTAAGATTAAGAAACGGGAACAAATTCTCTAAGATTATTCATAACAATATTTCTACTGTATATCTATTGCGTATGGCACATACAATTTTTAAAATGTTTAAAATTTCGTTGAAAACAAAATTATTAAACTACGTAAATACAATTTAGTTCAGAAAATAAAATTAAGGAATACAATCATATTAAAGTGAAAAAACACAAGTAAGGAACAGAAAAATTAAAATAAGAAACTAATATTAATAAACAAAATCAAATCACAGTAAAAAAGTACAATTAACCCCTTGACATACAATGACGTCTCCGAGACGTCAAGAACTCTCTTCGGCGAACACCGGGCAGTATAATATTATTGGATTATCTGTTTCGGCCGTGCATCAATGCTGTTTTTTTTAGACAGTTGAAGATGCTTTCCCTCTCTCAATAATATCGATAAAAAAATCGCATCGGCAAACAGATAAACAGAAAGAAGCGCAATGAAAGCGGTAGTTAGTATAGCAGTGATCTCGCACGCCGAATGCCGTAGCACATATTTGAATTTTGTAAAAATCAGAAATAGTTCTCCCAACATATCTGAGTTGAATGTATTATATGAAAGTGACGACGAAAGTCTATTAGGCTATTCTAGTGGTGATAATGAAATTGAAAAAGGTCATCAAAGTGTTTATGCTGTTGAATATTCAAGTGATGCTTCAAATTCAAGTGAAAAAGTACTAAATTATTATTTTATAGTATTGCATAATAAATTATTGTACACTAACACTATATATCAACCTTATTGAATGTTATATAACAATGTAAATCCGAAAATAAAACGTCCTGTTTCTGAGCTTGTACAAGAGCGTTCACTATTGAGCCAAATTAAATGGTATTCTACGGACGCGTCAACGCACATTTTATTCGTATGTCAAGGGGTTAAAAAGCAAAATCAAATTAAAGAAAGAAAATAAAATTAAAAAACAAAATTACACATAAACAGGGAAATGAAATTAAGGAACTAAATCTAATTGAACTGATAAAATAAAATTATGAAACAGAATTCATTTAAAATAAGGAAATAGATACGAATTAAAATCAAATTAAAATAGAGAAATAAATTTAAAAAACAAAATCAAATTAAATACAAGAGCAAGTCAAGGTAAGAAAATATAAGAAACATGGTACGAGAAGAAAGTAAGAAACATAAATAATGCCAAGCATGGGAAATATTTTGAAATCTCCTGCGCTTTCAGGTCATTCACATTACAGGCTTGTAATTAACTTCACAGTTTCAAAAAACTTGTAATTTCGTAAATGTAACCTTTATAGGTAATTAACATAACATTAGGGCCGCACGTAAGTCCATTAGAATCGTTTAGAAGCATGGTATCGGGCTCTCTAATCAGCCATCGGCTCGTCGACGAACCTGAAAATACTTTCGACTTCTTGGACGACGAAGTGGTGACTACCTGAAGCCACGATACATATCCCTACCTACCTGACAACATTACTTCCCCACTTATAAATACCGTGGTCCCTTTTGGAAACGCTCTAGTACACGACCGACTGCCATCAAAGCAACGTGGGGCATTCAAAGTCAGTGAGCGGGTATTAAACGCGACAACGGAACTTCAAAATTAAAGTAATTTTCCTAGAATCGAAAATTCGATATCTAAAGTTTCGCCAGTGTCTTACAGTATTGAATTTTCCAAGTGTATTACATTCGAATCTTCAGAAAATTCATTTAACAACATGTGGCGCGCAACAACAGCTCCACTATTGTTGATGCTAATTTCTTCTACGTTCGCATTTAAATTGAGTTTTCTGTCCATCGCGGAAACGAATGATAAGCAGAGTTTCCTGGAAGCTGAGCAGAAAAAAATGATCGAGGACCAGTTATCCCACCATTTGCTGAGTGCTTCGATTGGAATTGAGAAATCAAACCAGCAAGGGAATTCTGGAAATGTTTGGCAGAAAACACATAGTGTCTCTGGTAGCAATGTTAATCAAGTTTTCAGTGTTACATACGATAGGCCACTGATAGATGGGGCTATAACAATACCACACATCCCCATCAGTAATCCTGGATCTTCGTTCGGAGTTAGCAGTTCTGCAGAAGCAACGCAGGAAGTCAATCATGCCGCAGTAACGAGTGATTCGCAGAGTATCCTGAAAGCTGACAAGAGGACAGAGCTCGTGGACCAGTTTTCGGGGCCTTCTTTGAGTGTTTCTGTTGGAATTGGAAAAGTAACCGAGCAAGGAAGTTTTGAGAATGATTGGCACAAGGCAGATGGTGTGTCTTATAGCAATGGTGACCAAGCATTCAGTGGTACAGACAATAGGCTACAGATAAATGACGGGGCTGTACGAACACCAGACATCCCCATCAGGAATCCTGGATCTTCGTTTGGAGTTAGCAGTTCTGCAGAAGCAACGCAGGAAGTCAATCATGCCGCAGTAACGAGTGATTCGCAGAGTATCCTGAAAGCTGACAAGAGGACAGAGCTCGTGGACCAGTTTTCGGGACCTTTGAGTGTTTCGGTTGGAATTGGAAAAGTAACCGAGCAAGGAAGTTTTGAGAATGATTGGCACAAGGTAGATGGTGTGTCTTATAGCAATGGTGACCAAGCTTTCAGTGGTACAGACAATAGGGTACAGATAAATGATGGGGCTGTACGAACACCAGACATCCCCATCAGGAATCCTGGATCTTCGTTCGGAGTTAGCAGTTCTGCAGAAGCAACACAGGAAGTCAGTCATGCCGTAGTAACGAGTGATTCGCAGAGTATCGTGAAAGCTGACAAGAGGACAGAGATCGTGGACCAGTTTTCGGGACCTTTGAGTGTCTCGGTTGGAATTGGAAAAGTAACCGAGCAAGGAAGTTTTGAGAATGATTGGCACAAGGTAGATAGTGTGTTTTATAGCAATGTTGACCAAGCTTTCAGTGGTACAGACAATAGGCTACTGATAAATGATGGGGCTGTACGAATACCAGACATCCCTATCAGGAATGCTGGATCTTCGTCCGAAGGTATCAGTTCAGCAGGAACAACGCAGGAAGTCAATCACACCACAAAAACAAGTGATTCGCAGATTACCCTGAAAGGTGATAAGAGGAAAGAAATCATGGACCAGTTTTCAAGACCTTTGAGTGTTTCGGTTGGATTTGAAAAATTGAAGCAGCAAGGAAATTTTGGGAATGTTTGGCACAAGGCAGATAGTGTGCCTGCTAGCAATGCTAATCACGCTTTTAGTGTTACATACGAATCTTCGTTCGAAGGTATCAGTTCAGCAGGAGCAACGCAGGAAGTCAATCACGCCACAAAAACAAGTGATTTGCAAAGTATCCTGGAAGCTGATAAGAGGAAAGACATTGTGAACCGGTTTTCAAGACCTCAGGGTGGTTCGTTTGGAATTGAGAAATCAAACCATCAAGGAAGTTGTATCAGATGTCCTAGTTCTTCATTTGGAAATCTAACTTCCGCGGAATCGTCGAAAGGACTTCAGCATATCGTGATAGCGAGTGATAGGACCAATGTTCTAGAAACTGTGCGGAGAAAAGGTATTGTAGATAATGGATTGTCCTCGAAGACCCCATTTCTTGATAAACCATCGCAGATCATGGATCAGTTTTCGAAGCCTGAACACTCGATAGAGCTCTCGGTGGAAGTTGGTAACAAGCTCCAGACTCCAAGTGGTCCAGGAAGTTCGCAGACTTTTAACCAGAATGATTCTTCAGCTCACGAGAACAAGCATCGTGTCTTGGAAACGATTCGAGACATCGTCAACAAAACCAAGAAGTCATCAATCGTTCAAACGTTTGAGAAATTTATGCATATACCATACCATCATGATCATCAGCAATTGGGGACAAGTTCGACGGCGACAACGGCGGGTCTAGGGATTCTGGGGAATCTTTTCAACCCTCTGCATAGATTTCATCATACAAAAGCCACAAGCACCACAATGAAACCGGAATTGATTGTGAACAATGTAGAAATCGTTTCGAGTATGGATGAGACTATGAGACCACAGTTCATGGAAGTTGTAGAGAAACCTACGTTAATAGATATTCTCTATAAACCTGAGAACGATATATCGAATACTCCTGGACTGCTGGATATATTCGAAATACCGAAAGATAGCATGAACTTGGAATCCTTGACGAAACCAACGGAGAAACCAGGATTGTTTGGTGATCTACTTGCGAATCCTATTAGACCAACCGAAAATATAAATGTAAATGATAAAGATGATTGTTAATGAAATTGTTATGTTTAAACAATTCATTGACATTTTTTATAAGACTGTATATCTGTGCAAATTCTATTTGAGATAAACATAAAATAATTAATTCAAATGTCACTTAAATCTGTTATTGTAATTAGCGTTACTTGAAAATATATCATAGATATATGTATAGAATCGTGTGGGATTGAAAAAATTTGACTTAAACTGTGAGACGTGGGTTGATAATATAAAACTATGTATATATTAAAATAATAAAACAACACAATACGTATCTCCTCGCAAGCAGGCTCCACGCAACTCTCCACGCAAAACTCTCCATGCAATACATACTCTCTACTCAACCGCTCAATCAGTTCTCTCTGCCTTGTGACGCGGAGGTCCCAAAAATCTACACAAACACATACACACATATTCCACACGCATCTCCACACCAGATTCATACAGAGGAGATGCATTTCCAGAGAGTCACACGATCCGTTCGACACTTGATTTCTGAAAACGCACGCACTTCTCACGCCATGCATCTCATCAATCCTTCCACACTTTTCATTCATGCGTCTAAAGTTTAGACGTATTTAGACTCTAAATAGTTCGCCTATCTAGACTGTCCTCGAGACTAAACGACA
Source organism: Macropis europaea (assembly GCA_916610135.2). NCBI lineage: Eukaryota > Metazoa > Arthropoda > Insecta > Hymenoptera > Melittidae > Macropis > Macropis europaea. The sequence continues at coordinate 38,141,732 of OU744345.1, forward strand.
AACTATCAGCAGGCGCCGAATTTCTCGTCGCCTAAACGCTAGCATAAATATAAAAAATTTCCACCAACACCACAATAGTGGTTAATCAATAATAGTAATAATTTCAAATAATTAATCATTTTATTGTTTACTCTTTAATTTTGAATGATATCATCAAATTTCAATTACTATTGGAAATGCATTTTAATTTAAAAATATATGCAATTTCGTTCTTTCTGTTTTTCGTTTAAATTTTCTATAAGTTGTTTTTCAATAAATTATATAATAATCTACGTAATTTGGTTAAATTGGAATAATTTTCTGTGTCAAATTGAATAAATAATTTAACACAAACACTTCTCTCACGATTTACTTAAAAAAAAATTTATTTCCATAACACATCGATCTCTATTTTAAAAAGCCAGCTTTATTTAACAAGAAAACGATTGTTATATTCACAATAGTTCACAGTACGGCAGTCGTTTAAAAATATAATTGTGGCCTTATAAGGAGAAATTTAATTTCTACTGGTTATAATATTAGGAAGAATTTGCTCACACTATCCTAAAGGTAACTATTTTTTAAAAATAGACTCCAGACTTGAGAAAATTGTATTCAGAATAAAAATGGAAAATAAAGGGCTGAAATATAATTTAATGTATTATTAGAAATTTCGTTGGGTAGTGTTTACTGAATCTCAAATAAATAATCACATCATAACTTTTTTTTAATTTTGAATAAAATCGTAAAAATAATTTAATATACTATTAAGAATACAGTTGATTCGATGTCGTACAAAATTTTAGTCATTTTTTCCATTGAACTTACCTGTAGATAGTTGCAGAAATGATCTATTAATTCACATAATTCTTTAAATAAATTTACCATTCTTGAAATACATGAAGTACAGACGAATTTAATACATGTAATCAATGTTCTCAGTATTATTTGTGATATAAATGTTTTCAAATTATTCCGCAAAACTGAATTACATTTTTCTTTATACCATAAAAAAGTAATACTTATTATCAATAAGAAACTTCTGAATTTCAGTCACGTACAGTTTCCATGCGAATTTTTCATACATCGTCATAATACAGAATATGAAAATTTAATATCGTGAGCTCCGAATAATGCAAAGTAGTTAGAAAAAATAGTTTAACATAAAGGATTACACTAATTACTAAAAATAGTTTAACATGTAGAATTACATTAGTCAATAAAAATAATTTAAGTAACAGAGTCATATACAATTGCGCAACCTAGAATAATAAAAATCGTCAGATTTTAATGAAATATTTCTTGTCGATATAAAAAATCTTTATTTGTCTAAATCTTCCAAGAGAAATCTCCAAATAGAAAATATCTAAAAATTCTTTCGTTTCAATATTCCTCCTTCGTCATCAAGATTTCCCGAATGGCACTATTTCCCATATCCTCTCAGATTTCTTGGCACGCTGGTCGAAATATGTTCACGGTTTCCATTTAAGTTTCAAACTTCAATAAGGAAATTGCGTGCCAAAAAAATTCTGTAACTAGACTATGTAGCGTAGTAAAATCTCTGAACATTTTCTTTAATAAACCCATATTCTCACGAAAACGGTTGTTAGCTTCGTTACCAGTGATAAGGCATAAGTGTATCTATTCTGAGTCTATATGTATTCGTGACACGAAATCCAGATGGAAATTTTTATTCTTCAACTTCAAATGCATTTTCATACCCTATTCTTGTTTAATTTTATACCATTATTAACACTGGCTGCGAGAACTATTATTTGAAAATTATTCAAGAATTATAGTTTCGCAAACCGTGGAAATTAGTTCAGTTAAATTCCAGAGATTTATTAAAGATGAAACGAGACCCTTAATTGATAAATGGCGCAGGTCCAAAGATGAAACAACCAATTTATTGTATGTATAGAATATATTAAGAACAATTCTTTATTTCCTAAAGCAATACTATCGATTTGTAATTGCATATCACTATAAATATTAAATATTATTACCAAGCAGTTATTCAACAAAATAATTTAGAAATTTATTCACAATAAAATGAGACCCTTAGGTGATAAATGGTGTGAGTACAAAAATGAAACACTGATTTTATAAATATAGAAAGCATTAAGAACAATTCTTCATTTTCTAAAGCAATACCTATAAATTTATTGTTGATTGATATAAAACGAAAATCGATTTTGCATCCCAAGTGAAATAACTTGAGAATCACCCAGATTACTTGCATAGATCGAATTAGGCCAGTGATGGCCACGGGAGGTCCGGCCTTCCGCCACTCTAGGTCCATCCCCCTCGATTCAGTTTCCCCTAGTTCACTCCTTGTTCCCTTTCGGTTCATCGTCGTCACAGATCACAGCCTATATGAAGGGAATGACCCTAGAGTTGGGCAAGACCGGAGCTCCCGTGATCATCACTGAATTAAGCGACCTAGATGCTGAATTCAATTAAATTCATTCTTTGGATACTCTTGTTGAATTCTCAAAAAATGAATAGAAATATGCAAAACGTCGAATGTTTAAAAGTATAAATCCTGTTTTTCTAGGAACGAAGAGGGACTTATTTCACTTAATTAAGGAACTCAAATGTGAAATAAAACTGTAAAAATGAGATTATTTACAGATATAGAAGTCTTTTAATAAAAAAATTATCTTTAATCCTGGTTCTGGTAACGGACATTGTACAAATGATTTCGAACAATTTACTATTTAGATTACGTGAGGCATTGCGTATTTTTTATTTCTATTCTGTACGACAGGGTACCAGGATATGGGATTGTTTATGCAAATTATATTTTTGAATCATTCGTTTATTTTGTATTGTATTTTATTTCAAAATTCAGTGCGTACAGCGACAAGTCGAAATTATGAAGTTAAAAATGTTTTGATTGTTGATAATTTAATATTACGCTACGTCTAATCAGCAAATGATCACAATTACTCTTATACATTACTTCTTAACATACGTATCACATGTTTAACTGAAATTCTTACAATGAAGTTTCATCCGTTTTTAGATCGATGGCATCGACCACTCCTCTTTGCTTTCTGTACCATTTCTTCAACACGTTGACTGTTCTGAGATCACTAGAATTCAACGCTTAAGGATACTAGGCAGTCGAAAAATTGATTTTTTTTTATTGAATTTTTCGAAACTGTTATGTTTCCTGAGTAAAATGCCGTTTGCATTATGTCGAAATTCGCACAATTACGAATTTGGTAGCCGAAAAGATCAAGCGGCGCATGAACTCGTGTTCGCCTGAACGCACGAAGTCGAAGGGAACTTCCTAAAGGTTTCATACTTGAAACAAACTGTACTAAATTCAACTGATTATTAAATATTGTGTTATAAACACACTTATGGTTTTATACAAGCGTACTAAACGTACTATGCTGCTGGAAATCATTAAGCGAGGTATGTATCGATAATCATACTTTAAAATCTTCTAAAACTTTAAATGCGTTTTTCTCCGTTTTCCATTTTCGTTTCGTTTTGCAGTGATAACTCAAAAACGAAGGTTCCAATCGACTCAATTCAAATTCCAGCATGTTCACAAAATGTGTATTTTCGGTCTGAACCTAAATTGAAGTTAATAATAACTCTCATTTTTTATAAAAAAGAAACTAAATCCTCATTTTTTTTAACAAAAAACGCACTTTTCTGAAAAATCGTTATTTTGTAACCGTGATTTTCATAATTTTGCTTCTTTTATAGGTTCAGTGCAGAACCAGAGGTATTCTAAAGAAGAGTTTACAAGCAGTTCGCTGGATTTCGTTTCGTTTAGTGAGTATCACTGCAAAGTAAGAGAAACTTTTTTAAAAAAGTTTTTCGATGATCGATTGGTAGCGCCATCTATAATGCATTTTTGTATTAAACAAAAATATTTTTTTAAAGTTTATGATGTTAATAAAGATTGTTTTAAAGAACAAGTCTCGGATTTAATTACTTTCTTTGTAATTAATTAAAGAAAGAGTGCTTCATTTTCGGTAAAAACGACTGCCTAGTACCCTTAAATTTAATTTAATCAAACAACTATTACTTTTTACAAAAAGCCGTATTACCACCACAACGATGTTATTTTAGGTCTAGTCTATTAGACGATTAGGTACTAAATCTGCACCGTGAACCTTGTCATTTCACCATTCACAATCATTATTCAAACGCTACCATTGTCGTTCTTATTCATGTTGCAATGAAAATCATATAATTAAATACTTCTTCCCATAATGATCATTAAACTGCAGATGTTTGATCAAATTTACATTTTTAGAGTTCAATTTTGTTACAAGATTTTGTCTATCAATATACTTGATGAAGCGAAATATTAACCAACTGCATCATGTCCTTTTAATGTTAAAAAAATATGCTTTTTATTTTATATTCAATTGAAGAAAAATTCTGTCAGCTTTTATCGTACAATTCAATATATTCGTATCAAAACTAATTTATTTCTTAATATTTTGTACATTGTCTATGGTTTTACATGGCCGTCTTAAATATTTCATGCAGGTTATTTATATCTCTTAAGTTCGTAATAGAAAATAATTCATAATCTTCGACAGAAGAACCTGACAGTATTTTCCGACTGCCTAATATTAAAAATGGCGAATTTTAGTGCACCGCGTGGCGATCAACGCGCGAACCGTCTGAGATCAAACAAAATTTCGAGTAACGAGAAACGATTCGGAATCGATAGAACAATCGAACCGAAAGCTAGTAGAGGAATTGCTATTCTGATCCAGTGAGTTTCATCTGAAACGCGGAAGAAACATTTTTTATCCCGCCGGAAGGAAGGTGACGCGATTAGTCGGAATAAGAAATCGAGATCGTTTCTCCATGCTTCCACGGAATTGGAGAACGAGCGACAGAGAGAAAAAAAAAATAAGAACGTCGATGTTCTCGATTGGGTGCAAGCGATCGACTTTAACCCCCCGCTTTTCGAACTGTCAGCTTGTCCTTGACAAACTTTGCTGGAGATTTCAGACAGAATCGAGACACCAACGTATTCTTCGATTTCGCTTATCGCATCGCTTCCTTCGTCACGGAACATACTCGAAAAGGTATATCACTATTCATACGACTTACATTAGAATTTTCTAAGACTAATTTCTACGTGTGGTTGCTCGGAGGCTTTTCTGACTGCCGTGGATGATCATTCAATTCGAACGTAATATGATTTGAGTATTAAAAACTCTATATGTGTTGGAAATTGTTGGATTTATTGGGCCGCTGGTCTTTAAACAATTTCAGGGGCTCAGTGGAAAAGGGGCAGATGCCACATCTACACCAACTTTTGGGTTTTATACCATCAACTGGCTCCTACAATCTAGTGTCCACTCCATTACATTGTAGCACCGTGGCATGTACCCTTTCGTAAACAGAAGCATATTAAAATTCCTTAACAATGAAAGCAAAGAAATACCTAGCGGAAAAGAGACGCATGCCACTCTGTCTTTTTAGAGAACATGTAATAAAATTCCAGCAAAGAAAAACAATGGGTCGGCGAATAATAAGCGGACAACATTCTATACATGTACATTAGGGTGGCTGTTATTTACTCTTGATGAAATTTTGTTTTCCAAATTTCTTTCGCGGCACCCCGAAGAATAGTTCCAATTAATAAAAAAATAGTCTTTGCAAAATTTGAGCTCGATCGGATAACGGAAAAACGTGCCCCCGGGCCCTTAAACATTAAAATAATTAATTAAATGCTTATAAGATCGTTTCTTTTTCGATTATCTTCTAAATTATTGATTATATCAAAAAATGTGTCAGATAAAACTTGTAGATCTAGACAGGGCGCATCTTTCATGTCCTATTACTTTTTTTCATACGACGAACAGCTTTCGAAAAAAATGAAAAAAACAAAAATTTTCAATATTGAAAATTGAAGTGCCTTTTAATTATTTCTTTATGAATAGCGGCAAAATAAACACATAATGTATAAACTTTCATTAAAATAATTTACAGAAATTTTCCGACCTCAAGAAAGTTTTTTGCTTTCCAAAAAATAGTCTTTTAGAGTCGAAAATAAAAAATACGCATTTTTTAGCCTCTATTCATAAAAAAAATAATCGAAACGCACTTCAATTTTCAAAATTGAAAAAAATTTGTAGAAAAACATGAAATCAAATAACATGAATTTTTAAGCCAACATTTTATAGTATTTGCAATTTACCATCTACTTTAATTACCAATTAAAATAATTACAATTTAGTACCGAAATTCCTGAGAAGGTCATTTTTCCTAAAACTTCTGTTCCTGTTTTATACTATTGTGGTATATGCTTGTGTCCGACTGGGCCCCTCAGTTTATTGCATATCTAAATGGGAGACGCATATTTTATGAAATAAATGATATAAACATACGTTTTTTCAATACTCACGAAACAAAATATTTTTTCGTAAAATTCGTATTACCTGAACATTAATATTAAGTCTGAATAGTTTAAAATTAAGGAGAGCGTAGCATAACTTCGAATAACAGGGATACCGAAAGTCATCTTGAGATTTAAATTTTCTTTTGTCGATTTTGATAAGAATTTTCGATCATAATAATATTTTCCATGAAACTTGTATCCGTAATTGCAAATAGGACTAAATCTAAGTATTATTTCGTAATTTAAAATATGCGTAACCAAAAGCAATTTAAGTTATATTAATTTCCCCAACAAATTGCAATTGTACCGCGGAATATTGGTCAGCAAAACGTTATTTCATCGCGTTACACTTTTTTCATCACACAAACCGTTTTCACTGAACATTTTAAGTATCAGCGAAATAAATGTTTCTTCTATTTTTTTTTAAAAAACAAATTTCAACACGTTGACTGCCATGTAGGCTTATACGAGCCTGAAATAATTATGAATTCTCATAAAATTCCTACTGTGTCAAGATGTAAATAGAAAATGATAACTATACGATCGTATAGTTAAATATTTATATTCTTAATTATCTGTACTCAAAACGCATTTTCTAATGCGTCTGACCAAGTGTGGCGTTTTCCATTACGGCAATCAACGTGTTAAACATGGAACATCGTTCATCTTTATTGAATATCGTTTATCTATGTCTTATCTCTTCTTAACGAGAATGAAAGTTCGAGTTTCCCTCTACCCTCCATACACGGCGTCAGTTTTCAATAGATCGTACTACAAAAGATTATCCCGCGATTCCCTATATTCTCAAATCTCACGCCATCGATGGCCACCGGAGTAGCGGCCTTCCCCCACTCTAGGTCCATTCCCTTCGTATAGGCAGTGATCTGGGACGACGGTGGACCAAGGGGGGACTAGGAACGAACTAGTGGGAACTGAAACGAGGGGAATGGACCCAGAGCGGAGGAAGGCCGCAGCTCCGGTGGCCATGACTGTCTTACGCGATCAAAAACTGAGAAAATCGCTCATCCCTTTCGCAATTCCAATATGGCGGTCAGTGAGAGCCATTGGAATCGCCAGGGTCCGCAAGATCGTTCGAAGGTACACCCAGGATCGGCAACTCGTAGAAATCTCGATTAACGTGCGACGGACTCACTGGAATTGCTGGAATTGCATCGGCAATTACATCTCCGTCGACCGATCGATTCGACGAGCTTTTCCTCAGACTTACTGTTTCTTTGTTGAAAACCTTCGCCCTCGCATGGCCGTGAGACTTTGTCGACTGCGCTTCCGCTTTGTTTCGTCGATCGCCCTTACGATTTTCGATGCTCGACGATCCGGAAGATTCGTTGCATTCTATTCTTTTAGCTTCCGCCGGAACTGCGTCATCGTCTGCTTCTTTCTCTTTGCTGAACGATTCCGCAACCTTCGTTTGGCCAGGAATAATGAGTTTGTTCGGTGCCGAGCCGTTCGCGGTGTTTATACTGGCGGCCATAGCGTTCGGCATAGTTTCCTTCGTGGTCGCGGCGTTCATCAGCTCGGCTGTCAGACCCTGAGGAACCTCCTTGGTCGGGGATATCTTCAAATCGGCGACACCGTGCTTCTTCTGAAAAGGACGCGCAAGTTTCATTGAATCTGACTGAAGGTAAATGTAAACGTATATATTTTATTTCATTGAATACTCTAGCTTTTTAAGGTATACTCATATGTAAGAATTGAAAGAAAAACATACTTACAGATATTATTTCATGAATATTTCTACTAACATATATTTATTCTATACCTAATTGTACAAGCATTATTCTGCGTCCATACAATGCGTATATAAACTTTCTTTTGGATTTATCACATAATCATTAGAAATATACTCTAAACACTACGTAATGTAGCTTGTCCACCCGATGAAATTTCGTTATTATTATTATTCTAATCGTCCACAAGCTCGTTGGAAGGATACTTGAAATTCGACATAATGAATTTTCTGCACTAAAATCGTCATGAAAACGAAAACACGTCTGTTTTGGTCGATTCTCTGCAAAATAATGTTTCTAAAACATCACCTCATGTATCACATTCTCAACTGGACGAAAAACATTGCAATACTGTGTCTAAAATGACCTAGTCTCCGCCGTCCAAGCGTTAACACTGCAATGATCGCGTCCAACTCTGAGACACGAGTGGTCGCTTGAATGACAACCATCATTCATTGTAATTTTTGCAACTAAACTTAAAATATTCATATTTCTTTTACTTCTAATATTACTCTGGTATCTCTAAAGGTCTTCACAAAGAGAAAATAATAAAAAACGTTTAATTTTTATAAAACGGCACAGCTTCTCAACTTTACCTCTCTATTAGAAAGAAGATAGCCAACATTTTAGTAAGCTTGGATGACTACTATTCTTAGAAAAAGAAAGTCAAAATGTCGAGACGATGGAAATTTTGTTGAAGAAGAAATAGTCAACGCAGTTTCGCGAGAAAAGAGAATTTTTACTGAAGGCAAAAGTAAAGAAGTTTCTTGCAAATAGAGAAAATCAAGGATATTGGGTAGAAAATGGAAGTAACGAAGAATGTCTAATGAAAGTGGGGAAACCAAAGTTGTTTTTGAATGAAAATTGTGAAAATGCTGTTATAATCAGAGCGGATGAATTCTTTAGAAACATGACTGAAAAATAAACTTGAGCGAGTGAAAGTCTGATGAAAAAGAATAGAAATTTTAAAGTTTTTTAAGCGTTGGAAAAGAAACATAAAAAGATCGTGTAAAAATTAGAAAAGTAAAATCGCGGAATATTGTTTTCGAAATTATAAAAAGAAAAAGCAATTCTATTCTAGCTTTGATTTTCTTGCAATTTAGTAGACAGAAATTCTATAAAAAGCAAGTATTTGTATCTTTTATCGTGAAAAAATATGTTGGTACTTACATTGTGTGTCTTCGACGCAACGTGTTTATGGAATCGGTTCATCATGCGTTGCCAGCGGTTAAAATCGAATTTTGGGAACACATAGGGTGGTCTTCTCAAACCCCTCACAGTGAAAGGACGAAGTTTTTTTACTTCTATCTGACTGTTCGGAAGATTCTTAGCCAGAGAGGGGTCGCAGGGTGTCATTGGGAAAGGTAACCTGTAAAACGATTGAAAAGAATTGCGTTATCCTCGCTAGCCTTTCAAGTCTGGCAATAATGATATTTCTACTACAATCCTTTAGCTTTAATAATATCACGTTTCTTATCGTATATCACTACAATAATACCCTAAAAATATTTTACATAAAAGAATATTGAAATAACGTCTTCGCTTGATAAATATCGTGAGACACTGTATAAAACCTCATAGAAAATAATTCATTGGAATCTCAATAGAGTAACTAGAAATTCATATCTGAAAAATCACAAATAAAATACTAAAACTTTTTATGTTCAGTTAAGGCAGTGATGGCTACTGGAGCTGCGGCCTGCCTCCACTCTAGGTCCACTCCCCTCACATTAACTGTGGTCTGGGTCCATGATCGACCGAGGGGAGACGAGGAATGAACTAGGGGGAACTGAAACGAGGGGAATGGTCCTGGAGTGGGTGAAGGCCGCGGCTCCGGTGACCATCACTGAGTTAAGGATTGAGAATTAACCTGTTAACCGGGTCGTTCTTTGATTAGGAGTGCCTATTGTTAGTAGTTATAAACGAATAAATATGAAGTAAATTGATTTGTCCATCAAAGAGACACTTTCAAATGACATGTTAAATCGTCTTTTTCGGTCAACTGGTTTAAATATTTGTCAGCAAATACTGTGAGAACAATTGACAGACGCCTTGCTTATGGCGGACCAATTTTCACAGGACGAGTTAAATCGTCTTCCCCGGTTAACAGATTAAAAACTGAAACAAAAGATATACCTTCGCGGTAAACAGCCCACAATAGTATAAATCACAATGCGCCCCTTCGCTGTATCCTTGGTGCTCCTCCTCAAGCGTGGCACATGACCTTGAACATTCTCTTGTGATCCTTTCGGTTCTTGGTCGTTCAGCTCTTCTTCATCTCGATAATTCAGCATCCTGCGATTATTTAATTAATATCTTAACGACACTCTGACCTGAATATTCAGGAAAATGAACGTTGAACGCTGTAGCGTCTACTTCGCAGTCGCAATTTATGCAGACTGATCAGACACAACTGGATGATCGAATGCCAAGTGATTTTTAATCCTTGCTAATATATGCTTTATTGTTGATAAGTGGAGTGTATAACTGATGCTGTGTCCGTTTGATGTGATCTGAACTCTGTGACCGCAGAATGTGTACTCTGTGACTGTTAAATGTGTACTGTGTGATTGCTCGATGAGTACTGTATGACTGTCTAATGTGTACTATTTTACTCCCTTTTTACAGAATCTGATTAACCAAGTCGTTTGGCCGGGATATATTACTATATACAGTTTGAAAATTGAAACTTTGAACAACAAGCCGAAGTGGGGTCGTAGTGAAGAGTATAACGTACTAGCCTCCTGTCTAATAATTTATCTAAAACCAACTGAATCATGCACCAACATTTTTCCACGTCGCAAAACTTCTCCACGCGTTAGCCTGAGACTCATTTGTTTTAGTCCTTTTCTGTATTTCCTCCCTATTTCAAGAAACTCCGAATGAATCAAAAATCCCTTCAGAAATCGAGGTAACTGCATTCTACAAGTTGGGTGACTTGCATTAGCGCAGTATTGCAGCAGGTCTGTCAGAACGAACTTGTGTCAAGTTTATAATAAAACTTCTTTGTCGAAATTTGGTAGTCTGAATATTATCCTGTGCAATCGCCAGTCCATTATAAGAGTAACAAATTTGTCATAAAGGCCTGAGGCACCTGCACTGAACAGATTTACGACGGGGTGTCATTGTCCGTCGAAACCTGTCCGTGGTCTGTTTAGGCTTAAGTGAACCTCGGGCCTAATTGCGGGTGGTCTTTCTCATTTTACCCTGATGCGAAGACAGGGCCGTCAGAAACGATATGAAACTCACCATTTCTCGTCGCACATCGGCAATTTCGTGTCCACGAAGATGCATTTGTGGGCGACGGTCGACGAGGACACCGATCGAGACTTGCCGGGCACAGTGTCGGCTAAACTGTTTCTTTTGGAGGAATTTTCCGTGCTCCACGGCATGGATTGACTCGTCGAAAGCATCAGGATGAAGAGCACAAAGGCGGCTGCGAAATTGTTCCTCATTGTCCCCATTGTCCGTGAGAAGTTCCCTCGCGTCTGCGGAAAGTTCTGCAACATCGACGGTCATCGTTAACAGGGCCATCACGGCGGTGGATTTTTTTATTGTGACATCGTTAACCCGATCATTTTGTCGGCAATCGACGGGAAATTTAAACTTTGGGTCGCGTCACCCAGGGAATAGCAGAGTGGAAAACGTTAAAAGGAGGGAATAGGGTAAATAGTGGAAAAGTGTTTCAGTGGCTCTTATGATGTGGATACAGTAGAACCTCGATAGATTACACCTCGATACTTGTTCGCCAGTCTTGTTCGTTCTTATAATTGTTTGTAATCAATGTGCAATTTTTTATTATTTTTGAAAAGATATAATATACTTTTGTATGTAGTACTTAGGTAATACACGACTTATGGACCTGATCAGCTCCAAAGCTCTATTTTTAATAAAAAAGAAGTCTCGTTCGTTCTATTTTGTTAACAACTGCCAGGGACGATACAGACTACTGAAAATCAACAAACAGTCGGAAGTGGAAGCAATTACCCTATTGAAGATATGTCTATGCCTGGATACAAAAGGGCCATAGTCCAGTTAGTAATTTTTCGGGAAAAGGTACATATTGATCCTTTTGATTGCAATACGCATAACACATTATCCTCTTGAGAATGTACCTAACGTTGCTTGTAGTAATAGAAGAACAGTGGACTTCTTCTCCATGATAACGTTCATAATTTTTATATGTATTGTGCATAAATCTCAAATGCAACAACTTTGGACATTGGCCCTTTTCCTACTATTTCACGCGGTCGCGGAGAGACTAGGCCACGGTGTGCCGAGTCAACGGAAGTCGTAAATCTCCATCTCGATTAAAGGATTCGACTAGTGCAAATTTTTGAAAACATCGAAAATTTTTTTCCGCTTAAATGATACTTTGAAGCATCTAGAATGAAATGCAAAAGATCCGAAACGTATGCTAACATTCGTTTTTAAAATATAGAGCCGCATATGAAATTGTATACGTGCGTGCTGTTGCGCGTTCCGAAACTTTAAACGCGTTTTGCTCGAAATCGCATTTTTTAAAAAGTGTGTAAACGGTGTACAAGATTTCCCTAGTTCTAATAGTCCGATTGCAATGAAATTTAGCACGCATATTCGTCATAACATTTTTTAGGGGTTGACCTCCGATTTTTTTCAATATCACTCTTTTATTGCAAGTTATAAAGAAATTAGTAAACATTTTTTCGCAAAAATTAGGTAAAAGATGTTCTGACACGTGCTATTTAGCTAATTTTCGATAAATAAACAAAAACGAAAGGTCATCACCTAGGGACGGCATTATAATTAATGAAAAATCTGGGTTTTTTTGTTTCACGTACTTCTACACGGCGCAATCTTGTACACCGTTTAACTATCCAAAAAAGCTGTAATTTGCGCGCAGTTGTCGTGTGCCTAATATTTTGAAACTTTCCATGATTTTGCAATTGATTATACTACTTCATGACATACTAAATTAAAGTGGTACTTGCGCAAATTAATATAATTGATTGAATTCTTACTTTCAATAGAATCCGTGTCCGAAAAATGCCTTCGTTTTTGACCCGTCACACTAGTCTAACCCCTTAATATCGACATCACGATTCGTGTGAGTTCCCTAAGACGAATAATTACTGTGATAGGGATAATAATATTGCCAATAATGTAATGGACATAATAACTGCGGATATATTTTGACTATTAACTAGTAAGGCAGTTGTGAGTTGTGAGTGTTTAACAGATTAAAATGATTACTGACTAAGCACTGGACGGAATCTAAGTAAGTGTAAGGTTCGCGTCGCCCGTTAGACATGTGCTCCGGAGTCTTTTTGACTAACAAGGGACGTTTTGCAAGTGGCCGCCACCGATTTTGATGAAACTTTGGGATAATGTAGATCTCAAAAAAATATTTAGCATGTATTTTTTTGTCGGCAATTATTTAGAATGAAAGGGTGAAAACAGTCCTCAAAGTCGGGGTTTGCCGATTATTTCAGAAACTATTCGTTGTAGAGAAAATATTTAAATGTATGATTTATGTATTTTTTAATGCTAAATTCGGCAATGTACACAGAATTCTAAAAAAATAATTTGTTTAAAAAATATATTCAAAATTAATATTTTGTGCAATTTTTTTGGTAAAATGTTGATGTATTTTCATGAAAATTTGCATACGTAAACTATGGGCCAATGCCACAAATACAGATAAATTGGAGTTTTTAGTTTCATTTTTGTAATAAATATTATCCCATGCACTGCATACTCATGTTTTATACTCGACAACTGTCTGTAGGTTTATGAAACCAAAGGACTTGAAAATTGTTATATTTTAAGTCATTTACATTACCTTATGAGGCAATGTTCTATTTGGAAATGTGAAAATCCGGAAAGCAGATAAAAAAACCCGTTGCGGGAGACCTCACCGTAGAGAAAACGGTAGTCTTGAAGAGCACAAATCATGCTCGAGTTATTCACCGTCGAAGGGAGATTATAATTGAAAATATAATTCAGTACGTGTCGTTGTTTACTCTTAACGGGTTCAGCTCAAGTTGTCGTACGTTTGTAAAAATTTGATAGCTCTGAAAAGAGCTGATTTTTTTTTGTAGTCCTGAACTCTTGAACGGTGAGTTAGTGATCCGCCGTGATGCGGATATTGTGAAGACAATATCTTCAATACCTCTGGGATGTATTTAGTGCAAAATTATAAATATATGAATATATATATACATATATGTATTGTATTCATATTCATGATTCCATTAAAGATTATAAATGAATATCTTTATTCTATTATGAAACATACTGTAATTGTTGAGGCGCAATGGTGACTTTTTACCCTGTAAACTGAGATTTCTGGACAGTCAAATATCACGACTCATCAAACTTTGTAATTTTTATTATTTCAACGACTGTGTCCAGAAATCTCAGGTAACCGCGCCTCAAAAACGTTGTGAGCGGTCACCGTGGCGCGACGCTTTGGGTTTTCCGCCCGGCTTCCACACCCTCAGGTACGCGAGTGCGACCTGGACGATCGGCGATGCACTGTACGCTGATTGGTCGCACCAAGCTACCAAAAATAGTATAAAGACCCGCAGCTTTAGCATACTAAGATTCTCACACCAGCACCACACCGAGGCAGATCTCCACGCTGCCCAAATTTGTAACCACACCAAGCAGTCTCAAACACATCAATAAACCATACACCATGCAACAACTTTCATCATACTCATCATTCTCCACGTTCAACTAACTCACGCGCCGTTAATTCGGCAAGTGAGTGTACTTGTGTACTCTTCCCAATCGCGGCGAAGAACACGGTATGCAACAGTAACAATAAAAACAGTAATAAGACTGCTTCGAGTAACAGTTCCTCGAAGAATAATTCAGTTTCTAAATAAGTCCCGTTGTTATTAAAGAACTAACATTCTTGAAAGTTACAGTAAATTACGTAGTCATAAATCCCAACTAAAGTTTCAGTAGCAGTTCTTTTAAGTACTAGCTCTATCCCCCCGCTGTTCTCTCTTCAAGTGCATTATGGTGCAGCGACGATAACAACGGAGATACTTCGTCTGTTCCTTCGAATAAAAAGCGGCATACAAAAAACATCCTGATAAATTGAATCGATAATCAAGCTGATGTATAATTGAATCGGTGAGTTAAATAACAGTACAAGTCTAAAACACACATTTTGAGATATTTGAAAAAATAACATCAGCTTTCGTGTATCATCAAAGCCATTAATTTGATGGTGCTGTTCCAATTTAATTTTCAATAATTAAAATAAAACGATTGGACGAATTTTTTTTCAACTCAACCCACTTTTTAGTCAGAAAATTTAAAAAGTAACGCAGTAGTATAAGAAACATTTATTAACTTGGTTTAAACATAATTGAAATAGAAATTATTTTATGGTAAGTGATTGTTGAAACAGATGGTTGAAACAATACAAATCCATGACAGATGCTGCTTGTACACTCATTAAACTGAAGGGACTACGGAAACACGAGTATAAGGAATTTTTTTTGCACTGTTTTTGGTCCCAACATATAGTTCTATACATTCTACATTTAGTTTCGAGATTGTTTGAAAATGGCTAATTTTGGACTTCTACTGTTCTTCAACTCACCGATTCAATTATCAGTTGGGGTGCTCTGACCGGCCAAAAATATCTCGAGAACCGTAAGGCCTCGGAGGCTGAAATTTGGTAGGCAATCAGTTCTTACTCCAAAAGGGTACATGAATATCTTAGCAACCGAAAGTTATCCTGAGGGGATGTGCTACCCCCCGATTTTACTTAAAATAAAATGTAGCACATAGGATATCTGGCACCGTTGATTTTTCAACGGATTATAAGCTAGTTTATAGGTATTCGTTAAACTGAAGATCCGATCCATAAACAATTTCTCTGAAGACTATGCTTAGCTGTTCGGAAACCGTCCTCGCTAAAACGTGTAAACAACGGCCAAAGAAACCTTTTAATTTCAAAATTAAAAGGCACGTTCGTTTCGCCCCCGCAAATCCTCCGAGGGCGAGGCTTTTCGAGATCAAAGAATCTCGAAGATTTGAAAAGACCTCGTTACGAGAAGACGCGAAGCTTGTGAAAATTCCCTCATAAATCGTAACGGCGGATAGGTGGAGGGAAAAACGTGACGAGCTCAGGGTCAAATGCGAGACGACAAATCCTCAGAAATCCGCGGATGCCGCGCAACTGCCAGGAGAAAGATTTTTGAATGCCTCGGGGTCGGCTCGTCTTTTTTGAACGCTTGAAACGTTGAACCACTTTCTTAGCTGGTTCTTCGAACGGAAACGAATTCAATAAGGCTGCTTCTACATAAGATTTTCTTTAAACGCTTCACCAGATTTCAAGGGGCTGTTCTACTAATTTTAAGGAGAAAAGGGGCTGCGAGAAAATTCTGAAGGATATTCCAAATTGAGTTTTCTTACAGTCTGAATTATACAGAGTGTTGTGCGTTTTTTCAATCATCTGCAATAAACAAATGGAAAAATTTATACTATTAGTAGAGATGTTAAACTTGTCGCAAGCTACGGTAACAGATATCGACTATCTTCTGGTTTTACTGAAAGATCAAGGACTTCAGTTACTTTTGTTAGAAGGAACTACATAACTCTTCCTTTTTGACGCTTTGACAGAAGCAGATATTTTAGGAAAAACTATTTCTTTGCCTATTTTTCCGAAACATTAGTTAAGTAACATTCTACTTTATTGGTTTTATATCGCTTGTTTTAGAAGTTTCAGTAATATAAGTGTTGAAATATAACGTTATTCACACACCGTCACATATACAGCACGGACTGACAAAAAGGGAGCTGTATCAGTCCGAGCAGAGTCTCCGCAGTGCAAAGACACAACCATAATACGAATTTACACTATCAGTCATAATTATTTGAACGATATTAAATTTGTGTTTAATTCAGGGGAAAATATATACAAAAAATTTGTTTAAAATAATCTTAAAAAGTTTTACTTCGCCAGCAATGTTAAATATGTTGTCATATTATAATTTAATGTTTAAGTTCACAACACAAACGACTTGAAGTAATAAATATATTTCAGAGTAACTGTAATGATGATTTTTCTTACTAGATCAACGTGTTCGAATACTTATAAACGGAACTGTACTCAAAGCATCTATACAGTCTCATTTATAGTTTGTGTATAGTTTCTCTTCTTTCTTTATTATATGTATCACTTTATTAACTTCTTTATTAACCTACTCGCTTTCATGAATAATATCAGGAACTTTCATAATTTTTCACTGATTCTGGTAGATATTATTAGATATGCATATTATGCTATACATGAACACGTAGGTGTCACCCACATATGGATGAAATGACAGTTAAAGAGTTAAATTAAATCTAACAATAAGTATTCGGTTGTTTATTTATTCCAGTAATAGCTATGGTCATTTATATGTTGTATAGGTATATTATTCAAATAAATTATAATACTATAGACAACATTTGGACGAATTCAATGTATACTACAATTCTATTGTATTATTATACATGTACATAAAATATTCGTTATAGAATAAACAGCATTATCCGAAGTAGGAATACACGAACTATATTCTCTTGACACGATTCTATTTCGTTATTCATCGAATTACCCAATGACATGATTGTATGCACAGTATTCTGTTAAAAATTCACGAGTACATCTCTAGTCAGAGTTTAAATAACAAAGCAGCATGAATGAACAATTTTCGCGGAATATGAATCACTGGCAACATTGGACCTTTTGCTGAATTAGCTCAATTTCAATCACAAAATGAATTATTATAAGTAGACTGCAGATGTTTATGCAAACATACATTTTTAGACTTTCATATTTCCTGTGTTAGTAAGTTTATATAAATGAAACTTCAGCAAAACTGCTTTTGCTCCTTGAAATGCTTAAAATGTGTAATTTTTATTTTCCTAAGTTATTAAATATCCATAATCCACCAACGTATACATATTAAATTGCATAAACATTCGCAGTCTGATTATAAGATTAGTGTTAGTTTTAATGTAAATGATAAAAACAGTCGATCGCTACAAAAATAGTACTGTGCATGTAGTGGAATTCGAGGGAACTACTTTATTTAGAATTTTTCACTTCTTCTCATTCATAATAAGATGCAATTTTAGTAGAAAAATATGATGATGGCGTTTGTAGCACTCGAAATTAATTGTACCATCCAACTATTACCGATTTTGGTAGCTAGACAGCTTTTTAGCTGACACAAAACTCAATGATACTAATTGGTTGCAATCAACCTGAAATTAGTATTCGGTATATTGATAATTAAAAATAACTGTACTTCTTTACATAGTCACATTTGATGAAGCCGTGAGATGACCTGATATAAAGTTTCTTCTATTATTAGCAATCAGTTTAATTTAACCCTGGAAGGAGTACGGCTGTATCCAATGGAAATTTGCATCAACTTTCTTGTACATTTGACAAAACAAAAATAGATTAATGCAATACACTACCGACATAAGCTTTATAAAAAAATAAGAACGAATTAAACAGATATTCAATTGATACAATTAGAAAAGAAATTAGAAATTAGAGGAGAGAAATTCAACTTCTCCGTTTTAGTGGGGTAAACTTTTACCCCGGGTGCCCTTACAGGGTAAATCAAACTTTTTCATTTCGAAGTCCCTCGAATCGTATGTCCGATAATTAAATAAAATCCGGGAAATTAGAATTATGGAGCAAGGATAATTTAATGGTCGGTCGGTGGTGATTAATAGGAAATCGGGTGAAATAAATTAGAAACGAGCGAGCCGATTAGTTGTAGAACGGTTGTTCCGCGTTGTTTGGATGACTTTTAATCGGTCGGTCACGAGCGCCGCGCCGTCAGCGTACTTTAATTATTTATTATGGTGACTCGGAGGAGCGGGACGGCCATTGGGCGTCGCGATGCTTTATTAATTCCGGCAATTAAACGGCGAGCCGACACGGTGTTTAAATAAATGCAGGCTAGACGATACGCTAATGCAACGACACCGCGCCGCTAATAGCTGGTTAACAATAATAATTCGTCCGTTATCGCGGCCAAAGTGGTACAGTACAGATAGATTGTAGAGAAATGGATGGAAAACAAACCGTTCCATCGACACGTGCCGTTGACCCCCTTGAAATGTTAACAAGGGAGACGTGGCCAAATTGCTGGCCATTTTGTTCAAAAAGTGTACACCTGATACACTCTGTAGGTGGCTCGCAATTAAGAATAAAACTGAGCCATAGGTAGAAGAAATAAATAATAGAAGGCGATTCATAACGCTTGACGCTATGATACGAATAAATAAACACGTCTAATTGATAAAAAAATAACTATACAAATATTGGGTTCCGTTATAAATAACTTCCGATTTGCCTTCTTAACACTTGAATGCCATGGGGACCACTGGTGACCGGCACCTCAATTTAATTAAATAATTATTGATTTTCATAAAATTATGAGCAAACTTCATACTGAAACAACAATACAGGAACAGAAGACCACGACTAGTACTCAATTCTTTTTCCCTTTACGATGTATATAATAAATAGTAAATTATGCAGTGTCTGATCAGATATGGCTGTTTTCACTGTGTTACTCAACGTGTTAAATTTATTCAAGGATGATTGTGTATAAATTGAATAAACAGTTTGAATTTTTAACAAATACCAAATCTATTACATGCCGGTAGTTATTTATGACTCAACCCAATATTTGTGAGGGGCTATTTCTTAAGACATCGAACTCCTTTGTCGAGTGACTCGACATCGATTTTATTCACAGGTACTCCTATGTAGAGTCACACTCAACGTTTTCAAATTTCCAGCTTAAATATGTATTATATTTCGATATACTTTCTTTTACCTAGATAAGCAATATTACATGTATGTAAACCAGATCTTAAAAAAGTTCCAATGCTATTTTCAATATAATTAGTAAAAAAAATTGTTTAAATTTGTTCCTGTCAACCAACTGTCTTTTGACGTACATTTCAAATAAACACTTAAAATAATAGAGTTATTGAAAGGAAAATTAAAAAAATTAGGAGTTCAAAGGGTTAAAACATTGCCGACCGAGCGAATTGTGTCTGACTATACACTGACCACCGTGCATTTTTCGTAAGCGACGCATAGTAACATTCTTAAACTAGTAATGCACTGGCCATTATGTACACTGGATAATATTGAAACTACCAAACACTCTATATGCATGAAAGTAAAAATATGTTACACAATTTAGTATCTTTTTTTTACATGAGTGTGGTAAAGTTGAAAACAGCAAGCTTTATGCAATAATACACCACAAAGTTCACAAATACAGTAGTCCCTCGTATAACACGAGGTATATGTTCCGAGTTTATTATGAGTCACATAGATGTTAGAAACATACAGTCACTCGCGAAAGTCTTCGTACACTCCATAAAAAGGCTACTTTGATTAAAATAAACAATAATTTCGTGTAACAACATATTTATTTATTAACAGATGAGGTAATATTAACTATTTTACAACAAAATGTGTTATTCTATAGAAATATTTGAACAGATAATAAAAAAGACGAATTATGTATCTCACAAAGTGTTCGATCAGTCTTCTTTTTGAGATTATGGATTACATTAATATTTTATCGGGCCTCCTTTTGCCTCTAAAACAGCTTTTAATCTTCTTGGCATAGAATATACTAACTTTACTTTTCTTAGTGTACGATTACTTTTGTGAGATGCATAATTCATTTTCTTCATGTCTGTTCAAATATTTCTGTAGAATAATACGTTTTATTATAAAATAGTTAGTATTACCTCACATGTTAATAAATAAATAAGATATTACACGAAGTTAATGTTTATTTTAATCAAAATGGCTTTTTTATGGGGTGTACGAAGGCTTTCGTGAGTGACTGTATGTTATGTATGCATACGGAAACACAAAATAGCTTAATTGACAGTATATGATATACAGGGTGGACAAGTAAAAATTACCACCTTAAATATCTTCCAAACTGACAGAGGTAGAGAAAAAATTGTTAAATAAAGGTTACGCGGTAAGAACGGGACGTCATATGATGTAACCAATTTTTTTTTCCAGGTGGAATCACTTCAATATTAACATGAACATTAATATAATACTGTAATCTTCTAATTGTTTCTATCCTCAAAGCAATGTTTATTACTGATCACGCGTAGCAATAGCGATCATTTCGAACACCTTCTGTGACTGAGTATTAAAAATTATTTTCTCGTAACTAACCTAACTTGCGCCACAGGTAATTGCATTCCGTTCAACAGTCGCCATTGATTGTGGCTAAAGAAATACAGCGTTCCATTTTAAAAAAAAAGAAGGATGACCGTCAGAAGTCCGAAGCGACTCCACCTGGAAAAAAATTTTTAACGCCATATGATGGCCCCCTTCTTATCGTGCCATTTTTATTTGACAGTTTTTTCTGTAGCTCCTACAATTTGAAAGATATTTAAAGTGGTATTTTTTACGGGGCCTACTCTGTATACTGCAGTATAATATACAACAGTAATAAACTTATGTACTGCATTACACGAAAACTGTCACAATTTTTTCATCGTGTTATTCAGAGGTCTACTGTATATCGAGTGTATCCAATCTTTTTGTAAGCAGAACATACTTTTCATCTTCTATGAGGATACTTCTTTTTGTCAGTAGCAACAATTGGAACACGTTTGTGTTTTTTAAAATCCATTGAAACCTTTGTGATGAATCGTATGTTGGCATTTGTCGAACTGGTGACTCTAGTTCAAAAGGGATGAAATAACGAAAACTAAATTAATCAATACAGTGAAATGTACACATACTTTACTTTCTTATACGAGACTTCATGTACGTATACGTATCTTCCAGAACTTTCATAAAATGATTATCAGCATCATGTTTTGTTTAAGATTGAATTATTATCAAGAATAAAAATGTACCTAAACCCATTTATTATGTCTATACTAAAAGAACGTAAGTGTCGCTGAGCGAAATGGCTGATCTCCCCAACCGATCGGCAATATGTTAATTTACTGAAGTATTCTGTAGTTAACAAATTTTTATTTTGCAGGCAGTTTTGCGAAAATGATCGCCAAGAGGTGCATATCAACACTTAAAGACGTACGGTTCAAAACAAAAATAATTAATATGGATATAGGTCGCCTAGACTTCGTTTTTTGCGTGAAAATATATTATATTTGTACACTCGGTTACGAAGGGGATAAGGGTGCATTTCATTGATAGCAGGCAAAGAGAAAGAAGTAGTGAACAACAAATCAAATCAGAAAAAACAGCCTTAACGACCCTCAGTGGCATGAAATTTCCGGAAACTTATTACCCGTACTTTGAAAAGTCGTTCAATCTTATGTCGCTTAAATTTCAAAATAATTATCCTTCTGCAACGTAAGGTTAGAAAATTGATTGCCCGGAAATGTTTGCACGTCACTATATTTTTTTAACTTATTTTTCTTATTTTTGGTCCTATATTTACTTCCTGAGGTATTAACCTACATTCAGAAATATCCTGCGGAATTTATTTCTCCCTTCAAAGTTATTTCTTACTCTGTTGTATTATTCATTACAGAATATCCTACACAATGGAAATACTGTTAGAAGACTCAAACGTTGTTGCATAATAGTCAATTGCATCACGACTGTATGAACTGTGCCGATTGATAAGACATATAGAATACATACATACACTCATGAATTACTTTTGGTAGCTAGAATGTATTTGTTGCATTTTCGATTTTAGACTACGGATTTGGAAAGTAAATTTAACGTGACTTATAATTGAGTTATTACAAAAAATCTATCGAATGAAAATGTTTAATCATTTCAGGAATACTGATACATATGTGTATATTCCTTTTGTTTAAATTAACATTTGAAAATTTAAAGTCCAAATGAAAATTAATAAATATTGTCGAGGGTAACGAACATTATGTACACTAAAATGACTGCATAATTTTTCTGAGAAATTTCGCAGTTTGTTCTATCTTTCCTGATTCCCCGTTTAATAGCAATGAACGTGTATTGATTTAAACAAAAAATTGAAAATAATATTAAATATCTTGTTTTAACTTAAATGAATTTATTGCTGAAGAGGTTAAAGAGCCATAATTTATCGAATGTTGCGTTAATTACATCCGGATAGAATAATTAACAACCACAATACTATCCATAATAGCTATTGACAGTATAGTCAGCTAATAAAACCATCGTAGCGTAACAAATGATACGATCTATGTTCAACGATGATCTATCAGCGTCGTACCTACATAAACATGTAAAGAGCTACTGTAACAAACATGTTGTGAAATAAATATCAATGTGACATTAATGTATAATTTGTCACTTTTTTTGTAATTCCTGTACTAATATGGACAATACGAAAAAGATTTCGAAATCAAAGTGATTTTTTACAAATGATCCGTGCGCACGCCACGTGACGCGATAAATTCTGTACGAGTGGAACAAATAAATCGGTAAGAGAAAAATATCGACGGTTCGGTCGAGTCTCCGCGGCGTCCATATTTTACACGTAAATCCTATATTCCGTCGATATCAAGAAATCCACTGCGATTTATGATGCAGAACGATCTGCAGTTTATTTACCTAGCTGTGTGTGTCTGTGTGTGTGTGTGTGGTGTGTCGACGCGATGAAAACCTGCTGGTCGACATCGAGATGAACTCGTGTGTTGTCAATCAGTTGTTTGAATACATGCAAAAGATAATTGTCAAAAATGTTGATCAGGGAATCCCAGGCTTAAACAACAGCCTGCCAAGATGAACTGAAGACCTACGAAATTGGTTGATGATACTTTACAGGCTACTGTTGAATCAAATCTAGTTGATTATCCAGATGTTGGATGACCATGCTTTTTATCAGTGTCTTCTCCAACTCAGGATTTGTACCGGGTCAGAATGTTTTTCCTGAGGCCCTCTGAACAGCACACTCTCAACAAACAAGCTCTACCCTTCGACACAAGGGTAGAAGCTCTGTATATACATACAGTGCAGTATGTGGCCATGAAGAGAACAGTTCAAGACTTGTTATCTAAACTCCTTCCCTTACATACGTCAGTACTTAAGGGGTCATTCCCAGTTTGACACTTTCAAAAATTCAATTTCTTTTTTCATTGTTTTCGAGTGTGTACATATTCAAGAATGTACTGTCAATTTATGTAAAGAAATTCCAAGTATTTTGGTTTTTACAGCTCCTTCGAGTGAGAAGCGCAAAGAGTGCGAGATGAGAATTTTCTTCGCTCCTTGGGCTTTTCATTAATAGGTAAATATACTAATAAAATTTTGGACATCGTAGTGAAGTCAAGCACCTGCAAAGTTTGTGAAGAATGGAAATGTCAAGAACATACAATTGAATATGAGACTGGGGTCACCGAATAGTTGTAAGTATGTGTTTCGTACAATAATTATATTTTGAAACTTTTAAATGCGTTTTTCTCAAAACGTTATTTTTTCACCTGGCGCAGGTTAAATCTAAAAAAGTAGTGAACCGATTGCTCTGAAATTGTAACAGATTATTCTATATACCAGTGGCACTGGCCGATACCAGAATTACTATTTTATCTTGAGTTTATTATACTTTTTACATTGCATAATTGTCGAAAAAAGGGTAAAATTCCAATATTTACACTTTCAACATGCGCCATTTTGATAATTTTAGACACAAATTGTTTTTTCTAGTACCTGCGATAGCGACCCTCATACTAATTAAGAATCTTTTCGGATTTTTCGTTTCAGATAAGGCTAGGAGCTCAAATCACCGGCGCCGACGAGGCATGCCACTTTTGCGACACAACAAAATTATTAAGAAACATTAATTTTAATACTTTTAATATTGTTTTATATTCTTTATAGGTATCTTTATAAATCAAAAAAAGATTTACACTATTACATTTTGTATTGGCAGATAAAAAAATCGTTGAAGAATGCTCAATTTTTCGGCCGTCACACTGGAATGACCGGCTTAAGACGACCAAAAACCTACGACAGAGCTTTTTGACTCAAAACCGTATTACGTGTAACTCCGTCTCCCGACACGCTGATCAGTATGTAGTCAGCCAATCAAGTGCTACATAAAACGAATTATCTTCGATAGTTGTAATCCACGTGTACGTAAGAATCCAATCTCGGAATAAACGTTGAACACGCTGAAACCGGTGTCCAATTTCTTACTCGGCATACAACAGAGACAATATTTTAAAAAATAAATTGAATTTATTTAACGAAGTTTCGTTACTTAAAAAATTGTAGAGATTCACAAATACGGGGTGTAATTAATTTACAGACTATCGGTAATAAACTTTCTACAAAGAAGTGTTGTATTCTCACATCTAATTTTCAGACTAGTAAATGAACCGTTTTTGCACGAATTTGTTACGATTAAACAATATGAAAGAAATGATGTCAATGAAACTAATAGATTAACTTTAAAGAAATACCAATACCATAATCAGAACCGAGTCTCCATCCGAATTGTCCTCAAAACGTGGAATCGAGGAGTTTTTAAACAGAGACGACGAGATTTTGTAAGAAATTGACGAAAAGACTAATTATACCTCTTAAATTCTTAAAAAATGCAGCGAGAAATTCTACAGATATTTAGATATTTTCGTAGAAGATTAGAAAATCCCTCATAATTCTAGATGTCTTCTGAACATAGTAATAAACGTGTTGCGATGCAATTTTGTTGTAACGCTATTTTGCTATTATTTTCAAATAGCTGTTAATCACCGAACAAATTCTGGCAAGATTGTATAAATTTTAACGTGAACCTTTACGTGGAAATGAAGATTCATGAGACAAGCTTACGTTATTTTGTTTGACCTAAATACTATGGGAACGATAAAGAAGCTTAAAACCTGTAAATAACGTCCGTGAGGACATTGCAGATGTTCGGCTGAAAACGAATTTCTGTCTGCAAGAACGAAAGGTTATAATACAAGTATTTACCAGATTTTATCGTTCATAATTAGTAAATATATATTCGTGGGTCAAATTTTAATTATTTACAACAAGAGGATGGCTGCTAAATGGGTACAAAGCAAGTATATGCTGCATAAAGTTAAAAAACAATAGTCTAATTAAGTAGACCATTTTACAATTTAATACTTTATGTAACTGATATTCTAACAATTTTCCAAATTTCTCTAATTTTCAGACTATCTTCTAACTTCCATTGACAACATACATTAAATTCTACAAAATTAATGTCACTGTTTTTTGTATCATAGGTTTCTTCCGGTATATTAATTTTAAGATTATTATAACTACTACGATTTATTAACTCCTACTGTGTAAACGTATTTACGGTACCCTCAATGTTTAGACGTAGGACATTTATGACCGATGACTTTTTCAATGGGTAATAGTTTTTAAAAAAATCTGAAAATATTCATATAGTGTTTTCAAACATCCTAAATTACAACTCTCACAAAAATTTTGACAAATAATTTGTTTAAGTATATTACATTGTAAATAGTATAAAGTAAAACACGTGAACTGTAGTAAACTAACCCGGATACGAAAGACCCACGTTAACACATTAAAAATTAAAATATTCTAAAAAAGTACACGTTAGTTTTTAAACGTGAATGGAGAGTGGAACTGTGAATGCTCCTGGGACATCTGTAATCTATGTATAAAACTGAAAAGTAAGTGCATGTATACCCCTAAGACTCAAAAATCAATTATTACTATTATCATCCTACAAAATATTATCGATCCTCATCGATGACTGAAGAAAATGCCAAAAAATAGTCTCTCCTGATCCACCACAACAGATCGAATCATATAAATCTGAAAATTCATTGGGAAGAAGCGAACAATTAATTCTACAACATCCACTTTAAGCTTCGGCTCGCTTCACCGTTCTGAATTCGGCCGAATTGCGGGTATTCGATTCGGAGGAGAGACATTTTCAGAATCACCAACGACGCCCTGTCGCCGGAGGCAAAAATCGGTAAGAATGGCCGGCTGTTCGGCCCTATCTGACAGACGGGGATATTCCTCGAATAACAAGCTCGTGTTTACGCGCGATCCGCGGCAAAGAACTCGAGGAGGAAGCGCCATGGCGACGATAAAAAGGTGACTCGTATTAATAGGCCTTCATGTGTTTACATACAAAACGACTGGACGATATCAATTCTTGCTGAAACTCGGATTCGACTCGTCGCGTTCCAGATTACAGGCTTACTAGAACCATCGGAACGATCTAGTGACTTTCTGACTCGGGGGGACAGAGCACGGTAATACGAAAATGATTACTAGTGTAAGAAAATTTAAGATCTGTGAAATATGAGATGCAGGCCCTGAGCGACGTGGACCACTGGAAAGAGACCCTACCATAAGTAAGGAAAGGGCCCAGCGTTTATAGCCTAGGATACTTTAGCAAGGGGACTATTCACGAGGGAGTCTTCTTGCAACTAGCGTAACCAACGTTGCTAAAGAATCAATATCAATTTTCTGTATATGAATTTGGAATTAATTATACAGGATGTTTAAAGAAAAGGGCCTAAGAGTTTAGGTGCTTATAGTACTCACCGAGTGGAGTAAAAAATGTCTAATTAACGTAGATCCTAAAATCAATCCTTTCGATGAAAAATCAAACAAAAGTCTGTTTTCATATTTGTTACACGCATGCATTTTGTATTCGTTGTCGTAACTCCACCACATTATTTATTTATTTTTTATTTTTTTTTCGTTCTACTTTTTAAGCCTCACTTTCGACATCTGACGCTCGTAAATATAAAAGTTGATTTTACATCAAAGGATTGATTTTATGACCGACGTTGAGTAGACATTTTTCACTCCACTCGGTGAGTACTATAAGCTCCTAAAGTCTTAGACCCTTTTTTTTGAACACTATATATCAAAACGTACGTTTGTCTTTAACAATTCTTTCATAGCTAAAGAAGCTTCTTTTAGGTTACTTTTTATACATTAATACTAGACTGATTGTGAGTCGTGTTTTTATAACACATGCAGCGTAATCTTCGTCACGAGTATGGCTCCCTGTTAATTAATACTTTAATTAGACAATTTTTAATTGAAGAAACGTTTCTATTATGTATTACTAAAATATAAATAACCTATATTTTAAAACATTTACACAAATGTTATTAGCATTTTTATACAAGCCGAGTTAACTCTGCTTGAGAAACGCTACTTTTTGGTTGACAGGATCTACACCAAGTGATTACTATGACACGGAAAAAAATACGTTCATAAATTAGAAGCTTATAGTTATTGTGCGACACGCATGTATTTAAAAATTTTGTTTAAAGTTTTACTAAAATTCACTAATATTAAACTAATATTTCAACATACATCGAAAGAAATGAGCACTAAAGTCTCATTTCCAAAACTGGTTAAAATGGATTTGTACTAACCAAAATGAACCTGTAGCTAGCTACTTCACAACACTCACTGCCAAACTGACTACAAACGAATTGTCCTAAATTTCTACGAACTCAAGAACAATCTGAAAGAAACTGACCCTAGATTTTTGGAGTCGTACCTATATATAGGCTTTAAGAACTGAGAGGGTGGGGGTCAGGGCGACGGCCCTTTTAACTGATGTTTAATGGGAAAGAAGTTTGGGGGGAGGGGGTACCTGACAATGCTGTATGCACAACAATGCAGACGTTTAGCAAACCAAACAGTTTGCTTCCAGGATACTTTAGAGATGAAATTTTTACATAAATTCGCCGAGAATTTGCAAATTATTTCTTGAATAAATTTTCTTATACATCCTACACGTTGAAAAAAAATTATTTGTTATTTTCAGCAATTAATTCATAACACTTCAGCATTAATTCGTATTCTTACTTCAGAAGTTTTTCGGTAAATAAAAGAAACTTTACTTTTATGATTACTTCTTTAGATTGTACAGGTATAGACCCAATGTATTTATGTACATAACTAAAAATTAAAAACAAAATAAAAATAAAAAAAGAAACAGCCGCAGCAATATAATATAACGTAAAGAAAATAAAAATAAGAAATTAAACATAAATGCAATCACAAAGAATTTATAATTAAGCAATATCTAAACAGTGTGCAGTGCCCTAGGAAAAGATTTCTTAAAACAATGAATAGAACCACTGAAAAAATCAATTTTATCTGTAACTGTAATAGCTGATTTAAATATTCGATTCATTGGATCACTTGAACTTCATTTAGCTTTTACGGGTATATAATGAAGTATATGCTTTTTTCTGACATTTCTTGAGGGACCATAAAAATGAATGAGTTGTAATAATTAAAGACAGTAGATCTGACCATTATTATTTATTGGTTCTAAGTAACGAAGTGTCGTTTATAGTACTGTTAAAATATATGCGAACTGAATTTTGTTGCTTCGATTATTTATACCCTTTAAGAGATTGTACGACATGAAGAGAATGAATAAAGTTTGCAGATTTTGTAAATATAAATATTAAATTGGTACGCTGAAAGAATTTTTTATAAAAGTAGATGGAAAACGTAAATTTCATGAACTAAATTTACGAAATGTCAGCCAACTGCTTGTTACGGATTACACAAGTCACTGAACAGCGATCTATCGATCATATTTTTCATTCGATATGTGGGTTAATAGATCAACGCCGCAGTCGTGCAAGCTTTATTTCACTTGATAAAGTAAATGTAGAAAACTGGTAAACGTTCCACGAAAAATCTTAGTAATTTCGTACGCTGATTTCACCATTTTAAAACCTAA
Source organism: Macropis europaea (assembly GCA_916610135.2). NCBI lineage: Eukaryota > Metazoa > Arthropoda > Insecta > Hymenoptera > Melittidae > Macropis > Macropis europaea. Next base: position 38,171,587 of record OU744345.1, read on the forward strand.
TTTGCTCTCTATTTCATTTATCGGGGTAAGTGTGCAAGCGAAGAGAAATTAATAACAGCAATCGACGTATTGAAAATAAATATTCAATTGAAATATTTAAGCATCGTAGAGACAATAAAATGTGAAACATTCTACAAGAAGAATAAAAAAGATATTAATACAGAAATTATACAAAAACTAATTGCTAGGATACGAACATTTCTAGAAGTGGTATATACTTCTAGTCACACGGAAGATATGTAGACGAAAAGAAGCTTTGAATATTATTAATGATTTTGGTAAGGTTTTGAATAAATCACTGCACACATTTGTTACTATTCACATAGCTAATTGTATAAAATACGAAAAAAACTTTGTACTTTTAAACATTTATCAGTTTCAAATATTTTTTCAGGTTTTTATAAACTTTTAGTAGGTGACCTATGGCTTGTGAACGAAAGTGTATGTACAATTGAATCGATGAGTTGAAGAACAGTACAAGTCCAATGGTTTCATTTTAATTACTGGAAATATATGAAAAAACATTAACTATAGTTGGACACATATGAACGTTCATCTGGGTTAGCATAACCGTGTTTAAATCGAAACATCACACTAAAATCAATGGTGTTGATGATACACGCACTAATACTATTTTTTCAAATATCTCAAAATGTGGCTTTTGGACTTGTACTGTTATTCAACTCAGTGATTCAATCAAATCGTAGAAAATAAGTAGAGGAGTGATGGTATCGTGCCCCCCACCCATGATTGTCATATTTCTATGACAGTCATCAAGCAGTGCGGCGTCAAATATGCCTCTCATATGTATCAAGTGATCAGCGAAACAATTTTTCACCGAAAATGAGTGAAATACAAGTAGCGCAGTGTTGAAAAAAAATAATTTTTCAAAAGTTCGGTAATAGAATTCAGGAACTTTAGTGACGATGTATCTTCGGCGAAAGGAATGTGAAATCGCTAGTATCAAGTAAGTTAGCTCGATCTTTGATATTGTTAATTACAATTCCAAAATTTCTGAAACAATGTGTGTTGATACAGTGGCCCCCCATGATGGAATGTAATTTAACCCCGCGAACTCTATTGACATTATTTCACCTGAAGTAAAAACTACTCTTTTTTTATAAATATACAGGCATGCCATGGATAAATATTTCTCCGCGAAAGAAAAAATACGAAAGTGAAATTTTGATTCAATGTGTTCTTTGTCGCTAATAGGTATACAGCGAATGCACATCGTATCAGAAACATGAATGTGTGCGATTTCCGTTTGCAAATGATAAAACTAAGATGACTGTAAATTGTTTGATTCATTCTGTGATGTTTATTCATTAGTTTCTAAGCGCTACTGCTAAAAAACATTTTATCTTAATTTTCGATGAGGGTAATATTGCACTCACTTTTGTCAGAAGTCGTATAACATTTTTTTTAGAAATAAATGTTTTATATAGTTCAATTGTTTTCTTTTTGGTTCCACGTTTTAGTAGACACAAACTTAATAGTTTACCTCGATTTTCAGCAAAAGTTTAGAGCAGCTCGAATAAAAAATCAGATTTGTAAAAAAAACTCAAATTAGAGGCACGATTCCACTACTTCCTGTATTAACCCATAGACACACACTCTTTTGTTTAAATCGTCCCCAGAAACACACTTTTTTTTTTAACTATTCCTTTGTTGCTACAAGATGACTGCTATATCCGTCAGTTGCCAGCACATCAACAAAACTTGACAGCTACAGCCGTTATTTGCGGCAATGCACAGTGTAACAAGTATGTGGAACTTCTGGACAAAAATCATAACTTCGTAACCGTTCAAGACTTTTACTTCATGTTTCTTGTTGAAAAGTCGTCAAATAATGCGTACTTTTCGAAATTCTAAAAACGAAAAATGAAAAAAAATATAATGGGATCATTTCACGCAAAGTTGATCATTTCTCTACGAATTAATTTGCAAGTTAATATCTTTTCTATAACTGTGAAATTAAATATTCCACATTATCCATATTTTTGGACAAGAACCATCGCTTACGTAAACAAAGTTTTATGGATATCGAACAACATTTTGCAAGAAATATGTGCAAAAATGTAATTTTTAACATATTGCTTAAACAAATTAGATTTTACAAAAATCGTTTGTACATCTGAATTTAGAATTCAAGAACACACATCTTACCAATTTACAGTTTTATTGTACAACAAATAGTTTGCGAGATATTTCGAAAATATTTTGATAATAGGGCGCACTTATAACTGTTTTCATTATTTTTTGCAGTTTATGGTGATATTTGGTTTTACATTTATTGTGAATATAAAGCTGATGTTTCCTGCTTAAACATAAAATACAATCACGGATGTACTGTGATGTACTTTTTTTAAAATTCTACCCAAAGTTAATGAACTTTCAAATTAACAATTCAGAAAATTTCTTACAATTTTTAAAAAATTTTGTCGCCTATTTTAGAGATATTGTAGTGCTTAATACAAACTATAAAAATCAAATTAAATACACAAATACTCTGCGAATGACAAGTGCTTAAAAAGAATTCGCCGAAATTTGCAATAAACTTCAGCTCTCAATTTTCACGAGGGATTGAGATATTTATTAAAACTGAAGGGGATATTAAAAACTACGTTTCTTTCTGGACATTTTGACACATAGGACATCTTAGTTTGCACACTTTGGATTTTTTATTTTTGTCCATTGTTCGTTACACTGTGCAATGGATTAAACAGAAACTTTCTTGTCACAAATTTCACGAGGAACGCGCACCACCAAGCAGACAATGCGAAGGTAAAATTACAATTCACTGAAACAAACCACCGATCTCTATTGAGCTCCGCAGCGCCTTCCCGCAACGAAAGGGTTCGAATGAAAGAGGACATGGGCTTTCACCATCTCTCTTCCGCCATGATTGAAGACGTTCCCCATCAAGTGATTCATCAAAGCGTGTCAACGTTCCGAGTCACTTTATCCTCGCGAAATCTCGCACGGGAACAATATTACGGTATATTCAACGTCGCCGCAAGGATGCGACGTTCTCCTTAAACAGCGCACCCTTCGAATTTTGTCAGCTGTACCGGAAGAGCCGTGTTCCCGTACCAGAGAAATCGTCATCGTTTAATCGTCCCGGCACCGTTGTCGTCGGTACGTCAAGTGTTCGTGTAGAACAGCACACGCGAAGGAGCCCCTAACACGCGAGCAGATTTCACGCTGCGGAACACGTCCCTCTGACAGATGCCCGTACGTCACCTTACATCATTGCCACCGTGTTACGGTAATAATGGCATTATTAGCGACGACTATATCGACTACGCCGGCCAGCCCTGCACACACAGGACGATCGATTATTATAATTGCGTTAATAATATAGCCAGCGTTATTGGCAGCCACGGCGACGACGTCGCTGTCCTCTCGCCGTGACGGGAATCTTGACGAAGTATCAATTGATCGTAGCATGATCGACTCTTTTCTTTTCTTAATAATTGACACAGTCGAAAGTATAGTGTCTAGGATAGTGCGTTATAGAACTTGTTTTACTGTTAAATTGTTAAGAATTTAGCAGATTTCGTGTACTTGTTAGCTTATATTGGAATTTGTTAACAATATAGACAGCGTTATTGACAGCTAAGAAGACGATGGCTCCGACCGGTCTCTGTGACGGGAATCTCGATGAACTATCAATTGATCGTAACATGATCGACATTTTTTTTAATAATTGATACAATGGAAAATATAGTATCTGACAGTATAATATAGAACACATTTATCTGAATAAATCGTGAAGTATTCTTGTTAGTTTATATTGGAATTCATTGGAATTTAATTTTTTATATTGTTTTTTAATGGTAACGAGTAAAATTACTATCTCTTGTGTATAAGTAGAATTTTTTAATAAGTATAAAGATGTATACAGTGTTTTAGAACTACAGGTCAAAAATAAGTGGTAAAACTCATTAAAACGGATAACATATTCTTATCATGTTATCAACACAATATAGATAATGACTACTCACACTTAATGCGAAAGGTAAAATTACGTATACACGTTCTGCAAACTGAATCTTCTGACGAATAGACTGATAATTTATTGAATTTCTAAGTAACATAAGAAACTAATTTTGTTTAGATCTATAAAAAACTATGTAATAGAAATAATGAGAAGCATAACACATATTAATCGTAGTTAAGAACATAATAACGCTTTAATAAAAACACAGACGAGGTATAGAATAGACTACTCAACCAATGTATTTTTGTATCACACAGCCGGGGGATGCTACGACCCCCTTATTGATTAGGACTGGCTTTATATGACAGCGCTATTAGTGGTATATAGGAATAAAAATTAGAAACCGCAGACATTTTTTATTTTGAGCAATGACTCTTCATTCAATTTTCGAGTTCCTTTAATTCCCTTACGCGTGTTATGCGAATATGACATAGCTGGTAGAAATTTCTATGCGCGAAAGCTTGTTATGAATATATAAATATACACATTTTATAAACTTTATTTTATTTTATAATTAATTAAAAATTAGTGCATACAGGAAGAACTGCATGACGTGACCTTTTTCAGTTATTCTGTCGTTACTAGTTCGATTATGTGCGTATTACATTTCTTTTTACTCGTTCTTTTTCAAAGTCTCCAAAGTCATTTTCAGTTTTTCATACACAAACAAATAATTTTTATAGATCCATCTTTTTGCTGATATTGAAACGAATTTGGCAAGCATATAAAATATTTTATATTTAAAGAAAACGAAATGCATTTTTTTTATTGGATTATTTTTCATTCCCGACATAAAATCCATCGACATCGATTAATACACATTTCATTCGGAAGTTATAAAATATCAAAATTTCTCACAAAAGTATCTTTTATTGTACTCATTTGCTTATGAGTCCCTTTTAAACAAATGCGTTGCATGCTAAGAAAGGATTTTCGGGCAGCGCAGCATATACTCCGCATCAAAAAAGCTGAAGATTATAGGACTTCGATTCAAATCATCTAAACTAAAATATAATTTTTTTATTTACCATTAATGTTCGATAACGGTATACAGAATGTCCGCGCTTATCTATTACAAACCGATATTTCCTCACATATTGACGATACAAAAAATGTTTTTTGTATAAGTTGCATGGTACGAAGACGCAAATGTTCTGGCAAAAATGAATTTTTTTTGTATTATTATTTTTAAAGATATGAAGGACAAATTTGTTGTTTTCAATAGCACTATACATTTGCTCTCAGGTCCTTTGATAGTGCGTTTCAAGACGAATTCATTAACCTTTAATGTATAGATCCGATTTCAACTGGTTTTTAAGATATTTCGCTTACTGATTTTCAGCAGAAGAAAGAGGAAGCACCGATGGCGGACACTTTTGCGTAAGTGATACGTGCTAAATAGACATTGCCCTTTGAGACAGATTCAAAGGGTCTGCTAGGAACGACAGACCCAAATCCAGCCTTTGTGCCTGTCGGTCCTGGCTCAGATCCTTTGTATCTGTTCCAAGGGGCAATGTCAAGCACGTGTCACTTTCGTAAACGGCACCGCCATCGGTCCTTCCTATTTCTTTTGCTGAAAATCAGTAAATTTGTAAGCGCAATATCTCAAAAACAAATTATAATCGGGTTTCTACATTAAAAACTAATGAATTCGGTTTGACGCGCATTATCAAATGCTCAAGAAAAATATGTATAATTCCATTTAAAAAGACAAACTAAACCTTCATATCTCTTAAAATAATAATATGAAAACAGTTCATCTTCATCAAAAAATTTGCCTGCACATACAATGCAACTTTCATATAAAACATTTTTTGTATCTTCAGTGTGTTAGGAGATATCAGCTTGTAACAGACAAGCGCGGATACCGTTATACAGTAGTACAGTATAGTATTAGTCGACAATATGTGTCGCACAAGATTTTCGTAAGAGAAATGCCTGCGTCGTTGACCAAAAATCCTTCCTTGGCATGCAACGCATCTATTGGAATGGGCCCTACAAGCATGCACCCCCCATGGCTATGACAGGCAAGGTTTTCCATACACCCTGACCGCTGCATATTCTTATGATACTACTTGTAGTCTTGTGCTTCGTTTTGTTACGCATACTAATTATTTCGGATACATGTCGAGATCTTGCAATGAATGAACGTACCACATACAACTCATGTACATAATTATTCGACTCTGGAGTTTTATGCAAGTATAACATATCAAAATATGCAAAATATGTACAAAATCATTTGATGCGCAGGAAGATATACATACACAAAAATGCATCAGTTATGCGATTTGGAAAATCAAAAAGAAACACGAGAAAGCTATTAATAATTTTCACGTCAATCGTTTTCTGGACTGTTTCTAAATGTAGTGGCCAGTCAGCCTCATACGCATGAAATATGCACACAGTTCGCAAAACCATAAGAAAACTTATCTCGAAGAAACGTGTTCTGTGACATCAAGAAAGAAGGACACGTTCGGCCTCGGCAAAATACATAGGCATACAACTTCCGTATAAAATAAGTCTTACTCGATTTTTATGAAATTTATATTAACAATGAGCAAGAAACCAACGAAAACAATCATAATGTAAAACTGTACCAGATCAGTAATGTATTAAACAGTATATGTATTAGAAACAATAACATATAAGATATTCTTGTAAGTATTCGTTGTGCTTGAAAATTGGGTGTTCTTCTTCATGTGTTTGCTGTATGTGCTATGTGTGCAGCTCATTTTTCGCATTTATTACCTAATCAACCTCTATCCTTTTACCCGATGTAATTCCTAAGATCACCGTTCTAAGGCTAAGGTTATACTGGATGCGACTAGCCTATATACGTCCATATACATACGACCGAATCAAACGCCCGTTAAGCAATGGGAGCGATCTGTCATGGCCACCCGGAGCGCAGCCCTGCTCCGGCCTTCCCCCACTCTAGGTCCGTTCCTTGCGTTTCAGTTCCCCCCAGTTCCCCGTCGGTCCATCGTCGTCACAGATGACAGCCTGTATGAGGAGAATGGACGCGGAGTGGAGGTAGGCCGAAGTGTGACTGCGCTCCGGATGGCCATGACGGGGAGCGGTTATACTACATGCGAATCTGTCGTCCAATGCCGCACGAGTTCGTCCATGCACGCAGCTCGTTCAAATGAGTTTGATTTTTACGTCCGAATGATGCGACTAGGCTACGGTTGTGTTGGATACCTACCACATGTCGTGGTCTTTTAACACGTTGAACGCCATGGTGGTCACCAGTGACCGACACCTCAAATTTCATTTAATTCAATAATTATCGATTATCACAAAATGCTGAGCAAACTTCATACTGAAACAATAATGTAGGAACAGAAGAACAGCACTGAGTGCTCAAATCTTTTTTTTCTTTACGATTTATATAAAAAATAGTCAATTATATCGTGTCTGACCGGGTATGACCGTTTTCAGTGTGGCGTTCAACGTGTTAACTAAAAGTCTGGTTGCAGTATGACGTACCGTACCGAACCGTGCAGTCAGGAACAACTTCTACCTCCATTGTTTCGATATGTGACTTTCTTGAAAACATCGAAATTAACTTTCACCGAGAAGCCGTTAGGTTTTGTACGTAGAGTAGACCGGAGTCGAAAATAACAATTTGTCTTTGGAATATGATTTCGCAAGAACTAGTTATATAAAAACTTTTTTACCCCAAGTTTACATTTCCACCTGACATTATTGAAGTCATAGCTGTTTAGTTTTGTGATAAATAATACCTTCGTCCCAAATTAGTTGTTACATTTAGGATATAAAATTTGTCCCGAAATAGTTGTTACATTTGTAAATAACAACGAATTAAAAGATAAACTCAATGAAAATGAAATAGTTTAATAACTGAGTATTCTATTATTCGGTTGTTTCAACAGATCTTGAAAGGAAGTATGGTATTCTCTATTTTTCTCTCATTTGTTAGTAAGATTTTTAATAAAACATTGTCCAAGAAATAGTAACAATCAGCCAAATCTATATCCATTTCGTACGGTATGTGTCACAGAAATGCGTATTGGTCGTCAGAATAGGCAGCCAGTATAACCACCCCCTTCGGATGACGAATTCGGACATGTACGGAAGGCGAGATAGTCGCATCCAGTATAACCTTAGCCTACATCGTAGAGAACGCTAAAAAACCAATGGTTTTCGGCGGCTTCGGTATTCCAGATCGTGTAACACGAAGTCCCATAAGGTGATTATTCTATTCCATACCACGTCTGTGGTAAAAATTTGACGATTTACGATGAAGTGTTGATAAATACAGGTCCATGAAACCATCATTTTTTAAATATTCAGCATTTTCTTTGATAAATTAAATTTTTGGAACGATTTTACATTGATAGCAAAATTTAGAATATAAAAATAAAAAAAGTTTTTTAAATATAAATTCCGCCAAATAGTGGTTAAAATGATATTCTCTCCGGCCATATGTACTCCATAATCTGTCAATGTTCGGAGTGTGGACACCCATGACTGGATCGATGGAATTTTGCGAATGATTTACAACGTGATGTTGATACATATTTTTATCAATTTGTCCGTACATATTAAAAACATATTAAAAAATCATCGAAATCGAAGGTGGCTTCCTTTTTGTGAATAATTACCATAAATTAGAATATTAATAATTGACGCAAACTTTTAGGCGTATTCGGTTTCTTCTCATTTTCAGTAAAATCTAGACAACAAATTACTGTATTTCTAAGCTATTATCAACTCGTCTACAATATAAGATAATTTACCCTATAAAATAACAAAATTAAACATGTAAAAAACTATTAATAAACGAACCTATGTTCATGAAGACCTTATTGTCTATCTTTGTGAGATATCTCAATAATCTAATAGTTAAGCCTTGACCTACATTTTGAAAGCATTCAATATACTTAAAAGAAATACTGTTTGAAACATAAAGTAATTAAAATTGGGTTCTTCTAAACTCGATCCATTCATTATGCTTAAAAAAATATGAAACAGAAAGTAATCATGTAACAATGTTCCAGCATGCATACGTTTCCTATGGTTTTCTGTTACTTTCCCCGCATAATGTAAATTTGGGCAACATTCATAATCTTGGCATTTATGAATCAACATTTATGATCGCGATCGATGGAAATATTCCTGTGTAAAATCTTTTTCTCTAGAAAATATAGTACCTAGGAGAGATATAGTGAGGTCGTAAAAACTACGAGAATCCCACAGTTTACAGCCTTGCGGTTTCGGAACAATACTATACCATAAAGCCTCCCAGGGCATTTGTATTGTCTACATCACTGATGGCCACGGGAGCTGCGGCCTTCCCCCACTCTAGGTCCATGCTCCTCACATAGGCTGAGATCCGGGCGACGATGAACCGAGGGGCGACGAGGAGCGAGAGATGACCCAAAGTGGGGGAAGGCCGCAGCTCCCGTGGCCATCGCTGATCTACCTGCACACAAAGCATCAATGATGTCAATCAGCGTTAGTAAAGATGTTCCGCTGCAAAATCTGTGAAACATGAAGAATGCCTCCAGGCACGCAGAAAATTTCTACCTGAACTGAAAGCCTGACGGATGAACCTTTTGTAGAAGAGACTTTGTTCCTAACAGCTCTTCCGGATGATTAAGATTTGATTCGGGTTGGAGGCACTCTAAAAGATCTCGATTTGATTGACAACAGAACTGAAATGAAGAGAACCTTGCAGATCAGGTCCAAAGGGCCTTGTTTGTATGGCGATTAGTAAGGTAGTAACTTGAAACTACCCACATTGATAGAAAGCATTTATCGTACGTCAAGCATGACAACACAGATGCTTTGTGTTGCGTTTCAGAAATTTTGTAAAGATGCACGAAATTTAACTCATTTGGTAGCAAGTTGCAATTGTTGTTACAAAAACTTTGTAACTAGTCTGTTTGACCTATGTAACGTCATAAGAGGCAAATTTGATGTATCAATAAACGTTTTTCAGATGTTTGTCAGGTTGGCCGAGCTGTGGGTGGCAGAATTTAGTGTTCTGCGTTTAGGATGATTAATCGGTAGTGGTCGTCTCAAATTTTAATTGGTTCGTGCATGTTGATGGATGATGTTATTGCGGATCTCAACATCAGCTAAAAGATGGGTATAAATAATAAGTTTATCTATACAAAATTGAAGATGACCTTGAAAACTTCGGAAAAAAAGCGACTAAGAAAAAATGTTAAAATGCTGAAAAATCATTCGCAATTTACCCTCAACCATCTCTCATTTTTTCAACTTAATTTGTCCCTTGTTGTCGAATTGGCACAACGGTCAAAAATCAATATACTGAAAAGATAAACAGTCGTTGCATATTCTTTTATTAAAAATAAAAAAAGTGATATTTCTGTAAATTCAAGCATAAGTTTGTTCAAATTGTTCGCATCGGTCACAAATAATAAAGCAATGTACAAGGCGTACTGCTTTTTTATATTTATCGCATTTTTATGAGCAAAATGTATCAAAGTTAAATTAGGGACGGATGGGGGTTAATAGAAGTATGGCTAAAAAACAAGGAATTCACAATAAATCGAAACAAGTGTAATCACATTACATTGACTCTGAAGAAGCAACAAATGAAAGAAGTACAGATCAATAACTCTCTGATCCCACAGTACAAACAGTGAAATACCTTGGACTACACCTAGATAGAAAATTGACAAGGAAGCAACATATACAAGTTAAAATAAAACATATAAAGCTAAGGAGAAGAAAAACGTATTGGCTTCTTGGAAGGTAGTCGAAACTCCACCTCAGAAATAAGTTGCTAATTTATAAAACTATTTTAAAGCTAATTTGGACATATGGAATTCCGCTATGGGGAACCGCAGCCATGAATAGACACATCTATCTCTTATCGACTATAGCGAACTGATGCTTACACAATGTAATTTTGGATAACTAAATTGTTGACAATAAGGTTTATTTAAAGACTAAATTTAGTCGGACAGGAGGCTGTTGTTCGACTCGAATATTTCAAGGCTAAAGATTAACTAATTAAAGATAGGATTATTGCACTCGGTATTGAAATAGCACTGAGCTTCTTGAACCGCAGCCATAAGCCACACAGTAAAGCTGGAAGCATTGCAATCAATAACCCTCAGGACGATAGTGAGCGCGCCATGGTTTGTAAGAAACTCAGGCATGAGAAGGGACTTGGATATAACGTCAGTTAAAGATGAAATAACCAGATTCACGAACGGATGCACAAATAGAATCACAACCCATCTGAAGCGACCCAACTAGCAGAAGAACTGCCGTCCATTGTGATCTCAGGTGACTGTAGAGCATCCATCCCAAGGATCTTCAACAAAATCGCTGAACAGAACAATTTTACAAAGAACAAGGACACTTCCAATGGGAATTGCCTCCACGCGCTAATAACCATTTACTTATAAACTTACTAGATTGTTTTTATAAATAGGTATTAAGCAATAAAGAACTTTATTAACACTTCGGGTACGGCTGATTTAGACGCAGAGCTCTGTCATTGTATGTATACATACAGCTCTACCGCAGAGCCCAACAAAAAATTAATAATATAAATTATTTTATTAAAAATAATGAAACCGTTCTCATCCATAGCATACAAATACCCTTTGAATGATATTGAAAAACTTAAACAAACTGTTCGTTAGTACGAGCTGTCTACAGTCTCTTAAGGGGCTACATATACAAGGATAAGTCAAAGAAATCGGTTTTCCAAAAATATTTTTATTCGACAGTATGGCCTTTGAACTACAGGAGGTCCCAGTTTTTTGCCAAACCTTGCCAGTGTGTTTTACAAGGAGAAATAAGTAAAAAATGTTGTACAAATATACATCCCTGACTGCTTTGTTAGAAAGTTATAACAGAAATATGAAACAGTAACGAAGTGTTCTTATATGGGGTAGGATGAGAACAGTTCAATGATACTGGCCTAATGAATTTATGGAGCTCTGTTAGCTGCATGAGAGCGACGACGAAGGTCTGATTGAAGAATTAATAATGCGTTCATTAAAATGCAATAGAATTAAGGAAATGAAATTCGTATATCAGTCAATTCATTTGTATTGATAAAAATTGTGAACATTTTGAAATGTTAAAATAATAATAGTTTATTAATAGACTGGATATTTCTGCAGTCTAACATAAATAAATACGTGATAAATGAATATTTCAACGGCAAAATACAATTTTATTCCTTTAATTATCATACGTTCAATCAAAACATATCAACAGCTAAGTACACATATTTGCATGGTATAGGTCAGCCCTGGAGAAATTCCAGATTTGCGTTCACCTATCTTTTGTTTACAAATAGTAGTTGCACTATAATATAATATTTATGGTTTGTATATGCATAGAAGTGAGTTTGACTAATTTGTATATTGGGAGAGATTGAGAGAAGTGCTTAAGGATTTCTATTATAATATCGAAATTTCGTGAGCAAAATTTGGGGACGAGAAAATATCTCCAGAAGAAGAGAAAAGTGCAAATTAATCGGTATTAAACTGAAAAAGGAGACACGTGTACTAATACGTCTGTGAAAAACTTAAAAACTGCAGATGAAGTGCCTGTGCCTGTGAACAAATCAATTAGCTACAAAATTCTAAACATTTTCAGCGTTTTCTCAAAATACCTGTGTATGCAAAGTGCAAGAAATGCAGTTGTGAAGTGAAGTTTAAAACTGAAAGTACTCGTGGACTTGATTTCAAAATAATGTTACGATGCAAGGCGTACAAGCCCGTTTCCATTTCGTCTTGCCATTTATTGGAAGTGCATATGAAATAAATCGAAGATTTTTTGATGCATTTGTGTAAATGTACCAGTAGTTGACACTATAAGACTCATTTCCCATTGTAATTGTTATCACAGAGTCCTATTTTTAGTAAGCAATTTTGTAAGTGGACAATTTAATTCGTCAGTTATTTTTAAATGAATCGAATTCATTAATATTGACAAATAATCCTATAATAAAGTTTTATTAAAAAAAATTGAACTCTCCAAACTGCACCAGTATTTGACACATCAAATTTCTAAAGGCACTAGCAGTTGACAGGTTCATGAACCAGTAATTGAGACCAGACGAAATAAAATACAATGTTTATTTAATAACAAAAATACAAGATTCAAGAAATAGAACGAAATGAAATGCGATAAAATTACATAGGTAGCACATACAGAGCATTTTAAAAAATCATAACATACAAAAATGTTGTGCAATACAAAATATATATACATATAGATATATAGAATGAAAAAGGTTTTAAATTACATTATGAATGGACAACACTTTAATTAATCTACCGTAAGGGGCTCAGAAAATCGGTATTTTGTGCCTATTAAATCAGCCAATAAAACAGAATTTGAAAGTTTGGAAATTATTTTAGATATGTTGACGATGATTCTATGATTATCGCCTACATCATTTAAAATGATGCAAGCAATGGAGGCCTCCACAGGCCTCAATACCATTCTTGAACAGTATGCCCTTTTTACCCATCCCGGGTACATGTAACCCCTTAACGCAATCCGTGAAACAAATGAGCCACTATACTGGTGCTTCGTTCTAAACGATCTCTTACAAAGCCATTATAGTGGCGCGTAGTAGCCAATGGGTTAAAAAAAAATGAAAAATGTAATATGATCATCTTGAAGGCCTCTCTAAATCATGTTATACGAGGTAGAAAAATTTCAATCGGTGGTCATAATGTGGCCGCGTTAGGCGGTTCACCCTGTACACGAAGGAGCGAGCTGAAAAATAGTCGAACGTGGCGTCTTTAATATGCAACCCGGTAATAACAGCGCGATCGGTAGTGAATATAGTAACAATAACGACGACAGTAGTACTAGGGTCACGAGAGTGCGATCACAACACGAAGAAGACGATCGTTCGTGGCGAGAGAAAGAGAGGACGGGTTATCGGCACGGCGTACTATTTATAAGCTCGTCCACGGATCATTAAAAATACGTCGCGACGCAATGCAATTATATCGACGAGCATTCGGGTATAAACATTTAACGGTCGCGAGCCATGTAATCGGTCACGAGAAATCGAGTAGTACGCGATAAAAGAGGGATGAAGTTTCCTTTTTTCTTTTTCTTTTTCCACGCTTGAATTTGGGGAAAAATCGAAATGCGTGTAAAATGTTGGAACGACTACGTGAATGTGTATTTCTCCGTTGAGAACATGAATTTGGGTAAAAATGATCTGAATAACAAAATGAAAGATAAGATTCTAAATGATGAATCACTTCAAATGCTTCGGTGTTTATATTTTAAAAATAATGCGGGAAGAGTGTGCTTATTTTCTATCAAATGTAAAGAAATTATTTCAAAATTAGTTTTTTATTTTAAATAATTGAATGAAATGGAATATAAGATGATTTAAAGTTTTGATTATGAAAAGGAGTATTGCTACATGTTTGCTGCTAAACGTATTTATGGCTTGGTAACTATCGCTCCGAGTTTGCTCCTGCTTGCACCAAGTGAAAGGTCACATTTTTCTTTACAAGATAGGACATATAACAAAAAATATGTAAAAAGTGGAGCTGCCTCCTTATTGCGGCAAACCCTTCGCTTGGTATTTCTTATAATGTAGAGGAAAAAGTAGATAAATGCTTTAAGCATTCAAAGATATGAATACGTGTAATCGAGCACACGAAACCGAGTAGGTGATAAGAAGGACATTTTTTTGAGCGTTGAATTTTCTGAGGGGTCGAAATTCGAGTAGAATGCTGACTTAACCATGCACGCACCACGTGCGCAATATCTATGTTCCTCGTTTCTTATCTATGAAACCTGAAAGCCCTATGGGCGTTCAACGCATCTGATGAATAGATAGTCTTGAATTCTAAGCAGCACCCCCGGTTTTTCCAGTAAAATTGTGTCCGCAGTATATTCAACGGATGGAAATAAGACAAAAATGTTATACTGTAAAATCTCGATTATTTGAAGTAATTATGGAGCACTATTAGGATAATCAAATGATGATATTCTCATATGACAACTGTCGTTTTTTTTAACCCCTTGCTATATAGTTCTGCAATTCGGCCGCGCGCAACATTCGTCTTGTTCCCAAGTAGCCGCAGTCAAAGGGTTAAAGAACAGATTCAGATGTATATAGACTTGCCATCACGTTTCTTTTTACAAAATCATCCGTACGTAGCTATATTTTAATTTTAATTTTTTATTTAATTGGTGTCGGATCAACTGCTAAAGGTTAATACCGATATACAATACAGTATATGTGCAGTGACGGACGAAAGTATTCGTGTGGAAATTACAAAAAAGATAATTGTAACTTGTCAAAATTAGTAGGTAAATTACGGAATATAAACTTTACTTTTTTTATATATGTTTATATTGAATATTACTTTAAATGTTGTAGACAATTCATTGAAATAAAATTATTTATTTGTAAGTTACAATTATGTCTTTTATTATATCCTCACTGTACGAATACTTTCGTCCGTCACTACATATTTTACAATTATTTACGTACATATAATACATTCATAATAATAAAAAACACAAGACATACGGATGGTTACGTCAGATTGTAGAATATAATGATTTTTCTTTCAAACAGTTTAATAATTTCTGCATGTACGCTGGTTTTATTAACATTTCCTTCAAATCAGTAGCAGTTGTAGATGTAAGGTTTTCTAGTTTCGTACAATTGTATCATTTGTTATTGAACGGTCGTATTTCCATGTTTTTAAATTTGACGCCTGGCAATAAAAACTTTACCTAACCTCTTCAAAATAATGTTTATTTGGTTTTTTCAGTCGGAATCGATGAGAGACATCAAAGGACACTTTTAATGTTTCTTTAGGTATCATAATCCGAAGTTTGGGTTACCTACAACAATTGAAGCGCATAACTTAATTTTCCCCCAAATATGGACATACGTTCTTTCGATAATAAACGATTTAATTATATAATATATGCCTAACTGTAACTTCAACATTACATTCCTTTCACATGTTTGGAGGTGATTTATCCATAAGGTGTCTATGGCCAATTCTGAGTCGTATCATGACAACTCGATCTGAATTTTTATTATTCATAGATTTCATGCTTTACCCTGTGCAGGTTGACGAATTTTCACTGAAATGTATAATTTCATTTTTTTCGTCTTTTAAACTGATACATTGTTGACTTTATGGCTTCATATTAAACTACCGTTTCGAAATTGAATATGAAGTGTACTGTGTATTGCCCTAAATCTTGATACCGTTCGAAACAATAGACCCTTCCGATAATGGTTGCTGGGCTAATCGGAGCTCAGGTTATCGAAGTTCTACCGTATTAACTTGTACCGATAAACACTTTAATTTACACAGAATTCCACAGTAGAGTTTCGATTGCTCGAACAAAGATCATCCTAAAATGAATCATCTTGTATTAACCCTAGGACGCTTAAGGGTTGGTCAAAAACTCTCCACAGAATTCGAAACGTTAGAGTTTTAAAGAGGAATTTGTGTAGGAAGCCAATAATCTAGTTTTGTGTCAGAAAGGCATTGTATTTAATGACAATAAACAAAAATTTTGGATATTTTATTTTTTTAATAAGAAGTACTTGAATGTTTTATATTACTATATTATATAAATAAACATACTTCGAACAGCAAAAAATAAAATTTGTTGCACTTTCGCTTATGTAGACACAAAAGGACCCTCCCTTAAACCTTCTAAAACTTTAAGCGTGCGAGGGTTAATTAAAAGTTAAAATTTTCATTAGCGATACTGTGTGCTCTATTTTATATGACATATTTTACATTCTCATATAAAATTAAAATTTGTATGCAGAATATAGGTAGAATGTGAGTCATCTTGTTACCAGGTACAGTTCGGATAATCGAGATCTTACTGAGCATAAATTTTAATGAAACTAAGCCAATATATTCTATGAGAAAAAATAAGAAAAATCTATTACATGAACGTACGCCAACAAAGATTTTAAATTAACTAGTAGACTGCGGATTTTTATACAAATGTACCGTTTTAGATTACAGTATTTTTTATTCTCCTGTAGGTAATGAAACTCAACTTTGACAGAACTGCACTTTGGGGTTGAAAAGTTTAAAAAGACATTTTTTGTTTCACTTAGTCTATGAAATGTGCATTCTTCAGGAACGTGGATATGCTAAATTGCATAAAGATCCGCAATATATTAATTAGAAAATACATAACACCTGAAACTGAAATGTCAGGTATAAAAACACATGTAAACATGGCAATAACAAAATTCATATTGTTAGGGGTATAATAATTTTTATTCTGATTTTACTTATTATTTCAAGCCAATTTCTGCAATCCAATTTAATGTAACTAACATACCAAGTTGCTTAACAAAGAAGAAAATAAAATAATTATTATTTTCAAAATACATACTACGTTTGTACGTATTAAGATAATGAAACAGATAAATATACTTTTTAATATGAAACGAGTCAGTATACCTAAGTACAGTGTTACTTGACGTAAAGTGCAATGTACGTATCTGTAATCGTCACGATAATTTTCTAATGTACTTGACATTGAATAAGGTTAAAAATACTATGAACTATGATGTCAGCTTTGACCGGCAGATTCTTCCGCAACACTTTCTCGCGAAAGAGAAATATTTGTTATACATTCTGAGATTATCGTCGTGACTTTTCAAGACATTATCAATCTTCCAGTGAAAATCACTAATAAAATCGGTTTCAAATAAACGGCCAGAGAGAGATACATCTATCTCTTATCGATTATAACGGACTGATGCTTACACAAATGTAATTTTGTATAATTAAATTTTTAACAATAAGGTTTATTTAAAAATTAAATTTAGTCGGACAGGAGTTCGTTGTTCGACTTGAAATTAAAGGCTGGAGATTAATTAATTAAAGATAGGATTGCAGTCGATAGTGAAATAAAACTGCTTCTGGATTTATAAAATAAAAGTGAGAATCTGAATGAATGCAACTGGATTTTTTAACATTTTAACGGCCGCAAATAGTTGAAGAAAAGTAGTTACCATTGGCCATTTTTTAAGAGACCCTTTGAATAACAAACATTCTACGTTATTTTATTCATACAAAATATTTTATCATTTTCATTTTGTAAATATTTGGGTATTTAATTTTGATCAAGAACAGATATGCCCATTTATTTGTTTCATGTAAATGTTACACAAATGAATGAAGTCACATGTACGTGACAGCGGCCGTCAAGGTGTTAAGATGTTTGAAAGTCCAGCGAAAAGCCAAAATTTGATGTGCAAAGAAAGTGCGAGCGGTGTGAAAAATATTTACTATGAATCAATAAATCATAAAGAAATTCTTATTTAGGGTTGGTACATTCCACAGCAATTCCTTTTGTAGCCCCCAGAGTACTACTGTAAATTTGAAAGAAAAAAAGTATGAAATCATTGCAGAATGGCATGTTGCCCTGTTCCATACTTTATATTACAAAGAAAATATACATTCAATGTTATATCACAAATCTCACATTAAAAATTAATTAAAAATTAAATTTTATTTTCGTTGATATAGCCACCTTACTTCTTCATTACAGCTTCTATCAATTTTAGCATTCAAACTCTGAGTTTCTAAATAATTTCTTATAATTAGACTGCGAATGTTTATGCAAGTATACATTTTTAAACTTCCATATTTCCTGTGTCAATGCAGTTAAATAAATGAAACTTAAGCAAGACTACAGTCGCTCCTTGAAATGTTCAAAATATGTAATTTTAATTTTACTAAGTTATTAAATGTCCATCATGCACCAATTTGGATGTATTAAATTGCATAAACATCCACAGTCTGCTTATAATGTTTTATTCCGTTTCTGTTTCTAATTATTACAGAAGTCTTTTGATTTTAGCTTGATTTGTCGTACTTTTTGCTCAATTTCTTCTCATATTTTGTCAAATTGGGTTCAAATTGGACAATTGGGTGCATCGATGCATGATTTTTATTTTATTATTCTCTTACGACTGTTACAAATAATTTTTCAGACGTTTACAGTAATCTACTGTAGGAGATACTACTCTGTTCAAAAACTTCGTAGAATGATTTCTTTGCTGTTATCTCAGCGACGCTGCAACGGTCTGGCCGGTAGAGGTTTACAGTTTACGGTCTTGTCTATGTACAGATTAAATTTCATGAGCCTATGATGAACCGTTCGCTTATGGCAACGACTTTAGTATGCCTACGTTTTATTCGACCGTCAGACGTCTCGAAAAATGTCTAGCGATCAGTTGATAGAACAACGCATTAATGTGAAATTTCTCGTGAAGCTCTGGAAAAAAAGGACTGAAGTGGTTGATATGTTAAGAGAAGTGTATGGAGAGAGTGCTTTGAAGCCAGCAACCGTTTACAAATGGGTGAAAAGGTTTCAGGAAGGAAGGGAAGACGTGGAAGACGATTGATTGCATTTTTTGATGTTAAGGGTTTGGTGCATCATGAATACTTTCCTACAGGTACCACAGTTAATGCTGCATTTTATGTGGAAGTTCTCACACGCCTACGAAACCATATACGCCGGGTGAGACCAGAATTATGGAAAGGAAATCGGTGGATTCTCCGCCACGATAACGCACCGGCCCACGCGTCCATTCGTCTGCGTGAATTTTTCACTCGTTTTGGCATCACTGTTCTAGATCACCCTCCGTATTCACCTGATCTTGCCCCATGTGACTTCTTTTTACTCCCAAAAATAAAAAATGTCATGCTGGGGGCTCATTTTGACAATATTGACGTCTTAAACCAAAAAACGACAAGGGTGCTGAACAGCATTGAACAAAGAGAGTTCCAGCATTGTTTTGAACAATGGAAACGCCGCTGGAGTAAATGTATATATTCAGAAGGGGACTATTTTGAAGGGGATACTATTAATTTGGAAGAAAATTAAAACGTCGAATTGTGGGAAGGTACTTCTACGAACTTTTTGAACAGAGCAGTACATGTATAATATTTTCAACAGGCATGGCAAGTGTCGTAAGACTTATGAACGGCGGGGTACGTGCACTTATGATTCTATAACTTCTATTTCCAACACTCCGTTTATTTTATCTTATTTTCATTTCTAAATTCATTCAAAACGTTTAAAACACGATATCGTACGCAGTATACCAAAAAGTATTTCGTCCACAGGAAGTGATAAACGCTGAAGTTATCCCTTAAAAATTATCGGTAAATATTCACAAAAAGGGAGCTACCTCCGATTTCGATAATTTTTTAGTGTGTTGTCATCATCCTGAATAGCGTTCTGAAGGTTTTAATTGACGGTCGCCGTTTCTTAAAAAGTTATTAACAAAAAAAGTTTAGACAAAAGCACCCTACAGAAACCCTACCCAACCCAACCCAACTCACCCATTTTGTGAACATTTACCTAGTTTTGTTTTAAAGACTTATTCCATACATTAATCATTTAGCTTATGTACGGATGGTTGATGAATAACGAAACACAAATTGGTGGAAATGGAGTTATTGTGGAAATCGATGAAGCGACATTTGGGTGTCGAAAGTATAATCATGGACGACTTATCACGAGTCAATGGATTTTCGGTGGTATGGAACGAGATACGAAAAAGATCTTTGTAACACCAATTGCATTCCGTAGAGCAAAAGTCTTACTGCCCATTATTTCAAGAAAGATTGCTTCTGGGACAATAATCCATAGCGATTGTTGAAAAGCATATGGACAAATTAGTAAAAATATATATCAACATCGCATAGTAAATCATTCGCAAAATTTCGTAGATCCAGTCACGGGCGTCCACACTCAGAACGTTGAAAGATTTTGGAGAGATATTCGCGGAAATATTCCTACAGATGGTCGGGGAGAATATCATTTTAACCATTATTTGGTGGAATTTATATTTAGAAAAACTTTCAATTTTGACGAACGTTTTCATCCAAATAATGGCAGTGACATATCTCATAGCAGAAAACGTAAATTGAATAAACAAATTGAAAAAAATGTCTTGTGAAATTATTTTGTATTTTTATACAGTAGTATTAATAAATAAAAGCGTGGGTGGGGGAGGGGCTCCTCCCTCCGCACCCCCTCCCCGGGAAAAATCCAACCTGACGTACCCCAAATCGAATTTTAATTTAGTCCGACATGAGTTTGGGTTAGGTCTGGGTAGGTCTGGGTCACCTGGATTACCTAAAAAAAAAGGTCTCGGTTATTCATACTCTATTGAATGTAAGTAGTACCCAGAAAATGATGTACTTTTGTCTAAACTTTTTTTGTTAATAACTTTTTAATAAACAGCGACCGCCAACTAAAACGTTCACAACATTACTCAGGATAATGACCTTGACAACATATTAAAAAAATCATCGAAATCGGAGGTGGCTCCCTTTTTGTGAATATTTACCGAAATATCGTTATTAACCCATGACTACTACTATGTAAAATTTGTAACTTAAGTACTACTAGTGGGTGTTTGGCACCTACTCCTGAAATTTGAAATAAAAATCACACTTTGCATAAACAAAAATTTATTTCTTCTTAATAAGAGTAATGAATTATATTAACAATAAGAGTACACGAAATATTATTAAAGGCATTTTGGACAAATTGTAGAGACACATTTCAGACATATGGGAATTTTGCATTAATCAGAATTTTCTAAATAATTCAACAATTGCACTCATTTTTAATTATCGATACACTGAACATTAATTTTGGTAACCTTGTTCTACTGCTTTAACAGTTATTCAACTCAATGTCCAATAAATTTCTATTCATTTTAAGTCTATGGCAAAACTAAATTCTTTGTAATCTAAAAAATTGCACGGTGTCCTATAACTAATGGTACAGCCGAGGATAGGATTCCATATAAAAAACTATATGAAGAATGTAGAATGAATTATCATCCCATGAATAACGCGGTTTTTAAATGTGTACGTCAAAGGTAAATAATTCGACAATTGCACTCATTTTTAATTGTCGATTCATTGAACATGAATTCTTGTACCTTTGTTTCACTACTTTAACAGTTCTTCAACTCGATTTTGAACAAACCTTTATAGCTTCAAAATAGTTAATTTTAATTCTCTTGTCTACTTATGACAACTAAAAAATTGTCGAGCCACCTGTATACAGTAGGTAACAGGTATACGTATCACAAGTTTTCAGTTACTCAAACACTAACATGATATTTTCTGACCAAAAAATCCGTCTAATTTACAAAATTGTTGGCTATTCTTTGCTATGACAGCCCAAATTTGTATTAAAAATTTCAAAACAGTATACATATCGAACATTCCATCACGCGAACAGTGAAATCTTTTAATTAGATAAACTCAAATAACATACTCACACTTATTCGAAATATATTTTATAAAATAGAGAATTTCATTACTTACGACCTGATATATTCTCCACTCAAAACTCGATATACAAACGTAGAAAATTTAATCAGAATTATTCGATTCCGAAGCAAACTTCTACAGGCTAATGCGCCTGAAAACAACATTTCCCTTTTTCTTTGAAAATGGATACAGCGCGAGCGGGAGAGGCGACAGAAGGAAACAGAATAAATTGCGGGTTGATTGAACGCGAAAACGTTGAAAGAATTTTTCAAATTGCTGTTGGTTGCGCGTCGAATGAAAACTAAATTGGATCAGCATTTTCCTCGGTCGGAGTTCGCCGGTTAATAGAAACGCAGCGAGAAGGTTAAGGAACACGAACTTTTCCACAGCTCTTATCGTGCAGTTTTTTAATCGGGCCTCGTGTGCCCGGCATTTCATTGCGAGCTTGTCGGTTTCGGGTCAGAAAAATATACCACCGCCGTCTCGAAAGGTCACAACACCGACGCTGGACGTCGCGAATTTTTCTCTCATCCTAACCCGGAGCAGCTTCTCTCCGCGCGAGTTCTCTTGTCACTATATTCGCTGACGAGTCGTTCGTCCATTGCATTTGTCTAAAAGTTCCATCGACTCTTTCCCACCATCCGACGTCTTTGTTGAAAAATGATCGTTCGAACTGCTTCGAGGTGTAATACCATGGGGAATATCTGTGTCGGGATTACAATGGAAATCGTGTGGTGAGAACGTGTCAGTAAAGTGCGCTTCTAAAATTTATGTGACGCTTCTAGACTTATTGATAGCACCGCGATTACTCGTGCAGGGTGAGTTCGTCGCTTTACTAAACTTTCGAGCTTCTTCTGTACGTAAAAACTAAGGAAATATTTTGATAAACTTGGGTTCTACAATCATTTATTTCTGAGACACGGCCGCGATTAGTTGTATCATAAAGTATACAGAAGATTTCATTTCTATCGGGAGAAAGTTTAAATTTATTTTTAGAGTGGCATTGTACACTAGAACCTAATAAAAAAGTTCTAAAACAATTTGTGACAGAGATACAGCTAGCATTAGTTATGACATGAATAAAAGATTTCTTTCTTATCAAGAGAAACTTTGGTTTTACTTTAATAGAAATATTCTGTATCGTAAAATCAGCCAAACAGTTCTAGTAGACATGAGTTCTAAAATAATTTATTTCTGTGATGTAGCCAATATTAGTTATACAGTGACTTACTAAATTGATCAAATGAATATGTTGCTTGAAAAGTTTTTTATTTACGACTGTTTCTGGATATAGGCCTTTAGAATTTGTAATTAGTCACTTGTACTTGAATGAAGGGAGAAAAGTAAAACTAAAACCGTTTGTATGTGAGATACAGTTAGTATTAGTTATAGCATGAATGATACAAATTATGTCTTTCTTGTGAACAGAAACTTTAATTTTACGTTTATACGAGCATTGTATACCTTAAAACTGACAAATATGCTCTAATAAACATGTGTTCTAAAACAATTTGTGTCTGAGATACAGCTACTATTAATTATAGTATGATTTATATAAAATATCGATTTCTTATGAACAATAACTTTAATCTTAAGTTTATAGATGTATTGTATAACTTAAATCGAATGAAGAAGTTCTAGTAATTATGGATTCTAAAATCATTTGTGTCTGAGACAGCTAGTATTAATTATATAAATGATTTGTTTTTTATAACAGAAGACTTTAGTTTTATTTTGATAAGAGCATTGTATTTGTAAAACTATACAAACAGCATTCATAAACATACGTCCTAATATCATTTGCTCTCGAGATATTACTACTTTTAGTTAAAGGTTTTCCTTACAAGAAGTCTTATGTATAATTCATGCTCTAACAGTAGCTGTACTTTAGACACAAATGATTTTAAGATCCACGTTCATTAGACCCTTTCTGTTCATTCTGACCTGCGGAATACGCCTGCAAATTTTCTGACTAGAATTTAAATCTACTCTGTACAATTATTACTTAATTTAATATACACAAACATATTTCGCATAAAGTTATTTAACAAAGTTACCTTGCCGTTGCTCCAAATAGAAGAAATTTTCCTTTGAAAATAGATAAACACGTTAATTCACTGCACACAAATGTTTCTTCGCGTCTCTGAAAGGGTTGAAGTCCATGCTCCGGGCACAAACGAATCAGTCAATCACTTAGGCGTATTTTTTTTCATAATAGAAGATCCCGATTATCATTTACTGATCGTTGCATTAACTTTAAGAACCTGTGACCTAGTAATTGTTCACAAAAGCGTCTGAGTGGTTCAACAACTTTTGATGACGAGTCGCTGAAGTTTGAAATTGGGCTGAGGAGGCGGTTGCAGTGGATTCGGGGGCTGGAGAAGAGAACACGCGTTTAGAGGAGGATGAAAGAAAATAAAAGGGTGCTGAAGAGACACCAGAAGAAACGTCGAACGTCCACGCTGACGTCGAGCGTACTACTACCGCGGTCCAACTCGCGATATGCAAGTCGAAAGAGATTAGAACAAGTGGTTACAGGTCCCTACCACGAGATTCCTGGACTCTAACTACATCACGTGCCAATAACATCGAAAATAGTGTAACAATGCCAGACATGGGAAAATTTTATTGGAAATTAAAATAAAAATAGGTATTCATCTTATTTTCAATACTGTTATTTGAAAATATAGGGAATATCGATTTGTCTCAAATAATAGCAATTTCAGAGAATTAATGATTTCATTATTTCTTTACATCAAATTTGGCAAAAGAACAAATCGTAGAAATACTTTCTTCATAAAGTTCGTCGGTGAGATTTTTGTCTTCGAGACTGTATGCGAAGGCAAATTTATAAACACACTAAGCATGAAACTATAAATTTCAGAAAAGTGATCTCGATACGATTGATGTATTAGGTTGCCCCAAAAGTTCGTTTCGTTTCCTTGCTAAATATTAAGTGTACAAAATTTCATGAACTGTGCAATTTTATTGAAGTATCTACGATCTACATATTCTGTTCTATCACCTTCCACCATGTTTCCGGAAGCCTCATGATGCCATTTTTCCAAAATTACTTTGCCTCACTGATAAAACACTGATCGAGATGATTTGCCGAGCATGCAAATTACGAAAATAACTTTTGGGACAACCTAATACATCAGTTGAACTATCGAATGAATACCTAATTATTTTATTATCTTAGATACAAGATGATTATTTTCAAAATTTTTCCCTGAAATAAAATAACATAATTGTATTTCGAAAACGAAATAATTGTGAAATAAAAACACACGTTACTTCAAATAATATTTCAAATAATGTTATTTCAAAAGTGTCCAGGTCTGAACAGTGCGACTACAATATTTCCGTGGATCGTATGTTTTCATGAGATCGTGCTTCGACCTTGCTAAGAAATCATGAGTTATCTCAGCCATTTTCCGTGTAAGACAGGCTACTATACAGTACATCAGGTTCTTTACTATCTTCAAGTTCCTTTCCGTGAAGTTGTGCAAGCCTGAACGAACGAACAACACTATGACGTGACCTCTAACTAAAAAAAAAGAATGATTATACAGAATGATCGAAAAAAGGATGTAAGACTTTAGGGGCTCATAGTACTCACCGAGAGGAGCAGAAAATGTCTAATCTACATAGGTCCTAAAATCAATCACAATTTTATTTAATTATTGGGTTGGCCAATAAGTAGTGTCGGATTTTTTATGCAAAAAAATTGATGCAAATGATTCTCAACGCTGGATTTCGATATTCCTAACATTTCAGCAATCTCTCGTGTGGTATAACGTGGATTATTTTCAATTAAACTGGAGATTTGTTCGTCATCAATCTCGATAGGTCTGCCAGAGCGTTTATCATCGGTAAGATTAAAATCTACATCACGAAACTTTTGAACCGTTTTTACACCATTCTTTCATTCACAGCAATATCACCATACACATTAGAAATCTTTTTTGCTGTTTCTGTCACATTTTTACCTTTGCGAAAATAAAAAAACATAATTGCACGAAAATACATCTTCTCATTGTTCATATTTAAATCAAAATAAACACTAAAAGAATTTAACCAAACATAATGAACTTTTTTAAATTACACCTTAAAATCTCAGTTATTAGACTATACATGCGTTTTATAGGTTACGAGTAGTTTTTTATTTTAAAAACAGCAAAAACGATGTCTTACGGAAAAATCCGACATTACTTATTGGCCAACCCTACATAAAGCTTTGGTTGCACGTGTGACAACCAACAAGTTATATTTACCTAAATTTGTTCATATTCCTTTTCATATTTTTGAGGAACAGCATTGTACAGTTGTTACAATCATTATAAATATAAAACAAAATGTAGAATGTAAAGTGTGGCCTGAAAATATGAAAAATGTAATATTTAATTAAGAATTATGTCATATTTTAAATGAAAGTAACAGTCGTACTTGACGTTCTCACTACGTTTACTCGTTAAAGTGAAACGTCGGCGACGTGACATAAGTTAAATTATGTAATTCCTTAATTAGATCTTGAGCCTAGAAATTCCCGCAGAAAACACGGGATCGTTAATCGCAAAAAACAAAAATAACAAAACCTTTTAATCGCACTTCGCCAACAACAGAAATTCAATTTTATCAAACGAGCGTCCGATAAGGTTGCTCGGTGTCTTAATAAATGCAGTTGCTGCTAAAAACTCGACGTAAATGGAAAGGAGCATGATTTGAAGTGTACGCGACTAAAATGAGAAATTGTAAACTTAATTCTTTGCGGTGCAACATTTTCGTTACTTGTTCTCGGCGAACTCGTAATGCATTTTCTTTTTTATTAATATCTGATCTCAATTATAAAAAAATGTTGACAAATATTTTTTATTTTTACACTAAACAGCTTTTTACTGATTTATTCCTAGGACCAAGTATAGTATCGTGTCTTAGAAATGATTTAAGAGTTTTAGGAAGAATTAACGTTATATGTTGAAAAATTAATTATTTCGAAATGATATATTTGTCAGATATTTGATTATTTTAAATGATAAAATAAAATAACAAATAACTGTTTATCAAAATACATACAAACATTGCGGTAAACATAAACACTGCTGATGATACACGTTATCGGAAGTCTGTGGTTTTGGAGTGACAGTTCCACGCACTATAGAAAAACTACTTTATTTTCCTGGAAAAATTAAATAACAAATATCTAAATTTGAAATAAAAGAACAAATATTAAAATAATTTATTTTTCAAATACATTATTACTCAAATAACATCAACTAACATAAGATAAAGTAACATAGCAAATAAGAAATCAAATAAAATTTTTATTTGAATAATTATTTGAATAAAAATTTATTTCGATAACGCTTAGACCTGATTCGATACCATTTAATTTTATCTTATGACATTTTTTCCATCTCTGACCGTTTTCACCCTTTAAGTCCTGTATTATGTTATCGTTAATATTTTTTACCGTAATTGTTATTCTAGATATTTCAAAACTGTTTAAATTACACATATTCTAAGTATAAATATTTTTACTGTTATTTTTTCTTATTTTGGCCCGTGAAATCACCTCCTAAAATATTTACCACGTGTTGTGAATCATCCTGCATAGAACGTATACAAAAATTGCTATCCTGCAAAAGTTAATTATAACAGTAAATGTCCTCAAAAACACAACGATATGTAACAGACTAGAAACAAATGAACCGTTACCGCGTGCATACCATGAAACCTTCCTTTCATAGCATTTCAGAGGACCTCGAGGAAGCAGTATTTATAAGTCCTAACAAGGTTTTAAGCATATTTGGTTCATGACAGCATTTTACTATAAATGGTACTACAAAGTATCGTCAGGGCATAAAGGGTTAAAGATACAGCTTGTCGCAGTTGCGTGGGACACCCTGTATCATTGGTACATCAGAATGTGAGGTATCCCAGAGCTTATGGATGCCGCTCTATTTTTAACCCTAGATCGTTCTTTCGTTCGACTATACATTTAAGGGCCCATTCCAGTGTGACACATTCAAAAATTCCATTTCTTTTATTGTTTTCGAAAGTGTATGTATTCAAGAATGTACTGTTAAATTTTGGTAAAGAAATTCCAAGTATTTTGGCTTCTCAACTGTTTCTAGTGGAAAGCGCAAAGCCTGCGAGACGAGAATTTTCTTCGCTCCCTGGTGTTTTCATTAATAGGTAAATATACTAATAAAATTTTGGACATCGTAGTGAAGTCAAGCACCTGCAAAGTTTGTGAAAAATGGAAATGTCAAGAAAATACAATTGAATATGAGACTGGGGTCGCCGAATAGTTGTAAGTATGTGTTTTGTACAATAATTATATTCTGAAACTTTTAAATGCGTTTTTCTCGAAACGTTATTTTTTCACCTGGCGCAGGTGAAATCTAAGAAAAGTAGTGAACCGATTGCTCTGAAATTTTGCGTATTATTCTGTATACCAGTGGCTCTAGCCAGTACCAGAATTATGATTTTATGTTGAGTTTATTATACTTGTTACGTTACATAATTGTCAAAAAAAAGGGTAAAATTCCGATATTTACACTTTCAACAGGAGCTATTTTGTTAATTTTAAACAAAAATTGTTTTCGTTGGTACCTGCGATAGCGACACTCATACTAATTAAGAATCTTTTCCAATTTTTCGTTTCAGATAAGGCTACGAGCTCAAATGACCTACGACGACGAGACATCTTTTCTGGAACGTGCCACTTTTGCGACACAAAAAAATATTACATGAAAAACATTCATTTTAATACTTTTAATATTGTTTTACATTCTTCATAGGTATCTTTATAAATGAGTAAAAGGCGGATAAAAGAATCATTGAAAAATACTAAATTTTTCGGCCCTCACACTGGAGGTCCTTGGGCTCAAAATGTCCCGAATGTACGGAACTCGTATTTTCAGCTTTATAAAACAATTTGAGGATTAAGGAATCATAGGATCATCCAGTCGCATCTATTATACTAGCTTTAATTATAGAGAAACAATATATTTTCCCCAAATTGTTTATACATAACAGGTTTTACATACTCGGTAACAGTGCTATTTGCATATGAATTTCCCCCCATTCGGATCCCACTATACAATAATTCTTTTTCTTGGCATTCATAAAACTATTCTGGTCATTTTATGCTATTTATATCTTTTCTTTTGATTATACATACTATCACATACTTGTTTGTGAGACTTGACCATGACTGATTACTGTTGTTAGATTGTGCCTCGTTTACGTTGATTGAAAAAAGACCCACAGACCTTATGTGTAACAATTTTTGTTACCGCCCTATCTGAAACAAGGTAATAAACCTTTAATATGATGTCAACGGAATAGAAACGAGCATATTAATATTAATTTCATTGTGTCTCTTCGATGATAACAAAGGTTAAAAAGAAACGACGAGGTGGGTCGAGAAAGACCCGAAGATCGTACCAGGATTAACAGCGACGAAAATTTCGTCCTGGGAGATGATTTATCTGTCAGACTGAAAGTAAGAAGAGCGGGGGGGGGGGGGGGGGGGTGAATGAAAAAAGTTTGTAAAAATGCGTTACACGTGTTGCTTCCTATCGTACCAATGACCCAGAGGTCATTCCAGCTGACTACCGTTGATTTAATCTGAGGTCAGGAGACAGCACGCGAACCGTTCGTAATGTTGATCGAAGATCGTCGTTGTTCGAGATAAAACGATACAGAGGCCAACCACAACGCTGCTTGCTATGCAGGTAAAACCAGGGCGGATGTATCTTCACCACCATATTGCGAGCTCGACAAAGACATGGAAAAACAAATTGGATTCCGCTGGAATGCTATTAAACGTTTATGAAATTTATGGATACATCGTCAGCATCATTTATTAAAACAGCTTTCTACTTCAGAAACAGACTACATGGACTAATCAAATAACTAGATGCTTACCAATATTTATTTTTGTGTTCTTTTTTTAGCTTTGGGAAATTTGTGTGGGCACAAAATTCAAGTATGTGATACGTTTAGTAAGTGATCAGAATTTTTGTTATAAAAGGTTGTTTACAGAAAATGACATATTTTTTAACATCTGATCTTTATAGATTTTTACTTTGTTTTTCTTTTCTGGTTTATATGTATGTATTTATATATTTGTTGTGCATTTAAATAAACTTCTTCATAAACAGTTCAATTTATTGTTATCTGGTTACGAAAATGGTTTCCACTGCAACTGAGTAATGTTTCTTTATATTTACTGTATAAACTTAAATCGATGTATATCATAAACTATATGAACGATTGCAAATATTAATGATGAAACAAATACACAGAAATTATACTTTTTTCCCTTATGAAAAATTGTCAGCATTAAAAGGTTCTAAAAAAATATACTTTCAGTGATCGTAAAAACTGCATTTGATTTATAACGTAATAGTGTGAGATGAATATCTGTTTAGAGGACCAAAATCGGGCATAGTTACCATTCGTATGAATAATAAATACTTGCAAATTAATTTTAAAATAACCGATGAAATGGAGCTTTCAAATAAATTCATGTTTGCCATACCATCGAATAATAATGCTGTTAATTCCGAGTGTAATATAAGTAAACTGCGGATTTTTATGAACTTACACATTTTTATAGATTAACAACTCTATTTTATCGTGAAAACAGGAAACTGTCCGAAAAATTCATTTTGCCTTTCACAAACACAGAAAACGTATGTTTCAGTGTATTTATTTTAGAAGGTGTACATCTTCAACAATCCTGGTATATTAAATTCCATAAGCATCCGCAGTCTAATAATAAGATTAGAATAGAATTAGAATTCGATGTTCAAAGAATGATGACCGCCAGTGTGTATGATATTTCTATAAAAGTTTCAATATTTTCGAAAGTGTTTTAGAATGTTTCCACGAAAAAAATGATCAGATGAAAAATTTTCCTGTTGAGAGACCATTCTCAATTCCTTGAGTTTCACGAATAATGACCTTCGGAGAAAAGTCGCAGTATTTACACTTTCGGAGCAAACAATTTCCTTCTTGAGCATTTTATCGAGCCATCGAAGAACCGAAGATACTTCGAGCGATAACGTTAACTATCCCATTCCGTGTACATTGAATAACTCTCGAACTTGAAAACAACTGATTTCTATCCACTCATCCATTAACCCTCTAAATCGGTTTCCTTCGTCTACCGATCGCTATCATCAGCGAAACTCTATCGCTATCAAAACCTGAACTAAAATGTCGGATGTTTCGTTAGACAAAGATAGATTAGAAGATTTACAATGTTGAATACGTAAGTACATAATTAATTATTCATCTTTATTACACAATAACTCAGTATATACGTACTTTTCTTGTTATTAAAATGTTTTTTCATTGAAATGCTTAATAAACTCAATTATTAAAGTACAGAAATAAAAGAAGATATGATTTATAAAAAATGTATTAAATTTATAATTAAAATTATGTAATTAATCTAATTTTTAATAATTTAGAATAATTTATTTTATTAAGCATTATTTTTGTACATAAGAAAATTATCCTTTCCTTGATCATTTTTACCTCATTATTGAATATTTAAAAATATATATATTTATAGTACGATCAATATGCTAAAATCAGAATGCTAAACTTGTCGTTAGCACGCATTAAGCATCGTTATGAACGAAAGGACAACCAACTTAAGTACATTTTCCTGTGTTACAGCGTAAAAAGTGCTTAATTATCCTCTAAACATTACGATCCAATTAATCTGGAAAGGTAGTGAATTTGGCTATCTATTTAACCGACTTATTAATACTATTTCCGAAAAAATCTCTTACAAAAATCTATTAGTTAACATTTTCCATTTGAAAAAAAACAATTAGTGAGATGTATCGACATGAATGAACAGTTAAAAATTAATTGAAAAGAGAATGAAAAATCGCAGTGAAATATCGATTTCTCTTAATTTGCTGCGTCTCTTCCTATTGTATGATATTTCAAATTCAAAACTAAAAAAATCTAAATTGAACGTACCGAGTATCGTGAAAATCAGAATTATTAAATATGTATCACATGGTGCTCAGATACTTAAAGTCTGGGCGCTTGAAGCAACATCTGAGAAACTAATATAAAAAAAATACAAATTACTCAAAACAAATTCTTGCGCCTGATTGGTAACTATAACAGATATTCTAAGATTGTGGATATGCATAATGATCTGGAAGTTGAATTTGTCCGGGATTACATCAAAAGAACTACCTGCAAGTATTTTAATCGTATACAACATCACAGTTACAATGAGGTATCACATATAATTTATGATCCAAGCAATTAAAAACACAAACGTATTATGCATATACTATACAATTAGTTAGACATATTATGTAAGATCTGTGTCATTTGCATAAAACCTTAATGTTGAACACGTTACTTCAAGCACTAAGCCTCAATGTTACTTTTTTTTGTACATATTATTGTATTTTTTCCAGTAATTTAAATGTTAAGATTATTATAACAATAATTATCAGAATACCTTAAAGAAACATATGTTAATGTTAATCGTGAATGACGAGCGGAGCTATGAAAGCCCCTGGAACACCTATAATCATATTATTATAAATCTGTGTATGTATACCGTTAAAGTTCAATAAACAATCATTATTATTATTATTATTATTATTATTAAAGTCTGGGCCGGAATTATCGTGGTAAAATCATGTTAGAGTTTATCCCTGGAAGGATAAAAATACATTAATGTCATATAATACAAATAGAAGTTTAAAAGAAATAAGAACAAATTAAAGAGACAATCAGTTTGTACAATAAGAGCAGAAATTAGAAAAGAAATTAATAATTACAGAAGAGAAATTCAACTTGTTCAGTTTGGAGGGGTATACTTGAACACCGGGTACCTTTGCAGGCTTAAAAGGGCCGCTAACGAACGATTGAGTGTGCTTTTGCTCGGCACGTGACCCGGGAACAGTGCACGTGCAGCGAGCACGTGGTCAACGATGCAAAATCCTGATTCACGTGCACCAGACACGCACGCGATTTGAGAAAACGCTGAAATTGATCTGCACGATGGAAATTAGCGGTGACGTGCGACGCGTAATCGTGATTAATCAACGCCCGCCGGGATTGCGAATTATTACTCGCATCATTAACCATCGTAATCCCAGGAAAATTGAAACCGTGTCGCGGGAAACGCGAGGACGTCCTTTCCAGCTAGATCCTTGCTCTCCGATTCCTCCGAAACAGTCGAATTCTTAATCTTTTGATTATGTCGTATCGAGAAGAATGTATTCTATCATGTTTTCCGATAAGTAGCGTTCTTTTCTATTGTTGAATAGGAAAGATACTCGAACAATACAGTATCCGCCTAATTGTGTAGGTGGAAAAAAATAAACAAAAGGGAGAAAGAAAGAATTGCGACGGCTAAGGTACCCAGGATACACAAAATCAGTATCGCGATACTTTATCTTACAAGAATTACCGTGTGAAAGCTTCTATTGGCGTACATGTACATTCAGTATCCATCACACGCGTAGAAAAGTACAGTTGCACTCTGTTAACGGAACTGCATATTTTTTTTACATAAATCGATTCTTCTGAATATTTTTCGAAAGATGAATATGTCACGAGATGTTTCAATTGTTTAAATATAGAGCTTGCCTTATTGGGGACGTATATTTTCATTTTAAAAAAACATGGATGACTTAAACAATTTTAAAGTAAAGGTCTCTTCAAAACATTATATTTCACCCTTCGAACCCTGTAATTATTTTATATACAGTGGCGGACAAAAGAAAGTTTAAAAGAGACACTTGTATATATTAGTGTTTGTAACTTTAGACATTCTATATCATGTTCGTAACATTTATCTATTCTGGGGTATCCCCTCACTCTGTACGGCATAGATATTCTTTTGTTTATACGACTGTATTCACATGGAATGCAAAATAATCCATTTTGTTCGACACGTGGACAAAAGTAAGTAAAATAATAAACATATGCCGACTATTTTTTTCATTTCTATATGTACATTAATTTTAATAGTCATTTGAGTCTTTATTTACACAGATGAGCAAGAATAGTAGAAAATCTATGGATATTAACACGTTCACTACCAGCGTCACATACAAGGTGTCCCAGCTTATGTTACAAGCTCATATTTCCTAACTTGTTAAAGATAGAGAACATTTTTTATATGGAAATTTCATGGTATGAGGGGGCACATCTTTTGGCGAAGGCGAATTTTTTTTTACGTTATTATTTTAAGAAATATGAAGGTCAAGTTCGGTTTTTTAAATGGAACTATGTATTTTTGTTCAGATCATTTGATAGTGCTTTCCAAAACGAATTCACTAAGCCTTAACACTACAGCTACCACGGCTGGTCAAATGACCGTTTTTAAATTTTTTATTAAAAACTCTGCATTCATTGTTATCGTTTTCGTCACTTGACTTCACGACTTTTCCTATAATATACATACATACATATAATTAATTTTTGCCCGTACTAAATTGACTATTACCTGCACTCAGTTGCAAAAAAATATAATTTTTATTTAAAGATCGGTCATTTAACCGGTTCGGAAAAAATAGGTATATATGTATAAATTGTCGGTAGGTTTAGTGTTAATGTATACACTCGTTTTTAGTGGTTTTCGAGATATTGCGCTTACAAATTTACTCATTTTCAACGGAAGAAATCCAGTCGAATAGGAAATACCGGTTGTAGTTTTGTCCGCACCTGAAGTGCCAAGTGTTAGACATTGCCTCTTGAAACAGATACGAAGGGTCTGTACCAGGAACGGCAGGCCCAAATCTGGACAATTGTTTTCCGCCACAGATGTAGCATTTGCAGTGTCGAGAAAGGTATCGTTAATATTTTACAAGGGAAAACTATTGTCCAGAGTTTGGGCCTGCCGTTCCTGGTGCAGACCCTTCGTATCTTTTTCAAGAGGCAATGTCTAACATGTGGAACTTAAGGCGCGAACAAATTCACTACTGGTATTTCCTATTCGGCCGAATTTCTTCCGTTGAAAATCAGTAAATTTCTAAGTGCAATATCTCGAAAACCACTGGAAATCCGGTGTATACATTAAGGGTCAGTGAATTCGTCTTGGGAAGCACTATTAAATGACCTGAAGAAAAATATGTAATTCCATTTAAAAAAATTAACTTGACCTTCATATCTCTTAAAATAATAATGTAAAAAAAATTTGACTTCGCCAAAAGATATACCCCCTCGTACCATGCAAATTCCATATAAATCATTTTTTGTATCTTCAATAAGTTAGAAAATATGAGCTTATAACAGATAAGTGCGGATATTCTGTATACCGTTATCGTACATTAATGGTAAATAAAAAAATTATATTTGAGTTTAGATGATTTGAATCGAAGTCCTATAATCTTGAGCTTTTTTGATGCGGAGTATATGCTGCGCTGCCCGAAAATCCTTTCTTAGCATGCAACGCATTTGTTTAAAAGGGACTCATGAGCAGATCCCCGCCTTCCTAGTGACGACGACAGGCGATATTTTTCAGACACCCTGAACGTTGCATTTCCTTACAGTACTACGTATAAAATCTTGTGCTTCGTCTTGTTAGATTATACTTTTGTAAGAAATTTTGATATTTTATAACTTCCGAATGAAATGTGTATTAATCGATGTCGATGGATTTTATGTCGGGAATGAAAAATAATCCAATAAAAAAAATGTATTTCGTTTTCTTTAAATATAAAATATTTTATGATGCTTGCCAAATTCGTTTCAATATCAGCAAAAAGATGGATCTATAAAAATTATTTGTTTGTGTATGAAAAACTGAAAATGACTTTGGAGACTTTGAAAAAGAACGAGTAAAAAGAAATGTAATACGCACATAATCGAACCAGTAACGACAGAATAACTGAAAAAGGTCACGTCATGCGGTTCTTCCTGTATGCACTAATTTTTAATTAATTATAAAGTAAAATAAAGTTTATTAAATGTGTATATTTATATATTCATAACAAGCTTTCGCGCATAGATGTATGTGCGACGCGTTGATTCTGTTTTGAGAACTCGACGACACACATGTGTGGCAGAGATAATTGATAAAAGTAAAGCGTCGTCTGTGGTGGAAGTTTTCCTCGAATCTGACCATGGTAGCGAACGTGTTAATGAGAATTTTGACATTTTATTAACATATTATAGTGTGTCTGACCAGGCATGGATGTTGTGAACCCATTTTTTCACAAGAAACTGGTCCTGTTGCTTTAGTAGCATTTATTATTGAAAAGCTGCACATGTAAAATAAAGTACTACTATAATACCAATGCAGATTCTGATGTCATCTCTCGTGGGAACATTCAATAAGCATTCAACGTAATGACTACATTCAAGAAAATTTTCTACCGACCAATAGATAGAGCTAGCAGGCGAAAATGTGGGTGTACTCAACTGATTGTGAGTATAGTGAGCAAAAATAGGTTAACCAATTAACACGTTCCCTGCCACAGTAGAAAAATCCGTACCTAGACAGACACACGAAAAAGGCTATTTATTAACACGTTCAACGCCGCGTCAGTCAGCAGTGACTGACACCTCAAATTTAATTTAATTAAATAATTATTGATTGTCGCTAAATTTTGAGCAAGCTCCATACTGAAAGAATAATGTAGGAATAGAAGAACACGGTCAAGTACTCAAATGTTTTTTTTTTCTTTATGATTTATATAATATATAGCAAATTATATCGTGTCTGATTAGGTATGGCCGTTTTCACTGTGGCGTTCAACACGTTAATACACGTAGTTGATTGTACAATGATTTATTTATTTGATATTCGACTCTCTATACCTAATATCATTTTAACATTAATGTTACACAAAATTTCATAAGGGTTGGTAGTTATGTGATCAAAGTAAAATTGATGCGTGTACCGAAAACGGTACAGGTGGCAGGGAACGTGTTAATAGTTAGAGATAGAAAAAACGGATTAACATTTAAAGAAATTTGAAATAGATATGAAATTTCATTTTCATGAAATTGCATTTTTTGCCGAAAAAAGGATTGAAAAAATTAACTGGCTACCGCAATCGCCAGGTCTCAATTCGATTGAGAATCTTTGAAACATTTTAGATGAGCATGTTTCTTCACCTGCTCGCACTAATAAAGAAACATTTTGGGAAGCTGTACAAGAGAAGTGGTATGCTTTTCTAATAAATACATTAGAAAACTTAGTTAACAGTATTCCAAAAAGGTTACAACCTGTGATAGATAGTAAAGAAGGGCATACAAAATATTAGCAATAGTACGATTATAAATATAAAAAATATAATCATAGAAACATGTCATCAAACTTACTTCTGTCCAGCTAGTTTCTGTACTTGTTCCATTGTTTTAAATAAAACATATACTTTCCCATTTCTATGCATAGTTTTCTTGTTTTTACTACTTCATATGATGTACATATTTATGAAAACTTCATTGCATTTCTAAAATATAGTTTAGGTTTGTAAAATTATGATGTCTTTTCGTATCGCTTACATTTTAAACTCTCTTTTATCCGCCACTGTATTTCAAAATAATGGATATATTTAAGTGTTTACTTTTAGTCCCCCTCCATCCTCTATAGAAGGAAAGACCTGTCTCTTTATAAATAAATAAATTCTACAATATAATTCAATCAGGTTCTCCTTGACTGTCTCGTCGAACATTCACGGTACAAACTCATATTGGACAGTTCAAGAAAATACTATTTGTTCGAACTGAATGATACGTTTCCGTGAAACGTTTCCGGTTGTTTCCTTCTTCTTCTAAAGTTCTATTTCCCTCGTTGATATGGAAATAACGGGAACAATCTATTTCAAAGGTAAAGATCCTGTTTGTTCCGGTTCAGTCGATTGTTTGGAGAAGATACGATAAATCGGATTTTCACAGAGACAGGAAAGAAATTTCTGGGACAATCGATTCAGGAGTGACATTTTTTAATGTGATTGAAATATGAAATGCAAATATATTAGGTTGTTGCGCAATTTTTGTCATATTTCATGCGCTTCTTTTCGATATGCAACAAATTATTATTATGGTGGAGATCGACGATGAGATATTTCACACGATTTTCTTCTTATGAGACAAAAATGTCAGCAGCAACTAAATATAAATACGTAAAGATTTTTCTCCCGTGAGAGGAGAATCTCATGAAATATCTTGTCGTGGATCTCTACCTTTAAGCACCGTCTACACTAGCAGACATCTTGCGACATTTATTGCGAGAGTTAATGTCAGCGTCGCACAGTGTGACGTTTCGACGATCTAGCGGAATGAAATTATTGCACCAAAATAATTCTAGCTTTTGCTGATTTTATGTGTTTTTCTACTAAGGCAACACATAATTGGGTATACACTTTACATTTTAAAAATACTATGCAATGCAAAAAACAAATATTAATAAATGCACTTACAAAAGAACATAGCAAAGTGTCCCCCTCCTATTTTTATGGAACTTCGTACATTTATTAAGCACCTCAAAATAAGATGTTGCAGGATTTTTTTAAATAATTTTCTTACATTCATTAGTACCATCGTAAAGTATCAATACCATAATTTAATCGCTATTTTCGAATTATAACTAGACTTTTAACATATTATGCACTGGTATACAATGCTCGTACATTTTCTATTTAAAGCTAGTGGTCAAATGTTGACATCTAACAGTTTTCATTTGTTTTTGAAGGTGTCGTACTCGAAGGTACGGAAGACTGTATGTATGTGAATCTCAAAAACTATTGGTCCTAGAAAAAAAGCTTAAATATGCAATTTGCCTATTTTTTTATGCTGTTTTTGATATTTGACTTATTTAATACGTCGCCACGTATAGACACGCCCGAAAGTGAAGCCCGTAAGTTGAGTTTACTTGCGTCAGTTGACCTCAGCAAGTTAAAACTCTCGTAATGTAAACGCCCGGCAATCCTCTCTCTGAGAGTTTGGCTTTATTTCCAAACGGACTGGAAATGAGCTTTCCCTCACAACTTACTTGCAGGCAATAATTTGCGCTAAAAATTGCCGTAGTATAGACATCCATGCAAGTTTATTGCGCAATAAATGTCGCAAGTTGTTTGCTAATGCAGACGGGGCTTTAGATTTGTTTTTGAACTGCACTGCTAGTTCGGTTGCCCTCTACCTTTAATTGTCTTTATGAAACCACGTGCTTTGGATATTTACACTTATTTATTTTTAAATCCCTACCCTCCAGATATTGCACCATGAATCTACAAACACGTTTCTAACTCTGTAAAACCATTTGAATAGAGAAAAATTTAAAAATGATGATGCCGTGAACTATGCTGTGTCAAAATCCTTTCGGCAAGAATGGGAACATTTGTTTGCATCTGGAATTGACAAGCTGTTCGTTAAATGAAGACAAGTTGTAGTTAAATTCAACACAAATTATGCAACAACCTAATAGTTACGACCATCGATGTTTGTAATAATAATCGCCCCCGAAATCGTAGGTAGTGTGGCGTCGATGATGCATTGCTACTTTAACTGAAACAAACACTTATGTTACAAGTTTCTTGCATTTGTTTATAGCAGGATTAAAATATTACAAGAATAAATTAATTATTCTTCAAAACTGCTATTAATTATTACCAATTCCTGTAGATTGATACTGACAACTTAAACCCTACTAATTACCTTTTTGCGGAATAAGTGACTTAATTATTCCGTTATTTAGTCCATTACTGTTGTTTACTTCTGTATTCTTTTATAACTGGTCAACCTATACTGAATAGTAAGAAAAAATTCTTAAGATAAACAGTAGCAACATTTTGAACGCCTGCGAATGGCAACCGACGTAACTCCCGATGGATTTGCAGACTGGCAATCTACGGACAGGGGTATTTCCAAACCTTCGAAATATTTTTTAATTGTCTATATTTTTTTAAGTAGATCAGGCCGAAAGTATTAAAAAAAGTAAACTCTTGAAAAATATTATTCTAATCTTGAAGAATATTATAAAGAAGCAAAATTGGCTTCTTTGTTATGTTTTGATATCTGTTATCGATACAATCATACCCCGGGACTTACGTACTAATTGATTCCAGATTAGCCGACGTAAGTTGAAAAAGACGTAAGTCAGGGTAGACATGATGCACGTATGTACATATTCACATTTAACCTGTTAGCTTTGTACGAAGAGTATACTCGTCATGAAAAAATGGCAATTTTTTGTGTTATGACGAGTATATTCATCATGCGAAAAGAGTAATTACCATTTGCTATTTAAATTAAAATTTTAGTGAAAACTAAAACATATTCGTTAATTTCAGAGATTTTAGAATATTTTGAGACAAGAACGAGATAAGAAAAAAAAATTTGTTTCCATGTATTTGATTTTCCTTGTTTCTTTTCATAATGAATGTTTAAATTTGGTCAATAATATCAATGAATTTGAGCAAGAAATTATTCATTTTTCAAATACCAACTGCCATTTCGTTATAATTTAATTCAATTTTACAGCAGGTACATACACTCTGTGTTTGACAAGTATACTCGTCATCTCTTCATTTCTGCGACACAACGTAGGTGCACACTTTTAAAATGGGGCTACACAGCTAACCCGTTAATTAGATCAAGAAGTAGCTTTTCATTTAAATAAAAGTGACTAGAGAGGTAAAGTTCAACGTATGTATATTCATAATTAAAATATGTAGTACATGGAAAGAACACATACATATATTTAGTGTACATGTACAACTTTCTATACATAGTTACAATTCTTAATTATCTATTGTTTGTTTCATGAATGCTGTTCGTTGATATTTATCAAAGAAACTTCTTTTCGAGTAGAATTTCTTGATAATGCTTCACTTATGTATTTTCGATTATAGTTCAACGAGAACTAAGCATATACGAGGATTGTGGGGCTATAGACAAACGCCTACCACATCGCTACTATCTAGGAACGACGAAAGTGCGAAACGACGCAAATCGGGAGGACATAAATCGAGGAATTACTGTACATACATTATCTTCCCTGATACATAGAATAGTGAGCACCATTCATGTAAAAATCATGAACGTTATCATAAAAAAAAGGGCTTCTGTGCTTTCACTGTTACAAGTAAAGTTAGATGCTTTCTAAAGAGGCCAATGTGTTATGTGTATTGCAATAAAAAGGGTCAGTGTGCACCTTTTCCTAAAAATTGCAAATTTGACATTGGCCCACTTTCTACCAAAATTACAGATATGTAAGGATATCCAAAACTCCGTTTAATTTTCTCTTTTTGTTTCAAGTATGCTGTTGTGTCTTCGGTGGTGTGAAACTAAAAAGAAAAAAATTGAACAAACTTTTGGACCTCCAGTCGTACTGATAATTACCAACGCATCGATTTCCACGAGGTTATCCAGTCGCGACCGAAAAATACCGATATCACACCCGAATTCCCGTATAAGTCCTGTTTTATAGGAGTGTTACAAAATTTTCGAGCACGACACGATCGATATTCATGTTATTGCCTCTCAAGTGGAACGATCAACGGTTCCGTTTACCATTCAAACAAGGATCACTTCCGGTTTGCCACTCGTTCAATCGAACGCCAACCCTCACCCCCGAAAAATATTCGTAACGCGACCGTCGATTTACCGAGCCGCCAAAAATCACGAAATCAGGTTAAACAGAATTGCGCTTATAAAACCATATCAAATAAAAAACCGTCCGTTTTAAATAACTCGCTTAAACGGTGTCAGCCAGTCCGCCGCGGGAAAATTACATTTTCGAGGGTCGATTTTAAATTCGCCGTGATGTTAAATTCATTTTCGGGCGAATCCTCGTCGACATCGTTATAATGAAAGCCACTACGAAATACAGCGCGCTCCCGTAGTCGCCGGTCAATATATACAGGCCAGAAATCGCATTACTATCCAGCATACTAATCCGAATAATTAGTTCAGCCTCACCCCCTCACTCCGC
This sequence comes from Macropis europaea, assembly GCA_916610135.2. Lineage (NCBI taxonomy): Eukaryota > Metazoa > Arthropoda > Insecta > Hymenoptera > Melittidae > Macropis > Macropis europaea. Next base: position 38,213,858 of record OU744345.1, read on the forward strand.
CTCCTCATCTCTTTCATCGTACAGAATTTATATCGTCCGTTTCAAAAAGGTTTACCGAAACTTTGGACAAAGTTCCGCGTATAAGAAAATAAGGAAAAAGTTCCTGCAGTAGTATGAATAATTATACAGGATGTTTCAGAAGGAAAAGTTAATGTTTTGAGGGATGATAGTATGGTTTATTGTGAGAGAATAAGAAAGATACTCAATTATTAACGCAGAGGCATTTAACACTTTGTCTGGCATATTATCCATATGTGGGTGACACTTAAATGGAATCATTATTTATTTGACTATGCATAACACAACAAATGTGTCTTATAAAATTAACTGAATCGATGAAAAATTATGAAAGTTAATAATTTTATCGATGAAATTAAGAGTAGAGTTTGAAGTTACGTCCATTTTATACAAAATTTAGAAAGTTTGTCATTTTCAGCTAACAAAGCGTGGCTGTCAAAGTGTTAAAGTTGGCCACTCAAGGAATTTCTGTAATTTTTGTGATATTACGACAACGAGTACAAAATGCAAGTCGTACAATAGAAGACACGAGGGAACATTTGAAGATGTACGCTACCACTCACGGAAGTATGAAAACTCCATTAAAAAAGTTTTAGAATTTAGATTTGAAAGTTCCTAATTTGTTTGTTTCTGAATAATATTTACTTATTTTGTGCATCATTCATTAACATTATGTTTATAAAATGCAAAATTGACTGGAAAAAAAATTATTTTGTATTAAGCAATTTATGTTTATTTTTTTTTATAATTCTTAAGTGTCCATACTTCCATGAGCGGTAGTGTACATCGATCTATGATCCGCAGATGTGTTTTGCATCGAAATGGGAGAAAAACATATCGAACATCTGTAACAAATGTGAAAACAAATTTTTGTATTTTTCACCGAAAGGATTGATTCTAGAATCTATATTGATTAGACGTTTTCTACTCCTCTCGGTGAATACTATAAGCCTCTAGATGGAGGGGGATAGTTGGATCATATGGTAACAGACTGCAAAGAGTTGGAAAGAGGGAAAATAAGGGTGGAGGACATAATTAGCGGCAGGAACAGTAAGGTGACAGCAGAATGGTTAAGGGTGATAGAGGAAAAACGAAAAGACAAAGGGCGAAAATAGGGACTACGAGAGTATGGAAGGATGAGAGAGTGCGAGAGTGAGTGACTAAATAAGGAAAATTATGTAAGCCATGTCCATTTTCATAGCTGTGAAGCTGAAAATAATAAAGTTCTATTCTATTCTACTATAAGCTTCTAAAGTCTTGACCATTTTTTTTATCATCCTGTATGTTTACAACTTTGTAACAAAGCGTTAATAATTGACCTATAGATAACATTTTTTTCTTACATCTGCTCGTGGAATCTGCTCTCATAATTTATCGGAAATAATCCTGGGCACCCTGTACGATTGATAAAAAAAAGAGAATTCAAAGTTCGACATCGAAGTCCGACATTCATTACGGGAGAAGCTAATAAAAGTCGCGCGCGAGATATCTCGCGGCACGGGCAACAAACGTTGGCAATTAATTCCAGTCGAGTTAATTCTCAAAGAGTGCACAACACCTGGCAGCTTACCAAGAAGTTATTCTGCAACGTGTGTGCGCGTCAGGTTATCCAGATTTTCGGTGCTGGAGAACCGGAAGCGTTCTCCACCCCCGGATGCAACGGGGCTGCATTTCGACGAGCGACGCCCCGGCATTAATAGCGCAATAATGCCGTAGCTAAGCCTTACGGTCTAAAAAGAAACTAAGTCGATGTCTGGCTTGGCCAGCAGTCAAATGGCACCCGCACCACAATTCGCCCACTTTATTCCCGTCGATTCTGTGTTTAAGCGTCTCTAAGCGGCCTTCCCCTCGTGTCGCAACGAGCTGCTCCGCCTCGCTTTTCGAAGACCACGGTTAAAAATGCATTGAACACGCTCTGGCACGCTTCGCGTTTTCTTTTTCCTCTCAGACGTACACGTAAGGTGGCTCAAGATGAACGTCACGTCATGTGTAGTGAGTCAAGAAAGTTTCGGTAGCCTGAGAACTTCTGTTTCCGAGTGATTCATGCGTTAGGTGGGAAGAAGTTCGCGGTAGACTGGGGGTAGGTGATTCTACGACTTCGAGTATGTCGAATTGAGGGAATGTATTACACAGGGTTTCTAAATAGAGCTTTGGTTTTGAGAAAATTAAGCATGAAAAACTATGTTTTAACGTTTGTATTTGTTATTTATTACAGTACACGGCGAACGACTTTATCAACCGCCTGCAGAAAGGAATGAATTTCATTATGGATCACTGTTGTAGTTCTTTCTGTACACGCGGTATGTTGTAAATTGTTGAACAATATCAATAAAATTATTTCATTACACAGTTCTTTTTGAGTCCAGGTTCAAACAATTCGTCCTTGTTTTATTTGGAATCCCATACATTTTTCAAAAAATCGTCTCTGTGTTCTCAGTGCCAGTTAGGATTAATTTATTAGCCTCTTTACTATTGCAGTGAATGCGTAAGAAATAATAAATTTGATTCTTCTGCACACAATGGGTTGCGAACGATCCAAGGTTACTGAAGACTAAAAGTTATTTAAACATACGAGAACCAAGAAAATACGTTTCTACTAAAACGTTTACAGTAACCCGTCCCGAAGTAAACAATTGAATTCAGAAACAATCTTTTATTCTGATATAGTCGAACGAATGTGTTACACTTCATTTTAATGTTAGATTTCGTAACTGTTTTCTGTAATAACCGCAAAATTCCAAATCTCAAGTAATTGAGGAATGATAAATTAGAAACTGGATTAATGAATAATATGCACAGGCAATAATATAAATATTTTTCTCAAACTACTCCCCTTGTTTAAGCCTAGTGCGGTCTTCAAGTCTTTTTTGACCCATCGCGTCTTCATTTATTTAAAAAACTTTCGCAATGATGACATCATAATACATGCGGCTGCTTATTTCTATATTCCTTAGTCCCCTCATTGTATTATAAAGTTAAAAATGTGAGCTCCATACATTCGAGGCATTTTTGACCCAAAGATCTTGAATGTACAGTCAAACGGAGGAACGCATTAAGATCAAGTGTATGTAACAATGATCTACCTGAAATAAATAAAAAAGTCATAATTGAATCATAATTCGAACGTTTTATTTATTTATTATTAGACTGCGGATTTTTATGCAAAAATACATCTTTACACTTGAATAGTTTTTATTTCCAAGTGCCTAAGGAAAGGCAACTGTGGCAGAACTGCATTTTGTGGTTCAAATATTTAACACTATTTTTACCAAAGGTGTCAAAAGACACCTTTTACGATTTTAACTCAAAATTATTTTCTAAGGTAATCATTTTTCCTCAATTGACTTTTTGAGTTTTCCTATAATCATTATAGAACAATCATTATAGGAGAAGTCAAAAAGTAATAATTTTTAGTGAAAATTTTAAAAGGTGTCCTTAGACACCTTTGGTAGAAATAGTGTTAAAAATACATTTTTTATTTCATATACTCTATAAAATGTGCAGTCTTCACGAACTTAGATATGTTAAATTGTATAATCATCCGCAGACTATTTATTACTTTCTACGTACAAGGTTTATTCCGTGAATGTAAACAGATAAAAAAATCATATTTCCGTCTATACGTTGAAATCATGACATTCGTGCTTTTTCAAAAAACATTATAATGGGGGCGGTGCAATGGAATGCTCCGCAGACGTTGGTAAAATCCGACTCGAGTTCGAAGTATTTTCGGAACCGATCGCTGGAAGCGGATATCCGAGGATGCTCTTCCAATGATTGAGACTCCTCTTTGAAATTCAAGCGAACTTGATGTTGATAATCACAACGACTGAATTGCGAAGTGATGACGACGACAAGCCCACGCGAAAGAGCCTCGAGGAATCATTCCGCTCTTCTGTCGACGTCAAGCGCTACAGGCTCCTTCAAAAAAACATGTTTTCAAAGAAACGCTTTCTATCAGATTAAAAAAAAAGACACACACATAAAACTGAAGCCTTTGTATTTTCACGCAGATTCGACGCTCCTTCTTCTTTTCTATTTCTACCATTCTGACCGTTCCCGAAATGTTTAATGTTCAAAATTGCGAACGTTCTTCCTCTTATGGATTTTTTGGTCACATTGTGTACATTCGTAAATCCGTAGAATTCAGCAAGGAAACGTTTGTCAACAGAATATAAATTATAGTAAGAGTAGTGATAAATGTGGCACATATCACTAGTGATGAGTATAAGATCCCCTTTCTTGCAAGTTTTCAAACAATTTAATTATATTCGAGTTTCGAATTTCTTCGATAAAACGTGGTAGTGAATGTGTAAATAAATTTTTTGTGATGTGATCATCTTTTTCTTTTTAACCCCTTGCCGCACAGTGGTACATAAGCGGATAAAACCCTCCATTACAGAAGTTGTATTTTTAAGTGTAATATATGATTTTTTATTGCTAATTAGTTGCAGAATGCTGTCCTGAAATTCGTTGTTATTTATTAATTTTAATTACGATGACAAACTCATCTGAGTGGGTTTTCCCTTCCTTGTTAAATTCAGACACTTTCTAAGCCAGAAATACGAACATTAATATGTAAAAAACATAAATTAACATTATATGTTTATTTCCGTTTCTTCATTAAAGAAAAGAAATATGAACAAAAGTTTACATAACCACAATGCAGCACCCCTTCAGAAAAAGTTTTGTATTAGAAAAATTGTAATTTCTCGACTTACATTGCTTTTAATTGATTAAAACTTGGTATAAAGTAACTAGATCTTAGTTAAAAAACAACCTGAAAATTTCATCAAATTTGTTTCCGTAGTTCCGCTATTATCAGGTTTTTTCCTCCTTTTCTATGTGTACTGAACCACTGTGTGCCATACTAATTAGCTCAACGAAATCCGGGCCCAATCGGTAGGGGACGACGCTCGCTAAACGGACCAAAGTAGTCACGGCCATCCGGAGCGCAGCCCTACTCCGGCCTACCACCACTCTGCGTCCATTCTCCTCATACAGGCTGTGATCTGTGACGACGATGGACCGAGGGGGAACTGGTGGGAACTGAAACGTAGGGAACGGACCTGGAGTGAGGGAAGGCCGGAGCAGGGCTACGCTCCGGATGACCATGACGGGGCCAAAGTGACGCGCGAGAACGCTCTCAATACGAGCCGAAATGGTCGGAAAAGATGCTCGCAGAACAGGAAAAAGTAACATTTTGATACCACGAGTCTCACTCGTCACATTCATATTTGGTCCGAAATTGTTATCACGAGTCAGACTCGTCAAAGTACAGCAAGGGGTTAACAGACGGCGTCAACGGTTACTCCATGTTTAATCATCCTCATACGTATCCCTATTTGATTACATATCTAGCTTCACGATCATATGCAAACACCACGAAATAGTGTTTGCATGCACAGTTGTTTATTTAAATAATTTCGATAACCCCGCTAATACAGGAATTTCAAATCTTTACAAACACTTATAAAATCTATATTTTCATAATATTTTTCATGAATACATTCTCACATTTTTCATACAACACTCTACATTAAGTAAAAAAGAATTAATTACATGTAATGAAAATAATTCAAGGGATCTAAAGCTTGTTAAAATGTTAAGGACGATAAGTTTGTTTAACAAACGAATGGTATTTTGAAGGACAACTTCAGCAATTTTACATTAATAAAAGATTTTGTGAGATGGACATATTTTTCCTTTTCATAGACGAACATCATAGCATCATTCCAATGATTTACGTTTTCGTTATTTAAAGTTGTTTAATTAAATAATTTCCCTTACTGTAGCCACTTTGAAAAAGATTAACTAATGTTCATTTATTTACTTAACACGTTCAGTGCGGCACCTTTTTTTGAGGACTCCTATTTAGCGGTGCAGGACAACTTGAAGGTAGTGGAAAAATATACCCCGTACTGGACTTTGCTATTTAGCAGTACAGGACAAATATACCCCGTACTGGACTTTCCTATTTAGCAGTACAGGACAAATATACCCCGTACTGGACTTTCCTATTTAGTGGTACAGGACAAATATACCCCATACTGGACTTTCCTATTTAGTGGTACAGGACAAATATACCCCGTACTGGATTTCCCTATTTGGCGGTACAGGACAACTTGAAAATAGTGGACAAATGACGGAAATATGAAAAACAAGCCGCAAAGGACGAAGATACGATACGGAGGTCTATATGCCCCTTTCCGCACTGAACGTGTTAATATATAATATAATTTGTAAATTATATTTATATTCTAGTTTCATATTTGTTAGATAGTTAGATAGTTTGTTTATATATCCCAGTTTATATAATTTCAACTACCTGTAATACAAGTAGATGTAAAGGTGTAAAAACCAAAGCCTCTCAATCAATAAATAAAATAAAATAATTTCAATGTCCTCAATAATGTATAAATTCCAAAGTCTACCTCTCGAAAGAGAAACATGTAACAACTCAAATATTTCAAGAACACTCTGTGTTACATTAAGAAATTAATTACCCATAATGAAAATGTTTCAAGAGGTTTGAAACTAGTTGGAATGTTAAGGACGACAAGTCTGTTCAGTGACGACGACTTTGTCAAACTGTCGAGCGACTGCGTGTTTTAAGCGGCGATGAATTTGTCAAAACGTTAAGGAACGTAACAAGCGTTTGGCAATGAACAGTTTGTCAAAGCTTTAAGAAGAATTCCATTAATTCTTGGCAATTGAATGAAAGAAGACGCAGCTGGGAGCAAGGGTTGAAAACGGCGACGCCTCTATTCATCCCTCGTTTTTATCTTCTCGCAATAAACGTTTACCGTTTTTTTTCGTCGAATAACAAAAACCTTCCGCTCGAGTTAGCCAATAAAATAAGATTTCCGCTCGTAAGATTAACATATTAACGAGCAGACTGAAACGAACTTTCCCGGCTCGCTTTTCCTCCCGAGTGGCCGTCGAAAGATCTCGAACTCGAAGGACCTTCCCGTCGCAAGGTTCTCAATTGTGTGAAGAAATAAAGTGAAAAAAAGACGCTATTCATTAATTAAAGAAGCACTTGTATGAATGTCCACGCTTTAACAAACTGAAAGGTCCCGAATGCACGGGGCGATTTTTAATTGCGCGTCGATAACTCAGCCAGTGAATCTAGACCTAGTAACGTAAGAAAAGCTCTATTTTTTTATGTTACAATATACATATTAAAACAATGATGGCCACCGAAGTTGCGACCTTCCCCCACTCTAGATTCTTCCCCTCGCATAGGCTGTGTCCTAGGACGATGATGGACAGAGGGCGACGAGGAGGGAACTGAAACGAGGGGAATTGGCCTAGACTGGGGGGAAGGCCGCAGCTCCGGTGGCCATAACTGCTCTAGATCCATACAAAATTGGACATTTAGTTCCAAGGATTAATTTAAAACAAGCCTTGTAAGTAATGTAACATTAAAGGGTCTCCCTAGTGTGACGGTCGAAAAACGAACCAATCTTTGGCAATTTTCTTGAAGAAAAGTAATAAACGTATGAATGTAATAGTTTACTGCTATATCGGACAATGTTTGAAGAATACGTAATAATTATTTAGTGCAGAAATAATGATTCTGTCCAAAGCTATAGGGATTTTTCCACTGCACGTAAAAAAAATTTGTCTTCATGGCTGCCATAAAATCTGCCCTCAGAATTATCAGAATGAAAAAAAGTCAAGGATTCTTAATCTGTATGAGTGTGGCTATAGCTGGTACTATAATAAATGAAAAATAACGAAAAATTAAAAAATGGCAACGTCTGAAAGGAAAAGTTTCGACTTTTGCACAAAAAATAGCTTCTTTTTTAATTCGCAAAATTTGAATTTTGCAATTATTGACTTAACCCTAGTACCGCCGAGAATGAGACGTCTACTGAAGACGCCTGCGAAGTTTCACGTAAATCGGATGATTGGATTTTGAGATATCGTGGCAGCCATTTGAAAAAACATCGTTATCAGAAAAACGCGTTCAAAGTTTCATATGCCCTTTAAAATTATACGAAACGTTCCGTTTCAAAGCCTGTAGCATTGTGAATTTTTTTAATACGTCTATAATACTTTGGGAGTATGTTTTTAAGATGTAAAACTATGAGAAAATCTCAACAAAAAAATTCGATTTTTTGAAACCGTCACACTAGGGAGACCCTACTTAACATATTTTTTAACTACCGTGTACAATTTAACATACAATTCAAGAACGTGTCATTAGTGGGATATCTGTAATTGCTTCCACAAACATCTACAATCTACTGATCAAGTATGTAGCATTGTTATTTGTCCCTTTTACACGATTAATATCATGAAATCGTTCATGCGAGTGCATCCACAGAATTCTTTTGTGCCGCGTATCACATTTTGCTGCCAGTCGGCGCTGATTTTCCCGAAAGAAATAATTTATCCGAGTCAAATCGCGCAGAAGAGCGATTTATCTATTCCACGACGCAGACTTTCCTCGCTGGAAAAATATTACGTCGCTTGTCACGGTATTACTACGTTCTTCATGTGGTACAGGTGACGCCATGTTTCTCATATCATTTCGTCGCCGTTTCGCGAATATTCCGTTGTCATGGCATTCACACTTAATTAAACAATTTAAATCGTGCGCTTCAAATAAAGACCACCTCTCTGTCCCTTTTTAATTAAATTTGTCGTTTAATATCTTTTAACCTCTTCAGGGACGGATTTATTAAAGTTAGATATACCGATTTGTTTTTTCACAACTATAATTACTTAATATGAGTCACTAGCTACTAAACAAAAAATTATGAAACGTTGAAAAAAGTTCAAATATTTCTGAGAAAAATGATGCAGGTATTTTAGATTATACAGTGGCGTGCAAAAGTTTCGGGACACTTCATATTTCCAATCGCGCTTTGAGCAATTCATAATAAATTTAGACTTCCGTACACATTAAAACATGAAAGGAAGGATCATGCATTCCATGTTTATCTTCTGTTTGACCTATTTTTCAACATAATGTCGGGTTAAAACTCAGTTTATTTATCATAAGCAAAAGTAAGAGTACAAAATACACTGTCCGGAAACTTTTGCACGCCACTGTATTTGCACACTTACAAAGTAAGGTTGTTAGGTTTGTATTGTAAAATGGTTTCTACATTTTACAAACTTTCTACATTGTTATACAGTATGAATATACCCCAAAATAATACGCTTTTTAATCAATAATATTAGTAGACTTCATCATTTTTCTATTGGTTCCATTAGACCTATTTAGACATGTTTATTAATACTACACGTAGTGTAGTATGAGTGCTACCCATACATGGACGACATGCCAGTGAAAGTGTTAAATAAAAATAGAAGTAATCTACATATTTGCAGTATCCCTGAAGAGATTAATTAATTTAGTTTCGAATATATTAAGGTTAATTTAAGTCGAGGATATTTAAAGAATTTAGTAATTCGTTCATTTTTTAAACGAATATCTTTTTTCGCGTGAGAAGAAGTGAAATGAAAGTTCAACGAATTATTAATGTCTGCTTGAAGTAAGCAGACAGGCTACGGTAAAGTGAAACTTGAGAATTGAATCCGATTGAGTCACGTTTAAGTTCACGACGTGCCTCGCGTTTAATGAGAGGATAAAAATTAAATGGAGGAATTTGGATGAAATTTAAAAGTTAATTGTGCTCGAATTAAGTTTAAGTAAGCGATCGAGATGAAGCTTAAGTGAATATAAGATCGATTGAACTATATGAGACATTAAAAAAAAATGCAAAGAAAGTGCCTTAACAATTTAGAAGTTAAATAATCAACGCGAAATAAATGTGTAAAAATTATTAAGCTGATGAGCGATCATACATTGCTTGAATTGAACATGAATACGTCATGGACAAGAATAAAAATTGCTACATACAAAATTTAAACATGTCGAGAACAATACGTATGTCTATCTGGATTAAATTAAAACAGGGTGATCCGTTGATAAATTATGGGTCAAATATTTAATATTAAATTGTCAAACAAATTTATATAATAAATCAGAAGTATCAGGAACACGATATTCACGACGAAATCAACTGTCAGTACATTTCTACATTAAATTTCGAAAATCTGCATTTACATTCTTTTACCCTGACAATAAGTTGAATTGTGTAACGATAACTTAAGAAACAAATTTTTGTTATGAATTTTGCGGAACATGAATTTTTTGACCAATTTCACACTTTACAAAATTGTTAACAAAATTTTGTTCTTAATTTATTTTTACACCATTTAATTCAGGCATAAAAAACCAAGTGTAAGTGCACATTTTCAAAGTTTTTTATCTCAAAAACTACCAGAAATTGATTTTGGCGTAAATCCCCCTCCTTAAGCGATTGACTGAATTGAATTTAATCGTGGATATTATTTTTGAAACGATAAGTTAAATTACAATTTGTTAGCGGGGTAATTTCTGTTCGAGTTAAATTATACGGCTTGCTTAAAAATTTATGAGAAATTAAAGTGAAATTTGAGAGTTAACTACTACGCTCGTTGAATCATATTTAAATATAAACGCATTTCACGTGCACGGAGTACTGGAGTTGAACATTTACGCAAATTATATTTAAATATACAGTACGTTTCAAGAATGGCGGGACGCCATGCACAAATGTAAAAATGTTTGTTAACGTTTGCTGGAAAATTAGTTGAAGTATACATTTCACGAATAATAAAGTTGCAGATTAAAACTTAACAATGTGTTATATACTTAGATTTGATGCTACATGGCGTTTCGTAAATAATATGAAGTCTAACTATTTGATTTTTTCTTGAAAGACTAATGATTGCGCTGTTACTATAAAAGAACTTATTAATTAATATCTAATATGTGCGATGGAACAGAAGAGTTTTGTTCTTCTTCAAAGGCCTATTCAACTATCATCTTGTCTATTTTGTGTAAGTCGGTCTAAAGACTGTTCCGATTGTTGGGTCGAATACTGTTTTTAATCAACAATACAAGCAATTTTCATAGTTTCTACTGGGTCTATTAGACGTCATCACAAATATTTCCTGATATTATTTGTGATTGAACTTACGTACCATTCGTACATGATTGACATGACTGCCTAAAAATTGAACATTAGAACTGTCTTAAAATATTTATGTCACTCGTCCGTACATAATAAACTCATACATGTTTACTGGTAGTTCTTGATACGAAAGTCCACTTTCGATCGATTTATGGCCGTCTGGAGGGCCGTGTGACCGAGTGACTCACAAATGAATCAACAGACTGCCGAACCATTTTAGCTGTCGCATCGATAACCTATAACAATTGTTTGCTTCGTTTATCGCAAGCTTTTATTTAGTACGCTGACTGCCATAAGCGTCGCTGATGATCACATTAAATTGAATTCAACTAAATAACTTTCAAATTTTACGTTTCATTAACCCTTTGAACCCTGAAAATTTCAAGAAAAAGCGTGCACCATGTGCTGAAATTTTCCGCGGTGGAACAACGTGTCAAACTGCATATTTAATTATAATAATGTGTATGATTTCGGTTATTCAGTTGTTTCAGCGCTCTAAAATTGCAAAATATGTAACGAAGCAGGTATATTTTAATGAAATGAATGGAAGTTTTAATTCATCCGAGTACGTAGGTTTATAGCGTACAACAAACAGCTGTGCCTGTGCCAGTACAGTGACCCATAGCATACTATAAACGATTTTCTGAAACGCATATATGCGTCCATTGTCCTCGAAGCAATACAAAATTACACGTGTACCAGTGAATAATGAAAAATTTGGAATTATTAATTATTTCTCTGGAGAAGAGGTTATTACAGTGTAGGTTACTGAACATTCAACATGTTAAATAAAAATTAATTCGATCAAGCGACCTAACCCAACCGATTTGTCTCGATACGATGTCACTCGATCAGGCCCCATTCATTTCGATCTAAAGCCACTCGACTCAACTGATTTGTCTCGATGTGTCGTCACTTGACTCGACCCAATTCTTTCGATCTCATGTCACTCAATTCAATCGATTCGTCTCGATGTGATATCACTCTACTCGACCAAACTCATTTCGATTTCACATTACTCGACTCAAACCGATTTGTCTCGATGTGACGTTACTCGACTCGGCCTAATTCTTTCGATCTCATGTCACTCAACTTGATCAAACTCATTTCGACCTCACATCAGTCGAGTCAAACCAATTTGTCTCGATGTGACGGCCCTCGACTCGACCCAATTCATTCGATCTCATGTCACTCAACTCGATCAAACTCATTTCCACCTCGCATCAGTCGAGTTAAACCGATTCGTCTCGATGTGACGGCACTCGACTCAAACCGATTTCTGTTGACGCAACGTCACTCGACTCGACCCCATTCGCGTCGTTCGACGTCACTCGACCAAAGCGGTTTGTCTCGACGTGACGTCACTCGACTCGAACCGACTCATCTTTCTGTGACGTCGCGCGACTCGACTCGACTCCGCTCGACTCGGTCCGAGCACAGCCTTCGCGTACGAGCCTCGGCTCACCTATTTAGTCATTTCGTAGGAGCACTCAGTCGCGGACGTGTTCGTGCTCGCTCGGCCGTGTGTAACAGATCCAACCAACCAGTCCGAGACCGGCTGTGACGGACGTAATAGGATGAAGGACATCCGGTCGCAGGTGAGCTGCCCGCAATGTTAGCATGACCCTGTTATGGTACCTTGAGTTAAAGTCAAGGTCCACGAGTATCGTCGCGCGTCCACCAAACCACGTGGAATATATCTCTTCCACTCTACCCGAATTTGACAACTGAACTATGCGACCATCGATGCTAGCTGGTACCTCTGTCTTTCATTTATTTTCTAAACGTACCGACGAATTGAAACGTTTTAATTCGAAACGGTACTTTCGTCCATGCGTGGCCCGTCACATGTGATTTTTAACAAGTAATGAGTATTTGATTATAACATTTTTATTCCTCGTTAATTAGTTGGAACTACTTTAGTAACAGGACAACAGTAAGTTAAACTAGGCATTAGAAAAATGTAGAAGAATTATACAATTTTTTAATACAATTTGAATTACTTTATGAACATATACGAGCCATGTAGATTAATTCTTTATATAGCGGTGAAAGGTAATTTATTCATTTATTTATTCGATTGATGAATAAAAAAACACATTTTGAAATATAGAATTTATAAAGTATAATGTAATTCTGTAAACGCACGGCAGGTATAAAGATAATGAAAAATGAGTTACATTAATGTAAGAGAAGTCATAGACACGTTTACTGCATTACAATTCTAGAAGCACTAATTAGTTTTTAATGTCGACATGGAGCGTGAAAAAAAAGTGTAACTATTCAAAGAACTTATTAAATAATTTTAAAATTCTCGTTGCAAGAGCCGTATTATCAAATCTAGGTATGTAAGAAGGAATGTAAAAGAATAGCGATATCTGGTAGAAGAAACTGGCTCATTGAAACTCAGTAAGTTTGTGAGGAAAAACTTCTATTGATAATTATAAATCAGTTCAAACGCAATTACTAGATTGCACTAAAATTAAATTACGTAAAAAATTTCTATAAAGTGGATATTAGCACAGCGATTATGCGTTATTGAAGGATTAAACCTATTTATTTTAACTAATTTTCTTAAATATATTTCTTTTATTGCAACATAAAAATAATAACACTCTGAGAATTTTACTTAAAGTTTAATTCGTGATTCTGCTTCTCTCGAATCTTGTGAGTAACAAAGCATCATGATGTTATTCGTTGAAGGTTAGTTCGTGACCACGAGCAATATGCTCGTCGATTTTTCCGATGTTTCCATTTTTCTGCTGCTGCTGATTAATAACACGACGCTGGAATTATTCATCAAGGCTGAGTTCGTGATACTCGGCAACATTTCTCTTTTGTTTACAACTGTTTTATCTGTTTCAAAATATTATCTGACGATTTTTGAAATTGAAAATGTTTAAATTTCCTACGACTGCTGTACAATATTACAGTTATCAACGATATGGATGAATAAATCACAAAATATTCCACATTGATCTGCAATGTTTCCTTTCATATCTTTTCGGTTCTAGTAAAATGTATATTTCTACGTTTTGATATCCGCGGACTTGTTCATAATTAACTTTTTTATCGAATGGATAAAGTAACGTTTCATGTACAGAGTACCACAGTAAAAACTTTCATATCTAACACGGTACATTATAAGTAGACTGCGAGTGTTTATACAAATATACATTTTTAGACCAACCATTTTTATATTAATATAGTCGAAGAAATTTAATTTTAATATAACTACATCTTGTGCTTCAAACTTTTAGAAAATGTACTTTTCAGCTACCTTATCCACTTAAATGTCCACATTTCAAGTATATGAATATGTTAAATTGCATAAAGATCCGCAGTCTAATTATAAGATATTTTTAATACAAATTTTTAAAGCAGAAATATATGTATAAAGTAAATGTACAACGATCGTATATGTGTTACTATAAAAATACCTATGCATCATACAACTGCGAGTGATACCAATATACAATGATACAAATTTCTCTTATGGCCCACGTCATTCATACTTGAAATTGAGAAAATCAATAAACACAAATTAAAATAAATATTCATTTAACTGCCAAGGAATTTTTTTAGGACATCAGATAGACACTCAATGTGTCAATATTACTTAGGATTTTTCAAGAAAATTCTTTATTCGTAGTAATTAGGTATTAGTTGTTTAATTAAACCAACCTCTTATGTCTAAATAATTTAATCATAAAAAATTCATATTTCTAATTGTTTCGTTCTTCATTATAAAATCTTTCTAACACGTTCTTTAGTATCTCCCTTGTGAAAATTCTTTTCCCTTAAGGGGTTAACAGATAAGCAATATTCTCCTCTGACCATGTGTGATTCGGTACAATTTTTATCATAATCCAATAAGACATACCTCATTTTTTATTCAGTCTTCGACTCGTATTAACACCTTTGGAGGACTTGGTGTACTGCCTTAATCTTAAGCATTACCTTAGGAGGTTTTGGAGCTGATCGATTTTATTTAGGCCATTGGCAAGAAGGAATTGGTAAATTTTTCAGCTTTGGAGGATTCCTATTAACACTTAAACATCGGAACTTAAATGTTTCCTTCGTAAGCACAATACTTATTCATGAACATAACAAATATTTACCAAAATAATTCTCTGCCTTCTGTTAGTAATTTCCAAACACTGTTCAATGTACATTGTAATTGCAGTGTATAACCTACTACATATCAGAAGATACTTTTATTTCCTTCATTCTATGTACCGCTCTAACTACAATAGTAGAATTACGTGTCGCGTCGTAATATCTTTAAATGATAATATATTGTTGCAGATGGTAAAACGTTTATGACTCGAAGCTTAGCTTGTTAGGGCTAAACGGCTGTACGTCAAACTTATTTATTATTATTATTATTTCACATGTCTCACATTCCGTGGTTTCGGTGATCATGTAATGGGTCTTCTTCAGGTCACACATTCATCTGTTACAGCTGCAAGGCTTTGCTCACTATCATCGTCGTCGTTAGTATGATTACTAGACTACAGATTTTTATGCAATTTAACATATCCAAATATCTGGAAATGGCACATTTAAAACCGTGAAAAATTAAAAAGTACGTTTTGTAAACATTCACAGAACAAAATACAGTTCTATCAAAGTTCCATTTCCACAACAGCGATAACATAAGAAATATTAAACTCCAAAAACATATATTTGCATAAAAATCCGCAGTCTAATGATTACATTTTGAATGCTTGAGTGTGTATGCATGCCTAACATTTTGAGATGATTGAAGAAATATATAATCACAATACCTGCGACGGACATGATGATTATTATCATCGTTTCTTGCTTCCACAGTTCCTTTAGTTCGATTGTCAATTGTTTTTATTCGGTATTGCAGTGTCAATTCTTATTATTATTATTTACTTTTACGACCGTCGACCCATCAGATCACTGGCCCGTGTCAAAATTATTCTAAATCACACGTGACTCGAGAGTCACTCAACATGTTGAATTTGAGTCATCATTCATTCTATGTGACCAGCAGCGGAAGTGAACCTGTTAAAATCGCGAGCAGAATACTTGATGTCGATTCAAAGATCCGATGACCGATCGCTATATACGGTCTCGCTAAAAGTGAATCGCGATGTCTGTTGAGACGAGGCGACGAAATCCGAAACGAAAGACCAATGACTGTTCGCCGTTCGATGCCCGGTCTCGGTGTCGTCATCGTGCCGGACTGACATAATCGCGTCCCGACCTCTCGCTTCGAAGGGGTCAGCACCCTCCTGCCACTGAACACGTCCCAAACAAGTCGATCGAAGCCAAATTGGCCAAGTATTAATTGCTTTTAAGATGTCTTCGTCGCTACCGTTGCCTATTTATTTAGAGTCTAAGTCCCAAACAATAGCAAATACGATTCTATTAACTCCTTGTTGTACGATTTTTCTAACGATTTCATACTGTACAGTTTACGATTCAACCCTTCGAGTGCTCTGATAAATGGAAAACGTCTATCAGCCAATAAATTTGTTTTTAACAACCCTCTGAAAGTCAAAGGTTCCATGGTACCATTTTTTAAAGAATTTGCGCTCAAAGGGGACTTGTATTTGTAACATCATTTGCTGTGTCACGAGTATGACTCGTTACTGTAAAGTAAAGGGTTAATCGTTTGTCTGCAACTGATTTTAATGATTCGGTTAATTTTTGTTGTGCCTCTACACATTCAAACGTTTCAAGTGTATGAAAAATAGTTTTCATGTATGTATTTATATTATTATATTATTTTTATTCATTTTTTTGTATTCTTGTATATTACGGTTTTTTATATTGATGTTACTGGTGTTATTAAAATTTTATTATTATTATTACACTAATTGTGTAATTATGAGCTAATAATCTTTGAAATATTATCAGTTTTAATGCAGATATATGTATTGTATTAAGAGATCTCTGCCAACTGTGCAATAAATAATAATAACTAACCTAGGAACATGATGATCAAATAATCGAATTTATACTAAATGTTGTTTACTCTATAATAGTATTCTTTGTTCTCTTAAATTGTTCAGATAACCGAACCTTTATATACTCGGTGCCTGGGCAGTTAAAAAATATCAGTGATTTATTATTTAATGTAGATGACATTATTGAAAGGTCACTTGCATTCACTGATGATACAAACAACGATAACTCGACTTGTAAACCATTGCACAAGAATATACTTCCAAAAGTTGTAGATAGAAATTTCAAGGCAAGATATTCGTCCAATTGCTTTTCTCGATGACAAGGTAAATGAAAATTGACTTTTTGATAGTAAAATTATTTTGAAGAGTAAAACAGTGGGATTATAAAAGTTTGCGAAAGGACATTAACATACATATTTTTTTATTTTGATGTGTACACCCTTGTCCGTAACTCACCGGACACTTGCAACTTACTTACGTTGCTAGTCAAATTAAGACGTGAACAGAAAATGATATACACGTTCTAATAATCATTATGCTGAAAATGAGAAGGTTGTCGGTGACTTATGGACGGGGGTGTACGTGTTGAATGATAATAATAAAAAGGAATTATTTCTATTATCGACACTATTGCTACCAAATGTGTAAAAATATTGTACAATGCATTAACAATATTTTTTACAACACTTTTATACTGTTCTGTCAACAATTCGTTTAATACTTCATCGCTAAAGGTCTCCGGTTCGCCAGAAAAAAATATTACCGACAGCTTTACAATTTTATAATTAACGGCCACACATCTGCATCATTTTATACAACATATTATCAATTACTTTATTTACACCTCCATCAAGCAAACTGTTACTAATTCGCTTACCATCTGCCTCAGTAACATCACGATATTTTCCATAACATTTCAAACGATCGTGGCAGTGTGATTATACTTATCGTTTCGTAAATGAGATTATTATCGATTCAATTAATATTTTGTCAACTATATTGTTGCTATTTCCAGCCGATATTTCGATAATATTATTCCTCTTGCAGCTTCACGTTCGATCGACGTATCGCGAAAGGGATTTGGCCTCGTCGAATTCGTTAAAATCTCTGCACCGAGCACACGTGCAACTTTTCCGTCTCTTTTTCTAAAAAAGAAAAAAAGTCCAAAAGAATCACTTCGTGACAAAAGGGTGAACGTTACAGCTTTATTTGCATTTAAATGCGTGCTCGTTCGTTCGGGGCGTCGTTACAACCCCGACGTCACACGACAAGCCCGAGGACGAATTTACAATTTGCAAAATTCGATGGCAAGGAAGCGAAGAAGATGGAAGAGATTTTTTTTTAGAAAAAAGTATGGATAGCCGTCGTTCTCACGATTATACATCAGGACGCCTGCGAACGAACGGTGCACGTGATCGTCCCACGAACATCTTTCGACCCTGCCCGCACCCG
Organism: Macropis europaea; assembly: GCA_916610135.2. Lineage (NCBI taxonomy): Eukaryota > Metazoa > Arthropoda > Insecta > Hymenoptera > Melittidae > Macropis > Macropis europaea. The sequence goes on from OU744345.1 coordinate 38,232,312, forward strand.
GGAGCCATTTATAGATTCCGGTTAAGGTGACGATTAAACGGCCAAGGGAGGCCAACGCACATAATCTTCGTATACTCGCGCGACAAGAATCCGTTTGTGACCCTCCTATCTGATCTAAAAAAAGAAGCCCCTGGGCTTATTCAGTAAATTGGAAAAAAGAGAGGGAGTTCATTTCTTTAACCCATTGCGTGTTTTAAGGCTTTCAAATGAAATAATTAATTACTACGTCTGAAATAAATAATACGTCTTGACTTTCTCTCTTCTCGTAATACACTGTTCAACTATTCATATGCGGATCCAATCATTCTCATTCACAACGACTCCACTCGCACGCTTCTTTCATTTTTTTTCTCTGAAACGCCGCATGTCCTAATCAATTATAATTGAATCGATGAGCTGAAGAACTGTACAAGTCCAAAATTAGCCATTTTCAAATATTCTGAAAAGTAAATGTGAAATGCATAGAACTACATGTTGGGACGAAAAACAGTGCAAAAAAAGTACCCTATATTCGTGTTTCAGTAATCCTTTCAGTTTAATGAGTGTAAAAACAGTATTTGTGATGGATTTCTACTGCTTCAACAAGCTGTTTAGCAATCACTTTTCATTAAATAATTTCTACTTCAGTTATGGTTAAAGCAAATTAATAAATATTTTTTTTTACTACTGTGTTATTTTTTAAATTTCCTAACTAAAAAGTGACTTGAGTTAAAAAACAGTACAAGTCCAATGATTTCATTTTAATTATTCAAAATTAATGAACACAGTTTAACCATTGTGAGACATACATGAACGTTGATGTGGGTTAGCATAACCGTGTGTAAATTGGAACTGCATTATAAAATTAATGGCTTTGAAGATACACGAAAACTGATGCTATTTTTCCAAATATCTCAAAATGTGGTTTTTGGACTTGTACTATTATTCAACTCACCGATTCAATTGTATTTTTATCAATAACTATTTTACTATCTCTTGCAGTATCGTATACGGTGGCTGTAAAAAGTTGCTGGCTGAAAGTCTGCCCTAAGTACTTATGAAATTAATAAACGCATATTAACTGGGCGTGGAATTTTTGAATGTCGTTAGTTTTAAAGTTGCAACCTGTTGATAATAGTGATACAAGTCCTGTTCATAGTATATATTATTAGGTGTCCCATTATTTCAGTAATAACCACCGGAGCTGCGACCTTCCATCACTCTCTAGGTCTATTCCCCTCGTTTCAGTTCCCTCCAGTTCACTTCTTCTCCCCCCTCGACCCATCGTCGTCGTAGATGACGGTGTATGTGGGGGGAATGGACCTAAAGTGGGGGAAGACCGCAGTTCCGGTAGCCATCACTGCATTATCCAATAAGAAATGAACAAAATGATACTAAAAGCAAATTGACTTGAAATAACCTTTAAAAAACAATTTAAAAAATTAAAATTGTACACCATCGGATTCTAGTCAAAAAGGGAAATAACATGACTTTTACCATTATTCGAGAAAACAATAATTTAGGCGTTATTTCAAATGGCACTCATCTTGGGACAGCCTGTATTTATTTTTGAGAAATATGATGCACTTATCGTTTAGCTTTTGGCAGTCACAGTACATATGAATGACACGAATACACGAGATGCAAATGTTTTCAACAGTAGCGCATTATTCATGTTTGAATGACATTCAAAAATTCAATAACTGCAATTAAATGTAACGTAAATCCTATTGTACATATAAGGTATGTGCTTTTCTAATAAAAATTAGAATAAGTATCGGCCCTTAAGAAAGTTTATACAAAATGTATTTGGCACTTAAGAGATTAACAAGGGGGATGAAAAGGAAAGCAGTATTATTACTGATTTGTTAACATGGTCGCTACCAGGGTTATATATGTGTGACGGACCGATTCTCTTTTGAGGACTCGACGTCACACATATGTAACAGAAATACTTTGTTATATTATTGCCACATCAACAAATAAAGTCGGCTCTGAAAATCTGCAGTATATTGTGTAAAAATTCAAAAAACGAAGCATGGTCTGTGGTGGACGTTTTTCCCCTCGGGCCGTGATTGCGAACGTGTTAATTCTAAACCTAAGAACCAAAGAATGGACATGGTTTACAAAAATTCTTAAAACGCCAATACTTCTCCGTAAATTCAATATTCGTCACACTGCCCTATATACGTATTCTACAGAGTGTTTAAGAAATTGTGCACAATTTTCGAAATACATACTACTCAACAAAGAGTATAAAAAATGTCTCGTTAGCATAATTTAAAAACTCAATATTATCCGAGTTATACACAATTTTCTGAACAATTTCTTCAACACGAAACTGTTTGCAGCTCGAATTTTTTTCATTTTTCGACGTATTGTATTAAACATTTCTATTCAGTCTGATGAACCCCGTCTACTCTATAACTTCCGAATACTTTTTTTAACGCCGCGCATAGTAAATATCTGATTGTTAACAAACTATTTAGTAGTTATACCACTCAGATTGTTTAATATTCATCTCATCTCTGCCCTGCCCCTTGGCATCTAACAATTCTGCTACGGTAAACGTGATTCGTGTAAGAAAAAGTCGGAAAATGAGACTTTATTTTTAACAAAATAAACTGCCAATTACTCGAACTGAATAGAAAGAAGCAGTTTCTCCGACAGCATGAATTATTTAGCGAAAGCTTGTTTGAATTCTTAACAGGAAAAGAGAACAACATTTAAAAGGATCGAGAGACAAGTTTTTTATAATTACTTCAACGAAGTAGTATGGTTCGATGCTTTTAATTAAGAAAAAATCAACAATGATTTAGTTGCATTCTTTGATTACAGCCTTCTTAATGGAGAAAGTTAATAACTGAAGCGAGGTGCAGCTGAATCGATAAGCAATCTGCGTAACAAAACGAAACAAAAGTAATTTTAATTTTAATTTCAATTCATTAAGGGTATTACTCTATGAGTACATGTATACAGATAATACAATAGTATATGATAATTAAAATTAAATAGAAAAGCTGTAAAAATACATCAAATGCTTGTTTCAAATTTGTTACAAGTATACCATCTATAACATATTGTTAATAACAATTATTCCTTTTGCAATTAAATAATGAACAATAATTATACTTATTATAATTTAGGCAAAGGTGATTTCTTTCATACCACAATCCATGCCTATGAAGATTTCTTTCCATTAATAAAACATCGTTTCGATTATCAATTTTTAGAGATATTTTTAAATAATCAGCGTAAAGCAAAATTTTAGAAAACAAGAAGACCTCGAAAATACTATTGTACGAAAAAGGAAACTTTATTTCACTGACTGAATAGAAAAAAGCATTTTTTCTGACAGTACGAATCACATAATGGAAGCTCATCTGAATTATTGACAAGAAAAGAGAACTATATGTAAGATGAAGGGAGCAGTTTTTCATAAAGAGCCAGGGATAATTACTGTTTTAAAGTAGAATAAAAAGATTCTTCTTAAGTAACAAGAACCAGTAATTATTTACTTGCATTCTTCAATCTTAATGAAAGAAAGTTAATATTTGAAGCGTAATGCACTTTAGCTGATTAAAGCAATTTTTTAAGAAAACTAACAAGCGAGAGAGAGAAAGAGGGAGAAAGAATGGTGTTTATTAAAATTTTCCTCACGAAAGTAAAATAAACGAAATCATACAGTATTTAACAGGCATTGTTTAACCATTCCAGGGGCACTACGTGTTTAGTTCTTATGAAAAACTAGTTTTTTAAAAGTTCAACAAATTCAACTAATCACCACAAAAATTCTTTATTTATACAGGGTGTGGCACGTAACTGTCACCACGATTTTTCAGACACTTTCGATAATCTGACAAAGAAATGTTTTGAACAAAAGTTAATCAGTTTTCAATCGGCTACAATTTTCAATAAAAAAAATTTCCAAATAATTTTTTCTTCGATAAAAAGTCAAAGTCACCTTGACTTTTTTTAAATAGCACTATGCATTTTTGAGTTCATGGTAATGTAGCTGATGTAAATACGAGTTCAACGACCTACTATACTATGACCTTGAAGTTAGAAATGCGGGGTCAATCGAGGGAAATGTTATCGTGAAAAATGATTTTATTTGGATCAAATTACACGTCCAAATTGGTGGCCTTCAACACGAAAAATGTTAACCATATGCAGAGTGTAAAAGGAGTATAAATAGCATACATATGTTTTTAAAAGAACCGTTCATATCGAAATAAGTAACCAAGTCTACTATATCGTAATCCAGGTTTATTTATAAATGGCAGGGTGTCCCATGACTTATGGACGGGGGTGTATGTCACTTTTTCCAGACGAATTTTTATCAATTTTTTATTTTTTTAAATGAATTAATTGACAAATTTGTTCCTGGAGAGGTTCATGAGTTCGATTTCACATTCAATAAACACAATTTATCCTACTTTCATAAATTCATCCCTGAAGAGGTTCATGAGTTCGATTTCACATTCAATAAACACAATTTATCCTACTTTCATAAATTCATCCCTGAAGAGGTTCATATAGCTCGAGCTCGCGCGATAAAGGCGAGTTGTATTCAATTAACGGCGAATCGACGCGATATTAATTCCCAGACGAAGGTATTAATCGCTCCGCGGCACGCCGTGAAACGTCAATCAAGTTCAGCCTTATCGGGGGCACGGGCAAACGAAAATCCCGACGTGGAAAAATTAATATTGCATGGCCCTGTCTCTTGGAACATCGGTAATTACGATACCGCATCGAGGAGCAATTAAAATGACGCGCACATTGCAACAGACGACAGGAAAAGATTAATACGCGTATTCTCTGCTCTACATACGTCTCTTCATTAAAACTTCTCTCCTCTCTTTGTACTTTGCAACTCAAATACTTTTACATACAATTCTTACCTACTTTTTCTTCATGTTTCTATTATTCATGTACAGGATGTCCCAATAAAAATGTCAATAATACCAAGGCCGAGAATTGTTGTATATATGACGACTGTAGCACTGGAGCTTCCACTGGAAGTTATAGTAAAAACAACCACCACATTTATAATTTTCTCGTGTGTCTGTTAATAAAATAAATCGTGTAAATAGTTATAAATAAATGTGACAGAAAAACTGTTCGATTACTAGTCTGTGAATCTCAAGACTATAGTAGAGGTACGACTTATTGTATTATGATGTAGTACTGGACCTTCTATTGTGAATTATAGTAGAAACAGCCACCATACATATTTATAATTTATCCTGTTTACTAATGAGATAGGTCGTATTGATCTTAATAAATAAATATGGCAAAGAAACTGCTCAGTGGTCTTGAATGGCTCACACTACTTTTCTCTACTATAGAATAGCCTTTAAGGGGATGATTCTGCATGAAAGAACAAATCGAAATAATGCAATAAATTGTTTTCTCAGGATGCCTCGTACAAAAAACAAATAAGTTTTACAATCTGCAGAGGCAAAAAAGAGGACAAAAGACTCCATGTACCTAACTTAAAATAAATGAAAATCAAATAAACTGATTCCAAAATATTTATTTTATAAGAATTTAGCCTATATGGAATTAAACTTCATATTGAAAACAAAAACGGAAATTTTGAATTTTTAAAAGAAAAATTCATTCCATCATTTCAACTTGTTTTTTCATATAGAATTATTCTTTTTGGGTTATCCTATCTGTTTTGCGACATCTTATATTATTAAACGAAGCTTCTTATGAAAGAGAGTTACTTCATATTTCGATTTGTTTTCGCATGTAGAATTACTGTCTTACAAGTTGTACTGTTTGTTTCAAGACACCCTGTGTATAACAAACGAAGCAACGCGAACACGTATAAAAATTCACTTCAAAGCGGAATAATGCATCGCATCTTGATCTGAATTGCAGTTTCCGCGATAACAAGTTTCACAGGCTAGTGAGAACAATATTGCGAATCGAAGCGGTCTTCTTATTCCATTTTCTGATTAAAATTGCTGATTTCCATTTGGCACGCGAATTCTTTCGTTCGTGCAACTTCCAGACTGTACCTCCTCGCAGGAAACAATGGCCAATATGTATCTAAATTTGTAAAAAATAAAAACTATCATTGTTTCGATCTTCTTGATACATAACATTTTTTACAATTTTATGAGAATTTTCAGACCAATTTGAAAGCCGTCAGATTTATTATACTAATACATTAATTCAACTTCATGACTTATTGCATGAATATTTGCAATAATTTGACAAGTTTTTAAAATGTATCGGATAAATATCGTTGCAGCGTGATTAATCGTGGACCGTCGAATTTAAAAGTTTTTAATGACCCTTTACTTCGAGCGAAAACAGATAACCTGTGCTCGACTCTGATTAATTGCAATTTAAAAATACACTTCATTTAAAGTCTGAAAAACTAATAACATGAATTATTCCATAAACCGGCGTGCTCTATAATTATGACCAAATTATGCGACGCATACTTTGTTATTTGCGCAAAAGTATATGAAACATAAATTTCATAACGTTCCACTCGATTGGTTTTAATTTTTATTTCTGCAAACTTCTTCTGCTTGGCCACAGATTTATATTTGAATTTATCTCCTGAATTTCTTCGAGGATCGTATTATTCGATTTACGATTCAATTGATCGATATCAAAATACTCTGTTAAAAATAATTAGAGAATCACATACTCAAAATGGTTTGTTATTCATTAACATATTTAATGCTACATAGTATTAGTAACTATCGTCATTCTTTTATTGGTTTTACTTAGACCTTATTAAATAGATTTGTCCATACTGTACACCAGTGATGACCACCGGAATTGCGGCCTTTCCTCACTGTAGGTCCATTCCCCTCATATAGACTGTGATCTGGCACGACGATGGGCTGCAGGCCCATAACTGGTATATACGATAAGGTAAATATTAAGTTGATTCGTAAGTACCTTCCAACATAATAGAGTTTTTAGTCTGAAAAATTCAAATAGTTTATTTATGCAATTGATCTTAGATTCATATAAAAAAGTAAACATCCTTGAAACTTAGACATGCTGCAAAAAAAAACAGAAATTATTCCATAATGAATTATTCAATAAATTGAAGAAGACCAACTGGAAGTTATTTATGGCTGAACCTAATAATTAATTTAATCAAAGTATCATCCGTGTATGGGTTATGTAGCAATCAAAGCGTTAAGGTGTCAAATACTATGAAAACTTCAAAGACACACATTAAACATCGAATGAAGGTATTACAAAATTAAATACACCAGTTTTGGATGCCACCCACCTTTATCTATGAATCAACTTGTTCACGCGAAACTTTCCATACCGAACACTGTCTCCAAATGAACTACCCTTACAATAGTCATCAAAGGCCGAATTCGTCAAGGCTGGTCATCCATACCCTTTCCCTTTCCCTAAAACGTTACATATACGCCTAGGAATTAGCGAATTCAGACAGATTCTTGTGCAACGCCACAACGTATACCAGAATAAACCTCTTCTTCGACTTTAAAAGTGTTATACTCGATTCCACGACACGGAATCCAGCACCAGTGGATTCCCTTCACTCCTGATATTTCATACATTGCTCAAAATAATACAGAATCCCGGGCATCCAATTATTTTAACCAGTATATTAACTCCTTATCGTAAAATTGAATTCAGAATATTTTTACATATGAATACGATTTAATATTCATGCGCCTGCCAGTATAAATAGTGGTTGAAAGGAGAATAACATGTTTCAGTTTTTAAATTAAGTATTATAATGAAATGAAAAGTATGTTTTTGCACGTAGCTTTAATTCATTACAAATCATTATAAACGATTGAAATTCATTAGATTACTATGACGAGCCAGACTCGTCATTTGAGTCCAAAGGATTAAATGAATCATGTGCTTGAAGAAATTTTAACAAATAACGCACGTTTAAAAAATCGAAAGTTTGTTTGCAAACATTATTTCAATCTTTTTACAGTGTTTTTATTAGCTTTTAAATATAACGTATAAAAAATTCGGCTTAAAATAAATCAATACTTTTGACGTAGCAGTGGTTTGATCTTGGTCGGGTGGAACAGACGTTCAGTGACGGTGCGCACGATTGCGTCTTTCGTGTCAATTTGAAATGAAAAACAAAGTTATTTTTATATTCAAGAAGATTTCCATTATCGTCCCTACTAGAATCATTTATATCTGATAACGTACAAAAATATGACAACGCGATAAACGAGGAAGTTTACTTTTGTACGAATTTTTTAAGCTTCAATCTAATAAAAAAATTAGAAAATGTTAATAGATTTTTATAATTCCAGTAGGGACGATAAAGGATCGTCTTCACTAATCGAATGCACTTTGTTTCATTCAAATCAGACTATTAGATTGCGAGATATCATGCGCACCGTTTGGCAAAATGTAGTTTCGAGAAAAATGCATTTAACGTTTTTGGTAGACCCTTTGGTAGACGCGCGCGCTCGACTTCAAACCTTTGTAACTTCAGTACTTTCGAAGATTTCTCAAAAATTCTTTCACAGACCTTTTCAAGAAGAATCGTAGAAAATTAATGCGTGAAAAAAAATTCTATTTTTTGGTCCCCAAACAAGCGAATACCCCCTTAATGATCACCAAAAATTACTTCAGCCCTCGCGATTTTTGAACGATATGACGTAAGATAAATTGTAAGTTTACAACAAAATTTAAATTTCCTGTTTGTTCGAGTGTCATTTTTCTACCGACATCAACAAGGTATATGTATACTGTTGCTTTGTCATAATTATTATTGACAGAATCAGTACAGGTATTTGAAATTTTTATCATATCTTGTCAACATATCTACCTTTGTAATCATCGTATTCATCACCAGATAGGGCACACAGAAAAAATTTAAAAAACACAGTCGCATCGGAACTTGGACAGGCGGTATATGCTGACGAACAAGCGATTTCTTCAAAAGAGCAGGGCTCAGATTGCCATTCTAGAAAAGCAATTTTCTCCGAAACGCACGGGTCTACACGTCCAATTTGTGAAACAGAAACTCCCAGTCCGGAAAATTAGGGCTGGATTTTCAGGCAAAAGAAATCGTGAACGGACCCAACACCCTGGGGGACAATGATGAGCAAACGGGGGAGTGTCAGACAGACTGGGACGCGTTGTATTTTTAGACGAGCAGTGTTTACAAAAGCGGAGACCCGTTGTCGATGATATTTTATCGCGTCGAAACGTTCCGCGCGATGATCTATAGCCCCTCGCTAATCTATATTTCCTCGTCTCTTCCTCTTGCAGATATTTTACTGTCAAATAAGCGACCGAACTCTCGCGTGTGAACTTCGCCTCCCCCGAATCATCGAGTTGAATCTCCCTTTTTGATGCGTTAAAGAAATTTTAATCCAACCTGACCCCTTAAATTGAAATTATGAGTCTAGCGTGAGTCCTGTCCACTATAGTCAATTTTGCTAAACTACACTCGCTAACAAGTTTGATTTTTTTTTTAATATCTTAGCCTCATATTTGGAACAAATCTTGTAGGTCTGTGACAGTTTAGCACTATGTACAATAATGTACGTTTTTTGTTAATACACAGAGTGTTCCTGAAATAGGTATCCAAATTTTAGGACTATATTGTACTTACAATGTATTCCATTTATTTTATCTTATATGCACTTACACGCTGAATTATTTCGATTATATAAAATATTCATGAATATGTACATAGTATAACTGAAGATACAGAGTTCCACGGATGTCTCAACTCGCATTCAGGATTGAGCAACTTCAGAGATCCGTACTAGGACCAGTTTTCATCACCTTCTCGAGCACAAGATTCACGAGCATAGCTCGAGAAGCCATAATCTGGGCTGGAGGAAGAACGATAGAGCATCGGCGAGGTTTCGTCGGCAGCCGCCAAAAAGTTTTTTCGTAGACGCAAATGAGTCATCGTATAACGAACAACAAAATTTTTCTATTTTTTATAATACGTTACTGAAAATACTACAAATGAATAGGTGACGTTTTTCCAATGAAAATGAGTCCAAACACGATGTCATTCGGTTCATTAGTCATTAAAATTCTGCATAAGGTAAAATTCGATAGTCGTAATGTCTCTGATATCAAATAGTCCGAATGAGATCGTGTTTGGACTCATTTTAATTGGGAAAACTTCATCTATCTATTAATAATATTCTCATGAATGTACAATGAAACACAAAAAATTTGTTATTTCTATTAAAGGATGACTCACTCTTCGTGCAATGTATCATATGTGTATGATATGTGGTTGGGGTACGGTCGATTCAGACATTCGTATCGAAAAGCAATTCAGACATCCGTGGAACTCTGTACTCACCGAGTGCAGTAAAAAATGTCTAATCAACACAGGTCTTAAAATCAATCTTTTCGATGTAAAATCAACTCTTATATTTACGAGCGTTCGATGTCGTGAGTCTAAAAAAGAATAAAATAGAAAATAACAAAAAATAAAAATATGGTGGATTTATGACAACAAATAGAAAAAGCACATCGTACAATACGAGACATGAAAGAAATATCTGAAAATGTACGTCGATTTATGATCCGCAGATGTGTTTTGTACTGAAATGAAAAATAGACGCTGAACATCTGTAACAAATGTGAAATAAACTTTTGTATTTATTATCGAGAGGATTGATTTTAGGACCTATGTTGTTCAGACATTATTTACTTCACTCGGTGAGTACTATAAGCATCTAAAGTCTTATACTCGTTTGTTTGAACACCCTGTACAGTCTCTTCTGTTAACATATTGCGAGTGACAATAAAATATGCAGTACCTTAACCCTTCTGCCACGGCTTAGTTAAACGCAGTACGGAGTAATTACTAAACGTTTTATCGAAGTATATCGTCAAAACACACTTCTGTTTCATTTTTCACAAAAATCGAATGAATCTGCGGCTAACATGAATTGTCCGCAACACTTTATCCTTTCATTGCTTTTGGTGCCTATTGGCGCTTGGCGAAATCGTTCATCGCATTCTGCAAACGCTTATATGCGTTCAACAAAACTGACAGACCGTTCAAAACTACTAAAACCCCTGAGACTCTAATAGTTTTGAGCAGTACATTTACTTTTCCGTAAAGAAGAACCTTCTTGACTCATTCAGACCTGAAACTAATTTTGTCAGAATTTTATAAATTTTTATTTTTTAATGGAATTAAGGAGGGCTGAAAATTATCTGAAAAATAAGAAAAACAAATTTCATGTAAGGGTTGCTGGGGATCACCTGTCCCATATATGGAGCAGTAGACTCATGCATATTGAAAAGTCAAAGTATGACAGTACATTTTGATTTAATTTTACCGTACCGTATGTGGGACGGTAGGTCTAAATGGGTTAAGCGTCGAATCGCTATTTTGAGTCAAGTTGATTCAAACGGTGTACAAGAGTTAGGCTACGTTTATATTGGTAAGTTACTTGTACCAATAACTAGTGCAAGTAGCTAGCCTGACTAGTTCACGTACGAGTTACTGATAAAAGTACTGTGCAGAACTGAAAAGAAGTCCAGCGAGACTGCATAGGAGCTACATACAAGTGTGTCTGCGCCAAAGTGATACAGGCCCGTAATTTCTTAAGTATTGAAGGTATAAAAAAATTGTTTCTATGAAGGTTCGGTTAAGATCAATGTTCTGGCGAAGACAAATTTTTTTTTTACATTATTACTTTCCGAGATGTGAAGGTCAAGTTCGTTTTTTTAAATGGAACTACGTACTTTTCTTCAGATCATTCGATAGTGCTTTTCAAGACGAATTCATTGACCTTTAATGGTAGTAACAAGTACATAGCATGCATATGTACTTCGTTTGCTCCATCTTGTCGCACGGTGTTACATGATCCGATTAGGAGATGTGACCGTTTCGGTCAATAAGAAAAGTGCATTTGCTCTGTTTTTATGGTTGTGTCCGACTTAGGTGGGCCTGTTCCACTATTAACCAATTAGACCCGCATTCCTTTCGCTGGACTTCGTTCCAGCTCTACACAGTACTTACCAATGTGAACACCTACAATGGCGGACATACACTTATGAACATAGACGTTTTCAATCTTTTATTATGTTTTACAATAAAACAAAACTAGATCATGTATTTGTATTGCAATTATAAATAACAGAATTCATTTTCTATGCATCCATGTAATATAATTTATTGAGTATTAAAAACAAATGCAATATGATAAGATTACAACATTCCTTGTCATTTTCAGCAACACATACTTATGAACACAATTTTTGAACAAGATTTTTGAACAAAAAAATAGATTCTTATTGTTTTTTATCATCTGTAAAGGCCTAAATTATAATAAATATTATTAAATTAATATTTTCTTCCATTGTTGTTAATGATTTCGGCACAATATCGTGGCATAGAATTGATCTATAGGAATAGATTTCCACGCTTCTTTGATAGTTCTAAATAAATCCTGGATATTTGTTGGTTTTTTATGTTTTATTTCGTTATCAACATCAATCTATAGCATTTCTATCGGATTGATATCAGATGACTGAGCAGGCCACGTCATAACATTTTCGGTTCGTTATTCGCTTGGTAAATCCAATTTTTAGACGTTTTGTCTTTAACAAATAGCAGAAGAGCATTTTTTACGATGTTTAAATACACAAGACGATCCATAATCCCTATAATCCGATGATTCGGGCCGGTACCATTCATGCTTGTACACCCTTAATCCAGTACTGATCCACATCCACCTTTGACGGTTGATTTTGTACAATTTTTATTACATTCTTCGCCAGCCCGGCGTCTCATATAGCATTTCCCATCAGAACCAAGTCGAGTATATTTACTTTTGTCGGTGAACACAACTTTGGACCACTCTTCTCCTGTCCATGTAATTTGCGCTTCTGTAAATTGAAGTTTAGCACATCGATTCTTTTCGGATATCGTTTAAATTCGTTTAAACAACGCTGAACAGTTCTTACACTTATTGTTTGCTCTAAATACGATGATATTTCAGCGTCAACATGTACAGCAATTTTAAATCGATCAGCTTTAGAAATTCGGTGAATCACTCGGTGAGTGTGAACAACCGTTTCACGTGGTCTCCGTTTTTGAGGAACGTTATCTGCAGTTTTATAGAATTTTATATGTTTCATAACTGCATAATAAGTTTCAACAGATATGCTCAATTCACTAGAAATATTTCGATGTGTGTTACCTTGCTTTTGAAGCAGCTGTACTTATAGTCGTCGCAGTCGCTGTAATATTTGTACCTTTACTCACTGTTAAAATAATATTAATTAATTTTAGCTTATACTGTATAATGCACAGCACATACATATTATTACCTTAAACAATGAAGACTGAAGGTGGATGGTTTACATTGTAAAAATGTCGTTTTGTTCGTGTGATTACAATGTTCGTAAGTACGTGTCCGCTGAAGTGTCGTACATAAACGTAACCAATTTTCTTATTTCGAGTTATGTCAACCTTGGAGAATCACAGATATCCAGATAAGCATTAGATAAATTGCACTTTCAAAGTGCATGATGAAAATTATTAACCTGATATGGTTCTTATGATAAAGAACTTGCAAGTGTGACTAATGCCGTGTTCATAAATATATGTCCACCACTGTAAGTGCATACTTGTCCTGAGGTTGGGGCCTGGCTAGCTACTCCTACCAGTTACTAGTATAAGCACCTTACCACTGTAAACGCAGCCTTCAATCATTTTCACTCGTTTTCGGAAATGTTCACGCGTATTTAAGGGGTTAGACTAGTGTAAATTTTTGAGAAAATTAAAAATTTTTTGTTGCCGCTTAAATGATAGTTTGAAGTTTCTAAAATAAAATGCAAAAGGTCCGAAATGTATGCTGACATTAGTTTTCAAGATACAGAGCCAAATATGAAATCGTGTACCTGCGCGCTGTTGCGCGTTCCGAAACTTTAAACGCGTTTTGCTTGAAATCGCATTTTTTAAAAAGTGTGTAAACGGTGTACAAGATTTCTCGGGTACTAAAAGTCCGATTGCAATGAAATTTTGCACGCATATTCGTCATAACATTTGTTAGGTGTTGACCTTCGAGTTTTTTCAATGTCATTTTTTTATTGCCAGATATAAAGAAATTAGTAAACATTTTTCCGCAAAAATTAGGTAAAAAATGTTCTAATACGTACTATTCAGCTAATTTTCGATAAATTCACAAAAACGAAAGGTCATCACCTAGGGAAGGCATTACAATTACTGAAAAATCTTGGTTTGTTTGTTTCACATACTTCTACACGTTGTCGTATGTCTAATATTTTGAAACTTTCCATGACTTTGCAATTGATTTTACTACTTCATAACATACTAAATTAAAGTGGAAAAGCGCAAATTGATTGAATTCTTACTTTCAACAGAATCCGTGTCCGAAAAATGCCTTTGTTTTTGACCCATCACACTAGTCTAACCCTTTAAGGAAAGTAATTAAATTACATTTCTCGAAAAAGGGTTAAGGTGAAGGAGGTCGTGGCATTTAGCGCGCCGCGACGCTCCGAGCTATCGTCTGTTATCGGAGGCGAATCGTTCGGCTAAAGAAAAGTTCAGGCACGGTCTTTCGCGAGAGAACAATCGGGTCCGAGTTCTGGTCGTTACTTTCATCTAACGACGATGTGAAACCCGGGCTCGCGGACCCGTGAAACGGGAAAGACTGCACCGTGTCCATTCACGAAGAAGAATGAACGCCCACGCGACCCTTTCTATTCTCGGCCCGACGATTCACGCTCGCTCACCTGACTCATCTCCGCGATATCGGGAAGATTTTTCTGAAACGATTCGCGGAATACATTCAACGGCTTATTTTATGAAACGTCTTCGGTCCGACGAATAAGATAAACGTCACTGTTGGTTGTTTCCATCAAGTTACGAGAGTTATTCAATAAGTAAAGAGACAAACGGGTGTAGTTAATATGTTGAATGCCGCGGCCGTCACCGGTGACTGGCACAGCAAATTAATTTAATTTAATTATTACACAATCCTGAGCGATTTCCAAGTTGCAACATTAACCCTAGAACGCTTAAGGTTTCAGAAAGTTTAAGGTCAGCTTAAGAGAAGGTCATTCTGTGTCCACAAAAGCGAAAGTGTTAAAAATTGTATTTTTTTCTGTTCGAAGTATGTGTATTTATGTAGTAAAGTAATATGAAACATCTAGGTACTTCTTATTGAAAAAATAAAATATCAAAAATATGAAAGTTAACGTTGAAACAAAAAGACATTTAACTTAAAAATACCTGTCGTACAAATCTCCTACACATACTCCTCTTTAAAATAACAAAATAACGTTTCGAATTCTGTGGATGTTTTTTGACCCCCCTTAAGCGTCCTAGGGTTAATGTAGGAACACGACTCAATACCCGAATATTTTTTTTCCTTTAGGATTTACATTAAAAATAGTATATTATATCGTATCTGATCAACTGTTTTCATTGTGGCATTCGACATGTTAAAAAAATATCTAAACAAGAAGTACGATACTATTAAAACGATAAGTTGACCCCTCTCAACAATTTATAACAGCTGTTTGACAAGTATTTCAGTATACGCTTAAATACCTAACAATAAAAGGAACTAGAAAATACAGAACAAATCTGTCTTTATAATAAAAGGCTTCACAATTAACATATATTACCAAACGTCCCGTTCGTCACAGTAATCACCTTTTTTTCTTTATGAGTATTTTACAGAATTTTGTTGGAAAAGCATACAAACAGGAAAGTTATACAAATTACTATCAAGAGTGCCAAAATTGTGTAAAATAGTCATCATGAAAAAGGTGGTTAGTTTGGTGAAAGACACGTTTGTTATAGCTGACATGAATGTGCATTTAGACGTGCATAATAGTATGACTGTAAAATAACCTTGAATTCTAAAATTACAAATCAAATGTGAAAGCTTCTTTCGTCAAGATCCCAGGTTTAAATAATTCTTAAAGTTAATTCGAGATTGTGAATAAATATCAAATATAAATAAAATGAAAATGCTGATAATTGTAAAAAAAAAAACTTTGTACTCATACCCACGTAAAAATAATTTTTTCGATATCCTAATTGTTCAGTATCCTCCAAAGTGCATAAGCACAATAGTTTCACCCGAAAGTTTCTTTATTTTTTCTTTTTCGACTGTATATTTGGTATGCCAAACAGATTGCCATATTTTTATAACAAATACGATTAAAGTC
Organism: Macropis europaea; assembly: GCA_916610135.2. Classification (NCBI taxonomy): domain Eukaryota; kingdom Metazoa; phylum Arthropoda; class Insecta; order Hymenoptera; family Melittidae; genus Macropis; species Macropis europaea. The sequence continues at coordinate 38,248,488 of OU744345.1, forward strand.
ACTAAAATGCAGATTCGTAGGAACGTCTGCTCCAACTTACAAGATACTCGGTAATTTGTTTCGTTGTAGCATAATCCAGGAAATTTGTCACGTTAATGTTTGGTAATTTGGAAATTTCAAACGCTCGAAAGCTGAGGATAAGAACTAGGATTCGAGACTGAAAGAGATTACGATGCATCTCTTGTACCGCTTTGTCTTGCGCCGGAGTTTACTCGAGAAATGAAGTGCTTAACATCGGCAATTTAAGAGCGCACAACCTGCAGTTACCCGCAAGTGTAGTGACCATTTTTACGGTAGAAACCTCTATTACCTGAACTAATAGGATGAACATGGTGATTCACTTAACTTGACAACCATAAATTCCTTGTAAGCCGTTCGTTTCACTGAAATAGTTTCAAGTGTTTACATTCTTTCTCTAAATTGTTTACATGTCTCCAGAATGATCCGCAAGAGGCACTAGGGTTAAAGAAAGAGACGTTAGGTCTGAACAAATGGGTGGACGGGAAGTAACAAAATATTTCGAAGTACGAAAGTAATTTACATTTTTGTATTTTGCCCTGGCACGCTGTATTTTTCCTGAAAGTGTGGATCAGAGACACGGAAGATAAAATGAAATTAATAAAAGTCAATGAAGAATTTTGAACGAATAACTGAACCGTTAAGCTCTCAGGAACACGAGAGTAGCAGCCAAATCGAGCTTGATGTATACTAGGGCTTAATTTATTCGGTACATTTATAGGCGAGCAAATTATATCGATCGCATTTAAATGCCAAACACATTGCGCCGCGTTAAAGTCCGTGATGAAAGCGAGCGATGCCAACAGAGACGAACAATGACTAACAAAAAAATGAATTTTATTAATTTAGTGTCTATTATAATTATTTTAATTATTTTCAATTGTACTAAATAATTTTATAATTATTTAACATGTTGAGTGCCGCAGTAAAAACTGCCATACCTAAGCAGACACCTTATACTTTGCACTATTTAATATAAATTCTGAAACAAAAAGGTTTTTAGCTATTCGATCATGTAATTTGTATCTCATATTATCATTTCGATGTTAATGGTATTATAAATTGTATAAGACATAATAATTATTTAATTAAATTACACTGCATTGAACGTTGTAATTATATTATTATTCATTATTTTATAATTTCAATTTACCTTATCTTGCAATTGGGCCCTTTATTTTGAGAGTTGCATAAGTTACCTTTTTCCTATTTTGAGATATGCGAGGTTCTGCATTTTAATGTTTCAAAAAATATTACCTATTGTTTACTACGGGAAAATTTATTTTATATTTGTTGTCTCGAGTGCTCATAATCATCCTCGTTATAAACATTTTACTACGGATGTTGACGAATTGATCTCTTTTCGTATTAATGAAGTGACTTATCATTTTCAAAATGAAAAATTTGAATAAACCTAATAATTTCTACTGATTTATATAACGTATACTTCGTAAAATCATAAGTAAATCATGTAATATGAATATAAGTAATTTATGTATGATATCTAATATTCAAGGTTATTTGGTACATAAAACGAAACGACAAAAAGTTAATTTTGTTGGCAAAGCTATTCACTTTCGAACGTTCATTCATAAGAAATTTTTGTTCCACTCACCGTAAATGTTCAATTAAAAAAAAATTAACTGGATTCATCGAATTTGAATCATAGACAGAGTTGTGGAACATTCTACAAGAAGAATGGAAAAATATTAATGCAGAAATTATACAAAAAACTAATCGCTAGAATGCTAAAATTAGTAGAAGCGATCCTCGGGGCAGACGGAAGATATGTAGACGAAAGAAGTTTTAAATATTATTAATGATTTTGGTGAGGCTTTGAATAAACAATTGTATACATTCGTTTTTATACTCATAGCTAATTGCATAAAATGTGAAAAAACAGTGTTTACTTTTAAATTTAAATATTTTAACGATTCCAATCGTTCTTATAGGTCTTTATGAAATTTTAGTAGGTGTATTATAATTTATGAACGGGAGTGTATTATGTATTAAAAAATACATATTACTTTTTTGTATTAAGTTCATTTTTGCATACTAGTTCATTTTGCTTGCCTTCGATTGCATATGTACATAAATTAAGTTTTAATGATATTTTGTTCATAACTATGGAAATAATTACAATTTTTGTTAATAGTTGCTTACATAATTATTAAAAATAGCAATGAATCAAACTTATGTACATAAAAAGTATTATAGTCTCTGACTCGTAGCCGCGTACAGTGACTTACAAGTTTACTCGTTAGACACGGTTTTATATGCTAACAATAAGTTTAATGGTAAAATTCAAATATTTTGAGTATATTGTAAGTCGAACACAAATGTTACCATCATACATCTAAGAAATGATACTTTTATTCAAAAATATTCACTAATATTTCTATAACATTGGAACACAATTGAATCGTTTATTATTGAAAGGGCATATGTCTACTTTTTTTAAATCTTCACACCCGGCAATAGGAACTTCGTAATTTTCTTTGAAATAATGTCTATTTGATTTTTGCAATCGGAATCGATAAGAGATATCAAAAGACACTTTGAACCCCTTCAACTCTAAACAGGGCTAGGAATGTACAGTTAGAAAAACGCGTAACTTAATTTTCCCCAAAATATGGGCATACGCCCTGTCAATAATAAACAATTCAATTATGTCCGAAATTGACGTGAAATCATTAAAATGTCAAAACTTTAATTAAAATGCGGCACGGATTCCCTTTGACCAATCACCCTAAAATTTTATAGAAACATTTTCTGACCAAGTGTTAGAGTTTAGAAGTATGCGACAAAAAGAACTCGACAAACAATTTTAAATCCTATAGATAAACGACCACCGTAGTGTATATGTATAACGATTTGTCCGTGATAATGAATACAGTAAAAAATAAGATCGCTGTCGGTAAATACAAACGACAAACACGTTCACCGTACACCTGTGGAAAATATTGAGCGCGCTTGTCAGCCGTCTCACGTGGTATTTTTACGACGCCAAGACAAAGTGCTGTTCGTCGTCCAAGAAAGAGAAAAATCATATCTCAGACCGGATGACAAGTACCGAGTTACTATGATAATGGATGACATAACCTTTCAGCTGTTTACTGCTCGCCGGCTGCAACGTGTTCACGTTCCGACGCTAAAAATACCACGTGCTCGGCACATTTTTCCAAACTCGTGCGGAGAACCAGTTCTCCCTCGCGTCCTTTTTTGCAAGGACAGGCGAGGTCACGTCGTGACCCGGACACGTAATCGAATGGCTGAAAATCGGATCGTGACACTCGATCGAGGACTTTTTCCGCGTATCGCAGGAAAAATCTATTGGACGCCAGGTAAAAATGTACTAACAATGAAACATTTTTAGCTGGGCCCACACTACACAGAGTAACCAATTTTAATCTATGAATGCTAATATGTTGAATTGAAAAATCTCCTTTCGTGGGATTACCCTGCCAGTTCATCATGGGTAAAGGTATCTCTATTTTATCCTGGCAAAGGCAACTCTCCTGCTTTAAACCCGATTGAAACCATATGGTTCTTCCTAAAACACCTACATAGTTTACCAAACATCCAATCCCACGAAAGATGTCGTTGTGCAAAATAGTCAGGAAGTGTGGCGTGGTGCACCGGAAATAAAAGAGTGCATAGATCGCTCCATTTCAAATATGCCCTCAAGAATTGTGGCCACTCTCAATAGCTACGGAGGTCATACAAAATATTAAAAATTGTTGTGTTGTTTTAATAAAATTGGAAAGCAGAGATTTCTGGCTTTTTATTGATGACCATACTGTTATATTTTATGCAAGCAAAAATTATAAACGAGCTCCTAAAGTTGAAATTTGTAGAAAATATTGGGTGCCCGTAATGGAGTAACAGGGTACTGTAGATGAGATGGAGGGGGATATTAGTACTTACGTGCTGGCGTAAGTTCGCTAACAAAGTAGCTTGTAAGTGCAAGCGTTATGGTTCTATCAAGGTCAGTTGGATTTTTTTAAACGACTTATAGTATATTTTTTTATACAATATGGTAAAGCGTAACGACATGAATTCAACGACCTCATATATTCCATAATTTGATTGGAAATTGCAACGACAAAGCGTAAACGAACATTCCAGTTGATGGAGTAACGTAGGTATCTCGCATTGATCGTTTAGACTCTGACTTGTTATTTAATTACTTAGATTTTGACTTGTAACACTTCAGCTGACTCGGCCGATATACTATTGTCAGCATCACGAAAGTACAACATTATAATTCAATTTCTTCTTCTTCTTCTTTGTATGTACGTAACCCAGTATTGACTGTTATGATCATTTCAAAGCCGGGAGACCTACTTACAGCTTTAGGTGGGTTCCGAACTACCATCAATTCAATTTCTTTCATAAGATTTTAATTGAGGGTTTTTAACGAGACGTTGAAAACTAAGGATATCAAGAAAGAAGAAAATAGAGGAGGGAAAGAGTTATTGATCGGCCGCGAAATTTTATATATTATGATCTCGAGGTAAACACGTAAGGAACATGAACGGAAGAGAAAAGAAACTCCAAGGACCACATCCGCCCTCCAACGCGGGCAAGGATGTTGATCTTGAATATCATTATCGAAATTGATATTTTATACTGTAAGGTGTAAGACTTTCGTAAAATTTTTGGATTTTTGTACCTTAAAAATAAATTGTACTGTTCATTTTAATGAAAAAATTATTGTAAGAATTTGATACCGATCTTTTTACGTAAATAAATCAAAATGTGCGAACAGAATTTTAGATTTACAAATACAACTATTTTGAAAATTTTATAGTATTTTAAATTAAAACAATTTATCAAGGGGAGGGATGATTTATTGAATGTTCAAGATACTACTGAATTAAATTAATTTATTAAAATATAATAAATTTGTTCAAACGCTCATCATTTGAATACATTTTTATAATAGACATTGTATCAATAAACAATTCAAACATTTCCTTAATATTCCTAAGCAACTTAAAGTGAGGATGTACCGTCATTATCCTTCTGATAATATTTTCTTTGCTGTGCCTAATTAGTAGGTTTCTTTTCCAATTCAATTATTTATAATATTATGATCACTCGAAATATAGTAATAAAATAAATGTAAACAAATTTAGTTTAAATGTTAAGCCCTGAGCTAGAGAATTTATAGCAATGACCAATAGTCCTTATAGTATTCCATTTATATTATTTATTTTTTTATGGGAATTCATTATATACTCAGTTGTAATTAGTTTTAACAACAAAACGCTATAAACACCGTAGATATTCGAAGTAACTCTAAATAAACTCAAATGGTGAGAAATTACATAATTTGAATATTTCCCTTTCCTTTATTTACAATTAGAATTCTTCCAATAATCAAATAATTATGATTTACATGTTAAATAAATACTTCTAAGCGACTTATTTAGTAATCCATAAATGCATAAGATTAATTTTCCTGTAATAATGTTTAACTTGGTGAACACTATGTTATTGAAGAACCATTTAAGTACTTGTAATTTTCTGTTATTTTTACACTTTTGTACTTTCATTTCTATAATAATAAAGTCATGTATTCAACATTTATACTTCAGGTAATAAGATATTAAAAAAAGCATACCATTTCATTTAAAGAGAATAAGTTGACCCTAAAATGACCTTTAAAAGAAAATAGTAAAAATATAATTTTTATATTTATTAAATTCTATGTAAAAAATATCAAACATTTCTCCCCCGTAACTATTTGTACTGAAACACCATGCATTTGCATGAAACTGGCGCAAAAAATGAATCAAATACATATTCCGGTTCAAACATTTAACCCTTTACACTCGAGTGGCGACTCTCAGTCGCCAGAATATTCACGTTTCAAATTTCCTATTTTAAATAAACACCTAAAAATTATGTTAAATTTCACGTATTCTACAATGCACGTTTTATGTAAGTATTCAACTACAGGAACAACTGTACTGAAAACAAAAGAAATCTTCCTGTTAAGATTCCTTACATTTGTATTTGTAGCTTATGTACATCAGTTGAAAAAGATGTGTATCGTTTAGACTAGAGTACTTTAACTGTCATAAGGAAATAAAATGTCTCCTTTTCAAAAGTTCCAGAAAAATGGCTTCGTCGTCCTGGAGGACTTTTTCAAGCCGGAAGAAGTCGACGAACTCAGATTTTGTGGTGAGGAATTCACGAAGAACTTGCCACCGGAGGGCGAACGAAAAATTTTTCACTCGGTACAATCACCGCAGGTATAAAATGCATGCCATGATAAAATGAATTCTCCGTGGTACATCATTAAACACGGTCTAAGTTAAATTGTATTACATTGTTTCAGAGCAAAGACCTGTACTTCATGGACAGTGCACACAAGATGAGCGTGTTCTTTGAGTCCGAAGCGTTAGACGACGATGAAAAACTGAAGGTGCATCCTCGAGTATCCTTAAACAAGGTGATGATCAACATTCAACGTTCAACGTTAAGATTGTACATTTGCAATTCACCACGACCAATACTACTTATTCAGTTTATCAAAACCGTAGGTAGGCCATGCCCTTCATTGTCTCAATCCTACGTTCCAAAAATACACTTTCGACGAAAGGGTAAAGGAAGCAGCTTTTCAGCTGGATTTTCAAGAACCAGCTGTTTGTCAGTCGATGTACATTTATAAAAATCCAGGTGTTGGATCTGAAGGTAAAATTATTCTATAATTCTACGACTCACATGATTGTAATATTCAAGTAAGTAAGATGAGTAATTTTTTTTTAGTAACTATGCACCAAGATGCAACGTACCTGCATACCGAACCAGTGAATCTGGTTGGTTTTTGGATCGCTCTGGAAGATGCAACTCAAGAAAATGGATGTCTGTGGATCGCACCCGGTTCTCATCAAAGCGGTGTGCATCGGCGTTATATCAGAAACAAGGATCCGGATTCTAAAGAATTGTTAATTCATGACAGAGCGGCACCTTGCTATCAGCTAAGCAATTTTCGACCAGTGCCAGTCAGTAAAGGAACTTGTATCCTGATTCACGGACAAGTAGTACATTTTTCGTACCCAAACAGAAGCGACAAATCGAGGCATGCGTACACGTTTCACGTGGTCGAAACGCAACATGTTTCATATTCGAAGGAGAACTGGTTGCAACCACCTCCGGGTGGATTCATGAAACTGTACAGGAATTGAATTTGTTCGAATGATGCTCGGAGTGTCCTTATGCTTTATGAAACACATCGCCACAGGACAAGATTCAGCACTGCTTGTAATATTCTGGCTGTGCATTTTTATTTTTCACGTTGTACAAAAGTTACTTCTTGTATTATATATAGAACTGTTAATAAAAAAAAGAAATTAAACTACATGTACTTTTTTCAACAGACACTGGGTTCACCGTTTAAACAATATCAGAATTATGTTACACTGTACACTCGCGATGTTAATAAACAAAAAGCGTATATAAATTTTTTTTCTTCAAAAAGTACAATAGTGTCGTCAGCAGTTTCATCGACTTGTACATATGTACCTATGTACACCTGTAGCTTGCTAATCTGCAAAAGTGAGTACTGAGTTCCTGTAACTGACGCAAACCTGTTTTCAGTACGTCTTTTTTCTGTTTCAAGCAGCAATATACGTCTAAAGGCACCAATTCGTTGTCAGCCAAGTTTGACGGTACCGGTGCAAATTCAGGCAGAAAAGTGACCAAAGATTGATGCAAATTGTTTAATGCTCGATAATCAACACAAGAACTGTCGGCTTGCTCTATCACGCTGCAATAAAAATTACGATAGTATGAGTAAAATGAACTTTCTCATTGATTTCGTCGCATTATTGTGTTTGTAGTATATTACTTACGCGCTCAGAGTGTGTAATAATTTATTTACATTTATCGCCAGTTCCGGTTGTATTTGTTTCACGTAGTCCGGAACTGGAACTGAATTTGGAATCCGATAATGGAAACTGCATGGCATTCCTACTGTTTCAGCTGCTAACCCACTACATAATTTCAATAAATAAAACTGATGTTGACATTGCACACATACTAAAGTTCAACAGTAAATTTGATGATATAATAGCAAGTTTACCACATGTCACGTGAAAAAACATATGCTGTTTCGAAATACTGAAAAGCTTTTTGTGCCCTACGTTCTTGTTCTGCAAAATCATTTTCCACTCCAATTGCATCGCATAATTTCTGTTCATTTATTTGACACTGATAACTGTGACATTTTTGTCTCAATTCCTAAAATTATAACAATGACGTTATTAGTACAAATATTATATTGTTGTAGTTGACCATGACGTTATTAAAAAAATTACATCAATTCTCTGGAAAACTCGTAACATCAAATCATGATGTTGATCCATTTTAACCATCTGCAACAAGTCCTTGCATTTGTCCAAGATATATCCAACTTCTTTCAGTGTTCTCTCGCCTGAAAAGACATTTTTCGTGACAATAAACAGTATGCTACTCTGCTACTGCAATGAAACTAATAAATTTACCAGAAACATTTTTAAATATTTCTAATAATTCTTTTAGAATGACTTCTGCTTTTCTCTCAAATGAGTCGCTTATAGCAGCTATCCAATGTTTTATAGCGCACTGTAAAACAGTTACAGCTGTCCAAGGGGGTCTAATAATGACATACTTTTCCCAAGAATCTCCATACAATACATGCATTTCTTTGCTGACTATCTGCACAAAAATGTCGTATAAATCTCATGTAACATTTTGTTCGTATGGCACAATAAATTCTACAATATATATTGTTTACACTTGCCACTGTCATAAAATCTCTTATAATACTTTTCATGTCCTCAAATATCTCATTTGAAATACGAAATTCTCCATCTATAATCGAAACCGGTTCCAAACTTTCTCTTTCTCTAGTCTGTTCATGAAGACTACGTGATGATTCGTTTGCACACTCGAACACATTAAGATAATCGATCTTTTCAAGGGGATCATTCCTCCCAAGTGTCATAATATCATAAATCATTGCTTTGTTGCAAAGATTTTTATCATACGAAAGTAAAACCTGCATTAGGAATGAAAGCATTAAATAAATAAGTTCATCAACTGAGGCATGTCACACGGATAAATAACTTACAACAGATTTTCTTAAATCATGAATTTGTAAACACGTCTGCAGAATTTCATCATCTGGGCAATCAGTAGAAAATTTTTTTTTATTTCTTGCGACATCTTCTGGTGTTTGACCGATCACGCGTGGATGCTTTGCAGAAAAATGTTTGTTAATGTAATTTACAGCTTTTCTTGCTTTAGCACACAATGTTGCAGATTTTATTTTACCATTATCATCTTTAATATAATCGAGTTCCTGTAATAAAGTATAAAGTAACAAGATATTTTTCGAAGACTTGTTTAATGTATTATTAATGAACTGCTTACACGTATAACAGTCCACGGTATTACAATTACTGGGTGATCATAAGTTTTAAAAGTAGCATCTTTTGCTAATTCAATAGCTTCGATATTCGTCAAAAATACGTTTGTATCAACAACGATATACAATTGTCGTTTTTCTTTTTGTTCCAAAGGCAATGGACGCCCCAAATTATTACTAGGTACATTGCATGGTGTATCAGTATTGTTTTCTGTACAAAGTCGTGTTCTGACAGCGTGAACCTAACAAGTAAATAACATTTTTAATGTATAAAAAGTATCCTAAACATAAATATTCTAGTAATGGATAATATTCTGTTTGATTTTACTTCAAAAGTAACTTTTTCATCTGGCATTGGCTCCCAATCCATCTCTTCATACAATGAGTTTTCATTGGATCGTTTTACTAAATCATCCACTGTTGTTGCAGATACTGGAGATAACTTCCTTGAGTCTTCAAGTTTATCACTACGTAAACTCTTGTTAATAGAAATTTTATCCTTTGAAAGTCTATCCTTTAAACGTATCAACCTTACTTCAGCATTTTTATAAATAGTTGGTAGCTTACCTAACAATCATCCAAAAATTATATAATAGCAAAAAAAATTAGTAATTTATGAAAATAAAAAAAATGTTACAGTGCATACTTTGTACATTGGATGAAGAAGGACTTGGTAATGTGCAACTAGACTGACTAGAACTGTCATTATCATTAGCATCTGATAAACTTTTCCTTAATTTTTCCATCCGTTCTTTTCCTAGGTTTTTCTTTAACGATTTTCGACCTTTCTTTATGGATATACTGACAACTGAAATACTGTCATCTGGTTTCCTTTTTATTGTACTACTATCTATAGTATCTGTAATGTAAGTTTGTAATGTAATTTCAATTATTATGCTGCTATTTTAGAAATAATGGAATATGAAGGTTGTTACAAAGTTATTTCTTTAAAACACGTCAAACTTCAAATTTTGTATTATTATAGCTTAGAAAATAAATTGTAATTATTGTTGATTATGTTTACCTCGTCTCCTCGAACGTGTCACTTTAATTGGTTCTTCGTCAGCCTTAATAGTATCCTGTCCACTTTTCTCCACTTTCTTTGCTTTAGGAGTGCTTTTAGAAGCTCTTTCTTGCATTTTTTGAAGAATTGCTTGCATTTGTGGTGTACAAGTTTCTTTTGTACTTGTAGCATTTTCATCTTTAGACTTCAGTGTACTATCTTTGTCAGACTTTGAAGCTAGTGATTTCTCATTGTTTTTAGACTGTCTAGGACTTTGAATTTTAGGACAACTACTTTTCTCTTTCTTTTTGAGAATTTTTTCACGAAGAGCTTGCATCTGTGGCGTGTCCTTCTGTTCATTAAGCTTCTCTTGTGCTGGTCGAAGAAGCCTCCTAGCAACAAGTTTCTTTCGTGTAGTAATATTTTCTTCAGGTATGCCACATTTAGGACTAACAGGTTGAACTTGACCGACATCGTATTCCTTTTCTGACTTTTTTCGTTTTGTATTAGGTGATGTTGACTTTTTCTTGGCCTATACAACAAAATTAAGTTTAAATTCCAATGATGTAATCATCACTGTAAGATATTACATATTTCAGACAGTAACATATAATCTTATTAAGGCTATTAATCTTTCTAAATATATTCATAAAAAACACATGTACATGAAATACTAAAAGCAATAAAAAAATCATTTTTATATAGGATATTTCATGCAACTAGGCATAACTGTGTTTTCAAAACAATTAGAAATGAAAGAAAATGTAATAAGTGTAAAGGAGAAAAAATTGGATGGACTAGACCAGGAATCAAACCCAGGACCTTTTGCTTTCCAGATGAGTGCTATTACACTAACAAGGAAAGGGCGCGAGATGAGCCTCTTGGATTTTGATGCGCTTTTGCAGGATTATAGTTTAGATGGGTCCTGCCCCAAACTCACCAGGGCAAGTGCCAACTCTCGCCGGTATTCGAGATAATTGTTATTAAAGTTTCGTAAGGGACCTACATACCTTAAACGTTAAAGTTTTGTTACGTAAATTGTGATGGCGCAGAGACCGGTGTCACTGCCTGCCACGAGAATGTCCTGTGTTCACGTCTCTGCTGGACTTTTTCATTTTTTTTTTCAACTCATAAAAATTTTTTTTAATCTATTTCTAATTATAATAACATAATATAAATTTATAATAGTTGTCGAATACAATTTCCATTCGTCCCCGAAGTATGGAAGCCGCCCCATGAATCGTCGATGTACAAAAATCGCTTATTTTCAACATAGGGTTTGATTATGTTATCCAGAAAATCTTTGTAAGTCTCCTTCTCTAGCTTTCCAAATTTAGTGGAAGTAATAAATACACGTTTTTATTTACGCAGTACCCTAAACGCGTAAAAAAGATTCCCGAACTGCAAATCTGTGTTGCACGTACCTTTATTGCCGGCAGTTTTTTAAGTCGCAAGGAGTTTTCGGATTAACTCCGAAGCTGTTTGAATTGCTGGCAATTTATCATCATAAGTAATAAAAGTTATGTTGTCTTGCTGTAATTAGAAATAAATTAAAAAAATTTATGAGATGAAAAAAATAAAGTTCCACGTAGGACGCGAACACGGGACATTCTCGTGGCAGGCAGTAACAAGGTCTCTGCGCCATCACAATTTACGTGACAAAACTTTAACGTTTAAGGTATGTAAGTCCCTCACGAAACTTTAATAACAATTATCTCGAATACCGGCGAGAGTTGGCACCTGCCCTTGTGAGTTTGGGGCTGGACCCATCTAAACTACAATCCTGCAAAAGCGCATCAAAATCCAAGAGGCTTATCTCGCGCCCTCTCCTTGTAAGCTATACAACCCACTACCAATTCCATCTCCCTAAATTCAACACACTTAATGACTGTCGCCTACATAAGGCAAAATTAAATAGTTCCAACCGAACCACATTTTTATATTACTTTTATATACTTTTATGCATGTATGCAATCGCAAAGTACAATTGCACTTTTCTTTTACGGGAATCCCATGCTTCTGCATCCCACAGTGTATGCAGTTTCTTATGTCATATAAAAATGTGTTAATAATATTGTACCTGAAAATTTTTATAATATATTTTGACTTTAAATTAATATGAGCAACAATGTACAAATAAGAAAGTGCAAGTAAATCTGCTTACAGAGACAAACACACATTTACTAATGCAAAGAACATTGTTAACACGTTTTTCTACATTGTATCAACATTAAAGAAAACTGCGGTTGCTCCGAGGCACATCTACACGCATTTGACATAGTTTCATAACATTTTTATCTTTAATCGTTTGAAAGATCGCGTATTAACTCGCACAGGTTACGACACACGCAGACGTTGCAAATGTTAACGAGGCGCTGTCAACTTTTTACTCTTGCAAATATCAAATATAAAAGCCTAAAAAATACTTGTTCTGACTGATCCATCGTCGGTACTTCCCAAGAAGACTCATTCGTTTTGACGTTGAAATAGTACACCCTGTTCTGGTAACTCTTCGAATTTAGGACAACCCAATTCTTCGGCAACTTCTGTTTCATCATCTTTCAAACGTGCACAAGACGAACACGGGATACTACAAAAATGCGCATCAATAGCAGTCAACTTCGTTTATGTGCAGAATAACGTGCAATTCCACGAACAGAACTTTCTTACTGCGTGTCATAGTCGTAGTCCACGAAACAACAAACAGCGTGCTGCCATAAACAAAAGATTTGATTGAAACGTGCGTTCCGAAATTATCAGTTTCAGCACCAACATAGAAATCCCCGAAACGATGTCGTTACGCATCGAAATGTTCTACCACAGACGAGGTATGGAATAGACTAATCATCTTATGGGACTTCGTGTCACACGATCTGAAATACCGACGGCGCCAAAGACCAGTGGCACAGACGAGGTATGGACATCGACAAACTACAGAATAGACCTATCATCCAACGTATTTTTGTGTCACACGGATTTAGGGCTCTAGAGCCCTCTTACCATTTTCGTGTCACACCACAGACGAGATATAAGAATAGACCAATCACCATCGACAAACTACAGAATAGACCTTTCATCACAGACGAGATATATGAATAGACCAATCATGCAATGTATTTTTTCGGCCCGAATTCCTGGGGCACTAGTGCCCCATTACCATTTCCGTGTCACTCGCAACGTTACCAACAGAATGCAGAAACAGATTGTTGCGCTTACTGTGGTAAAAATTATAAATTCCTTGGCAGGTCACACGAACGACACACACTTTAAAATAATATAACCTGTGAAATCACTGCACTGACACAGACGAGATATATGAGTAGACCAATCACCTTATGGACTTTCGTGGCCCAACGTGACTGCCATACCGACTTAGAAATTCGACACTGATTTTAGCGTCCTCTACTCATCAACGACGGCCACTTGATAAAGTATTTCATAAAGAAGTGTTAGTAAGCCAAGGAGCGCTCATGTGTAAATGCGTGTGGTGTAGAGAGTGGGGACATTTGATAGGCAATTGTCGACTCGATGCAGCGACGATTTCTGTCGCGCGAGTTTTCTCGGGTGTTTCATTAGTATGCATGTGTGAATATTGAATACAGACGCACACATGTAAAGAAACAGACGAGCGAGCAAACCTGTGGCGACGCCTCACAGGCTCGCGGCGGACAAAAATTGATTATGTATGAAATTGAGGGCAGCCAGAAAGGGTATAACCGGATAAGGGGATCAAATGTGCCCTTAAACTAAATTTGATTTGCGATGGACCAGTTTACCAAAAGAAACCATTTTACACAAATTTGCAAGCCTCTATCTCGACCGGGAGGTAGTAACAGAGAAAATTCGGAATATCCGGTTTTGCACTATTTTCCCTATTTAGTCGCATGCGAAAATTCTGAAAAAAATGTAGCATATTCCGGATATGGTGGCATATATTAGGGAATTTTTTCCGATTTTTTCGTTGCAGATTCTAGTTGTCAAAAATTAAAAACATTAAAAAAATGCAAAAAATGCTGATTTCTTATTGAAGTTTCAAAGACAGCACATTTATATTTTTTTGGTAAGGACGTCTTATCATAGCTATGATCCTCAAATTTTTTCAGATTTTTCGGTAAGGTGCGCCGTAGTTAAAAAAATTAAAAACCGATTTTTTCCAGGTATTTCGCACGAAAAAGTACCTTTTTCTTTGAATTTTTATACAGTCGGACCTCAGTAACTCGAACCTCAAGGGAAGAGCTAAAAACTTCGAGTTATAGAGGTTTCGACTTATCGAAATTTTTGAGTAAAAGAGATTTAACAAACGAAAATTCGATATACAGAAGCTTTGTACGAAGGCTAATAATTTTCCAATTGTAACGGCTTAAAGAAAGAAAAATTCAATTTTTGAACGTGAATTATTTATTATATAAATAAATAAACGTAGTCATAAAACGAATACTGGGTTATTATACTTGTTACATATTAAAAAAGTCTGTAATTTTGCTTTGTGTTAATGCATTAATACATTGTTGATCGATAGCATTTTTAAGTGTGATCAAGGCAGAGAATACGTTTTCCTCGATATTATTGCATCTTCCTATAAAAGTTCGTAGAACGTTCACTGCTATTCTGGCCTGATTTGCTGATACCGGTGGTTCGATTACAACGGGCTCCTCGTCATCCAGGTCCTCATCGTCTATTGCAACTTGGGTGGTAAATTCTATAATTTCCGAATCAGTTAATGATCCGTTAACAAAAACTTCGTCGTCACAGTGTACAAAATCTTCAAACGTTATGTTTTCGATGTTGTAATGTAACAAAACTTGATTCCATTCGGCTTCTATATTACGACTTGCAACAGGCCCCGATTGTTCTTCAAAATTTTCTTCTATTTGCCAAGAAAACCCACAAGTTTTAAAACAGTTGACTATTGTCTGGTGTGTTACATTTCCCCATGACTTATCTGCTATTCTCATTGCTTGTAAAATTGTGATGGAGGTGCTTTTCCCTTCTTCTATATCTGATAAGATTTTTTTTACAACTTCTTTTCTATATAAAGTTTTAAAATTTTTTATAATTCCTTGGTCTAGAGGTTGTAATTTCGAAGTAGTGTTCGGTGGTAAAAATTGTACTTTGACTGATTGAAGCGACGGGATATTGTTGCGTGCCGTACAATTGTCTATGAATAAACTAATTTTTCGCTTTTCTTTTTTCATTTTTATATCCAGCTGAATTAACCAGTCCGCAAACAATTCGGCGGTCATCCATGCTTTTTTATTGCTCGCATAATCTAAAGGCAATGATTTACAGCCTGCAAAGCATCGCGGTTTTTTCGATTTTCCTATAATTAAAGGTTTAAGTTTCTCTGTTCCTGGCATATTGGCCGCTAATAAAATTGTTACTCTTTCCTTGCTATGTTTGCCTCCGTGACATTTTACATTTTTGAATGTCATTGTTCTGTCGGGAAGACATTTATAGAATACCGCAGTCTCATCTGCATTAAACACGTTTTGCGGTTCGTAATCCTTTAACAAAGCTTGCAAGTTTACTATCCATTCGTGACAAACTTCATCTTTGACGCTAGCGCTTTCACCGCACAACTTTCGGAAAACAATGTTATGCCTCTTTTTAAATTTCTCTAGCCACCCATTACTAGCCCTAAAGTTGCTATGGTCCAGTGATTTGGCAAAAAACTCAGCTTTTTCTTGCATAATTAGTCTTCCTATGCTAACATTTGCGTCTCTGCCCTGTTTAAACCATTTTATTAAACATTCCTCGATATCAGGAAATCATGCAGTTCTTCTCCTTTTACGATGCAAATTGTCACACGAAATTGTATTTTTCTGCATAATTTCATCTGCATTTTTCAAAATCGTCGAAAGAGTGCTCGTAGGAGTCCCGAATTCCGTGGCGATATTCTTTTTCAGTTTTGATCCACTTCTCACTGCTTCAATTACATTCACCTTTTCAGAAAGTGTTAGTGTGTTAAGCTTCCTCTTAGAACTCATTTTATTCAACGTAAACACAAAAGTTAAAGACACGGGAGATGATGACAATTGTGCGTTCGACTGACAAAAAACGATTAGCATACATGGATATGCACGTGGTCGAAGGGCGAAGAAGTAGGGATACGGCTTGTGTCATCTTATGTTATTTGAGACAATCCTAACGGATGAAAGAAAGGAGACAATATCGAATGATTTGTTTCTGACATTTTGTGACATATAGCTATAAACTTCGAGTTGCAGAGGCAGCGGCGATAGAAATTCGACTTATAGAGGTAAACTTCGACTTTTAGAGGTCTGGCTATTCTAACTTCGAGTTACAGAGGTAAAATAATGCATCTGGGCATGTGGCAAATAATTCGAGTTAAAGTAAGTTTTATTTCGACTTATAGAGGTTTTCGCAGCGGAGCGGAAGGGAATGAACAAAATTGTAGTCTTACAGAGGGTTTCGAGTTATAGAGGTTCGAGTTATCGAGGTTCGACTGTACTTTCTTTATTCTGTGGGTATATTATGCGATATTAAACATTGCTATCTTCAGAAAAACAGTATATAACTTATTGTTAAAGAAATAAAATTGACTCGATCCATTGAAACTGTGCCGCGTGCGTTGTTTTCTAAACTATTTAATACAATTTCAAAAGTGCGTTTAGTGCAGCGGATGTGTGTCCGCCAGTGAAAGTGGTGACGAACTTTTTGACACAGGTTCGATTCCCGCCCGGACTTATTTCTTTTTAGTACATTAATTATTTTTTTTTAATACATCAATTATGTTTTTTTGCATTTCTAACTACATAAAATGAAAATAGTATTTATATAAAAACATTTTAAATATATGTTAAGCATACTTCATACTAAAATATTCACAAAAATAATTTTGAAGCACTCTTCGTTGAATCATTTCTCTAGTCATATATCCTCTTAATTACGGTTAGAAGTATACATTATTTTTTTGTAACATAAAAAAATAAAAATATATATGTTTGGGCGGGGATCGAACCTGCGTCAAAAAAGTTTGTAACGACTCCACAGTCAGACACACACCAGCTACCCTAACAACGCTCTTGACTGTGCGGTAAATAGTATACCAATATACTGGGTCATGTTAACAAGATTGGCCACGTGAAGGCATGAAAGAAGGACTTAACAATCCTGGAATACACTCAATGTTTCTACAGTTATAATCCATGCGCTAATTGTATAAATAAGAACATTGGTTTACTAAAGAGCAAACACCCAACAGCATCCTTATATTATCCCACAACCCCATGCAAAAATTCTAACCTTGCATGTATTCAAAATAAATATACGTATTCATATGCAATCACATTTACATAAAGATATGTATGTGTACATACATACATACAGTCTCAACTTTAACCTTTTTAAAGTTTAGTAGTTACGTCTGACTATGAGATTCAACTATTATGATCTGTTTAAGAAAATATAAAAAGTAAAAGTAAAATGAAAAGTAAAATAAAAGTCAATTTGGAAAACACTGAAAAGGTTAAAATTTAAAAGAAACGCAAGTATGTACCAATATATTAGAAGTATAGCCTAGCACGCACCTACAAACATTTTCTTAGAAATTGTTTATGCGTTTATGATACGTACAAACATACAAAAACGTGCACAGTATGTTGGGTATTCAGAAATGTACGAAATGTAAAAACGAAGAATTTCCAGGTTATATTATTTTAAAGAGTGTGTCGTTCGTGTGACCTGCCAAGGAATTTATAATTTTTACCACAGTAAGCGCAACAATCTGTTTCTGCATTCTGTTGGTAACGTTGTGAGTGACACGGAAATGGTAATGGGGCACTAGTGCCCCAGGAATTCGGGCCGAAAAAATACATTGCATGATTGGTCTATTTATATATCTCGTCTGTGCACTAGTGCCCCAGGAATTCGGGCCGAAAAAATACATTGCATGATTGGTCTATTTATATATCTCGTCTGTGCTAGAGCCCTAAATCCGTGTGACACAAAAATACATTGGATGATAGGTCTATTCTGTAGTTTGTCGATGCAATCACCTTATGGACTTTCGTGGCCCAACGTGACTGCCATACCGACTTAGAAATTCGACACTGATTTTAGCGTCCTCTACTCATCAACGACGGCCACTTGATGAAGTATTCATTAAAGAGTGTAGTAAGTGCCAAGCAGCACTCATGCGTAAATGCGTGTGAGCCTGAAGAGAGGAGATACGTTTGATAGGCAATTGTCGACTCGCAGTGATGATTTGTGTCGCGCGAGCTTGTCGGGTGCTTCATTAGTATGAATGTGTGAATATTGAATACAGACGCATACATATCAAGAAATAGACGAGCGAGCAAAGCTGCGGCAACGCCTCGCAGGCTCGCGGCAGACAAAAATTGATTATGTATTAAATTGAGTGCAGCCAGAAAGGGTATAACCGGATAAGGGGGTCAAATGTGCCCTTAAACTAAATTTGATTTGCAATGGACCATTCGATAGCTTTCCAAAAGAAACCATTTTACACAAATTTTCAACCCTCTATCTCGACCAGGGGTAGTAACAGGGAAAATTCAGATTATCCGGTTTTGCATTATTTTCCCTATTTAGTCGCATGCGAAAATTCTGAAAAAAATGTAGCATATTCTGGATATGGTGGCACATATCAGTGAATTTTTTCCGATTTTTTCGTTGCAGATTCTAGTTGTAAAAAATTAAAAACATTAAAAAAATGCAAAAAATGCGGATTTCTTATTGAAGTTTCAAAGACAGCTGTTGAGCGCCGATCCTGATCGCAGGATGTATGCCTGGGCACTCCCGTAGTAATCGCGTTTGTAAGACGGTCGTACTATCTCTACCACAACTTAATGTGTTAGAGCCGCTTTGAGAAGAGTCACGTAGGCAAAGGAATTGTGTTTAAATATGGAAAACTGATTTATTGGAAAGTGGTGAATGATGTCGTTGTATAATGCTATTTGACTGTTGTTATTAGGTGGTTCGGAAGTAACTGCCTTTCGTCGATACATACAAAGTCGTCGTCACCTTCGTAGGTGGCGGAACGTCTACGATTCAGATATAAATGTGTTTTGATTGGCTGGTGGCATGCGCCGATATTCGAGGAGGAGGGTGCACAGGGCCCTAGGAAGGGGGAGTCGCGGCGCTGATACCTGCGTTGTCTCCTGGCCGATTCGTAAATGTCCTCGAATACTAGCGGCATGCTCACCAGATGTGTTGCATAGGGTTTAACTGATAATTAAAGATTTAAACATTAGGGTGCAGGCCATTGACGCGGCTTTAGCGGGCGTCAACAACAGCACATTCATATTTTTATGGTAAGGACATCTTATCATAGCTATCATCCTGAAATTTTTTCAGATTTCTCGGTATGGTGCGCCGTAGTTAAAGAAAATTAAAAACCGATTTTTTCCAGGTACAGTAAATCCTCCCACATTGACCCTCAGCTCGGAATCGAATAGGGTCAGTTTGGGCATACCGAGACTACTTTTCCAGCCTCGCAGCGTGCCTTTCAAGTTCGCCGAACAAAGAAAAGGACAGCGAATAAAAGAGAAGGATGGAATAAGAGTCATGGCAACCGAGAGATTTAAATACCCGCGTACCAAATATTATAATAAACACGACATTTAAACTTTTTTATTTTTAACTTTTTCTGTATGAAAAAGTTTATAACATATTGATGAGATTGTTCTGATCAAAATGAGACCAAACATGATATAATTTGGATCACATTTACTTATTAATACTTATCGAGTAACTCATTTCATTATCGCTTCGAATGAATTACAAAAACGGATTACTAGCAAACTACATGAAATATCTCTACACAATGTCCGTCGAATGTAAGCTGTGCCTCGATGATGTGGGGAAACAGCCTACGTTTGATGGTCAGTCTGAGAATCATGCGTACATTTTACGGTCAGTGTGAGCGAAGCAGCCTACATTTTACGGACGTGGTGGAACAGCCTACGTTTGTGAACTACGGATGTGAAGGTACAGCCTATTTAAGACTACAAGGCTACAGTTACATTTTTCAACTCAGCAAACTTTTCGGAAAAGTTTTAAAAATTTGTTCATTTTTTTTTCATTTTTCACAACTTTTCTATTATTTTTGACAAAATGACTTTTTAAAAAGTCATAAAATGATCACTGAAGATTTCGTACTTTTTTCGATAAAATATAGAATTTCAATATATTATAAATACATATGAGCAAAGTTATGGCTGGGTAGGTTTGAAACTCGACAAATTTTTCAGCCACGTTAAATGATTCAAAACTTTTTGTGTGTGAAGTCTATTACATATTTATATACGTATCATCTCATTGTAAATATAATTTAATGTAGAATATTTTACTACTTTAAACTTCTGTAATTTATAGTGTTTAGAAATATTATACTATTATAATTTCAAACATGACTAACAACCCATTTTTGTAATGTAATCAAGGCGATAATGGAGTAAAATGAGTTATACAATAAGTATGAAATAAGTAAATGTGGTCCGAAATATATCGTGCTTTATGTCATTTTAATCGGAAAAATCTCACCAATATGTTAAACAAATTTTCACATAAAAAAATTAAAATTAAAAAAGTTATGTTATTGTATTATGAAATGCCAAGTGTGAACTGTCGTCAAAAGAACTGCCGCCGCGCATCGCATTACACGAATCACACGCTTGACTGCATGTGCCATAGGCGTTGGAATAGCATAGTGGACAGTGTGAGGGAACCACCAACAGCGACAATGTGGGAAACTTTACTGTACTGCTTCTGTTTAAAGACACAAATATTGCATTGTTAACCAATACAATGATAATTAAAATCATTGGAATATAATGACCAGTTCAGATGAAAAATATTAAAAAATATCATAGTGATGATTTTCGTTATTGGAGGTGCCAGTATAATCACATTCGTTTTATCTATGCTTGAACTATGAATCGATTCATAAATTTTTAAATCTTCTTGCAATAATCAGCATTAATCGAGTAATACTATTCGTTAAGTAGTTGAACAACGGAGATTTTATTTTATAAAAACTTGCACAGGAGATATTATGATTGGAACTGCGATAGCCCCATGAAGTAGGTATGTTATTTAAATAGAATTTGAATGTTATTAATCGCTAACGCGTTGCAGCAAACTGTAAGTTGTTCCAATTATTTTTAATATAAACAGTGCATTAAACGATTTGAAATATCAGAAGTGAAATTCAAATTCAGCTATTCCTGTTTAAGTTTAGTACTGGATCACGTTTCGATACTTCGAATTAATGAAAAATAATTAAACTCGATAAATTATTAAAAATTCAAATAATCATTTTAATGAATCCCGAAATTGTTTAAATGTACCGGAATACCACATATGTAAACGAAACAGTCGAATATCTAAACCGGGTAAGATCACGAAAACCGGTAGGTCAAATCCCAAAATATAGGAAAAATGGAAAATAATTAAAATTGAAAAATGATTAAAAATCAAAGTAATTATTTAAATAAATCCCAAATTGTTTAAATGTACTGAAAGACCACGTACATATAATAAACGAAGGGAGTCGGATGCGTATACCGGGTAAGGTCACAAAAGCCGTTGGGTTAAGTCACGAAAACATGAAATAATTAACAATAAAACAGTATTAATTAATAATAAACAATAGTGAATGAGTGCTAAACGAGAGCAGTAGTGAATATTGATTAGAAATAGTTCGGAAGATGATTAAACGCAAAAACGTAATAGGTTACCCCTTTGCGGACGACAGACGCATGTATGCGTTCAAAAAGATCGTTCACCGTGTGCTACGGGTCACCGCACTGACCTAGGCACACGCGTTCACTGTACGCTTTCAACCTATGTATTTAGACGAATTATCATCTTTGCTTATTTCATTAAAATATATATGTCTCGTTACATATTTTGCAATTTTAAAGGACTAAAACAACTGAGCAATCGACATTAAATATATAGGGTGTTTCACCACCCCTGTCAAAAATTTTAAGGGGTGATTCTACAAGCCAAAATAAGACGAAAATCAAGAATAAAAAAATCGCGTCCGAGGCTTCATTTTTGAGTTATCGATGAGTAAAAAAACGGGCTAACAACGCCTGTCTAACGGCAGCACTCCATACACGCGCAGTGTCTGCCATCGCGCGCCAACTTCTCCGTACAGAGTGCTCGCTTACCGATGTAACAGAAACTATGACATACCATACGATGCGATAAGACACTACAATCTTGCGACAATTTATGAAGAAACACACACCTTTCGTTGGCGGCATTAAACC
This sequence comes from Macropis europaea, assembly GCA_916610135.2. Classification (NCBI taxonomy): domain Eukaryota; kingdom Metazoa; phylum Arthropoda; class Insecta; order Hymenoptera; family Melittidae; genus Macropis; species Macropis europaea. Next base: position 38,271,190 of record OU744345.1, read on the forward strand.
TGCCTACTTGAAAAAATCCACAAGGGCATATCAAAACCCGCCTCACGGGATTCTCAAGCAGAGAGGGTGAATGCAATTTCTAATTGACGATTTTCTCCAAAAAAATCACCCACACGCACGTACACACGCACCGCGATTATTGTATTCGCAAGTGTCATGTGTACACGCACCACGATTGTCCATTTCATCACACACACGCATCGCGATTATTTAATTCGCAAGTGTCCATGAGAATTACACGCACTATGATTGTCCCGTCCGCGAATGTCCACAAAAAAATGTTCAAAGCATGCACAAAATTTTTCACCTGAAAACACAGACGCCAGGCGTTTGTCCCGTTCGCGAGTGTCCAGTTAATCACACACGTACGCACTGCGATTACTTTACCCACAAATGCAAGATTACTTTACTCACGCACAGAAAAATTCTAGAAATAAAAAAATCTAAAAAGCTAAGACTAAGCCTAACACTGAAAGGAAAATTAAATTGAAAAAGAGACTGCTTTCTACGCGAGAAATATTTCCTGCCGATTACAGCTGTTCGAGAGGCCGAGGTCAACGACCGAGAGATGAGACAATGTAAGGGCATTGGCATGTAAATAGAAAAGCGTCGATATTTGTCGGCATGAATGCAGTGTTGCAAAATTTTATTCAGATAACAGATAATGAATAAGAGTAACAAATAAAATTTTATTCGTCACTAACGAATTAGAATTTATTCAAATAAGAATTTATCCGAAGAAGAATTTATTCATAGAAGAATTTATTCGAATAGGAACTTATTTGTAGTAGAATTTATTCGGATAAAAATTGATTGATTTTTTCTTTCGATTTAAAACAATCAATAAATATTCGTATTATTGTTCGAATAATTTATCAGTCGTTATTCGAATAGATTATTCGAATACATTTGCACTCGGTATTCGAATGAATTACTGAGATAATTATTTGAGATAAACATTTATTCGAAGTAATTCGAATAATGCCCAACTCTGCAGGAACGCACACATGTTCTACACTAACACATTTGCGTAACATTTTTCAGTCTCGCGTGAAATTTAACCAACGTCTCCTCTATAAGGAAAATTTGTCAATAGCGTGCTCATCGTTCTATCATCTCTGTAAAAAGTGATCTTTCCGACGCGTGCAACTGCGCACTTCACTGAAACACACACCGCGATTATTTGACTTGGTTCTGTCCATATGAATTACACACACTAGAGTCTGCGGATAAATGAAATTTACGCATCTGAGGCTGTTGTCGTCGAACGATGACACGAGATCAGCTGCAGGTTCTGCGTTCAAATTACTGATCGCACGCACAACACGTTGTCGCTGTTCAACGGTGGACCGTCACGACGGAAGAAACTTCAGCATCGGTGCTAAGAATTCTAATTCTTCAGTCATTCTATTTTTATACTTTTTATAAAATAAACGGCACAGTATCAGACACGAATACTTCTTTCTACCTCGAAGTTTGGAAGAATACTGCATTGTTGGAAAGAAATGAAAGCGATCGGTTCAACGACATTCGTCGCGGTACTACAAAGTATAAACAGTTTCGACTCTCAGAATCGAGTTACCGCTGCCTGGATCTCGAGCGTGCAAGGGATAAATAAGGACACACCGATTAATAACAAAGCATCGACACAGTTTTTAGTCGCTCGAATGGAATTTGTCCAAGGTCTCCTCAGTTTGGTGGCAGTTGCGAACGAGAAAACAGCTGTAATCGGCAGGAAATATTTCTCGCGTAGAAAGCAGTCTCTTTTTCAATTTAATTTTCCTTTCAGTGTTAGGCTTAGTCTTAGCTTTTTAGATTTTTTTATTTCTAGAATTTTTCTGTGCGTGAGTAAAGTAATCTCGCATTCGTAGGTAAAGTAATCGTAGTGCGTACGTGTGTGATTAAGTGGACACTCGCGAACGGGACAATCGCCTGGCGTCTGTGTTTTCAGGTGCAAAATTTTGTGCATGCTTTGAACATCTTTTTGTGGACATTCGCGGACGGGACAATCATAGTGCGTGTAATTCTCATGGACACTTGCGAATGAAATAATCGCGATGCGTGTGTGTGATGAAATGGACAATCATGGTGCGTGTACACATGACACTTGCGAATACAATAATCGCGGTGCGTGAGTACGTGCGTGTGGGTGATTTTTTTGGACAAAATCGTCAATTAGAAATTGCATTCACCCTCTCTGCTTGAGAATCCCGTGGGCGGGTTTTGATATGCCCATGTGGATTTTTTCAAATAGGCAGGTTTAATGCCGCCAACGAAAGGTGTGTGTTTCTTCATAAATTGTCGCAAGAATGTAATGACTTGTCGCATCGTATGGTATGTCATAGTTTCTGTTACATCGGTAAGCGAGCACTCCGTACGAGGAACTTGGCGCGTGATGCCAGACACTGCGCGTGTATGGAGTGCTGCCGCTGGACAGGCGTTTTTAGCCTGTTTTTTACTCATCGATAACTCAAAAATGAAGCCTCGGACGCAATTTTTTTATTCTTGATTTTCGTCTTATTTTGGTTTGTAGAATCACCCCTTAAAATTTTTGACAGGGGTGGTGAAACATCCTGTATAATTATAATTAATTATTAAATTAAACATGTGTTCTACCACGGAAAATTTCAGCACATGGTGCACGATTTTTTCCGAAACCTTCCGGCCTCAAAGGGTTAAGCGCGAGCTATCAAACGATGTTAGGAGTAGCGCGGTCCGAAGTCAAGTGAGGCCCCGCGCAACGCTCAGCTGACGCGCAACGCGTTGCGCACTTCGGCGTCACACTTGACTCCACCTGACAGTTAGCAGCTACTCACCATATTTTCTTATCAGTTGAAAATTTAACATCTATCGTGCGTGCGTTAAATTGTTATTTACCGCTCCAACGGTTTCTTCAACCACCCACACGGACATCACCAGTGCGCGTTAGTGATTAAAAGTGTCAGCACACCCGGCGGACAGTGAAGTAATGCTCGATAGTGCTTTGCAGACAAATCTGCGATTTTTAATGAGTTATGACAAATTTTCTTTTGTGTTTATTTATTGGATTTGATCCTGTTGATTGCACATTTTATTGCGATTTATCAAGAAACTTCGTGAGAGTGTTAATCACAGATCTCGTTACTAGCCCTCCAAGCGTATGACAAAAAATGACATTGGATGATAGGTCTATCCTATACTTCGTCGATGTTGGTAGTTAATTCCGAGGTTGGTTTATTCTTCTATGCATAATTTTTAATTATCTATAAAATGAAATAAAGTTTATTGAGAATATATTTATATATACATAACAAGCTCTCGCGCATAATAATTTCTGCCGCCTATGTGATATTCACGTAACACGCGTAACGAAATTAAAGGAACTCGAAAGTTGAATGAAGAATCATTGCGTAAAATAACAAATGTCTATAATTTCTGATTTTAATTGCTACCACTAATACCGTTGTCATGTAAAGCCAGTTCCAATCGATATAGTAGGATGTGACATGAAAATGGTAAGGGGGTTTTGACACTCCCAAGCCGTGTGACAACAAAAGGCATTGGATGAGTAGTCTATTCCATACCTCGTCTATGTCTGTAGTTTGTCGATGCCCTGACCAACAACGGGACCAACGATCAACCCTTGGGCCACAATGAAGGACATTTGTTTTGACCGTGAACCCCGACCATTTAGATCGATCGGAGTGAACATTGAAAGTTACGGTTCAGTCATTTTTGTATTTTGTTCATTAAATTCATTTGTGCCTGAACGTAAGAATACAATATGCCTACTATAGCTCTTTTAATAAATAAATATACTTATACGATGTCTGTAGGCGTTCTTCGTACAGACCATAATATTATACTGAGTGCTTTATGAGAGCTCATAACAATCAGAATGCATTTCCGAGGATATCATTACTTAAAAATACAAATTGCTAAACAAAAGATTCACAACAGAACGTAGATTGTTGCATAATTTCGCCATTATTGGCAGTACAAAATAATAATCACAAAATCCAAATCGAATTCCATACACTCTTTTTTATTGGTGGCAAAAATAAAATGAAAAAGTTTGCAATCTAATGTTATGATAACGAGGTCTGACTTCGATAGTTCTCACAAATTTTTATTGGAGAAACCGAAATTTATTTTACAGAGAAATTCATTTTGTAACATATGTATGTATGATGTGGAATGGTTATAAACAAATTGTTAACATAATTTTTTAACGATATTTGATAAAGTAACAGAATCACAAACATTTTTATTCAATATGAACAACTTGAATAAGTACTATTGTTAGTTAATTAAAGAATGTTATGTTTGTCTTATGTATAAGAGCGTATCGAGATTTTTACGGGTATTTGTTTGTTTAATTATTTAATTACGTTAACAAGGCCCGAGCTGTTACCTATGGCTGTGGTTGCAACTCGGATGCGATGTATAAAATATATAACACATAATTATACAGAATGATTCACCGCAATCATAATATCAGAATATCTTCTTTAACTATGCAGAATTGAAATGATGTTGGAGACATGATTCGAGTGATTTCAATGCTCGCATAAGTGACATTTCGAGAATACATTGAGATTCATCTTATAAATGGATAGATATTCCAAACATTTCGAAAATATATTTTTGTCAATGTTTCATAATAATTTTACATTAATGAAGTTGAATTATTGTTTATTATTTTGAATGTTTAAATAATCACTGAAGCTTATTATGTTATTTAAAAATTGATTTAACAGTTGAAGCAAAGACGAACATTTTTTCAGCTTACAGTACTTATGCCACTTTCGTGGAAAACCATTTTTCTGAACAATTTTCATTTAATAGTTCTTTCCTATAAAAATATCATTTTGAAACATTTTCTCAGTGTAAAATAATTTATTTGAACACAAACTTTTATTGTAACAAAATTTTCTTAACATTCTGCACCTGAAGAATATTTTCGTAAAAAAATTGTTTGGAAAACACTTTTCACAAGGTAAACAATTTTTTTGGAATTCATATTTTTATCCAACTTTCTTTTGTCGGTGAATTAAGAGAACGACAATTTTTTCTATGTATGAAAGAATTCTTAATCAATTTTTTCTTGGAAACAATTTCTTTGCCTGAATTGTGCGAATTATCTCGTCTTTGGAAAAGTGCTTTTTGCTTTTGCTTTTTGAGTCAGTCGAATGATGTCCAGAACAGCTATCTCAATCTCCAAGATTAATTTAAATATTGAGATTTTATATTTCGGTTCACTCTGTACATATGTATAGCTATGTGCACACAGGTCCACATATAATTATACATACGTTGCATCTAACAACAATGGTTATAAACTATATATCGTAGATATATATGTACGTACGTTTGCACATGAAATATTCTCTAACAATTTTTACGACAATAGCTTTTCAAATATTTAACTCCTACTCAACCAGAATTGAGCTAATCGATTCTCAGACACGCAGTTTCCGCAAAACACAAAATACTCCATGTGAATTTCCATAATAATGAAAACAAAAGTCAAAAGAAGATACTTTTCAATACTTTACAATCAATTTTCAGTTTTTCTTATCTTTCAGCAAGAAAATTTGCGTATTTTTATTTATTTTGAAGAGTATCAAATGTTCTGCAGGTGAGAATCGAGGCCCATTAAGTATTAGTTCAACAAAGCTTGTTTACTCCTCGACGACGGGTTTCAATAATACCTTGATAAAACCTCAATTCTAGTAAAATTTAGTGTTTTACACCTGTTCGGTGGTTACAGTATGTATATAGTCTACACAGCATGTGCGTCCGGTCTAACCAGACCCTTTGAATGTTGAAATACAAACAACTGGGTATGATAATAACTCCCCTGCCACTGAATCTTGGCTTCGGTGGACCAAATAGTAGTCCTTTTCAGATACAATTCGAACCGAGGAACCTGCTTCGGTTCGATGTATCTCTAGAAAATAGTTTACAGAGCAAAGACTTAAGTTTCATCTTCAGGGAAATCAGATTCTGTTAACTTAAAGCTGTCGCCCAAGTACTGATAAGAGCCTTGTACGTATTCCTTGGCTCTGTAGACTATTGTTTATCGAAACTTATTGCTTCGGACCTGGTACGAATGAAATCGAGCCTGTTTAATTACAATAAAGTGCTTTCAAAGCACTGAACTCCTCAATTGCAGTGCAGAACGAAATAATTCTTCTATGCTTCTGCTGTCACGGTTGCTCATTGAGAAAGTGTTCACAGTGTTTTAAGTGCTTGATCGAGGGTTAACTGTGGAGACGCTGTCCAGGGATCGAAGAATCTCATCGTAAGGTCTAAGTGAGTGCGTTCAGTCAGAGCAAAGTCCCAACAATGGATTAACAGAGGTAAACTTGGAACCGGGCACCGTGCAAAATCACAACCGCACTGTCCTAGACTGGCTCTGGAGGAGGATCACCGTTAACACCTTCCCTGGATGGGATCATCACCTCCGTTTGCTCCTTCGTCAACTCCTGTTGGTCCTTGGTTAAGTTCAGATCCTGCTCTGTCATGAAACTTCTGCGTACTGCTCCATTTACAACGGAAGATAGGTCTGCGTTCCTCTGTTGCGTGTCACGCCAGGGTGTTGTTAGGATTTTCAATCTCTGTAAGTTTGAGAATTATTATTACTATAACAAAATATTATGGTATCTTCAAGTTCATTTATTATTTATAGCTAAGGTCAGTTCAAGATCAATTGAAGATCTACGTATTTTACAAACTTGTTTCTTCCAAAGTTACAATATACTCAAAAATATTTGAGTGATCTTTTAAATGACTTTGACATCTATTCAGGTTTACCTTTCATCTGATTACGTCCAACTTTTTTTTCTTAGATGTAGATTATATCATAATAAGTTTAATCTACATTAGGTTTGGATTTTGTGTACCTGTTAGGTCCGGGTTCGGTTCTTATTAATTTAATTAGAACGTCCAGGTATAATAAATCGTTAGCCCAATTTAGTTACAGGATATTATACAACGAATTGTATTAAATAAAACTACGGAAGATTCAAGGATTGTAGGTAGAAGCAAGAGAACTCCTTCAAGATGAAGAAAATTACCTGTACGAAGCTGCCAGGCGTCACAGCGATCTTATATATTGCTATTCCCGGTATCATAGCAATTGAGGAAGTAGCAATTAACCAGCCTAATACATTTGCCCAGACAGGGTACACGTAATCCTTATAAGTCAGTGGTTCATATCCCATTAAACCATACACGATAATAAACTATAACACAGAAAATCATGTTACATTCTTGTAAATACAAAAACCATCAGGAAGAACCTTTATGTTACAAACTATATATTTCAAGATATTCTTCAAACTGTACTTTAGACTATAGTTTAGAGTCTAAAATGCAAATCAGCGATTTAAAAATTGAATTTTTAAACGAAATCTTATAGCTGATTTTTTAATGATAAGATCTTTCCTTAAAAAAGGTGATAGTGTGCCATGATAACTACAGCGTCTTGTTGTCAATTGAAAAAGGTTGAAAATCGGTGATGTGAAATATAGTTTGGACTATACTGTATGCTGTTTTCCAAACTGTGTTTCAAATTATACATAAGTCTAACTATACTTCAAACTATAATTCAGACTACACTTCAAATAAATTTATAATTACATATTCCAAGTGTGTTAAATAAAGGATCCTTAGGTATACTTCATGTTTCAGAAAGCAGTGTTACATCAGTGTTATTCATTCGAAAGAATTCTAAGTTCTTTAGTCTGTTATTCTAACAGTTCTAGAATAATATCCAGAATATGTTTGATTAATTTCTTCCATGTTAGTCATTTAAAAGTTTCATATCAGGCTGTAGTTATTTAACATATTCGAAATCGACGTGTTATTACAAAACTAGCCCCAGAAACTGCCAACATGTTTGCAGTTATAATCCAACGTAAGAGAAATGAGAAATTGTGTTAGTGAAAGGAACATGGTTCAGACAACTGTTGTTTTAACGCAGCATGATCTTAAAACCAGTAGCAATTTTATTTTTTATACGCATTATTTTGCAATTCGTCTTTCTTACGATGTGACTTTTCCGATTGCTCTTTAAGAGCTGATTGGTAATACTGATCTCTGTATATGATCCACATGTTGAATCTCGGCTAAATGAATGAGACATCACATGAGCCATATGCTAGGTCGTCGATTTTGATTGTGTTAAAAGTTTGATGGTCTGATTTATTTGTTTCATGTACCATAAGGAATATGGGAGCAACAAATTTCCAACAGACTCTCCAGTAGATTCCAGGACTGAAACCAATCATGTCCTTGATGTCAGCACAGAATCTATCTGTTCCATAAATCCAACTGACAGCTATTGCTTCTGCTAATACAGCAAACAACATGGAGTAGCCTGCTGCATATCGGTCCAACAAATGGAAAAAGTAAAAACCACCCTGTTCAAACATCAAATACCGTTGATTACTAATGAACAAGTTTTACATGGGTTAGGTTTCAAGTTAATTTCAATTTTAAACACATTTAGATCTACAGAATAGCGTTACAGAGTCTGACCCAGGAGTTCAAATTTAAAAGATTGAAAATTAGGAAAGCAGGAAATTATACAGTTAAAATTTAGAAATTGCAGGGTGGGACACCCCTAATCTCCTAAATTAAAAAATTGAAATTACATTCGATTGTAGCATAAAATTATTAGAAATTTAATGTTTATCACTGATGACTTCAGCGAAGATTATTTATAAAATTTGTGCAAAGTACTTGTGTCTTTCTTTTACCTGAGAACAGGAGGCTAATCCAACGATGAAATATAGTGTGAAAAGCGAGGCTACGAAAATTTCCCGATTATTTCCAATAATTGGAAACTCATCGCTCAGAGCTGTTATTATCGCCTCGGAACCACCAAACTGTAAAAAAGTATTTAATTATATTCCATACACCAGAATTTTTTTTAGAAAAATATAGAACAAAAATTTGTCTATGTGGCATTTAAATAAAAAGATTTTAACATGTATATTTAATACAACATATACGTTTGATAGCAATGAACAGTTTAACTTCGATTATAATATGTAGGCTGTAAACATGATTTATTAAAGTGCCGTTTGTTAAAATTATGCTAAAAGGTCTACCGAGCTATCCAGACCCAGGGTAAGCAACATCATGAAGAAGATAAGTGCCCAAAACATGGAACCAGGCATTGTTGCGATAGCAGCAGGGTAAACGATGAACACTAGACCAGGCCCTTCAGTAGCTACATCCTGAATTGATTTTCCACTCGCCTTAGCCATGTATCCTAATACGGAAAAGATCACAAAGCCAGCTACGAAGGATGTTGCGCTGTTGATTAGACTGGTCAACAAAGCGTCCCTGAAAACGTATGAAAACTTAATAATTAGCTGTAACAAAAATTGAGATTATTTTCAAGAATTTGAGTGTTAAGAAATGAAATAATAAAAGTTCATTTTTGAGGTCATATATCAGCTGTCATACTTTTTAACCTTGTTGTGTTGTTTATTATAACTTAATATTAAGCAAGAAAGTTTAATAGTTGAGAAAGGGATATCAAAATTAGAAAATTCAACTTAAAAATAAATTTAGAGAACTGGAAAATTTTGTCTCGAGACAAAGTAGTTCATACAAAAATAAAATGCTGGAAAAAAGGTAAGGAGTAATGCAATACAATTTTCATAATATGTAAATTAAGTGGAGAAGTAATAAAGTTTAATAAAAAAACAGAATAAATGTAATTTAAAAAATTAATTATGGTTTTTATTAAAAACAGAGTATAAGACGAAGAAACTGAATTTAAAATGATATTGGAACTTAACATAAAACAATGGAAATTCGATTAAAACAATAAAGCAGTTTAATTAAAAAAATACAAAAAGTAATAATATTGAGTCAAAGTACACAAGAAAAGTTAATTCAATAGGTGTACAAACTCCATTAAAAGTACTAGAATTCAATACAAAAATAAAAAAAAATGTACTTCACAATTAAAAGTTATTTATCTTACTTGTAAACATTGTTGTGATATTTATTATAACTCGCATAAGCAAGCAAAACCCCGAAACCCGGTCCCAGAGAGAAAAACACCTGTGTTGCCGCATCTACCCAAACCTAAGAAATAAAACAAGTTAAATTTCCTTAATTAAGCTTGCGAGCTTCATAATTAATTCAATCTTGTAATCGCTACTCATCCATAATATATTCAAACTCCAAACTTCTTTATTAGTGTCAAATATTCCACGTTTTTTCCTTTTTCTGTTGAGAAAAAAGAAACTCACAAACATGATAAACTTTTCTCAAACGTTATTTTAATTAATGAAATAATCTCAGTATTGATACGTTTATTGCAAAAAATTTTCGCCGTATTGCATGTTTGTTATATATAAGATTTAACAAAAGATAACTACAATAATTGTATTAACGTCCACAATTAGGACAGGTACAAGGATTGGTTAAATGACCTTGAACAACTCTGACCAATGTAAATCACTATCATTAGTTTTTTTTATGCAAAATTATTTGATCTACGAAGAATCGGTTTCAGCACAACTTATTGATTAAAATAGAACCCTTTATTCAAATATGTAAATCGTGTCAGCAGCAACGACTAATTGCAAACAGAGTACTCCATTTCTACTAAATTATTTTCTTCCCTTTTATATATATGTGTATATTTGAAAAATCTCTGGAGTATTTTTCTTTAGCAAAGAAATTTTACTCTCCATAAATCGAGGGATCAGAGGAACGAACAAATTTCCACGGCTGACCGTGGAAAATCCAGCCATAAGCGGCGGGGGAAGTGCATTTGACGAGGGTGGGAAAAGAGTGGCTTGACCGAACTATAATGGTCATTATGACAGCTACACAGAGTTTCCATTTTCCATGGCGGTCGCTTAAAACCTGTCCACGTTTCCACTTCGCTTCCATCTTTCTTTCTTTCCAAGCTTTCTTATTAGTATTCTTTTGCGTAGCCAGCGTAAATGGCCACTTCATAAAACTCGACGATCGTCCAGTAAAATCGTTCATAGAGTTCCAGCGAAGGAAATCCCATAAATCATAGACGAAGGGAGCACTTTTAACTTTCTTTGCTCAATCTGTGAATTTTTACGATGAAAATACGGAATTTTTGTTTACTACACTTTGAGTTATTATTCGTCAGACTGTCTGGACAGTCGCATTCAATTTATTGAACTTTCAATTATTATTCAACAGTCTGCCCAGACGGGCACGACACCTTTTGAGGGCGGAATATTTCAAAGCTAAACAATTTTTGTGGACGGAATCTTGTTGTCATATTGCACACCATATTGTGTTTTGGACTTTTCGAATAAATTCGAAACCAAACACAACATAAAATAAACAGAATCTCGATTATTGAAGTTACAGTGGGGATTATAAGATCATAAGTGTATATATTTGACAGAAAAATTGACATTTTGCTAGTATCGAAAATATAAGCCAAAGAAATTTGTAAGCCACACATATGCGTTCCCAGACCATGCTGATGATTTTTGGAAAACGCGTGTATGCGTCCATAGGACTTCACGGATTAACACGTTGAACGCCGCAGTGGAAACTGCCATAGCTAGTTATATTCATTATAATACATATACTGTTTTAAATATAAATCATTAAGGACAGAAATATGTAACTGTTTGGTTATATAGCTGTTACCCTACATTGTTATACAATAGTAAATTTGCTGAATATTTTATTAGAATTAAAATTAAAATAATTTCTACATCAAAAATTAAACATATTAAATTAATTTAAAAAAGATTAATTGAAAAAGGTGTAGTTGTCACTTAATTGAATTTGAACTGTAGGTCACTACTGACCTTCACGACAGTTAATCCATTGATGATTTGTTTTTTTTTACAGCTGTGAACGTGCTAAATTTTCTGGATTTTATAAATAAATTATCAAAATAAAAAAGCGATGAACCAGATATGCTGTAATTTTATTAATAAAATAATTAATTAGGTACTCTATGCAGGATGTTCTTCAATCATAGATAAAAACTGTAAAGACTGATAGAATTAATGGAAAGATATAAAAAAAAGCCTCAATGAATAGTATTCGAAAATTAACAGTTTTTTAGTTTGCGGAACATAATTTTTTATAAAAATTGCACAAAATTATGGCTATTGATTTAAGTATGTATTTTTGCGAGGTTTCTTCTCGCAAAATATTTTATTTCACGATAAATATTTCCAACACGTTGTTTGAGTTGATGAACAGCTTCTATAGCACTCGAATACACTAAAGTAATTTTCAGTTAGGTAATCGCATAGAAAAACGTCCAAAAGTTTCTGGTCGGATATGTGAGGTCGCATTAATTGTGAACGGCAATTATATTTGTGATAACAACAAATTAAATACTTAGCTATTTCTGCGAGATGGGAGGGGGAACGTTAGAACACCCGGTGAGGGAATGCAAAGAGACAGGGAGAGGTGTAGTACAGGTTGCAATGAAAGTATGGCACCTTTTTAGACAACTGTCTTCTAACAAAATTTTTATTAACAGAAACTAATAAACAATAACAATGTTGGAGAAGGCATACAATTTTATTTAGGCCAGGTCGTTTTCGAATAAACCGCCATTTGCTTTAATACAGACTCTGAGACGCTTTTGGAATTGGTTAACCGATGTGCGCAGAGTATTTTCATCTATTTCGTTCCACGCTTTCACCAAATCTTAGTTTAACGACTCCACAGACTTGTGAGATTTAGTACAGGCCTTGCTACTTGAAACGATTAATAACTTTTGAAACCACAGATTTTTCGATATTGAGCAAACGAATTATGTCAACCGAACGTTTTCCTGGCATGTGCAAGAAAATTATAGAAGCAGAATTTCTGCACGTTTGTTCAACATATTGAAATAGAATAAATGCAGAAAATCTATACAGCATTAAATAGACAATTGAATAGCGAATCCAACGGTAACGAATACTTTTAGAAAACATTCATTTATATGAGCAATATTTTATCACACAAAAGTTGCCAAACTTTTATCGCACCCTGTAGAAATAGAGGGAGTTCTAAGCGGGAGAAAGAACGCGAGAGTGGAAGAATGGTTAATAAGTATAGATAGGAAAAGGAAGAAGTAGTCAAAACGTTAAAGGGCGGAGATGATGAAGGAGTGAGTGTTGTGAGTGTGTGAGTGTTGAATACGTTAGATAAGATTTATGCGAACCAAATCCATTTCGTAGCCGATGAGGCTGACATAAATACACTACGAATACGTACTCTTCCTAAAAAATAATATTCTGTGACTCTTTTTTATTTCTTTCAATAAGTTCTACTAGTCCTAACAGTTTTACTTATAATTCAGCTATATCCTGTATATTATGACAAGCAAATGCAACCTAGATTGAATTTTATAACTTCCCATTTTTTACAGTTTCTTTTTAATTTTTTATTCTCTAATTTATAAATATTTCATCGTTTCTTCTAAAAACAGGAACTGTTTGAGACAAAAATTACTTTCTTCTTCTTCTTTGTACATTATATTTCATTTTCACTTTCTGTGGTTTGTATGTTTTACAAACAATTTGGAATAGCGATAAATGTACTTCATGTCTCGCAAAAAGGAGGAAATTTTTACTAATTTCGGTAATACTGTTTAGGATAATTATATTATGATGTCCCCAGATTGTTACTATTTCTTATTTAATTAAATAAAATTGAATTTCTTACCTCTGCTTTGGTGATGGCAGAAAAATTAGGGTTGAGATAGTATCGTATTCCTTCCAGACTACCTGGTAGCGTGACACCTCGAATGAGTAAAATAAGTAGAACAGCGTAAGGAAAAAGTGCGGTGAACCAAACTACCTGCAAAAAGAATTATTTTTCGTCGCCATCAAAGAACTTATTAATTACTTTTTAACGTGAAAATCGAAATTTTCAGAAATCAGCGACTAAACTTATTACATTAAAACCTGGAAGCCGAAGAAAACTACTAGGAGACAGAGAAAGGGCCTAGGCGAGTAAGAGGATCAAAAGTGCCCCTAAACCAAATTCGATTTGCGATGGGCCATTCGATAGCTTATCAAAAGCGACCTATTTGTGCCAAGTTTCAACTTTTTGCGTCTTTTATTTTTTATAACTTGGATTTTCAATTTAAAATTCTGAAAAAATTCCATAATATGTGCCTCGATATCTGAAATTTCTCTGATTTTTTTCAAATTTCTTTCATGTAACATTATAGGAGAAATTGGGCAAAAACTGAAAATCACGTTTTTGCCCTTCACTACCCCCCAAGTCGAAATACAAAGTTGAAACCTGGCACAAGTAGGTCTTTTTTAATAAGCTATCGAATGGCCCATCGCAAATCGAATTTGGTTTAGGGACACTTTTGATCTTCTTATTCGACTAGACGCTTTTATAAAAGAAATGGAAATTGGAAACTCAAGAAATCAGAAGATTCAGAAATTTCAGAATAACAGAAATACTGAATAGGTGGAAATTAAAAGAAAAATGGAATGGAAACCAATTGCAAAATAATGGTAGAAATTTAGAAAATACCCACATCATTTGAGTTTATAGTAATTTAATGAAAAGTGAACTCACCTTGCCGGAAGTAGAGATACCCTTCCATAAGGAGAAGTAACAGATGAGGTAGACCACCAGCAAGCACAACGCGATGTCCCATTTAATTGCACCAAGGTCATGCAAACCTTCACTTTTATGAAGCTCTAATATTGCTCGACTTTAAACAAAATGATTTATTCCTTAATAAATTTCGACTAATTCTCCATACACATGTAGAACAGAAAAGGATCGTTCACTGAATGCTTTTTTGTTTAAAATTTGAGTAGAAGAAGCATGTTCGACAGAAGTGGTTTTCTTTTATCGAAAAACAGATATTTAACCAGGTTAAGTATTTATTTGGTAAAATTAATACTAAAGGAACATTGACCACATTACTCTAGCATACGATGTCCATTTTTTTTTTACCTTCATTCTAATTTTCAAAATAATAACACCTTCGAAACAGAACTTTGCGCGAAGTGATTTTTTTTATTATTAACAAAGCTAATTTTTGCAAAGTTTGTAAACTAAACTCGAGATTGTAATAATTTGTATAGTGAAAAATGAATAGCTTTTATACATGAAAATATTTTCTTACCTTGTACTAACAAGGTAGCTTACCTTGTAAGCAAAAGTATAAAGTTAATGGTTAGGGGTGCGGCAAAATGCACATCATATGAAAGGGGTCCTTGAACTCATGAAGTTTAAGAACCGCTGTTTTAGTGTATTTGTGCAGACGATAAGCGATCTTGAAGTGCGTACTGTCGGTGTCTGTACTATAGCAGTAAATAACAAACTTTCTACAAAAGTAGTATAGTGTACAAAATAAATATAACTTCAAATTATACCCCTTTTAATATTAGTAACTTTCCTAATTTGTTCTCTGCTTCCATTAGACCTTATTAACACTTTGAGTGCCATGTCACCCATATCTGGGTGAGACGTAGATTCAATCATTATTTATTTGATCATGTAAAATATTAAAAATATACCTAATAAGCTTTGGTAGAAGCAGTAAAAAATATGAAAGTTACTGATATTATTGTTTAAAAAGGTAGAATTCATGGGTACATTCATTTTGTATAAAAATTTAGAAAGTTTGCCATTTTCTGCTAATGCAGCGTGGCACTCAAAGTGTTAAATATATCTATTAACACTATACACTAGAAGTCGGCAACGTGGGGCTCCCGGGCACTTACGCGCTTACGTACAAGCATTTTCGAGGTGCCTTAGCAAAAAATTTCTAACCCATAGGACAACTCTTACAGTAAAATTATTAAAATTACCAAGCCACAGCTCCATTTGAAGCTTATAGTTATACAAACTTCAATCTGAATTTATCCAATTTCAGATCAGTGAGGGTTGGTAGGTTTTTCCATAACATGGCCAAAGTGCCCTTTGTCATAAGCTAACCGTTCGAGGTGTCCCTTTATAGTGAAAAGGTTGCAGATCACTGCTACACACGATCAAGCAACTACTAACTGAACTTAAGTGTCATTTATATTTGGGTGTCATTGTAATCAAAGTGTCAAGGTACTTCCATATGTTCGAAAAATCACTTGGTGAACAATCTCTTTTTGTTCTAATAAGGGAGAGGAGGTCACGATTTGGACTAGCACTTTTTGAATAAAACCCTGTACAACGGATAGGTATGTGAGTCGAACAACCCTTGGCATTTGAAGTTACCAAACGTCATAACTGTAAGTGTCTTTATTTGCGTGCGAGTGCGCGAGAGATCTATCTCAGATGCGTAAAAACGCTTGATTTTGAAAATCATCGACCTACGCAACATTTAAATCATGTGACACTCTCGAAGTAGCCAGCGTACGAAACGGTCGCGTTCTTTTAGTTCATTGTTCATCATATCATGATCATAAAACAAACTATTTTCTTTTACATTAATTCCTACAAACGTGACAGTGAAAGTCTTGACCACTGTTCGACTTACTTGAAGTACTCTTGCGCGGCGCTCGTGCTATTGTATCCTTGATTCGAGCTGTTATCCAGGTGCTCCTCCATCAAGGATGAATTTCCAGAGTCCCTCAAGTCCATAATACTCGATTCTTCGAACGCGTAAGTTATGTTCGCGTCGAAGGCACGGCAATGGGGCGTGTTCCAAGGATTGTCGCAGGTGGTCCAGGGTAACAAACTCGAAAACGAGGCGAAAAAGTACCTCAACGCCCAGGCGATGATCACGTTATAGTAGAAGTCCACGTAGAAGGCGATCAAGGCCACAGCATAACCGATTCCTGCAATGGAAATCAACGTTCTCCATGAAAAATCCTCTGAAAATAGAATACAATTTAACGTCCGGGGAAGAGCGTAGTTCCAGATCGCAATTGACTGTTCTTCAAATAATTGCGAGTCACGGTGGTCTTTATGGTCTCGGAGGACATGAAATCCTTGAGGATCGTCTTATATTCGATCCCGAAGTCGGAATATTCCATTATCCCGTGGGGTCTCCGACTAGGAAACAATTATGTCGTTCATCAATGCGGAGCAGAACGGGAAAAAGGAGAAAATAATTCGAGCGAAGAAGAAGAAGAGGAGGCATTCTTGCGTTCGTGTCTAAATCGTCGGTTGATGCAGGGAATCGACGGAAATGGAGGCTCTTCCACTGATGATAATTCACCCTCGGATTTTCCACGGATTTAGACGCGTTACACAAAGCACCGTATAGAAAGGAATAGAAGAAAATATAACGGATGAGTCGCTTTTCATCGCCGTAGATAACGACAGAGTGCTTTGGAACATTTTTGGGACTTTTCGGAGCTTTATTCGGAAAAGTACTTACATCGTGATTCACTTTAGGTGTCTGCTGTTTAGCTCTCCTTTTGGAATAGTTTCTTGCACTATTTCTTATTTTTATTGCCATTTGTAAAAATAATTGCTGACAATGCGAATAAAAGGTAGCATACAACTAAATTTAATATAATTTTAATTTAATTTTACTGGTCATCTATTAAAAACGCCTCTAGATAATTTAATAAATGAAATAATAGTAAATATTACTTTTGGGGTTATTGAAAATTTAGCAGCATTTATTGATTTTAAATCATTCAATTATTTGGTTCCATTGTTCAGATGTTTATACTCTTATTTATATTTTTCAGTCCTAGGGTTTGCAAATATAAATAAGAACAAATGTAAAATGAAGTTGGAAAGAATGTTTTGAGAATACAGGTCCCAACAACTAACATATAGTCGTATTGAAAAAGATTTTAGTCGAAAGCAATTTTAAATTGATCTTATGTTAATCGTTATTTGCATTTTGAGGCATTGCTGGCTAGTTTATTCATTCATTCAAACGAAGAAGAATTTTGTAATAATTTTGAAGTTGCTTTCAAGAATTGGTAAGACTAGAATTCTACGTAGAAATATTATTGTTTTCTTAGAGAGGACCGATTTATAAAAATTGATTTTATTATCATTTTTAGTCGCTTGAAAATGTTGAAGAAGTGTAGGAAAAGGACAAGGATAAGCTGTGACGCAATTCGTCTGGAAGAATTTTAAATCCTCGAGAATGATGAGAAAGGCTCTCTTTGTGCCCATCATGTACGTTCAAAGCCATTTTCCATTTCCTGCTCGCTAAAATTGATGTTCCAACTACAGTTGATGTTCAGAGTACACGGAATTTACACTTTTCTCTTAAAAATTCCTCCAGGAATCATTCAACTGTTAAAATTTCTCGATTTCCGACATAGAGTAAAACTGACATACTTTTTATTAAAGTGACAAAAATATATGGACTCACTGCCTGCGTATTAGGTCTCACTATAAATACATGACATTTTTAACTCTTACTGTGTAAACGTAGGTCTTGTCTTTCATGTCCGATGGGTTTTTCAGTGGACAACAGTTTTTAATAAAATCTGAAAGAATTCGTATAGCATCTTCAAACATTCTAAATTAAGATTATTATAAAAACTTTGACAAATACTTTTATTTTATTTTTTATTTTGGGTTTGCGAGAAACCCATACCTCTCGAACTAGCCCTGACACAAAAGACCCACTTTTGCGCATTAAGGGTTAAGAGTAAGAATAAAACAAAATATTTTCTAATTTGTTCATTTTAAAAATTAATATAGCCACCCCCTTTTTAAGCAATTAAAAAAATTTTGTTAGATATCGATATATTTATATTTTCTAAGTCTTATTCCATCAGTTTATGGCTGTACGCCATTGTAATATTATAAGGACGCAGAGAGGCACCCAAAGATCTTGTCCCCTTCTTAATTTTGTTAAATTTTCTTTACCATGCATCCTATTCACGCGGTGTCCATTATTTTTCATTTTCATTCTAATTTTCAAAATAATAAGGATTTCGAAATAGAATTTTGTACGTATCTTGTTTTAACGGGTTTGTGTAAATGACAAACGATCTTGAAGCGCCTAATTGCAGTGAACCGTCGAATACTAATCAGTCTGTTTATAACAATTATTATGACTGGAACTATTATAAGCAGACTGTGATTGTTTATGCAAATATATAATTTAGATTTTCATACGTTCTATATTAATGCAGTTAAATAAATGAAATTTCAATAAAGCTGCATCTTCTCCTTGAAATATTCAAGATATGTAATTTGTACAATTTAGATACATTAACCCTTTGACTGCTATCAGCGCCTATAGGCGCTTGACAAAGTCGCTCACCGTGTACTACCGACGCCTATAGGTGTTCGGGGTAGTGGCTTTCTATATACTACTGTAACTCGGCCGTACGCAGCGTTCACCTCGTTTTCAAATATCCCGCAGTCAAAGAGTTAAATTGCATAAACATCCGCAAGCTAATTAAATCGGTGAATTGAATAACAATACAAGTCCGAAAACCACATTTTGAAATATTTGAAAAAATAGCATCAGTTTTCGTGTGTCATCAAAACCATTAATTTTATAGGGCTCTTCCAATTTAAACACGATTATGCTAACTCAGATGAACGTTCATACATGCCTAGCTATGGTTAAATTTTGTTCATTAATTTTCAACAATTAAAATAAAACCATTGGCCTTTGTACTCTTTTTCAACTGAAACCACTTTTTAGTTAGGAAATTTAAAAAATAACACAGTAGTATAAAAAACATTTATTAACTTGCTTTAAACATAACTGAAGTAGAAATTATTTTAATGAAAAGTGATTGTTAAATAGCTTGTTGAAACAGTACAAATCCATGACAGATACTGTTTTTATACTCATTAAACTGAAGGGGTTACTGAATAATCACTTTGCACTGTTTTTGGTCCCAACATGTAGTTCTATGCATTTTATATTTACTTTTCAGACTGTTTGAAAATGGCTAATTTTGAACTTGTACTGTTCTTCAACTCATCGATTCAATTATAAGATACTAGAAGGAATTGATTTTGCTCTGGGAGAATAACAATAATGAATAAAAGATAAGAAGAAAAGTGATGAATTCTATACTGACGTGTACTCACCTTTTAAAAGTGGCACTAGACGCCCCCAACAGGTGATCGCGCCTTTTCGATTGAACTGACCCAGGGCAAGCTCCATATAAAACAGTGGTATACCACCCACAACCAGCATTATACAGTATGGTACCAAAAACGCCCCTGTAATCAAAAATTGATTTACACATGAACCATCTCACAGACACGAAGGGAACAGATCACAGTAGAAGTTTGAAAAAATCAAGTGATTTCTGCGGTCCAAAAAATCATGTACACATTCAGGAAATTCACATGAAAATTTAACGATGATGTTTGTTCATTTTAAAAATTATGTAAAATTAAAAATGTTATGCAGAACTTATGTTAGCTTTTTGATCTGGTGACAGGCTACAGCCTACATTGTCCAACCGATTGAACTGATTTTTTTTAGATTAGACAGCTAACAGTACTCTTTATCATAGAACATAACTGTTTTTTCATTGTATACATGTTTCTGTACTTATTAACAAATACGCGCGTTCAATTTCTCCCTAATTATGCCTTTAATTTTATGCATTTTTTTTCTCAACAGCTATTCGAAATTTTTAAATAATCCTACAGTAAACGATAATCGTAAACTTATGATTTATGAATATACACATTTTTTTCATGTAAGAGTTGCCACTTATAGACTAAATCGTGTTTTTCATACACAGCCAATAATCAACTTTAGTCTATTATATAAAAATGTAAATGTTTCAATTAAAAATTGTTTAGTTTAGGTACTTTAACAGAAACCCGCTATTTTCAGTCTACTATTACGTTCTGTCCTCTTGATTAATTTACCACCAACCAATCATTTAATCGCCTTCAAATTAAAAAATTTTCGGAGCAATTCGAAGGCTCAGGTTATGCGCCCATACTAAAAACACACTTCATAGTTTCTTTCGTTCAAATTCAAATTTTCTTTATATACATAAAATTAAGTACACCCAGAAAATGATTCGAAAGCTATTACTTTAATTCAAGAAAGTAAATATTACTTTCAGGGATTTTTGTACCCTTGGCGCGTTTTAAAGGCCAGTTTTTGATTTTTGTAGTCTTTGATGCAGTTTAGTACGCATCCAGGGGTCAGAGTGAACAGCACCGCGAAAAAAAAGAGCGATGCGCATAACTGTGTCAGGGCGTATAAGTGAATTGCAGAATATTTAGAGAGACGAGATGCTTTTAGGCAGCTTAATTCGATAGCGAACTTTCGAAAATGTGGCCAAGGCGATGCTAAAATCACTGTCGGTATCATACTAATTCATCGAAAGTGCCCAAACACAGAAACAATAGAGAATTTCCCCAAAAACTGCCCTAACATGCGTAAGAACAAAAAAAACACTTCAAATTACAATTCTTTCATCCAAAAAGTCATGGACATCAAAATTAGCTTGAAACTGTCAAATAAGAATTTATTCTTTTATTTTTGTGGTTCCTATTTTTAAAAATTTCCCAAATATTTGGGTAGTAAAATAGTAGTAATGTAAAAGTAACATAAAATCCGAATTCTTCAGAATATCTTGTTACAGTTTCTGCCTTTTTGTATTCTGATGAATTCTTCGGCGTAACCACGGAAACATAATCGCATTTGGAGAAGAGTATTCCCTTGTTCTTATGCTTTCCCGGTTACCGTGATTAATTTTTCCCGATCGCCCCAGTGAATTCGATGAAAGCGCACCTTAATATCCCCTGTTCGTTTATTTTTGAAGAACTATTCTCAATTCTGAATGAAAAAATTCTCTTTCGGCAAAACATGAATAAATTAAGTAATGGATAATTTTTAATTTAACCGTTATTCATTTGAACTGATTTTTCATCTTCTTTTATTTCATATTATTTTTAAAAATTGTTATACACACTTATTTCGTTTACTTTATACATGACTTTTAATGCTCACGTTTATAATTTATTATATATTTATTTTGATTTATATACTTTTTAATTTATTGTCTATTTTTTCGCCATATTTACTTGATTCTGCTTTAAAGAAAAAAAAATTCACAATACGTAATTCAATTGAATCGTTTACTATTAAAAGGGCGTATGTCCATATTTTGGGGAAAATTAAGTTATACGTTTTTCTAACTGTAGATGCCTAGCCCTATTTAGAATTATGGGACCCAAAAAAATATCAAAAGTGTCTTTTAAAAAACCGAATAAACATTGTTTCGAAGAAAATTAGGAAGTTTTTATTGCCTGGTATAAAATTCTAAAAAATTGATATATATCCTTTCAATAATAAACAGTTCAATTTAATTTAATATAATTCGAGTTATATATAGTTTCAGTCGAAGCATTTTATTTATAATAAAAATTGAAGTTATATATTCATATATTCAGATGGAGTTCCATTTTGTAGAAATTTGTTACAGTAACTACTACTTGAAGTTTAAATTTGCCACATTATTATGTCAAAATCATTTAACAATGTGTTGACAGACTCTTATTTCCCCGAGTTTCCTTATTTCAATGATTCATTCGTTCGTAAAATGTCTAAAACAAATATCCTTTGCGTGTCAGGGACGTATTTCCGGTCTTAAATGTGATTTCCGGTCAATTTTGCGTCCTTTGAGAGTCTGACAACGAAATTCACTGACCAGCGCTAGATAATCTAGCAGTAGATTGAAAAACGACCTATGAAAATTCAACAAACATTCCAACAGAACGAATAATAAAAAAAATACAATTACATGTATGTAAAGAAACAATTGCTAAATCTATCGAGTTTAAATAAAATAGCGATTAAAGGAAAATGTCTTTGAGATACGTAAGTAATTCTAGTTTCCAAGGATTTCCCACATTTTTACCGTTCCATTCTTCGAGAATAATGTTCCTTTTAATCAATACTGCAAATACCACATAATATTGTGTTTTTATTGACAGTAACGCGAACTAATTAAAGTGTCTAATAACAACTGCTGTGCGGTAGAAAAACGTCATTTTTAAAATGCAGTTTTCAATTGATCACCTTCTTCTTTTAATTGGTGAAATCATGCTAAAAATTGAAATTCAAGTAGAATTTCATTTCATTCTTTAAATTATGTATTGGTACCATTAACATTTAAAAAAAAAAAGAAAAAAGAACCTGAGCATAGAAAGAAAACTTAAAATAATGTCGTTAAAAATCGTTGAATGATAATCATCGCGTATAACATTGTCATTAATGATAAGCAATAAAGAGTGATTAAGAGGTTCCAGTACTTTTTAAATCAATCGCGCAGATGTGTTTTAATCTATCGAAGAGCTTCTTCAAATAAAAAATTCTCATACGTTCGAAGATTTTCTCGAAAAATCTGCTTACGTGCTCGTACGTGAGAAATTCCGGAATTTATCCGAAGAAGCGCGAAACGATCATGCGACATAATGTCATGACGCTTGTCCATGATCAAAGGCTTGTCCCGAACGGGTGCAGAGAATTATAATTAATTAAGGTAATTGGAAATTAGCGACCGATCTTCCCTGTACTAATGGCGGCCCCGGCTCTCTCCTCTTAATTGAGTTAGCAGCCGCTTTTGAGGAGGCCTGTATCGCTGATAGCTACACTAATCGTATTCCTACGGCTAATAGACCATCATAGTCTTCTGGCTCCTTCAACTTCCGACACACTGTCTTTCCAATCCTTCGGCGACGACCGTTGCAACAAAATGTTACGCCCCACAACAAAGAATTTTGCACTCTTAATGTGCATACAAACTACAGCAATGAGAAAAAAAGTGATCACTTTAAGATTCTCGAGCATTGTGATTGACTCCAAGAATGATCTGAATTCGATAGTACTTTTGGAGTAATACCATAATGCAAGGAACTTTTTATTTTTTATTTAATTAGAATGAAAAAATAATGATTCTTTTGTAGCAATCCTGGGCTTGTTTGAAGGTACTTATGTTTTAGCTCTCTGTATACATGAAAATTTACTCTTCTTTGATTCTCACATAACGGTTTCTTTTAGTATTCATCGCAACTGCTGATATTAATTGCCGCTGTTTGTCATGAAAATATAAATTTTCCGAATAATCAAATGTGTTAAGTTAAAAATTCACTGGTATGCAAATTTTCAGGCTTTCCAACCAAATTATTGATCTTCAAACTGACAAATTAGAAGTATTTCAAATTTGGACAATAAAATCTATAATTATTAGAATGATAAAGTTTGTATATTTCTGTTTGTGACATGGTTTTCTAAAATATGAGATTAACAAAAAAATAATATTATGTGAACAGAAGAGTTTAAAATATACACTACGAGGTTCGAATATGAGTTTTCTGAACGGTAATAGTAAATTTACGGATCTGTCTTAACATTTACGGAACAGAATGCTCAAAAATCATTTGTAAAAAATTGCATTTAGCGGGAGGGAGCAATTTAAATTAGGGTCGGGCTTTAATTGAACGCAATTTCGGTCAGATAAGAAACCGTAGAAGTGAAATCTAAATCTCAGGGTCATTTTGCACGAGGTAAATGTCAATTAGGCGAACGGTTAGCGCAGTATTGCGCGGCGTGTTGCACGATGCATCCCCTGCTGCATCGGCGAAATAAGGACTAAAGACGTTAAGAAACGTTATAGCGAGCGACAGAATATCAGAATATTAAAAAGAAATGACTTCATTTAGACGAGATTTTGTAAATATAGATAGTTATAAAAGTACTACGATGAGATTAGAGAAAATTACACGTTTATTACAAATTATGTGAAAAACATATGTTTTGTATACGTGCCTTGCATTTTTTTAGATCTAATTCAGACTTCAAGGACTTTATATTCAAATCTAATCCTGATTTAACTCACATTTCAGTTGTCAGGTCTGACTTTGACATAACTTATAATTGTCAGATCCAAGCGAGATTTAATTAACGAGTAAAGAGTATAATTACAATCTGGATCCAAAAAATTGTAAGTAAGACTTGTTAGATTGTGAGATTTAATTTAGAATTAAAGGAATTTAATTAAAAATTTAACTGAACCTAAGTAAAGTAGAATTTTAAACAAAATTGACACAATTTCAAACTCCAAACTTTCACGTGATACAATCTTAAACTTCGAATTCTTAGTTCGTAATTTTCAGTTCATACAATTGATGATTTTTGAAATCCAAAACTTGAGATTTTTACTTTTTGAAACTAGAGATGTTAAATTTTCCTATACATCATTTTAAAATTGCAAATTATACAACAGATGAAAACTTTCATCTACAGAATTTCTGAATTTTCGATCATTCTAAATATAAAAACTGTAAATTCTAATGTGTACTATCTGCGCTTGTGATTTACTTTGTAACGTTAATTAATCGTGTTGTAGTGAGTAAGATAATAACTAGAATTCTTTTAATCCTCGCTCGGCCGATTCCTGGTCATTTTTTACCCGTTTTTTATGTAAGTTCATATACATATTTACATATAGTCACAGGTTCAACTCTATACATTGTATTCTTCCGAACTCGAAAATAATCTTACATGTTTATTTCTCTCGCTTTAATGCATCACTTTCTTGTATAAATTGTGCAGAAAGTGAATAAATAAACATTATTTATTCTTTGTAAATATATTTGTCTTCTCTCCAAGTATTCCGTAGTTGTATCACTTAAAAACTCCGTTTGTATTGTAATAAGATACAATTTTAATAAGGAAACTGGTTCGAGGGCACATAGTACGAAAATCTTACAATTAGTATGGGCCATAAATGACCCGGCAGCGGCATCCTACGTCACTCCTAGACGGTCGGCCGTTCGAGGATTAAATAGTGTTTCTAGGATGTATAAAGTATTAAAGTTTTTAAATAGTTGCATAAACATCAAATTATGTTCTAAAAAATTGTTTAAAACTCAACAAACTAAACGTTGCAAAGTTTGTTTTCTGTCTGAAGAATTATATCTCAAATCAGTCGTGATGCATATCGCCATCATTATCGATTAGACACCAATAAACGCAAAATATCGACACTTTCTGGGATTGTTCCACGTGTCACAAAATAGCATAATCTATCGAACCGTGGAATTAATGATCAGCAAAGGAAAATTTGTAACGCGTCAATAGTGTAAAAACAACATCTGAATGAATGACAACAAAAAAAATAGTCGAATAATACACCAACGCGCGAAACATCGATTAATCATGCAGAAAATAATGACTCATGCTCGTTAGAATTAAACCATTTATTACACTATGCATGAGTTAACTACATAGATTATAGAAATCAGTCTCGGAGTCGTTTACTATAATCCTATAGATGGTTTCCATTTCGATTCCGTTAAAAATAGCAAGATTCAAAATAAAGCGAACACATAATAGCAAGATTCAAGATAAACCAAACACATCATCGCCACTTCAATATTACTTCGCAGAAAAATTGAAAGTTGTCCTCAACTTTAAAGAAAAATTGTCTCCGGTTAGAAATATAATAAATTGTTGAATAGAATGAAAGAAAGAAATCAAATCTATCACAGACAATAATGGTAGTAAAAAATGATTTGTTACGAAAAGGTATTTGCCATCTGTGTTAAACAAATTTTCATATTATTTATTTTATATGTCTTATAGTTATTCAAGTCGAATTTGTCCGATTGACAATTCTGTATTTATAAAAAGAGTGCTAAACATTGTAAATATTTTAGTAATATTTTTTTGAGTTATAAAAATTTAAGCATGTGTGACTTACTTCACTTTAATAATACAAATTTTATTCTTAGTTTTTAAATGATTTTGTATGCGTTATCAGGTTCGAATATTCAATATTAACCAAAATGATCAGTCACTGATACTCTAATTTGATTATCCATTGATGATATAACAATGCGCTCTTCTACGTCTATTGTCCAATATAACAATACTCTAATCATTGAGATCATTTAGGTCGTGTTCAGTAGCGAATTAGGGTTCCCATTTACGGCGAGGGACATTTGCATTGTGATTTTAATTAAAATTATTCAGCGATTCTGGAATTCAGCAAATAGTATGTAAATATATTTATTTAAATTAAAATTATTCAGCAATTCTGGAATTTAGCAAACAGTATGGAAATAAATTTATTTTAATTGAGAATATAGAAATTAGAAAGCGTTGAAATTACTTACCACCGCCATTTTTGTAACACAGGTAAGGAAATCTCCATACGTTGGCAAGGTCAACGGCGAAACCGATGACAGATAAAAGAAAATCGACTTTTCCGGACCACGTTTCCCTTCCGTCGACATTTCCGTCCAATCTCGCGTGATCTTTCACCACTCTCGACGACATGTTTGCCTAGAAATCAAAACCGTGTTCCACAGTTAAAAGAAATCAGTTTCAACTCCAATGTATACTAATCTTTCATAATTATCATATTTAAGGAGAATCTCAGGTAATTGTCTCTTCCTTCGTCAATGAATACGTTCATGAATTGAGATTTTACTTTCATTTTGTCACTGTTTAAGAATGTATAAAAATAGTCATTAGCACCATAGTGAAAAATACAGTGACTCGTATATCACATTTTAACACATTTACGGCCGCTATCAGATAGACATGATTTTATTAATTTGAATGAAATACTTGCCAAATACATAAATAAACATATCTATCACTCGTGACAAATAAATATTCAGGTATTAATATAGTGGTCATTGTAGAATATTCAATATAAGGAAAATCGTGTAAAATATTTTCTTACTTGCAGAATTTTTGCGAAAATGGACAAAGGCAGTTAGTATTTGCAAAATTATTGCGGTCATCAATGTGTTAATACCCATTTCTTCTACGTACATCGTTAAGAATATTACATATTTCATTATTCAATGGTACATTTAGAATTTTATATTGTTACTGTAATATAAACATTTACGTAGAAATATAGAATTTTGGAAAATTGAGAGTTATTTAGTTAAATTCGGATTCAGATATTGGAAATTCCACACTATATGATTAATATGTTATTATATTTAGACTTGCATGAAGCAATCGCATTAGAATCACTTTGAAATTCTAGAAGGACCACTTGAAGGGCCAAGACTTATCATCCCTTATAGTTATATCTGTAGATTTATATATACAGATTTCTACTGTATTATTAATAGTCACAAACTATACATATGGCTATTATTCAGTATAAATGCACTTGTTTTTACTATTAATGTATCTCTTAAAAGTCACAGAACCAACGGTTCAACTGTTCAGAAGATTTTACCTTATAGGCGCAATAAAACACAGAAATTGAACAAATTAACACACGTGGTCCTTCAACTGTTAAGTTTCTGCTTCACGGATTTCTGTGTAGTCGAACACATTTTTTCGTTTGTGCACTCATAAAGCGTGTACTCTAAATAAAATTGATTTGTTAAAATTTTGTTAACTGAATAATTTCTTATATAAAAACACCTGCTGTTTGCAGTTAAAAATGAACAAAACCGAGTTAGTATGACTTTTCTAAGACATGTAATTTTCAGGTGTCAAGATAATTCGTTTCCTTCCGTTGAGAGTGTAAGATATGCAAACATAGGTATTCTACATGAAATTAAAATTCATTTTCTTGGTATTAGGTGATACGAGGTATTAGGGCATTTCTGCCGAAAAGTCATTATTACACTGCGGATGTTTAGCAAATATACAATTTTATATATCAGTATTTTTCGTTTTAATGTAGTTGAAGAAATGGAACATCGACAAAATTATATTTTGTCCTTTAAATATTGCAAAATGTATATTTGATTTTATTTGAATGTAACGCATACATTTTGTATCTATTTAGATATGTTAAACAGCATAAAGATCCGCAGTCTAGTAATTATTTCAGTAGATATTTAAATTTAAATGTTTTTATTTAATGCGAAATAATAACACTTAAATCAAAATATATTCGATGCTCTCAATTTTTCGACACAAACCCCGTAATACATTTTTTATAGAGGATAAAAAGTTGCATTCTTCAGTTTTTTGCAAAAAACATAAGCGTTACTTTAAAAAATAAATTATTTCTCATGTTGGAAGCCACAAGCACTATTTGATAGTATTAAAATGAAAATATCTATTAAACTAATCATTTTTCTGTAGATACTCTCTAATACTTTTTCATAGAAAAGAAAGAGCTGTATTGATTAGCGCACCACAGAAATGTGTTTCTGCTAAAAAAAATATTTTCTACGTCAGAAACCACGTGTAGTACTTTACAACATGAAAATCAAAGTATGTTCCAAAGCAATGATTTTTCGTCACAAACACTCTAACGCTTCATTATAAAAAATGAATAGCTGCAACGATTAGTGTAATAAAAAATATAGTTCTATTAAGAAAAAAATAAAGTTGACCTTCATACCTCTGCTACGTCTCAATCCATAAAGAAAACTACTAACACCACATTACGCTCGTCCCGACATCATTCAACTTTTGTCTGAACTATTTCTCGATATCTCTAACAAGTCCAAACAGATTCAAATGTAACACCCTGTATATTTATGTCCAACGTCATTTTTCCCAGAAACAAGCCAAATTATCGAAAAACTGTATTACATATTTTTGACTGCGTTCTCCATGAGGAATCATTTCCTTGGCGATTGTAGGACGATTTACCAGACGCTTCATATGTACATTTTATATTTTATATATTATATATATTATTGGGGGGGAGTGGGGGAAGGGTGGTGCAGTCACGTGTAATTTGGCGACGACAAGTTATCGATAGCCCTTCAGACGACAACGAATGCTTAACCCCCTAAGCGAAGGCTCATTGTGCCCCGTTTGACAAACAGCGTATATTTCAAAGGGGACTCTCGTCGAGGGGTTTTCTGTCACACGCACTGATCCACGCTTGTCAATGGGATCGACCCGATTAATTGATATTCGCCTGTTATCGCCGAACCTCGATAAAATTCCTCTTTTTGTCCAGCATCTCGAACAGGTGCTACGAAAAAAACGTCGCGCCTGAGAATACTTCTTTTTGGGCGAGTCACTGGGGTGGTCCACCGGACGTAACCAATGTTTAACCAAATCCCAAGACCTAACCCACATTTAATGAAGACCTAAATCTTCGGTTGCAAAGGTGTGACACACGAGGGGAGGTCACGACCTGAAGAAACGCTTTTTGGAGGCAATCTGGCTGAATACGAGGTACCAATGGGTACAACGATTTTCTAGGATATCAGTAGACTGCAGATGTTTATACAAATACACATTTTTACATTTCGATATTTCCTATGTTAACGAAGTTAAATAAATGGAACTTCAACAGAACTCCATTTGCTCCATGAAATTTTTAAAAAATATTTTTATTTAGCTAAGTTGTCGAATATCCATCATGCACCAATTTGGATACACTAAATTGCATAAACATCCACAATCTAGATATTAGCATCTAATGGCATTGCTGTAAAAATAGGTTTAAACGTTAAAATTTTGAAATAGCCAGACTTCGTTTCTTTTGCAAGGCAGGTCTTGATGAGGCAAATAAAAATGTCTCGTGCGATATTAATGTAAGATCAATATTTTAATGCAAAAAAAACTTTCTCTGTTGAACATATAGTTGAAAATACTTAGGATGGAAGAAAATTTTCACGAATTTCAAATCCAGTGGAGCCTCAGTTTTATTTACTTGACTTTACTTCTGTATTTGAATTACACTGAACGCAGTCCCCCAAATTGTATGAATCCTAAGTTTTGAATAATACGGAACAAATTAACCGTATCATTCGTGAATGACCTGTGTTATTTAAAACATTTTTAATTCAATTAAGAATGCGCTCATCAATCGCAGACATTTACAGCGAGCATCTGGTGCAGTCTTTCATTCTGTTTTCATTATTTCTATGATAATTTATTCGGAAATATCCGTCAAAACTATTTTTCGATTTGTTTATACTCATCTGCAAACTGCAGATGTTTATGTAAATATTTTGTATGTTATTACTGTTATAGAAATAAAACTTTGATAAAACTATATTTTGTTCTGTGAATGCTTAAAAAATGTCCTTTGTAGTTTTTCACGGTTTTATATGTGCGTTTCTCAGATATTTGTACATGTCTAATTGCATAAAATACTGCAGTCTACTCATCTGGGTAGATGCGTGTCGATGTGACACCTGTCCTTGTGAGATTTAATGGAGACATAACTAAAAAGTAATGGAAATCCACTGCTAATTGAATAGACCTTACCCAAGATCTAATGTAAACTTAATCTAATTCTGTGTCTTAACTAACAATAACTGACTTAACACCTATAGCTTATGTTTCGCTGACATAAAAAAAAACTTTCATTAAAATTCGAATTTTACGTTGTACTCTTGAAATTCTAGCATAGAAATTAAGAAAAAATGCATTGAAAGAAACAGTTACATTTTCTGGTTAAAACACTCATCTCAGGTCAAAAAGTTATGAATCTTTTTTTTATATATTTTGACCGTCTTATTTGGTAATTTAAATGAAAAACGATCTGGAAATTACAAGATATTTATATTTCAAATCATTTTATCGAACAAAGTACACTGAATATTCCTAAACTTGTAATATTTGTTTATGCTCATCGCTCCTCACATTTGGAGCCTGATCTAAGCTGCGCTTGATATAAACTTAAGCTAGATTTCATTCAAACTTAATTTACAACTTAACCGATTTCTATTATAAGTTTTATTCATATTTAAATGCAAAGAAAATTAAAAACCCAACCTTAGCCTAATACAGAATTT
The DNA here is from genome assembly GCA_916610135.2 of Macropis europaea. Classification (NCBI taxonomy): domain Eukaryota; kingdom Metazoa; phylum Arthropoda; class Insecta; order Hymenoptera; family Melittidae; genus Macropis; species Macropis europaea. The sequence continues at coordinate 38,302,789 of OU744345.1, forward strand.
CTTCATTTGGTATATCGTTTAAACTTAATTTTATTATAATCTTCCACCATTTTGGTTAACATTACACATCTTTTAATCAGGTAAGGCGAGTTAACTCGTCGTTTATAAATGTCCCTTGGACAGGCAAGGTACTTCAATAATTACATTGGTACAGTGAGAGTTAGTTTATATGCAAGAACTTCAAACAACACTTGTTATTTATTTATTTACTTATAACGAATAAATTAGGAAGTAATAATTGATAAATCAAGGGGAAAGGTTAACTCATCTGTATTCATTTTAATTAGATTAAGTGGTTAATAAAAATTGAGATTTGCTTCCATTATTAATTAAAAATAGAAAATCGCCTTCTACTCAGGGTCAATCGATTCGTTGATCTATATTGACAAAGTATTTTTTTCATCAATTTAACGAATACAGAAAATTGTTGAACTGTCTATTTTTCAACTACAGAGATACAACGATATGCTTTTTGCTTTCATTTCTCTTTAAATCACAGTACTGATCAATTGTCCTAAAATAAAATTTGAGTTTCTTTTTCCACGGCTTCAAGAAAACACCACAGTCACTTACTTAAAATCACCCGGTGTATACATAACGCATGTGAGTAATTAGATCCAATAAGGGACGTGCGAAACGGAGAATTGCGAAAGAAAAACTCGTTCGTGCAATTATACTAATCGAAAAAGTGTTGTCTACATCGAAAGAAAATCCCTTTTCAGGAAAATCGAGGAAAAAATATGCCACCAGGAAAATTCCAGAAAAAAGCTTTGTTCCTGACTTCCAACTGACTGTTTATTCGCGTTACTGTGCAATAATTTGCATTTTCTCAGATTTCAATGATCCGGCTAGTGGTTTTGATTACGATGCCTACGTATCAATCACGATTTTCCACGTGAAAAATTCATAGTTTCTCAGAAGAATGATGTAAATGAATCGTCGTGGTTTTTCGCGAAGCATATTTCTAACGAGGATTGCTTAAAATGTGTGCATTAAAAACGAATTAGGCGAAACAGGAGAATGAGCATAATCGTCGTGACCGCAAACGGCCATGAAAAATAAGAGTAACACGAAGTAGTATTACAAGCATAAGCAGCGTACCAACGAATCTCTTTAAGTAAACGTTGCAGTTAATTTTCTATAAAATATAACCGTTTTGGCTTCGAAACAAAATAAACAATTTTCTCAAGCAATATTTCAGTTCCTGTAAAGTAAATGAGAAATTATATGTATATTTATTCGTTTCAAACTGCAATTCAAACTCACGAATATTCACTAAATAATTTTCTCAGAACTAAACTACTGTATCTAGTAACCGGTAAGTTAACTTCAACAATCCTTTGAAAATTGATGTACTTTTTAAAAACAGTTTTGCTGTTTTCTTTTAAATTTTTGAAAATGAAAATATTTAAATGGTTTTACAGAAAAATATTAAAGTTTTTAGATAGAACAGCATGACATGACAAATGGCCATTAAAAAGTAGGAAAACCACTTATTATTTAAATAAATATATCGGATAACATGAATAATAACTAAAATTACGTAATACTGATTTGCATTATTGAACAATATTTTACATATAAAGGGACCTTCTTTTAATGTTTGTAATATTGAAATATAATTTGATTCCTGTGTATCATTGAACAATTTTGATTTCTTTCAGATCCTCTAATTCTAACTATTTACTTATATATTTTTTAATACTTTCAACTTATTTTGTAATAAAATTGTGTAGCTTTTATTACTCGAATATTTATTTTCAAAAAGAATTTAAGAGAGGATACTGTACAGTGTGCTAAAAAAAGGATGCAAGACTTACAGGATAATGCTAATCAAGCTGAACAAAATGTGTCTAATAAACTTGAATCGAAAAATGGATATTAACCGAACTGTACACAATTGTGCATTGAATAAATTCTATAGGAAATTGCATATAACTCAGGAAATATTGACTGCTCGATTTATGTTCATTAGATATTTTTTATTCAATCTCTTGAGTACTGAATACCCTGTAAGTCTTGAATACTGTTTCTATAACACCCTGTACATGACGCATTTTCTTGATGAATTTTTGGCCTCCCCCTTTTTATACTGCGTCTTTCGGTCTCAAAGCTAAACTATCAGACAATATCTGGTTTAAGTCTGAGTCAGATAGAACGTCATAGGAAACCTAACCCAACCTAGTACAGATTATCGGTTAGTAGAAAAATCGAACTACGAAAATTTCTTCGTTTTTCCTACTCATCAACCAAAATTCTATGTTTCTCTTAGTCAATGCATGTCCTCATAAATTGAAATTTTACAAAAAAAAAAATCATTACGGAAGCCAACAGATCTTTATGAAAAAGAGATGAATTGAATTCCTGTGCCTTGGAAACGGATACACTGGGAGATTCGTCCCTACTCTGGGGGCAACGTTTCGACGGGTCTGATATACAGAATGCTATACTAACAAATATTACACAATTGTAACATCCGATTAACTTATCATTTTGTAGCAGCTTGATAATGGCATGATAGTATTTGTTATAACTAGATTGCGGATGTTTATGCAATTTAACGCATTCAAATGTGTAAAACATACGCTCTATGTATACTGATCGAAATAAAAGCTAATTGTTCGTACTTTTATAACACGAACTCAATTTTTGTTAAGTCTTATTTCTCTAATTATATTATAAAATAGAAATACAGATGTATACAAATTTGCAGAATAATTTTACTGAGTTACACAATGTCATCTACTATTTGATCAATACCAATAGATCACAGTACCATATTTTATGCTATGTTACTGTAAGTTTTGTAATTATAATTTGTGTTGTAACTACAGTAACATTGGTGCAACTATTATAACAGCAGCAGAAATTATAGCATTATAAACAAATTATTGTTGATAAAATTATATCTACGAAAATAACTTGGCGAAGTTAAAATTATAATAAATATAATAACATATAAAGTATCACGGTAGATATTAAAATGTTATATCTTACAAGCAATAGCACTTCCAGCATTTAAATGTCGATCGATGTTAATGAGGTATAGTATTACCACATGCATCATAAGCTCACTAAAAATTTATTAGCAGCGAACATCATTACGCTAGTAGTAACACCATAAAAGGTATTAGAATGCCAATTACAATACTATAAAACCGTTATAATATTATTAAGAAGTTAGTATCATCATAAAATTGTATATTTATCGGTACATAAAAATATAGTATACGACAAATCTACGCAAGACGAATATTTCTTAAAAAACATCTACTTACAACTGACGAGCAATCAAAACATTTATAATGAACGAATTAGTTCATAAATAATTTAGTCGTAAGATTATTCATCAAGTATAGAACCAGTAAATTTGGTTGTCAACAATGTTATATTATCAATTAGAAGTTACATTCTATAATATTAGTACTATAGCTACTATAATAATCGGATATTATTTTAATATAGCAATAATATTAGAGAATCACTTCATACTATTGTATTATAGTGATATTACCATAACTCTTACATCAGCCTTGAAACATATTTTTTCATAGTAATTCTAACAAGTTATATAATATATAAAACTATAACAAATAATTATAATACCAACAAAAATTAAAAGACACTAGTTGTAGTATAGTAGGCATTCCAACGTTAATGAATATTATTATACTATTGTTACATTACTACCAATACTGCAATACACATGAATATGGAAGATTACAATAGACGTTCTAATTCCAATCAGTATTATAGTACTACAATGCCACAACTGTAATATTAGTAATATAACAATATTGTGGAACAGTCTACTACTATAGTTACACAGTAAAATAGATATTACTATATTACAGTAATGCATTAAATTATAGTGTTCTACTATAGTTTGACTATAATGCCATACACAAGTATATCTGTTCGGTTGTATAACATTAAAACATTTAATATTATGAATGTAATTCACCCTACGAATTCGGAAAACTGAAATATTTTACTGTATCTGATGCAACAGCAGACACACAGATCCTAAACAATATTAATTTCCACGCAATAAAAATATATTAACATCAACCATGAATCTGGACAGGAAAGTAATTGGATTAAATTGAAATTACGGTTGAAAGTGTGGTTAAGATAAATTAGAATGACTATTGTTCTGTTGAAATTAAGGTACAGAAGACGAAGATACTCACGAGAAAAACGGGACCGGAAGTTAACGAAGACGACCGATGATGTTGCGGGTCGGCGAGACGCCGCGACACTGACCGAGGACCGATTCGGTCCACGCGACTCCCACGACGAGAACCCGCCACAGGGTCAAAAGTATCTCGAAACTTGTATCCGTCAAACCCATTCCCACGTCACTGAACCGTCTTCGAACCGTCCTTACCCTTCTGACAACGAAAGAACAGTGCGTCTTCGTAATGAAATTACGCGCGCTTTTTCAATCGTCGTCTGTTTGAATGCATTTCGAAAATTGAACCACGTTCGAATAGTTCGAAAGAGCGAGTGAAGAGCTTCGAGCCGCGCGGCGCGTATATACGCGGGGCACGTGACGCACGCAGCCAATCGCTGGCGAGATTTCGTACGCTGCGCGCGCAATCGGCGCGCCGCTACAGAGTGTCCGCGCTGTCATAGTAAAGACAAGTAATATTGACAGTGCAAGGCCACTGAACAGTTTCGTTGCGATGTCATTCGATTACTTAAACTTCACTTTACTACCACTCCATTTCTCTAAACTATTTACGTGACTTATCACGTTAACAAGCGTACGAAGAATTATAAAGGTCCCGACAGACCAACGCGAATATTCGCAGCGGTATGACAGCGGATATTTCGCAGCAACACATTCACAGCACAACAACATACGTGGCAGCGTATGCGTTTGTTCACACCGCTGCAAAAAAGTTGCTACAAATTCGCAGTCTTGGCGGAAATTTTTCACGTTGGTGTGAACAAACGCATAAGCCGCCATGTACAGTTACTCACAATATTGAGTATACAGCAGTGTACACTTATGTTGGTAGTGAAAATTGGGGGCAGAATGAATGAAAACATACATATTTGAGTATAAAAACGCAATATATATTTATTCATATAGTTTACCGAACGGTTAATAAAAAAAATTGTTAAATAACTAACGATTTGTTTATAGTTGACTAAAAATATAAAAATACAGGTATTTTAGTGATACAAAATTGAGCGTACACATTGATATTTAGGGATTATAATATATGAATAAATACATATTAATATTTTATTGTATAGCCTTTGGCTTCAATGACAGCCTGTAACCGCCGTGGCGTGGATTCGATCAATTTTTGAATGAAGGAAAGCGAAATATCGTCCCATTCTTTGCGTAACTTTAGTTTCGATTCTTCTATACTTGTACAATTATGATTTAACAATTTCAATTTCAGTTCTACCCAGACATGTTCGATCGGGTTCAGATCGGGTGACTGGGGAGGGGTTTTTAATACTTTTGGTACATTATACAGTAACACACTCTTGCACTAAATACGATTCATGTTTTGGATCATTGTGCTGTTGGAAGTAATATACACGCGGCATTTGTAACTTTTGTGTCGATTGTTTCAAATTTTTTTTGGAATATTTAAATATTTCATTTTATCCATTGAACCTTCAGTGAATTCTATGTTTCCGGTACCATATGTTCCTATGCACCCCCATAACATTACCGAGCCTTCTCTGTGTTTTACCGTTGGACATGTGTTGTGAACATGATGTTCTGTATTGGGCTTCCACCATATAATTTGCATTCTTCCATCGCGTCCAAACAAATTTATTTTGGTTTCATCGGAAAATATGACACTTTTCCAAAAATTTTCATCATAATTTATATAGGTATTAGCGAACTGTAAACGTTTTTCTCTATTGATTTTTGAAGTGTAAGTTTTCTTCCTGGCCACTCTACCTTGGTACCCTTCTTTACGTAAAGTTCTTCGAACTGTTTCTACGGATATATTTTTTTTATTTCTTGTTAAGACCTCCGTTGTTAAATTTTGCATATTAATTCCTTGATTTATTTTAATTTGTCTGCAAATAAATCTACCATCGATATCCGATAATAAGTTTTTTCTTCCACGTCCATGTTTATTACCAACTGTTCCTTCGTACCGATAATTATTTACAATTTTTTGTAATGTGGAATGTGTTCTACCAACAATTCAATCCACTTCGCGAAAAACTTTTCCTTCGCAATACAATTTTATAATTAATTTTCACCTTGAAAGATCTGCTTCTTTTCGCTTGCTAGCCATTTTGCTACTAATACTCAATAAACAGTTAATAAACAGTCATTTGTTTTTAGTTTCTTAGCAACCGCATATCGAAAAATATTTCGCGGGACTTTCCCTGTAGTAATACCAGCAATCAACTTATACAGACCGGCGTAATTTGAAAAATTCGCTACGTGTACGCTTAATTTTGTGGGAGTAAGATACCAGTATTTTTACATTTTCAGTTAAATGTATACAAATAGTTAATGTTATTTAAAAATTTTTTTTATTAATCTATCTCTAGACTATACGAATAAATATATATTGCGTTTTTATACTCAGTGTATGTTTTTATCCATTCTTCCGCCAATTTTCACTTCTAACATGAGTGTACGCTCAATTTCGTGAGTAAATGTACGTTGTTGTGCTGCGAATGTGTTGCCGCGAAATATCCGCTGCCGCTGCGAATATTCGCGTTGTTCTGTGGAACCTTAAATGTGAATGTACTATCGAAGCAGTGGCCTCAAACGGCTAACACTTCGTACCTCTATTGTAAGTTGTAATGAATGAAGAATAATTTAGCCGCGAATAGATACTCATTCGTTGTTTATGAATAAATCCATGAGGGATATTTGTTATTTTTTGTTGATTGTTTAAATAACATTTGCCATGCTCTACTGTAATTTTTGCCATACAAATCTCATTAGATTTACCGTGGCTCCGCTATGTAGTCTAGAGTATGTACATAGCGTTCTTTTGTAAGCGACGAATGTATACAGAAATGAAAGAATAAAATGTTTCACTATCTCTTATAACGAATAAGAAGAATCTAATTTGTTTTTTAATTTGCAATAAAATTCGTAATTTGTGGTACATAATAATAGGGCATTCCATTAAACAAAATTATGATCATTTTCATAGCGCAAAAACCATTGCAAATTTTGAAAACTGGTTTCTGTTTCCTTGTTGCTTACAAAAAAAACAAGGAAACATTTTCTTTTTTCATTCCTTTCATACGCTTGTCACTTAGAAAGACTCCATGTATGTATTAATAGTGCGGGCACCATGTATAAATAAAATACGAGTCTGGATGAATTATACTGAACACTTGCTACACTTGTAGCTTGTAATATCTACTAAAAATGGAATAAATACAATTCTAACATGGAAATTACAATAATTCGCTATTCAGTATGTCCGCTGTTAGTGCATAAACTTCGTTATTTCATCTACTATCGGAGTTACAACAAAGTTGTTGATACGAAAGTTGCTTAGATAAAAGGGGCACGTATAATGATAGAAACAATTTTTTTCTGTTTATCCTTTTTAGAAACATGAAGGTTATGTTTCTGTTTTATTAAATTGAACCATACATGTTTATTATAACCATTTTACAGTGCATTGTGACAAAAATTCAACGAGCTAATTAAGATAAACTCAGTATTAATTAATTTTGAGATGTTGCGATTATAAATTCGTTTATTTGGCGCATCAGGACAGCGAATTTAGTAGAGGAAGATCTAATCTGAAAAAACTGTCAAAAGAGATATCTTGTTTGTGACATTAGAGTCATGTGTAAAACATAACACCTTGGAACAAATACAGGGGCCTAAGCAGGCACAGGGACTACTTAGGGATGTTATGAATAGGAAGCGCTAGGGGCGCCATTCTGCTACACCAAAATACATAGTTATAATAAAGATATAGGGCTCCATTTTAAAAAGTAAATGACCATACTATTTAAACTAACAATTAAAAAAATGTATCGATCTCCACCATATGTGCCACTTCGATCCAAGCAACTTCCATACAAACAACTTCTTTGTATCTCCAATAGTTTATTATTGGATTACCTAATTATATTGAACAGTGTACGTATTGAACATTTTATCAATAAATTGAAAAAATAACGATCACTCTATGTACTCTGTTTGAAGTAAATATTTTAGAAGAAACTGCTGAAATGAATAATTGTTTTGTAAGGTAAATACGCGTTTGTTGTTGATCATATCCAGGAATTAATTTATTTTATTTCGTGTACAACAAATAAGTGATACTAGAGATGCTTAAATATTTGAAAAACAGACAAAGTATTTAATACTATTTGATACTAGATCATATTTTGTAGAATACACTGTCTTGTTTTAGTTTGATGCTACACAACAGCCATCATATTTATCCATCTAATACCGTTATGATCGATTTAATATGGATGCGATGTATACATATCGAATCGATGAAATTTGAAACTTCCGATTTTCAAAATATCTAATTTTGGATTATTAGTAACACCACAGACCAGGTATGGAATAGACTAATCACCTTCGTGTCACGTGATCTGAAATACTGACGACGCAGAAATATTCCATTATTTAATAAAATTAAAGAATTTGAAAATTTGTAACAGGAGAATATGATACCAGAAGAGGTTACACAAATTTTGCATATTCTTGGGAGTAGACATTCTTAAACTACCGTAATTTAAATATACAAAATGTATAAATTATTACTTAAACAATACAACAGAAACTAAAGAATATATAAAACTGATTAATAAAGTACAATACGTAATATATGTTATCTGAAAAATGTGTAAAAATTATATTTTATTTATTATTAATCCTTCGACCACGGTCTACGTATGTATAGTGAGTCGCTAGAAAGATGACTAGCGTGACGGCACAGGGGCAAGAGGGGTACTCCGCACGCTCCGCCTTTGTCACACGGTGCTACATGAACCGATTAGCGGATGTGACTGTTCAGCCAACAAATAAACTGCGTGTGTTTTGTTTTTATGATTGTGTTCGACTAGGCCTGTTGCAACCAATCAGACCCGCATTCCTTCCGCTCGTCATCTTTCCAGCAACTCACTGTACAGTAATGTCTCCCCTAGTGACCCAACTGGATGTTCCCTCGTACTGTCCTATGTGTTGTTCCTACGTCTATGCCGCAGTCAGTCAAGTTCATAATATAATAATATAACTTTTTTAATGTTACTTTTTTTTATCTGAAAATTTGTTTAACATATTGGTGAGATTTTTCCAATTAAAATGGCACCAAACACGATATAATTTGGACCACATTTACTTATTTCATACTTATTGTATAACTCATTTTACTCCATTATCGCCCTGATTTAAATGACATCAAACATGATATAATTTGGACCACATTTACTTATTTCATACTTATTGTACAACTCATTTTACTCCATTTAGCTCCATTATCGCAAAGTCATTTTGTTAAAAAATAATAGAAAAGTTGTGAAAAATGAAAAAAAACATTAAAACAATTTTTTAAATTTTTCCGAAAAATTTGCTGAGCTGAAACATGTAAATATTATTTGACACATATGTAATCTTCGCTACAAGCTTCTGATAAATTACAAAAACGTAATGCCGGAAAAGTACATAAAACATAGACTCTGCCGTAAAATGTAGGCTGTTGCCTCGTACTGTCCGAATAATGTAGACTGTTATCCAGCATTTCCCGTAAAACGTAGGCTGTTCCCTCATAACATACGTAAAATACAAGATGCTTCCTCAGATTGTACGTAAAATATAGACTGTTATTCACTCATATTCTTCGTGAAACGTAGGCTGTTCCCTCGTACTGTCCGAAAAACGTTGGCTGTTCCTTCGTACTGTCCGACAAATGTAGGCTGTTACACACTCTCACAGGCAAGCTTATGTATTTGACGGACAATATGTACAGATATTTCATGTATTTTTCTTGCAATCCGTTTTTGTAATTCATTCGAAGCGATAATGGAATGAGTTACTTAGTAAGTATTGATAACAAAATGTGATCCAAATTATATCATGTTTGGTGTCCTTTTGATCAGAACAATCTCATCAATATGTTATAAACTTTTCCATACAGAAAGAGTTAAAAATAAAAAAGTTTAAGTGTCGTCTTTATTATAGCATTTGCTACGCTGGCTTTTGTCTCTCGGTTGCCTCGACTCTCATTCCATCCTTCTCTTTTATTCGCTGTCCTTGTCTTTGTTCGGCGAACTACAAAGGCGAGCTGCGAGCTGGAAATGTAGTCTCGGTGTTCTAGTACTGTCCCAACTCGATTCCGAGTTGGGAGACGGTACAGGAGGCATTACTGTACTTAGAAACGAGACGAACGCCCATGGGCGTCAACAGCACACGGTGAACGGCTTTCCATAACGCAGATAGCCCCATCTTTGATAGAAGCTCGGAATTAAGTAGCGGCGGTGCAAGTGGCGCCATCTCTGGAAGAAGCCCCGAACTAAGTAACGACGTTCAACTGTCGTCATCTCCACCATCGACAAACTACAGAATAGACCTATCATGCAATGTATTTTTGTGTCATACGGATTTAGGGCTCTATAGCCCTCTTACCATTTTCGTGTCACACCCAACGTTACCGATTCAGTCCAAAATAAGATTACAACGCTACGACTGGTAGGAATTAAAATTAAATATCACGGGGAACATTTAAAATCTAAAACGATCTGAATATTACGACTAACCTCCAAAAATATGTTGCATAATTCCGTTTACTAATACATTTCCGTAGAAAAACAATTTGTACTTATTTCCATAAATATTATATAAACAAAATTGAAGTCCCCATATTTTTTAAAATGTAAACCATTCAAAATTATGTATTAATCGTCGAAATATGCTTTCTGATTTTCATTCTTTCATAACATATGGTAAGATTGGATTTTTCAAGCCAGTTTTCTAAACGTTCTACAATATTTGCTCATAAAATTTTGGGCCTGTTTTCAAATAAACTGCAATATAATATTTCCTCGATTCCTATTTCTCTTCTAAATATGGAAACTCAGGTATCACTATTCCCATTTAACAATTAACAATTAAAATGAACGCTTAACATTCTTAAATATGTACATAATTTATTTTTCAATTTATATGAGAATATTGACGTATATTTGGAGACTAGTCATTTTGTGTCCCGTACGAATGGCATTAAAAAAATACATGAATGTTTTTTGTTGACATACGTTGAAAAAATAATTAAAACATAAAAAAAGTTAGCTGAAGGAGAAAAACTAATGAAAAAAATGAAACGTTCATCAGAGACTTGACGTCGCTCTAAAAAACACATAGCTAGAATTTCGTAGTTCAGCGCTGAAGTGCTGCATCAAAACGATTTGCATCTGAAAGGCACGGAGTGTGTAGCGGACAGAACCGGGGGTGGAAATTTTTTTCTTGTTTCGAGAAAAACTTTCCTCTTCCGAAGATTTCAGGCCCGAGCAGCAGAGTCCTTAGACAAAAGGGAAATAACATCTGTGTCGCAGGCCCACAGGGGTCCTGTCCAGTTGCGCTGTCGCGTATATTGGCAAGCATCCTAGGCGACCCTTTGCTCAGAAGCGGTACAGGAGAAAGAGCCTCCCTCCACTCGCCTAACTCTCTCTTGTTCCTTGCGTGCGAAAACAGGAAACGAGAGTGAATTAGGTAAGTGGTGGGAGGCTCCTTCTCCTGTACCGCCCGTGAGGAAAGAGTCGCCTAGGATACTCGCCAGTCCACATAATTTTCGCTTTTCGAGAAAAGGTTTTTCTTTTTAACATTCATATTGGACGAAGTATTTTCAATTATTTCCCGTGTTGTTGAGGAAAAAATCCGAAATGGTTTATTCAAGATGAATGTGCTGTACATCGTAAACAAATGGTTTAAAGTTTAAACTTTAAACTTTAAAGCGTAGCCCAGCAGGCTGCTAAGCTTTTCTGCACGGTGGGCTGCATAGGCAGCATCCCTACTAAATATCCCCCCTTGCTCTTTCGGAGCCGGATCGAAAAGTTGTGCGGCTGGCGGCGGCGTTTGAGAAAGAAGATACACTTTTCCAAGAGTGAGCCATCCTTTAACGGAAATAAAAAATTGTTCGTTTTGCATTGTAGATTCATAAGAGGGGCTGGGGTGGTAGGTGCCGGGCCGCCACTGGGTGAGTAGCGACACCCCCCCATCCGAGCTGGATCCCGGTAAACTGACCCACCCGTGTCGGTTTGGAGATGTGACAGCATCTCGAGCGGGCAGCGAAGCTCTGGTAAGTGGCCCGCGAGAGTGCGACCAGTTGTACTTGGGCCTAAGGTCCGAAAACTGGTACCATGGGGGTCGGTGTGCCCGCGGACGGGGTTTCTGCCCCGTGCCGTACCGACCATTGGCGTTGGATTCGTGGTGGCAGTAGTGACCCCATATCGCGGGGTAGAGTGGCTCGGGCCGCTCGACGTGTGAGCAGCGGAACTGCTCGGGTGCCAGCCTGCAGAGCTGGTAGAGGTTTAGAAAGGCCTTGCCTCGACCAAAGGTCGTTTCCTGGACTGTCATCCGGGGGCGGATTGGTAGTTTGGGTGCATGTCCTGCACTCGAATGCGCCGATTGAGCGTATCTCAATCCCACGCCCGTGGGGGCCGTGTGGTGAGACCCTAGGGGTATATACCGCACGTTAAACTCGACACCTAGTTGTAGATTCATAAGAATATTATTAATAGATGGATGAAGTTTCCCGAATTAAAATGAGTCCAAACACGATCTCATTCGGACTATTTGTTATCAGAGACATTCCGACTATCGAATCTTGTCTTATGCAAAATTTTAATAAAAAATGGACCGAATGACATCGTGTTTGGACTCATTTTCATTGAAAAAACCTCACCTATTCATTTGTACTATTTTCATCAATGTATTATAAAAAATAGATAAATTTTATTTTTCGTTATACGATGGCTCATTTGCGTCAACGGAAAAACTGTTTGGCAGTGGCCGACTGAAACCTCGCCGGTGCTTTATCTCTCTCCCTCCCAGAGAGGGATGACAATTTGCTCTAGCACGGTTGGCCGAAAATTCTCGGTCCTGTATGCTCTTTGTGAACATGTGAAAATCGGGCGCATGATAAACAAAGTGAGACAAAGTATCAAACTTTGTTGTCTCTGTCAGAATGATTTTCGCGTAAAGGATCTCGTGCCGTTTCTCGCATGTGCTAAAGAAGTCAAGAATTGGGATACACGAGATGCAAGGGCCAGAGCGTCGCATGCCACTTGACGGGGACCCTGCCATAAATTTGGAAGGGGCCAAGCGTATATGTCCCAGATTCCCTTAGCAAGAGGATTTTTCACGAGGAAAAGCCTCAAAAATGTAGCGAGTGTTGCGAGAGAATAAATACCGATTTCTTGTATTTCAATTTGGCGTGAATTATATGTTTTATGTTTCACGTTCATTTTACACCTGTTTTCATTCCCTCTTTTTTTCAATTGTGCTGTAAAAAGTAAGATAACTGTTTTCTTATATCTAGGAACAATGAAAACAGTGCCATTGGATTTCTATAGTTTTCATTTGACTATTTATGCACTCGAGAAGTAGTTACACTATATATGTATCTAACTTTTAATCTCTTTCGTTATAATTTCTTGTAGACTTCGTTGTAATTTTTTTTTGTACACGTACTTAAGTAAAAAAAGGAAAAAGACATAAATTAACTAATTACAAATTCAATAATTCTTAAAAGGTAAATTATTAGATCGATGAATGTCAAAGAGTTCCCCAACTTCTTCAGCTTCATTAAAGTTACCAACGCAATAAGATGTATTTCAGTATTTAGACTATATTTTATTATAATACAGGGTTAAATACTTTTCCTTATTTAGGAGTCGAAAACGAATTTCGTGACGTTTCCGTCTTTGGTGGTTGGAATGTATTTGATTCCCAAAATCACCACCCCTAAACGCAGAGGGCGCAAGAAAACCTGTGGTTTTTCGAGAAGTCGGTATTTCAGAACATGTGACACGAAGTCCCATAAGATGATAGGTCTATTCTGTAGTTTGTCGATGTATGAATAGACCAATCATGCAATGTATTTTTTCGGTCCGAATTCCTGGGGCCACAGACGAGATATATGAATAGACCAATCATGCAATGTATTTTTTCGGCCCGAATTCCTGGGGCTCTAGAGCACAGACGAGATATATGAATAGACCAATCATGCAATGTATTTTTTCGGTCCGAATTCCTGGGGCACTAGTGCCACATTACCATTTCCGTGTCACTCACAACGTTACCAACAGAATGCAGAAACAGATTGTTGCGCTTACTGTGGTGAAAATTATAAATTCCTTAGCAGGTCACACGAACGACACCCACTTTAAAATAATATAACCTGTGAAATCACTGACAATCTATTCATGCATATGTGAGCTTTTTTTATGCGTGCGATGGCGAAATAAGCTATTATATCGCATGGAGAGTTTTAGACTGCTGATATTTATGCAAAATCATATTTTTATAAAATTCTTCGTTTTTACATTTCGTACATTTCTGAATACTCAACATACTGTGTACGTTTTTGTATGTTTGCACGTATCATAAACGCATAAACAATTTCTAAGAAAATGTTTGTAGGTGCGTGCTAGGCTATACTTCTAATATATTTGTACATACTTGCGTTTCTTTTGAATGTTAACCTTTTCAGGGTTTTCCAAATTGACTTTTATTTTACTTTTCATTTTACTTTTACTTTTTATATTTTCTTAAACAGATCATAATAGTTGAATCTCATAGTCAGACGTAACTACTAAACTTTAAAAAGGTTAAAGTTCAGACTGCATGTATGTATGTATGCATACATGCCTTTATGTAAATATAATTGCATATGAATACGTATATTTATTTTGAATACATGCAAGGTTAGAATTTTTGCATGGGGTTGTGGGATAATATAAGGATGCTGTTGGGTGTTTGCTCTTTAGTAAACCAATGTTCTTATTTATACAATTAGCGTATGGATTATAACTGTAGAAACATTGAGTGTATTCCGGGATTGTTAAGTCCTTCTTTCATGCCTTCACGTGGCCAATCTTGTTAACATTCCCCAATATATGTGCATACTATTTACCACACAGTCAAGAGTGTTGTTGGGGCAGATGTTGCGTGTCCGACTTTGGAATCGTTACAAGCTTTTTTGACGCAGGTTCGATCCCCGCCCAGACATATTTTTTTTATTTTTTTATGTTATAAAAAAGGAATGTATTCTCCTAACCGTAATTAAGAGGATACACGCTAGAGAAATGATTCAACGAAGAGTGCTGCAAAATTATTTTTGTGAATACTTTAGTATAAAGTATGCTTAACATATATTTAAAATGTTTTTATATAAATACTATTTTCATTTTATGTAGTTAGAAATGCAAAAAAACATAATTGATGTATTAAAAAAAAATAATTAACGTACTAAAAAGAAATAATTAATGTACTAAAAAGAAATAAGTCCGGGCGGGAATCGAACCTGTGTCTAAAAGTTCGTCCCCACTTTCCTGGCGGACACACAACCGCTGCACCAATTGCACTTTTGAAATTGTAGTAAATAGTTTAGAATATGACGCACACGGCACAGTTTCAATGGATCGAGTCAATTTTATTTCTTTAACAATAAGTTATATACTGTTTTTCTGAAGATAGCAATGTTTAATATCGCATAATATACCCACAGAATAAAGAAAGTATAAAAATTCAAAGTAAAAGGTACTTTTTCGTGCGAAATACCTGGAAAAAATCGGTTTTTAATTTTTTTAACTGCGGCGCACCTTACCGAAAAATCTGAAAAAATTTGAGGATCATAGCTATGATAAGATACCCTTACCATAAAAATATAAATGTGCTGTCTTTGAAACTTAAATAAGAAATCAGCATTTTTTGCATTTTTTTACTGTTTTTAATTTTTTACAACTAGAATCTGCAACGAAAAAATCGGAAAAAATTCCCTAATATATGCCACCGTATCCAGAATATGCTACATTTTTTTCAGAATTTTCGCATGCGACTAAATAGGGAAAATAGTGCAAAACCGGATATTCCGAATTTTCCCTGTTACTACCTCCCGGTCGAGATAGAGGCTTGAAAATTTGTGTAAAATGGTTTCTTTTGGTAAACTGGTCCATCGCAAATCAAATTTAGTTTAAGGGCACATTTGACCCCCTTATCCGGTTATACCCTTTCTGGTTGCCCTCAATTTCATACATAATCAATTTTTGTCCGCCGCGAGCCTGTGAGGCGTCGCCACAGGTTTGCTCGCTCGTCTGTTTCTTTACATGTGTGCGTCTGTATTCAATATTCACACATGCATACTAATGAAGCACCCGAGAAAACTCGCGCGACACAAATCGTCGCTGCATCGAGTTGACAATTGCCTATCAAACGTCCCTACTCTCTGCAGGCACACGCATTTACTCATGAGGGCTGCTTGGCTCTTACTAACACTTCTTTAATGAATACTTTATCAAGTGGCCGTCGTTAATGAGTAGAGGACGCTAAAATCAGTGTCGAATTTCTAAGTCGGTATGGCAGTCACGTTGGGCCACGAAAGTCCATAAGGTGATTGGTCTACCATCGACAAACTACAGAAGTTCTGTATTTGTCGATGGGTCTACTCATATATCTCGTCTGTGCTATCATCTTATGGGACTTCGTGTCACATGTTCTGAAATACCGACTTCTCGAAAAACCACAGGTTTTCTTGCGCCCTCTGCGTCTAGAGGTGGTGATTTTGGGAATCAAATACATTCCAACCACCAAAGACGGTAACGTCACAAAATTCGTTCTCGACTCCTAAATAAGGGAAAGTATTTAACCCTGTATTATAATAAAATATATTCTAAATACTGAAATACATCTTATTGCGTTGGTAACTTTAATGAAGCTGAAGAAGTTGGGGAACTCTTTGACATTCATCGATCTAATAATTTACCTTTTAAGAATTATTGAATTTGTAATTAGTTAATTTATGTATCTTTCCTTTTTTTTACTTAAGTACGTGTACAAAAAAAAATTACAACGAAGTATACAAGAAATTATAACGAAAGAGATTAAAAGTTAGATACATATAATGTAACTACTTCTTGGGTGCATAAATAGTAAAATGAAAACGATAGAGATCCAATGGCACTGTTTTCATTATTTCTAGATATAAGAAAACAGTTATCTTACTTTTTATGGCACAATTGAAAAAAAGAGGGAATGAAAGCTGGTATAAAATGAACGTGAAACATAAAACATATAATTCACGCCAAATTGAAATACAAGAAATCAGTATTTATTCTCTCGCAACACTTGCTACATTTTTTAGGCTTTTCCTCGTGAAAAATCCTCTTGCTAAGGGAATCTGGGACACACACGCTTGGCCCCTTCCTAATTTATGGCAGAGTCCCCGTCAAGTGGCACGCGACGCTCTGGCCCTTGCATCTCGTGTATCCCAATTCTTGACTTCTCTGGCACAAGCGAGAAACGGCACGAGATCCTTTACGCGAAAATCATTCTGACAGAGACAACAAAGTTTGATACTTGTCTCACTTTGTTTATCATGCGCCCGGTTTTCACGTGGTCGGCTCGCGTAAGAGCTATGCTCAAATGTTTGCATTGTAGCCAAATTCGCTTTTTTGCTACAGATTTTCCAAAACCAGTGCAGAGTTCCACACTTGCCTGAAAGAGCATTCAGGACCGAAAATTTTTTGTCAACCGTGCTAGAGCAAGTTGTCATTCCTCTCTGCGAGGGAGAAAGATGGAGCACCGACGAGGTTTCAATCGGCCGTCGCCAAACGGCTTTTCGTTGACGCAAATGAGTCATCGTATAACGAAAAATACAATTTTTTTATTTTTTATAATACATTGATGAAAATATTACCAATGAATAGGTGAGGTTTTTTCAATGAAAATGAGTCCAAACACGATGTCGTGCGGTTCATTTGTTATTAAAATTTTGCATAAGACAAGATTCGATAGTCAGAATGTCTCTGATAACAAATAGTCTGAATGAGATCGTGTTTGGGCTCATTTGAATTGGGAAAACTTCATCTATCTATTAATAATATTCTCACGATTGTACAATGAAAAACAAAAAAATTTTTATTTCCGTTAAAGAATGGCTCACTTTTCGAAAAATGTATCATGTTTCTCAAACACCGCCGCCAGTCGCAGGACTTTTCGTCCCGACTCCAGAGGAGCAAGGGGGGATATCTGGTTGGGATGCGGCCTAGCAGTCTACTGTGCAGAAAAGCTTAGCAGCCTGCTAGGCTACACTTTAAAGTTTAAGCCATTTGTTTACGATGTACAGCACATTCATCTTGAGTAGACCATTTTGGATTTTTTCCTCAACAACACGGGAAATAATCGAAAATACTTCGTCCAATATGAATGTTAAATGGAAAAACCTTTTCTCGAAAAGCGAAAATTATGCAGACTAGCTAGTATCCTAGGCGACCCTTTGTTGACGGGCGGTACAGGAGAAGGAGCCTCCCACCACTCGCCCAATTCACTCTCGTTTCCTGTTTTCGCACGCAAGGAACAAGAGCGAGTTAAGCGAGTGGAGGGAGGCTCTTTCTCCTGTACCGCTTCTGAGTAGAGGGACGCCTAGTGTGCTCGCCAATGTACGGAACACCGCAACTGGCCAGGACCCCCCTGGGCCTGCGATGCAGATGTTACATTCCTTTTGCCTAAGGACTCTGCTGCTCAGGCCTGAAATCTTCGAAAGAGGAAAGTTTTTCTCGAAAGAAGAAAAAAAATTCCACACGGTCCTGTCCGCTACACACTCCGTACCTTTCAGATGCAAATCGTTTTGATGCAGCACTTCAGCGCTGAACTGCGAAATTCTAGCTACGTGTTTTTTAGAGCCACATCAAGTCTCTGATGAACGTTTAATTTTTTCATTAGTTTTTCTCCTTAAGCTAACTTTTTTTATGTTTTAATTATTTTTTCAACGTATGTCAACAAAAAACATTCATGTATTTTTTAATGCCATTCGTACGGGACACAAAATGACTAGTCTCCAAATATACGTCAATATTCTCATATAAATTGAAAAATGAATTATGTAGGAATTTAAGAATATTAAGCGTTCATTTTAATTGTTAATTGTTAAATGTGAATAGTGATACCTGACTTTCCATATTTAGAAGGGAGATAGGAATCGTGGAAATATTATATTGCAGTTTATTTAAAAACAGGCCCAAAGTTTTATGAGCGAATATTGTAGAACGTTTATAAGACTGTCTTGAATCATCCGATCTTATCATATTTTATGAAAGAATGAAAATCAGAAAGCATATTTAGACGATTAATACATAATTTTTAATATTTTACATTTTAAAAAATATGGGTACTTCAATTTTGTTTATATAATATTTATGGATATAAGTACAAATTGTTTTTCTATGAAAATGTATTAGTAAACTGAATTATGCAACAAATTTTTGGAGGTTAGTCGTAATATTCAGATTGTGTTAGATTTTAAATGTTCCCCGTGATATTTGATTTTAATTCCTACCAGTCGTAGCGTTGTAATCTTATGTTAGACTGAATCGGTAACGTTGGGTGTGACACGAAAATGGTAAGACGGCTCTAGAGCCCTAAATCCGTGTGACACAAAAATACATTGGATGATAGGTCTATTCTGTAGTTTGTCGATGGTATGGAATAAACCAGCGGTTTTTAACCTATGGTCCGCGGACCCCAGGGACCGCGAAGTTCTCCCAGACGCAAGCGAATGACTGAGAGAAAGCATGTGATATTTGTTGCGTTTTATTTATTTATAATAAATCTCTTCTCTCCAAATTTGAAGGTTGTTGATGAGCAGTTGATTCATGTTTTAAACATACATGTTTGAAGCACATTACGGATTTAAGTTTTAAGTCTCGGGGGTCCGCGATAACAAAAAACTATTTAAACTGAGTCCGTGGTAAACAAAAAGTTAGGAACCGCTGGAATAGACTAATCACCTTATGGGACTTCATGCATTCATGAAACTCTGTTGTTTGTCCATGATCACATATAGCGCACGTAGCAAACAAATGAAGACGAATACCCAATTTTCAATCGCAACGAATACTTATTGTTAGAATAATATTTTACATATTATTGTTTCTAATACATGTACTGTTTAATACATTACTGATCTGGTACAGTTTTATATTATGATTTTTTTCGTTGGTTTATTATTCAATGTTAACATAAATCTCATAAAAATCAAATTAGACTTATTGTATACGGAAGTTACACGTCTATGAATTTTGCCGAGACCAAATGTGTCCTTTTTCTTTGATGTCACAGAATACGTTTCTTCGAGATACATTTGTTTTTTATGGTTTTGCGTATTGTGTGCGTATATCATGCATATTCAACGACTGGCCATCACCTTCAGATTCAGTCCAGAAAACAATTGTCGAGAAAATTATTTATAGCTTTTTATTTTACATATTTTGATATGATATAATTGCATAAAAATCCAGTCTAATAATTTGTACATGAATCGTATGTTGTACATAAAATTTTGTGTTTCGTTTTGTTAGATTAGACGCTTGTAAGAGATTTTGAAATTTTTTAACTTCCGAATAAAATGATTAATACTCGATTTTGATGAATTTTATGTTGGCAATGAAAAATAATCCAATAAAAATAATCAAAATTTAAAACAGTAACAAATCGGGAACATTGTAAACAGCATACATATATTTTAAAAAAAATGGGTTGCATTTTCTTTAAATACAAAATATTTTATGATGCTTGCCGAATTCGTCTCAATGTCAGTAAAAAGATGGGCGCAAAAAAATTATAGTTTTTTATATAAAAAAAATGAAAATGACTCCGTTTTTATGGAATTTTAGCAAGAAATGGACCTATGCCGATTTCACCAATTCTAATTTCAATATAAATTACTAATACAAAGCGTTTCATTAAAAATGGTAAGTCTAAATATCCTTTGAATGCTATAAAAACAAAACTCTTATCACAAGCTACGAAATAATGTCTTTTCATTTTAAGGGGGCACGCCTACTTGGGAGAGTGAAAAAAACACTTTCGGGATTATTCTGTAGAAAGAAGTGTTAGTAATATAATGAATGTTTTCTTATTTTAATGAATACATTTTTTAAGAATATTAAGAATTTTTTCAACAAAAAATGAAAAATATAAAAGATATAATCAATCTTTCGTAGACATTGTTTAGAAGCGTTTTGCGGTGAACACTGCTATATGCTGCTGAATTATCTAAAATAAAAATGTATTTTAGAAAATATACATATAAGTATACCTAGTGTTTGTCGTAGGCGCTTTTGAAAACGTTAATTTTCAAGAAAATTTAATTTCCAAAATAATAAATAGGCATAAAAAAATCCTACGATAAAGTCTAGATTTTTCTGTGCAAAATAAGCATTTTAAATTGTAAGTAAATCGATCGAGTGGTTTCCGAGATATTTTGGTCATGCGTTTGATCAACGTGGTTTCGAGAAAAACACGTTTAAAGTTTGCTTTAAGCGCAGCAGTCGGCTACCGAGTACGATACTTCAGTCGCATATTTCCATCAATTTTACGCAAATCAACTTAAATATTTGGAAAAATATTCTTGGGATAATGAACTGTAAAAAAATGTAAAAACTCAAAATCGAAAATTTTAATATTTCTAGGAAGGCGTGTGCCCTTGAACGATCACTTAGCCGCTATAGTGACGCGTAGGAACCAAATGGTAAAGTCCACGAAAAGTGGAGAATGGTGTAGAAGTGAAGATTACGGTAATAATACGCTACGCCTTTGTAGCAGGTCATAACCTGAAAATATTCATTCACATTAATTTTTCTCTATATGTACATACATACATACATATATACATAACGCGTTTCTGTACAATTGTAGCGTTACAGAATCTCGCCAGTGTGAAGGCGGTCTAACACTTCAAACACCTATGGGCGATTTACTCCTGGACCATATTAATTTTCCAAACACACACCTACATTCATAACATTCGAAATGTTAAATTCCAAACCTTACGGTTTATCGAATTCGTAATTAATCCTGTGCACACCAAACTCTCGTACGCTATTTCTTTTCAATATCTACCATACGATTCTGAATGTTGACTAGCGTGGTAGACGTCTGTGTGCAGATCGAACTTCCGATTGCGCAAGCGATTAGTACCGTCGCCATCATAGCAACGAGGCCGCGACCGTTTTCGGCCGCAGTGTCGCACAAAACGAATCATTTTCGTCGTTGATTCGCGACGAAAGTGCAAGCCAGAGCTTTTGCTCTGCGATTCACGGGAGCGTGACCTTGGACATCTGATCACCGGGAAGGTTGGTCGTAATCGGTTACACGAGAGGCCGTTTTACGAAGTTTCACGTCGACCGAACATGGCTTATTGAAGAAAATGAAGGGTCTGCAGAAGTACGCTGTTTCTCCATACGGAGGAGATCGCACCGGAAATCAGCGCGAACCAACTCGTGCCGGATATAATGGACAAGAACACAAAGTATACGCAGCCCTCCGCCAAAGGGGTACCTGCTGATGCAAAGAAAAATCAAGGTCCGTTGCTCGTCGTCATAGTCTGGCTGCGATGTCATCTACCACTGCTGACGTTTCATTTCTTGTCTTATCATCCACTTCATTATCTTCTACTTTTGTGGTTCATGTTGTCCACTCGTGGACGAAATTGTTGGTACCAAATGTTTCACTTGACGTTTGCATAGAGAAAACGTATTCTTTAAAGATGAAGATTACATCAGTGTTTGTAATAAAATGTAACTTTTTCATGTAGACAGTCCTGGAAAGGATGAGTTGTTATGAGCAAGGTCATTCAAGGTCATGTTGTGGATAAGTAGATGCAATGTACAGGATGATCCCAGAGAAAATACAAATACTTTATCAGTAGATCATACAATTAAGTTTCAATGCGACATATCATATCACAGTGTGTCTGAATCTCAGTGGCTATCGAGATATGGGCAACTTAAGATTCAAAGTCTACTTTGAGATAATATTCTCTTGATGTTTATATTTGGATTCTTATTTGTAATAGTAACTTTTCATTCCAGCAGATTTTAGCTGGAAAGTAGCACAAATATGCACAATTTTTTTATGTACTATTAATCGTATATTTTCTTATTCAATACTGTGTGCAATACATGTTAAAACAAGCATATTTACACAGTATGCATCATTGCTTTTAGCGGAAGCAATATTTAATTGTTTTTTTCATTATTTGATGAGTATTTATCAACCCTTTCACTGCGGTGCGATCCAACTCAAAACCATCAGATTATGCGACAATATTGAAATCGTTATCGATGTTCATTTGGATATGGTTTCTGTGCGTCATCTAACAAGAAGCCTATTGTTACACCAGTTTAATAAAACAGCAAATTTATTATAGTAAACAAATTTTATTGGCCGTACATATATGCGTTTTGTACATATTGATGAATATGAGAGAGTATATATGTATGGCTTTAGCAGCGAAAGGGTTAAATGACTTTCATGGTTCTTTATATGCAATCTGTACTCTCTGACAGGTTATTATAGTAATTCTTCATACCAAGGAGATTAAAAAACTTATTTATCATTCATATCTGCCCTTAAATAATAAACTTTGTATTTATTAATATAGATAGTGTATTTTGCATTGTTCAGCTATTTAGTATGCAATAATTATAATACCTTTATATCTATGACAATAGCTTGTCTTCCTTATGCTTTGAAATAAATTGTTAGCATTGTTATTAATACTGTTAATACTGAAATAGTTACTTACTATACATTGAGAAATTATTCTACATCACAGCAAAAGTAAACGTTACAAAGGTCAGGATATTTTTAAATTCTGCAACTTAATTAACTTAGAATTCTAATATATTAAAATTTTGATACTTTGAAATTGATGATGTCAAAATTTGAAAATTTGAAATCATTCATGTTTTGAAATGTCAAAACAGTTATTTTTTTAACAATCTTGAAACTTCAGTCTAATTCAATAGTCTCAGTTCATAGAATGATCTTAAATGAGCTCATATAATGTACATTGCATTTTTTATCTTCTTTATTCAAAATTGTCATAATAAAATTTTTATAATGATGTCTAGCAGTCTAAAATATTTTGAATTACAAACAATAACATGTTTGCTATATAATCTTTAATTTAGAATCTTTCAACATTCGTCTGTAATATGTTTTGGTATTACAGCTGTTTATGTAGCTGTATTAAAGTAGCACATGCTATGTTATTTCAATTGAACCAACAACAGAGTTTAAAATGCATTAATAAGTAGTGAATACAAACTTGTTTCAAGTTATTACTTATTTTAAATTTTTCTTTTATTTCTGATTAGTATAACAGGTTTAAGAAAACAAATTATATTGTATACATAGAATAACAGGAAAGAAAAATGTTTGTATCTTAAAAAGATAAAAAATATTTGTATCTTAAAAAGTTAAAAAATGTTGGTATTCCTTTATTTACAGATGTTCCTAACAATAAAGTATTTCCAAGAACCTCACGCCGTCGTGAGTCAACTAATACAAGCAGTTTCTCAAAGTATGAACAACCCAGGAAGTGCAATGTACAAAAAGCAAAAAATTTTGATAAGAGACCAAAACCTAAAGGACAATATCATGGCGGTTCAAAGGAGGATACCAAGGTACTGGAATTTTAATTATATACATACTAATTGTATTCATCAAACAACTGTAATCACTAAAAGCACTTACTACATGGACATCTTCATTTAGTCAGTCAAGGACACAATTTTCCTCTACTTTAAACACTAAAGCAAAATGTATGTCCTTTATCTATTACCTTTGTACTCTTGAAAAATTCAGAGTGGATTCCTTCTGTGTACAATGTTTTAGCTGAGGAAATTGTGTCCTTCAATGATGAAGTTAAGTCCTATCAATTATATTACTTGTTCCTGTCAATTCAAATGACTTGACTAATTGAAAATAACATTAAAAAGTTAAGATAATATACTAAAAGTAAAATGTTTAATAGGTAGTGCTGGCGGAAAGTGCTAAGCCAGGCTTAGTATTGGTCCAAGGAAGTAAAAAGCAGAACTTGAATCATCTGCTGAATTTTCATTATGAGCCACGTGAGATGCAAGGTATGTGGAATCATGGGAAATCGGTGAAGGGGTACACCAGAAATGGAAACAGATGGCTTCCGCCGGTGCAGCGTCACAAATATAACAAGGAACAATTTTTACAAGCCAGGTGTTAAACAAATTCAAACCATTGATTTGAAGAGCTATATTTGTGTTTAGTTAATCTATTTTACATATTGTTTTTGTTTGTAGCTGCCAGTTTGTTGTAACTGCCAATGGGAATTATTCACCATACCTAATTGATCCTGATGCATTAGTTGAATGGAAACTGATTGAGCAAATTGTAAGCATTATCTTTACAAATATCTTTTATAGATTGAAAATTGTTGCAAAAATTATATATCGTGTTTTTTTTTCTGAGACAATTATGCAATTTAAGTTTTCGACTTGTAACATTAAAATCAGATTTATAAAATTTCGAATTTCTTATTTTTGAGTTTAAACCTATAGTTTGCAATGTCATTTTATTTCAGAGAATTTATAGTCCCGAAAGTTTGTCTTGCCCAATTTGTTTATACGCACCAGTTGCTGGAAAAATGACTCGTTGCGGACATGTTTATTGCTGGCCTTGTATTTTACATTACTTATCACTATCTGATAAATCATGGCGCAAGTGTCCCATTTGCTATGAAGCTGTCCAAAAATCAGATTTGAAAAGGTAAGTTTTAAAATTTATTTAACAAATACAGTATTCTATTTAAGTAATTAAATGATTTCAAAATTTTAAGAAAATAACACGTAATCTTCAATTATGTAAAAGTAGGAAATTATACAATTTTATCTTGTTATGACAGCAGAATATTTAGTTTTAAATAAATAAATTATTTAATTTAATAATATTAAAATTTAAATTATAAATGAAAGTTTGATTTAATAATTTATTTTAAAGAAGAGTAATTAAGTTGCGGCACTCGCGGTTATTTTTAATTTTTAAGTTAATTTTTTAAATTTGTAATAATTTAGTAATAAATGAATTTACTTAAATATTATAAATTTTTAGTGAAATACTACTTTTTGGAATTTATATTAAGGTAAAAACTTTATTTATTTAAAGTTTCGTTTGGATTCTAGTGTTACAGAAATTACTCAGAATATTCTAAACTTGGGAGACATAGTTACATTGAGATTGATGCGTCGTGAAAAAGGATCATTATTGGCTGTACCAGTTGGATCTTTGAGCCAAAGTCCATCAAACTTTTTCGCAGCTTCTGAACCCATAAGCAGTCAAGTGTACTCGAAACTTCTTACAGCAAATACTAAGGATGTATGTTCTTTTTCGATTAAAAGAAGAAATTCACTTAACACGTCTTGTGCCGCGTGTATCATATGTACTGGATTTTCCATTTTTATAAAATATCTTCAATTTATTAAAACAAAAATATTTTATGTCTTTCTTTTATATAGTAATGATTTTTCAGACTTATGAACATTATTAGTCGTATAGAAATCTTGTACTTCTGCACTAAAAATTGGTATTCGAAAAACTAGTATTAAATCTATTCTACATTTTTTAAAGTATTGAAATTACTTATGATCTATTAATTCAATTAAATCTGCAAGACTATTAAGATTTTAATAATTCATTATTTTTTTTTTATTTAATTTAGGTTATGAATATCATCGAAAGTGAACGTGTTCAATTAAAACATGAACTCTCTGATAATCTTGATTCACCAGAGAATTGCTACATTGAACAAGCATTAGAAGAATTATCAAAGAGGGAAGAAGTACTGCAAGAGGTAACATTAAGTTGTACTACCATTTTTTGTTATTGTATTATATAATGATATAGTATACAGTATTACATGCGATTATTAAAATTTCAACTTCTTAATTTTACTCAACCCGACTTGTAAAATCCTAATAACAACCATTATTTTTTTTTTTTAGATAGAATTCTAATGGCAGTCATTTGTTTTAGATAAAACCAGAAGAAGCTTCCGCGGATACAACCAAATCGAATCAAGCTCAGGTGACTGACTTTGAAAAGTCTCAAAAAGTCAAGGATTCAGAAGAAACCGATGCTTCGCCCACTAAACTCGATGAGAACTCTGAAGAAACGCTCAAACATATCGAATCTTCACCAAGTTGTTCTCAATCATCCTCTGGAACACAAAAATTCTTTTATTTCTATCAAGGTTGCTAATAATTAGAATTACACTTTTTAAAATAACATTACTAATTAAGTTTATTATTTCTTTATCTTTAATATAGCGTTTTTTTTGTTTTCTTATTAATTATTGCTAAAAGTTATTCGTTTTCAGCGGCCGATGGACAGCATGTTTATTTACACGCAATGAACGTCAAAATGTTGGAAATGCAGTATGGTAGTCTTGAAAATTCACCTCACATGATTACTGGAAAGATTTTGGAAAAAGAAGGAGGAGGTTTAACCGAAGATTTGAGACGCAGATTAAGGTATCTCTGTCATTTGCCTTTGACTTGCCAATTTGAAGTAGCTGAAATCGAATTGAAGCCGCCTATAGTGTCTGAAGAAGTACTTTCATCGTTTCAAGGTAATTATTATTTTTAAAAAAGTTAAATACAATTCTGCAGCAAATGTAAGTACAGCCCTGTGTACAAAGTAATATACTTCTATACATTTATTTGGTTGTGTTTAAAATCTACCAACTGATTTTCCCGTTTTCTTATAAACATATAATTTTGTTAATTAGATAATTATATTAACCTGTTCCGTTAAATACATACGTAACCACTTTCTGCCACTTAATTGGCAACTACAGTCGAAAAATGTTCGTTTAAAATTGGTTTGTGTTCTTTTGTACTTCGATAATGACATTTGTATTTTAAATTCTGGTTTGTAGATCAGTTGGTCTTGAGACAGAAAAGAAGACAACAAAGAGAACACGAGGAGAGAAAGAGAGAGAAGAAGATCACTGAAGAGGAAAATAAGAGAATGGGAAAATATCCGACGCCGATCGTGCATATTGATTCGCAACGCCATTTTCCTCAATGGCAACCAGAATTACTATCTTCAGAGTGCGTAAATTATTTTATAAATAATTAGGCTGCTGTATAAATATGACTTCAAGAGTAACATTTATTTAAGGCGAATAAAGTTTTTTTTTGATCGGGTAGCGAGCTATACTTGCCAAGATGGTTTTCACGGCTTTAGATTAGAAGTCAAAGTTATAAAATTTCTTCATGTTTATTGAAGTCTTCTTTAATCCTACATGTTTCGTTATTGTTCTTTTATTATTATAATAATATTGAAATGCACCTACAGAGTGTTAAAAAGAGGTATTTAGGATTTTGCATATTAGATAATACTCATCAAATTAAATGAAAAATATCTGGTAAACAAAGGTTGAAAACTTAATATTATCCGAGGTGTAAATAATTTTGTGTTGACAGAATTCTTCGGAAAACTGTTTATAAATGGGACAATATTGACTTTTGGACTTACGTTAGACATTTTTTTATTCAGTTCGTTGAGGACTGTCTATCGTGTCCGCCCTAAATACTTATTTTCAACGCCTTGTCTAATTATGTACAGTAACATAGGATCGTCTATTAGAAATTGTTTATTTTAATTGATGTCTCTGAAACACAGGGAAAGTGTTCCAACACCACCAGAGTCGACAGCAACATCTAGCATAGCCAGCAGTCCATCTTTAAGCACGTTTGACGAGATGGTAACTCAAAGACAAGCGGAGAATAATCAAGATCAAGGACCATCATTTGCTGAAATGTTGAGGAATAGTAGCACACGTTTGAAGTCTCAGACTCCTTGGCCCTCTGTTAGTTCGTCTCATGTGAGATTTTCGAGT
Organism: Macropis europaea; assembly: GCA_916610135.2. Classification (NCBI taxonomy): domain Eukaryota; kingdom Metazoa; phylum Arthropoda; class Insecta; order Hymenoptera; family Melittidae; genus Macropis; species Macropis europaea. The sequence goes on from OU744345.1 coordinate 38,331,708, forward strand.
ATGGGTGCTCAGTCTACATCAAAGGATTCGGAGGAAGAAGATTATGCTACCGTGCCAACGTATACTCAAAGCTTTGGTGATGCTTTAGCTGCTGCTTTGGAACAAACAAAATTATCAGGCAAGTTTGATGAATTAAAAATAATTTAACAAATTTATGAATCAAACAAGAATCTAAAGCCTGTAAAATGTGCATCACTCAACAGTTGACGGTAGCATTCAAAAAGTGGTGATTCTATTATTATTTTTGTTTTCTCCGTAGCTTTCACAGGCTTCCGACAAACGTCCCATCCTCAAGGTTTTTTGTCCTTAAAAATTTCAGTTTTTTTTTAAATAAATGTGAAAAATGAGAATATTTAAATCTGAATATTATTATTCTAAATAATGTTTGAAGTCACACGACCTCCCGGGAATTTGAAAAAAAAATTATAAAATTAAACTTTCGACAGACAATAAAAAAGAATGTAAAAAGTTTTGAATAATTTCGAAACTTGTATAGATCGAAAATCCATCATTGAAATTTATAAAATACATACATAATAAGTTAACGAACAAAACGAATACTTATCATTTATATTTAACGAGGAGTATAAGGATTCTTTAACTATTTGCAGACATCCTTTATTAATTAAAATTAATCACAATAGATTATTATATAAATATTTACAAAATTAACTGTTAAAGCACTTTCGCCGCAAATAATTGCACATGAGAAAGTAGACAAAGTTCAGTTTAATTTCATTTATAAATTTTAGTTTTCTTTATGAAATCCTTTTAAATTCAAAATTATTTTCGTGGTTCAAATCTAATGCGAATTTTTATTCAATTTTTCTTCGTTCACCTTTGCGAATTTTGAACATGATTATTAGTAACAATTTATTATGAACTTAATTAAACTAGTATAACTTGTGGTAGTATCTTCAGGATAGTAATTATGTATTCTTTCTGTGTATTTTAGGAGGAAAAAAGGATGGCGGTGGAAATAAAAAGAAGAAAAAAGGAAAGCCAACAATATTATTTGCAACAACTATGGCGCGGCCATCCTAATTTTTCAATATTAACTTGCACTTTTATGTTTATATTCTCTACTTTCAGAGGTTCGCCATTTTTTGTCGCGTATTATTATTATTTCCGATGTAGAAAATCTGCCATGTGCTAATACAAATCATGTCAGGCTGCACATTTCGTCAATTCTCACAGTGTATTATTATATAATTGTTTTATTCTGTAGCATTCGATCTTGTTGTGCTTGAAAATAAAATTTCATTTCATGAAAACTAATTTAATATGTAGTATTGAAATAGTACTTTAAACGGTGTTACCTTACTTGTAAAATAAGACGAACAGTATTTAATTGTTCAGGAGAATATAAAATACTAATTTAGCTATTACGATAAAACTTCTTTACTTATATATTCGTATTATAAATATGACTGAATATTACAAAAAACTACAACATATTAATTTCCGAAATTATTACATTTTTAAAATTTACATATGAAGTTTAACAAATTAAAAGAACTTTAATTTATACATTTCAAAAACTTAGTGTTTTAATTCAAAAACTCAAGTTTTGAATTCTCAGAATTTTTTATTTCTTAACATTGAATTTAATAATTTTTCATTATAGAACTTTAGATATCCAAATCATAAACTTTTTTGTCATAAAGATGTAAATTTTATATGAAGAAAGTATTACGTTTCCGCTACTTCATATTTGAAGCTTTTAAACATTAAGTTTTGACAACTAAAAGTATTAAATTTCGAGTGATTTAAACTTCACAGCCTTTCAACGTAATGTTTTCAAACATTTTCATTTTAAATCACTGATATTCAAACCGTTCTGTATTTTTTAACACGTTAAACGCCACGCCGGTTTCACGTGCCGTTCCGTTCACGCCACAGTTAGCCGTCAGGCGGGCCCTGCCGGGCCGCTCGCCGATAGGCGAGGCAGAGTATAAACAGATGTCGGATAATGTAGCCCGGCTTGAGGACCGGGGCTTGTCTTTGGAGGTACTGTACCGAGTGCTATAATCAAAATTCACGAATGTTAGGACCAAAGACAGCCAAAAATGTAACGCAAAAAGTTACAACCTTCTGTAATCAATGTACAAAGAAACCTCATCTTTGTTTACCTTGTTTTAATCAATTACATTAATGTTTTTAAGTATTATATTCTTTTCCTTAAAGCATTGACCAAACAAAAACCGATGCCGCCTAAATTAAATGTTCAGTCTCACAAGTACGGAAGGACCGACACGCGGGCGGCGATAACAACGAAAAGTCTAGCGCCGGTCCCTAGGGACCGGTGTGGCGTTTAACGTGTCAAAAACCTACATATTCTGCAAATTTTTAAATTTTTTCAATTTCTAATTTGCAAATTTGTGGATTCCCACAAAGCCAAATTTTTAGTTTTTGAAGATTTTAAGATATCGTAAACGCATATTTTACCAGTTCCTCAATTTTTAAAATGTAATTTCTCAAAAATGCCTGAAAATTGGGCTCTACAACTTTAATACAGAATTTAAGTATCTATTACTTAAAATCTCAAGTTTTTAAAAATTAAATTTCTACATTAATGAGTGGTTTTCAAATTTAGATTCTAAAGCTTCAAAAGTTTGTAGTTGAATAATTTTAAATATTATATTTGGAGTTTCATATTCTTGCAGTTATACATTTAAACTCTTACTTACCAAGGTTCAACATTCTAGTATTTTATGGATTTGCAGTTTCAAATTTCCAAAGCTTACTTCTACAGTTTAGAAATGTCTAATTTCAAATTTAGAATTTACTACATCGATTTAGAACAACTCCGTATCTCCTAAATAACAGAATATTGTATTAAATTTGTCTACATTCAAATCAGCACAAAACAAGCAAATTATTTAATTGGTATCAAATGAGGGGAGGCATGAAATTGAAGATCATAATAAGATTCACATTCCTTTTATTCACCACAATGTCTTCTGCAACACAGAAAATTAACAACGGACCTTTGGTCCATCTCATATATCACATTAAGTACCCGAAACAGTTTTTCCATATAAAATAAATGAACTTTCCCAGTTAACAGGAAATCAGCAAAATAAATACATAAACTTTCAGAATTCAAAGAATCCCAAAAAAGATTCAGGAACTAAGAGAAAATTAACTGAAATAAGGCAGTTAAAAAATTAGACATGAGCTAAAGACCGCAGCTTAATAATCTATGTTCAGAACATCTCCATGTAGAGGCAGTGGTATCAGAGAAGCTTCTTAATCGACTTCCTCGATGGTAGGACCAGAGGCTCCACCGCTGGGAGTTCCACCTGGAGCAGCACCGCCGGCTCCACCTAAACCTCCTCCAGGCATACCTCCGGCCATACCGTCAACACCCTGATACAGTTTAGTAACAATCGGGTTGCAGATGGCCTCAAGTTCCTTCTGCTTGTGTTCGTATTCCTCCTTATCAGCCAGCTGATTGGCATCGAGCCACTTGATGATGTCGTTGCACTTGTCGAGGACCACCTGCTTATCGCTAGCGCTGATCTTATCCTTCAGTTTCTCCTCCTCCACAGTACTCTTCATGTTGAAGCAGTACGACTCCAGGCCGTTCTTAGCAGCGATGGTTTCCTTCTGTTTCTCGTCTTCGCTGCGGTACTTCTCTGCCTCGTTCACCATTCTCTCGATATCTTCTTTGCTAAGACGGCCCTTGTCGTTCGTGATGGTAATCTTGTTCTCCTTGCCGGTCGACTTGTCCACGGCTGACACGTTCAGAATACCGTTCGCGTCGATGTCGAACGTTACCTCGATCTGAGGAACACCTCTGGGAGCAGGTGGAATACCGCTGAGCTCGAATTTACCCAACAGATTGTTGTCTTTTGTCATGGCTCGCTCTCCCTCGTACACCTGGATAAGCACACCAGGCTGGTTGTCAGCGTACGTAGTGAACGTCTGCGTTTGTTTCGTCGGGATGGTCGTGTTTCTCTTAATCAACGCGGTCATGACACCTCCAGCGGTCTCGATACCCAGAGACAATGGTGTGACGTCCAACAACAGCAAATCTTGAACCTCTTCGGACTTGTCTCCGTGCAAGATAGCAGCCTGAACAGCAGCTCCGTAGGCGACGGCTTCGTCAGGGTTGATCGACTTGTTCAATTCCTTTCCATTGAAGAAGTCCTGCAGAAGTTTTTGGATCTTCGGGATACGAGTAGAGCCTCCGACCAAGACGATGTCATGAATTTGAGCCTTGTCCATCTTGGCATCTCGCAGGGACTTTTCAACAGGTTCCAGGGTACCTCTGAAGAGGTCGGCGCAAAGTTCTTCGAACCTGGCTCTCGTGATCGAAGTGTAGAAGTCGATTCCCTCATACAGAGAATCAATTTCAATGCTAGCTTGTGTCGAAGAGGACAGAGTTCTCTTCGCTCGTTCGCAAGATGTTCTCAGCCTCCTCAAGGCCCTCTTGTTGGTAGCCAGGTCCTTTTTGTACTTGCGTTTGAATTCCTGTACGAAGTGGTTGACCATACGGTTGTCGAAGTCTTCACCACCCAGATGAGTGTCTCCGGCCGTGGATTTCACCTCGAAGATGCCGTCCTCGATGGTCAGGATCGACACGTCGAAGGTACCACCGCCAAGGTCGAAAATTAGGACATTACGCTCATTGGTGGCCTTCTTGTCGAGGCCATAAGCAATGGCGGCTGCTGTGGGTTCGTTAATGATACGAAGAACATTTAAGCCCGAAATTGCCCCAGCGTCCTTAGTTGCCTGACGCTGCGAGTCGTTGAAGTAAGCAGGTACAGTGATCACGGCGTTGGTGACAGTCTTCCCCAAATAGGCTTCAGCTGTTTCCTTCATTTTTGCCAAGACCATTGAACTCACTTCTTCAGGGAAGAAAGTCTTCGTCTCTCCTTTGTATGCAACTTGGATTTTAGGTTTTCCGCCATCGCTGACCACGGTGAACGGCCAGTGTTTCATGTCCGCTTGGACGGTAGCGTCTTCGAAGCGACGACCAATCAGACGTTTGGCATCTGAAATAAATTAGTATGTTTTAGTGTTTGTTTCTCAGTAAATTCATAGAGGAAACTGAGTTAAAAGCTAGTGACTGAATGTAAGAATAATAATTATTATTATGATAATAATTCTTGTTTTATCCTATGGTTTCATTTAAATTGGATTAAACACCTATTAAAATTCCTAGAAAGTATACAATTTATTATTTTGTATTTAAATTCTGCAAATTTTCTTGTTTGAAATTTGTCATGATAATACAAAGTTTGTAATACTGAAACAATTTTGAAATAAGTTTGGCTTTTCTGTTGAGATAACTGAAGTGCAATTTTAAAAGGGTCTTCAAAGGTGTTGCATGATTAAAGGTATACGTAGATAACATAAGGAATTCTAAAGAAAAATTTCCAATTTTGTATTTTCAAAGATTCATAGTTTTTTAATTAGGAGACAGTTAACCTTTGACTGGTCACGTGTCTTAGAATCACATGGTCGGCCATGTGGAGTTTGTCAGATCCTATATGAAAATCACCTATAATCTACATTATTATTACTATTTTGGACATCCGTTATAATTAGCATGTACAAAGGTTGTTTTTTAAATTAAAAATAAAACATTATTTTTATTCTTACATTCTAAAAACAAAACAGAACATAAAAGAGTATTTTCTCATTAACAAAAATTAGGATCATCTGAATTTTTATAATTTAACATTAGAAACATAAAAGATTGACATTATAACTTCTTTTCAGTCAAAATAAGGACCTATTAATAAATAGGTCTATTAATAAATAAGTCTATTAATAAATAGATTACTTTTAATAAAAAGTAATCAGTCTTCGTGAGAATTTCTTGCACAACTTTGGTATAACATTGTCACTATGTTCTAGGCAAATACTGGAGAATGAGTACATTGAACAAATACGACGACATTGAGAACAGCATTGTATTGTCTTACCGCTAGAGTGCACACATAAACTCAGGTATACGAAAGTACAAAATTCTCATGATTGAAACAACAATGTTATGAATGTTTAAAGTCAACCCTGTTTACTAAAATACCCCATTATAGGGGCAGATACTCAATATTTTTTTAGATATTCATGATTAAAGTTTTTATATAGTCTTGAAGCCCACTTGAACAGCACAGTTCAAATAAAGAAGCAACCGTAGTGTGGTGTGAGGGTAGCGTGCCGAACTAGTACTTCGGAAATCTAGGGTTCGATTCCCTGCAGATGGTCTTTTTTTCAATTTTTTTTCGCTTTTTTTGTTTTACTTGATTACCTATACATAATAGTTTCGCACGCAAAAACATATGGTACATGTTAAATAAAATTTATTTGATCTGTATCATATGTTTTTGCGGGCGAAACTATTATGTACAGATAATTGAATAGAACGAAAAACAAGAAAAAAAATTTTGCATCTGCAGGGAATCGAACCCTAGATCTCCGAATTCTTCCTTTCTTTTCTTCCTTTATCAGTGAGATACAGGTCGTGCACTCTCCCTTGTTACATTAAAAACAAAGATACAAAAATTAAAATGTCGACTGCACAAATAATAAATTATCAATATTTCAACATTTTCAAAATACCGATTTCCAACCTAAAATTTGAGACATTGAAAAGAGTTTGAAAGAAATACAACCTGTTTACCAACATCATCGTAAGATGTATTCAATGTTGGAAAGATTTAAACAGAAGCTTGAATTTATTATACTAATTAGAAATTTAAAATTTTTAAAGGGCATTGTAAAAAGTTTAAATTGTTTATTACGTGTCTTAAAAATTTGCTACTTTTGCAGTGTTTTCATTAATTACATAAAATCACTGCATGTTCGTACAGAAAGCGGAAATCGTTTGGTTTTCTTTGTTAGCGATGGCAAATTGATGAGTCACGCCGTGGCGACCTCTAGGAGCCATGACCCTAACCCATACACGCACGCGCATGGCACGTAAAATCTATATGTATAGAACCAGTTCTATTGACCTTCCTCACATCCTACCCAGCTCACAAAATTTTCCATGCCTCCACGAGGTGCCACTAAAATATTGTATCAAACTAATTTTTAAATAGAAAAATATAATTTTACAGTAAATTCCATACACGCCTACATAAGATTCTAATAATATTGAGGGAAATATTGAATGGACTATTAGAAAAGTTTAGCATGGAATATTTAATAATTGTATTTAAATGAAACATTCTCTGATTTAATATATAGTTTTAGATTTCTGTATTTCACATTGACATTGAAATTACAGTTCAAAGTAATCTCATCAAACAAAATAGACTATAACTTTTGATGCATGATTCTAAAGCAGTACAAAATTTATATGTATCTGAATTATGTTTTTTCATGCGTTAAAACTGTAAATATTAAAAAATTCTGTTGTGAAAATATTTCATCATGTATATTACATAGAACATACATAAATATTGTATACAAAATTTGACCTTGAATTCTAACTTCATTGTTCACCTCAGTTTAAAAGTTTAATACATTTTAACAAATTTAATGTAACAGAAACTATAAAAACAAGAACACAAACTTCTATTTAACTTCATTAAATATTT